>LR215995.1:12107146-13357146 GCA_000469805.3 Hymenolepis microstoma | reverse complement strand
AACGTTGCTATTTCTGCGGAAGCTGTCTATACAGTCTCCATACTACTAACAATTATACTAGTGACCATCAAAACACCAACCCAACAAAACAGAGAACGAGTGGCATAAGGAGGCCAGTTAGTTGTATACTAATGCGGTAAATAAAGCATGCTTTATGGGGAACAGTGGTGAGCGAGAAGGAAAGTTTTATAAGGGGAAAGAAGTAGCTATTTTGAAGAAAAAAAAACGCGTAAAAAGGAACCTACCAAAATCGAAATCAGTCAGCATATGTACAGTTTTTTTTCTCATTCATTCACGCACCCAGGAGAATAGTATTAAATATTTATGTATATAAATATATATATGTATATATATATGCATTGCGTTGTGCTTATGCCGTGTTGTGGAAATAGATTAAGTAAAATCGAAGTTGTTGTTGTGACTGTTATCCGCAGTTGGTGGCGTCGAGAAAGGGAAAAAAACCGGAAAGGGAACGGAGGAGAAAACTGATAGAAATAAGTAGTAGTAAACAATTGAATTGGGATGACCCGTGCTTGCGAAAAATCAATCGAAATATTACGTTGTCGTCGTAGTGATCATGGTAGGGACAGCAAAGGCATGCAGAGAGAGTAGAAAAACTTGGAGGGTGGGAGGGGGGGAGGAAGGCGGAAGGAGGCATTTATGTTTGGGCCTGGCGCTTGTTGTCAGGATACTAGAAAAAGGGGAATTTCAAGGCAGGCACATTTGGGCCGAAGAGAACCAACGATGATCAGGTTGGTTTCCGCCAGTTGACGTCGAATTTGGAGTAGAAGGATTGACCGTCGGTTTCATCGTAGTTTCCATGACAGGAGTCATGTAATCATCCGCCATTGCCATCCTACTTGCTGTTCCAGGACTAGCATAGCCACTAGTACTGTTCGTAGTGTCCATAGAGGACGAATAGCAACCACGAGGGTTAGGTGAAGTCATAGGGCCACCTTGAGATTGGGGCCCTTGTTGAGTATCCATATGTCCACTGCCATAATAACCACCTTGAGCTGCAGCCGGGCTACCCCTGTGATGATAAGCTGGTTGGACACCCCTCATATTTCCAGGGTGCTGTATGTACCCCATTCCGGGGGGGCCATACATGCCTTCTTGTGATTGGGGTTGCTGTGCCGTGGCGGCATGATGAGGAGGCATTTGATTTGCATACATCGGCCGACCTTGAGGCTCCTGTGAATACGACGGATTCCCCCACGTACACTGTTGATAGGCGCTCTCATTCATAGCTAAATTTAAAATAAAAAGGTTTCTTAAGAGTTATTAAATAAACTTAACAAGGGATTTATTTTGAGACTGGTTACATATATAGTGAAGAGCGCTAATTTGTCCTTCTCAATTATAAATTGGGATGACGAACAATATTAACAAACACACATATAGTAATCCTAACGCCATCTTTACTCTGGGGTACACTAAAACAAGGTAATTTTAATGACATCACAATACACCAATTGCAAATAATTTCTAAGTGTTCAAATTTTTCCATTAACTTTGGTTCTTCTTCCATAACAAGGATTCACACGTCTTAAAGTCAGCATCCCCCCCCCCCCCCCCCCCTACCAACGAGAGACATCTCTTTTGTGTTCACAAGCTTTCACACCACTTTCTGACTCCATTCTATCTTGGTTGTAGTGAATTTCATTAACAGGTTTCTCCCCTCCTTTACATTGTGGCTACTTTACAACAGGAGAAAGCAGCATGATAAGTGATGTTTTGAAGATTCCTTATCTCAATATACCTAGACTCCCGTTGTTTTGGCTTACGTTGTTGCATTCCACATGCAATTCTTCAGTTCAACGCAATTTTTCAAAAAAGGGACTGTAGCAAACAGATGCAATTAGCCGGAGGAGAAAGTCTGTCGGTATGTGCAGGAAAAGCTGCATGTGTATGGGAATATGTCCACACGTCCACCAAACCGTGTTTTGTACCTAGTGAAAAGGGCTGGGTGACTGGTTACAAAGTAGCGAAACGACATACGCGTATCTTGAATGCTGTTGCTTTGCATTCCTCTGCCGCTACTGTCAATTACTGAACGAGAAACACGAAATGCAGCTTTGTTGTTCGCTAACTAGGCCAGCTACTTCACATGAGTATGCTTTTGATGGTACGTGCTCAAACAAGCCGTCAGAGCCCTAGAACATGGCAACACTATTTTACAAATACTTCTCATAGATTTAAACGCACAGATTCGTTCCCATATTTTTATAAAGTGTGCTTTCCTAAAACCAAGGCGGGGAAGACTTAATCCTTCTACTTGAAAATGCAAATATTGGCAAGAGTATTAGCCTGAAGACTTGGAAATATCGACACTTATTCTGATCTCATTTCAGGAGGGGATTAAGTGTCTTCTAGGGTAAAATGTGACCTTAAATAACCTGAGTGACGTTGATTGATGTCGGATTTGACAGGAATCGGATATCTTAAAATATACATACACTGAATTTATCCATGGCAAGAACTCGAATTATTAGCACTTTTGTATAAATATGGTTGTGCAGAAACATGTGTCTATGTGACATAAATTCACAACCATTCATTTATCATATTCCTTCTCACATACTTCCCTAAAATGTGCCGGTGTGCGCACATCTACTTAGACTTACGAGCGAAAACACCGAAATTAACCAAAGTTGGCTCTACACCAAGTAGCTCTAAATAAAATAACCCAATTTTACAACATAAATTGCCAATTAATATGCACCTCTAACACTTTAAATCATAAAATTTAACGCAGAAACACTGAAAGGTTGTTCAATTGAACCTACTTTGTTGCTGATAGCAATGTGGTGGATGCTGTTGCTGCGGTATCTGTTGTTGGACATTCATTGGACAACCGCTACTGGTGCCACCTGAATAAGCCGATGAATTGGGAGGTGGACCGACCATGGCCATTAAGGAGCTACAACCGTTGCCACTGCCACCGACTGGTTCATTACTTGAGTAATGGTAATTTCCGGGAGGCGGAGGTGCGTATCTCTGAGGTGGGGGTCCTTGTTGTTGCTGTTGCTGAAGTCCGCCATAGACCATCGATTGTCCATGATGTTGGTGGTACATGGGCTGAGGTGAGAAACATGCTGATGTGGCAGTGACAGGTGACATTCGACCACCACAACTAGTATCCATAGGCAACGGAGGTGGAGGTGGCGTATTGAGGGTGTCGACCACCATCTTTCCACTTCCTACAACCAAAGATGAGTCATCGATATTTGATTGTGGACCCTGGTTCGAATTCGGTGGTGGTGGTGGCGAAGGAGAAGTCAAACGAAGAATGAGTGTGCTTGCGTAGGTCGAAATGGCCTCGTTTCTTGAGCTCGCTAGCTCATTCAAACGATTAGAAATTCCTGGAACTGAAGCAATGGCATCGAAGGTGTCTCGATCTTGGGCTACTTCAACTAATACTCCAAGAGCAGCTCTGTGCACGGACTCATTCGTTGAGGTACAGAGGAGATGAACGAAAATGTTGAGACCAGGTGTACATGGACCACCAGACGAAAAACCGGGACAGCTGAGTGTTGGAGCCTAAACAAAAAGAATAAAAAATTATTATTTTTTTCCTTAAAGTTGAGCAAATACAACTTAATTCAAATGGTAAAGAGAGCAGACTAGAAGCATTCTAGAGACTTCTCCATTTAGGCAAGGAAATCTCGAACATTTTTTAAACTATTATTAAAAAATGAGGATTATAGGAAGAAATTTCCATTGAATTAGATTGAACTTTTATCTGATCCCCATCGATTTATATGTTAATGTTGCTTATACGTAAATACTGTACTCCGGCTTCGACATGATATTAAACAACTGTTGTTGCTTAAAAATCTCCTATACTCCTCCTCCAGCATTTAAAATGACTAACTGAAAGGATTCATTAACGGAATATTTTCAAAGCAAGAGCCTACAAAATGCTTCTCGTTTAACAAGGAGAGCCTCTTAAAAAGCTCCGGGCTATATGGCTCGGCTACTACTACAAAACCAGACAATGCATAGGCCAGTACATGTTCATATAGGTGGGCGTTCTGTTCCGGCAAATGTACTAGAGATAAGAAAACAAAGTGTGTGTGGAGATTTTGTTATTAGTATGCGAGCACAAAGAGGAGGTAGAGACTTGTCACAGTAGCCCCAACTGAGATACTAGGCGTAAAATATGTGGTGGGGGAGGGAGAGGGGGGTTGTGGCCAGAATTTTAACTTTCTAAAATGACTGAACCACTTTCGAGTGGGAGGCCATATTTTCGTTTGATTAACTTCCCCAAGTAACTATTCCGTATAACAATTGATCCTTTATATTTACACTTTGAATGAAAAAAATGATTATAACAATAAAAAATTGTAATTTTATAAATTCTGCGGTTTTGTTATATCGTATAGAGAATCGGTCCTTACCACAAATGATTGGTCCTAGTTATTGGGACCCATACAAATCAAGCGAAACACCAAAGGATACTTATTACTCAACGGCAGTCCCTATAGGGTTTTGAATTATGAGACTTATAGGGTGCCCGATTAGTCGGTAAAGTAGCAGTAATGAAAAACAAGGAACTTTAGAATTTTATTCATGGTATAAAAAAGGTCAATTCCACTTCTAGTCACGTATGTAAAACTCTAACTGTGTCGAGTAACATGTGCGTTGGAGGAAGTTTGTTTTAATAGCCGCGATACTTTAAAACATTAAAATTCGCTTCCAATTGTCTCCAAATCAAGTTATGATTTCGATTAAAAAAACTATCTCTGAGAAGGATTCTAAGACGAGTTACAGGTAGCAGATAATGAAATAATGAAATCACACTAAATGGAAATTTCCCCTCACAATTGCATGACAGTAGAACACTTCTTCCAAGCTATAAATGTGTCCTTGATTTAACCATGCCTAATCACCATGCCAATCCATGACAGATGAAACGTCAAATTTGCGAATTAGGTTACCATTGAGCTGGCGTTAATGCAACAAATGCTGTAACCAGCTAAAATTCCAGCTTTAATCAGAAAAAAAGTGGCGAGGAAAGGAGAATTGTGTGAATTCTGTGCATTTTTTGCATGAGAATAAAAAAGGGACTTTTAAACTCCGTGAGTGAAGGATCCTGACGCGTCATAATTAATTTTGGGGCTTGGCATTTATAGTGTTAAGCCGTAAATAACGAAGAGTGATGGGCTAGTCAGGTACATACTCATACATAGGTCTCGTAAGATTTCTTTCAAACAATGGTGATTTATGTCTGCCTTTAATAGTATGGAAGGTGTAACTTTCAATAAATCTCCAGTTTAACTACTCTGACAACAAACAAGAAATAGCTGAAAGCCTTTTTGGTAAATATGCCTGATGAGGCCTCGTACACACACTGGTAATGGCTCGAAATGCTGAAAAAATCCATGAGAATCTAAATAGAACTGTATACCCAATATTTGGACAGAAAGCTCCGGTAAAGGCAAGCTTAGATAAAACTGAACGTTGTAGTTACTAAACAAGTAGATTATGGGTGACCCAGTTATTAGGATACAGCTATAATATTAAGTTAAAACATGAAGTTCGATGTCATGAGTTTGTACAAAGACACCAACCACCGCCACAGCAGATATAATTTGCCTCGGGACTGACTGTTTTCTTCTACCCACCTACCTTCTGTTCCATAAATGAGGGTCGCGAGAGGAGTGCGTCTGACTGCTAGGAGTTAGTTTATACAAATTAACCATCGACTCAGCGATCCGATCCATGGCAGTCAATTGTATGAGAGCTGCTAATAGCCACTGAAACGAGATCAGAGCATTCCTCACTACGTATTCTACTAAACCCAAAGGCATCTAGCGCTACATCACAGTTTATAAAATAGCTACTTTCTATTAAAAGAATTTCAGACTTGAGCTGAAGTGAACTATAACCTACAAATTGAAATATATTAGTCTAGCGAACAAAGCAAAGATGACTGGATTCGGATGTAAAAACCTGAGAGAGCATCCAATTTTAACATTGGTGATACGATTCTGGATCCATCTACACTGGGTACAATCGAAAATAACGAAGACCCTAAACTATTCTTCCTCCCAAATTGTGATCCGAAAAGGTAGATGACTAAAATAGGATATTAATACCAAGGGCATATTAATATAATCATTTGGAAATAGCTAATGTATTTATGTTCAAAATTTTGGAAACGCTACAGCCGATATCTCTGCTGTTAGTAAGTTGGATAATAACAAAGACCAATAGCTATAGCCTGACCGAACAAACGGAACAGTGAGCACACAACCGATCTCTCGAGACATTAGGGCCAAAACTTGCTATACCAAATTGAATTTTACTCTTCTAATAAAAAGGTGACAACTCGACGAGTCCCGAACCCAAATATTTTTAAACTCTTTTGAAGCACTAATTTGTTTAACACCATTCCTCTTAACCAACTACTGGAATATTTAGAGCATTACAGAATCTTATATTTAGTTACTTTCTCATACTTAAAGTGAACTCGGTCCTCATTATCCCTATAACTGATATAACTATTGATCGGTGATCAAGACATTGACCAGAATAGTCCACCCACTACTGGACTTTCACATTCATCGGGAATTCTGAAGTCCTTCATTTATGCCATGACCACCCGCGCATAAAAGAAGGGAATTAAAGCAGTACCTGGTTTAATGCCCGTAACATGCAAAATTATCTAGGAGAACAACCATCCCCCCATAACATTAACTACTGAATTCGATTTCTATCGAAATTGCTTTATGTGTGAATATTCAGGAATATGGATAACTCACCCTGAATCTCGATAGATGGAGACGGGTTCCAGGTTCCCTCGAAAGCATGTGCATGGCGACGCAGATCCCTTCAACAATTTCCTCCAGTCGCACATTGTGAACCATTGTCTGTGAGGTGTTCGGTCCATTTCCATTCCCATTTCTTTGGGTAGCTGTTGCTTTGCGCTAGAAGAGGGAAAAGAATGAGAAGGGAAACCAACCAGATAAGGATGCAAAGCCATTTCGAGGACTCATTGGTGGATTTTCACTTACACACTCGTTTTAAAAAAAAACCAATACCCACCACTCAAACTAGAAATAAGCGGAATTCAGCATGAGAGAGAAGAACTACGTTGAATTCAAAAGGAATTGAAAATTAGCATCCTATTTGCATTAATTTTCAAGGAATTTGGGGGTGAATGAAAGTAACTTTCAGTCTACCATAATCCCTATGAGAACCGAGGTGGAAATCATTTGCATTACATTAAACGTGAGACGGGTTTAGTAGGTATAGAGAACTACAATTTTCACCCCCGAATGGCATTAACGCAGTACCTCGTTTGAAATATTGATTAGATTAAGCAAAAGCAAAAACTATTCAAATTTAAGAAATTTTGACCTGTAATTAAAATATGATAAAAATAGCGCGTTACACTAGTTAGTAATTGGAAAATACGACTCTCAAGTTCATTATATTATTTTAAAATTCTTAATAATGGTATTCCGTTCAATAGGTGTTTAGGAGAGAGAGAGTTTCCAAATGTAATTCTACTCGGCACTCAAGCTATGGGACTGAATTAAAATAATCAGAACGAGTAAACAACTGCAACGCTTAGATTTCGAACTAGTTATACGACTTAAAAATTTTGTTTGTATTATTCAACTACATAGCAGGATATTTAGATGGACGTAGTTCTAGAACCAGGCTATTTTTTCATATTAGTTTGCAGTTCTTAGTAGCTCCAACAGATCAAATATTTGATCACCGATTTTTCCCCGAAGAGACTAACACATTAACTCACTACATAAATCAATCCTAATTTGGCTTTTTCTGTCCTTCATCGTGTTCAAATGCTTCTCGTGATCGGGGAAATTAGAAAATCCATTTTGGTTTCCCAGGCTTACTTTTAATTCCATATTAACTGTACTCATTACTATTACGCTACCTTTCATAAAGGTTAATCCATTGATTAAAATTAAACTCAATTTCAACTTCACATCAATAATATGACAAAATGATGGATACTAAAACAACGAACAAATATTGATTGATTCACTTAAAGACAGTAAAGAAGCAAGTCTACTACCAAAGGCTAGGAAATACGGTTATTTCTATAGGTCTAGATCTATAGACGTAAAATCAGTCATCCGAGCAGGACGACTGCTCAGACTTTATCAACATGTTTGGCTTAATACAAGTCATTGGGGCATGGACTAACTAAACCGTTAAGATTTGTAAGTTAGATTAATAAATTAGTCCCGACAATTGATTCAACCAAGTACGTCCCCAATGAAACAACTCAGGGATTATATATAAACCAACTAGGAGAATTGTTGAAGCCAATCAGATGAGATCATTGATAAGGAACTCAAATTTCAGCCAAACCTGTGGAAATTTATGGATCTGTAAATATAGCGAGTTCAAATATATGCAATTCGCTTTGAGCGTATTGTCGAGATTTCTGTGATGCTAAAATTATGTTAGCTAGTACCGTGTAAGCAAAATAAAAGAGGATAGGTGTTTGAGTGCAGAAAGGTAGAATGATTTCACATTTTTATTTCAAAAATAGTGAAGACGGAATATTACGAATAACAGCATACTGGACAATCAATAGTTCACGGCAAGTGTTTAAAATGCTCACCATGACCCTCAATACACAACTCAGCACATTTCAAGGTGTTCTGGGAAAGTTTTGCCAATTCATTTGGTGCGATTTCCGCAAAACGATGTTGCAATTTGGCTTGACATCCTGACCTTATTTTATTTGATTTCATACGATTTTACACGAGTGAATAAATTATTTTTTTGATTCACTACAGAAAATTAATAATAATGACATTAAATTAGAAACATAACGACTGATTATTTAACAAATATGTTCAATTTTTGCTGTTTTGTTAGTTATTAAAGACGAATAGTGCATAGACAATTTTCTTCCATGCTGCTTTTGAATATAAACATTTTCCAATTACGTTGCACATTATTTCGCTCTATTTAAGCCCTATTTCAAGATGATAACCTCCAAGAAAAAATCTGACACTCTGCTTATGGAAGCATTCATGTTTACATAAACTAGTTAGGATAGCATATATACAAATAGAGAGTCCGGAAGCTTAGCGTTAAGAAATTTATTTGCCAGCCAAGAGTCATTCATCAATTGTTTGTTTTCCTGATTCTTGCTACGTGCATGCGCAATCGGATGCGTGATTGCATGTACTAATCAGCTGAAATCATTATTTGTTATTGAATGCTAGCTGAATAACCAGCATAATTTCGGTTGTTGTGGGAATTGAACACATTACTTCATGAAACCAAAATAGCTAATAGTTCAGAAGACCGGCTTTTTGCGTTGACCGAACTCAGTTAAAACAAAACAATGGAATCGATTTTTCTAGGGCATTTCTATTCTTATTAAAATCGTAATATCTTTACGAAAATACATCACCACTAATTATCATTCATTCCAAATTTTTTTTTAAATTATA
This sequence comes from Hymenolepis microstoma, assembly GCA_000469805.3. Classification (NCBI taxonomy): domain Eukaryota; kingdom Metazoa; phylum Platyhelminthes; class Cestoda; order Cyclophyllidea; family Hymenolepididae; genus Hymenolepis; species Hymenolepis microstoma. The sequence goes on along the minus strand of LR215995.1, from coordinate 13,347,691 downwards.
AAAAAGACATCGATTGCCAAACTGCCATTGGTTGAGGTATCACTATAGCTTAATAGAATTAGGGGTAAATCACCAAAGGAGCATATGTAATCATTTCCGACGAAAACAGACGACTGACCCCAATATGAACTCGATAATTGCAAAAAATGCTGTCAAGCCGTCTATTAGATTAGACCCGAAAGTTGCACGGAAATCGTCCAAACTTCAAGACAATAGATCTCTGATTTTCTAATTAAGCTGTATACTTCGCTTGGCTCACACAAAGGGTTGGAGAGTACTTTCAATTAAAACTCAAAACGCCTTGTATCGGGCAAGTTATAGAGTTTGACCAGACCCCTCGATGAAATGTCCTTTGTCTATTTAACTGTCATAAATCATTTCGAACTCGATGGTGAACAATTTAAGTGCCAAACCCAATTCATTTATACAAAATGGCAGCAGTACAACGAGGTCATTAAAGAACTACCCGTACAGACAAAGACAAGACAGGATCAGACCTGAGCCACTAATTGATGCATGCATTTCACACGTCTGAAGCGATCTAGGGTAGTAAGGAAGCAGTAAATTACTTTACATTTATCAAAACTACAGATCGTTAGTCAGACCATATTTAGCAAGACATAGGAGTTGTATGAGGGTAGAATAAGAGAGCTGTTAAATGACTGTAAGCGAATCTCGGAATGGTTAAGTCACAAAAGGAGAATGCGATAGCGCCACCATAAGTCGGTGTCTTGTCAAAATAATCTCGTTCCATGAGGAGGGATAGGGAGAATTAACAGTGGTTGCCGACATCGCTTCTTCAGTATTGCGATATAATCGTGAAAACAAAAAGGGGCAAATTTTGAGTGAAGAGAGTGAAGGCGCTCCCAAACACAACACACCCAATAAAGGAGTGTTGATTGTGTGGCCCGAAAAGCGCATATTAAAGAGTGAATTTTAAAGACACCACACTTCCTCAGACTCTATACATGTATATATATTGGTCAATTAAAACAAAAAAAACAGAATAGAAGTGAGTGCTTGAGATACTGTAAAAAGAAACGCGTCATGCAAATGACTAGAGTGCATCACAAATACTGTTTATGCAAGGTATTTAGCCGACACAAAACACTAGTCAATTGACGGCTAGGATGACTAATTTCATAGAATGAAAACGATGAGTCATTCTTCTTTTTCGACAACACTCAGAACAGACCAAAGCACAGTTGACTAGCGTGAACGTGAATTCAGTTGGTCCCAAGGAGAATTTGCTTTTACTGGTAACGATTCACTTTTGTGTACAAAATATAAACCTTACCAAGTTGGAGGAACGGGAGAAAGGAGAGTGAAAAGCTAGCTCTCTTTTATGATGAGATAAATTACCCTATTTGGAAACACTCTCGTGTGGGCAACACACTAGCGTTACGCATGGAGAGTTAAAAAGCGTAAATAATTCATTCTCCAACTGTTCTCTACTCGACACCTCACTCATTTACTTTTTTTTAATGGTTTGGTCCAATAGTGCATGACGCGAAAGCAAATTTTATCTAAAAACCAACCAATAGGTCCAATCGAAATGAAAAAGATGACTGAAAAAGATCACTGGACGATTGAATCTAGAAGTGATACGAGAAGGGCATATCCGTATATTTAAAATATTTTAATATATTATACTATATAAAATGAATATTAAGAGAATCAGTTCGGAAAAATGCCCATTGGTAAATTCAAACACATTAAGACGTGGGAGATAGGATGGAACTCGGGTCCTGACCTTTACAACGAACTACCGATCAAATATTCCCATCATTAGACCTGACCTCCCGGCACATATTAGTTATAAATGTCAATGACGTGGAGAAGATTTGAGATACCGATTTGATTAGGAGAAAAATTAATCCTCTCCCCAATAGATCCTCACCGAAACGGGAATCTATTTAAGCTTAAACGCTTTAAAACTGACCATTTCTTGGGTTTAAAGCAACTAACGAGGCTTGCTGCCAGTAGTCAAGGGAACGGAGCAAGAGACAAAATTTGAACCAATACCAGTGCTGATGATTAAAATAAATCAATTTTAGGCTGACTAAAGAAACACGAGATTTGATAATTGGAATTAGGGTACTTACTTTGGCAATTTCATACTGAGTAGCGTAAAGGAGAACAGAGAGGCCGGCTACGATTCCCGCCTCCAACATTGGACGATGGTTGTCCACATTCATTGAGAGATTGCGCAGCAATCCAACCACGGCTTTAACAAGAGTCCAGGAGGTAAGAGGAGTGTGAGGAGGCTGACAGACAAGACACAATTCTGGACAAACTCCGGCGGTTGCAGCATGGAGTACATGGGCAACAGGGATATGACCTCCCAATTGAGTTACAAACTCACTTCTCGCCTTCTCCTCTTCATCATGACGACTTGTCAAGTGGCGTAGAGCGCACATACTGGGTTCGAGAATCTCCTCTTTAGCATGTGAGTGTCCGAGGGCGTGAAGTAATCCACGAAGACCACCTCTCTATCAGAGAAAGTGGTTATCAAAGGAATAAAACCGAATGCTTACCCTATAGACAATGAGTTTGTTGGCACTGTTATTACAAGTGAGGTTTGATAAAATCCCCGCAGCACAAGTAACAATGTTCAAATCATTGCTAGCAAGAAGTTGGACAACTGTGGTAAGGATCGGTTGAAGGTCATTCAATTTAGTGGCAGCGTCTGAAAGATTACGAAGTGTCCAGAGACAATTGAGTACAAGACGAGAGCTCGTATTGTTCAAGTGTTTTGCTAGAGCTTCCATGCCCCCAGCTTCAATAATCACCGGTTTGTTGGAAGTGCAGACACTAAGAACTTTTAAGACACGAGCTGTAGTCCAGAGAAGTTTCTCATATTGATACGTGTTCAGGATCCTAATGAGTTCAATAGGCCCACCACCAGCTAGAATTTGAAGCTTACTTTCCTGGTGGCTGTAAGCGAGAATCTGCAGGCAATCGGTGCAAATGGTAAGGAATTTGATGTTATTTTTCTGAAGAAGAGACGTCAGTTTCTGCAAGCAGCCACTTTGTCTGACAACCGCTTTAGCACCTTCTTGATGAAGAAGAAGGTTGTGGAGAGTTGTAATTGCGTAAAAGAGAACAGACTCAACGGGGGAGTTAAGAAGTCCAACGAGACATGGAACGCAATTTGCAAGGAAAATTTCCTAATAAAATAAAATGAGTAAAAAAGATTGGAGCTTACCTTGAGACCAGTTTGGGTTTGAGACATGTTGTAAAGTGTCCCGGCAAGCAATCTAACAGTCTCAGGATCTCCAGTTGGATCAAGCGCCGAAAGGATACACGAAATCATTTCCTTTGATTGAATCAAAGCATCTATCGCCTCCGACTTGCTAAGGTGAAACACCATAGTTGAAGCTTGATAGATAACAAATTTATCATCTTCATCTTTAATGAGACGAACAAGTTCGGGTATAGCATTCTCAGCCTCATCTGTGTCTAAATCAGAAATCTTATTTCCCCTAGGATCCATTGTAGCGTCAGATCTGGAGCATGTCATGCTAGACATTTCACTGTTAGGGTCCATTCCAATAATACTACTAGCACTTGGGGTACCAGGTGAGAGGAGGCAGGACTCCGATGGATATACAGACATCGGCCCACTTGATGACCAAGCCTGGACATATGGACCTGAAGCTTGACTAAGAATGCTTTCCTCTGGTTCATTCTCATCAAGATTCGCTTTGCTAGTAATGCTAGGTGTATGAGTTGTTAAAGCAGAATGGATCCCAGAGTCAGTGAGGTACTGATTTTGCTGCCAAAGACGAGTTTGCTGCTTTTTATCGAGAGGTTGCATTGGTGCTTCTAAAAGGTCGTATGTTTCCGACAAATAAGAGCAGCTCGAAAGTTCTCCGCGTGATTGGTTAACAGATTTTCCAGTGGAGTCAAAATTAGCCATATTTTTTGAGTACAATATTAAAATGAGATTAAATCGCACCAAAACCTCAGAAATCGAAATCCATGGACGCCAAGAAATGACCTTGAGGAGATGTCAGCTATGCTGTTGGAAAGTTTAAACAGAAATATTTTGTACAGTGATGTAGAAGTAAAATATTTGATTGCGAAATACAGTATTTTATAAAAATTTAATTTGATGAAGTAAAATAAATTTAGTTATGGCTTAAATATACAGTATATATGATATTTTTGTTAAATCGCAAATAGTAAATTTGAGCAAACTACTAATTAATTCTAAAGCATCTATCTTTATTAAAGCAATGTTTAATTCGACTTAGATTTTATAAATATTATGATTTTTGAAGGCATATGTGGTCAGAAAATCTAAACGAAATTTCCATCTTGGCGTGCCTCTGTTAGCTTAAAAGTTCTTTGAATAACTATTTCCAATCATTGGCTAAATTCAGAATTCCTATTGCAATTTCATAGAAATTTTATTATCAAAGTGACCCTGTTTGTGATTGTATCGATTTCTATGAAATTTTTCGGAATTACTTGACGTAGTGCTCTTTAGCAGATACTGAGGGCCACTAACTCCAAGCTCATCTTGGCAAAGCTAGTATCAAAAAGATTGAATATGGTTACAAATGCTGGTTATTTAGTAAATTTTTCACTAATTCAGCACTGAGTTACCTGAGAAGGCAGTCCAATATATTGATAAACAATGTAAGCTTGTCAACAAAGCATTTCTTTGCCATGTGTTGGGATAAAGAATGGCATCTCTTTTGACAATTATGTTTAAACGAGCGCACGCGCACAGATTGATCACGTGCGGATACTATAATTGAGACCTTAATTCATTTTTAATCATCAGTTTTGAAAGACATTTTTCAATTGTACCAATGACCATTTGTTGAAGTTCTAGGTGCAACGTTCTCAGAAGGGGTAGTCCCGATGATACTAGATTTCTTCGAAATTCTACTTTTGATAACTGTCAAATGAGGAATAGGTCATTTAATGATAGGTTGTTTTCAGTTTAAATACTCGCACTGCCCTTTCTAAATTTTATGCTCATAAATAAGGTCATAAACTTTGACAACAAAGACTGATGGAAGTTTGAAAATAACGCACCCGAAGTGATCTACTTTAAGATGATCAGATTCGAAATGATTACGAAGTCGGTTGACGTTGTTTATATTAAGGTGAGCGTCTTCACTTATAGCGTCTGTTGATGAGAGAATTTAACCTAGATGTCTTTTCAAATGGTATTTCAATGGGATTCATTGACTTATCACGTAAACAAAGGAAGGTATTCTCGTATAAAATGGAAGTTAGCTGAATAAGAACAAAATTTGAACTGGTATTATGGCATTTGATATAAGCATATGCTTGAGAGTTGTGAAGACAGTAACGTCATAAACTAGAAATTCTATGGTGGAAAAAATGTCATTCAATTTACACACTTAATGCAGGTATAAAAATAAAAGCTCGGGTTAATAAAGACTTGGATCATATGTTTTACTAGATTAATTACTATGCTTGCTATATCGGTGTTTGGCAAATCAGTTATCAGAATGAGCAAGAACATATTTTAATGTTATTAAAAATGATATAAGTTAACCATATTCATGAAGAATATGTGTTATCATTGTTAAGTGCTCTCTAATTGTGTAAAAATAAAGGTTTAAGTAAAGTGAAACTTACTTAGAAAAAAATACACGTTTATTGGGAAGCGCCAATCAGATTTTGCATTTAAAATTATTTGATTCTCATAATACATATATACATAATCACATGATAATTATTCATTTAATTAATTAACTTAACACCGTTTGTCCTTGAATTCTATGTAAACGTCGATTGCGTGGATTTTTAAGGCTTTCGCAGTGTTTTCACTATAATTATTAAGATTGGCTGATTTGAGAATTAACAGAAGTATACTAGATTTCAAAGCATATTTCAGCTTTATAAATCGTCTTGGAATTACATTGTTAAGACTTGGTCTAAATGTCCAGCTATTTTGTAAGAGTGAAATAACTTACGAGATATCAATTTTTTCAAACTGTCTTCAAAACTATTAAACTTATGACTTCTGAATTTTTCTAGCTCAAATAATAAGGCTTTGGATCCATCCGTTGTTACGTGTGTATATATTTCATAATCACTTTCATCGTAATCGACGCTTTACTCGTTTTCAATACTTTACCTTCGAGATATCATATTCTTTTACCACTCATTGATTTATAATTATAGGTTAAATGCAATCAGCTTAGTTGGTGAATGTAAACGGAATTTAATCTATATGGATATCAATATACGGACTTCAATGGATAATAGTTTTAATTCTACGGAGAAATTATTAAAAGCAATTCAATTTCACCAGCGAGAGCATCGTTTGACCTTACTAGAAAAACGACAGCTTTTTAGAAATATTCAGTTGTCAGTTTATACTATTAAAGTGCAAAAGCCATTACCTATCTAAAGTGTCCTTTCCATTATAGATTAGAAGATAGAATCTTGGGTCTTACGGAACAGATGTTAGATCTAAAGGATAAATATGATAAACTTTTGAGAAGTAAAGCCCTTTGTAAAATTGAAAGCGACCAAATTCGTCGAAAATATGTTGAACTCCGGTCACTTATTTTCCCCAATCTAAGCTTGGAAAAGGTCGCAACTCACGAAGTTAGTGGGCCAATAAATGAAAGTTTTATTATTTAAACCACACAAATTCCAACTTAAGCTTTTGCTTGACTAGCACGAACCCTATTTAGCATAATTAAACCTGATTGATGGAAATAATATAACCACTAAAATCAAGTTGGCAATTTTCTTATTTTGTGAGAGCATCAATAAATAATGATTATTAAATAATGATGAATTCACTATTAATGTATTTTGATTTTTAGTTAATGAAAGCTGAAAAAGAAAGTCCAGTTTTAAATGCTACAAGACAAATTGTGCACATTAGCAGCAAACCTATCACGAGGTAAGTTTGAAGATATGATATTTATTGTTCAAACTTTTAATAATTACGATTTATCAATTTATATAACCACTTCGAAGTTTCATGAGGGATAAGTACATTTCATAACCTTTCGTAGCAAGAAAAATCGAACACAATCTTTTTGATAAAAGTATCTTTATCAAATTAGAGGAGGTTGGTACTTTAATAAAATATATATTGGACTGGAAAACGCCATCTAACCTGCTGGCTGAATGTTAGATTGTAGTGATAAAACAAATTATTTGTTTAAATAATTTGATAACATTATACCTAAAAGAATAATCACCTAATGAATATAGATTGTCATAAAAAGGAGAAGAAGACAAAACCCTTTTAAGAAGGCAACAAAATGAAAACAAACCACAGTTAAGGAATACAAAAAAATATATACTTTTCAAGAGGATTTAACATGGCAGAGATGAGTGGCGATGAAAGCTCGTTAAGCTTTCATCTTCTCACTACCCCAACATGTTAGTCAATGTGCCAGATTAAGAGGCTGCTGTTTCAGCTAATAATGAGTGCTTGAGGGCATTAAAACAATTTGTTAGGAAGGTATTTATAAAGCCACTTATTAGGAGGAAGGTCACTGTTAACGCAAATGAAACAAGATAACAAATAAACACTTTTATTTGGTAGTGGAGAAAGATAGAGGAAAGTAGGCGATCAAATTTACATCTAATTCCAAACAAATAAGAGATAAACTGGAGGGTTCATTAGTATTTTAACAATTTATTCATGACCATTTTTAAGGTGATTCGACTTACCAAAATTCAGGAAACACAATATATGTGTAGATTAACGATATACTTCTTTCCGGTTGTTAAATTTTGAGAGTTGAAACAAAAAGAGTATAAATGAAGCAACTTTTTCGACTTTCGAGTAAACACGAGAGATTTTGGCAAAGCAGACCCAATTTCATGCAGCATTTCGTTGAGAGCAAGTGATAAAACATTTATCAAAGTTTTTTAAATGGCAGATGATGATTTAATTGGTTTCTTACCAGACGAGCAATAAAAATGAACCGGTCATTTCTACCTAACTCACCTCAATGTGAACTTTTACACAAAGCTATTTTCACTCACTTTGTACTAAATTTTCTTTCCTCGCTATTCCAATTTTAAATTCTTCTGCCCGATTATCTTGCTTGTGTTTAACACAACTCTAGTCGAAATTAGCTTTTGATCTTCTAACCTGAGAAACGCCATTTTTTTCATCTTATCTTCAAAAAGATCATTAGTTTCTGAGGATTTATATCTTTATACGCTTCAAATCTTCTCACTCTAGGAAATTGATCAGTTCTTTAAAAATATTACAATTTGATCGGACTGTGAAAATTGTTATTTCTTCTTCTCTCCTATTTCCCTTTTTCGAAATTGCACCAATTGCTTTGTCCGGTGTTATGTCGTGCATAGATGACCAAGGCCATTATAACTGAAGAATTCACGACTTTACTGAATCGCCCATTAGTTAGTGTCTGCAATATTGTAAATAAAGTAGTATAATTCTTTCGTTTTCACAAAATGCAAATCGACCAAACAAAATTTGATCGAGGATGTTTGAGATTTCCGCCCTTCATTTAGAATTTGAAATTGGGTTCAATAGATAGCATCTCTTTTACTTGTAAATATGCAACAGTAATAAAATAACGTATGATTATTACAATAGTTCAAAGGTCACTTCTCCATTACTTAGTACAAACTGAGAGTCATGGCGTCTGAAGCACCAATAAAAATTCCTTGGACGCTTTTTCTCCACATAATTGAAACAAGTTTTTAAATATCATCAATAAATAAATGACTAATTATTTAATGCACAAGTTATTTAAACGGAAGACGATGCTAATGCCTGTAACAGGCCACGGCAGTCTTCTCTTTAGTACCTTTAAATAGTTACAATTTAATAATGATTACATTGTAATGTCATTAAACTTTACAATCAATTGTTGCGTTATAAAAAACGCAGGCATTTAACTTATTAATAATAAATAAATTAACAATAAAAATAAATTTCCAATCAGAGGTGTATAGAATTGGGTTTCTACTAGTGCTGTGCGATACTGTTGGTGATCATCTGGACAAAAGATAGAAATTTTCAAAATTTAATGTCATTGTGGGTGTAAGATTTAGGCATTGCAATCTGAAGAGTTCATCAACGACATTACGAAAACTGTAGAAAACTGGAAGCGCCAACACCCGCAAATGAAATTATTGAGATAAATATATTTTTGCTCTCATGAAGTTATTAAAAAACTGCTAAAGCCTAATCATTGTAGAACTGATAGCCCAACAATTTAAAATGTTACATTTTACGAAAAGTTTTGACAACTCGTATCTACTTTGCTCAACTGAATGCAAGGAATTGCAAACTTCAATAAGGGAGGACCAAATATTTGTAGATTTATCTGGAATTGAGACAGCTTGGATATCAGTGGGGGAGTTAGCCATATCACTTTGCTTCAAAAAATCAACTCACTTTTGCTACGCCAGCAAAAGATAAGATAATGCATGGCAAATGGGCGCCATGAGGCAAGTCCAAAATGTAGCCATTTTCCATAGCTCCCAACAGCTCCAAGAGGACAGTTGAATTTTGTGGGATAAGTCTATATTGAAATAAGCAACGTTACTGCCTATGCAATTACACCGATTAACACTGATAAGGGCAGGAATTGGGCCAAAAAATGTCTCAGACATGTTCGAATAAATACAGTTCAAAAGTAATTGGTTTTTATGATGTCTAACCCATTTTGTTAGGAGGCCAAACAGACAATTTCAATACATTCATGTACCCTGTGAACATTTTCATTTTCCCAATGGAAATCTTTTTTCATCTGCCTTCTGAGGTCGGGGTATTTTGTAGTTTTTTTGAAATGGCAAACGATCGGGTTATAAAATGTTGCTTCAGCAATTCTCTTCAACATATAGAGAGGCTTGTAGAATTTAAATAAAATTAAACATTCGTGAAAGAAGAAAACGGTCATTGGTACTCAATTGAGTGAAGACGAATGTTCAAACAGGCATTCGAATTACAAAATAATGTAGACTCTTAAATACCAAAAATGATGCAAATCGGTCCTGGATCCCATACACCTATATACTTTTCTCACTTTCTTCAGCGTTGCTTGTCATCCTGTCAAGGAACTCGCCTGTTGTGTAGGCATGGACGGAAAGGTTTCGTTTATTCAACCAGATAAAGCAGCGTTCTCTACTGCCTTTTGTATGCCGAAGATACAATTTACAGCAGTATCTTTCAGCCCAGATGTTGATATACTGGCTATCTCGTCTCTCTCGGGACATATTATGGTAAGATTTAGATTCACACCGGATTCTCATTCGCATAGAAGCTAATTCCAAAATAAAAATAAACATCTTATCTAGATTAAAGTAGTTTTACATAAGTAGTTAAGGGGTATTCTGGGAAGAAATTTGGAAGTTGGGATATTAAATCTAGACAGAAGCTTTTGCTCATAAGAGTGATATTATGGTTACCTTATGATGAAAATACTACTAACTGCCTATCAATTCCTACCAGCATCTGAAATACTTGGTAGAGGATTGCTAAATGAATAAGCCTTGATATATCATCAGTAATCTTTATGGCAAATCCCAGTAGTATGGAAAGGCTCCCGAAATTCGCTAAGCTGCTTCAACGACGTAGAGGAAACAGACGCATGACGTGGAATACGCTTATTCAAGCTCTGTGTGTCCCTGACACAGAGCTTAGTCATTATAATGCAATTAGGGGTTTGTTGATTGGTAGGGTGCCGAGAGGTACCGCACTCGCAACCACACTTGCTCCCTACGCAGCAAGTAGCACGGATGCACCTTGAAGTCTGTCTGAGTGGGATGATCTTTCTTCAGCCGTAATAGCGTTGTGTATTCCATCACTTCAACTTCCAAATGATTAAGGAAGTGATGTAGGTTTTTATTGGGAAAATAGTTAAAAAGTGACAATAAAGTTCAAACGATCACAAATATTTAATTAGAGATGCAATGCCCAGTGCAGCTACCATTAATCTTATTCAAAAGTATGTTAGTTACCTGACACAAAACGAGGTCCTGAGAAATCTTTCTTTTGCTAGGTACCTCATTCAATGTAATTTCCTCTTCTTCATCTATCATATTGAAATTCAACATTGCGTCGATGTACAAAATCAATGGGTAGGCTAAACTACTATTCAAGAAGGATAAGAAAACATATTCTGAACCACATTCTGTCATTTAATTAATAGGCTAAACTGCTAGATAGGGCAGGAAGTTAGGACATCAAAGCTATTTAATATTCACAATTCGAGGATGTTCATGATGAAGCATTAAGCCAGCAGTAAAATTTGAAACTACGAATCTGGTTTTGAAGAATTCAAAGGCAATATAAAAATAATAATCGCTTAGCTTGGCCTACCACTCAGATCTTTTTCCACTTATTTTACTCAATTTTAGCTTGGCACGATATGAAGTGCTGTGATCTAGATAAGACTTGATCTCTCTCAGAGCTTCTGAATCTTTGTACATAGTTTCAAATATGTTACAGACACCGATTAAAACCCAAACTCTTCAAAAATTTTCCCTTCTCCTTTTTGGGTAAGCATATATTGAAAGCCATCCAATATACTCACTGTGCAAATGGATCAGGTGAAGTAAGGCCCTGGATTTGAATAAACTTAGGCGCCTAAGTGTTGATAATTCTTAACCAATACAAAAATATCTAATAAAGTGATTACAACATAAAATTAAAATTTGACATTTTGTTAATCATGTACTTAAATGATTCTAAATGACGTAATTTTAATATTCTAATGCAGATAGGGCAACTCAAAGAAAGTAAGGAGCTTATTGAGACGCCCCAGGTGGATATTGTCGAGAGATACCAACTTCATAGATCAACCATACTCAGTCTTGCGTGGCATTGCGCTGGTGACTGTTTAGCGACTGGAAGTCTAGACGGCTACGTACGAACATTTGCGTTAGAAAGACCTAGAGCTTTTGATAGTTTCCGCGGTCATCGTGGAGGTGTGAACAGTGTCCACTTCCTCCCTAATAGTCATCTCTTCTTGAGTGCATCTTCTGATAGGAGAGTTATACTCTGGGATGCCCGTTCGGTAAGTAACATTATCTTTAATTGAATATGTTCTTTTATAGAAACGGAAGGAACGACAATTTGAACATGAAGCTCCAGTAATAGGAACTGCCTACTCTAAAGATGGAACAAATTTCGTTTCCTGTGACGCCAGTGGAGCAGTGTTACAATGGGATTCAAGGAATGCTAAGAAGTTTGTAAAACTGGCTGATGAAATGGCTTTTGGTCATGGGAGAAACTGTGTTTTATATTCACCAGATGAAAACTATCTTCTAACGGGGAATACTGATGGTACTATGAGTATCATCAACATATTGGATAAAGAAGTGAGTAAAAAATGGAAGGTTTTGCAAATAAGCAGTTTTTATTAAAACAGAAGTAATGATATCTTGGATTGCAGTGGTTAACATGATCACGAGTTTGAAACCGATCATCGCCCGTTTCCTGGCCAACCTCGCTGGTTAGAGGGCGCGAATCCTAGTTTCTATAAGAGATGTGTTATGCTTCTTCCTCTCTCTTCAACATGGGTGCTAAGAAATACTTTCCACTAGGGATATGGCAGATTTCCTTAATTTTGAGAAACTAAGTTCTGTTAGTCAAACGCTTACAGTGGTCTTAACTGGATCCATTGTTTGATCGTTTTATACTTTCATTTGTTTATTTTATTTGAGCAGAATATAACATATAATTCCCTAAGAATTTTCTTGAAATAACTCTTTTCCATAAACTCACTTCTTAGCATATAAATAAAGATGTAAAATTTTTGAGGAAGAAATACAAATTTGTAACAAATCATTGAAATAAATGAAATGAAAGGTGCTTGGGACAACGTTGTTGTAGTGTAGAACAACATGCAAGAGTTTATATGAATGTCAGATTTAGTTTAGAAATATTCCTCTTTCAGAATAATGTGCAATCGGTAATCGGAGTAAATGTCCGTCATAATTAACGTTAAAAAAGTACATATTGTTTTAGTTATTTAAAGTTCACTCACTGATATCTTGTATCTAATGGCTTAAGCTACTCAGAATGAATTATTTGAAAAAAATTTCGATTATCCAAAAGAGGTTAAGTATTTCTGCTTCTGAAATAGTTTGCTGAGGGTTGTTAAATAGATCTGAATTTTAGCTTTTCAAATTTTACTCATAGATTGTATACTTTACTCCTAGGCAGACTGAAGTAAGGAGGGAAAGAATTACAAAAAATGTCCCGGCAAATGGAACTCAGAAAGACCCGAAACATTCCAATTAAATAGCCAAAAAACATATATTTTTGATTAAAAATAACAAAAGAAATTGTGGCGACAGAGGCGTTAGTCGTTAAGAAAAACGGTTTAATTATCCGGAACTTGCAAATAGGGTGGGCACTTTAAACTTTTACATAGTTTTGGGCAAAGTTATGTCCGTTTTAGTCTGCCTGTTGGCTCAAGACTAAACATATTTGCAGGAAACCTTGAGAGTTTTGACAAAATTAAGTTATCTTTTCCTCACATGTATTATAGTTCAAACACAAAATATCAAAATTTTGCAATTGTAATACTAAATTATAATAATTTTGTGCATAATTTTGATTGGTCTCTCTCCGAACTAAAAATTTATAGTTGGTTAAACGGACTTAAATAATTGGTCCAAACTTAAAATGGGTTATTGTATTACATTAATTCATTTTATTGAGTAATAGGAGGTTTTAATGTACATAAATAAGAAATTGTAATTTGGACATTTTAAGGTATATTTGTTTATAAATATTATATATATTTATATACCAGTAAAAAGAATGCAGAAGATTGCTTGTGCAAATAAGATTGACCAGCCACCTATTTAAAGAGTTATGCGGTGACGATACTATTTCCTTTCATATCATGCGTAAGAAAGGATAATAGTCGAATATCCTGGTACCCGGAAAACAAACAATTTTTATAGAGTTCTGGAAAATTTTTCGAGGGCAAATAAGAATTCGACTTGTCTTCCTTTATTGTGGATCTGGCAAGCTTGGTTAGTAGTATGTGAGGAGGAAATAAATTTGGTATCTCATTTGAAATTCCACAATACTAAGAGTGCCGAAGTAATTTCCCATTCCTAGGCACATTTAATGGCATAGTTACCCTCAAAACGTTAAAAAAAATAAAATTGATTAATTTTTCGAAAGTAATCTGATGATATCGGAAAATAGTTGAGAGACAGACAGGAATATCTACTGTCGCGGATCATTGATACTGATAGTTTTGGCAGATAACCGGCAAATAAAATCGCGAGCCAGTTAAGTACACACAATAACTCTTTTTTCCTAGTGTAGGTATAAATTTTCGAACTTATTTTTAGTGGCAATTGCAAAAATATTATGGTGAGAATGTTGAGCTTCGCGGTTTTTGTAGTCTGGACAGTGGATGAGTGAATTTGAGGAATTCGACAATTTCGAACTCCATGTCCGTGGATTGTTTAATATTTGCATGTTGTTTAAAATTATTTGCAGTCAGTAAAATACAATAAAATGGCCATTTGTTGCAAAAGCTAATTAATCAAATTTTTTTAGAAGAATAAAAGGGAGGAGAGGACTACTTTAAGAAATATTAAAATTAGATTGATATCAAGTTTTGACTTACTTTTGGCATGGCAGCATGATTATCATTGAGGATAGCTTCTGAACTTAATTTCCCTACAATTAAAATATTAAAAGTGAATCAATTCTCGGTACACGCATACTCTTAGTTTTGATAGTTCGAGAGCTGAAGCAGTTCGTTCTCGTAGTGGGGGTCAAATTATTTATTAATAAAACAACTTTTTATAAAAAATGAAAAGTTGAACAATAAAAATAATAAATAATTTAACTTGAAATTCGAAGTATTCTCCTATTCTTTCATAATCTCTCGGAATACTACTATGCCAGTTCTTGGCAATCTTTCCATCCACCTGGGCCTGTGCTGCTCTAGTGAAACTTCACTATTCTTGACCTCGATCAATCGACTTTGAACTTCGTAGAGAGCTACTAATCTGGTACCCTATTAAATATCGAGATATTTAGAGTATTTTCAAATTAATCTGTATATGATTGCTGGTAAGTGCATTTCATTTTATTTCCCAAAATTAGTTATCGTCACTTTCAAAAAAGTGACTGTTTTAAGGCAATCATCTCACTATATATCACTGCGACTCAAAGCGGTAATAGAATAATTCATTAGTAGGATTGGTGACTGACGAATCGAATTGGTTAGGCATATGTCAACGGTGCGCTTGGTAGAGTGTGAGGACCATAGAAATAACCTTTAGGAACATGGGCCTAGTGTGATAAACCATTTCCAAAATGATCTCACCAAAATAATGTGCTTGCATAACCAATGGTAAGGACAGACAGACAGAGCTTTCAAAGTTCACACGAGAAACAAGAAGTACGTAAGTTTTTTGTAAAGGAGCGATTAAAAAAGTATTGAGAAAGGTGTTTTTACCTAATTTTTGGTTTGTTTCACCACTTGGTAAAAATTAACATGGAGAAAACATGCATTAAAGAGAATTCCAATTAAAATATTTCGGATTGTATTATTCATATGTTCAATAATAGAAGAAATTAATTGGAACTAGCAAAGATAAATTATGACAAATTTCAAAAACTACGGAAACCGTTTAAATATTTTGTTTCCTTTCAGATTTTGAATATTCAAATTCACAGAGCGCCAATCACTAGTTTTGCGTTCTGTCAGAGGGGCGATCAAGTGATGACTTCGAGTAATGATGGATGCGTCGCAATTTGGTCAAAATTCTCCTCTATCTTTGAGAATTTTTCAAGATTTCACAACTTCAACCAATGCTGTACAATAGATACTTAACCAAATAACTTCAATTTATAATGGCTTCTTTGAAATCGACCCTTGTCAAATTGAACTCAACGAAATTAGTTAAAAAATGCCTTATAATGTGAAAATAACTTTATAAATTTCTTTTGCCTCGTTAAAACAAGAAATATATTTCCTAATTTTAAGTTCTATTGTTATACTAAAATAATATATATTAGATTTGATTATGAATAATCATTTCTGACAATTTGAAATCACTTACTTATTATTTTTAAGATAAAATAAAAATGAAAATAAAACGATTTTATTTTATTACTTGAATAAAACCAGTCAGGCATGATTGATTAAATGTCATATTATAAGTATTTGTCGAATTATTATTAACGTTGAGTTCATGTATTGAATAATTGCGAAATAAGGGGGGAAGAACCGAGGAGATAAGTCAGCTTTTAGCTATTCATTCTGAGTGTAGGCGATGTCCACATCTTATGCCATTGCCATAGACAACAGGCCAAGCTGAGAGCATGAGTGCTTAATCCTAAGGGTACTAATATACTGGCACAAATTAGTCTGTTTCATTGTTGTGGAGGCGACTCAACCGAGCGAAAGAAATCTGAGTTCAAATATGTGAAAATGGATTGTAAACAGAAAGACTATTTGAAGCAAAAATTGAAGGAATGAAAAAATCTAATTTATACTTTTGATAGCGGCATTTTGGAAATGTGTGAGTAAATTGTGGATTTATTAAGTGTGGATCATAGATATAGAGAAGATGATCATAGAAACTGACCTTTGAATGAAAGTACAATAGGGGCGGGAAACTACATGGTCGGTATTTATAGATAGGGTCCTTAGTCATAGGTAATAGTTAATTGGCATTTAGTATTTATTTGGGAAGGTAGGGATAAACACAAGGCAGACAATGGGTAGAAAAGGAGTAATGGAAGTGTTGTCGGACGAATGGTCGAGCTTCCAGGAGACGAGGCGATGCAAACAAGATGATAAGATCTTACCGATTAGTAGCTGTTTTCTGACAATCACCAAGCAGTCCAAAGTATTAACTCAGATCGCAGAAATTGTTTATTATGAATAATTCAGTTGAATATAGTTGAACCGCATTTGTTAAATTGAGCGTTTCAAGTGAATTCTCCTAGAGTGTTTATAAATGAACAAATCATTGGAAAGAGCCCATAGTTTAGGAGGAACCGTTGTAGCTCGACAAAATTCCATATGAACTTTTCAACCGCATAACTAGAGTACAGGGGCAGTGGGCAAAATTTATTTTAAAAGAGAATACTTATCAGGTGTCAATGACGTAGCCACTAAATTTGTAAGCTTAACGTGAATGAATTACATAGCAACGAAAAAACATCGAACAGCTTGAAGTCTGAAGATTAAATAAAGTATTAAAGGAAGAAGAATGTGAATAAGTCCGATAGTCACCAACAGAAACAGAAAAACTTCCTAATTATATAAAAACAAACATTTAAGTGAACCAGTTAAAGTGTATCACAGACAGTTTCAACATAGAAGCACAACAAATAATCAGAACGGTTAAGTCGCTTTGGCGGTTCATGACGAAGGCAAACTCAAAAGGAAAGCTCTTTTGATCGAAGTCATTGCTTTGATATTTGCTATTTTTATTAAGGTTCTTTAATGGAGTTAGTACAAAACAGGATTACTGGCAAAAAACTCCATTGAGTTCTGTCATGTTAATACAGTTAATGATTACCATGACCGATGACCCGATCAATTGCTCCGTTAACTCAACTGTTCAATAGGCTTTGAATGTCATTGGCATAAGCCAAACTTGAAACCAGGGGACCACATTATTATATTTGAAACCATTGGATTTCAGGACTATTATAAGGGAAGCAATGAATAACACAATGAAATAAATAATTCTATTCTTTCAGAATTTGAATCATGACTTCATCATTTCTTTCCTTTCTGACAATGTCACAGGTAATAGTTATGCGAAACTAAAAAAAGTGTTTGTTTATTTAATTAAATTTAAGATATTTTCATAAATTAATGACCAAAAGCAGTCAAATACAAAAAATACGAAATTTATACGCTATTTGGAGTCTCATACATTTAAAAGTTAAATAGTTATAATTATGATGATAACTTGCGTGGGTGTGCGATTGGGACTCCAAAGTATCTTCAGTTCGGTTCCAATTTTCATTCGTTTAAAAGGGAATTAATGATAGGGGTAAGGGGGGGGGGGCAGAGGAAAGAAGGAATAGATATATTGATTGCCAATTTTAATTTTGAAATGTCAGTTTTTGGATTCCCATCCTAATTCCCAGTTGAAAGAATCTGGGATCGGCAGTGTTATCATTTAATTGATTTACTTTTCTCGATTGGGCAAAACAGTTTTGTAACTTTTAAAAATGGAAAATATTCAAAAACATTGAAAGAAAATTAAGGAGAAATTTTTATTTAGAAATACTATTTTGACTGTAGAAGTGAGAGACAGGACATCAGGAGAACCCTACTTCATCTTAGCTTCAGAATCATTAGGTTGACTGCTTTTTCAGTGTGAAGTTTGATAAGACTTATTCATTCTTTTAACTCAACGTTCTTCATGCAAGAACTTGGATCGTCAGTTTTATTTGCTGTATCGCAGTCCACCCGTCAAATAATTCCTGTTGGACTTATCTACCATGAAAAGTGGCAAATGAATGGCATATCAAACCATTAGGACAAATTAACTGCAATCATTTTGGAAGTGAACCCGCTCAAAAGCCAAGTTATTAAATTCAAACTTAATAGTAGAATAAAACAATGAACTAATTAAGTAAAAAGGTCGCTAAATCGGCGAAAGCAAATATGGTAAGATTATTCTGAGGGTCTCACATGCCTTTATAACTACTAACCGTTTTGCGTTCATTTCTTTTGCATTAATAAAAATTTTGACTGTCTTTTATCTGATTTTATTTTTTCATTGAAACAAATTACTGCTTGTTAATGGGGTGGCACTGTTAACAATATATTTTTTTCAAAATCAACTAATAGAATTTTTCCTTTAGTGCATTTGATGGTTAACACAGGCGCAAATAGAATAAATTTGCAATTGATGCAAGAAATTTCTATCTATAGAGTTTTTCATCCTATTCAGTCCAGATGGATGTGAAAAATAATTAAAAATGCCGTTAACAGACGTCATTTGTTAGCTTTGTAGTTATTCTGGTCATAAACAAACCAGAAAATATCAAAAAGGTTGGCCTTAAAGAATTTATCCAGTATGAGTTAAAAATACTGAAGTGAATTTGTAAAAAACCATGAATATATTGGTAAATTTATAAAAAAATGATAGATTTGCGGGAAAAGTGTATAAAATGATAAATTTTCAATAGAAACTAATCATTAGCTTAAAATTTAAGTTTATAATGAGTGTGCCTTATATTGAACCTATTTCTTTTTGATTGGTACTCAATAATTATTCAAAAAGTGATAATACTGGCCTATGTGATGACAAATGACACGTAAATGAAAGGTCGTCTATAATATAAGAAGGTTGAGCAAATCGATAAGCGAGTGAAATGAAAAGGGAATGGGCGTATTAAGTAAGGTAAACAAATGGGGTAAGAAATATGAGGATAGGATCTATCATGCCTGGGGAGGGGGGGGGGAGGGGGGGGGGAGGGGGGGGAAGAGAGGGGAACATCAAAAGAGTTTTATTGGTTTGTAAGTAGAATCACCACAGTTCTCGTATTAGAAATTTAAGAATTAGGAGTAAAATGAATTTTATTGTGCAACAGCATTCAAAATTCGTATGGAGGCACTGAAATCAGATGGTGTAAAGTTGATAAGAAGGAATAAAGAATGAGAAAAGATCATGTGAAACAGCGCACCTATGACTTAACTCGATGCGTGTGGGATAGCGAAAGCAGTTTAAGTGAACATCTGGACAAAAACATAATTTCGCATAATAATGACCTGAAAGTAAGATAACTAATAGCTTAAACTAATTGTGAGAAGCACTGGGGTGGGGTGGGGTGGGGGGGAGGGTGGGAGACATCCACGAGATTGACATTTATGTGTATTTTATAACTCAAAGCAGGTTAAAGGCATCAAAGTTAATTGCGGAAAAACAAAAGAATTTGAGTAGCAGGAAATCTCAATAAAGTGCCAAGGCAAAATCATTGAAACAGTGTTGAGAATAAAGTGACGGTATCACGGGAATCTCATTTCTTACTTTTGGACTCGAGTCGTCGAATATTTACTTAACTATTAGTTCACATCTAGGGATTTGAATTTCATTATTGGAATCGATGCCTATTGAAGAATCATTTAATTAAAATGATTGGTCTTATCACTTCAACTTTTTTATATATGAAGTCACAGTTTACTCATTAGCTACTAAACTAATGCGCATCTTAACTATTATTCAACATAGAAGGCTAGAATGCCACAGATTTGATAAAAAATAAGCATTTTATTGAGAAAAATTGTTCAAAGCATGAAATAAAGACTTGCGTCCCAACTAGAAATGGGAGAGCAAGGTATATCACTACACTTGGTTTTCCACTTTATCATAATAGAAATGTTTCAAAGTTCACTTTACAGGATTTTCTTCCCATCTTTCTAGTGAGCTCGCTCAAACCTCATTTGCCAATCAAGTAATTTGTATATTAAAAGAAGCCTTTTTTAATTATATAACACTTATGAGTATGGTTGATGCAAGTGGGGTTCAATATTTCAAGCTAATGCGATTTCAGTTTGCTAAGTTCAGAGTAAGTCCCATATTTGCGTTTTTTGTAAGCTAATTTGGCAAAGGATTTTTGGTTTCCTCCAAGTAATTCTCCAAAAATCACCTTAGAAATTTATCTTAGCTTTAGAAGACACGAGGATGCCACTTTTATAAGTAACATCGCAACCAATCAGAGCAAGACATTCTAAAAGAACCAGGAAATATGCAAAAGAAAAATTCTTAATGCACTTTTTTCTTTCTTCAGTGAACTACTTATATGTATTTTTTTATTCTGGAATGAACTATTCTGCACAAACTAAGGTGGCGTTTATCCATTTTTAAAATTCTCTTTGAAAATTCACTTTTACTTCATAAATTAATTCATTCATTGTCCGCTATTGGAACAGCGGCATAAATAAGCTTTCTATTGGTTGATGTTGCCATAGCGTTAAATAATTTAGGAGTTAAAAAAAAACGAAATTCATATATGTCGGGTAAAAAGAGTAAGTGTATTAAATTATTCAACAATTTCTTATTTCTTCCAACCTGGCCTTGCGTTTGAGAAAGGCTCACATTGTTTATTCCTCTTAGTATAATCATTAACAAATTACGCATCATAAAAAAATCAGAAATCAATAATTATTGAATACATTATTGATTAGTTAAGGTGATAAGAAAGAGCATAGTGGATGAGAAGTAGATCATTGAAAAATGGGAGGGCACCAGTGTGAGAAGAACCAGTCATCTTTGCACAAATATCATGGAATTAAGGTAGCGTGTATTTTGAGTATCATTTTCTTATTGGCTTAATTCACGCAGAAGTTTTTCGGCGTTTCGACAAGCGGTTCTGTACTGACTGGCGCGGTTTTCAGATTAAAATCAATTTCTCAGTAACGACGTGCTTGGTGGTCTGCAGCAAATCCAATATTTTATGGATAGACCCAAAAAACTTAATAAAATATAGTATTTGTTCACATTTTTAGAAGACTCGATTGAGTTACATTATTTTTAATAATGAACAAAGGTTGTCCAGATCCCCGGTTGTTCAAAGGTTTATCAATGTGTCATTGACATGTTATGTGTTTTTATTGCTCAAGTGAACGTAAAGACAGAAAAGAAAGTTTATGAAAATCTCAAGGAATTTCAAGTTTTCTGTTGAAATCCTAGGCGGTAGGAAAACACGTAGGCGAAAGAAAAGAAAATTAAATAAAATGAGAAAATCAGGTTTCACCTAATTTTGTACCAATCAGTGCCGAGGCTTGAGTATTCCTATTGTTACCCTAAATACAAAAGAGTTAAATAATCAACAAATTTTAATGGCGGTCTTCACTGTTTAAATTATGAGTCCACTTAATCTGTTACAGTTATTAATAGTAAGCGATGATAAGTTCAAAAACTCCAGTAGGTAAGAGAGACATTAGTCCATACTAGATGATTGCTCTTTATCTGTCAAGATGGAGGTTGGGTTTATTTTTCAACGAATAAAAACTGGTATATAAATTAACTTATAATGGAAGTGATGGCAAGTTTCAGTTCAGTTAAATCGACTACTACAGCCAATAGTAATCTCTGGAATGAAAAATCATTACTAGTAACTTGAGCCTCTGAAAAATCATTTTACATTTTAAGGTTGAAATTGTCATATGTCACTTCTCCATTCCTCCCACAAAGTAAAATAATTGAATAATAGATTCGCTACAATTGAATCTTCTTTCTAATGCTGAGAGGTGCTGATCAATTTATCATCGAAAAGACCAAGAGAGATCCTTGCTAGTCTCATTGTCATCGTAAATTTAAATTCATTTTCGAGGATTTACTTACATACCGCATTAAATAATCAGCAAATTTAATGGAAAAAATGAAATCTATTTGTTTAAAGATTCACTGTCCAAAATGCGAACTGAATATGAACAGAAGTAATGGATTTTAACCGCACCCTCCTCAAACAATTGTAGAATCAAAAAATACAAAAAATATTTCAACAGCATAAAGCTGTGCTATTCATTAAAATTTTAAATTATAATTTTTTTATAGCCAATAGTTAAACCGAGGAGAATTTATTAAAGTGTTTAGTTTTAGGCTAATAGAGCAAAGTAGCATCTTTTTGGCAAATTCCCGATTTGAAATTAAAACTTGAGTGAAGAGACACTAACTAAAAATACATTTAATTTTTTCTCTAATTACATTTTTGTCTATACTTAATTCAAATTAATCCTATTAACAGAGCATGAAAAATTTGAAGATATACTATCTCAGTCAGGCGCAAAATTTTCTGCTTTCTTTAAGAATTTTCAAAACTAACTTGGTAATCTGCAGAATTCCCACCAAAGTGGCTCTTTTGAACTACTCGGTTAACAAGGATTATATCTGGAAATAGCTTTTCTAAAATAGGATCCTGAGGAAGTCAAAAAAATCAGTATTAATAAATTTGAATTTTGGGCTATGAAGAGTTAGTTTGCACTAAAGCAATTAATTTGTGCTCAAATAACAATTTTTAAATTTTTTTTAAATTTCATTGGTCCATATTGGAAAAAAATGCAAACGAATGCTTTCTGAGTGAGCCGTTCTTTAAGTGTCCATTTAATGGGTCATTTGGGGCGTATATTAAATTGATTGATATGATAACTCCAAAATTTCAAAATTTCCATTTGTATTAATTTTTAGCTCAAGTTAATCAAAAGGTTCGATAAAAGTACTTCTCTAAAACAGTAAAAGGCACAAAAGATCAAAACTTTAAGCAAATCCATTGTGGTAAATATAGCCTTATTAATATGGGGAAGGCATGGGGTGTCACAAACACTAATGGAAACTTCGTTTTATGCATGTAAGCATTTAGTTATTTGTTACTACAAAAGCAGATTTTATAATCGGGAAAGCATATGAACAGGCGAAAAATAGATAAAACATAAAGTGGGGGGAGGGTTTGGTGTGGGGGTGTGATAACCGATTATTCCAAAGCTCATGGAATTTGTTATTTGACCAGTTAATTTAATTGAACTGCTGGAGGTATCAATTTACTTCATTTATGTATTTATTTATAAGTGACATTTTGTGTAATGCATAACTTTCAAAACCCAGGTTCGAAAATCAGGCATCTAGAAGAAACTTTCTTTTCCAGTTACCATTTTAAAATTTCAACAACCGTTACTGCTTACTCTTAAGTATGCAATTTCGCTAATAAATGTGATATACGATCCACTTTGAGTACTTTGGCTTCTTTAAATTAACAACTGATAAGAATTAAGACAAATCGTGCACCTTTTGGTCCTATAAAGATCAGATCACAAATACGTTTTCACGATTATGATTAAGTGCATTACCTTTGGCAAAGCAAAGAATGCAATTTTAGTCCATGATAAGGCATTTAAATAAAAATAGTCCAATAAGATGAAACGAATAAAATGAGAGAGTTGGGGGAGTCTCAATTTTACATTTCGACCCACTAAGGTGGTCTATTTAAATGAATGAGTGATTTTTAAGCTGCAAAATTTGAATACCAGAACATTATATCTTATTTTCGGGGTTTAAGGCTTATTTTTCAAATTGGTTATATAGAATGGTAATGGAATGCCAACTAGCTCATACTCATATTTTAGGAATCGGAGTTATAATTCCCCAATAAAAACTAATTCGTCGAACAAATTTGGTAATTGTCATATTTTGAGTCCCAGTTCCAGACAATTCTCCCTCTTTTGTCCCTCCTCCTCCCCCCTCCCCCCTCCCCCCTCCCCCCCCCCAACCAGCTTAATCCTAATTTTCTCTCAATGGTGTGTCCTTAAACTTTAATCTGTTTGTGCAGTGGTTGCGTAAGCCCTCATTTTATCGTTCCCGTTTATGCTTTATCCAATTTATTTGAATTTTTTTATTTATATAAGGAGCTCTTAACTGTGTGGACGTCTTTTCCTTGATTTCATGCCCTCTATTAATATTCGATGGAGTCCGGAGAACATAATGACAAAAATTTATTGCACAATATTCCAAGGGTTCAACTGCCTCCACTTCTAGTAATAAACTACTGTGTATTATTGAATTGTGTTTGATAAGTAGGTTTCAAGTATTTGATGGCCCTGATCACTTTCTATTATGAACTTTAAACTCTCCTCGATTTGAGCGAAGTACCTAAGACATTATGTGTGGGTGCATGCTTTGGAAACGAAACTTGTTAGTATAATACAATGGTACATGTAAATTGGGATGGAATTTCGCCAATTGGGATAGGGAAATGAAGGGAATAAGTGTTGTAGGGCGAGGGAGAGAAGGAGAGAGAAAGAGATGGGAGGAGGGAAGTAATGGGATCAGGTCACACCCAGATCCAATTATGAAATGTGTGTACTTTTACAAGCAATACAATAAAAGGATGAACTGAATTTGAATCGACTTTATGATTCCCAGGCACAATTAAAATTCATGTGAATTTTACGGCATTCGTTTTAAACAAATTCTTTGTACATATGCCATATTTGGTCCAGAAACGTAAATTGAATTAAGCCAAGGAATCAAGAAGTGGTACTTTACTCAATTTTTAGGTCACCCGGATTAAAATACATCCCTGCCTACAACGTCCGATTCCTAATTATTTAATTAATTAATTTTAAATAACTACGATCGAAAAGCCAAATAACCTTGTGCGATAATGAGATCATATTGACATGATATTAAATAAACGGAAATGAAATGGGAAGAATAAATAGGTACCATTCGTTACACGTTCCATTCATAAAATACGGATGAACGACTGTTCGACCACTATATCGTTCTACGTACGTGTGAGATCAGGCCCCTTCCAGGCCAGTTCGATCAGAGTTACTAAACTTGTTATGAACAAAAATTAATAATTGAATATACAATTGTAAGTTAAGTTAGAGAACAAAATTCGATCATATAAGATATTCTCGAGTGCAATAAATAACTTCACTCTTGTTAATTTCTCTCATCATATGACAATTTATCCAAATCCTCATATCTATCACATACTCTGATTATTTATTATTTCATTAAAAGAAGATGTGTTTCTCGTTGTCTAATGGGATCTGCAAATGCATATTATTTAATGTAACCATATGAAAAGAACCTATGGAACCTATTGTATTTCTCCCAAAATTGAGTTATGATTGTACTTTAAAGACTGTGAGAAATATACTCTTCGCAATTAAATACCCACTTCCACCCAACACATTTGTGAATTGTTTGGTCATTCCCACGAATATAATTTTTTACCATAATCAAAATACTTTTCTCCAATTTAAGAAATACCTAGAAAAATATTTATAAAGCTCTCTTTTTTAACTAGCGTTGTGAATAATACTTAAGAAAACGATAATTTATTTAATAAATGAAATGGAAAAAAGACTTGCATCATCATTGAGCCTTTGAATTGCATTAAAAAAAGAAAGATCTATTTAAAAATTTTGATGTAGACAAGGAAAATCCCAAAACTGAATGCTTGCCAACATAATTATTACCAACGTTAATGTAAAAATTACTTCAAATGGAGAATGATCCTAATAAGCGTTAGAAGAGAGAGAGGTCGCGAGAGAGGAACTGAAGTTGAGTAGGGGAAGAGAACAGGCTCGGGGCCATCAGACACAAGGTTAGTTATATTTTTTTCATCACGATAGCAACCGTTATTTCATTACTATAGTTTACGACGTTACATTAAAATATTATAGCATTCGAATTTGATAATTTGAATCCTACGATTAAAGGATGAAATCTTAGCCCATCAGTTAAGTAACCTTTTCTAATATAACCCAAAAGCCTACCAACTATTTGTCAAAGTGGTATTTACAAAATCGAAGCATTTCAATTATTAGTACAATATGCTGAAAGCCTTACTCTGAATGACTTCTTTTATTTTTGTCGAAATTTGTCCATTTTACTGAATTTTTATGACTACGAAATCTCTTCCTCCATCTTGCTCATCTGCATACGGGTTATTTTAGTTCCGATTTTTTTTTCGATGAATATCTTGCAGAGACAAGTCGATTGGAGAATGAGGTACGTGTTGGTTTGTTAAATAACGACAAAACCATATTTGCCTTAAATAGACCACTGCCACCTTGTTTGCTGCCTAGTTTTTCATATTTCCATATAGCTTATATTTTACCTGCATAAGAAAGAAATGCTTAATAATGCTGTATTTTCACCATTCCTGGTTTTGAAAAAATTTATAATATCCTTCTTTGTTAAAAGAAGCAAATAATCCTAGAGTCAGATAGTTATTTAAAATATTGAAGTATCGACGTATTAAAAGCACAAGTCCGAATACAGTTAGCAGTTTTCTTGGCAGGTTCGTAAAATTAAAGAATGCTCTCAATAAAGTCCATGTTGAGTTGTCACATGGTTTCCTTTAGGTTCGCTGGTACTCGCAAGGTGGTTTGTCATCGAATGTCCATATATATATTATCCAGAGTGCATGATCAAAATTGAAATTAGCACTCTTAAGCCCACTAGCCCATTAAGTCCTCATAAAATGTCACAAAGTAACTCTTATATGAAATTCGCGCTTTTCCATCCGAATTTACTAGGGCACTGGTCTCGTGACCTGATTTGATAGACATGTGCGTTGACCATTGCGTCACAAGCGCACACAAACACTTAAATTAAATAATTAGCCAGTAAGATGAGCATTATGCAATGATCTATGTTCATTTAATTGAAAATTGACAACTTCATAAGCATGGAACTTAAATGAAATGAAAGTGCTCCCATTTCTACCTATTTTAGCTGACTTTTCCTCCCTCCTAATTCATTAAATTTCGTAGCGTTCCGTGTTTACTTTAGTTCCCAAAATTAGAATCCTAATTGTTGCTTTCCAATTGCAAATAAAATAATGATGCAGCAATGATCAAAATAGAGAAATGCAGACCCATACTAATAAGAAAAAATGTTGCAATCTACATTTGTATAAGTTTGATACAAAGGATTATTGCCTTCACTCTCTTTGGGCACGATAAGTATTGGTGGGAAATTAGTTGAATTAGCGAATACGCTATGATTATCATTAAAATTTATACGAAAGGCACGATTAATTTAAGGATTTACTCGACGAAAATTAAGGGTATTTAAAGTGTTGAGTTGTGATTACTATTTTGGATTGAGATATTTAATTAGAGCTTGAATTTTCAGATTAAATATATAAACGGTAATGAGTCGTTAATCAATATTTCATGCGTGCTCATAAATTCATCACTCATAACAATTTATACAAGTATTCCTTTTTAAAGATTACTCATTTAACCCTAAGGAGGATTACCTAAAGATGTCGCTAATGTCATAGTTCGCATTTTAATCATAAACATTACCATAGAATAAAGGTGCCATAATAATGGATAATGATAAAGAGCTTGGTGTAGAGAAATAAAGTTCCTAAGTTTCTGAAATCGGAAAAATTTCAGTTCTTGTCTTTCATATCATATGGAATAGTCAGCAGCAGGGACACCTGGCAAGAAAGTCAATTTAGTTGTAATTGCTTCTGTCTAATTAGATTCTTTCTGAATTTAATTGGAGTAATTATTATCACAAATAATATTCGTAAGTATGAAAATGGATTTTTTAAAGAATGTTCTTTTACTTTGCTTTAACTTCTCTCTAAGATTCGGTATGTGTATGTATTGATAAAGATAGGCCAGACATTTCCGAAGGTGTAATTCCCTAAAAAAATCAGACTCTTGAAACCAGTTTCATATAAATTTCCGCCGGAGAAAAAGAGATAATGTAATCGGCTGTATCAAGCCCAGTCAGAAAACCTATATGTCCAAATTGCATATAACTGATAAGAACAGGCCTCACTGTAACGTGAGCCAGGGAACGGGCTCTCTTTGCGTGATCGGTTGAAATAAAACTCGTTGGCTAGCCGCCCGATATGTACGCCTATCATGCATACGATTTGGAGTTGGGACAAAATTTATAAATAAATGGCCCTATGGGATTATTAATGGGGCTGCTATGCTACAAGTATGCCTAGTCGATGGGGGTATAATTCATGGCCAAAGATTAATGGCCGCCCACTTTGGCGGCCAAGTTGTGGACAGGGAGGGAGAGAGAGAGCAACTATGCGTATTTCAAATTACTGCTGAGTGATAGTGTAGTAGGAACAATGCTAATTGCGTAACTTCAGCATGCCGATAGACATCAGTCTTAAGCAATTAATTATCAGAATGAAATCTAACTTGAATTGGCATTGCTATGGTAATGTAATATAAAGCGATACTATGGAGTGATGGTTGATTTGATGCCAACACATTTTAAATTGGTATTACAACGCTGAATAGTAAAGGTTTATTTGAAATAGCACTAATTAGAGAAATCTGGACCATCATGTCGACCAAATTGCCAAACAAAATATTAAATTTGCTGCACTAAAATAGTTTTAATTGTTGTTATCAAACTAAATTAAGGTATAGCTTCAATATAATGGAATATAAACATGTCTAAGATCGATATGAATGATTTCATTATCAGATCGTAATTAACGCCGCCATGAAGAAATATGCGATTTTTGTCGCAAATCGGTGTCAACTAATCGAGTTGAATTCACCGACGGAATTCGTGCAAGAACGATGAAAAAAATTATTTTTCTAATTGAATGAATTTATTCAGATATGGACTTTACTTTAAATGACCGTAAACATATTGAATATTGACGATCCTAAATGCCCCATATTAATACGTTACGAGTGTTAAATTTGTATATATATTTTGTAAATAAAAGTTTCAATCCCAGGCTGAAATAAGGTATCTTCTAACACTGATCTCATTGGAAAGGAAATTATTACGAAGAATTATGTCGCATCAACACTATCGAAGGTCTGGTGTTTCGCCATCTAAGCAAAGACCAATAGCCTTAACGATTATTCTTATCACCATTTGAGGACTCCTGCCCTTATTTAAGGCTAAGAATTTGACATCGGCAAAGTATTGTGGTACCCGTTTCTAGTCCCATTTACCTTCTCTTGTTCGTTACGATTATTTTAAAAGAAATTTCCGGTTAATAAGCTATGAATATCACGAGCATGGGCGTACTTTTAAACTTAATGGCCAAATAACTACATTTTAAAATTAAAATTTACAAAAATTGCATCGTGAATAATATTCTATAATCGTGAGTGCAATTCACAATGCTTTCAGTGCAAACGTAACTCATGGTGTCTACGTTTCACGTTCACCCTCTAATCAACCCACCTCCTACCTTGTCCCTCATCGAGCTGTTTTTACTATTCCCTTTCCAGCGAAATGGAGGAATTTCTTTGCAATACTAAAGTAAAAATGATACGAAGTCTTCTTGCTAATATCAATGGTTTGCAATAAGTGAATCTCCTCTCTGTAACCGCATCGATACAATGGTTGTAAAAAGTATTTCGATGTGGTAGGTCGAGGTGTAGTTCATTAAAATGGTCTAGCGCACTCTACATGCAAGTGTATTTCGTAGTTGCTCCATTACTAGGCCTTTATTTAAATGTGTCTGTGTGTGTTTAATTATGAATGTCTCAAATAAACTATGAATTCACTTGAAAAATCACTATCATAAAAAGAGAGTAAAGACGAAGCCATTGTCAAAGAGTATGATAAGGTGCTAACTGAAAGGGTCATCACAATTAGAGCTTCCTTCAATTATCAAGGAACCCGGGATGCTTTAGCACCAACGCATTGCTGGCTCTATTGTACTGCAAAGTCGGATGTCTTAAGCGTAACCGAACGCGTCCATGCATTTAAAGTTCGTAAAAGCCTGTTCTGAGGTCCTATTTGGCATAGTTTAAGCAGACAAATAAACATCGTGGAGTTTTCAGGGCATACTCTGTGTTCAAAGTGTAAGACAGAAGAGTAAAATCTCATCAGTGGATGAGAAAAACCTGGGCGTTATTTGTGACATATCAGCATTCATCCAAACATGAGCATAAAGGACATGATTTAACCATTTTGTACGTTTAACGATTAAGATAGGGAGTTATTTATGGGTTCTACAAATTACAGAAACAAAGAAAGTTTTCTAATATTTCTACCGAGAATAAATTCAGCTCAAGGGTGCACTTAGTCAAAAATTATTCATGGGTCAATTTTGACCTTATTATTATTGGTGAAATTTGTACTAAATGTAAGCTTAAGCAGATCGTACTATACCTGGTAATGTGCGCAACTACGTCGTTTACTTTAGCTTAGCATTCCCCTATGTTGGCGGTTGACTTCAACTTTAACTTCACGTAAATTTTGGTTTGTACACTGAGTTATTGAGGGAAATCTTACTCTAAACATCTCTAATTATTTAAAAAATGTAAAGAATTATCGGCATGCTTGCAATATGTAATCGATCATAACAGATCAAATCGATACAAACACCATTAAGACAATAATATACGCTCTTAAATAAATTCATTGGCATTTGGAGAAACTGTAGCTAAACGCTGAAGGAAATTGGGAAGGGAGTCACTCTTCAACTTTCCATTTATTATGGACACGGAAAGTGGTGTCTGTCTTGACTGCACACAGTGCATGCATAATAGTGCAACTTGTAAAGACCTGGGGACGGGTTTGAAGAGTTTGGAGACCAGACACTTGGACTGGTGTAATCTTAAAGTGTGATCTCTGAACTCAGAGGTGTGACAGATGCCCAATTCTATTGCCGTCATGAAAGTAACTTAACTACTGTGATCAGCAATTTAAACTCTATCTGATCCACTCCATCCCTCCCCACCCCCATCCCCCTCCACCTTAAAAAATGCGATGAAATGCAACACTTTAACTTAGGAGGAGGATAAGTGAAGTGTATTATTTAAGTTGTCTGTTATTCTGAGTGTTATTCTTTGGATGTTGACAAAGTTTTCAACTCTGGAAAAAACTAGATTTTTTTGATGCTTCAGCAGGGTGTTTCTCCTTACTCAGAAATTTTCCGCTTTTTTCAATCTCTAAATTTTGTTGCTTTTTTCTGTGAGAAATTGATCTTAGGACACTTCTACGAGTTAGTATTAGCAAAGACCTTCATTCAGTGGAAACAGTACTGGTGACACTGAAGCATTCACTCAACTGTGGCAAAAAAGCCCGAACTCCATTGTTAGAGTGCTCAACACTATCGGCACTGGATTCTGGAGGAAGTCTGTTGTGTGATCGCACTCAGATCAAATCATCAGTTGTGATGTTTTCTTCCAGCCACATGAACTTCGTAGTCTCCGTTGCTAATGTCATTACAGTTTCTGTCGCATTTTCTTATTTTTGAGGCGTGATGAGCGTGATTTTGCCCTGTATGTAAGAAAAAAGAATAATTGAGGAATAAGTGAGTATTCACGATATGTTTTCCCTCTAAACTGCGATACGCTATAGATAATTAGATGAGATTAAAAATTTAGTACTTATGGAACATTAGTCAACGGTACTCGCTTGTGCTTCAGCTCTCTGAAAAGGTTGCCAATTGGATGTGTGGTTAATCGGGTCTAAAATCTGAATATATGAGCTCAGGGTAATATTTAAAAACTTACCTACGTAATAAAGCGCTCTCATCGAGATTCCAAAGGCCAATTTCTAAAGTTTGGACTTTGGAACGTTAGGTGTTGTCACAGAGGGCAGAAGATCATCTATAAGGCTTCAAAAATATACCCAAAAATCCATCTAGCAGTTCCAGCAAAAAACAGAAGGAATACCTGTATTTGCTGTTTACAGTTCTGGATATAAAGACAGCCTCTCTCCAAGTGATGGGGTCGCATTTCTCATCGGTGATTTTCGATTTCAAATTCAAGAAGTCAAACATATTTCCATCAGGTCAACTGGAATTATGATTGGCTCTCCCGAATTTTCTGGAAGAGGAATAATCGTATTGCCAGCTGGATAGTATAATGTGAGACACAAACTGTGACTGCGAAAATAGTATCACCATAGGAGATTTTTAAATGCTGATATGGACGGGGAATTATGCAAATAGCATGAATATAGTAGGCCGCTGTACAGACTTTGTGAGGACTATGGAAGCGTTTGTCATGGAAGAAATTTCTATTCGTCTAAATAGTTTCCTTTACGAAAAACCCAATATATATATATGGTACAATCCAAGGACAGACCAGGTTGCTCCAGCGGGAAGTACCATCACATTTAGTGATATACGGACATCCAGAGAGGTAGATGAAAAGTCTGGTAACTGCCTGATTACACGAGCTCTCATGATTGAAACTACATCAATAAGTAACATGGCCTTATAAATCAGACAAGAATTTGGTAACCTTATATTAAGACAAAACAAATGCACGTACCAAGAAAGGCTTTGAAAGACGATCCTAAAACGGAACGAATTGAAATAAAATTATATAATACATATTATTACAGAGTCAGCTATTAAAGTTAATTAGAAACACAGTTCTAAAGTAGAAAAATATCAAACCATGGTGTGAAATTGCTAAAGGTAAATTTTTATGATAAATTACAGGAGATCTGCGAAAACTCTGGTATTGTGATAGCTCACACGAATCTTCTCCCGCCTGAAAAAAGTGCAGAAATGAAGTGAACTTGATTTTACAGAATGTAACTAGGCAAATTTCAGAGAAAATTTAGCAAAATTTCCTGAATTTCTGTTTGTTAATGATGTCAGGAAAGCATAAATGCTAACTCTAAAAGTTATTGAAAATGGTCTAATTCCAATCGCGATTATTTTTTTAGGTTAATCTCAAACCTCTTCTAGTGAAGGCGCTGAAAAATGCGGTTCTCGTCTACTACGAAATAATGTAACCTTAAACATTACAGAACTGTCCAAGGATACAAAACTGACATTTTTGAAACCGATAGAGCATAAAATGGAAAACTTTGTAAGGTACTGGAGTTAATTGTTCATGATATGAAAGTATTAATTGGGGCGGTTTTTTGGCGGGTCAAACTCTCTATACCCAGGTATTCAAGTTAAGTGTTGAAGTAACGTCTTTTTACAAAGATGAGATAGTAAGAACTGACCTAGTTAATTATCGAAGTATTCTCCTTCTTGACACTGTGTAACAAAACCTTGCATCAATGGTCTGGGGAAAGTTAAAGTCCCAAATAAGTACTTGAATGTACAGAGAATGGCACTTCTTCCTATAAGAAGGATATGCGAGGAGGCTACCTACTGATATTGTGAAAAGTCCTTATCTTAGTTAAGTGAAAGGTCTTTGACTCACTACCCATCCATACTATATTAATAAGACTTTGTCAACTAAAGTTGCTTTATACAATTCAGAGATGACACAAAGGCCAAGTAAAGAACTCAAGTGATGTGCCTTCAATGAGGAGAGAAATAAAGAGGGTCCTG
Organism: Hymenolepis microstoma; assembly: GCA_000469805.3. NCBI lineage: Eukaryota > Metazoa > Platyhelminthes > Cestoda > Cyclophyllidea > Hymenolepididae > Hymenolepis > Hymenolepis microstoma. Next base: position 13,313,949 of record LR215995.1, on the reverse strand, counting down.
TACTCTACAAAATTACTTTCAAACTTTTATTAGATGAAGCGTATTTAACCTGAGAGGGTTTGAAAGTCATACTCTTGAAGCGAATGGCCAGTTGGACATTTGGAATACGCGGTTGGGTTATGTCCTACCAGTAATTCGATTAAACATGCTGAAAAACTCATATGGAGATACAAAATTAACACAACGAATATGTCATAGAAATATCTAATCGAGAACCGCCTGAATGCATGTCATAAATCAGCTAAATTGACACAGGATTTTTCGGGTGGGTTTCAGTACATAACTAAGCCTCCTGTGAATGATAAGGCTTGGTTATTCATAATGTAAAACGCACTATTAAAAAAAAAGCCAAGAGACAGTTGGTGCTGATTAGACCAACTTTAAGGTCGGAAGTTCCGATCAAAACTCGAGTATAGCTGTTTGGAATATTCGTTGAGCATGCTCTTCTTTACGATTTGTCTCCTATTGTTGATTTCAATGTAGATGATAAATAATTTGAAGAGGTTCAGAACAGAGATTGGTGGATGATGCTTGGTCTGTATGGCAGACTGCAAATGAGCGCTAAATTGCTGGCAGGAAACGTTCCTCAGAGAAACTTAACAACACAATTAAAGAAGGATGGGCCTAACTTCTGGACAAGTTTACAAAAAATAGGCAGTGCAATAGCCAATCATTTGTTAAATTCCCTATTATCGAAACTGGGAAAATCCAAAATTTCTCATACAAAGACCTGGCTTAGATAGATTAAATCAGATGTGAGGCAGTTTTTCGGTGAGAAGAAGGATGCGGTTGTTATACAGAATACCTAACTGGGGTTTACGTGAACACCAACCAAGAATGAAGCGAGTGAGAGAGAGGGAATAGTCTCTATGGAGGTTCCGTGTCAGCGATTCTGTGCAAAAATGTGTTTGATGGGAATGAATCGCTGCATAGGTCATCACCGGAACACGGACATTTCACAAACTGATAAAGAAATAACAAATTACATTTACTATCATGCTTTATGTTTTGTGGTATTAATTCTCTTTTTATTTCGGCAGAAAACTTGGACACAATCAATTAAAAATTGGAGTCCGAAAATTCCACTTTACTTGCAGCATGTGATGTTCCTGAAAATATTTTACCCGGCATCGCCTATGCACGTAAGGTTCTAGTGTTTTTCCACCAAATTATCAACAGGAAGTTTGGTGCTTACTTTTTAAATTTAATAGGCGGAGCAGCACGAAAAAAAAGTTTGGTAACTTGAAAGGCTGACGCATGGTGTGAAGGTTGGTTTATGGAGCTTTATACATCTACAACCAAGGCGGAATAAAGTTGAAATAGCATTTTTTTGCAAGCTGACAATATCGCATTGATCTGATGTTACGAGCTATTCCTAAACTGGAAAATTCCAATTGAGGCCTGTCATTATTATTTAAAATAAAGTGATACATCTACCGGCCAAATTGCGATTTTGTAACATTGGTATCGTTAATCGATTAGTCAAAATCCTTGGTTTCAACTTCCCAAATTGAAATTAACTTCAAAAATACCGGAATTTCACAGCCTTTGCACCATCTTCTGTCTTAGATCTAATTTTTTTGTTCGTTGTTAGATTTTGTTCGCCACATACACCCCCTTGTTCTGGGATTCAAGATAATTACAGTTCCATCTTCCTTGGTGTTAGGCGTCTTAATAAAATGAAATAGAGCAAATTTGAGAAAAATGAAAGGTGAACGAAAATGTACTTGGTTTTTGAACCGTCCACATGCTATTCAAGCCATCTAGGCACACAACTTCCTTTTCTAACCTTGATATCAAGCCACCCTGAACTCTTCTAAACTTTAATACACGCGCATGAGTTTCAAAGGAAGGAATTTCCAAAAAATACCCTATCTACATATCCATTCTACAAATTAACCAACACAGTGTATTTAAACCCCCATAGAGTTTCTAAATAAAATAAATTTTCAATTTTACAAATATAAAATTATTCGCTTATAGAGGTAGTGTCCCTTAACTCAGTAGCTAGCTTTAGAGTAATTTTCGATGTCAAACAATCTAAATATTATTCTTTTTCGCGCCAGACTGACTGCCGCTCTGGGAATATAAAAAATAGTACTTCCAATCCAGGCATTTGCTATATTTCGTAACTTATGCAAATTACTTCCAGAAATTCGGTCACACGAACACTTTTCACAATAAAACATCAGTTATTGAGCGTGATCCTCAAAAAATTAAAGTTTATCTTTGAAAAAGGTTCAAAGTACCCAGAGACGTAGGTAATTACAATTTACGAATTTATTTTTAATGAATATAATTAATGATCAATAGTGCAAACAACTCTATGAATGGGTTGAAAAAATGCAGATCACTATATCATTATCGTGAATCGAGGAAGTGAAAATCCCTATTGATAATTGGCAATTCAATTAACTAATGAATTAGTTATGCCAATAAAATCACCATGTAACTTCAATTAGTATGGATGCTTTAATAAATCATGCTCCAGAGACCTCTGCACGACATTGGAAAGGGTTTCCATTTAATAGACGTAGGAATAGGACGATGGATACCTTAATTACTTATACCCTCATTTCTATTGTTGTAAATATTTAATTTAGCGTAGCTAAATATTAGCAGTTATCCTAATTTAATAAGTGACTTACTTCTACCGACATGCTGTCTCTGCCAAAATGGAAAGATAACATGAATAGACAAAGAAGACTCTGACGACGGTATCAATGTCAAAATCCTGCAAAAATATATTTCATGGTATACAATAATTGGACACTTGATGAAACGACAAAGTGTGCAATTGATAGATTACCTAAAGTAACAAAAATAATGAAATAATTCAAATTATGTAAATAGGTAGGATAATACAGACAATGATAGAAATAATATCGACTGAGAACTACTGACTAAATTAATAACATACATTTCTCCTGACAATAAAATAATTATGGCCAACAGAAGTTTGGTGGTTTGGGTTTGTACCAAGAGTTTAAGTGGTCACTTGAAGGATTCCGGAATATTTATTTATATAAAATGGTAGGCTTTATGACAATTACCATTAGCCATTTAGTTGAATTCGGGTTTCACAGAGGGGAGAGACGTCAAGAGAGGGGAACAGAAGAGTGATTCACAGTTGTAAAAGAGACAGATAGAAACAAAGGCAAAGAAAAAGGTAAGGTGAGGTGAGTACTGTGGAAGTGATCGAACATGACATACAGTCGGATGGTCATGGTCATAGACTTTTCTGCCGTATGAGTATACGTTGCCTAGGGTGCACCACGTGGAGCTAAGTCTACCGCACACCCCGGGTTCCGGAATATAAGTCGCTTATTAGGATAAGTTCCGAAATTTCTTCCTTAATCCAAGACGCGAGCCAAAAATGTCTTCCCTTATGTGATTGAAATTTAATAAAATACATATTAAAGAAAAGGCTTTCAAACGAGAACTCATTAATAACGGTAGCTTTGTTTTTGTTAAAGAGTACTGAGCATCCCACGTACTATCAACTCCCCGATTGACTAAGTTTTCAATTCGACGAGGATAGGTTTATCATGATGTCTATTTGATCAACAGTAGTTATAAATTTACATTTAAATGCATAAATTGGACGTATAGGTGTATAGTTTTAAATAGTACATTGAACAAATTAGGCTAAAGGTACATTACGAATATATCATTTCTGGGCAAGCAAAGCCTTCTTTGGATCTCGACCGCAATTTGGCATGCTTTGACCTTGATAACTTCGGAGTATTTGGGAAGTTAATTAATGGTGCAAACAATCTTCAAGACAATGGGAAGAAAGTTGCATTAATTTTCACGACTATAAATTTTCAATCTCTTTCATTTTTATAGTCAAGCGTTTCAAAAAACTGTTCTTATTTGTTCCTTGCCAGAAGAAAGCCAACAGCTGAAATAAAGACAAGCTTAAAGAATGGATGGTCACGTTATTCTTGTCTTCATTTCTGGATTTTGCTTACTAGGTGTAATCTTGTATCTGCATTATGAAAATCTATTAAAATTGTTAGCATACGAGAAGGTAGAATCATAATTACTACTTCCAGTATGCAATGAAAGTTGGTCATTCGTGCGTCACTACAAAAAGTTCATCTACAAAAAATAAAGAAAAGGAAATTTGTTCTTCTTAAAATTTATGTTGGTAGACATTCTTAAAATTTTTTTATGAAAACTTTTTTCTCGATTTTGAGAGTTCCTTTTGACTTACAATTGTTATTTATAATGGTTCTAAAGCATTTCTTCTCAAATTCGTGAGGCGATCTGATGTGCCATTGATTTACACTGATTCAGAGTTCTGAAAAATTGTAACATTTGAAATGGATACTTCATACAAATTAATAGAACTGAGAGTGTCTTTGAAAAAAATTACTTATAAGATAAAGTGTAAAAGACAGTACACCAATTACAATTTCGGACTCAAAAGAAAGACTGAGTTGCTGATCAAAAAACCAAATTCCGTTCTCCGTCGATGCCTGCACAACAGATAAAATTTTGAAAGCCATTCAACTCTGTATCCAAGCCTATTTATTTTGTTTAAATAATTCTAAGCGCATTTAAACCTTCTTTGCTGTTTTAAATACATCTTGCTCATTTCGCTGAATTCATCTTCACATGTTGGTTGGCATATGTTCCAGCTAAGAGTATCAGTGCATCCTAAAACGCACGAACATTAATGTCTTTCACCTGTTGCTGCAAATAGCTGACACATGTCGAATAAACATATGTGCTGATATTCTACTTGCAATTTCCCGTTCCTATTTAATTAATTAACCTAATTTATGCTAAATATTGATTGAACTTTTATTCCCCTCCCCTCCCCCCCCCCATAAATAACCTATATTTTGTAGTGCAATCTGCAATATGATTATTGCTTTCATTCACTAATAAACAGTAAGACGTCTGATTGGATTATAGAAATAAATGAAGGGAAGGAATTAAACTAAAGATCACGCGGGAATTTTATTAAAAGCTTGTCGAACTTATAGATTTTGTATGGTGGATATCTGCCAAGTGTACCAAAGTATTGTTCGAATAATGTCAGAATTCGGTATCTTGGCATCTCTCGAAATTTGCTCAGTAACAACAATTTGTTTGTTAGAGAAACTTAATTTTGAAAAGACCTATGCCGGCACTTGCAATACTGATTATTTTTTTGTGATAGGTGACAAATAAAATTGTATTTCAGTTAAAAAAAAACACCAACAAACTGAAATTTTCATAAAACAGGACTTCACCTCTTTAAATTTCTAACCCGACTTTACCGACCAACCTTAGCTAAGTCTCTAGAAAGCTGAAACACTTAACAATTACATACCAGTGTTAATATACATTCTTCGACCTGATAGAATCAGTAATTCAGCACCAAAAATTTATTATGCTAGAAATGCTAAAATCTGCCCTAAAATTGTCTATTGGAGTAATCTCCATTGAATCCATTTTAACGTAATTGCATTTACGTGATTAAAATATTACTGCTTGAACAAATATCGAATATTAGTTTACTCTGCCAATGTGATCTACCTTTCACGAATATTCTAAAATAAAAATCGGATGTTAAGGCAAATTTATTTTTGGTAAATGGAACAATGTGACGACTGCATTCAAGAATACATGAATAAATTCGATAATCCAATTAGAATTTATCAGTAAATTAAAGGAATAAGCATTTACGAATCCTTTTGCATGCTTTCATAATTAAAATCAATGTATGTTTTTATTTTGTAAAAAATGAAACCCAAAGGTTCCTAAATTGAATATTTTTTCGCCAAACAGGGGAGACGCACCCTTTCTCTCTGCCCTTATTCCACTTCAGACGACCTCAGGGTCTCTATTAACCGCATTGCTGAAACCTACAATTTCACGTGGTTATCATGAGGGAAATTACACCCTTTGTTCATTAAAATATTCAAGCTGTCTGGAGGTCGTTTCTTTGAACACCTGTTTCCAGACCTAGAGAGAAGTCAGAGTGGTAAATTATCTAATGTATCCTCCTCTAACTACTTCGTTGAGGAATTCATTATTTAGATGTTTAGCAGATTCTGCGGAAAATTAATTAGAATACGCAAACATTTTGATTGTGGTTTTGTAAATTGATAGGTAATTTTTATTCGATACCAGCTAAACGATGAACCCCTAAATAAACGAATTTACTACTCAGTTCATTTAAACAAAACTCATATCTAAGACAGGATATATATATATAGTTTTCAATAGAGGAGTTACCGTAAGACGATCTCAGTCTTAAATTTATAGTCCTAGACAGCCCTGCTATGGTCTGATTCCCTTTGTCCTTAAGGCGTCATCCCTTGGGATTTAGAGTATGCTGGCGTGAAAAATTATTTTCATGAAAGAAGGTTTGCTTTCATTCACGTTCTACTTCCAACTCTAGAGATACGAAACCGCTTGTTGGTGTAAGCTAGAAGTTTTTATTAATGATTTTCTAATTACTACCTTATATTGCCTTTATGATCACCGAAAATTGTTTGTTTGGAATATTAATTATAAGATCGAGTTGAAACTTCAATTCCTCCTTTGCTATTTTTTCCAATGACACTAATTCGATTGTGATACTGTTGGTGCTCTAGTAGGCAGCAAAAAAAACAATTTAGGCGAGTGCACGTGCCTTTCCTTGAAGCATATGCTATTGCGCTTTTTGCCTAAATTCTTACCTTTGCAATGGTTATTTTTTAACATTTGTCAACTTGTGAGCAAGTTGACAGTTGTCAGAATTAATTCTGCCGATAGTACTCATCTCTTTTCGCGAACGTGTGTAATCGAGATTTCCATTGTTTTGCTCAACCGCAACACCCCCTCCCCCCCCACCCTCCCACTCACCTATCTGCCACCGTTTTTACGGTTTAGGCATTTATTTATCAAAAACTTATTATTTTGAAATAAGTGAAAACTAGTCGCCATACTAATGGTTGGGTTTGTTACATAGATGATAAAACCACCCAGATATGTGGAATAATTAAACTTTTACAGTTTTTAACGAGCTAATTATGGAATCTATATTTGCAACGATTTTAATTAAGCAAAAATACAGTCCCTACTGCCCCAACTGTCTTGTTTTAATGTTTATTCGAGTGATTTGTAATTATTAGCAATTATTTAAATATATACATCTAATTACTAATTTAAGTAATAACAACTATACATTTACCTCTGTTCTTCATTGTTTAAATCATGTAGACACTCAAATGAATTTGCCAAATCAGTTTCATGTGATCTTAGTCTATTCAAATAATTAAAGAGCTTGAGTTAACCAGTTTTAGTACAGTATTTTGAATAATGTTTTAAAGCTACGTCCCGGAAAGTTGCGAGAAGGCACCAAGGTATCCCCGCGCGTACTATTAAGTGCGGAAACTAGGTGTTCTAGAGCTAAATAGGCGGTTATTAATGACTAAAGTACATGATTAAATCGTCTCGAAGGGAGACAAGAACATTCATACGAAACTCACAGCCAGAATTTTATAATCTAAACATGTGAAATTTAAGAAATTGCTATGTTATGCTTCCATTTCTTATACGAAACTTCTTATTATACCTGTTTTTCATATACCTTTAAAATAAAATTTCCACTTTTAAACTTCTAATATGTTCATGTAAGGGATAGAAAGACGGACTTTTTTAGTGGTGTTATTCTACTTGTATCATCTTGATGACTTTGATGAAAATATAATGTAGACTGAATCATCTGCTACTTTTACAGGAATGTAGTGAGAGGGAGAATACTTAAAAAGTAGCCTATTTGTTTCGAGTTGCGAGTAAATCCTTATCAATATTCATTGATAGCAGCACTGTCTCCTAAACAAAAGGCGCTAACCAAAAACTCTATTGGCGATAAACATTAACGAAGCAGAATTTACTAACGATAATGGAAAAACAGTGTTAAAAATTATATTAATTAAATTAACTCTCAATATCACTTCACTAAACTCAGAATTGAGCATATTGTACTCTTTTCCCTTTTATTTTCTTTAAGTATATAGAAAAAAATTATAAAATATTTCACTTTAACGTCAAATGCCAAACTGTTAATGAAGATGCTGTCGATTGTTTGTGTGCCGCTGGACGGTGTGAAATTTTTCTACAAACGAAGTTTGGGTCGCGTCTCCCTTACGTCTATCTTTAGAATTATCTAATCGTAAAATAATGCAGTAAAATGCTGGCAGGGCACTTTGATTTTTCGGATTTGGAGAGCATGCCGAGACAGGTTTTAATGGATCGTCCATTAGAGTATGGGAGGGTAGGAATAGTCTATCACTTCGAAGTATGTCTAGATTTTTGCCCCTGAAATACGCATATGCAAGATCTAATTCCACCCCCGCTCCCATCTCCAACCTCATCACCGACTTTATTTAAAATGATAACATTTTTGATACTTATACTTGTTAATGGTTCTCAAGTAAGTTTCGGTACTTCATTAAAATTTTAGAACTCAAAGAATAAGCTTTCTTTGAAAATCAATTTAATTAAATACGTTTTTGAAAAAAAACATATTTATAATATGGTTTTAAATGCGACTACTGTTGATGAAAAAAATGGTATTCAGGGTTATTTTTTCTTCAATGGGCTTTACATATTGTTCACCCGCAAAATAAGTTGTATTCTATTGTTCCAAATTTTTGAATTTCGGAATTTGACACCGCGAATGAAATTTTACGTTCAAAATATTCGTCACTTACTGAGTTATCTGCATTTATTGGTTTGCTATTCTAACGGGATGTTTTCTCTTACCTTTGTGTAAATTAGATCAGCCCGTTAAACATATTATCACTCTTAAACTTTATCATTTTGCTACAACGCGTTCAGCGGGGAGATTTACATTCTTCTCATGCTGCTTTGTGCTCTGTTGCAATATTTAGTCTCAAACAGAAAGCAATCTCTAAAAGTGAAACCCTATTTCATCAAAGTCTGTTCAGATTATTCATTGACCAATAGAGATCTTTAAGTGGAAAGCATACTGTGTATTCCCATTATTAAGTTTCGGTCGTAAAAAACGTCTTAGTTCCCAAGTATAGTTTAAAATTAAGTTATCTCTATGAAATTCACCTGACAGTTAGTGCAACCGCAGGCACTTTTAATATCAACCGATAGGTAATTTGAGAAATCGATTTAGGATTAAAAAGCGTCATCAAAGCGACACTGCGCTAAAAATAGCACTTCCGTTTCACTTTCAGCTAAATCCGCCAGGGAGTGGGATATTTTGAAAATTTGTTTAAATCAAATGGCAGGCCTTTTTTGATAGCTATCATTAGCCCTTTAGTTGACTTCGGACTTCACAGAGGGGAGGAGGATCAAAGTCACAAAAAGTCGAGAGGAGGAACAGATGAGAAGAGTGATTTACAGATGTAAAAGAGACACACACAGAGATAGAGAAAAAAGTAAGTTGAGTACTGTGGAAGTGGGCGAGTATGACACACAGTCGGGTTGTGATATTTTGAAGTCAACTGCCGTATGAATATACGTTGTCCAGGGTGCACCACATGGAGGTAAATCTATCGCGCGCCCCATATTCAAAATACACCTATCTAAAGCAGAAATAACGGCGCGGACGACACCACATTTTTGAGAAGAGTGAAAAAGAATGAGAACAAAAATAGCTCCTATTCCACATCTCAAACATCAAATAAGCTACTAAGTGGATATTTGGATAACAAAATTACACCTATATTGTAGAAATATCATTTAAAAATAAAGAATCTGCAAACATTAGGTAAATCCTACATTAAATGAGACCATTGAATCGAAAGGGCATAACCAACTTTTCAACGAAACCAGTAGGTCAATAAGTTCGTTCTATTTTGGACATGAACTCATTCAAGAGTCTTAATATTAGATGACGAAATGTGCACTTTGAAACACTACAATATGACGCTGTGAACTATGATCATTGAAATTGGTTTAATTAACGAATCCCAAGTACAACCTTCAAATGTTTTGGATGGACTAAATATGTTCTATTGCTATTTGTGCGTTTGGAAGCTTTCTCAATATTGACTATTGGTAATGTTAAATCTACCTTAGTCCAAATGACAATGCAATTATATATATGTATATATATATGAATATATATTTATACCCTGTTTTTATTTTATCGTGATGGCAAAGGGTTAAATGTAAACCTAAATAATAAGCAGGTTCCTTGCCGAATAACTTGTTGAAATCTCTCGAAAATTCATTAAATGTAATCGTATAAACAAAATCAAAATCTTGATCTACCCCTTTATGAAATTTAAAAATAATTGAATTGAAAGCACTGCCACTGAGATTAAAAAAGCTTTTAAAGCGTTCAATCTATATGTTGATTTAATATCTGATTTTTAGAATAATAAAAAGCAATAAATCTATCGACTTCCAAAGCTGTAAATATTAGCTACGAAATGAAGACGGGAATGATAAAACCATCCATTCTTTAAATTCATGCAATTTTAGATGTTATTTTTCATCTGCCATCAGACAACCAATATGAAATGTGTGATCATGAAGCTATCGAAGAATTAAGATATTTGTTCATGAAATTCAAAGCACCTTTCTTCAGCTGTCTTGAAAGCTATTCTCCAATATACACGAATTTCTCATTTATCCTGAATTAATGGGCCGCATATCTCAACTCGAACTCCAGAGATACATCTGCTCTTTAAGAAGGATATCTCACTTCTCCCTATTTGTCAGCTCTAATACTTAAAACTTTACACCTTTATATCCTAATCATAGTTGCCATATGGGCAATCGATGATCATCTCTTGTTTGTTCCAATGGACTTTATTATTAATACTTTTGAAGATCACCTTATTGCGTTTTGTTGCATCTTGGATATTCTTTGGTAAAACTTGTTTCTAAATTTCACAAAATCAATATCTTTTAAGTTCACTATGAAGTATCACTTACTATGCTTCAGGCAATTTCCTGACTTCATAGTTTCATTCAGCTTGTCTCAAATTTAGGGCACAGCGTAAAGCGCAAATTAAATCCCCTCCTGTTAATGGGTTGTTCATTAAAATTAAAGTGATCAGATTCTGACAGCAGTTGTAGTTAGTTGTTTTTATGCTTTATTTTTAATAAGCTATGGTCTATAATTTAGAGGCTCTGGATTGTAAATGCTGCTAATCAACAGTAGGAAGCCGTAGTTGTAGGCCATGTGGCGAGTTGCAATTTATTATTGATTAAGTGTTGTTCGGTCCTTTTTACCGGAATGTTAGCCTTTGTGGACTTTTATTTTGCTCACAAAGCAACATATTCTTTATGCGCGAAAACGGTTGTTATCCATGTTCACTTTATTTAGCAGATATTTTTTTACATTTTACTGTTGAGCAGACAAAGCGTCTGCTCTAATATGTTCTTTTCTCTGCTGCTTTATTGTGACCAACTGTTGAATTTCTTAATAAATTGCATCAGTGAATAATATAATCAGACAACAGCAGAATACAAAAGGACCTTTACCACCATCTCAAAACGAGACGGATGCATTCGTATCGATAGTTCAATTTATATTAGGTGCCATTTACAACTGTAATGTAAATAAATTCTTTCGAATAAAAGGGAATTGGAAAGTGGAAAATGAAGAATCTCACATATATGAATTATTTTGGGAGAAACTGCTATTTCCTGAGATACAGGTGTGTCTACAAGCAAAAAGCACCGGAACCAATCCAGAAATGAAGAAAGGAATCGTGGAAATAACATTCCTGCTCCTTGCCCTCACATAGCTCTTAAAACGCCAGGAAGTTGTATTTCCATTTCTTTTCCATTTTACATTTACCCATATTTATTTATTGTGTCTTAGTGAGCAAAACAAAAATTAAAACGCTGTGATCCTTTCCTCTCATTCGCATCTATTCAATGGCAGAGAAGTCTACTAATCGGTTGAGCATTTCAGTTCATCCAAATCGTCAGTGTTTTCCCAGCTCAAATTCATTTGTGAAGAGACGATGATACGGGCGTTTAGTTAAACAATTCCTCTTCCATAAACAGTTATAATTGTGCTCTGTATTCCATCACAAGGGACTGGATTTCCTTAAGCAGTTCAATTTCCCTCTTTACTCTGCTAACCAATGACGTTGCAATTAATTTAATGTCAAAATTCCTTCATTCTTCAATTTGGTCATTCAGGTTGCAGTAAAAACGGGTTATTGTATTAAATTCTTCATGATGATAAGTAAATATTAAATTAAAATCCGGATAGTATAAATTATTTACGATTGATAATTCACAGCATGAAAAGTAATTTATTATCGCGTACGGAAAGTTGTGGTGGCAACTGAAATATCAGAAAATAAGAGACGCAGCGGGAGAGCAATGCGAGGCATAGCACGAATCGGAGATACGCAAAGCAGAAAATGCGTTGCCAGCGTTGTTGTGCTGGTGTTTTTGAGGGTGAATTGTTCTTAAGACCAGATTTAGACATGACGTAGTTACCCCAAGGCGGCTATTTTCATTCTTTCCTTGACTGGCTACGCTTCAACTAACTTGCTTCTTTTACTGTCCTATTTGCGTAATGGCTTTCAGTCTTCCTCAAGCCGTTAGGGATGATTATTAAAATTGACCCCGGATTAACCATACGACTTAGAGTGATGTTTTCAATAAGCCTGCATTAAAAGAGTTATAGCCACTTCAATAATTATCTAACCTCGAGTACTAAGAGTACACTTTTATATTAAAGACATTTTGATTAACTTGGTGAGTACTTTATTTAAACCGAAGTGGTCGAGACAGGGAAACAGTGGAGTATGCGTTCCGCATCAGGGAAACTAGGCAAGCTCATCGCTGATAAAAAATGCTTCAATTTTTTTATTTTCAAAGTGTGTGTACTCCGTTTTTCTTTCGCTATTGTGCTAGTATTTAAGTAATTTCTGCGTTGGTTCTTAATTTCCGCAAGATGTACAGTTCTAATAATAGGCACTATTGCATTTTACGAGCCAATCAATATTCTCCAATGATATTTCATAGTCATGTCGTATGTTAGTGAGAGATAAGAGTGATTATTGAAGCAGCGCTAAATTCATGAATGTACTGCTGGGTTTCTGTAATACTATTCGCACAAGCATGTAAATTGGCTCACCAATAACTAGGAACCAGTTAATTTATTGTGTCTTTCAGGTATAAAAATTTACTGGCACAAGAGAGGATAGGAACAAAAACATTATACTTGCAGGCAGAAAGAGGATTGCTTATTCGCTCGTCTTGTATAATAAGCGACACAAGGGGTGACCAAAGAAGGAATTAAGGCTAAAAAACTCAGGAATGGAGTGATAAGTAAGAAATTGGCAGAAATTTAAGTGGAAGAGTGGAAGCGGATAGGCTAATTTTTATCCAATAGAAAAGTGAAAGGAAATTTTTGTAAAAATTGAACATATTTAGGAAAAAACAAAAGCTGATATCACTCTAAATCTCTTACTAAAATCACAGAAATAAGTAAATGTAATGAAACTCTGATTTGGACTCTGACTGAATATTCATTTTAATCTTGATAACTGACGAATTGTAGAAAAAGCGGCGAAATAATACTTTTCTCGGGTGTATAACATAAAATTAATGACTGTGTTTTCATCCATGGATGACAGCTTTCAAAAGCTAAGTTGACACACTTAAGGTATTTATAACATCATTGTGAATTTATTATCTGACACTGTCGCGACACCTTAGGTTTCTGCGGTAGAAATGATGAATAGGCTCTTTCGGATGTTTGCTTGGCGGAGCCCTCACGTGGTATGTATTTATTTATAACGAAATTCACACAGGTAAAAAAATACGTTATTTTATCGCTTGACGTCCGTTCCACCTTCCCAGACAGTGAACCGAAGTCGGAATAACCAGAGACATTGTCTGTTTAAATCGATCCCCGTCGGCAGCTTGTTCCAGTCAACATCATGGAGTCACGAGGGAGGACGCCCTATTTAATTTCACACAAGCTGTAAAATAGAACTGCGTATCCAGAGTTTCATGCAGAACAGTATCGAGTTCACATTAGTCCATTCCAATTATCTGCAAGGTATTTAAATTGTTCGTGTAGCGTTCATTAAAATGGTGGTTAAGCGAGTAACCTTGGAAGGCATATGTTAAAAAGGTAAACAAAATCAATCTCATCTCCATAACTGCAAATCACCACCTCAATGGAATTCGCACTGAAACGACAAAGTGCAAACCTACTGGATTCATGGAAATATTCGTGCAAAAGAATTCAATACTCTTACACTGCTGACAACGTCACTGTTTCTCTGCTCGAGCGACCAAATATGACCTCTAGAACTAACTTCAGGTGATGTTTAAGTTTTATTAAAGGCAAGGATGATTGAAATCCCAAGTATCAGTATGTCGTCTGAAAGTGTATTATATACCAGTTTTATTAGTACACTTATAATTTTATGGTCTTAATGAAAACTTTAGCATTTAATAGCCAATATAAATAATTTTTAATTATTTATATGATATTATGTAATACAATTAGCGTCATCGTTTACAATTCTCGCTCACATCTCTGGTAGTTTTACATTCCCATTTTTGAAAAAAAGACTCTGTTTTTAACTAAAACGCACTTTCAAGTGGTTTCCCACTGCAGACACATCTCAAAATCACTTTTCTCTTAAGGTATGCTCAATAGACCTGAAAATGTGCAAATGGGATGTTGTGGAGTGGTGAATATTTCACCTGCATCCCACAAAATACATAAAGGAAGTTTCCGAAAGATCAACCCTGATCTCTCGAAATAGATACAATTCGTGTTTGATTTAGAGACAATCATTGCTTTACTCCTAATGTTATCGTGAATGTCCCGCTTCTGGACCCCAGTAACAAACTATTGAAAAGGGGACGAACTATTTGCCATGACAACACTAGGAAAGTTGATGCACCCAAACTTCCATCCAATTTAATGTGCGGGCGCGTTAGAAGTGTAACTGCACAGTTGACCATGGACATGTGTGTTTCTGTGATAATTCTTGTACAGTTAACTGTGGGTCAGTTTTAATCAGGGACTTTTATACGTCATCACCATAATATGCTGGCCGTCGTCATTTCAATTTCCATTGCTCATTTTAAATCTTTTAAGGAGGAACTGGCAAGCGCGGACTATAAACAATTTCAGTAAGTTAAGTAATGTCCATCTGACGTGCCCTCTGTCAGCTTTGTGGTTGGACATTTTTACCCTTAACAATAAAATAAAATTAATTGCTCACAAAAAACTATGTCGAGCAGTGCATCTATAAAGTGCATGTTTGCAATGTTTCCCTTTACTATATCTGGACATAAAATTAATACAAACAAGTGTTTGTAAAATGAGCGATTTCTAATTGCCGCCTCTTGTGCATAGTTCATTGAAGCTCGAAAGAATATGATTATGAGCTCCGGCCGTTGATGTTAAAATATTAATTTATTTCATAAATTAGGTAAGCTTTCCATGAATTGGTTTTTAAAAAAAACATGCATATTTTTTACGATAAGCATGTGAAGCTGTTCACTCTACAACGTCCAACCACTTGTCAAACATGCCATCTAAGTTGAAAGCTCCGAACTATTTTTCCTATTCATTCAGTTTGCTTTAACTGTTCTTCAAATTAAAAAGGGCTATGGTGGAAATTAATTCAAAAATGGAATCATTAGATATTTGAAGATACTATGATAAATTGAATGCAGAAACAGTACTTCCATGAACTTAAAGGTCCACCCCATATCCAAAGTTTTGTTTTTTCAATAAGCCAGACATTATGTAAATCTTGTGTAAAATTTTATTAGTCTATGGAAAACTTCCTTGCCTTCAACCGCAGTAATTGATTCGTTGCTTTTCTTCTCCTGAATACTAACGAAATTTATTGAGATTGTTTATAAAGGCAGTGCAGCATTCGTCTGTTGGGGACTCGACCAAAAATAGCAACAATTTTTAAAAGTATATGTTATTTGAGCGTTCCTCCTGATTATTATCAAATCAATATTGATGAAATTAAAGAATTTATATAGCATAATTACGATAGATTAATTGGACATTTTTGAATTTCGTTATAAATGCTAATAAGAAGTTACATTAGCCTAAGATACTTCTTCTAATAGCATTTGAGTATAAAATATTCCAAAATCAGAAAATCAATACATTTTGTAGAAAAGCGTTTTTCATTTGAAAAAATCGAGAGAGAGAGAGAGAGAGAGAGAGAGAGAGAGAGAGAGAGAGAGAGAGAGAGAGAATGAGTGGGCAGAATAATGAAACAGGAACAAAACGGCGGCATCAGAGAGGGACTGTCCCTGATTTTCGGCTACAAAAGTTAGAATGAATTCATTCTTAAGCTTGCTGAGTAACGATTATTAATTCAATATTTATTCATTCGTGAAAAGTATTTATTGTAAAACACGATTACTACTGCCTCCTTAAATATTATACTAAAACTCGAACACGAGTCCACCTTGTAAGAAGGTGCTGAACCTTTGGAAGCGAAAGATCAATGTCTAATCAACACTACAGTCTGCCCACTCTTCAGCATTTGCATTGCATAGAATGTTTAGTCATTTTATTTCATTTCAATTTTTGTAATTTTATACCAAAAATACGGTTAAATTCTCCAAGATCCTTGTACTATGGTTTACTATTAAAATTCAATTAAATGGAACTTTTCTAGACTAAGGCATGCATGGAATTCGGCTAAAGTATTTTATTTTCTTTTCCATGACTGAATACACGCATACCACCATTTCAACCAGTGCTCGACATTTATCTTCTCTCACTTCTTTAAAATCACAATCTTTTCGTTCATGTGGCAATTTTAGAAATTGTTAGTCAGACATGAATTTAGGAGAAATGCTTAATTCAATTTTTTTCGTAAAGTTGCAAATTTGTAAGTATACTTCATCTTGCAGTCACCCACCTTAATAAGTTCTTCAGTTGAGGGGAAAATGTGGTCTATTGTATATTTGTTAGGGAATATCTTATAGATACGTCCAAATTGCACATGAAGTTATGGACTATATAAAATTAGCAAAAGATGGAACTTGGAATCGTAAAGCCTTCGGATTACAGAGAATGAGAGGAGTTGATTACATTGTACACAATCCTCTTGCACAGTATGCCTCCTGAAGATGCATATATGTCCACTATCCTTCTATGATTCTTCCACGTTTTGCATTCACATTAGACATATCAGCCAACAACACGCTTTCATCGTTAGCTTAGCCTACTTCCATCGTGTTTGGTGCTTACATCTGAACGCCAATTCTCGTGGGGAATAATTGAGAATGATGAAGATATGACAAGCATCACCAGTGCTCAAGATACTGTCTCTCACTGTTAATCGCAATGGATTTATTTCCAATGTGATTGCTTCCACTCATTCGCTAAAATTATTTCGCCTATTTTTACTAATGAACTTCGTTCCGTATACATAAAGAGCGGTTAACCCAATCATTAATCACGTCTTTCTTCTATTTACATCATTTCTACGCGGGTCGCAGAGCCAATATGTTCAACGAGGCTTGTAGTCCAACTCACACTAAAATATGCCAATGGACTTTAGTGACCAAAAAATGTAACTCCAGATCAGTCGTCGTTATCAATATTTGCACTGCCTCTACTCATGTTGTTTGACCATGTTGTCTGTTTCCTTAATCGCTTGTTGGTCTCATGTTTTTTTCGTGTTATAATACAAGCGCACCTTAACAACAGATAGCGTCATCAATATTATCTGCCTTGAAATTGAATCAACAGTCCCACCCCCCTCACCGCCAACACGCTTTCATAACACCACTTCTGACATTTCATCCTCCCACTGACAGGGCAAAATAACACCTGACATCATCTAGAAATGAGGCCAATTCAAATTAAATTCCGTCCTCTATAGACTAAAGATGCAAAAATGCATATTTATAAAATAGATGTAAACTTGATGAGTTAACTTGGCGTAAATGCCTAGTACAATATTTATTCAAAATGCTGTATTCAAGCAATATGAGACTTTATCAAAAAGTGAAATAGATATTAGAATACGAATAGCATAAATCATTCAATTTACTTTTTTTAAAAGTGTAAAATATCACAAATAAATTATTTCTCTTTATTGCAGATTATTAATTAATGATTATACAACAGATATCTAGTTTGGTGATTAAATTTAATCAGTTCAATAGAAGTAAGAATAACTATGCGTTTTCGAAAAGGACTCTGTGGAAATATGTTGATTTTCGCCTTTATGTCCCAAGGGCTCAGAACCCTGACTGTCCCATCTAGACTAAATTATCGATTTTAATTTTTTCTCCAACTATCCCGTTGCATATAAAAGTACATCTGCACTCAGTCATTTGCACGCGTCCATGCCAAAGTGAATCATAAACGCTCTTTGTATTGACATTCGCACATGTGCTCTCGCAGACACGCGCTTTTCTTTCGTCTGCTCGCACGCTTCCTCTATAACTGATTTTCTCACCCTCCCATCTCTCCTCCTCACGCTCTTGCGAATCACAATCGTGGCCTATTCAATACACTTTGAGCAGAGTACTTTTCTGTCGACATAATTTACTCTCCTGTCGCCGTCAGCTTCACATGTTATGTGGCAGTGCAGAGAATAGAGGGGAATTAGAGAGAAGATGGCTTATCATGATCTTTTGGTAACTCCAGGGCTGCAAAGTTCCCATATGACTCGTCTTTTGGCTCCCGCTCTGCAAATATTAATGGACAAAACGAAAACCATAGAACTTGAGAACTAACAGAAATATTTTTTTGGGCTTCTCAATATATCCAATGATCTAATTGAGATTTAAATTCATACATTTGTAATCTGTAATTAAACTGTGTAGGCATGATCCAGCGTGTTTGGCAAAATTAACTATTACACGATAGTCCAGCCCAAGAGGTTTGTGTTTTCTGGTTGACAATACAGGCAGAACATCGGAACGTAGATTCCAATCTAGTAAATCAAATATCAACCGCTTTTATTCTATGTAAGACAGAGTAAACAAAGCAGATTACTGAGTTGGAAGATGGTAAAAGTCCTTTAAGAGGTGAGATACATTGGCACCTAATTTGCCGATGCCACCCTAAAGCGTACATATATACTTCGTTCGTCTCTTGGGGGTGGGGGGCGGGGAGTGGCTGCAAGTGGTGATTAGACTAAGTCGGTCCACGTGACCCAGTACTGTATATGAGGGATCCTACTGAGAGAATACACTGTGTCAGTCCTTGTCTTTGCCTTGTTTATGCCCCTCTTCCTCCTGTGTAAGCAGGTAAGTAGACAGCTGAGGTACAGACTAGGCGGCCCACGTGGGCTGGTGATCGACAGACTACACACAGACACAACGACCTGTTCTACTGCGTGTACACTGGTTTACTAGGGTGTGATTTGTGCGGTCGAGTGTGTATATCACAGTTGGGGGTGTGTCTACTTTGTGTACCCGAACGCCCTCTTCGTAGTACACGTGCAACTGTTAATATTACTGAAGGTGTAGACACCACTTGAATTAATTAATAGTTGAATTCCGGTCTGTATGGAAATAATCATAATTACTAGACTTCCCATAATGTAGATACGGAATATCTGGAGGTAGCTAACAAGTTATCACCGACCGATCTGAAATGGAGAAAATGGTTGGGATAAGACGAGAATGGGTTATTTGGTAATGGTTTCAAGATCAAGGAAAAACTAATGAGTGTTGAACAGCGACTCCTCCTGTTTTGCTTTTCATTGTCCTGTCTAATCGTCCATATACCACATCCCTAAAAATTTACACGATGTTATCCTTATTACTTCAAAATTAAATGGATATTTGCTGCGATCATTATTCTAATTAATTCTTGTACTAAACTAATTAACCTACCAAAATAGCCACAAATTCCAGAACTCAATAAAAGCTTTACTCCAAAATTAGGTCTAAAATTTTTCTTGGTTAACACCTATTCCTTTTTATCTAAAAATGCCTAAGGTAGGTCACTGTCAAAATTTTATTCAATTCACCATCGGTATAGTTAGTCAGTGTAATTTAGAATGGATCCGACGTGGTCTGGTGAAAGTAATATCGCCTATTAGTTGTAGTGACCCACTCAATGACAAACAAGTTACTTGAGCTAAGTACATCCATGGCATAGCAGCCATCAGATAAATTAGGAGATGACATTGGTTAAATTGATCTTACACTATGGCGCCACAAAGCTCCTCCCTCAAAAAGACCAGGAAGGAGTGATTGATTAGAAATAGCACTCAATTAGAAATTGGTTTCATTTGATTCAAAAAAACAAGCCTGTGCAAACAGTTTTATCTGCAAGGCCGGGCAGTCTGGTAACTTTCTATGTCAATGACGTGAGTTATGTGATTTCGCTGGCGGAGGTGTGTCCAGCACATGGCATATGGCAAACGACTGTATATATATTGCAAGTCTCACTCATTCTTTCATTTATTTCAATCAAAAATTAATTTTAAAATTTGAGCTACAAATGCAGCAAGCACGCCGGATTTCCATGTCACTATTAGCGTAAAAGTTTAAACAAATCCATTAAAAATTTTTTCAGTTAAAAACATATTTACCTTTCCACTAAGTAAAATCGATAACAAAATGCAAGCAGAGATGTGCATATTTTAAATTATTTCATTGATTAAATGGAAAGAAGAATAAAATGTCGAGGCTAAGGTGATGAAACGTATTGACTTCTTTTAAACTCGACGGATTAGAGTTGCTCTGCTTTCGTACAAAAATATTTAATACTCTAAAAGAAAATTATAAACCGTTTTTAATAGAGAGAGAGGGAGAGATTCGTGGTCTTTACTGTTATCCAAAAGAGGATAGAGGAAGAGTGTGAGAAACTTATGCTAAAAAATAAAGAATTATGAACGAAGGATGCTCAATCATGATTAGTATTTATTTAAAACTAAGGGCAAGGCCGCTTGTAAGGCTGTTTCCTGAATCAAACGAAAGTTTATCTCATCGGAATAAAACTAGATTGTTTGTTCACATTAGAAAGATGTTTCACTTTGATCAGAAGTTCTTTTTGTTTTTTTCAAACAAAAATTTTTTCACATTTAACAATAGTATTCATTGTTAGCTTTTTCAGCTCTGTTATGTTAAACTCAACCACCTGTCTCCGCCAACCTTTAGGAGGAACCACTGAATTGAGGTGACGCAACCGTCCTTCATAAATAAATCACTCTTTAATAAGCACCAGTTATCGTGATCATACATCCTCTTCAGTAATCAGAAATGCAAATTTGAATTTTGAAATATGGAATCTAAAAATCCAAAAATCTAATCACACCTTGATTTCACTCTAGACATAATATAAAGGAAGTTAGTGATAAATTTGACAGTCCCATCAGAAAGCAGGCGCGAATCTTATAGGCTCGATCCACCATCGGTCCCCCAACCTGCACCAAACTGATTTCCCACCTTCCATGGAAAGACTCTCAAAACTGCTTTCATTCTGTGCAATGATTAGCTGGCTTTTATAGTATAGGCACAGAAAGTGGTGTCTGTCTCGACAGCACACAATGCATGCATAATAGTGTGTCTGGTAAAGACCTGGGGACAGGGTTCGGAGAGTTTGGAGACCAGACACTTGGACTGGTGTAATCTTAAAGAGTGACTTAAAATTATATTTTCATTTACCTCAGAGGCATGGCAGGTGCCCAGTTCTATTGCCGCCATTCAAATAACTTAACTACTGTGATCGGCAATTCCATATAAACATTTAAGCTCGATCTGATCCCCTACCGTTCCACCCCCACTCTTTTAAAAATGCTATAGGATACATCATTTTAATTTTGGAGGGGGATACGATAATTTTGTGGTATTTGTGTAATCTGTTATTCTGCGTGCTATTCTTTTGATGTTAAAAAAGTTTTCCCCTTTGAAAAAACTAGTCTGTTTATGTCTCAGCAGGGAGTTTCTCTTTACTCGGAAATTTTCAACTTTTGTCAGACACTAAATTTTGTTGGTCTTTTCTGAGAGAATTTGACTCTAGGACACTTGTACGGGTTAGCATTAGCTAAGATCTTCATTCAGGGGAAACATAACTGCAGACATGGAAGCATTCAATCAACTGTAGCAACAAAGCCGAACTCCATTTTTAGAGTGCTCAACACTATCGGCAGTGGATTCTGGAAGAAGTCTGTAGTGTGATCGCACTCAGATCAGATCTTCAGTTGTGATGTTTTCTTTCAGCCACATGAACTTCGTAGTCTCCATTAAAATTCTCCCCTTCATACCTCATTGTTTTCACAATGTAAAGAGAACATTGAGCGACAATCACCATCTCCTTATTTTGAAGGCTGACTTGAATCATCATGATACAAGTTATTCTCAACCATGATTTATCATCCAGTCTCTTCGTCATTACGTATAAGAATGAAGAAGGATTTAGACTTTTAAATGAATACCTTTAACACTTTAAAAAAAGCAACCTGCCCATGCAACATCCGTAAACAATGGCTACTCGGCATTCATCAGTGTCTACGGATCCTCTCGTCCCTCATTATCTTACTCTTTACCCCTAATAATGACGTATCTTAACCGCTTTCTCCCTTGATTCCATTTCCAAGGAAATTTTTGGCAAAAACTGGAAATTCATGGCTTGAAGAATGTGCACGTGATAAAAGATAGATCTACTGATATGCACCTTCAAACTTTCGCTCCAATCTCTGAACTATTATTCGATTCATTAATTCACAACATACCAATCATATTATCAAAAGGTTACCTTGCACTTTCAACCTCTAGGTTGCTGATAGAGAAAGCTATTTACGCTAATACTAATCTCATCATTTTTAATAAAAGTTATGTACTGTTGCAATGCTATGTACTATGCAATGCAATGTTGATAGCTATTTCTGATCTCATTGACTATAAAGCTGTTGAGAATTGCATTACGTCGCATATTGTCATGGCTGTTTGACGACTTAGAGGCAACCTGCGGAAAACATCATGTCAAGGTAAAAAAACGCTAACTCTGATGTGGTGGTGTGGTGGTTTTGTATTAGAAGGACTAATAATGGAAAAGATTTTCCAACCCGCCCTTCAGCCTGTACCTTAGGCGAGCTTTATAAATACATGGACGCTAACGTGCTAACATTTGTGGCGCATATGCAAGACTTACCTCCACGTAACTTACTGGTCACTTAGGTAAATTTAGCTTAAAATTATCAATTTGAATTACTATTTTTGCCTAAGCATTTTAACCAACTAGCAACTTTCAGGTTTCTTAACACTTAAGGATAATAATCAATAGTTATTGGCTTATTTTACGTTCACTGTCTATTTCATTTATCCCCATCGAACTTCTCTTATCCATAATCTGTATCAGCGTTTCTTAATTCTTAATTAGTGCATTTACTCATGGGAAATCAAAACTCCTCCTTCAAACTAAACAGAATTCTAAGAGTTTATTCTTATAAAATAACGTTTTAAATTTAATAGTCATATTATCTGGGCTTGACTGACTATACAAAAAGTGTTAGTAAAAATGTACAGAGGGTTATCTAATGTGCCTCGCTCTAGTGATTTGTATGTGGTTATTTTAAACAAATCTCTTTGGGCCAAAGTAGAGAGTTAATACGATTTTTCAAGCTTTTCCTCCTGAGTCACTTACCTCATAGATGATCATTCCGGTGACTTCATTGGGGGTGTTTACAACCTTATTTACAATAAATAGTGAACATCAACTCTTGTATGGGTGTGTAGATCTCTTATAACTTAAGTTTTTATTGTTCTCTATGTACTCTAAATGTAACAAAGGCGGGCTCCTTCAATTCAACTTGCTTGGCAATTTGAACCAAATTTTGAAAGATTTCTTGGAAATTCGAGATATTGATATGGATGCCTACAACTGGAGATGTTTGAGTTCTGAATAGACTCCAAATACTCTGTTGGAGTAAGAACTAAAAATAGTTCCAAAAGTAGAACACAAAGAGCTGTTCATTTCCAAGTGCAATGAATGAGCTTTATTTAGTTTCATGGAAAAGTGTGACATAAACAGATGGAACAGTTCCGGACATTAGCAGCATCCACTCAGGGACCATTCAGTTAGTTTATCCTGTTGTTTAAGATAGACCACTTGAGGGTATACGTACCTTACAGCAGGACCAAACACTTTAATCATCACAATGAGGTCGAGATAACTAGGTCTTAGAGATTAGAGATGACTTAGATAAAAACTTTGGAAATGTACTGGAATTCATCCTTCAGCGCCTTATAATTGACCAGATGCTTATTTCACCAATATTAAATGTGAATATGGCACAACTGAAAAGTTGTGAAATTAAGGCAAAGTAATAATGCAACAGATGTATGCAGAAAGTTGAGAGCTAATGTGTTATAAAATACCATATATCAATTGGCTCATAGTTTACATGAAGAAACATCTTTTCTAATTAATCCTACGGCCTTGAGTGTGTTTATTTACCATTGTATTAGCCAAATACTTATACTGGTTGATCCACTGCTTGAAATCATGAAAATTTAATTACAGCATGTCACAAATACCAAAACTTTTGATTAATTAGAAGTCTCCGCCGTAATGATTGAAGTAATCAAATTTTACTGAAAGCTCCATATATCTTTGGGCTAAATGAATTTGAATACGAGCGAATCCGGTTCAGTTATAATCGATCGGGTAATACAAATAATTTGGAATTATAACAATGAACTGGGGATTTTTAAAGGCGTTAACTAATGCATAAAGATGTTAGCATGGAAGACTGAAAGCGGAATGCAATGCGCGTATGATAAGGGTTCTTAGGCCGGCGTTTAAAGAATTGTTATATAAATTTTGAGCATCTAATGTCTTAACGAATCAACTTATGTAATACTTGATGGTCACTGTCCGAATTACAGGGATTTGTTTGAATTGGCTGTCAATCGCCATTTGTTTAGAAAACCTCCTCATACTTGAAGACTTCACAAGAAACTTCCTTTCTCATTCTTGTTCATCTGACATTTTTTGTAGGTTTCTGCCACCAATGTTTAATTAAAAAATCTAACCTTTCTTAAGCTTCTAAAACAAGATCTGTGTGGTATCAGCAACATTACAATTAGTATGTTCCAAACTATAGATGTTCTACCACATGCCTCTGACATTCATTATGGACTTAGCGACATGAGAGCAAAATGGCTGTCATTGGAAAATAGGAAATTTACAGAGTCTGTCATTTCAGATCAAGTTATCAGGACAAGTTAGGGCTTTAGTAAAGAAGCATCTTGATACTAAAAGGCGAACTAATAAGTGACCTTCCTCATACGGCATTTTTGTACTTCAAAGATCTTTAATTTGTCGAAAGAGTAACTTAACTATTCATAGTATTTTGGCGATTTGCCTTTCATTGCCGATTTATGAGTGGGCGAATGAATTCCGGGTATGATGCACTTTTTAAATGTCTTTCATACTTATTTAAATAATTCATTTCGATCTGTTTGCTTAAGAATTTTTCGAGCTGCAAAACCAAAAGTGTGCCATAATGCTCTAAGAGTGCGATTTACCACCATATTACTCAGTTGAGGCAAGCTTATTTTAACTAGAAGTGAGCTAAATAAAATGACCTCATTTCTTAGTTTAACGCTGAGGTCAACTGGGAGTGGAAATTGAAAATTGGCTACGTAAACTTTTTCCTTGGTAAGAAAGCTGGAAATTTCTTGGTGTTTCAACTAAAAACTTGTGTTCATATAAGATCGAGAAATATTTGATTTTGATCATAAGGTTATTAATCCAGAACTGAATTAAAACTTAAAAAATGTGCACAAATATTATGAGAAATGAGAAACAGATATACGTATGGTAATAAATGGTAGTGAAATGACATTGTGGCAATAGACTCATATAAAAATGAAACTTTCGAATTACGAAATTCATTGGTACGAGAGTTTAATTTACTCATAAATTTTCCAAAATTAGGAAGCAATTGAGTTCATTGTGAAAAATGGCGTTGCCGCTAGTGCGCTCAGAGATAGGCTCAAGGTAATGTAAGTTTCTTACTATTTCTTGGAAAAAAAAATTAATAAATGCACTTAACTACCCTTTAATTGTTATTTTAGGTTTCACTCACACCACTTTTTGGCAGATCCAAATTCCTTTTTCTCTCACTATGGCTGTCAAAATGACTTTATATGTCTAATTCACAAACCTTAAATAATATCCATTTGCCAAATTTGGCAGTTAGAAATGACCGATTTTTAATTTTCTAGTTTGTGAGACCCTAGCTCCTGAATTCATCTGAATTCAAACCGGAACTCATATTGGTACCTAATGGCGAATGCCTAAAACCCGATGCCTAATGGGAAGGTATGTACTATTTTAATTATGTAATAGAAGACAACCCGAGGATTCCATGTTGACATTTGACTTGGTAAAGACCACTGATTTCCTGACTATATACCCTATTTCTCAACCATCCCTTCCCTCCATCCCTCCCCCCCCCCTCACACTCAACCCTACACTTACATGAGAATATTGACTATTCTTCGAGGTTAATAAGTGCAAATCTTTTGATCTACCATGGCTACAAATTAAAGACAATGTTTTTCGTTGCCTTCAGGAAAATCAAAATCTCAACTACCTTCCTTGAAGGTACTAGCACTCTTTAAACAATTCTAACCAACTAAGGTAATATCTGCTTGGCATTATAAAAAAATTTTATTTATATATAAATAAAATTAGGTCTTAACTTGATTTGTGCTTATTAGGGTTCTATTGGGAGCATTTCCAATATTTTCAATTGTCGTCGCCTTAGACAACTCTCTGTTTCGATCACCGCGTAATCACTTCATTAATAAAGTGAGTATTGGTGAAATTCTGAGGGAGCGTGTGATTTTATTTGAAAGTAAGAAAATTAGACATAAGCCAAATGGAAACTGAAGAGATTACACTTCTGCAATAGAAAAAGAGATTGTGCGATGATTAGTGAATATGTAATTTCACTTGCGCACACGTAAATCCATGCGCATGAGCGTGCTTTTCGAGAGTGTAAACTCGCAATTTCAAAGGCGCATGCATCAGCTGTGGAGTGACCTTGAACAAGACCTTGTTTTCCTAACTTTACTTTACATTTTGGTGCAAACACATTGCATCCAATATATTCAGCCACTGAACCCATTCATCTTTACGCGCCTTCCCGTCATGGAACTTTATTGAAATCCTCGTACTTATCTCCCTTAAAAGAAACAGTCGCACCAGATTACCGCCTTCCTAGTAAGTCCCCTAGAATTTATTTCCCTTTTTTCTGTGGTTTCCACATTTTAACCCTACTTCACTTCTGCTTAGAAAAGAACACGTTTACAACACAAACTGCCATCTACTAAGTTTATTTAAAAATATTAGTAATAAGGATTTGAACGTAAAGACCATCAAGAAACTTAGCAATAACGGGTGGGTGTATGACAATATTTGCACATAATCGCATCTTAAATAGATTAAAACATCTAGCAAAATGCTCAGCAGTTTTACTATCAAAACGTTGCTTAATTATTAAAATATAGATTAAAACTCACCTCAAAATATTATTTTTCTAATAAAACAGCATTTTCTAACTACTTAAAATAACAACGAAAAAATCACCAAAATGAGCAATTGTGATATAAGTGACAATATTTTTGTTTGAAAAAGTTTACATGCCCCTAAAATGAGAAGCGTTCTTAGTATGAATATTAGTAAGGGCTTTGCGAAACCGAAAGCGGAAAGACGTTCATCTCTAATTCCGTTTGTGTGGTAATGTTTTAGCAGAAAAAAAAACAAAAAACGCACTGCTTGACCGTGATTGGTCCGCGTCGCCCTGGTGATCAATTTGGCATTACCATTGGCCCGTCCATTGACCAATTGGCGGGCGTGTTAGCCAAAAAACCTGTTTTATGGAATATATGACCTAGACCGCTCATAGGCATTCGTGCACGCACATTAAACATATAATAGCACGCGGGAGCCTGTGTGAGCGCGGATTCCCGTCTATAGTAGCATTTACACGTTTATTAGTTATATAATACCAATATATTGAAGTTTGTTTTCGTCCCTACCCCCAACTCACTAATATCGCTTATTAAAGATTATTTTCTTATGCTACCTCCTATTCTTCCCAAGTCCCTGTTTGCGTTGAGACCCAAGAGAACTCAGCCTTGGTTTATATTCAATCTCTGGAATTGAAGAATCCCAGATTCTGTGTACATTATTCCCAAGTCACCACTACCCCTTAGGTGTGAGCGGATTGTGAACTTTGATAAGAAGTAAGAACTGAGAATTACAGCGCCCCAGTTGAAAAAGCACGCACCGAAAGGTGGCGATAATCGGCCTAAGCCGTGGCTGCAGAGGGCGATAAGAAGGGGGAGAAGGAGCCGCATTTGTCTCAGCCAATCGGAGAAGAAACAGAAGAAGGGGAACAACAATCGCAAGAAGAGCAAATTACAGAGGGATTAGCTCAACCATCATCATCAACATCACATCCCTCTACACATCCACCATCACTGATCAGAACTTCAATCACAGCAGCAGAGGTCCCACCATCAAGACCTACTACAAAATCGCCAAAAAGAGTTCTCCAAGTAGAATCAACAGGACAAGAAGAGACACCCTCATCATCGTCAATAAGGACATCTTCTGCACCTTCGACCCCTTCAGGAGTTTCGTGGTTAGCAGAGAAGGCGATTGTCTTGGTGAGGTTTGCTGAATGTTTTCGTCGAGGACGTGTTATTCGCTATGATGCTGAGTTGAATATGTGTGTGGTTCAATTGGAATTCTCCAACACTGTTGTTAATAAGGGCATCGAGGATATATTTCCTGATGACCCTTCTGTTATCTCGGAGGCTGCGAAGAAAAAAGAGGAACAGGAAAAATCAGCTCAAGCTAGCTCTTCCCGAACAACTGATTCTGATGTGCCTTGTCCAAGTTCAGCACCTCCTTTCATGTAAGTTTACAGTCCACCTAATCCTTAATAAATCAAACTATATCGCATCTAACTCATATCCGTCCAGACAAAGATGGACTTTTTGGAAGGCATAAAATGTTATTAATTTATTGATCTGCATGACGTTCTCTCACCTGTGCTTATTTCGGGCATCCTTTATCTGTGCATGAACTTGTTTTGAACACCAAAACAAAACAAGTGCTTAATCTTATTTTGAGAAACTCGTTTTGTTGAACGGTTTGCTAATTTCATCCAAACAAGGATGCGAATAACTGCCCAGAGATCATACGCCCTATAGGCTCACATTTTTCACTTAACTTTGGTTTTACCTAGCCTAATCTTCGGGTGCTGTGTAAGAGAAGTTATAAGTTGTGTCATTTAAGTGAATTTTTTCATCGGGAATGTCGACGAGTTCAAGTACCTTTGCTTTTTATTGATTTGGCAAAAGAAATTTTTCTGTTATGACTCAGAACTATATCAATGAAAAGAACAATAACGTCATAGAGATCTAAACAATGGGTTCGCTAAACACCATAGCAACAAGCCTTCTATTTAAATTATTGACACCTGAGAATAGAGAAAGTGGGTTGTATGCCAAATATTCTTACTTCAATCAAACAAAATGCTTTAATCACATTCAGTCCAACTTGTAGAAATTCATGCAGTATTTTATGGGTTTGATGTACGTTTCTTATGGCTCTATTTTGAGAACTCTATGTGACTTTATAAAAAGGGATTATTACCATGCAGGACATCGTTTTATTGTGAAAATAGCAAATTCAGCTATGCGGAAACGGATAATAAATTTCTGGTGTTACAATTGCAATTGCTCACATTGATAATGCTGCACGTGAATAATTTCGATCGACATTTTCCTCCTAGGTCACGGTGTTGATTGGCCAATTAGATTTATTTAAAATTTTCTCTGCGTTTGGCACAAATTTAAAACCTGTCTCCGATTAACCTTGGCATTACGACCTTCAATTATAAAACTTTAGATTCTCGCAAGTAGAAATCATTTTTCTGCATTCATGCCTGATATCACTTAAGTAAGCCTGACTTTTCCTATTCTATAAGGCGTTTTGACAACGAAATGCTAATTGAAATCGCCTTGTAACTGCGTATGTGGCACGAATTTTGTTCAAATTTTCGTTAAAAATAATTACAATAACATTGAAATCTGCTTTAAATAGCATTAAAGTCCTACCAATATGCATTATTCACTCTAATGACAAGAGTTTAAATTTGAGTATAAGAGCAAATCAGTTTATTGATCTGGCGCATCTTTTACCGATGGTATTCATAGTTTGGATTTCATCTGATGAATAGCTAACTCAATCCTTAATCCTGGTGAAAAGTTACCAGTTATTATATTTGGATTTCTATTTCTTCTTAAACATCGTTTCGTCTAATATATGCATTAAAGAACTGCCTTGATTACTTCCGAAAAAATAAGCAATACTGTTCACCTTCTCTCGGCTCTAAATTGCTTAATCTTATTTTGATTAATTTGTTTAAGAAGAGAGGAGTGGGAGGTATTTAAAATAGGAAATTGAAAATTACATTACTAAAAAATCAATTTTTTTGGAGTTCGAGTAGTGAACAATCCCTTTTATTTCGTGGGACTTTGATACTTCATGGCATTCGATGAATTAATATCTTTATACAACCTTAATGAATGTTATCGGACGTAAATTTTCACCAATTGAAGTTTGATTACTTTACAGTACGTTTATAACAACTTTGGTATGGTTTAAAAAGTGTATGTCTAGCCAACCACTTAAATTACGGGTTAATTTTTGTAAGTATTACCTTTGCCCCTTTAGCATTCGTTTTCTTTTTCCCCAAAAATTACTTAAGCCTCGTTCGTTTCAGTAGTTCTAAGAGTCTAATCAAATGCCCATTAAATGCGTTTTATCTATGCAGGAGGTTCACGTGATATGCATCATTTTCTACTTACAACTACATTCATCAATTTACTACCCAGATCGTGAAGTGATGGGGGTCAAATTGGGGTGGAAATTAATTGTAGACTTCTAATGAACCAACAAAATTTGATCATTAGATTCATGGATCTTAAACATAGTCTACTACTTCATGGTTTGAAGTTAATTGACTAACTTGGATAGTTGATGAAAAGCTTTGGATGTTTTATTCCAATCTTCGCGATATTGGCAGGTGAAATCAGCTAACACAGATTAAAACATAGTAGATGACATGCTTTACGCCTTTAAAGTCTATTTTAAGCTCTGAATGCGCAGTGGTCATGATATATGTGCAGTTGGGAAAAAATTGCTTTCTTAATTTATAAATGTGATAAATCTTACCAAACAATGATTTGGATCTAACTTAAAGAGCATTGGATTTCGGGATATGAAATGACCTATTACCTCATGCACCGTGGAATATGCGAATTTACGAGTCTTTGTCACCTCTACAAATTTCTAGCCTTGGTAGCATTTTGTCACTCATTTCTTTTATGAGGACTTTTACAAACACTCTGTTAAAAGCTCCGTTTGGCCTTTATCATAAGACAAATTAATTATATACACGTTAGTTTAAGATTATAAAACTGATTTTTAATAATAATGGTATTGCACTGATATAAATTTAACGCGTTATTTTGAACGGGCAGCGAACGAACTATTGTACCACACGATTTTGGAAAAATTTTTTTGTATGATTTGACATTGCATATTGCAATTAAATTTCCCGAATTTGAATTATTTAAAGTTAAGCAATTAATGAAAAATTCGAAATATCTCCCTTTTCTCTTTTCATTGCCTTATGCCATAGACTATATGAATTTAAATAAATACATAATTACTTGAGTTATTGACAAAACTTTGCTTGTTGCCTTCACATTTGTTTAGACATTGCGAAAATTTATTGTATGAGTTTAATTTTATGCTGTTTACACGATTTCTGGCTTTTAATACTATTTTTTGTTCTATTACGAAGAAAATATTATGGCGCATATTTAAAATTGGTTACTGATCTTTTGGGTTGATTTTCAATTTATACGAGTTGAAATTACGAAATGGACTGAATTGAATGAGATTCTCGTTCTTGCTTTATTATAGTCCATTTCAATCTCAAATAACAGATAAGGGGTATTTGGCAGTGGGTTTTATTACTTTAAAACAAAGAGTTTAACAGTTATGTTTGGAGATATTAACATGACTAGGTAATGTTTCCGGGACATTTGGAATTTTAATTGTTGCCGGGAAATTCTCAACTTTATATTCATTTAGAAAAGTGATTAAATTACTTGTAAACTAATAATTTTAAGGTTGATTCAATGGTATCAGCTGTAAAGCGTGTCGTAATTTGTTTCTAAGTGACTTTTGACATTGGTCTCTCTCTATTTATGCTCTATTTTTCTTCCCGTTACGAGTATTTTCTATGACTAAGCAATTGCTCCTCTATTAAATTTCTTCTCAATTCTTACTTTTATGACCAGATCAATTGAAATCTTTGAAAAATACATCCCATTTTAGTGTGCGATTTCATATTAAAGGTGATCTTCAGTTTCGATGTCTGTGATTTCAGAGGGAAGAAACATGAATGTGCTAACTCTGATCCCTAAGGTATAATTTTAATCGTTTAATCGATGTTGTCAACGTTACATCGATTGGAGGTGTTTTGTTCTTTGCTCTGAATATATTCTACTATCAACATAACTGTGATTTTCTTTAAAAACACCAATCGAGCTATTTTTCTTATTGGTTGGTTGATGTTGTTGAGCGCATGTATTTATTCTCAACAATGAGTTTTGAATGAAAAACAACTTAAATAAGTGGATGGAAATATATGCTGTTCCTATGTGAAAGACAGATTATAAAAAATTAAGGTTAATACTACAGACATTAAGAAAATAGTAATAGTAATAAAATTATTATTAAAATTTCATTGCGTAGTCTAGTTAACTAAAAAGTGCTATGCTACTTGCTTATTATGCAAAACATATATGGATGTTGATGGAAGCGTTATTTCTCCAAACTCTTATACGCATTTAGAAGTGTGTTAAATTATTGCATACCGTGAAATTCAAAGACAAATTGTCCGAGTACAGAGGTGGTTGAAGTTCATTACAGAGAACTACTCAGTTAGATGTAAAGACCGCAATTCTTATATAGCAGTCCTGAGCTTAAAAAGGCATGTGTAAAATGATAGTTTTAATCGAAATTTCATGCTAAGAGAATTCTTCTTATGGTTAACTTTTATGAAATAATTTTTAACAAAAATACTCATTTGGTTTTGAAAATAAGGCCTATATATACAAGATTTGTTATATAGTTAGACAATATTTTGTATAATAAGGAATAAAGGAGGGAAATCGCACTATTTTCGCACTTAAAAGTGAAATCCTTCTTTGAGCGCGATTTATTATCGCTTGGTTTTCACTGCGCTCTCTATAAGAGTGCCTGAATAAACTTAATGTCGTGAATTACGTAAAAGGATCTAATAACTGGAATCATGATTTGCCTTTAATTCTCAACTCGAATTTAATATCTCACTTCTTTGAGAACCGGTTAAGATATGTCAACCAATTTCCTCAAAATTGGTTGAGTATGCATGTCTTCAAGAGATAGGTTGGGAAGAATTTTGAATTTTATCCTAATCCGTAAAACATTACTTTATTCTCTTCTATTCAAATTTGAATTGTAGGAACATTACAAAATCGATACAAACGGAAATTTGAGAAAGACTAAAACTTGATCTATACTGCTGCTGCGTTGATTGAATTTCCGAAATAGGAAAAATTGCTCCACAACTAAATTATGGGAATTGAGTCGCTATCTAAAGCTTAAATCGATCCTGGGAGTGCCAATTTTAAAATATTAACTTTATTTTAAATTTGATATTAACGAAATATAGTTTAAATATCTATCTTCGTTCTTAAAATCATTTATCGTAAGAATATTACATGAAAAAATACCAAAGAGACTTTAATTTTAACTCCATCTAATTGAAAATCATTGGTTTCTTTAATAATGTTTGTAAATTTCCCTTTTCATGCACTTCAAGCAAATTTGGTCGTTCAAGTCAATGTATCCAGCCCAGATATGACCAACTTTGGACATTATTCCTCTTACTTGTGTATTTAGTCCTATATCCCTCTCCAAATCAATTCTCCTTTGGTCCAGTTACCACGATAGATGAAGCCGAATAAACTCTCCCACAGTCATTCCTACATTGCAATTTATATTTCGCAATTAAAATTAGCTGATAACTGTGCAGACGTTCCTCTTTCTGAAACCCTACTTCCTGTTAGAACTGGGTCTGTTTAGTATTACTCAATACTGATTTATCCATTAAGGTATCTGTGAAGCGCTTTCATTCCGAGGGAGTGCAAATACCTAACGTCTACATTTAGGATTCATTTTATAGAATTATTAGGAATTTTAGTTAGGTCATTTCCCATTTCTTCCTACCCCTTCCCCAAAATCACGCCACTAGTCGGATTGTTTACAAACAGGGAATAGAAATTAGCTTCGTGAATAGCTAATACCGACAACAGACAAAAAACCTGTAGAATTTTTCTTCTGAGTAATTTACATAACAAATGCCAAATAGAATTATATGCATAATTTCTCCTTTCTTAAAGCTCCCGATATAACACTCATGTCCTGTGTGGATCCAAGTTGTGCTAAATTTAAGTTTGAACTTCGATCACTGAGTATAAAATTGGGTGCGTTAATCGCTTGCGTATGCAAGAGGTGGCACTATTTGGTTCTTTATCATAAATGAGAATAGTTATTAGGTAATCACACAGCCCACCGCCTACTCACCCTAATACCTCATGTACTTAAGGTCACAATTGTGAAACCTTGACAAATTGCCTTGCAAAGAGTGGGAAATTACTGTACAGTCTAACGCAAATCTTTTGAAAAAAAACGAGAATTACAGGTATGTTTTGTTTCAAGATTATTTTAGTATCAATTTATTGCAGTGGGTGTCCTAACCCTTTAACGCCATTGGGACCGCACGTTCCTCCCTCGAAACAAGCTCCATTGGTACTAGACTCGTAACAGCAGGCGCTATTTCTGTTTGAAACATGTTCAATACGTTTATAGCCTTCGCCTGATACCACCAAAACTCATCGCTTCGGCATCAGCCAGCTGTGCTGTTAGGTACATTTTTCAAAATTGATTCGGGCGTTAAAAGGTTTAAAAATGAAAATAAAGGGGAATAACTAGGTTTTCTAAGCATCTAGTTCATTTGTTTGCTATGCTATTGACCTCCTTAACATTAAATCATGCTCAACATGAGAACAAGGGGTACCACTTTATTTAATCAATAAAATCATGGGCAGGAGATTGGGGTACTCCAGTAGAATACTATTGGCGCTAGCGCAGAATAGGTAAATCACTCAGAGCAGGTCCCAGACAGCCATCGTGCTCTCCTCTATCGATTGGCCTTGTATTTTGTCAACCGGGAAAAAGGAAGTACACGGTGTACTTACACGCCACGCAAGGCTCATATGCACGCATCAGCTCGCTTACAACTAGGTAGCACGCATGCACTCTACGCATTCACCTCTAGCAGAGCCTAGGTGTACTTTTAAATAGCTTTCCGTGTTACGCGTGGACGTGGCTGTGAGCGCGTTGGTGCATCAGTATGTGCTCGCCTCGGACGTTGCAAATTCTACTGTAGCAGCCCTAGTTGTTACACGCACGCTCTCAAGAGTACGTGCGCACTTTAACGATTGCACTGTTTTTGACGCGCCTCCTAGTGCTGATGCGCAGTATTGCCTCG
Source organism: Hymenolepis microstoma (assembly GCA_000469805.3). NCBI lineage: Eukaryota > Metazoa > Platyhelminthes > Cestoda > Cyclophyllidea > Hymenolepididae > Hymenolepis > Hymenolepis microstoma. The sequence goes on along the minus strand of LR215995.1, from coordinate 13,278,337 downwards.
GTTACAAGGTCGTTGTCAAACTTTAAATGGATCAATGCTCTCTAACAGATGATATGTGTGCATTTATAATAAATACATAATTACCTCTTTTTCCCAGGGTTATCATTCCTACGTCCATCATGTTCTCTCAGAATCAAATCTTCGACTTTTTCTTGACCTAAATTTGGACTTACTAAACATTATCAGATGAACAAATCCACATTATTTGTTACGTCGATTTATTTCTCAGTATCGTTTCGAAACTTAAAACTGCCTATAATTTAAACTGGCCTAGAATGATTTTTTTCAATTCGTTATTTCATTCGTCTTTGGATTTATTGGATCGACTTTTATTTGCCAATTTTTCCTTCTATAATTAGTATTTCCAGAAAAAGAAAAAAACACTGCGAGAATACTTACTTGGCAATTAGCGCCGTAATTTAATTTTCACTCAATAATATCAAAAATAATAACACGTGTATTTATTCAAAACAAAATAGTTTACCTTTCCTGTAATGTTTACAGTCCTTAAGAACCAGTGACAGTGGAATTCGTTACTTAGTTCTAAATGACTATTTTTACTGAATTAGATGACTTGAAAGAAAGTGTGTTTCTCTTCTTTCATTTTCGGTTGAATTTTGAGAGTAGCTGATCATTCATTTTTTGTTTCTTTTGAAGAATCAAGTAGTTTTATATCAATTTTCAATGAGAAGTTAATCTAATTTATACATGTAGTTTTCTTCATTGAAGAAAAGGTAATTAAAAGAGGTTAATAACATGACTAGGATTAAGCAGGCGTCAAGAGTGTCCTACTTTGTCTTACCTCATTAGAAATTTTTAGCTTCATGTTCTATAGTATTTGCGTATTGGGTAGCCCAATTTCAAATATTCTAATTTCACAACTTCTCCCTTAAATAACTTAATGGATATCCAGTTCCTGTTAATTGGTCGTTTATTTATAGTAGCCGGTCTTATCCCTTCATTTCACCTTTTTCTTCTTCCAGGGTTGAGAAAGCGAAATAATCTTGTCTAAAACTATGCAGCTTAAATTATCTCAACTTAGCGGGGTTGAGATAGCAAAAATTAGTAGCTTGATAGAGATAAATTAGTGAGAAATGATTAATTTGGATTATCAATCAGTCCGGGTAAATCTGTTCTAATCTGAATTTAAGATTAATAGATTTACTAACTTGGTTAATGAGTGAATTTATGTCCACCGTGTTGTGAGCTCATTGAGAGATTGCTCAAATTGACTGGTTGATCATGCTTTCTCGATAGCTTTGTAATCATCGTTTTCAGTGAAGTAGATATAGATTATAGCAAAAGTGCATTTTCATTTCAATCCGATCGATTTGTTCATTATTATTCAATTGAGGGATTCTGCTTCAAGAGTAATGCCTCTATATATATTACAAATATGAATTACCAAGTCTTGTAGTTGGCTGTGTTTGCAAGTATTGCAGTTGATAAAGACTACCTCAGTTTAAAGGTCAAGCCAATTAGGTAAACAGAACTATTGTCATATCATCCTATCAGATATGTGTTAATTGATCAAATCAGAATTCAAAACTTTCCAACAATTTGAAGGGATTACCGATAGCTACTTTCAAATTTATCTAGTTTTTACCTATTGGAACCGATTTATTTCCATCTTTATAGAGCAGTTTCTTTCCCTGTTTATTTCACATGTGACTTCTGCGTCACAATCCGCTACAAATTTCAATCGAGTTTTGGCCTAAATTGAGCACCTAATAAAATTTGATTGTAATATTTCTTAATTTTAATTACTTAATTAGGTTACTATTTGATAATATTATTTGTCCAGGCCTGCCTATCCAGGCTATTATATCGAATTATAATATATATATATATATAAGTCTGCTATAACATTATCAAGTATAATTCCGAGGGTTGTAGGATGCATACCAAACATAATAAATTTCAATAAATATATTACTATTTGTAATGAATTGCAGGTAACAGATGCTGTCGAGGACCTCTTAAAAGGGATTGCATCCTCCGCCTTGTGTCGTTTACTTTTCACTAAAAATCCACTATAAATACTTATTTAAATAATTAAGTATTGTTTGTGTGCCTGCAATAGTTAAAATCTTGTTAAACGCCAAGCAACTGCATACTGAGCTTTACATGATAATGCTCGTTTATTTATTTGTTAGTTTAACCAGTTGCACGAAAGATCGCATGGCTCTATGGCCTTGAATTTGAAAGAGGTGGGAAGAAGCGGAGGTAGAATAAAACTCTATTTATACGAATTTCTTGAGTTTTCCAGGAGCTTTCTTTAAATTTACCAATTTTTTCACCAAAATGTGGGGAGAAGGATATTATTTACCTTTTTATGCCAAGAATCGTGAATGGAATTCTGGTAGGCAATGGTTTAGCTAATTGACATTTGTTGTATTTGGGAGATCTGACACCCTTCAGCAATCTGTGTCTCATCATGCTCATCTTGTCTGCAAGGAAAAGGGACTTTCAAAATCTGCAATTTTTTGAACTTGCGTGACTTTGCGCTCTTTTGGTCAGTACTGAATTTAACTTACAACATCTTAGCAGATTTTAAACAACTTGAGTCAAAGACTAGAGCAAGATATGGTTGCCAAAATTCGCTTAATTAATATACTTTCTATTATCGATTACGTAAAAATTTGGCTTTCACTTCATCAGGAAAGTTGTGTTCTTATTTAAAAGTAGCAACTTCAGTCTTAAGATAATGAAAACTTAGTTATTAGTTACTCAAAGTACACCTATGCTCAAAATGGATAAAAGATGCATTAATGAACATGAGAAAAATTAAACGCAAAACTTTTTAAATTCGAACGTATTATTGATAATTAACGAGTTTTACCAAACGAAAGAGATTTGACCTTCGTTACTTGAATTAGCCGCAGATCTTGGCCTTGCTTATCCACATAATGGGCAGGCTAATTATATACGATACATTGATTCCGTAACGGAAGTGTTAGAGGAAATCTTATTAAGATGCTACCGATGGCGTAGTGGTCAACGTCAATATTCATTAAATCCATATAAATTGGTCAGATAAATTTCAGCTTGTGCAATCACAAACCTCTGGGATTTCTTAATTCCAAATTATCATTAGGAGCCAATAAATTGACTCTCATGCAGTATAGCTAAAGATTTCTTTGCTCCTCAACAAAAGAAATATTATCACTATTGATATTTTAAAACTAATAATGATTACCAATAATTGATGGGTGCCGATTAGAGATGCAAAATAATGACAAGCTATTTCAATTCGCACATAAGGGATAGAGTTCACTAAGTCCAAATTTTACGCTTCGATTACCAGGTTCCCTGATGAGTTCATGTACTTCAAGACCAGCTGTTTTAAATTAAGCGATCGGTCATACAATCTGAACTCTTTTATATCTAATTACACACAAAGAGGAGGAGATAAAATTCACTCAAGACGAAATTCAATTTAGTGCTTGATTAAGAAAATTTTATTACTCTTTCCAGCACATTTTTCACCGCTGTACCTCCAAATTTCCTTTCCACTGAATCTTGTTATAAATGGTCTGAACCACATTTTGGATACCGGGGATGTGATTTTTCTAAATCTCGCTCAGCGTTTAAATGACACGAATTATCAGAGCACCATATCTCTGGTTTGTTGGCTCTTTTCAAAAATAACAGGTGATGTTGCGCAACAACACCAGTGATCATTTGGCCCAGAAGGTGGAGAGCAAAATTTCGATGCACAGCTTTAACTGTGTGACACCCACTATTTATAGGTGGGAGAGGAATGCAATTCTCTGATAGCATCGCACTGCAAGTGAAATTGCTTACACACAGCAATTGTCATGAAAGGATGATATAACAGATTTTTACTCAAAATGTGTGTATATTTATTTACGTCTATGGAAACTGTTTTTACTCAATTGACTAATCAGACTTAACTGGACACCTCCTACATGCAGGGTGCTTGAGAATTAATTAAGAAGAACCTAATCTTTTACTTGTTTTATACAGCAAAAATATAGAATAGGAAAACTTTAAATCTTATTTGAAATGTGATTTATATCAAAACACGTGTGTGCAGCTTCCTAAATAACTCACGAACTCACAATTATGCCGTTGACTTTGATTTTCACAAGACCAATCCCTCTAGGCCATGTAATACGCACATTATGCTCTGCCTTTTAACTCAAACAATTAATTTCTGCAATTAGTAGTGAGTCATATATGCGTGTTTTCTTGAAATTTCAAGCATCTAGAAAACTTTATGCCTTCCTTGTCGCCTACAATTTGGATTTGTGTAGCCGTTGGCAAAATCTATCATCTCAAATTTCCTTTCAAGATGAGCTCACATTGGATTTAGTGCTAACATTGGAGATGAAATTCTATTATACGTCTTAGGAATCATCGTTGGTGTTTGTAAGACTTAAAGAATGCGAAAATATGGCAGTTGAGATCATTTTTGACTGCTATACTTGTAGAGCAGCGTTTCAGTTAGTAGCTCAAATGTATTGCTTTCTTTTATGCGAACATTCGCGAATACTTATCAGCGTTGTATGTCATTGTTTAGAAGGAGGGTGGGGGGAATTCTCTTGGAATTTAGTTATAAAATTATAGAAACAAGAATCGCCACGAAGGGCTTCCTGAACGACTTACTTTACTCGCTTGAGATCTCCCAATTTTAAGAGACTAAAACTATCATTTCCATTAGCCACTACATCAGTAGACAATCCAATTTCCGGAATTATACTGAATTCCGCTCGACCCGTGCCATTGTAAGCCAGCATAAACCATCAAGGCCACTTATTTGCACAAGCATCTGAACAGATTTTCATCACAAATTATTTTGACTTGTCAAGGCAATGTGATCAAGACACCCGTCATATTAAAATTGGAAAATCAAGGATGAGAAAGCGAACGAAGAGGAAAATACATAGTTTTCGTTGAAATGCAAAGCTATGACCAACTGTTTCTATGCCATTTTGACGTCATCATAGCTTGAATTAGGGCATTGTTTAGTTGAACATCTGGAGTGAATGGGGAAACCAAAAGACTAGCCTGAAAAATTGAGGTAAAGTAAAAAAATTCAGCCACTGTGTCTCATTCTTAGTCTTCAAGGTCGTCTTTGTTGTTCTTCTCGCTGATTCATTTAACTTTATAACATTTTTTTCAGTTAGTAGGCATTTTTAACTAATTTTAATGCCGTTTTTGGAGAACAAGACCGAAGTATTTTAAAAATTTGACATTTTGCTCACTTTTACAAGTTAAGAAGTCCAAAATGTCTTATTGTGAATCGTGTATGGAACTGGTAGATTTTGAAGTGAAATGCAGAGTGAACGTTTTCACCTACTTTAAGCTTTTGTGCTCTTTACAAAATTGAGCAAGGGGTTGAATATGCAGTTGGGAATTGGTATGGAGTCTTTGAACTTGAATTTGGCATTCCTGTCCTTGGTAGTCTTTGCACCGATTTGCGCCCAGCATTCTCAAAGAGATCGCTCGAATATTTTTGTATTTGAACTACTGAGTTTTGTCATGATCCATCCCAACCTGTCCAATCGAACAACTGCTTTCTTAACCCCATATTGTGCATTATTAAGACGTTTACCCACGTTGAAATCTGTTCAGGCTGCTGCATTCCAATAGATTTGTATTCAAAGTTAATGCGATCCTTTTATCATCAAATAATTGGTTAAAATCCTATTTTCAAGAACGAAACAGACCCTGCTTCAATCGGGCACTTTTCCAATGCTTGTCTTTATAAATGCTTGCATTATCAGTGTGGCAAAATTTATTAACTAATGCTTCCCATATTTTTATACTTACTCTAGAAAGTTAGCAATCATAATTGAGTCCAATTTATCATCTTCAATAATTTGTTTACCGAAACTTCCTTGACCTTTTTGAGTGATCTGAATTCCATTTTTGTTCATTACAGTGTACCGTTAACAGCTTCTAATGCTTTTACTAAATCAGTGCAAAAATATGTCACTTCTTTTGTGAAAAGAGCTGATAGTCCAATTGATTACAACTTTGATCCGCCTTGTGGGTGGTGAAATACGACTCAGGCTTAAGAAGATATACAACTTTCACTAGTGCAAAAATGCTGTGATATCTTTCTTTGAAAATTTAAGTTCGCGAATGTGCCTTCATTTGATACTAGTCTCAATCAATAAACTTATTCTTTTAAGACAAAACTTTATATGCCAACAATTTATTAGGTTAAATTCTATTTGTGTCTTTGGATAACGAAATGTCCTTTTGAAGAAGAATACTCGGTTATGAACTGTAAACGAACACTTTACCAGAGTGAAAAACCTTGAAATATATTAGAGAGCTCTTAAAACCTTCTGTCATGGTGATTGGGAATATGTTTAATTGAGCACTACTTTAACTAAATGAAAACTATGTCTTCATTATGGTATAACTATTAAAATGGGTCAATTAAAGATTAAGTAAATGGAGTAGAGGACTAAAAGCATTGATAAATCACACTTGACCATTCAAATCTGGCGCTTATTTTGGACTTATGGGTGAAAAGTGATAACATTTTAGGATCCAGACAGCTAAAGTGTTTCGAGGCCCTGTGACTTATGATTCCATTAACATACGTACGTCCGCGCTTAAGCTCAAATAAAGGCATTCTCATTTATTTAACTCATACCGACGAGTTTCAATGAAACTTGTTTTAAGAAAAGGAAACGGCCTATTAGCAAACGTCTAGTACATTACTTCATTCTAAATGGGGTCAAGCGTGTAGAGTAAGATATGTCTTAGAAGAGGGTAAACATTAACTGAATTAAATTATTTATAATACTCCGCTGCCACATTATGCAGCAATAATTTCCCAGATTTCAGGAAGAATTGGGAGGAGGAGACTCGTAGTTCAAATGGTAGCTCTCTTATTAAATAGCAAATTTACTTATATAGAATAGGACGCGTGATAAATAACTGACGTCAGTGATAGTCTTATTTACACAAGTGTGAGTTTAGTGGTCAAAATACGCTGATCCAGTTCACAAGTATTGAATCCAATTTCCAAAGACAATGACAAATACCTGTTATTTGATTCAAATCGATCATTACAACTCTTGTGCTTTAAATTCTGCAGTTAGGTTGCATTTTTTAACATAATTTCGAATTCACTAGTGTACGGACAGGCACCAGGGAGGTAAAGAGTGAGGTGGAAGAGGACCAATCAAACTTCGCGCCTCCTCTGTTAATCAGTCTGAGTACCTCTAGCCATTATTTGAATGGTTAACATGTCATCAGCTAAACAAGGCCGTCCCCGATGAGGGTAGGTTGACATTCAACTGAGCATTACTTTGACGGATCGATTTTAAGTGACGCGGTTGTTCATTCCGGTTCCTGAATGCGTATTGTTATATTATTCTGTCGGGACGAACCGTTTCAAAATTACCCTTCTATTCTTTTTTGTAGTTAAATTACCAAATGATTTATTTATCGGCTAATTAGTGATTAAATTTGGATTTCGTTTTTAATACTCAAACAGATGATTTGTGGTTAAGATTTTGTTTTGCTTTACAGTTACTCTGCTCCGACTCTTCAAATGCCGGGAGGCCTCTCCTCTTCCACCGCATGTAAGTCGCGAGATACTTCCTTATATTCTCTCTTTTCCTACTTTCTTGCAAATTACTATTGATATTATAAGCGATGGTCAATAATATTCAATCTTTAATTGTAAGCTAAATAAAGTATACTAAAGGAAGTGCAAATTAAAAAATGAAAAAAAAATATTGTCAGTTATTGGAGTCCTGAATGAATTTCAATTTTCAAATCAAGCTTCTTCTTCTTCGTATTCTAATGTTGAATCATTCGAGAATGACTTAAGTGGGGCCAACAACTTCCCTTAAATCTTTAGAAAAGAGAAACCTGATAATGACAGTCCTTTCTTTGCTAAGAATTGTCAAATATGTAGTAATAATAGCATGATGTGGTAACTAAGTAGCAGGCATGTGACAAACAAAATGGTATGAGGTTACAGGATTGAGGGAAAGTTCTAGGTCTAAAAGTAGTAAATTCTCCGTAATTATTGAATTATGGTCTGGTTCCATCAGAATCACAAAACTGCAAGATAGTTCCAATAAGTTTGTAGAGACTAGGAGTGTCGGACTACTCATGTCTCACTCTGACTACATTTCGGTGCGACACGTCCTAAGATGCTGGGCAGCTGAGCGGGAAAAAGCAACAATATTTTGCCAGGTATGAAAGATGGAAATCAGGATCAAGAAATATGTAGGTTACGAAACTCGAGAGGAAAAGACGATTTGAAATGATGATCAAAGCTCACCAATTCGATTGATAGCTTTAAGGGAGACCTGATCTAGTCAATGAATCAGTTCCTCTAATGCTTCCATGATTAGTACACTGCATATGCATCTCTTTGGTCTACAACGACCACGCTGAGTATGTCCTCATCCTCAGTAAGGACATTGACAATGGAGATAAGTCATGGTTCCAAATCTTGAGCTGATATTTCACGTTTAATTAGATCAACTTTGCCAAAGATACCAAAGGTATGTTTAATCTGAGCTTAGTTTCTTTTTGCTTCGGATTTTTAATTGTGTTATACCCTTCAATCATCCTATCTATATGCTCCATGACCACACTTATCGGATTCGATTTTTCTAAATTATTTCTATCAATACGATTCTTCTAAATTTCAGAAGAGAATAATTATAAACCACTCTCCTCAACTCATAACTTTAAATAATCCAGTTTTTGCTAATTTTATACCTTTTAACTGTGGTATTTATCTTAACTATAGACTTTATCCTATTTTATTTGAAAATCTGCAAATATTTCTTCTTATATCTTGAGTGGGTATGACATGTATGGGCGTAGTTCAAGTATGCAATTATTTTTTTCCTTAATTCTGTTGTCTTCATCTTATTCCATTATCTGTGCAAGAACAGATTCAAGTTTTGATAAGCCCATTCAAGCGAGACTTCGTATTATGGTGCAAAGCAAGATAATTCCAGGGAAGAAGGATGGTGAAGAATGAATCTGAGAGGCAACGGAGCTCTGTTTACGCTTAAGTAACGTGATTTGGTGTTTTGCGTCCATGGACGGGGGAGGGGAAAAATATTGCCATTGCTGCCACTGTTGCCTTCGCCGTAGCTGCTTTTTGAGGAGCAGTAATGGCAACACTGATGTCAGCAGCAACACCACCACCCCTGCCTCCACAACCTTACGCTCTGCTACCTAATTGCCTAGACTTACGTAGTAAACCGGAAGGGGGATGAGCACTGATTGGCTATAAGTTATGACAAGATGCGCTTACTTGAATGTCATTGTTTTTCTGATTCGTTACTTCTTCTTGGGCCTTGCCTAACACCAACGTGTATTGATCCATTTAACATTTTTGACCTTGATAACGCTAACCATTTAAAGGTATTATTGACAAAAAATAACAAATTCCTCACCCAGATGGGGTAGGTGGCTAAAATGATTATTTTTTAAGCAAGCTACGGCCATATTTTCTGAGTCAGTTCTGTCCATGTCATTCTGGGATTTGATAATATAATGTGATTCTGGAAGTTAATTACCTAATATTTTTTTATTAATACCACAATTCGTGGTCTTAATTTCATTTCTTATTTCTGGCAAACTTGACCTTCGACGTCAAGTGTATTTTATTTGTTATCCATTAAGAGGTGTTTGAGCGTTTATGTGTTAACAATGCCCTAGAGAATTCGAAAATCAGATGATCAATTCATTTTAGAATGATTAATTTTATTGACTTGCGGGTGCTAAAGAATTTCAAAATATTGCATGATGGCTAAGTTACATACATATATGTGACGAGTAGAACCTTGTCAAATGTGTGGTATTAATGCTATCTATCTTCTTGCATATGTGCACATAGATGGAGGGAAATTTAAAAGGCCGGGACTTTAGCTGGAAATAGTTAAGAAATACAGAGCAAGATACCAAAAAGAGACTTTACTTAAACTAAATTTTGAACAAATCCACCCTTTAATCAATCATTTCGTTGGACTTTAAATATGGTACAATGCAGCGGAGCCTAAAGTTCAAATCAGATTCCAGTTGGGAACTTCGTGGCATTATTGTAGCAGAAGTGATTAATCGATATATTGGAGGTGAAGGGTTGCCAACCTTGTTAAACATCTCTTGAAATAAATTGAGAGCTGCTGCTACTTGATAAATAGCACATTTCTCTGCTCTTTTAGTTATATAGAGGAAATTTCGATCTCCAGTCTTGAAGTGTAGACTCACATATGTATTTCTAATATATGTGAGTTCCTTTTTCTTCGATTAGCCGACCTTTTGGTTGGCAGAACTATGGTAGAAAGCCTATATGGGCTGTTGTGTTTTCCTTATGAATATATTTTCAGAGATATTCAGATGATAACTTATGTGACGATTTTGATTTATGACTATATTTCGCCTCCAAATTGAGAAATATCGCCTACAATGTGTGCCAAATAGAGTATATCTACAAAGATAACATAAGTTTCGACTTAATCGAGATCATGGTGCTTCTGCATGTTTCGTGCCTGAATCTTTCGCTTAAAATAGTCGTACGCCATTGTTGTGTAAATATGATTTTTCGTTCTTACTCAACAGTGCCTCAAACTATAGGATTTTCTTCGGATTAGTGTAAACTATATAAATATATTTTCTACAAACTCTGTCGTATTTCTTTTGTTTAAATGGATTTAATAATATTAGTTAAAATCAAAACATTCCGTCCATCCAGTTGGGAGAATCCGCTTCGTTTTTTCCCTGAACACAAATGATTACTAGCATGATTGAAAGTATTGAGGCCAATGTATCTGCTTTCACGCAAAAAATGGTATGCTCGATAGAGGATCGTTTGAATTAAAACAATTTTTCCGTTTGGAGAAAGAGGGGAGCGAGTTTTCAAAGTCTTTCTCAAAGCATAATCTGTTAGAAAAATAGGTCAGTTAAAGAATAACATTTCAGAAATTCTTTATCTGAGACGGATTCATTAGATCTAATCATATTATTGATTCCAAATTTATGAAGGAGTAGAAATGTAAACTCCTTGAAGGAAATACAACAGTCCAATGAAATAGCTGGATACATTTGCTGTAGATAGCGTGATGTTTTCGCTTTCAAAAATAAAAATTTTCATTTTTTTCTAAAGAGAATAAGAATATTCGTGGAACTTTCAAGCCAGGCGATAAATCCGATTTGATCAAATGAGAAACATTTCAGGAGGGAAATTGCTTGAACTGGCTAGAGCTAAGGAAGCATTCCGTCACAAGTTTTGAATCAAAAAGTAACTTCTGAGTAGCGAACGAGCCCAGGGAGGTATTAGATGGAAAACGAGGCTAAAATTCAAATAAAGATTTCAGGACATCACAAATCGTACTTTCCTTGAATCGGGGTTGCTTTTGCCTGTTTTAATTTCCAAAAGGAGAAGTTTATTGTGCGATTTTGTAGAAATCAAGCCTTACCAGTTGACTCCTAGATCTGCGAGCACACAGATGGAGATTAGCAGCTTTACTTTTAGCAGGATATATTCATAGGTGTTAATTAAAGCCAGTGAAGCGCAAATGTCCTACCAAAACGACAGTTTAGAACTTATCTTCGTTTGGGAGGAGCTATTGCGTTGTACTCATTGAGAGACCAATGCTAGCATTTGGGCACTCAGCATTAAATTAAGCAAGAATATGGTACCTATCTGAAATGACATAATGCTCTTCGATTTGTCATAAATGAAGACTATGGAAAAACTTCAAATTTAAATAATGAAGGTATCCAAATGCGATAAACGTCAACATGGTCCAATATGGGTTGAAGACATGGGTAAAATAGAAGAGCGATAACACTAGGTCTACGGTGTTCAAATAAGCGGATTTCCGGATTCATCAAGTTTTTCAAACTTTACTTATTTGGCACGTTTCTTTCTTTTGTGTTTTAATGATTCCAATTTTTGCTTTCGTCTCTAAAGATGTCGTCCCAATACAATTTTCTCATATAAAGGCCGAGATTGCCTTAGCACTACAAAATAATAACGTTTTAGCGATATATGCTCTTAATGAACCAACTTTAATTTCCACAAGAGTTAAACGTTAGTCTCGCCTTTCGATGATGCGGCAAAATTTGCTACGACTATGTGTATTAATCAAAGTATAACGATTTGGACGCTCAATGTGACCACTTCGTGTCTTTAAATTAGTAAATTCCACTAATTATCTCATTATTTCGGCATCTCACGAAGGTTAGTTAAACTAAAAGGAAGGACTGTCACAGCCCAGATATGGAATAATTGTTGCACTAAGTAGCCCTCCGGATTTTGAATAAATTTTACTAATATGGAAGATGTATATATGAATTAAATTATGTCAGTCTCTTTGTTGCTATTACAATCTTTCAAATCAATCACTATAAGAGCGAAAGTGATCATACCTCGCTCCGAACGCCACCTACTAAATTAAGACATCAAAATACCAATTTGATACTCTTCATCTTCTTATGTTATCTGAACTGTGGGAAAAGTCTGCAAACGACATGAATCAATTTTAAATAAAAGCTTGATACTGCGTCATTGTGAAGCTATCCGATATTCAATGTGTGTTTCTTTTTCCTCCCAAAGTGAATCTCCCTTTTTAAAGAGAAAATTTAAACGTTGTAAGGACTTTTCTCCAAGTGTCGCCACTCATCCACGTAGCGAATTCTCACTTGGCGAGGTGGCACTTGGATTTTCTTTTTAACATGTGTCAATCTCGAGCGCGTTTAAATGCAAGTTGATCAAGAAATGAGTGTGTGGATTCCTCTGCAATTAGTTCGGATTCAATTAAAAATAGAGACAACTCTTCGCTTATTTAAAATCAGCTTTACTTACTTGTATTATTGAAAACTAGAAAATGAGTATTAATCAAAGGCGTATCTATTCACGTCTAGCGCAATCGGAGCTTTGAACTTACGATAAAGCAGTGCTTTCTCAATATGCAGCCCTTCGTGTCTACCATCTACTTTATTGCACGTGTTCAGTCTCTGGTAGGATCAGAGAGATAAGGTTCCATCCGCTTCTTCTTTTGCTTCGTTTGTGTGTGTTTATCCCTCTTTCCCTAGTCTGCACTGCGACAATGAGCATTCTTCACGTGTGCTTGTGCGTGGTTGAGGTTGACGAAAGCGTTATGCAAATTGAGGAGATGGTGGTTTATGCAGACGTTTTTCTATCCTTGTCTCAGTTAGGAGAGAGGGAAACTACCTACCAGTCAAACTCCGTAAATAGATATTTGCCTTTGTATAATCGAGAAACAGTGTTTGAAGCGTGGTCTAAATAGGTCTTTGTTTGGGAAAATTCTACATAGGAAATGACAAATTTGTTCCTAGGATGCATGGAAGAATGGAATAAGGATTAAGAAGCATCAATAATACAAAGTTGAGTGGAAGCGGTCTTCTTGCCTAGATGACCACAATCACCTTTGCTAGGAAGAGCCATGAAGTTGACTATATGCTCTGACCTAACTTAATAGCCAAGCTTTTCCCGTGTTTGGCTGATTGGCCCTTTCCGTGTGCTGGCCTAATAATTGTGCCCACCTTATTTCTTCTCGTTTCTTTCCTTTTTTGCATTAGTTTTCTCCTCTCCCATATTAGATGCATTCGTAGCCTAAGAGTTCCAAAATTTTTTTTCCTCGTTGGTATCTCCAATAAAGTACTATCGTTTATTCGTCGGCAGCGCAGTTGTCAATGTGGATGCCTACGAAGTCTGAACTGACGAGATCAATAACCAGGGGTTGAGTTGATAAATTACCATGGTCGGTCCAGATCAGCAAGAAATTTTGTAAGACTTGAGTTTCTTTTAAAACTCAAGTCAAGTGCTAGGAACAATTCCGTAGTAGGCTGGGAAAGTTTTCATACCCGTGGTTTTGTTATAATATATGACACAAAAAACTATGCAGTTTTTAATCGAAAAAACATTTAAGGACTAGTAGAAGTAGATAATAGAAGTCAGAACATCGAGAGACTTAATCCAAGATCACTTGGATTGTTCATAATATTTTAGTCCCATTATGACTTAGTGTTCCAAAGTTCTGCCTTCAATGGACTGACCCTAGATTCCTGAGTGGAGGTCTATCAGTGGTGTTTAGTGCTGACTGATCAGCGGGTTGTTAGCGAAAGAGCAGCTGGGAACGGGAGACAGTTGCGAAAGTATGCAGTGAATTTGTTTTGAGCCAAATTAATGAATTTAGAGAAATGAATTTATGAGCTAGCATCCTCCTAATGGGATTTTTAATAGATATATAATAAAAAAGAATAATGTAGAGATTTTTCAGCTTCGAGTTTGATTTGAATAACCGCTTGCGCAATTCTAATTTTAGCTTAAGTCAGTCTACGTCATAATTCTGAGTTTCGAAAGCATGTGAAGTCAAAACCTTCAAAATACATTATTTTTTAACCCATATTAGTCTCTTTACATGAAAATGTCAATTATGTTATCGCAGTTTTCTGCTTTACCAATTGGAAAATTAGTGACCTTGGGATTGATCCGCAAAGAAATGATTACCGTTTTTCTACTTGTGATGTCTTGACGGACATCGAGGAACCTCTATTTAAGAGTAGTATTCTTATATTCGCTTGAATAACGTAGTGATTGATTCGTTTTTGTGAATGACATATAATATGTGTATATTAATAATATGGTATAACCTATTCCATATAAGCAAGTGGATGCATTGCCAATGGAGAGAGACAATAGTTTGTGGAAAGTGTGGTGAGATCTGCCGCTTAGGATTCAGTTCTAGTCTAGTATTTCTCTTCCCATTCCGAGAACTATAATCGACTGCTGGATCAAACTATTTTAACAAAGACTCCAGCTTAATCTGATGTGAATTTGAGTAGCTTTAACTGGCCAAGTCTTCCAAATGACTCAAAAACTGACATTATACGGTAGAAGTTCACGTTTGTCATCGCGACTGAAGAACGGTGATTAAGTCCATAGCGCAAGAACGTCGAATACTCTTCCACGAAACTGTTTTCCCCAAAAGAATACACCGAGTCGGAGTTTAACACTGTTAGAAAAATCGCTGGTATAACTTAATATACTCTTGGTATTGCTGGCGTTTCGCGTCCTGGATTTTTTAAACAGAAAGTTTAAACAGAAAACTGGCCAGGTAGGAGTAATACATTGCCTTTATTTTCTCGTTTTTGAAGGAAGCCCCTTTGATTAATATGATTCACCAACAAGGAAAGCATAGGTATTGCTCTCAGTGTTGCACTTTAGTTACAGAACTAAACTTCAAAATTTCTTTTTAAAAGTGTAGACAATATTGTGCTCACGACGGGTTATTTTAATCACTTTTTAATATTATAAGTAAAACCAATTAAGTTTCTTTACGTGAGCTTATGTTCATTCATATTTTCTTCACAACTTTGATCTATTTTTTTGAAGGCGAAAGAAAACGTGCATCTAAAACTATTATGTTCCAAAAAAGTGGAAATTCTTCTAAGTAAGAAGAAACCACTTTTTCACTACCATCTAGAATTCATTGATTTCATCCTTTCCGGCTTCACTTATTCAACGTAAATTTTATTTCAGCGCCACTTTCGTCTTTTCATATTGCTGAGCACCGTTTATTTCTTTATTTACCCTTTTTTAAAAGAATGTTTCATGTCCCATCAGAAAATCATGTGATTCTGTACTCTTGAGTATTCAGTAAACCACGTAATAATTAAACTTCAAATTGGAGGTCTCCCAAGTAAATTCCATAACCTTTTGTGTTTATGAGTTTTCATCGGTGGTGTTTTGGATTCTCGTGGCTCATATTTAAATTATGAGGGAGGCGAATGAATGGCGTAAACATGTAGTATTTTCAAAGACCTCGACGTTTAGGTGACTAATGCAAGTGTACGATTGTGGCAACTACTTATAAAAAAAAGTAATTTTAAACTTTAGAGCTGCGCTAGTAGTGGTGATAAGTGATTTTAACTTCAATTCTATTTGGGTTGCTATAAAGTAATTAAAATGATCGATGAAGAAAATATACATCTAAAAAAACTCGAATTCTTAATGTGTCCTTTTTTTGTTCCATTTCTTTTGATTACCTCCTTTTTATTTTGTTGAGCTTTGATGTAAACTGGAGGAATTCAGTCTACCTATCAGTTTTCTATCAAACGCTGTGTCTATTTGTGCTGAGTAATGGCAGTGCATGATTACGAATTATGTATGCAAGTCAACTGGTAGCATATGGCGGAATGAAATGGCGACACATTAATGAATAATGAAAAAAAAACACAACACCGAGAGTAAATTAAAGATGGAAATCATTACACGTACAGCCAAAATCCACATATAACTTGGGAAAAGTGGAATAAATGAGTTACCTCCAAATCAGCTATTCTGATTCTGTATTTTCCTAAGTCCTATCTTGCTTTAGCACAATTCAATGTGCTAAAGGTTACCTGTTTTTCCCAATCTTAAAGCTTCTTCCTTGTACAAAGAACTAAAAATTAAAATTTTAACTAGAACAAAAGTTTATAAAATATGTCGATCCACAAATAGTTTATTGCCTTTTTTCATAAATTCAGTTAAGTGATAAAGCCTTTGTGTCTTGTGGGCTATTCGTTTTAACTGTGGCGTTGTTGCCTTTATTTTCAATTGTCTACAGGACTTTCGTCAAAGTGTTCGCTCCTACTAACATATATGGGCTTGAATCCACAAGCAGTATCCATGGCAAATTATGCTTTTAATGTTGTGACTCAAAGCCTGTCACCTAGAAACACGAATGTATTTCTGGTGGATTGAATTATTTTTGGGGGAAAATTAGCATTTTCTTCGACCGTTTCTCGCTTTGCTTATTTTGGCCCTGCAAATACATCTAAGATGAGCGTGTTTGTTTGACGCACTCACAGATTGAACCATAAATTGGTAAAGAATTTAAACTCCTTTTCACACTCAGTTTCTTCTCACTAATTTTCCATTCTGGATGGCTCCATAACTCCCTGAGGAATTATAATCTAATGTGTTTACTAAAACGGCCATTAAAACTTTTTAATAATTTAGATGAACTCTGCACAGTTTCGGAAATCTGTTTATTCGCATAGATGGTACTGAGGAGATCGAAACATCGTAAAGCAGTTATGAATTTCATATTTAATTTAGTGTAAACTCCTGCTGCGATAACGTATTTCGATTTCATTAATTCAGGCCAATAAATAACAATGAGCACCATTATCGCTTGAATGATATTTGAATGGGAGATTATATTTTCCATTTTTGTAATTGTATGATTGAGAGTTTAGATAAAAATTTTGAATGCTCTACTGCTATTTGTTACCAACCCACTCTAGGTAGGCTTATCTTTAAAAATATTCGAACGATATTAAGGCTTAGGATCTGCGTTAATGATGAGTTGACTTAGGTTAGTGACAAGGGTTGCTTAGCTTAAAATTGATTTCGTGTCATGTACTAGTTTTATCGATCAATGTTTTTTTCGAGTACCATAGTTACTTCTCCATCACTGGTCAAATAATAAATTCCCGCGCATCTGGACCTATTTAATCGGTATAATTTTTGTCTAATAAATTTGTCCACTTTGAATTAATGAAGTTCCTTTGAGGAAAATAAACATATTAAAACATTTCCATTTGACAATTCAAATGAGACCACCCTTTAGCAGTACAGTTCCAATTGAAATTTATAGTATTTATTACCGTTTTTCCTGAACACCGGAGCATTTTGAGAAATAGTTTCAAGTTAATCTGAATTAAAATTGTAGAGGAAGGGAACATATACAATTAGAATGTTTGCTTGAACAATGTTGATATTTGCATTTACAGTACAAATCCTTTACTTCGTCAAAAAGACTAACATTATAAACTACGTAGGCTCGTTAGATGGCAACAATACTTACAAGTTAAGAAATACAAATCGCATCAGCAGAGGTGTTATCTTCATTGCCTCAAACCTTTGAGGTTACCAAAAGGCCTTCTTCTTATCGCCAGAATAAATGATTTATATGAATTTATTCGAAAAATTATTGACTAGCAAAATATTAATATTGGGAATAAGAGGCTTTGGGGATAGTGGTGCTAGCTTAAATTAGATGAATCTTTTTCCCACTTTCAATTAAAGACAATCAGTCGAGAAGAAATCACCTTGATTGAGCTCAACCTTGTTGAAATAGCTGTTTGTGGATGTTAGAAAGAATAAATTGCCCTGTTTATAATCTTTCAGCATTGCAGGAATCAAACTGTAGAATCCTGAAATTTGAATCTGGCACGACATAAGCTTGTCTCAGTGAACTATTCAATAAACCTTGACTGACTTGATGTATCCCGAGCTTAAATGAAGGAATTCTTTGCTGTCGTCTTACCTGCCTGCCTCATATTCGACCATTTCACTGCTCTGCGTGGTTAGATTATTTTCCCATGATTAAAACTTGCAGTAGTATGTTGTCCTGTCACTGCTGTTTAAACCGTCTCCAATTAGACAAATCAAATTCACTTCGGCTTTCATTTATAAATACTCCAACATGGCAAAAAAACGTTAACATATGTTCCCTACTTTGGTTTGAATAATGAAAATATGAAAATTTCGTATTGCATGAAAAAAAGAACCGACAATGAATGAACTTTACCCAAAACCCTTTGAAAATTTGTTCACAATGGTGAATTTCTTTACATTTCATTTTCAAAATATCTTTAAAATCAAGTGATGTTTATATATATATATATATGCATAGATATATATTCTTTCAATATCCTTTCTGGTGGCCTTGATAATATACTGTATTTAACTATTTATTTAAAGCATTCGTGATTTGTCTTTGCGGTTTTTTAATTTAATTGACAATACCTTATGGTATTTCAAAACTGTGAACAGATTAAATTCTTCGCGTCTGAGGAATCTCGAAGACCTTCAAAACCTTCAGTCTACATCTTTTACAGCTTTGTGTTCCTCAAAATTTCTACTTTCTCCCTCATGGCATTTAATAGTAAAACTGCTTAAAAAAACGAATTCTCTTTGTTTCAATTGCTCCGTCTTGAACACTCTTTTCATCAACACTTGTATGGAAAACACCGCCATTTGAGTAGCTTGAGTTTTGTCTTGGTTCTTACCAGAGGAGGTGACTTTTGTTAGAGTAATAAATTGAGCAAACAAAACTGATAGAATGGAGTTCATTATAAATTTCAATCGTACTGGAATAATTTCTCTAGAATGTAATGAATTTTGGGTAGAAACGCTTAACGCTTTAACGCCATTGGGACCGTACGGTCCTCTCTCAAAATAAGCTCCATTGGTATTGGCGCTATTGTCATTTGAACCGTGTTCTATACGTCTATAGCCTTCGCCTGATACCGCCAAAAATCATCATCGATTTGCTTTGAGACACGCGTGAGTGCGGTTGGGTGCGTTTTTCAAAGTAATTTGGGCGCTAGAGTTAAAGAATAAATGCTTATTTTCTGTAATTCTAGTGATTTTAAATTCTTTTAGAGCAATAAAACCTGGATTAGGATGGAAAACGAATTAGTGCTAATGTTTCAAGCTATAAACATTAAAGTCAAAATGTTTAATCTAACTGAAAAATTAATACGATATGACCTCTGATGTAATGTATGACATTGGCGTAGATTCGAAGAAGTACACTTGCACTTTACAAATTCTTTTTCCCAATGAGTATTCATTTAAAACGGTTCTATGGGAAATTATCCTTGCCTCCGAATGTTTGCTAAACTGATTGCAATCAGTGATGTTTCCTTCCCCATTCCGCATGTGTGGAGTGCACGGCTGTAGGATGTCTATTATCGGTTTCCACTTCCCTCTCGCTTTGACACATCTATCTTGTATGCTATCCCACACCAGTTTTAGTTCACGGTGCAAACGTTTGATTCTTACACTTTCGCTTTACTTACCCTGAATCTCAACTTCCTGCTTTCAAATCCTAACATCTGGATTTGAGTGAGCTGCGGTTGTAAACGTTAGTCATATTTTAGTTCCCCTACCTATTCAATAGAGTTCTTTTTGAAATACCAAAATATGCCACTGAATGGCAAAAGAATTTCTTTTAAATTTCAGGCTCACCAGGGTCAAGCAGCAGACACCAACAACAAACTCCAATATCAACATCCAAATCAGATGAAAGGCAGCCTTCTCCTCTCTCCACTCAATCCCACCACCCTTCCCTTCCACATCTAATGCCACAAGGGCCTCCAGTAGCTCAAATCTCCCCCTCTGTAGTTTCTCGCGGTTACTCTGTCTTATTTCCAGGAGAATGTAGTCTAACATCTAGCGCCGCCAGTTTTCAAGAAGCTCTACGCATTCTCTATCAAAAGCACACAGCTCCTTCAACATCGACTCGTCCCGGACCTTCCACATTACCACCTGTCTCAGCTCCTCCTTTTCACCATCAACACCAGAAGCAGCTACTCACGGCACTGCATCAACACTCTCATCACCTGGCCAGTGGGCACTTGAAACGATATTCTACTGATGAAGTAGAAGGAAGTGGTGGGCCGTCGTCAACAAGTCAAGACACTTTTGTGGCTGCTCTGGCTGCTGCTTCGGCAAGATCACAACCTTCACATCCATTTCCGCGCCGACAATCTGAGTCGGGATTGTATCAGTTGGCCGAGAGAATGCAGCGATATCCATCAGGTGAACAGATGACCCTGAAAAGGGTTCGATCGGAACAACAAACCGCGCCCTTCAGTATGCTGGGACAGCAACCGTCCAGACCACCCTTCTCATTCACTATGGTGCTAGGAGAACAGGTCAGTTTCTATTTTTATCCAGGTTTAAACTTTAGGCCATGTAGAGAATGTATTTCAACTACTTATGAGTTACAATTGCATGAAGATACCTTGAAGATGATGGAATAGAGATACTTCTGTGTCTGAAATCTCGGGCAAACTGAGGTATATTTAGGTAGTTGAAATGTATCTGTCAAAGTAGCGGTTTCACAGCCTTCCAGTTTAGAATTCTGGATGAACGCAATGAACTGTGATATTTTAATCGTTCAGTCTATTTTTAGAACATGTTCTAGTATAGTCTAAAATCCATTTGCTAACTTAATTGGCTATTTAATCGAAGTTGACTAGCATAACGATCTTTCCAGGACCAAGAATATACGAAGCAAATATGAACTAAATGGGAAACCCTGAGTTGGACTTGGTAAGCGTTCCAACTTTCAAATTTTCTTTCTATCTAAATTCTTGTCTTGACGTATAATTCTTGAAGTTCGATTGCCAAAGTTATGTTGATTCGACTATTCAGCAGGAAAGTAGTTAACGTGCATGTCAATCAATATACATGCCTTGAGGTCAGTTCTCATCCTCGTATATCAAATCCCGTTATGTGAGAATGCTAGCTCCATTAGATAATTTGTGATCATTAAAGTAATAAGTAAGTAAGTGATTAAGTAAGTGTTTCCCCTAAACTGCCCTGCCTAAACCGAATTTGGGGCTTGGAAAGTTTAAGTAACATAGGGCTCTCCATCGTTTCGATATAATCTAATCCGATTTTCCCAGTAAATCTGTCCATGAACAAGAGGAGTAAAGTGTGGAAGTAGTCATGACCTGCTTACATGCCCGTACATTGTAGCCAATTAACGCCCTGAGTTTGTACATAGAGTCCTCCATCTCGCTTTGCACGCTCGAATGCGTCGGTATGTCAGATGGCAACACGTTGCTTTCGTGCGCGCGTATGCACTGCCAAAAAGAGAAAAGATGAGGTGTGGGCTGATGGCGGCCGAGGGGAAGAGAAAAGAGGCCTAGTTTCCAAGGCATCTGGCTGCGTAAACGAAAATGATCACAGCTTTCAGTAGCCAGCTATTTCACTTCTTTAACTATCTCCAAGCGGTAGTTCATTATTAAAAGTTACTTTTTCCTAACTTTTATGAGTGTGGAACTTATCTCTCTATTCCATACCGAACTGAATGGTGCAGAGAGGGCAAGTGACCATCTTGACACAATGCCCAATACTTCCTCCAAAAGCATGGATTGAGTTTAAACATGCTAGCTTTTCTTTGGACATTATGCTGACAAGTACTTCCGTACTGGCTTGGCGAGATTGCTAGCTGAGCATGCTCTCAATCTCTCAAAATGAACATGGTTAATGGCCTAAGTTTGTCTCTGGTATCATGCCAAATTGGTTACAACGCGAAACGCATTCCTTCCATAAAAAACTGAGGTTCACCTTCATAATAGGAGGTTCACACTCTCATACTTTTAAATTATATTTTAGAAGGCAATGTTCATTATGTTTGGACACATAATTCTTGTCTACTTCATGATATCAATCACTACCGTAGAAATTCAATAATCAATAATCCAGTACACGAAGATCGAAGTCCAGAAACTTCGCTTCGGTACAGCGATTCACATGTATATTTGATTTCTTTCCCTTCCCTAAAGTGGTATTTCGGACGATAATCCCTCCTCTACGTTCGTTTCGTATAAGGTCTCAAAAGGAAGGTAGCTGCATGACAACATGGTAGTAGTTTTTAGCTTGAGGACCCTAATTGGGTAAAGTTCCTCTGCAGTTAAAATGCAAAGAAACTTTAATTTTGAAACATCTTATGGCTAAAAATGGAAGAACTCTCGGTAGTCAGTAGTAATTAAAGCAATGCACTTATCTTTTAATTGTTTGACAAGAAAGACGCTTTACAAGCGTGTTCCAGCATGTGGTCATACCGCAGGAAATGAACAAAAATGTTACATTCCTACTCCCTCCCCCACCACCCCCACCCTTTAATATTCATTTTTATTACGGACGTGGGGTTATTTTTTCTCGGATGAAAGATCGATTTCCAGATTACAAATTTCTGGATAGGGAGAAACGGAGGAGAAATGGAACGCAGAATCACAAATGTTTCTGGAGCGGATTATGGCCGAAATTGCGCAATTTAGCTTGTTCCACATAGATAAAATTCTTCTGCATTTTGTAGCCGAAAACGACTAGGTTTACGCAATTGCCTGTTTACATTATTAATTATTTATGGAAAAGCTGTCTTTTGAAGGAGGGGAAATAAGTTTTTCGTTAATTTTGGCTAATGTCTGCCCTCCATCCCTATATAGAATCGAAACTGACAAATCAATGTATTTTTGAATTTTTAAAAATGAGAGCTTGAGAAATAAGTTAAGTTCTCTCCAGTTTGCTCTTTTCTTTACTGAAATGGTTCAATATGGTCAACGTGAGGTGTTCCGGCTTTCAGAAAATGAGTGGCTAAAAGTATTTAATAATTAGTCATCAATTCTCATTTAGAGCCACTACTTTACGATGACGTTGTCATGAGATTAGTATTTTTTCATTCGAAATTCTTAAGTCATCTCCTACCGCAGAGACTTAAACCTGAAGCGCTTCATTGTTGACAGGAGTCAAATTATGCACAATTGAAAGTTATTTGTGGGTGTATAATCACTGAAGCCAGGGCAAACCATGGCAGTGACTTTTTATGCAATGAGTAGTTTTGTTTGAGGAATATTAAGCTGTGGGCTATTTTGATTTATTCTTTGGAGTGCCATTTCTAAGTTTGTACATATGAGCAGATATGAGACAACTCAGGTTTTCTGGTCAGCTTTGACATTAAGTGCAAATATCGATAAATACTTGAAATTCATTGGAGATTTCCATTTTCAAACTTCATAAAGATGAAATGATACGAAGTTTCTAGCATGGTCGACAGGAAAACACTTTTTCCAGCGTTTTGGTCATAGAGAACACTGAGGGGATAGAATGATACGTTTTAATAAGGTGTGAATGAGGTCAAAGGAAGCGTAAGTCCAAAATTCATGAAAATCATTCTTCAAATGAGGTTCCTTCGTCTTCTCGGTATCATTCTTATATGAGTAATTACGAAAAATACTTTTCTGAGAATATTTTGCCTGATAGAAGTTGAATTAAGAACCAAAATCGAATATTTTCGGTTCACTCGAGCGAAACTCAGAAGCCTTATCCCCGTGCGCATGTCTCCTGCTTACTGAGTTTCGACGCCTCATATCTGGACACGTGAAGCCACCGAAGCATCACTTAGAACGATAAATGTCCCTTATGAGCAGTTCTAATTTTAAAATAACGTTTGAGAAACCCTTTTTCTCTCTTCTAGTGCCTGAGTTCTTATGGCCTTATTATAGGTGTTAGCAGGTGCTAGAGATCAATTAAGTGGAGGTATACAGGCAGAACTTTTGTTGCTGTTTAAAACTGATATGCTTCAAGGAAACTCAAAGTAGATCTATTAAGTGATGCATCATGTCCTTTAAAATAAATGCCCACTCATTTTTTCGCCTGTATTAGCCGATGATATCATGTAAAATTAATGTGTACTTAAATATTCCTCAATTGCTTAATATGCTAAATGCCTATGTGAAGAATTGTGAAAATTAATAATATTTTAATCGTTATTAAATAAGCTACATGCGTTTGTATAATAATTCGGCACGAGGTTGTCAGTGCTCTAAGAATAAGTAGGTCGAAAATTTAAAAAAATGAACCGAGAGTTTAGTGAAGGGGAATAAAAGAAGAACGCTAAAATGTTTGTATTTGTAGTAATTAAGATAAAAAGAAGAATTTCTTAAAGAACATTTTAGGTTGGACAAAATAGAATAAAAATGCTTAAAGGTCTGTGTGAGTCTGAAAGATACAGAAATTGACTTGCCACAATAGATGCTTTTCTCTAAATCCGCTTTCCATTGGTTCATTTTGCTAGTCTTCGTTCTTGCGAGAGCGTTTGCACTGGCTAAAGAAGTTGTCAGGTCCGCCATATCAATTTGAACATCACTGCTTCCTTTAGTAGAGTACCCGAATTTACAAGTTAGGTGTGCGCTTGGAACTACTTTACCTATCAAATTTAACTGATTTCTTCATGATCGGCAAAATACGTATACTTCCTTGATTTGCAGTCCTCATAGCGATAACTTATCAGTTATCACTGTGCTGACCTGCATTAACATAAAAATTGACATATGACCGTATGGAGATGGTCCGAACAATGTAGCTTATTTCATTATTAATTGAGCGTGCATATATGGTTGGTAACGCTCTGTTGTCTTTCTTTTTGGCAACAATTACTCAGACAACAGGAAGTAGAACAAAAAACTCCTAGCCCTGACGATGACTGAGTAATAAGAAAATAAATGTACTTATATTGGATAGGTTTTGACAAGTGACTAGCTACCAAATTAACTTGTGGTAGTACTGCATTAGCAGTTGAGTGTAGAAATGAAGCGGTCGATAAGGCTTCATAAAATTCATTTAACCGAGAGTGCTAATACAACTACTAAATGGTTAATTGTAACCATAGGACTTAAAATTAGGCAACGTACGAGAACAGATTTCAATGAGATTCCCCAATTACCGTTAAATAATTGATTAAATTTTGTTATTTTTGTTTTAGGTACCTGTGGCTGATCCAGAGCAGTTAGCTCGAAATCTCCTCTTTCCACTGCTCAATCCCCCACAGCCTTTTGGAGTTACCGCACCAGTACCCTCGTCTACGTCAACACTCACTCCATCTGATTCAACATGTGCCACCCACGTCGTTGCACCCCCACGACGTACCTCTGCGCTAGATCTTCTTTTAATGACCGAAGGGGAGGCCTGCCAATTATCCCAGAGCATGCTTGCTGGATCAAGCCTAGCTCATCCCGAACGGCCTTCCCACCCCACTGGTTTAACTCCTTCCCTTCGATCCTTCACCGCCTCTACTCCAACAGCTGGCCGTACCTCCCAGGTCTTCAATTTTTCCGGTGCTTCCTCAGCCACCACGTCAGATGTGGTTATCACTCCTTCTTCTGTTTCCTCTTCTACACCTGTCTATCGACCTGCTCCAAGTTCCGCAGGTCCGAGTACATCCACCACTATTTCTGTTCCTGGTCCTTCCACTTCAACCGACTATCACACAGGTTTCCGTCGTTCTGAGGCTGCCAAGTGTAGACGGGTCTACGGCGCCGTGAATAAAAGTAGATGGTGTAAGCAGTGTCGTTGGAAAAAAGCCTGCACGAGATTTCAAGGTCCTTCTCCACGTCACAAAGATCCTCCAGATTTGACATGAAGGACATTTAGCGCTCTTGTCTCCTCTTCTCCTGTTTTTTTTCAGTGCCAATCACCTCGTATGGTTCGATTCTTTTCTCTTTACTCTCTCCCCGCCCTTTCTTCTTTATACCAAAATCAATGCGCCTTTTGTATGTCTTTCAATCATGTGCCGCACTTCTCCTTTACTCCCTCCATTCTTCTTATCTTGAGCCTTCTCTAGTCATTTGAACATTTTTACTATTACTACAACAACTGCACAGCCAGAAAGAAAAGAACAGGTATCTCTAGATGCACATTCAGACTAAACCAAATCACCTTTACTTCAACAAAATCGATAGTTCCTTTTAAAGCCAGGCAGCATATAGCTCTAAGTCCTGTTAACGCAAGTACCGACGGTAGAGTGCGAGCATACGTTGCGTTCCGTTGACTTCAACAATCAGCCAGGTCTAGGTCTTTGGCCAACCATTCTCTTTAATTCTCCCTCCCCGTGATTCACGTATACAATCTCTTTGTCTCGTCTCCTATGAATGTCTATTTTTTCCGAGGGGCTAAAATAGATTGACCTCTGAATTACTAAAACATCACTTTCTTGTTTCACTACTGGTTCATCTCACACACTCCGCCCATCTCTAGTGGTACATTTATTTTTTCAGCACCGTGGGCTATCAGATCTGTAAGTGCTTTTGGTTTTCTAACTGACACACAGACACCATATCTGTCTCTTATCGTTACTATTATTACTAATGCATACTCGAATATGTACCTATATATTAATCTATATATCAAATCACAGAGCGGACACATTCAGAACAATCTACATTGCGCTTTCATAGGAAACCTCGTGAGAGTCGTCAATTAAGGTAGAAAAGAACTATGAATGATCGGAGGTAGTTCCTATCCAAAATAAATCGAAATGTGCACACCAAAGTTTCCCACGCCATTTCCTCCCCTCTCAGTTTCCGGATTTCACGCAGCTTGTCGTCCTCCTTCACAGGCCAAATTAAAAGCTTGAAGATGCCTTCGTGCAACCAAAGACTAGAGACGTATCATCACATTGACATTCTATGATTGTGTTTACACTGTAAAGGTTTTTCGCAGAAGAATGGAAACAAAAATTGTCTGTTTCTGTTCATAATCATCCCTCATTCCTTTTCCGACAACTTTTCGTATTTCATCGCAAAGCACCATACAAACTTGCAGCGAATTGGTGCTCTTTCTTATCTTATAACCTATTTTGTGTAAACTCGTACTCTTTCAGTGCATTCTGAATTCATATATCCCTTTTCCACTTCGATTGCGCGTTTGTTCACTTCCTAATTTCCCGAATCCCTTGTGAATGCCCTCTATTCTCTCCCCCCCCCTCCCCTCCCTCTCTAGGATATTTCACATAATACCAAAGTTCGATCTGTCTGAGGCAGGTTTTCTTCACTTTATCCTCATCAAGGCAAATGGTTTATGTCGTGCGGCTATTGTGCATTTATATAAAGCTAGATGTTATGTATTTTATACTAATCTGCACCACATAAGCATCGAGCAGTAGAATAAATTAGATTTACTTACAAATGGGTCTCAGAGTGTGAGTTTCTCATCAGCTAGGCGCCTTGGTGTAATCTCTATCTCCAAGACGGTTGCTGGAAAATCGTTCACTTACATGAGCCCAGAATTTATCATTCAAATGAGTTCATAGGCATTTGAGCTTAGAACTCCTGGTATTTGGTTAAAATACGATTTTCACTGGTGGTGAATACGTCATTGAACGAAGTCGTACTTATTAGTGTTATAAAGCGGCAACTACTCAGACCCCAGAAAAACGGATTATTAAGGAAAATACGTGATAAATTATCGACTTTCTTGTTAGGCAATAATAGCAGCAATGGCTACTTCACTGGTTGGTTTCACTATTCATATGCAAAGTTAGGAATCCAACAGTTGGTAATTCATTTTATGAGAGATAGGCTTACGGACTTCCCTCGAGTTCATTGTCACTATTTGATGAGTTTCCCATCAATCGACAGTAATTTTTAAAATCTAAAACAGTTTTGTTTCTGAATGAAAATCATCCCAAGGTTGGCAGTTATTTAAATTGCGTATACATTTCTATCCCAAGGGGTTTTATCTCCCAGATGTACTTTTTATTACCTGTTATGGTGTCTTTAAGCCAATCAACTATGGCATTTAAAACTATCACAAATTAATCAACCACGATTTTTTGCATTATTCAGCGTGGTACCTGTGATATTTGTTCATGTCTATTATAAAAATAGTACAAATTACGAATTCCGCGGTGTTTACACTATTGCTCTTGGGCATTTTCATTCTTTAGTGAACAAAGAACTCGTGAAAGACTCTTGTCACGGATTAGCACTCATTCTTCTTGTCAGAGATTTATGGCCACAAATCCTGTGAATAGTATGACAACACGAGATTAATCGCACCTACTCAAAATTTTACCAATTTTAGTTTATCTTGCCTATTATGCAGCATTTTTCTCTTATTATCAATGACATGAATATACATGTAGCATCATTACATTAACTTTGTTTGGAAATAAATATTCATTCCTTCCACTACTTCTTGCTTTTCCATTTGATTCTCACTTGCTCCATCAGCGTATCTATGATCGAAGTAATCATGAAGATCAATCGAACGGGTTTTAACCCCATAAATTTGAGGTTAGTTAATGTTCGATCTGTTCGGCTGTAATCTATGAAGCGGTTATTTTGTCATCAGCTTTTTCAACCACTATGGGAGTCGAAATTTTGCCTCATATTAATTTCCTTTGGATGTAGGAAGTTCAAACTGGTTCCTATTGATTGATTCTGTTCAAATTCGCGATAAAGTGTAATCGACGTTTACGACAGCGAATGGTGAGTATGTCAAGCATTAGGTTGAATACTGGTACAAAGTAGGGGTAAAATTTTCAAGGAAAGCTCAACTTTAACGGAATAATTAGTCGCCCAAGACTAGAAAAGTGGCATGGAAGTTGCACCAAATTAATAAACCCGAAGTTTAGAGCCTACTTACGAGCGCAATCACTCCTTGATAATCTTCATACAATTACATGACGATTGACTCCTTCGGAGACTAGTTACTAAGACTAATTTTGTGGGTTTTTTCTACGTAAATTTAACCTCTGGTCTACTTGTATGAGCTAGTAATGGCAAAGGTCTTCATTCAGTTTAACCTTCATGGCAGAGGCTGAAAAGCTCAGTTAAGTGCGTTGACAAATTCCTAATTCCATTGCCAGAGTGTTTGATTGCTCTATTCTACAGCAGACCTTCAAGTAGGTCTGTTGAGCTACCGTAGTCAGATCAGATTGTCTTTTATGTTGCTTTCTTTCAGCCACAGCAGTCTCGTTGTCTCAATTACAATTCTCCTATTCATGCCGAATTGTTTCTAACTTGTCAAGGGAGCATTAAGTAGCTACCACAAACTTCTGATTTTGGTAATCGGTTATCAAAAAAACCAATACCAATGCTACAACGTCTGTTTTGAAGTGCCAAAGTCTCATTACTATTGTTATGCGTCAACTGTCACTCCTGACAGCTTGACAGTTAGTTCGATCTTAAAATCCAATCAGCTTCTCGTAATTTAACGTCCCGACACCAACAAGATGAAAGAAAAACTAGTGTATTCTTAGAGTACCTTTTATTGTTTTTTGTCCTAATTTTCTCCCTCTAGTCTGTTTCCCCCCCCCCCCCCCTTAATTAGGGAGGCAAATAATCTTTGAGAAGTATGCATTACAAAAGTATGTGTCCAGGGCGTTATGAAAGGCAATGAAGAAGAGGAGATTTATGTATTAAGGTCGTTTGAATGACTCCCGAGGGGTCTGAAAACGAGGTGCACTTAGTAGCAATCTAAATTCGAATGTCTTAAGAGCGGAAGCGTATGGAGGCGGAGTTGAATCCTTTTGTTCTCACGAATGTAATTCATTAGATTTTGTGGAAGAAACCTTAGGACTTTTCTACTTTTCATGCTTAATACTAAGGAGTAAAGTCGTTTTTGGAAGAATCATGACCTAATCAGGATGTCAATTAATTCCATAGTCTCAAGATGTTTATAATTTATACATTTTTTAATGAAATGCAAAGCCTACGATGTCAATATGAACGTGTTCTAACTTCCTTCTTTCAGGCTGAACCAATGAAATCCCTGGAATAAATTATCATCACAGGAAATCCATTTTTAGATGCATATAGCACTTTACACGGATTAGCTATGTATAAGCATTGCTAGTTTGGTGCTTTGTATTGAAGCAACTTGAAAGTTTTTAATCAATATTTATTAATTGGACATTATAATTATTTTATGCAAGTACAAATTACAAAAGATATGATAATCTGATACGGTGATGATTTTGAGGATGAAAAATCAGTTGAAACTATTCAATATAGGCAAAAATGAATTCACAGATTAAAGAAAGTAGGAAATTTTCCCAAGCCAATGCGTGAAGGATTATAAACACTTGCCTCGGGTTGAGGGCCGAAATTAATCAAGCCGGTCGTTCACTTATACTACTGAATATACTGCATATGCGTCAAGGGGCACTGACTACTTGACTTTCCAAACATACACATGGAGCGCTGTGCTACGAGCTCACGAAGTGTTAAAGAATTAAGTACCATACCACGGAGATTGGAAAAATACAAATACTAACCATTATTAGCTCTTTTTATATCATTATCAGGGCTACTTTCAGGAACATGAAGAGGAATTGAAAGGAGATGGAGATGTGTCAGGACTAAGCGAAGAAAACACGAGGTGTGGGAAGCCGGTGAAATACGGTTCAATATGGCTGTTCTTTGCTGCTTGACGGACCATCGATATTAGTAGTAGGTATGTAAGTGTGAAAGAGAAATATGCGCATGTACAGAAAGTCCCCCTTACAAATTTACCATTTGCCATCTTACAAATAAGTAGGACTTTAGGATCAATAAATATCATTTATTGGTTACTAAAATAGTGAATTTTAATTCTTTGCACGTCTTATGCGACAACGTATAAAAATTCTAAAAAATTTCCGAGGCTCGATTGAGAACTGGGCCACCTTAATGCCGGATAAAAACGAACTTTTCTCACAGGTTCGTGCATGAAATTAAAATGTTTAAGGTTATGCTTTGTACAGATGAGCAAACCCCATTTGACGGCTTGGAGAATCAATAGATTTGATTGAGTTGGTTTATTTGACAATTAGAAGGTGAGAGTAAGTGGTGAGAGTGGTAAGAGTAAGTGTCCAGGCTGGCTAAATTGTAAACAATAGGCAGGTGAGCTTTCGAAACCACGTGATTTAACCCTCCAGACTGGAAGAGAATGAGCCAGTTAAAAATTGAGTTTCACCCAAATATTTCTCTTGTAAACATATTTTAGCTTATCCAAATTTGCCTTTACTGAATAAAGAAATGGAGGGTGGTAGGGGAATTGTTTACATCCTAATTCCGATTTTCCCCTTTCTAGACTTTCCATTAGGCCTTGTATATAAAATGTCCAAATGAAAATCAATTAAACTGACCTCATTCGTGACCTTTTTAAAATCATTGTTTTTTTGTTAGATATGCATCAATCGGTTAGACTTGGTAGCACTTGGTTCGGCGTGGCTATTGGTTATGAAATAGACTACGGTTCCTTCAAATTGAGAAAATTAGGAGCTGTTGTTCGGCATGAGTGTTCTGTCGTCACTTTTAAGTTAAGTTTTTTGGACAAGAGCCATAAAATTTTCCATTTATGCTGACACTACGCTATCAGAATTCATATAACTTTTTACTCTGCTAAAATAAAACAGTTATTAACCCTCAACTACTTTTGCTACCTTTGGAGAGATTTATTGAGATTAAATGGCGAAATCTCAGTTAATTTAATTAGTAAACCAGTTCTCTAAATTGTCGACACAGTCCCAATGTCTAATTGCACTGGTTCAGCCTGGGTAAAAAAGAGGTTGTAAAATTCTATTTTATCACCAGAGGGGCCTTATGATGTTATCACTTTACTCAATACGTGTGTTAACAAGCGATTACTAAAAAAGCCTTAGAACCGTGCTGTAGGCAGGAGCTGTCATGGTTCATTTCCTGAAACTTCGACTTTGGAGCCGTAGGAAATTGTGGAAACGTTGATAAACTGATGAAACAAGAATTCAGGACACGCAGAAGAAGGAGAGCTCTTTTAAAGGACTATTTGTCCTCCATTCTACTCTCTCTTCACCCCCCCTATTTGGATAAGTAATTTTTAATTAGTGTTTATATATATTTTTATTTATTTATATATTTATATTCAAAATATAAATTTTTATGCTTTGGCTTTGTTAAGGGCACAAATAGCCACCAGACAGTAGATAGAAAACAATAGGATTATCAAAGAGTTCAGTCGGCTGTTCATTCAAATCATACTTGCATTTATTTACTCACAAAATTGACTTTTAACTTTATAATTAGTATAAAATAAGCTAACTCTGAATGCAATAAGAATAGATATCTATTATTAGAACTTGTGGGGACACGTCATCGCACGAGCGCACAGCGTGACTGGAAGGTGCGACCGTTCAACTTCGCGTACGGATTGAGTGCGAGGACGCACAGCCAGTGGCCAATCAAAAGCCTCCGCTCGTTTTACTTAATCCGCCATGTTGAATGACTAAGCTCCCTCCCTTGTTACACTCCACGCCATGCACGTCTAGAATGAACGCGTTCTCTGGATACCTCTGTCTCTTCTTAGCTCGGCAACTAGCTTAGCTAATTCTGGGGATCTTACGGACTAGGAGAAATTGCCACTGAGGTTTCTGGGTACAGTCAGGCTTAGTTAGGTAGCTAATTCCGCTACAAACTCTGTGCATAGGAATTCTCTGAAATTGGAAGTTTATGATATTTAATATACTGTATTTTAATAGACAGTCTAGTTTTTATTAATTTCGACTATACAGCTAACTTGCAATATATTCAATAATCATTTACGATATGCAATTTGATCATAAATCTTCCATCTTTCAATCAAATTCTCTTTATTAGGGAAGCGCATAAAATACTTGTTCCCATGTTACTATTACGTAGAAGAAATTAAAACAGAATATGGAATAATAATATTTTGATGTTCTGGACAAGAATGATGAAATCCTGCAAATGAAATTTAATTCCCAAGCCTTTTTGGGAAACACCATGCGCCTTTCTGGTAAGAAACTTGAACTATACTATTTCCTTCATTAACTGGACTTAACCAATGCCTTTGGCTGTACACTCCTTGTGCACTGACTTGCAACGAGCCACGCACCTCTTACCTCACAGATGAACCTCTTACCCACCTTGCAACAGGCAAAAGCCAACTTTTTAAATTGTCGTTCTGCCATGATTACATTACGAAATAAAATCTCTGTCTTGTAACGTTGCTGGTCAACAAGATAGCTAACCAACTCCTATATCAAAAATATGCATCACATTTCGACTTTCTTTGTAATGTAAAGGGAAGCTCTAGTGTGGGCTTCAGGTTTTCTTCCTTCCTCTAGGTCAGAAAAACTGAGACTATGAATAAACTGACAAAACAACGTAGATTACATAAATTGGTGCAGGTTGGTAGAATAGGACCGTTGTTATGGATGTCGCTTTGTAGAGATCCTAATTGACCCTAATACTAGACAAAGCTATTCGATCTTCTTCGTAAAAACGGAAATACTGAATGAGTTATATCAATTACTCTAAGTCATTGGAAAAGTCTTTAGCGCCACTCAACTTGGGCAGAGTAAAAATATCCTGGCGGCGCAGTAAGGGGAACTTACATTCCACCTTCCTCTTATGGTCCAAAATTGATCTGTGCGATCAGTAGACATGCACTGATGAATATAATAGATTCATTAGATCTTAGGGAATTTACATTTTTTGGGATTTGAATAAAAGTATTCAATATTGAAACAAAAATAAGTTCGTTCGTTTTCACTTCTAATACTTAATTCTGCTAATGTTGAGCACACATATTATATAAAATAATGGGAGTAAAATTAACCGTCTTTGACGTTCAATTGACATAATAACAGTCATTTTTCCATTAACTACTATTATTTGACAGATTGGTGTATGTGTGGATAGATTTAAGGGCTTAGCAATGGACAAGATTACTGAATAATGTGCAGACATCCAAACCCTGTTGCATGAATGAAAGCTCTTTACGTTTGGATATGAAAGGAACTGGAGAGTTCTGAGGTCAAGTTTGAAGGTTCAACTCGGAGGTCTGAATGTGACACGTTAACTGTACATCGGCATCAAGACCAAATCAAATTAGCCTCATGCGCTCCCCCCCCCACCTTATATTCTAGAAAGCGCGGCTGTGTGGGCAGAGGCTATCTTAGATAACCACTGATTACTATTATTTCTCTGTGATATTTTCATACTACTTAGACTACACTTTACCCACATTTGTAGCAGCATTATCGCAACTCAATTGATTTTCTAAGATCCTCTGAAGTCTTTTGTTTCAGATTGTCATTCACAAAATTTTAAGCGTATTTATTTAATCTTTCTTGTTTTCAAAATTATGATTATTGCTCATTTTAAATTTGCTATAAAACCCCTTTAATTAAACCCCCAACTGCTTCGGTGTCTTCTCACTAGCTACCTGTATACCTAGTTGAGTCCTGCTTCTGTCTTCTCCTGCCTCGGTTTTGCCTTTGCATTAAAGGAACCGAATTTTCATACCTAGCCACTATTCTGCCCTAAAAAGCGATGAATCTTCATATTTTTCTGAATGATCTTGGCATTGAGGTGGATTGCTTCACGAATAAGCCTGATTTGTCGTCAGTGATATCTCTGGTAAAATATCATAACATGGATAGGCCCTCCCGGAATCAGTTAAATTATCTCAATGATAATGAGAAAGAGAAGACGTACCGCGAGTAAAGAGTTTATTGAACTTATGCTCACAACAAACACGATTCGCAATTGATTGCGTCCAGCATAACTTAAACGAACTATCTGAGAAGTCCTCTGAAAGCATGGCCACACTCTCCAGAATGGTGCTGTGCCCAGTTTAATCGTATTCGAGATGAGATTCTTTGACACGCTAGCGTTATGCTCTCCACAAAATAAAGCTTCTTCAACTTATATGCAATGCAATTGGAGATTTCGTTCACCTTCTACCGTTCACAGTAGTGTCAGTAACTGCAATACATGCTTGTGTCTACAAACGAACTTTTATCACAGATGCAGTTCCGGTCGGCCAATGCAGCCAACTGTATACGATGTTCAAGCTAAGGAGACAAAATACAATAATGTAATTTGATTTGATTTCGGCTACTCTAAACAAACATTTCCAGTAAATTAAAAGGAATTGACGTGTTATTATCAATTTGGGTTGCTCTCGTGCTGAGGGCTTTGCTATTAGACTGCTGCCGTAAACTGTAAACGTGTAAAACTCGCATTCTTTATCATTGTTGAAGATTTAATCCTAGATTTGGAATCATGTTTTAGAGGCAAATATTATTCGTGCTCATTTATATTGTACGTATATTCGCCCCTCTATTTAGCGACCCTTGAGAAGGAATGGTAATCTCCGGAATAATAAATTGCAATGAATGGGATTAGATTTTAGTATTCTTTGTACCTTAAGTTTAACATTTTGAAACCAATATAAAGGAAAGGTCGATGCCAATAGCAAATCTGTTGCACACTTGATTTATAAACCTGCGATATTGTATTAATTGCTCATTAGACATCCGTGGGATGCAAAACGGTCAGCTTCACTTAATGTACTGCAGGCCACAGGTACCCCTCTCTCCGAAAAGAAAAACTTGATTGAATGTCAATTAAAGGTTGGAGGAATGCAACCATTGGACATGATGGCCGATTCCACTCAGCTTTGTATCCTTTAATGTCTCTAGGACCTTATCTGTATTCGTAAACAGTCTACTTCTATTTCATTCTCAGTTGCTCTATTCATAAAATTTTCTTTAATAATGGTCTAGCTTATATTTCCAACGGTACACCCATCCTTCTTCTCCTCACATTCTATTGGCAAGAATTCTTCTCACTCCAAAATTTTATTCTTGCATAATTGTTGATTATGAAAAACTAAAGAACGCGAAGAACTTCACGACCACTCAACGCGCTTTAATAAAGGACAGTTTAGGCCGCATAACTCAAGAAACTCGTATAAATTACTAACTCGGCTATTTAATTCTATTTGCTTACAAACCACGAATTGGGTCGTTGACAAATTTCAACCTCATGGAGCTAGGACAACACTTGACAATCCGAAAAATAAGATCGGGAAAGGAATTTAGGAGACGTGCAACATCAACCAGCTCGCGTTCACCTAAGATATCACGCCCGCTTTAAGACTTTTTCCATGTTTAAAATACCCAGTATCTAAGAGTAGCATCACCTATAATGTCTTAGCCAAATTTCTAAAATTCAATATTTTGCTCAAGCTTATTTAAGTGGAAGGTTTTAGGAGGATAAAAGCAAAATATTTGGAGGCAGAGGGTACGATACTAATACAAGGAGGATCCGAATAAATAAAAATACTAAACATTGAATATGGCCGAAAAGTAGAATTCTGTCGATTAAAAAGCCATAGTAAAACGATTTACACTACCAGAATTTCCGAAAATACTATTAACATCTTACAAAATCAATAGCAAATCATTTGAATTCAATGAGCAATCTCTACGGCAACAATTTCAAAGTCAACTTAGCCCAGAGAAAAACGAAAGCATTTCAAGTATACAAACGACTTTTATTATACTTCTTGAAATCCATCCAAAGCGAATGCATATTAAGTTGAGAGAGACTAGGAAGAAAGGACTATGTTGAATTATGCATCTTACCATAATTGCGTTGACAATATCTTTGTCATTGTTAAGCAAAGCATTTATAGCTTTGGCGCGGGAAACATTTGCTTGACTCATAATAAGCTCAATGTCTTTATCTTCAATTCCAGACGGATCACCAATGATTTCTTCATCCTCTTCAAGTTCGGCGATGGCTTTTTTGGCAACTGAGTCACCTTCCTTGGCTGGCTTATTTTCCTTAGCAGCGTTAGCAAGAGTTTGAGATCTTAGCTTTTCAACCGCAGCAGCCTGCGCTTGTGTTGACATATCCTCGATCTTTGCTTCACCGAAGATAATGTAGGTATCAATATTTGGTGCCTTATAGACCTCGGCGTTGCTGATGACAAACACGATTGCCTTGGCTTTGCGAATTGTAACTCGGCAAATACCAGGCATAAGCTTCAAATTCAACTTTGCCATAGCCTTGCGAGCCTTCTTTTCACCACGGGATTGTTTGCTAGCGCCATAATCGAAGGTTTCTCCCTTTTTATCGTCGTGGGTATCTTCGGAGTCAGAGCTCGAGGACGAACCTGTCATTTTCTTTTCAGCTTCATCAGACTTCTTTTCAGCTGCATCAGGTTTCTTCTCGGTTACTTTTTTTTGAGTCTTCTTGTTATTAGCCGCCATTTCTTAAAGGAAATAAGAGAAAACAATAAAACCTCACTCCCAATCACGACAGAGATATTCTCAAAGCCGCGCAAGTAATGTATAGATAAGAGGACTTAAACAACGATACAGTTGTGCCGTTTTAGCACTTCAAAAGCATAGAAAACCTTTAGTTTTACCAGAGTTTCTGTCATTTTGCAATTTAAGACGAAGGAAATGATTGTAGTTTAGTTACTAATTCCTTTCCTTGTGTAACCAATATAATAATAAATAGAAATAAATAATCTGTAAAAACCTATAACCTATTTGAACGCAAAGTTAGCATATAACAAATGCAGTTATGCTATATTTGAAGGACTTTATCATAATTTAGGAAGCTGAGTGTGTTAAATATCAGATTTTGCTATTTCTCAACTAAAAAATTCAAATATATCAAATAAACGATACTTTGTGATCGATAAAATATTTTTGTGAAATTTAAATTTGAAACAGTAAAATTTTGCGATAGGGCTATTGGAAACTTTAAACACTGTCTAAAACTTATCAATATTGGTGTACCTTTCACAGCGTTCTTGCTCAAAATCTTGGTGCTGCCCACAAATTGCAACTTAAATCCTTTATTAACCTACCCTTAGGGTTTGAAAAAAGGACTTCGATATTTCCGTTTTTGCTGTAGATTAAATTCGATTATCCAAGAATAAAAGTGGTTTAATGCTTGCTTTGTCATCTCTGATGCATGTTTTATGGTCTTTGGTCCCTAGTTAATATAAGTGGTTTTTTCCTATGTAACAATTATTTCGAATTATATAGTTTCTTTTATTTCTTGCAGAAGTGAATGTATTTTCAGTAAATAGAACGAAATTCTTTAGTTTTTTCTTGACACTATATGTATATGTAAATATATAATTTTCAAATGTCCTGCAGAAAACGAACTCGTAGGAAGTTGATATAGCTTTGCAACTTTTCAGAATGTTTGTCTAAATTTATGAAAACATGTAGTGTTATTGTATTTTTTACGAAAATATCAAGTACTATTTTGATATCTTTAGTGGAAAACTGACGTTATGAAGTTATGGTTGTTTTACTCCATTTCTACCGTTTTAGATTA
This sequence comes from Hymenolepis microstoma, assembly GCA_000469805.3. Classification (NCBI taxonomy): domain Eukaryota; kingdom Metazoa; phylum Platyhelminthes; class Cestoda; order Cyclophyllidea; family Hymenolepididae; genus Hymenolepis; species Hymenolepis microstoma. The sequence continues at coordinate 13,239,859 of LR215995.1, read as the reverse complement.
ATATTGTGAGAAAAACTGAAAAAAAATTTAAATTGGTTTTTTTGCTACAGATAATTTTTGTTGTTTCATTAAGTTTGTTTTTATGATAAAACATCAGTGGTATCGAAGGCGACATGAATTCATATAAAACTTGTAAGTTTTAATGCCATTAATAGATCTTGATTCCGGGATCAAACCGAAAAGAGCACAATGCAAAGTACTTCATTCATTAAATAGTTACGCTTTATAATTTCATTTATAAACAGTTTCCTTGGGAGGAGAACATTCTTAAGAATAGGCAAGATGTATTGTCAATTGCTGAGAGCAGTGACAGCATAGGAAATAATTCACTGAAGCAACTTAACCTTATGCAATACAATGTGAGAAGTCCAACAGAAACCTTTAAGGAGACTAGTTTTGACCCGGAATCCAATCGGCATAGAAGAGCAGTGGATTCTCGAAAATCAAGAAATCATAAATACTCGGATTTTCAGAAATCTAAAGTATCTACTGGTATTAAATTTGCTTGCTCATTGAAATTGAAATCAAATCTTTTTGGAATGTGTTATTTTCCCTATTTAGCTAAAAGATGACATTATTAGATATATAAATTCTTTGTCATCTTAAGTTCATTCAAAGGGACTAATAACATTTGATTTTATATTGATTAAAGAGGAAAATTCATGATTTAGGTGAATTGGTGAGCTCATTTTTGGATTTATGCGCTTATGCTATAAAATGAATCTACCTAATATTTCATCCAGTCATTTACAAAACTATTTCAAGTCCAGGATTGATGGAAGAAATGTTGTCAGAATGAGGCATAATTTCTTAATATTTTGAATTATAGTAAATAGAAAATGTAAAATCATTTGGAGCTGATAAGATAATTTTATCTCCGTTTTGTAAAAGAATATTGACGTCAAATATTCATGAACATTACAATTTAAACAGCAACATATCATTATATTTTATCAGTGCCTCGTTTATTTAAAAACAAAATATTTCAATCTTTTACAGAGTTTAAGCGAACCGTTGAGAAATTCATCCCCTGCAATATCACAAACAGGACGGCGACCGCTTCGACAAATGCAATTAACTTCAAACCGAGAGTCTATTTGCGATGGCAAATTTCGACCCACTTCTCCACCAAGTTGGTTTCAAAATAAGAAAACACAGACGGATTTTTCTTCATTGTGTAGGAAAAGATTATCATTTACCGATAGGTATTAAGTAGTCTTATATTCATGATCTGTCTGAGCTTTTATTTGAATAGCAACTCAGAAGTAATTTTATTGGAAATAGGAATCAAAAGTTACTTAAACCAATCTTTGTATAAAAGCTGTATAATAGAATCAAAATGGTGACATTCAAATGATCACAGAATTATTAACGCTAGTGTAGCAGATTAGCTGCCCAATTAAGCCTCAACTGTGCTCAGAAATCTCTGTGGCAGATCATCCTAATCAGGAAGGCTATCGCGGTGATAGCAAGAAAGAAGATACATGGCAAGCAAAACGTTTATTGCAAATTATGAAATTGAGAAAAGTGATTACTTATCAAACACTTCTAGCATAATTTTTGTGAACATTAATAACCCAAAATCTCTGAGCGGTGCACTGCACGTACGTCTGCACACTCCGAAATGTTCGAGTGCGCATTTTCTCGTGTACGGTTTACGTACGCCACACTGGTGATTGTTAATTAGACCTCCTTCCATTTGGCAGAAGAAAAATAGAGATTAGAAAGCCGTTTAAATCACAATGTGCCACAATTGTTAGAATAAAAACAGACGTGGTTTTGGCTTAAACAGTGGTAAGAGTATGTGCTTTAAGAAGCATAAATGTTCCTAGGTTAATAAACGCACTCTTCATTTTTCGAACACAACAAGGATTTTCTATATTTTGAGAATTTTAAAGATGAGTTAGTATTATAATAAACTAGTTCACGTAGACGAACCTATTTCATCTTAGAGAAGGGAAGCACAATGTAATGTCAGCTTCAAACAGATCAAACACACCAAACAGCGAACTGTTTCATATCAAAACAAATTCCGGAGAAATGGAGGGGAAGAGCTTATTTTCAAAACACTGCTTAGAAATGCCGGTGAGTGGTTTAATACAATTTTTTTCAATGCAAGGTGCGGCTCAATATACAAACTCAGTATAACTTTATTTGCTTACTTGACTTCAATAGGGCAGTCAGTCTTCCTACGCAACCTGGAAACTAAATAAACTTCAGCAAGAGCTTGATGAGTTAAGTTTTCGAATGGACAAAACAGAGGACCAGCTCTCCTCAGCTTTGGGATCAATCGAAGTAACACTTAACACGTAGTCGTAGTTGTTTACTTATTCATATGCTGATTAAATAATTATATCATTATTACAGAAAATTTGTGAATTCATGCAGACAGCGTCCTTAAAATCCCAAGTGAAGACGGGATCAGATGTATTAGTCACCAACCAAAACATCTGAAGTTGTATTTGAGTTGAATGATTAATTTTGAGCCTTGTATGCCTTTAGGACGAAGTTTACAAAATTCAATATTCTGTACATCCTATTTCTGACTAAAATGTGGTTTCTTCCTTTGAAAATAATTTTCAAGATTATTTCAAATAAACTTAATCTAATTTTACCAAAATGTTTTCTTTTCACAAGTTTATTTTCTGGTTTGAGGGAAATCGTTTCTGTGCATTTAATTGATGTCTAATGGGAGCATTAAAGAGTCGATTTATTATAATAGTGTTATCCGATTTGGATTACATAAGAGGAATATAGCATGAGGATAAATAAAATAGGTTGATATACACAATTTTCTTGTTTTGACGTCAGCCCTATCCCATCATCGATATTTCTGCTTAGTGATTGACATCTGTTAAAGTATATGCATACAAGCACGAGTACAGTTGGACCGCATGTTAATAATTTAGTTGAAATATTGTTTTCATCCCAACATTCTAAACGCCTGATGGTGATATACCACTGGTGTTCATTGTAGGGGACAAAAAAAAGTGTTACTCCAAGTTATAAGCAATTATTTAGTTCAGATGTATTCAAATTCCGTCAGATAACCGATAAAATACTAACAAACTGAAAAATAAACAAACGCAAAGCAAATCTAACAAGAGAAAGTGGTTAGCGAACTAAAACGCAGACTGCGATTTTTCTAAATGAAGCGTAATTTAAATAAAATTGCGTTGAAAAGCAGGCCAACTTTTACTACTTCAAAATTCTTAATTGTAGCAACAACATTTTAAATAAAATCTTGCCTTAAATTTAGATACAATTCCACTTTATTCTTCTAAATATTTGGCCAATTCATGGATTGTCATCGAGTAAAAGTCTTGTAGAAGTATAGTAATCCTTAAGATGATTTTAGTTCTACAACGCGAACATAATATCAAATATAACATTTAATAGCTTATTACTTAAATCATGTTTTCATCATCGTAAATGAAGCGTATTGGTAAATATTCCTTAAAGAAAGTTGAAAGATACGTTTTTGGAATAAACAATTAAGACTGTGCTTTGATAATTTAAGGCCTCTTCATTCTTAGACTAAATATACAACTAGCTACTTCTAGGGAGATTTTATTCTAAATAATCATTTGAATAGGCTCCCATTCTGTTTTATTTGGAGAAGTACTTAGATATTTAGAACACGGTCATTGTTTTTAGTATTTAAACGGTCAATTACGGAGTTATGAACCGTCCCAGAAATATTTACTTATATCAAATGGCAGGCGTTATGATAGTTACCATTAGTCTTTTAGTCGACTTCGGACTTCACAGAGGGGAGGAATATCTAAGTCGCAAAAAGTCAAGAGGAGGAACAGAAGAGTGATTCACAGATGTAAGAGAGAGACAGACACAAAGGTAGAAAAAATGGTAAGGTGAGTACTGTGGAAGTGGCCGAATATGGCATAGAGTCGGATCATGGTAGTTTGAAGTCAGAAATCAGCTGCCGGTTTATAGACCTTTTTGCCGTATGAGTATACGTTGCCCGGGGTGTACCACGTGGAAGTAAGTCTATCGCGCACCCCCCGGTCCCAGGAATATTTGAAACACGAATTTTGTCTGTTAACGAATAATATTAGGTTATTAGTATAAATATTAATATATCTTAAACCGCTATGGCAGTTTGTACTTGTAAGTTATCTGAAATTATTAACAGTCTATAAATATGTTTTTAGAATAAACTATTATTTCCCGCATATGTATTTATACTCCATTTCTAGAATGCCTCATTTTTATTATTCACTAGCATATTAGTACTTAAATTATTGTCAAAATACTGCATTAATTGCATTAACTATTTACTTTATGCTTAATTATCTTCTGCACTTGTTTAGCGAGTATAGGAGCATTTACTTGGATTGAAGGACAGGCTGTGCTTGACATACGTATAAATTAACGAATCAGCATACCACATAACTCGTGGTTCGGATCTTGTTGTTTGGCTATCTATTACTGTATGTATTCTATTCTATCAGCAAAATGAGTTAAAGCAAAGCCTTTATATACAATTACGTAACTATTCGAACATTTTAATTTTTGAATATCAAATCCATATTGCACTAATATTCATCAGACTCCTTTTATTCGAATATCTTTGCGTATTAAAAATTGCTATCCCTGTTATGTTTCACATTATCATTACGCTTCTTTATTTTCTCATTTGCTTTAAATGTCTACTTTCTCAATCGTTGCTAATGTTGTTTTCGCCGTTTATTTTCTTATTAAAGAAAATTTATCCCTATTGAACAATGGCAACTAATAATGGTGATGCGTATACTGACATTTCGGGAGATCCCTTCAATACTGCTGAAGAAGTGCCATGTATGGATGCTGTTTCTCCTAATCAATTAGAAGAAGCGAACCATCTAAAGTCGTACATTTTAAATCGTCTTCGTCGCCATTGTGCCAAAACTCTCATGGGTCCATGGGCTAATCCGCAGGATATCGATATTATGGAAGTAGGGTGAGGTTTTGACCATCTTATGTTTTGTCCCAAGCTGCCTTTCATCCAAACGATTGAATCTCATTTTCAATTTGATAAATCAGACAGCCGATGCCATATCAGCTCTACAATACTATTAGAATAAAAAATAAAGCAAATTTTTCCTTTATCTTTACAGGGGTGGTCTAAGTAACTATCTCTACAAGGCTCAACTGAAACCTGAAGCTATTGATTCAAGCAGCACAGTACCAAAAGAGGTCTTTATTCGTGTCTACGGTGAGTTGCTACGTAGCAACATGAATTCTGTGATTCTCGACGCTGTACTCTTTGCTCTTCTTTCTGAAAAGCGACTTGGACCTAAACTATTTGGTGTTTTCCCCGGAGGCAGAATTGAAGAATTTGTTGAAGTTAGTTATTTCATGCATTATTTATCCTCCCTTAGTTTTGTGCAATCCATTATGGGAATAATTAAACTGATTTGAGTGATAGCACTTGTAGGCGCATTTATATTGGGATATTATGTAAATTATTTAGTTATCAACCAGTGTTCCTCCTATTCATGCTACTAAAAATTTCTTTCGGCATTCCCTTTATGGTATTACTTATCGTTGACTCTAGATTACTATTGACCTCTGTCTAAATAATGCTTGCGCGTGCAGTTTTTTCACTCGCCAAAGCCTTTTTGATGGCACTTTTCCCGTTTATTGTGCAGGTTAACAGCTGGTCTTTTTGTCTTCCATTTTCGACTAAATATTTCCCCCGTTGTCTTTTAACCGACCTTCATATTTGTTTATACAATGCATCGTGGCTATTGATAAAATTTGGCTTTGCAGACTAGCTCTAAAACAGAGTTGCTGTCCTTCTTAGTAGTAAAATTTAAAGGAATCGTTTCTTGTCGTTCTACTTTTTTGGCACTTTTGGTTTGCATATGTTTTCATATTTTTTGTAACTTTCAGTCTTTAGTCTAGAGCTCTATGTTTTGAGGGGATTCAATTGTAAATATATTTGCCATTATTGCGAGTGAAGTCGGAACACTGTGCGCTTTATTTTATTTGATTTCTAGATGCCTTGTTATAGCAGATGTAATTTAATTGATTCGCTTTTATTCATTTGCATCTTCTTGCAGTTGCTAGCAGAAGGTAAAACTTTCGAAAAAATTTTCCTAATCTCTCTTATTGCCCTTTTCCCATATTTTAAATTGTCGAAATTCAATTTTTAGTAGCCATTTTAACCACTTATCTGGAGGGTTTGCCTACTGTATATTTCCCTAAGTTAACCTCTTAACGCCTGAATTATTTTTTGAAAAATGCACCCAACCGCACTCACAGCAGACTGATGCCGCCGACGTGATGAGTTTTAGTGGTATCAGGCGAAGGCTGTAGACACATTGAGCATGTTTCTAACCTAAATAGTGTCTTCCGTTACTAGTCTATTACCAATGCAGCTTATTTTGAAAGAGGACCGTGTGATCCCAAGGGCGCTAAAGGGTCCTAACTTTAGGTTCACTTACTTTGGACACAGTTCAAGTATTCACTTATCTATAAAGTAAATATTTGTAGCTCTCTTCTTAAGCCGTCACCTTTCAGAATCGACACAATTTTACATTTCCAACCAGATTTAAACTTATGCCTTTAACTGTAATTATTACTCCTGATTCACTCCTTCATCTCTGTCATAGGTCTACTTCAAAGAAAGTTTTTTGCGAAGCTATGCCAGATAAAATAGGTAATATAGTTATTCTTGTGGCTAGTATATTTTCCCTCCTGGTTTTTTACTCAAAAAATGGATTCATGAATTCCCCCTTATCTTCCCAACATGCCACTTTCTTGAATATATAGGAGTCTGAATATCTTTATAAACGATCATTCTGTCACTATCCTTCACGTTTTAGCTCCGTATTTGAACAGTTAAGATGCAGACATCACATTTCTGCATAATTTGATACGCTCTAGATGTAAGATCGTTTTGCCACCTTTTTACTTTTGGTCTCTTCAAAATCCACGCAAATTTTCTCCCAAATTCTAAACTTTATCTGTGTGATGCATCATTGCCAGGTTCTTCTATTTGGACGACATACGAGCTTATAGCTCGCAAGAGCATGACACCAGTTGCCATTTGTTTATGTTACAACTATCGAAAAAGACCCCATGACTGTTGAACTTCAAACAGGTCAAACTGAACATGCGACAGGGGGTTTTGTATTGATAACATTTACTAGGCGTGTGGTTAATTTTATATGCTAACTTTGTACCGGAGAAAATCGCTTCTCTGTACGGGTACTTGCAAACTCACTTAGTACTTGTTCCATTAACATTTTATTCTTGTGGCAAGTTCTATTAATGTGTTACGTTCGCATAATTTTCCTAATTGTATATTGGATTTAGTTAGTTTCTGGCTTATGTCAAAAGGAACCTGGAGAATGCCCTTATCGTAATGCAGACGTGGAAGGGAGAATGCTCGCTTGCCTTCAACTACATGTTATACAATTTTCTGGGATGAATAAGTAAAAGGTGATGCTTATGAAATGGGGTTTGAACGTACGATCCCGAAAACATTACTATTAACCTTTGAGTTCTTGCTAATTTATTCTCTCATCCTTGCTTAATGGGGGGGGGGGGGTATATTACAGTAGGTTATTACACCGTTCGATGAAGCAAATCGGTCTCATATGCAATCCATAATTTACTCCTTTATACTCCGCTTGAAGAAACGTGTAAGAATTTGCACTATGACAAAATCTTTGTCATTCCAAACTACTTTCGGCGCGCATTAGTCTTCTTCCCCTTCCTAAAAACGAATTTCTTGCTTTGCCTAAATCCTAATTAATGAATTTATGCGCATGGGATAATTGGAGCAACTGCACCTTGTCTAGTCTAGTCTCGTAAGAGATGCCAAATTTAGATTTTTAAATACTTATATATCGAATATTTCAGTGTCTGATAGGGCAATTATACACACGGATTTATGTCCCCTATCTGCGATTTTGTTTAAAAATAGCCCTTCTTTAGTTTTATTATTCAGAAATGTAGGAAAATAGCAAATTAAATCCGTTATCGTCTGTCGAAAAAATTGATTGTTTTTGTAGATGTAGATTCTCTTCATTACCTGCTTTCATCCGTCCTCTTAATTGAAAATAAATATTTACCAACCAATGTGAGGTCATCCATTTCCAATGTTTACGTTCAATTGGCGTTGACAGCTGACTAATTGCATTATTTTAATGTTACTTAGCCAACTTACTAGCTGTTTACGTTATCAGTAACGGTCATAAATGTTAGGTGCTGGTTGATTTGATTTACTACAAGCCCAGAGCTAATACCAACCATCAGGTTCAGTAGGGGTATGACCACACGACCACAAACAGGTACCACTTGGAGTTTAACTTTTCCTCCCCCTACAAACGAATTAGAAGTGATTTACAAGGCTGGCAATTAAAAGGTGGCTATACTTGTTTTAAAAAGTGAGCATCAATTATTAAAGTAAATCACTGAGGAATCTTCAAACCCTAGCTTTGGTAGAATTTGGTGCTCTGAAGCATTTTAGAGCAAGGAGGTATTAAGTGAAGAGACATTTATCAATGCTGAATATTGGGAGAAATCCCTAAGGGCCAAAGTCTTTGAATCCTACTTTCCTCTCTATAATAATGTATTATTGAAAATCCAAAACTCACAGTTCAGTGGGCACCATTGGCACTAACTTGCAATTCGTGATTTTGAGAAAATTGAATTGTCAAACTTCTGATCTATATTTTAGAGTAAAATCATAGGTTATTGAAAGAGTTTGTTGATTACAAAGGCGGAGGCGAAGTACTTATTTAAAAACACAGAGGAAGTGCTATTGGAAACTTAAGGTTGCTCCTTACTCCGTAAATTGACTGTCGTGGCCGTTACTTCAGTACGACGCTGATGTGAGAGCAGAATTTGCTTTGGGCTGGGAGTGGGGATATTAAATTAACAAAGAGCATGTTTTGACTTGATACTCCTCCCCCCCCCCTCCACACACAGAGGTGTAGGCTCATAGGTAGACTTAAATTTTAGCTCCCTAGCCTGTGAGCGAATGTTTTAAAAGGAAATGAAAATGGATTTGTGCTAAACGTAAAAATTACAAATATGATAATTGAAGGACTTGGGCTAATATTAAAGTTCAGTTTTTGCCGCTATTATCTAGATACGTGCTGTTATCTATATTAGCGCTGTTGACTCAGGTATGAGAGGAGAGTATAAGGCAGGGACTGTATTTGTATCCATTTGGTTGCCTAACTTTCCGTTATGATTACTCATCAACTTTGCACTGGAACAAATGGTTTCTTTTTAACTTCAATCCGTGTATCCACGATTTTAAACTCCTGAACATCTGGCGGTACTTATGTATGTGGTGTTTCTTATCATCTACCCTGCAACTTAGCTATTAGATACCAAAATCAGTTTCTATACCAATACGACTGAAAAACTGATTTCAAGTCTTGCTTTGATGTATCGGTGCTTCGGGAAAATTCGCTCTCATTTGAAAACTGCGCATATGATCAATATTTTGTTGTAAACCACCTCTCACCTAGTTTTTTCCGCATTATTACAATCTTCTCGCAATACTTGCTTATTATTTTAATTCCGTCAACTCTCTTACAGAATATGAATGTATCGCTTTGATTAATAGTTTCTGATTTAATTTTTCTTCTTGTGGATTGGTGGGGAGGGGTGGGATTGAACTTTTTAAACTAGCACTTCTCAAGTCCTTATTATCCGTCGATTGACTAAGGGTATTTATTAATATATAATATGCAGACATAGCGCATGATATTTTAGAACATCCATTCACCTTGAGTGAGCACTACTTATTGAGCTCTGTCACGCTAAGATCATATAAGCTGCTTAAATCACCATTCTGCTTAGTCACCGGATGAAGAATTATGAATTGATGTAACAAGGTGGAACACATATCGTGGATAAAAATTGGGTCAGTAATCCAGGTGATTAATTATGATACTGGAAGTTGGCATCTTGAACTTGCTCATTAAGTAGGTATTGTGCAGCCAGATTCAAAAGATCAAATGAATGAAGACTCCTTAAATTTACCATCGGTATCTTTTCCATCTCCCCTTCTTTATTATTTATTGGATTTGCTGTCAGTTGATTTCTACTATGAAAAATTATAAAATTCTTTTTCTTGGTGTGGAAAATGGCAATTTTATAATAATGTGATATGTCATTTGAATTGCACTCTGCTGATCAACGCTTGTGGATCATTCTACTACTACTTCTTACTTTTAAATATGGTTTTTTTCAACATCTCGCTTAGTTTCATTCAGTGCACAAAATTGAGCCAAACCGTTCTAGTTGCTCCATTGGAGTGGTTCTACACTTTATCTAGATGATAGGACCAATCACTCAATTTTATCAACTGGTCCAATATGTCCTGAACATCGTTGATATGAGCTCACACTTGAATTCGAGGACAGAACTTTGGAATATTAGGATTTGACGTAAGGATCTCTAGTCTTTAAATTGAAAGTGGACAGTTCGGTAAACCAAGAATTCAAATGAAATAGGACTTTTCTGAATTTATCTTTGCACCTTTTATTGAATGAGAGCATTAAATGGAGGCGATATAGTACAAATCTTAAATACGGCTATTTAACCAAATCCTCCCTCTATCTCTTTGTGCTTTTATTAGGGCGTTGCCCCCTTATCTCGTTGAAATTGATGGGCTTCCAATTGCAGTAACAGTTGATTTTATACGCATCACTTCCTGACCATGCACACATTATATATAGCCCCATCCTTAAAACACCCCCCCCCCCCTCCCCACTACTCTTACTGCGTGACCCCTAGTTTTAAGCCCTCCGAATATCGCTTGCTGCTTGCTTATCTTCGCACGTTGGCCAGATTGACGTTGAGTCCAAAAGTGGTAGAAGGGTCATTAGAGCAAATTTTTTAATTGTTTTACTTTTGTAATTGGTCGGCTCTTTATCCATAGTTCAGTTCATGTATTACATAGGTGTGAAGTCCTAATAAGTAGCCTTATTTTTTTGAATTCTTTGAGTTAATCCTCTCCCCACCCATAAAGCCGTTTTAATGTGCTGTCCAACTATTGCACCCACATAAGCTCCTACGAACCTATCTATAATAAGTGTAGAGGAAGATAGCGACTGTATAGAATAGCGCAATCTTGTCAAGCTAATGACCTTCTAAGCCATTTCAAACTGAAACTAACAATTGAAGATGGGAAAGACGCCTCTTCTGGGCTAAAAAGTGCCTAAATAGACCATAAAAAGGCTCAACATAAGGGAATTCGATAATTGATACAATAGTATGTTAATTGTGAGTTCGTCTTGTTGGCTTGATAAAGTTCTTCCCATAGAAATTACTGATATTTATTAATGCTTGCTTTCTAATAGAGATAGAAGGCAGTAAACTATTATGACGAATGGATGCATAATTACAATAGGGAGGGAATAGTTTGGAAAAGATGTTTGAAGAGTCAAAGTTAATCACTTTATCGGCCTGCATTCATATTCGACTTCGTTTTCTCACATTTCTGAAACCTGTTTTCTAGTTAAAAAGAGTACCAGAAAGCACGGATCTGGGGCTAAATGAGTCGATTTCACTTTCATCCTCACAGGTAGAGCGTTTTTAGTAAACCATTTATAGAATGCGCAAGTTTTTTACTCATACTTTCGAATCTAGGGAAAGGAACGATCATCCACGTTAGTTATTGCTTACCAAAAGAGCTTCTACAAAAAGTTTTTTTTCAACCAAGACTAAATATGTATCATCTGGCACTGTCATTAATATCCAATTATCATTAGGGCATTTTCATTTATAATCTGTATGCATTCACATCTTCTGTAAATATATGTGCGAGTTTTCGTCAATCAAAATTGTCGTGTCTTGATTTTCCTCTAGTATGTTCTGTGTTTATTTCTCTGTGAGTTATCGCCATCGTTAATGAGTAAAGTTATTCCGATAGCTGCTTTCTCATATCAATAGTGTTTCAGACCATTTAGCCATCAGATGATCATCTGTTGATCAGTCATGCGACTACATTTGAACCACCCACATGTGGTGTTATAGCTTTTATTTATTTCCTTTTTGAGTTAGTTACTGAATATTTTAGATAATAGTACTTTACTGCTCTAAATAGATAACTTCTGGACAAGAATCCCGAAGATTTTGGGATGCCAAGCTTTATTCTATAATATAGCTATGTCTTTTATTTATGGCGCTTTTGAATTCTTGAATCTTATTCTCTTCTGTTTTATTTCATCTTCGGGTTTACATGCTTATACCTTGTTCAAAAATTGGTAGTTATGGCAAAGAAAATTCGATGCAGGGATAGCGTGAGTAAACCTTAGTTTTAATAAACAAGTTGCAGTTATAGGCTCGAGAAGAAATATAGATTTGAATTTTAAAATAAGTTAAAATGATTTAGCAAAATACACACATTTAATGAAACTGCGTACCAATGGAACAAGTGACCAACAGTTCGTTATTATTCAGCCCTAAACCCCTAGTGGACTATCTTGCCTTCTCTCCCGTTGAGATGTTGTACCAATAGTAAAAATTGTGGACTACAGTATTTGTTAAACGTGCTATTTTTCCGCCCAATGTGATGTTGGAATTATTCTCCTATATTTGGGGTACTCTGTGCATTGGTTAGGAGGCAGGAATAGTGTTTAACATGCCTTTTCTCAATCTTACCTTATTTGACGAATTTCCTTGATAGCGCTGAGAAACAAAAGTCGACAACTTGTCCTATTTTGTACTTTCCACAGTGCAGAATAAGCCCCTTCATAAATTCTCTAGCACTTTAAGAGCTTAGAATTAACTATTGTTATGGATTTCTGGTGCATCATACATTGAGTTATAGTTGCTACTTTAAACTTCTCAATTCAAGGGCTTTTGGTATATACCCATCCATTTTGTGATTCTTTATAACTATTATTCCATTTTATCAACCATATTCATTTTATTTATTAAAATCAGCACTCCCCTGATCAAATTGAAGTCTACTCTTTGGTCTAGTTGAGTTACCATGCTTGCTATCCCGCTTCCTTTCATGTTTATGATTTACATCAAAAATAAAAATTCGCTAAATCTTGGTCGCCAGGTTTGACCAATGAGGACGCAAAGATCCTATAGCTCTCATTTCATTGGATATTACTTTTGGGATAAACATATCGCTCTTACTCTCTCCTTTTTGGCACAAGTCGCCTTGTTCTCTTTTTTCACTTCCTTAAATATTTTTTTTCAATTCCTATGCCGTTTTATTTCTCGTTGTTTTTCTTTCTTATTTCCTCCACCCACTTCTGGCTGAAATAGTAGCTAATTAAAAATGATTTATTAATAATTAAAACCCTCGTTATCGTAATCAGATAATTAGTTAGTAATGATTATATAATATCTTATGATTCTGGCTTACTATTTTCGATTTTCAAGCTTGAGAAATATTTAGAATATTTTGATAATGATAGTCAGTCTTTTTATATAATTGGAATACGAAAATACCATGAGGCTTCGTTTAAAATTCAGATGAGGCCTAAGCATTCTCTTGCAGCTTTTTCAAAGGGCTCGAGACCCCATAATGAAATTTGTAGCCTTGAGTTCTCCGTCACAGTTCTTGGAACTCGTTGTTTCCATTTGAGTTTACACGTCAGTAATGGCGTTACATTAGAACGCCATACTTTTGACGCACATGGGTGCAGAGATCTTTTAAATGAATTTTGTAACCTTTAAACTGAATGCGGTACACCTAATGATAATGGTGACTACCCAGTCAGACTATTTTTTCACTTACCTGATCATACGTTTGAGTATTATTGACAAAGTAAGTTAAATAAAGGCTATTTACAGACCACGCCTAAGAAAATGCACATGTACCTCAATTAATCGGTGGTTTTTAAATGGTTTAAGCCCCTTGATAGACTAATGAGATATGTTTCGCATTGTCAGTTTAATCATTAACGTAAACAGTCTATAAGATAAGATTCAATTAAAACAAACTGAGGCATATAATTATCACGTTGGTTTTCTATTTTGAAAAAAAGTCTATATAATGAGGCTCTTCTTTGATTTGCTTTTCGGTGGTACTTTCCTTACCTGATTAACTCAATAAAACCAGTCGAATTGAATACAAATTACAGGAAAGATTAATGAACGTACTGATTTGCGTAAATCTGTGAAATTAATGCCGCCATTTTCTAGAACACACTGTGTTGAGGGAGGGGGAGTCAATGAATGATAGTTAAAATGAAATAGGTATTCACACACGGATGCTCCGAAACTACCGCTACAGATAAATGAATAAGTTCGCCCAGTTCCAGTTTACCTCTCTTATACGAATAGTTATGGAGTGACTGATGACACTTTCTTAATTCCTCTCATTTTTTAAATCCCTTATGCACCCCATGTTGAGGCGTTTTTAGGCTGAGAGGAATAATAATTATTTTGTTTGTGTTTTAGTCTCGAACACTGAAGACGGAAGAGCTGTCCATCCCTTCAGTTCGAGATTGTGTCGCATTGCACATGGGTGGTTTGCACAGCCTGACGCTTCCCCTTCCAAAGATGCCCACATTTCTCTTCAAGACCCTGGCAAAATTCCTGCAACAGTTGACCGGTACTCGTCAACCCCCTGTACGACGACCGCATTCTTGTACTCCGACTGCTTCAGGAGGTGGAGGAGGCGGTGGGGGAGCAGAAGATGCTGGGTTGCCAGATGATGTTCTCTTTAATAACCCCCAGCCGGGCTCACTTGCCACCTCCCAACTCTTTGGCTCTACTTCTTCCATTGGCTCGGTTCATGAGACCCAACCGCATCTTTTCAGATTTGTCAATGATTGGCGGCTTGTGGAGGAGTTCGAATGGCTCAGGTCAGTACTTTTACTTGACTTTGAATAATCGAAAGTGCCAAATTGTTTGTCCAGAGGTCATGATTTCGATCTTCATCTATTCATTGTCTGTGGTGTGTTTTTCCAATTCTGGTCAAGTGGAAGAGTGGTAGAATACAAATTTCTCTTAAGAAAAAAATAGGGATGCCTTCTCTTGATAGTTTTGTGGCGTTTTAGGACAGACATTTCCTTTGTTGAACAAGATATTGAAATCAGACACTTGTTTAAAGTAATTGCAATAAAAGTGGGAAAATTTAAACTATCCTTTCGGATAAAGTCACACCTCATCACCTCTATTTTTTAAGATATTCATGGGCTACCATGCTTAGTGAACGGTGTCTGCGCTTTTCGTTCAGTGGATGGTGTATTATGATCAGATATTACTGACCATACTCTCTGGAATCATTTGAATTTCACTGATTGTTGGTATGTTTTTGTGTCCTCTTGGTGGGCTTCTAATGAGTTACAACAACGCATCGTATTGCAACGTATTTAGAACTATGCACAGATATGGAAAAGGTATGGCGCATGTCTTACCCAGCTAAGTAGTATCAGATATCATAGTATCTAGATTTCATATCAAATAAAAATCACGCAATTTCAGTCAAAAAAGTTCTTAATCGCAATATTATTTTGAAATTTTCGATTTGGCAGTTGGCATGTTTATTTATTTTGACCAGTTTCGTGTCAGCAAAATTTAAACTGCTTTTTTCTTTTTAACTACCAGTCGGGATAAAAAGTGCAACTTTTTTTAAAGTACTGGAAGCCATACAGCAGAACCTTGAAATTGTCGAGGTTCCAAACACACCAATGCGTTTTTATTGGCAATATTGACAAGTTTTTGGAAGGGGATCTAAGTTATTGTTTTTATTGCGCATCCTGCGGAGCTATTGTTAAATTAATCCATTGAGTTCCATGTCTATTGATTTATGTATTTGATACCTGTGTACTTTTCAACTTAGCTCATACAAAGTATGTGTATATCCTGTGCCCTCGTAACGTACTTACCTCGTTATCTGCCTTTCTCATATTCTGTGGTGAATTTTTTGATGTAGGCAAGCTTCCTCTCTCTTCCGTTTTGTGTCCCTTATGCTGTGATATACAATTCAGTAAAAGATGCCTTTATTAATCAAACATGTATATACTCTCCTCTTCCTATTCCCCACAAAAATAAAACCAGTTGGTCCTCGAAAAAAACTGAAAGTCCGCAGGATTGACTATTTAAGCACCACATATCGTAGGTAATGATCTTCACTGTTCTTCACATGACATTTTCAGAAATTGTCTCAACAAAGCTTTCCAGTTTTATATTGACCTATGAGGATGTCGGCTCAGTTTTATTCTCAATTAACCTACCTTCCTCATGAGATCACTAAATCAAGAGCAAACATTAAGAACGCTGCAGTAGTGTATCTCACTTTTACTCGACTTAGTAATCTAGTATTTGAATAGAGGTTTACTTATGAACTTACTCGTATTATGGCTAGGAGCTCTTTTACACTTAGCACATTCTCTTACTACTGCTACTCATGACGCTTTTAATCATCAGAGGGCGTTGGAACTCGAGGAATTATAAATTTGCCAATAAAAGGACCTAGTGGAAAATAATGCCAGAACATCAAAGAGGTCGTACTTCATTAAATTAATAGATTTATTAGATAGCTCTCATTGTTACTTAATGTCATAACGCACCAATTTTCGAAATTGTGAGTTCCTTATTTCCAATTCTAACAAAATATTCAATTTGGAACTTCATATGATAAAGAACCTTTATTAAACGTGAATATTATGAATTCAAAAGGAGAGAATGTAAATTTATTATAAGAAGGCAAATATAGCAACTTTCAAGTATAATTATGCTGCGATTCGGTGCCCACTAATTACATATTTCAATTATTTTTTAAGATATTACCTACTTCATTCCCTACTAAAATGAAGAAAGTCTATAATACCTAGGAGAATATTGCGTAAGCCGTCCTATCGATAGTACATTTTCTAAAACAAACTCTTGACAGAGCAACAAATTGTTGCTTTTCGGCAATTGAAGCATCGAAACACGGAGGTCAGTAGATAGTCCAATAAGTCCTGGAGCTTTGGTGGAAGGTAATAAGCAGTATAGAGAGCATCGAAAAGATTTTGGGCAATTTATTTTCTAAATTCATCAGCTTTTTCATTGCGCCATATCAGGTGCTGCAAATTTCATCATACAATGCTTGAGCTCAGGTTTCCAAATGTGTTTGGACCTTAATTAATTGAGTGGTTAGTCATGAAAAATCGATATATTCGTCTCTTTTAACATCTAAAGCGGCCCATTAGAGATTAGAGATAATTCAACAGCTGGCTAAGTGTGGGCAGATGGATACCATTACGTCTCAGTAATAACCAAATAGATCCCAAACAGTTATGAGAATATGCGGAGGAAGAAGTATTTATTATCTCTTATAGTATTGCTACTATATATTTCGAATAATTGTGCATTCTTTGCATTATTAATTGGAACAATTCCTTTATCATGACTTTAATCGTCGGCAACATACCATTTACATAAAGGAGAAACTCAGAAAACGAGCATCTATAACTACAAACTTAGGTATATAATATCTGAAACTCTCTGCGTTATAAGCTACACTACGCTCATAATTAATGATTGCACATTAATTAGGTTCTCTGCTGTTCTGTCGCCTCTTTCTCTAACCGAAAGTGCTGATATTATTAATTCACTTGATGAAAAATAAGACAGCTGAGTTTCGATAAACGATGTTCCGGTTAGTTTCATTGTTTGATCATTTAAAATTGACCAATGCAGTTATACTATTCCATCTATTGAACATTCCACCATAAAAAGGCAATTATCTTAAGTATAATAATTTATCAAGTTGTAACGGTCGTTCCAAAATGATCCTTGACACGTGGTTATCATCTTCCAGGAATAAAGTGGACTAGTGCCAAAGGGAGTGTAGAACTTCTTTACCACTGTACGGTCTATCATAGCGCATTCGATTGCTCCAATCTTCGTCTTTCATGCACAGATTTACCGATTATTGGATTCTCACTCTCACACTTGGCAGAAATGCAATAAAAGTGCTTTAAAGCTAGCCCGTTTTGCATATTTAGCACTTTTCTGATGAAAATATGTCGCAATAATAAACATCAAATCGATAGCAGGACTTTATTAAGAGCACGAATAGGAAATCTCGCACTTTACAAACAGACAGTTGAATTCAGTTTGTGTCTAAACACAGTGACGAAAATAAGTCTCTGAGTGTTTTCCTTACTAAACTAGTTATTCGACACTATTTTTGTGGGCAATAAATTTGATTCTGTTATTAGCGTTAAAGTGGCCAACTCCAAAGCACTTGGAGAACATGTGGGACAAACATTACATAGTGTCATTATTGAATTCACTCAAATGGTTTTGTGCTTACAGTCCACCACACTTGCCAATTTCGCCTTAATAGATTACAATCAGGATTGATCTTTCGGAAATTTCCTTTATACTTTTTACGGGATGTAAACGTAACAAACCTTTGCATATTGCTAATACCGAGTGAAACATTTACAGCTGAAGTTGGGAAGGCTAAATCAGAAGTTAGAAGGAAGGGGTTCAAGTTTATAGAGCAGAAAACGGGATAGTTCTCCGATATGGCAGCGCCGGACAACAGCCCCCCCCCCCATATTCGCCATATTCACCAGACCTCAACCCGTATCATTATATCATCTCCTCAGGTTCATGGATCTTACCCTAGGAGAAAAGAGATTTTAAAATACGGCTGAAGTGTGAAAACACTTGGACAGGTAATTTAATTTAAAAGCAATAAGTTCTTCATGAGGGGTCTGTAAGAACCACAAGTGCAACGATAAGGGGTTGGAAATGTTGGAGGAATTTATATTCTCAGAATGCCGTATACATATTGGTGCTGTTTTTTTTTAAATTGTGCCGCTTCTTATTACCATCTCTATTCTAATGAGTTTTATTTAAAAATCGCGATTTTGAATTCTTTTTAGAAACAACTGCTTTATTTGTAAGCAAAGATTATTTGCCCTTTTAACCAACCTTTTTCTTTTGGTATCACCTCCCTTTTTTACAAAATTGACCTTTGACTTTCTCTATCCCTTCTAATTGTTTTCAAATTTGATTAAACGGGAAATTTTTTTTCATATTTTTACCATTAATTCATATGAACTATTAAGTAGAGATGTGAGAGATTTAGAGTGAGAAATTCTTGATTTTGTTCCTTTGTCCTTCTTGAGTTCAGATGTTTTAAGTTGCTTAGATTCAAAGGAGCGCTCCTCTGCTATCTCTGATTTTTAGTCTAGTGGCCTCCCGGTTGTTCATAAGGTTAAATACCAGATATTTGATATTGTGGTGTTCAAGTTGTCATTGTAATAGTTCTACATTATAATCGCTGTGAGGCCCAATTGATAATATTTTTGATCCTGACTTAAATTTTGGACGCCGCTAATGCCCTAGAAACTCCACCCTCCACCTCTCCCATTCCCTCTTTCCTCTTGAACTCTGCAAAAATATGGGCAACAGACATCAGCAGATTTTGTGGGTAGTCTGGAAAAGCTCTAGAAGCACAGGATTCTCGCTTTTGAGCTCAGAAATATCCGAGAATTAGAGGTTATCATTTCGTCATTTTCTTTTGCACTTTTCAAAGCCGATTAGTTTGATGTGAGAATACCGAACTAGTAGGCTAATTTTGCCATCCCGTTCTTCAAACCCATCTGTGCGCATAGATACAACAAGTTGCTAACCCTTTATATTTTTTTTGTATCCCCAGGACTACGTTCTTTGGAAATATGGATCGCTTTCCGGTCAGATTTTGCCACAATGATGTTCAAGAAAGTAGGCCCCCTCTTACCCCTGTTAAATGATAACAATGACTTCTTAAAGAATTGTATCTAAGAGTCACTTCTTTGCCTTGTCAATAGATAATCTTTTACTATACAAGGACCCTTCCAAACGCGGCTGGTATAGAATTCTGACAATCGACTATGAATATAGCAGCTACAATTTTCGGTACGCTAACTGCTGGTTTTGACATTTTTGAAGTAAAACTTAGTTATTGCCGCATATCTGACACCTTTCTATTTGACAATAGGTGCTTTGATGTGGGAAATTTTTTCAATGAATGGACCTACGATAATACCTATCCCCATGCTCCAGGATTTGCTTACTATCCCGACGCCTATCCCTCACGAGAAGAACAGGTTATTGGCTTGATTATGTTGATACATTTCCTAATTATGAGCATTCATTTTCTTTCATTATGAACTAATACTTTAATACACAGAAACAGAAGGGTCAATAGACATCAGTGTCATAAGAGGAGTTTGTGTGTTTCATGAATTTTAATGGCGGTTAATTAGGTTGATTTTTGACGACGCCAAGCCATCACCTTTGATGAGTGCATTTAATTAAACCATGGCCTGTCAACTTTTTGTCTAAAAGATGGATTATTGAAAGTGGAAATGAATCAATCTCAATTTGTGGGCAAGAGAGTAGACTTCGAAGTTGTAGGGGCCATGTCACTCGTCATTTACATTCGTTTTTATCCTCCTACCATTTTTGACTTCGATTTGTCCTACCTCTGCCTTGGACCTCCCTCATAACCTTTGGCTTGTTAATAATTTATTCGGTTATTATTGAGGAGTATATTCTACTCAGGCACGTTTTCGACTTGCTAGCCTTGATACCAGCGCGCTTGGCTTATGCTCCCGCTTTTCCAAACAAAGACTAACGTAATTTGGCCAGACAGTTTCTCTTCAACGAAAAAAATGAACTTAAAAATGAAAATACCTACTGAGGTCTGTCTCATTATTTTATGTTTAAAATTCTCTCGCCCCGAAATATTTGTGGGTGTTACAACCGGCTGGAATTAAAATTTGCACTTTGAAATAATGCACTTTGCAAGACAACTCGAATGCATTACTGCACCGATTTCTAATTTGAAGTACTCCTCACGACTGAATAGTGGTTTGGTACATAGTTAGTTAATATAGCTATTAACTAAACCATTGATTTCTCCATTAGTAATAGGATGAGTAGTTTGTTGTGTGTACATTTATACTAAAGAGAGAGAGAGAGAGTTAGTGAATGCTAATAAACTTGGCATGAACACTGCAGTGGTAAAGAGAGAGAGTATGGTTTAAAGGTAGGGGGATGGAGATGTTATTGGCTTGCCTACGTTTATTGTTATGTGTATGTGTGCACTTTTTCTTCTCTCTCTCTCTCTCTCTCTCTTTGATCTATTCCGCGAAAGCTGATTTTGGAGTTGAATATTCTATTTAAATTTGATGATACACTAAATATGTCCACAATAAATGTCAACATCGCAGCATTAGCATATAATTAAGAAAAAAAAAATACATACATCAACTGGTATTGGTCGAAATTTTTACAGCGATTATTCCGGGGGAACAGGAATCGACTAATTAAATCTCTTACCTAAATTAGCTAAGTAGACAAATTAAATGAAGTTTGGGTTCTCTAAATTTGTGAACAGTTTGATAATCGTATCGCTTTTTAAACTCCATCGTTCATTTTGGTTCATCGAATAGGTTATGGATAGAAACCAACGGGAATGTTTTTTATTAAATATATAATTTCCTAAATTCCCGAATCATTTGTTTTATAGACAAGTTTGGTGATTGAGAGCTCTAAAGTTCTCCATAGAGAAGTGACTTGTTGCTCCTGAGTGATATAGAATAAGTGCACGTAAATATGCCTTTATTAACCATAGACTGTACTAGATGAATGAAATCTTGGAGGTAAGTAAAATCGATTGCCATGCGAAATTCGGCTTAGAGTGCTCTACTCGAGGGGTTTTAATGCCTCATATATTTAAAGTAGTAAAATTGATGAGTGAAATTTTTCTATTATTTCTGATGCTGCCTTTAAATATCCGCTTTTGTAAGTAATGCCTCATATCGATTCCATATAATAATTTGTTTAATTAAGTAGTCGTATTAAGCACGCGTATCTATTGAGTAAATTGATGTACCGATCTCTATTGTTACTCCAATGGTTTTTTATTAGACATTGTTCTTTTCACGACCTTTTTCACCCCCGTAGTAGCGTCGAAAGGCGTATGCAGTGTTACTCTTGCACTTTGTGTGTAGGTATTTATTTGTCCTTTAAGGTAATGTGCTTTCATTTTATTGCCATATGCCACAAACTGCAATTTGCCAGAGTAATTAATAGTATTGAATTACCGAACGTGGCATTCTTTTACATTTTCGCTTCATATGGCTTTCATTACTTCCTTGTCGCTTTATAATCAGTTTATTTAGCCTAAAATTTGACTGTGTAATAGTATTGGTGTAGCGATTCTTTCCCAAAGTGCGTAAGGAAAATGTACGGCAGTCTCCATTGAACCACCTATTTAATTGTCTTAACATAGGCATGAAAGGTGCAAATGATCCATTCAATTAAAATCTAGTGATTTTCTATTTAATTGACGTCAAACTTTTCAAGTCAAGGGGAAATCATCTTCTTAACAAATAACTCCACATGACATGTGTAACTAAAAGCGGAAATGCGTTGTCTTTGAAGATACGAAGTATTACACCCAAACTAAACCTTTCACATTGCAGGTCTGGTGTGTGCTTGAATTAGCATTTACCAAAATTATTCTCCATTTCTTGGTGTTATTTACAAGTGGCGCGGGGAAAATCTAAATATTCCAATTTCCTAATCATTTGCTGAGATTTCAAGTCTTGAATAACGTGATATGTACGTTTTGGATGTTTTTGACTTTACAAAATTTGACACTCCTGAATGTTGAGCTCAGGAATATTTTGCTCCCTTTAACAGTTTTATCGCATTGACGGACCTGCTATACCATCTTTATTTTCTTTTGCTCGACATTAGAAGATGGAGTGAGTTGAGCTCATCGTTGAGCTAATTTGGCTTCTACTAATTTCCAATCTTATCTTGTAGGGATTGATGTCGGGACAGGTGATACCACCTAATCCCTATATACTTTTTGCAATTTTTTATGTGATTTGTCTTTTTTTCTATCAAATGACCTAATTATAATTGATTATTGAAATTTTTAACTGTCTTAATGCCAATAACTGCGAAAATGAGCAACCTCTGGAACTTTCCAACTACATTCGAAGCTTTCAAATAACTCAAGTGCAGAGGGTCTTTAAACTTCATCATTTCCTTTCTCTGTCTCCCTCCCCAAAATGTGTTAAATTGAAAGCTCTACACATATCTCTCTTTGATTCTAACTTTAACTGATCAATTTTGATCTTCGGACAAGGACCACTAAGTTGCTTGTTTATTTAACTAGTAATGTTATTAATATTTTGTAATTAAAATGAAAACGACTATAATTATAAAAGGAGATTTGAAGGATGAAAATAGCATTATTAGGTAATGATTTCTTATTGCCTATTGGGTTTATTTTCTTTGCCGTTCGAGACTTGCCCATTCCAATTAATGCAAGTAGATTCAGCGTTAACACACCAATTAAAAGCTACTATTTTATTAATTGATTCTTCATTTAGCCATTGTTGTTGTATTCGAACAACCGCCTTCTGAGCATCATAGCGAGTCAATAACTCGACATTTCATTTTTGGTCAATTCTCAGGAGGTTTTTATGAGAAGCATTTCTCCATCTACTGTAGATTCATTTTTTAGTCCATTGTTTGATGAAAGCGTTTAGAGCGTTGTAATTAAGTGAACATTTACATCTTCCCTCGATTGTAATATGCTTATCTTTCGCAAACGCTTTTCCAGTGTGTGTATAACACTGGAAACATTGGATTTGTGTTGTAACAGTGCATGAGCCTGGGTTGCTATGTTGTACCTACTCAGTAGTTGGTCTGGGCATTGCCATGGTAGGTCCAATTCTCTGCCAGAATAATTGGAACAGAAAAGCCCTAAAATAGTAGAGTTTAGTTCTCCTTTTTACGGTTCACTAAATCCCTTTATTAATGTTAATGTAGCTCAACGCTGGCCTGGTAGCTTTGGAGGAATGCCAAACTTGCAGTTCGATTGCCTGTTCGCTTTTATCTACATTCGCGCTCATCCCTCAGCTAGCCTATTTAAATATCCTCATAAATCAAATTTTAATCTAGTGATTAAACGAGAGGTAGTGGAATCATTCATAACTGTATTTAATCCGAAAGTATCTCATTCCTTTTCCAATCATAGGTGGGGGAGACAGACAAGGGATAGTCAGCCGTTGATGCATAAAACAGTTAAATTTGTTGAACTGAGTTATTTCGATTCAGAAAATATCATCTTTTATCCTAGTCTTAATTAAGAAGGAACCAATCAAAGACCTCGTGATTAATTAGGGCTCAGTTAAAGTTCATAACACGATTTTAAGTTCGATAGAGAGATATATAGCTTTCAATGGAGATATGAAGGTGAAATCGAAAGATATCTGTCCTGAAAAGTATAAAGATTATTTCCCTGATCATGGGTGTCTCTTGATCGCTAGGATCTTATTAAAGTAAAATTAGCCAAATGTAGCTCAAAATTTCTTGTATTATTTTTTTAATGTTTAGAAGGCTAGCATCCATTTGTATTTCCTTAATCAAACTAATTTGAATACGTTTGTTAGCAGAGGAAAGCATGAATTTTCAATCGCACAAGTTTAACTGGTTTTATTTTTTTGGTGCCTACCAAGTCCCTCATAGTTAAAGAACTGTTCGATGGTAGCAGGTAAGATTTCCAACAAGTGTATATCAAATAATACAATAGGATTCGTGTTCCTAATCCAAGAGTACTGAACTATTTCTGCTTGTTTATTATGACATACTCTCAGATAGAAGAAGCGAAACAACTGTGACCCAAACGATGTAGAAATGCACAGCAGCTTAGAAGCTTTTGACCAGACAGTAAACATTAGTAACGCTGATTCAGTACCAATCGTGAGTGGGTAAACGTAATAGGGAAGATAGCCTCGTTGCTCGAGGAGTCACTTTTCTTCATGCACCTTATATATATTATTTATTCATTTTGCTTTCTGTTAATTTCCTTAATCACTTTCTGTATTCATTCTTCCTGCATAGCTATCGTTTTCTCAAAATTTACTTTCGAGGCTACACCAATTTAGAGGAGAGTAGGGATATATTGATCTCTTTTGCTCTGTACCTACGGTTTACTTGCAATTGCAGCATGTATTGAAGGTCATGGATTCTAAATCTTATTATGTAATTTGTGTGGTCAGAAGTCACAAGTTTAATGTAGATCAATGTACACGTAGTAAAAAATTGGCTAATTGAAGGAACGTAAGGCTACTCCTTCTCTAAAAAAGAAGTTTGTTGAACAAATGCGTTCCAAAATGGCCTTGGGAATTATTTATTAGGTATACTTACTCCATATAATGCGGAATAGCGGGCTACCTGATTTCTTGTTTTTTTATATCTTTGCATTGTTTATTTTACAGTTAGCGTTTTGGCGCAAATACCTCACAGTATACCAGTTCGTGGAGAGTGGAGGCCGAGTTCCAGGTACCTACATCCAACATAGTCGGAGAGTCCACTCTCAGAGTGTGTGTGGCCCCTCACACATGGAGATTGTCAAAGTACTGCGTTCTCCACCCTCGGCACCCAGTTTCAACGAGAATGAATGCAAAGACACCTTCCATTGTGAAAATGGAGACTGTGTTGCTAGCAACGAGACGGCCGATTACTGCAAGGAGGATCCCGCGTTGAGGTGCCTCTCTGACTTGGAAGAAGTTCGTGAACTTGAGGAAGTGACCTTGACCCCAGAGCAAGAAGATGCTCTCACTTTGGAGGCCACTTATGGTGCCCTCTTCTCACATATCTGGTGGGCTGTTTGGGCCCTCATACAAGCACAAATCTCCAGTTTCGAGTTTGGATTTATTGTTAGTACCTTTTATTTTGCATGGCCATGCTAGTTTCTGCGAAGATAATTGCACAATTAACTGGGGATCCAGCTTAACCAGGGAATTTTGTGTGTCATCATTCAAATATGTAGGTCGTGGTGACTTTGGTGCATCATTTAGATTCCTATTCCCCGATTGTAATCTGTTAAATCGAAATTGACAAGTGTGGTGGACTGTAAGCACAAGACCATTTGAGTAAGTTCAACAATGGCTTCAGTGGCCTTGCAAGCGTTCAAGCCTTGGTTAAATTACAGCTCTATGTAGTGCTTGTCTTTCATGGCTTTGGAGTTGGCCATTTTAACCTTAATAATGAAATTTATTGCTCATTATGTTTAGACACAAACGGAACTCTAATGTCTGTTTGTAAAGTGCGAGATTTTCTATTTGTGACCTTAATGGATTATTCCTATTAACTAAGACCCAACGATTTGTGGTTCACCAAGCACGGGATAAAAATTTTGCCATGCTGCCATTCGTGAGAGCTTCTATAGATTTTGTCGCAAACTAGATGGGATGGAGACAGGATTGTGGTATGAGTACGTGGATTTGGTACATAAATTTCACAATTGATTACTTGACAAAGTAGATTGGTACAATAATGGTAAGTCATTGGATGGCATCTTGCTTAGTACAAATGGCCTCTCCGTGACTGGCAGATGATACTGGCTGCATTGGAGCTTTGGATTGTGTGTTCTTATCATCTTTGTGTGGGGTATTTTTAATAAAGATAAGAAGACCATGGGACGCAGTTTAGTTTAATTTTTAAACTAATGCAAAGAATAATTAACGAAAGTAGATGTATTTCATTTTCTATACAATTTCAATTTTATTACTTTCATTATAATTGTTGCTTTGATTGAAACCGGCTATCTTTTAAATATAAACAAATTAATTTTTCTGCTTTATTGAGAGCTGGGCGATGTAAAAGAGACCACACCCCCTTAGGTCATTTACTAATCGGTTATCCCGATATTTATAACTGCACCCTAAAATGTAGATCACCGCGGACTATTAATTAGCTTTCATATTCTTATTTTCTTCCTTTTCATAGGAATACGCCGAATCTAGGATGACGGCCTACTATAACCTAAAGAAGACTCTTCCAGCCTCAGAATTTCCCAACCAAGAAAACCAAAGTCCAGACATTCCATGTCTTCGAAAAGCCAATGAGCAGTTATTCATCATGGATTCATCCTCTCGAGTTTGCAAAAGCGGTGACAATAAGAAGCCAACTTCCAGTTTCTATGTAGAAGAAGGCGAGGTTGATTAATACACATGGAAAACAAAACGTGCTGAATATCATTTTACCATCCCATAGACCACCTCCTTCTGATTTTGCTTGTTGAAAAAATGTCCAGTCTCTATTTGCTTATGGACTGCTTTCGTACTTTCTGTCATTCTTGTGCCTATGTTTTGTCACTCCTCTGCCACACAAGTACTGGTACAATACTGTTTGTGTCTCCTCAGTTTCTGTGTGTATGTGTGTGTGTGTGTGCGTGCGTGTATTTGAGCTTATGTATGGCGCACACATATATTATATATTTTTATTATAGGGTATTCGTATTTTTGCAATTATGGGTGACTTGGTCATCTTTATCATATCTTGTGTGTCTGGTGGTAAAATGCCCTCTTTAATGTTATATGTACACCTATTTGGATATACTAATTTGACCGGAATTTTGATTTCAAAGTATTTTCATTTAAGTGGGAATGAAAAAAGCTTTCCAAGCAAGTTGGAGTGTTAATAATACTTGCGTAGAATGTAGGTAGCCATTCATCTTCCGAGAAACTTGTTTCCACTATCTCCCTCGTTGACTGTTGATAAAATCATATTTCAACACTAACTACCTCAAATCAGAATGTCACTGTCAATGTATGCTGAAGATACGTCTATGAGGTTTGAACCAACAAAGAGTAGATGCCGAAGTAAACGTTTTTAAAGTGTGGGTATTTAGCATCTAAAAGTTCCAAATAACTTGATAGCCCAGTAGTTAATGCGCTCATCTGTAAAATCAGAAGTTTAATGCTCGCCTGTGTGAATACAGTGAGTGGGATGGCTAACCTCGCTGGTTAATTTAACCTGGCACAATTCGATCTTTTCAACATGGAAGATCAATGATCCCGCCTCGACCCAAGTCGAGGAACGGAAAACGATTTTTAGGTAAGCCTGGGAAATATTATCGTTAACAAGCTTCAAACAAGTTCAATTACACTTGGGTGGAAGGCAGAAACCATGTGAGAAATTGGCATGGTCTCTTGATAAAAAATATCTGAAAAGTAGCCAAAGTGAATAACTATTTCTCCAAATTTTACAGAGCTTGTCTCTTAGACTTCTTAAGTATGAAGACAATACATCTTCCCCATCCATTTATACCAGTGCATGCTATCGAACTTCACCAACCCTATAATCCAGCCACTTTGTCACACCCGTGCATGGAAAAATGATGGTTAAGAATGGAGTTGAGCGACATTAAGAAATCTCGCCATTCCATCTTCAACCACGTGCATACTGAGAACGGCTGGAAGCATGGGGACCAATTAACGCAAGAATGTCTACAGCCGGAATGGTGATTATTGCCAATCCGATGAACGACTAGCTTTTGGACTATCGGTATTTACCTTCTGATTCACAAAATCATCCTGTTTTTACCTCTTCCAGTAAAGTTTAAATAAGCAGGATATCTAATATGCATTCAAATTATTCCAAAAAACGTGCGGTTATTTCTGAGTCTCCCTTAGAAGAACTAGCGGTAAAGAAACGGAGAATGCACATCCTAACTGGATGGCTAGGACTATATTAGTAAAAATTACTAAATGCCGATATCAGGTAAGGAGCTTCTTACATTTTTTCGAGAAATTAGAGAGAGCCGAATAGCGGCTAGTCTGTTATGAAGAACTCAAATATTGATACATAAAGCCACACAAAGAGGAGAAATACCATACAAGTGAATATTAATAAATCACTATATTTGCCCCAGGTTGCATTGTCGGGGCTCACTACAAGGTACCTACCTATTCACCTTCTCCACTTTCCAATATAAGGCAAAAATATACAATGGACAATTTTTTATTCCAAATATAGTTCGGGGTAAAGAAAATATCATTGTCAAAATGTAACAGTGCAAAATGAAAAATTCCCTGAGATGCGAAAAGCCATTTTCGGAATTGAGCTAGTTAAATTCCAATTCCAATAGCCCAGGATGTCGCATACAGTAGCCTATTCCTTCATCCATGAGTTGTCTTATCACTGCATTCTGTAGAACCCCGCCTCCAATTCCTGGAATAATCACAAGTTTGCGTGGTCTGTATTTTGGTTCCAGTGTGAATTGTCCATTCAGTGCCACGTCAAGAGGAACAGTCAGATCAGATGGTAGTGGTGTAAAGGGAAGAACCTGACCCCTCTTACAGATACTGAGTCGCTGTCTGAGTGCATTCAGTGCACCTGTTCTGGAGGCTTTGTGGAGATTAAGGCAACTGAACCATGTTCGTATACGCCAAGCTGGGTCATCCTGAAACCGACTTTCCTTTGAGAGAGCCTCTTCCAAATGCTTCTGGGAGTAAATAGATACTAAAAGACCTGCGATTAATTCTTCTTGGAAGCGAACCTCGTGTTTAGTTCTCTTAAGCTAGGGAGAAAATCGTATGGGATGAGATTAACAACTATCAGTAATCGTAATTTGTTGCAGTTCTATTGGCTGATTAAAGGAGTAAAGGGAGGGATTTTTGGGACGATTTGGTTGTTTATTCGACCTACGAGGGATGCACTTGGTTCAAAATTGGAGGTTTAGGAAGCAGACCAATGAAATAAGGAGGCCTCATCTTTGGTAAAGTCGAGTCTATTTTTAGTTTGGATTCAAATGTATTTGTCTAATTGCTTGTAATTGATGATCATTTTCCTAGTCCAAAACGTTTATTTTATTTTGTATTCGAAATCAATTAGAGCTGAATGTTGAAGATGTCTAGCAAGATGTCAGAAGCAGTCAAACACCCACCCAAAAAGCCCTAGGCTGAATAATTAAACAACACAAGAGGTCGTGTTTGGAAAAAAAGTGAAGGAAGGAATATAATAGTGCGCTCCAATTTTTTGATAAACTGTTGAGAACTTCTGAAAGATTAGGTTGGGAAACCCAAAAATAGTCTTAGTTGGAGATCGTATAATTAGCAAGTTTGACTCGCCTCCGCAGTAACTCAGTTTTTTGCCTGTAGCTCTAAGGCACCTCGAATGCAAGTCCAGTAGTACAGGCCCACTATTCTCCCCACATATTCCTTTCAATTTCTTTATAACCAACTCGATTCTTAACTGTAGTGCTCAATAAATCCTCCTTTACTTCAACTCTACTACCTGGATCCGTGAGTTTGTAGTCGTCTGCTGTTAGCTGACATTGGTTCTCCTTAGTTCCAATGGTGTTCACAGGGCTTAAACGAACAGAATCATAACGCACAAACTGTAAAGGTAAGCTGACTGTAAATAGTTGCTGTTTATGTAAGGCATTCGTAAAATAAATATTAATTAAAGACCACCCGGTGTGTGGTGTAATCACATCAGTTGTAAGTACAAAAACTATTAGTTGTTTGCTTTAACACACACATGACTGTCATGAGTGCACAACCTTGAATTTATGACACAGGGGCTTGAAAATCACAGCACCGTATTAGCATTGAATTCCGGCTTTTTGTAGACTAATTGGGAAGCTAAAACATTATAAACTGTGATATAATCTTTGGACACATCTTTCATCCATTTATTCGAATTTCGAACGCAACAATAAAAGCTGACACAACAAAAAAACCTTTTCATAAGCTAGAGCATCATCAACAGTTACTATGACCGTCCATGTACAGCGAAGGTGAGGAGACGATGTGGGAGAGATAATTAACGACTTGTGTTTTCAGGTAAAAGACTTTCAAAGACTTCCGAATGAACAATGCTAATTAAAGAATTATGTTCCTTTTAATTATGTTTATCCAACTACTCTCCCAACTGAACACACCTAGGATAAGGCACCAATACCACTAATCATTTTTGTTTTCCAAAGGACAATTATTAAGAAAACAACTTCGTTGACACAAGTGTCAGTATTTCAACTTGCCCAGATTTCTTTCAAGACGAATTGATAGAAAATGGTGGGATAAAAGCTCAGGTGCATAGACATCAGCAGTGCATTATAAAATGGGAGTGGAGAGTGAATTTTGAAGATTTCAATCCTGGAAAACCAGTGACTTCCCAGAGCTTAATGGCCATTATAGCCTATAAATGGATTATTGCTTGAGAGGTTTGCATTTCAAGTACCTCCAATGCTAACGGTAAGGCTTCTTTAGGAGTCTGACAGAGTTAGGCTTAAAGCTGTTTCCTAACAAAATTCATGACCTTAGAGGCTAAAATGTGATACTCCAGGCTTCTCAGAAATAAAAATTATTGGGAAATGCATCTGTCCAATGTCCATTTGAAAAACGTGGTGAGGAGAGGAAGGAAGGGTGACTTTGGAATCGGAACGGGTGGAGCCCGAGTTGTGCTAGCGCAAATTTAGCTTTGCTGGGGAAATTATGTGATTCTGAAGCTCCTGAAAAGCGCCCGGTAGATAAAATGTCGACTGAAAAATAGGTCAGACAAAGGTACGAGTCACTGTGTGCGCACAACACATTTCACAAACCAGTTCTAATCTCTTTATGAGACAAAAGAGTACATCTGGAACTGCACCAGTATATTAACTTGGCACTGCAGATTGGTACCCCATTATGAAGCGGAATGTAGTCTCTATTGCTCTTACGCTGTTACGTCTTAGAGTAAAATATACACATGTTCATGCATATTATATTATCTTGATATTCCATGTAAATAAGTATATACTTTCATCCATTGCATATTAAATCTGCTTTATACACCTCGTACCAATTAACTCCACCCACACAAACGCCAAGTTATGAAATAGTCAAGTCATTGAAAGCACCTGGTGATAGTGATTATGACGACATTTTAGGCACGCGAAAACACCCCAGCAGCAATTAAATGAGTGATTAGTTGGTCAAAGTGCGTCAAATGACAACCTATAATTGAACGATTCTTTTCTATTTGAATAAATAATAAGGCACTTGAATTCTTGAAAACAGTACCTCCATTTATTTTCACCAGATTTCATGAGTAAAGAAAAGGCGAGTTATATGAAACTGTATATAATGAGAAGTTGATGGGAGTGGAATATGACAGATGGTACTGATGACTCGTCTTAGCCACATATCAAGCGCGTGATTCTTTGAGCGAGGAGTTAATTTAAATTCATACTTGAGTACTTACATGAAGCCTAATGGAGATTGATCGCTCGTCTTCAAATAACAACGATCTAAAAGTAGCATCTGAGTGGGGAATACTGACAGTCAATCCATCGTCATTAACTCACAATTGCACCTACTCAATAAGTATATCAGATTCCTCTTTTGCCTTTTAGCTTGGGTGCTAAGGCCCTGATTGAGTGTGATTAAACAGCTCTGGAATGAATGCTTAGTCTGTCTGACTGTCGGTTGGCAAATTAAAATTGTTGACACACCAACTCACCACAGTTGAGTAATTGAAGATAGGAAAGATTAATTGTCATTGTGAATTAAGGGCTTGTGAAATGTTTCCTTTTTAACTAAAATGTCTATTTTGAATGCTGAAGGGAAGGCAGGTAGTATACTCCATTGCCTGAACACACGTGTTTTCTATAGAGGTACAAACACATTAGTCTTTAAAAAAGTAAAGGAATGAAGACGTCAAGGTCAACCACGAAAAGTTAAATAGACCTGTGTGCATCTAAATGCATGCTTTCCAACTGCCAAGGGGAAAATGCAAGTATGCAAATTGATAAATATTGTTTTTCCTTGATAATATTAAGACGGAACACTTTTCCCAATGCTATTTTGTGGATTTTTAGCTGAAATTACATTAAAGACCCATTCAAATTGCCAGGAAACAAGAATTAAGTAACTAATTGGTTTCAAGAATACAAATTTCCACTTGAATTGCTTTTAAGTATAATGGGGAAAAATAAGACCTACCCAGGTAAAATAACTCCGATTAAGAGAAGACGCTCAGAGTACGGGGGTATGGCATTGGTGATAGCACTTCATTATAAACCTCACGCTCTAAATACTTAATACCACTTACGCTTCTACTACTTAGCGTTAATATTACTTTATTGTTCTCTCAACTATCCTGATAAGCTCTGGGAAATTAGACTGCGGTTGTTTTAATATACACCTATTTTAGATTTGTGTGCCTGTTATTATCGAAAAGCCCGGATATGAAACACGTCGTTGCGGATATGAATGAAAATTCGTATGGAGAATAAGGAAAGGTAAATAAAATGTTTACTAGACTTCTAAACATTCTTCATTCGAAAAGCTTAGTGTTTAAGCCGTCCTACACAAACGGTGCCTTAGAATAGAGAACGTTAATATATGGGCTTAGAAGCTATAACCACAAACCTCTTTATATCAGGAGAACGAAATTCAAATCAGACCTAAATTCAATAATCTTACCAAACTCGCATAGTAGGCTTTCGCTTCACCACGGGCCACGTTAAATCCGTGTGCCTGATTCCTCTTCAGTGTAACCAGTCTACTGAGTTCCTTTTCCTGCGCAGCCAATACACTTTGAGCCTCTTCGGGGGTATAGGGAAAAAATTCTGGTCTTTCAGTTGCATCATTTAATTGAACTATTTCAGTGGATGATGATGATCCCTGTTGACGATAATGACCTTGAGTTTCAAGGTAACTTCTCACACCTTCAGCGCTTCTGTAAATAAAATAAAGGGGAAAAATTGAATGTTTTACAAGGAACAGGTGTAGAGACGTCGATCAAAAGATCTTGTCATTGGTATAAGGACCCAGCTCCAAAAATGGCACACTAGATATGTGGTTCAGAAACACTAATCCTAATCAGCCAATCTTTGCTTGGAGAGCACGCATGGACGTATGTAATTAATCTTGGGCCAATAAATTGGGGTGAAGTCTTAGCTCCACTTTCATACTACCCGTGTGCTGTGATTTGCTCTTCTCCGCAGGATATCTTAACCCACTCTTAACGAGACATGTATTCGCACCGATAGGTCAATTTATAGAACGCACAATTTACAACCTTAATGTAAATTAATTATTTTGAATAAGAGGGAAATAAAAGGGGAAGAATAAATAAATATTTTAACCGCGTAGAGATTATCTATATAACAAAATAATCGCTCCCGAAGCGTTATAGCGGAAACCCAATTTAATAAGATAGAGCACGTGCCCGTAATACTGCAAAAGTTGTTCAAGAAAGGGTTCGCTGAAGCTTGGGAATTCTCGAGCCAGGGTTGATAGGCTTGCTTTGTTAGCGTACGACCTTTTGTTCTATAGAGGAAGGAAAAGAAAGTAAATCCTAATTTGTTACAGCATAGCACAAATAGGGAAGTAAACCTCAAACGAAACAACCGTAGAGAAACAGATAACTTGAACTCCAAGCCCAGCGAATATCTCCCGATATTGTTTTCAAACTTAGATGACACTTGTGTTTAAATGCATGTATATAATTAATACGGAGACTTAGTTACCAGATCACTCTGTTTGTCAAAAAAAGTATACGCACATCTGTTACCCCACATTACGACTCTTAGCAATGTGTAGAACACAACGCTAACATGGTTGAACAAAAGGATTCCTTGCGCGCTCGAACACTCAGGAACGTGTGGTTGTGATGTTAATCACACTAGGGAGTAAATGAAGTCACGAGTGCAGAAACCTCTCAGCCAATCAACAACCAACAGTCACGGCATGGTCAACGTAGCCGAAATTGTTATATAATGACTAAGCTCCATGTCAGTTACACACAGCCCAAATAAATGTGTTCCACGCCATACATTTGTTAAGATAGCTTAGCTGAGCAGAAGTCAAGGCTTATTAGCGTAGTAGGCAGCTACAACTCTCAAAACCGAATATTATAATTTGAAGCTAGAAAATAATTTATAATCACCATTGTAAAGGTACTAAAATGTGAGAGCTATACAACCTTTCATCCAATTGGCATATTTGGTACGATCTTTAAATGCACTAACTTATTATTTTAGAATATATTTATACCGTTTCGATTCGAGCAGCTCTTAATTCTTCGTATTGAAGATTGGCTAGAGCCAGTGTAGTGTCTGTAGCTTCTTGAAAGCTCTTGGCATCCAGTAAGTTGAAATCAAGACACACCTTCGCTCGATCCATATCAAACCTGGCCAGAAAGAAAAGATGAGAGATCAAGTCAAATCTAATATAAAAAATAACACGGCTTCAAAATTATTGGACTGTACAAGTCAGTCGAGTAAAAAAATCGATAAAAGAATTTAAAAAATTTCAAAGCGGGAAAAGCTAATTTCTGAAAAAAATTTAAATAGGAAACTGATTTAACACAGTGACTAATTATGGTGGTCGAAATAGAACACACAGTCCAGCTAACAATTCAAGTAAGAAGCATCTTTCGGTTAACTTTTTATAAGTTGTTCATGATTGGCAATTTATGTGGCATTCCAGTTTGCTTGGTCATATTTGGAACCGTTTTCAATTGAAAAGACCTTATGTATGGCACTCAAAAGGTCGACAAATAAATATTTCCCTTCTATTAAACTCCTTTATCGTTGTCTTAGCCAACTGTCTTCATTATTCCAACTGTAAATTGACTTTATTTATAAATACTCCTGCATAATCTCCCCTGGCCCGACTCCAGAGTTACTCGTTTCCACCAAACACTCACCGGTCAACTCCAACAGTCAGCCTCTTCAGTCGACTCTTCCTATCTGCTCTTATTCTGACAGTTCACATTGCATCGTCATTCTCGTTAAATCTCCTGTTTTTTACTCGTTCTTCGAAGTTTTATGTTTAGGGACCCTAGTTTTTAGACCATTACAGCATCCCATAATCCCAATTCTCAATTTGGTGGTACTGAATCAGTGTGTTTTCAACTATCCCTAGCCATTTAAATCGTTTCTCAGTTGGCATGTAAACCTCACCATTGCGAATGAAAAATGTTTCGGATATAACCATAACTAACAAGCACTTGATATCGACTTCTTCGCCTGAATTAAGGTGAACACTCATTTAGGATCCATAAGCTTGTGGCAGTCATATCAATTCAATCAATCCACTGCTGAGGCCGTCCGTATGCAAATTTCTGCATACTTTTCCTTTTTCTCAAAGTGCATCAAGTACATTGAGTATTATCCCCAATCTTCCAAACTCAATTTCTACCTTTCATTCAAACTTCGGATTTTTTTATTTGGAAAAGGCGACTGTAATCTTGCAGTCATCGGCAAGATTTTTAAATACTGTTGGGACAACAGAGATGGCTACATAACCTTGAAAGAAAAAACCGTATATATTAATCCATTACCACTTATACACAGCGTTGAAATGATTATTGGTGATGTTAAATTAACTGATTCTCTAGTCTATTTTAAACCTTGCTAAAGGCCGAATAGATAGATATTGAGAATTAATGACTAACGCTTCAACTCAGCCTCTGGATACTTAGGAGCGAATCCAGCAAAGTTATCCATTAATCTTAACCATTAAAAGAGGTTATATTGCTCTGCAATCGGCATTTAGCTTAATAAAAAATGACTAAATTTTCGCATTCTATCATTATTTAATAAATGAATAAAGGAACGAAACGTTACTCGCATCGGACAATAACTTCCTTGATGGCTTCTCGACTGACCGAGGGATAGGCTCTCTCAAGTTCTCTTAGGTTAGATTGAACTTCAGGATCATGGAAGACCTTTTGCAAGAGGACAAGAAACAATGATCACAAATTATTAAATAAATAAATAGTTGAAATGTAAAGTCATTGGCAGTTAACCTCGTTAAACGGTTTGATAGAGTCATTAACCGCTTTTTGTAATGCCAGATCCTCTTCAACATTTGACTTTGGTAAGTCATTAGCGTATCTAGCAGAAAATCCCCCTTCAGCGTTCTTCTTACTCTGCTTCTTACTAGAGCTTTTATCACGACAACTATGCTTCAGAAGACTTGACCGAATTTGCTTCAACAAGTCTTCTTCAGGCTCCCAATCATTAAATTTCTCCATGGGGATACCGATAAGTTCTATGGTTAAGAAATTACATTATAAACAGACTTCCAACAAATTGATGAACTAACCAGTTGATGGGTGGTTGTCAATGATATACTTTGCAACCTCCTGCCATGGCGCTTTCATGACAATGGAGTTACTTTCTATAACCTCACTTTCATCACATTCCAACCTTGACTCGAATTCACAGCCATCAGAGATAGACTCGCAGACAAGTGCGCTGGCATAAGTCACGTCGCCATTCGCTTCTTCAAGGGCCGCCTTTAGACGTGAAACCTTATGAGCAGGATAAATAGATCTGAGATGATCCAGTTTCTCCTCAAACGTTTGCGCTCTTTCTTCCGTCGAAATTGGCGAAGAACGGGTCAATGAAGTTCGGGGTTTTTCTTCTTCGCAGGTAACTAAGGCTTTATTAGAAAAGGAGTATTCAAATCGTTAAAATCAGTAAATTACTTTCTTTAATCGTGAATTACACTTATAATTAAGCCAAATTTACACTATTTCGACCATCTCTCATAAGTGCAGTCTTAGAAATACACTTCAGCGTAGATTGCATCTATCGAACGCATCTGTTACAAATTAACAAAAGCTTTATCTCCCAAATGCAACGAAGCAACAACCTCTTCGAACCCAGAAACTTCTGAATAGAATGATGGACAACTATGCGTCGATATGAATTAGAAAGAAGACGTGTGCAACCTTGTGGGTGTGACAAATAAACCAAAATGTAAAGTCAGGCATCCACGTGATAAACCTCAGTTTCTGAGCCCAGTATTAGAGGATTTCAACTATCCTAAACTCATGTTGAACCTGTTCTTAACTTATTTTAAAACCTTGTATGATTTTATCCGTAATTATTACGAAAAATCTACAAATCATTTCGATGTGATAATAGGAGAAGAGATACTGAATGGAATTTTAATTATTTTTTATTTGTGAAGCAACGTCAAAGAAAATCAAACACCGTAAATCATGAAAAAAAGATATTTTCTGGCGTTTGCAACTAACAATTAATTTTGATAAGTAGAAGGAAAGAGTATTAAACTCAAAAACCTTCATCCTGGAGTCATCACAAAGGTCATATCAGAATCTTCTTATATTTTCACCAAAATTTGGGCTATCTTAGATGGTATGAGTCTCCTCCTTTAACAAGCTCAAATTACTAAGCTTATCCATCGCATTATGGATTATACACTTGCTAAAGCTTTCAAACAAGATTCACAACGAAGGCAAAAGCAGACAGCCTCTCTAAGCGTCTTTCATTACACCCTTTGCTCATTATTCTACTCTCACGAACTTGGCTTAAACGCATAACTCAACTGTCAATGCTGTAAATTTCTCGCTCACTTCTCATTCCCTTACCATTGTCTGCCTCAACTCTTATTCTTCGAATCCGAAGAGATGATTCAAGTAAAGCTTCCCATTCACTCTATTCCTCAATATCCTCTAGAACTTAACTTATCTCAACTTTCATTTATACTTAATTATTCCTTCAAATAAATAAATAAATAAGATATATATTAGAATTTTCAATCTGTCACAAAACCAATTTTTATTATGAAATATCAGAATTAGTACAAACTTACATAATAGTTTGTTAGTCAATTCGTCAACACTTGGTGCTTCTTTGAACGCGTCGCTGTGAGAACCAAATAATATTTATCATAGAATCGGAGAGAGAAAGATGAGGATTTAAAAATGCTTGACCTTCACTCACTTAGATGAAGACTTTGATGTGGTAGAAGATTGTAGCGACGAGAGTGGAGGAAGATCAAGGGTAATGCTGGAATTGGGATAGGGTGGAAGATTTTGTGACTTCAAATCAGCGACAAATTTATCTACAGTGAGGAATGTCTCAAAGTTCGTCTGCATTTCAAGCAAATCCTGTTCACTTAAACCGCGCCGGTTACGTCTTAGGAGATAAAAAAATTTTAAAACTAGGCGTTGTGCCATTACTCCTATTCATGTCTTCTTAATAGACTAGCTAAGTCATTCTGCAAGGCATCTGTAAGAAAGCTAGATGACTACTGGAATAACGCAATGGATTTTGCTTGCTCTGGTTGTATTCGTTTTAGAAGTTGTAACATTCGAGCAAAGTTTGTAGGCATCAAGTCTCGCTGACCGCATAACCGATTAATTTTAGTTCCTATGCCTCACAACTGGAAAGGCAAGACCACCACTGAAGCAATCACGGACTGATCAGAAAGTCAACCACGTACCACGTCCCCAATTCCAAAACAGATGAAGTGTTATGTAAGCAGCAGGTCTTCTCCTTTTTGCAACCTGAGACTGAAGTTTTTAGTTTCATAACTGAGTTTCATTAAAAAGTGAGAAAAGGCTGAAACACTGGTTCTCAAAGACAATATACTACGAACTATACAAGCTTTTTCATAGGATTGGCTGCCCATCCAGATTAGCAGCCAACATGTGCCTTGAGAATATGGAGATCACCTGAATGGTGATTAGTCTATCCCTAAAAAGCACATACTCTGGAGCGCTGAATAATGCTTAGCAGAGTGCTAGCAGGATAAGAGAAAACTCGCAAAATTGGTGTGTTAGAGAAACTACAGTATAGCTCAATTTCATTAAATGGTCTCTATAAGACTGACTTGGGTGGCTCAGATCTACGGAAGTGATAAACACTCTTTACCACTAAGAACGTTGGAAATGAGCTAAACCAACAACCTCGTCAGCGTCAGTAAGAAAGCACGTACACTGCTTGCAGAGACGGAACTTATAGGGAAGCCAAACTTGGAAAGTTTCTTCACGTCCATCGAGACTGTGATCAATATGGCAAGTTGATCTCTTGTGCCTTTTAAGATATTGGTGCTCATAGACCTTATGCAGCTTCGTATTAGCTCTCCTTATCCATGTTATATTTAATGAGGACCCAAGAAGAAACTAGGTGAGCGGATTATAACTTTGAAAATGGGTCTAGACAGGATACTAGTACAAACCACTCTACTCTGGCAATAGCACCTGTAGTATAATATAGCTAACTGAATATGTATACGATATAAATTAATTGACTGTTACTGGCGTTATAAATCGTTTTAATCTCTACTGCATGAATGCTATTTATATTCCAGCTACTATTAAGAGTGCTCATTATACTTTTAATTTTATTCTAACGGTCAAAGGGGAAATTTTGATTCGTGAGTGTTTTAGATGCGAGTGGAAGAATTCAAATAACGGCAGAAAAAATACTCATCTGTTGTTTATTGCCAATACTTACCTACTATCAATTTGTTAGTAACATGCTTTATAAAAGTAATTTTATTCCAAGGCATAACCACATGGTCCATTAATGAAGATCAATGAGACCAGTGTTGGTGAAATCTCATGAAAATGAAAACAAGAACTTGATGGGACATTAACATATCTATCCGAAATAGGAAAAAGTGGGATCCTGTTTGATCAAATAAGGCAATTAGAATAATAGTAGCAGCGATTGGTAAACTGTGAAGTTTTCAAGATGTAAAAAGGATATAATATTTCAGCTAGCAACATTATAGCTGATAAGGTATTCTGAGAGAAGATGTCAGGAAAAGGAAGTTGACAATTGTGGATTGGATGAAAGACCAAGTATAGGAGAGCGGGGTGCATTTTTCTAATTAGTTGAAATAAGAATAGGATTGCAAGTGGAAAAGTTATTGTTACAAAAAGAACACGAGGAATAACTGCTTAAGTACACTTTCCATAATTATAATTACTTACAATCAAACAAAAAGTCTATTTAATTATTGGCAAACATCTAAGCACATTCAATCCTCGAAGATTCCTAATAAAGGAGGTGGGAGAAGGTTCAGTGAAAGTATAAATTATGACCAAAACATTAGGAAAGTCCTGTTTCATCTGAATTTTAGATTGGTGAGGTAAATTATTTTCTTAGTTCTAGTGTTCTAACCCCACCCCTGATAGCATTAGCCAGTATTGATACTCAGAGCGACTATAACAAATTATCATAATTAACACAAAGAGACTACTTTCTTGTCAACAAAGAGTTCTCACTAAGTTCACCCTTGACCTACATCACACCTTCAATTCAGTTACAAGTATGCCATATGTGCGCCGGTGGCGTAACAATAACGTGAACACGTCAAATGTCACGAGATAAGTACCCATCAGCTTCATAACCATCTGTAAACGGCATAATCAATTATGCATTGGTCCATGGTGCTTAATACAGAGGGGTAAGATGGGGCAAATTTTTAATCTGAGGCTCCATGATGGCAATTATCTATTCAAGTCAAGTGTAAGAAGTGATTTATTCGACAAAGTTTCAGAATAACACCGAATATTGCCTGAAGTGCATCCTAACTTTGAAAAATATATATATATATTAAAGTGTAGCGAATCATCTGTTTCTTACTTAATAATCCCGTTTCTTTTCTGAAACTAAAGAGCGCATTTAAATCACTTCAACTCAAGCTCAATCATATTCAATTAAGTAATGCTGTTTCATTCGCAAACTTATGGAATTTCACCTTAATTAGATTTAGTAACGGGCTACTTTCTTGCAGGAACTCACTGACGTCTATTATTTACGACACAAACTCCATAATTTACCAAGACCAAACCATCTTTTTGGTTTGTGCAAATTAAGAGTTAAACTTAATTGTTAGGTCTACAATAGGGAGGCTCAAATACACCCAGGAAAAGCTACTTTAAGAGTGAGAAGACATGCCTTTACAAAACTATAAAGTTTCGCAAAGGGTAGCAAGATACAACGTGGTATCTTAAATCGGAAGACTGGATAGTTGAGTTGGACAATGTATGGCGTTATGCGTCTGCGAAAGAATTGGTTCGAAGTGGGAAAGGTGTAGAAAGATTAGGAGGTAAACGAGCGGAGGATAAGCATCAGTGAGGCGTGGAGGAAATGAGTTCATGATAAAATGGTCATATTGTGGTGCGTTAAATAAGTATTTTTACGTCCTTAATTCATATGATGATTAACCAGTAAAAGAATATCTGACAAACAAGCCAATACGGATATATTAAACAGCGTTTGATTTCGAGAGGATGCTATAACCCAAATTTTGAACTCCCTTTGAGGCACGAGAATCTGAATACGATAGACTATTCCTGCTTAAACAATTGAGATTGGCAGGACATGCTAACATGGGATATAGTCAAGACCTGCACACCTTGGGTTGCGCTACGTAGTTTCAAACTCTGCCAAAATTACCTATGTCCGTCCTAATATTCTCTAACATCGATCCCCATATCCAAACACAGTTAGCAAATTGTCCATTCCTTATCTTAATTAATTGGATTGTGGAACTACTAAGAGTTGAAAGAGCTAACTCACTGAAGTGTATGTTAGCATGAAATGCACAGGTGGTTTTCAAGAGACTGGTAACCCATGCAACTGAGGTCATCGCTATGACGATTTGTCTGTGTGACTCTAGTCATACTCAAAAATGTATGGTCCAATTTCCAAGTCCTTAAGCAGAAAATTAGTAATCAATCATTTTATCCCGTCTTCAGTTTTACAGCCCCAATTCAGAACGGTTTGCTTGAGCAAATGTGATCACTGAAAATAACGATTGTAGGTCATAAGATAGGAGATACTTAAAAGATACATACCTACAGTGATGTGACAAAGTATTTCACATTTATTCCCCTAAATGATCTGTGAAGTTACTGAGATTTAGGCACACATTTCTGTTTGATATAGCTGACCACAGACAGTACGCATAGTCAATGTGTGTTTACATTGGCTGAGAATGCAATATATGCCTGGACAGACTGGATGATAGATAAGCTTGCAGTTGTATTTACACACAATGCCGTGGGGTAATCGTCTCCTTTAAAAAAACCAGACAATTTTTGAGAGAGGGAGGTAACCAAATGCACCAGGCTTGAATTGGAATATTACGAGTAGACGATAGATAAAAGAAAACAGAATAGAGTGGAGACACGGAATAATCTAGTCAGAGTTTAATTAAATGGGAAACGGGTAAAAGGTAAGATGCGTCAGCTTAACTGTAACTCAAAATGATAACACGATAACATATCATTGTTATATGCAAGCATCGAGTGATGTGTCGATTTCCATATGAAATTTGCATCGCGTCCATATTCCCATCTCTAAACTTGCATTCTACCCTCCCTTTCATTGGTGAGAGTTAATCAGTGCACCTAACCAACCAAATTAGTGGATATGCACCGACCTTATGACCTCTGACTCGTCAGACCAGTACGTTACTGCGATATCTCTCTAAGGGTATATTAACTCACAAGTACGGAGCGTATACGTACGATTATGTACTACTATAACAGCAAGAGGAAGGAGTAGTTCGGGGAAAGCGCCTGCTCAACTTCGAACTATTTCACCTATTGAACAGCACATGCGTCGGTGGCCCATTGACCACCGTACACATTTGAAATGTCAGAGGTTAAGGGTTCAAGTCCATTGATGAAGAGCCAGTGAACGGATTGGCTAACAGTACTAGTTAAGTCTGGCTAATATAGAAGGTGGTAGGCTCGAGTCTCTCACCAGGCGAACAACTACTAGTGGGCTGGTTCAAATTTGATCAAAAGACCAACTATATAGGATCTCACATGTATGGTTAGATAACACGTTCAACTACGACAGTAATTTAAAGATGCCGTGTACTTTAAAAGTCACGAGATCGGCACAGTGATACACCGATTGAAGTGATCACCCACGCCTGATTAATGAGAAGGAAAAATATGGATTTTTGACAAGGTGGTTACTTGAGTGAACTCTAATGAGATCACCTATCAAAATTCGGTCCCTGTTCCATAAGCCTGCTATTGGCTACACGAAGATACAAAAACATCAAGTGGCATTACCAATCGTAGAATTAAATTGGCCCGTAAACAAGCTTTGGATAGTGTGGATACAATCTCACAAATAAAACTAGGAGTCAGATCATTTATTTAGAATATTATGCATTAGATTGGTAAGAGAAGTTATGTAATATAATGGCCTCAGAATTTAAATAAGGTAAGCCCAATACCTTGACTTCTATGGCAGAGGGGCTCTGTTAAATGATAAACGTTGGAGAATTTCGATTCAATGGGATTGGGAATTATGACCATCGTCAACACAAGTCACAACAAATAGTACACTTGCATTCAAGGGATTTTAACTATTTAAAGAAAAGGACCAGTATTCTGCCAACTACGCGCAAGCCAACTTAACAACATGTAAAAGTGGATTGGCGGGAGAACTCTGGAGAGAAAGCAACTAACAACCATCAAGTAGAGTCGAAGTATAATGAAAACGCGGAAGTATCCCCAGATCGTACTGTCTTCTGGTTGATGACAATCCAGTCTTTTAGTTTTACTCATTAGTAGTGAGTAAAGCTTACATATCCCATCATTACTAGCTGAGTTCTGTTGTGCGGGAAAGGTGCAAATAA
This sequence comes from Hymenolepis microstoma, assembly GCA_000469805.3. Taxonomy (NCBI): domain Eukaryota; kingdom Metazoa; phylum Platyhelminthes; class Cestoda; order Cyclophyllidea; family Hymenolepididae; genus Hymenolepis; species Hymenolepis microstoma. The sequence goes on along the minus strand of LR215995.1, from coordinate 13,195,688 downwards.
ATATCATTTGGCTCTCATAGAAAACCAAATAATCTCTAAAGTTAACGGTTAAAATGTCCACACCATTCATTCATTTACAGTTGGTCAATTTGGGTGTCTGCTTTCTTCTCCAAACAAAACTGATCATTCGGAAACCTCCTTTAGGCATTTTGTGGAATGTAAATGCAATAAGCCTTTGCATATCGCTAAAACCGGGTGAAACATTTACAGCTGAAGTTGGGAAGACTAAATCAGAAGTTAAAAGAAAAGGGTCTAAGCTTATAGAACGGAAAATGGATAGTTCTTCAATATGACAGTGCCCAGCTCTAGCCCCCCTCCCCCTTCCCTCCACCCTAAATCAAGAATGACCTCCCACATCTATCATATTCACCAGACCTCGACCTATCTCAGTATCACCTCCTCAGGTAGATGGATCATACTCTAAGAGAAAAATGATTTCAAAATGCGACTGAAGTAAAAAACTCTTTAACGAATATTCTTTAAAAACAGCAGTTTTTTCAAGAAGAAGATGGGAAAGGATTGCAATTGATAACTCGAATTATATTCCAGAGTGTCAAATACATGAGTTTAATATGATAAACATTTTAATGCTTTTTAATAATTGGCAATTTCTTATTGGCACCGTTAATATAAGCACTCACTATGTAATGGCGAGTTCAGTTGGCGGTGATTGGCGGAAAAACACTATATCCGATTTGATTTCGATAAATATAATTGATAATAAGAACGCATTACAAGCGTTCACCTGTAAACTATTAGTTCTCTACGATTTTCGTGGCTCTCTTTGCAAACATAAGAAAAGCATTGACTCAGCTTATGTATAATGTCGCTTGCTAATAATTGTTGGCCGAAAGAACGCAATAACGCCAATCACCAACTTGTCAAACAAGCATGCATACGAACGGGAACGGCAACGCAGCGACGGTACGTGCAGATAACAGCTAACTACCACCTAGTATAGCACAAGTTCTGGAGTCTTTCACTAAGCAGAGATATCGTCGATAGAACAATACTGATAGGGTATCGAAAAAAAAGAACACAAATTTCATAAACTACAACCTAATCCTGATGACTCCTTTAATGGAAGTAATGTAGTAGCCAAGTAAAACAAATTTCTCTTAGAAACTGCTCTTGCTGCCATCAAGTTTGTTGCCGTGATTATACACCGAGGATATACAGACGAATTAGTTTATATGGGCACTCCTTTACAATTACAGCTTCATTTTTTACCCACATTCACTCTCAAGTAGTTTCTAATCCTCTTCCAATAAACTCTGATCACAACCATCTTGCCTCCTCTCTCTCTTTCTCTCTTGTGGTCACTGCAGAAATTTTTAGACAGAAGAAAAGTAACCATTGGGTCTACAACTTTGGTCCTGCCGTTTTTAATTTGAGGCTTTATTACAACAAAACGATTACACACAATACAAAGTATTATCCATCGTTAGCTACCACTTTGGCCAATCTCTCGAGCATCAGGCGAATCCTGTGGCGAAAACATTTTTCATCTTTCGATAAGATCAATGAGTCGATCCAATTTTCCACTTCTTCATACAAGCTGAAGTGCTGGTCAGCCAAGGCCATGTGCCTTTGAGCGAGGTGATTGAAGTGAAAATCAGACGGAGCAACATCTGGTGAGGTAAAATTTCCAATCCCAACATTTCGAGATATTTTTCACCATTTTGGCAACGTGAGGAGGTCTAGCATTATCATGCTGTAAAATAATCTCATCATGTCTCTCGTTGTACTGTGGCCGTTTTTTCTTGAGCACGGCTCAGACGCATCAGGTGAGCGTTCTATAACGATGGAGAAATCCCCTTCGAGTTTGTCTTTCCACCCCCTGTTCACAAGCAAACAAACGTAGCTCCACACCTCTTCTGGGTTTCAACTCGTGGGGTACCCAATATCCTTATTTCTGAATCACTCTTAACTATTTCAGGCATTTTGAAATTGCTTGCTCACTGATACCTAATGATTCTGATAATTCTTCTTGAGTTTGACGACACGAGTCTTCACTAAGAATCGCCTCCACTTCTGCATCTTCAACAACTTTATCCCGACCACCACTATGCCGCTTTCCGACAGCAAAATCACCACTCTTAAAACGTTGGAACCATCCTCCACACGTTCTGTCACTAATTGCCGTTTTACCATAAATATTTGAGATAATACGATGAGCCTCAGCCAGTCGGCCGATTTTTTCATATTCAAATAAAAAAGCAATACTTCCCGCGAATAGCGAGTATTCGGTTTCAATTCGGATATATTTAATTAAAAATTTTATTATTATCCAAACAAATTAAGTTATATCAAAGTAGGGTTATATTTACAAATGTCAAAACAAAGTGTTCGACATCTGTGATTAATATATTTCAACTAATACCGACTACTATCGCCATCTTTTGGAAGACGGTGGGAGCAAAGTTGTAGACCTAATATAATAAGAACCATCTTAGAAATAACGTTAGAAGAAGAATCCAAGTTTTCTTGGTCTTCGTTGTTTTCTACTCTCATCTCCTCTTTATTGTGTTCTGGAGAAATAGGATTAGAACCAGGTGAGCGTTCCCGCTAATCTACTCACATTGTTTACAGTTGAGGCCTTGTCTTTTTAAGCAAAGCTCAACTCGGAGAATGTTTAAACGCGATTGAGTACTAGTTTGCCGCCGGAGTTGCCTTATCTACTGATGACGCATAATTAGGTGCAGGGTTAAGAGACAGGTGCAAATACCGCTTTATTAAAGTTAGACAGAGAAGTAGTAGCTCGATTGGTCGGAACAAATTGTACATTTTTTCGCAATTATTTTTACAGGTTCGGGAGCCACAAGCATGACTCAGAGTTGAAACTGTTAAAAGTTTAATATGCATTACAATTGAGGGAAAATCCTCAATTTACGAAGGAGATTTCTGACAAGTTCTGTAAAAAGGATGATGGATCTTTTATTAATATTCCTGTGTACTCGAAGCTGACATTGGGGTTCATAATTGCCATACCAGTGGCTAATAAGTAAACGAGACAATAGTCAATATATATATATACATATATATATATATATATATATATATGCATCCTATAGGCTGTATGGCCCTACATATTTTCTTGCCTTAATAGAGATCCACTTAGACCACGCCGCCAACGATAGTACTCCAGGAACTTAAATCAATAAATCCGGTTAAAGCATCTGCAATATTCGTAATAGGACTGGTAATGTAAGGGAGATAATATCATCAATAATAGCAAGCCAATCATAATGACTATACTATGAAATTGCCCAATCATTTTCAAACTTTAGGAGGAGCCGATTGGAGTCCAGTGTCTCACGAAACTCAAGTGATCCTAACATAGAACCCAAGCGGGAATGAAACTTTATTGTGTTCCTGCTCTCTTTCATTTAATATTTTCAATTCCACTGTATCTTGCAAATAATATCTGCAAAGTAAGAACTATTACCTAACAAGCTAACTATACCACCAGATACCCTATTCATTTGTATAGTGATTGCTTGTAATGATTAACAACAGTATGATACGCCTACGACATTTCTGTACTTGAGAACATGTCTTGAAAGCAGATATACCTAAAAAGTTCATTTCAAAAATATTCTTGTGACAAATTCAGATGTAGCTTATTATTGTCACGCCAGGCAGTAGGGATGTCAGACCAACCTTGCTTAGTCGATTAAATCAATTTAGCCAATAAACTCAAGTCACCTTGAACACAAACTCAGCTATAAACATTGGAATCAAATATGGGAACTTGAACTGAAAAATGTCAGAAAATAAAGAAATTGACAATCTGATGAATTCAGCATTCAAATGGAGCAAGACCCTCTACTCGATCCCAATCCATCTCTGTTAAACCACTATAGATTAGACATGAACCACAACGGTCTGTCTGAATTAATACTGGAATGAGTTTTAATGAAATGATTAGTGTATAATCTTTTCTACAATATATTAAGCGGCTTTAATTGATAAATCTGTAAGTACAGTCAATACTACGAATGGTAAGTCAAAGGAGCACGAGAAAGAAAAAGAAGTGGAGCGAAGTGGTTGTGAGGACGAGAACCAAGTGCCATTTTAAACCAATAGATCTCCAATGAAACCCGCAGAGGGAATACACGGTGCAAATAAAAAAGATCCGAGTTATGGAGGGATAGAGGATAATAGCAAGAACACGGTGTATATCGGAGCGCAAAAAGACACAAGGCACATGCCTTTTCTTAACTGCCTCATAAATGCGCACATTCCTAATAGCTGCACGTGAGTAAACGGCAAACTGACGTGGGGCCTGTTCATTGGTGCGTTTGCGACATCTAAGTTACTTCTAGCCCTTATGTTCACACACGCGCATGCACATTTCATCTGTGTGCGCATACAAGGCGCCTACCAATAAAAGCCACAGGGGTAAAATGCTTATGAATCAACTCACCTAGCAAGGACACTGACGGGGCAATCAGATGAGCCCCTGGGTCGGACAAAGTGAACCTCATAGTCGGTTGTTTTAATAGCCTGAAAGAGAAGATAAGCACTGTCAGGCTTAGGGACCTGGTAAATTAGTATCATAAATTTCGCCGCTATTACACATACCAGGGATACGTAGGGCACCATATCACTGTATCGTAGATTGTCATTGTCAATAATCACAAACCGCACCTTTTCTCGTAAAGCAGACCAGACTATGAAAAAAAGTAGACAAATAGACTGTTAACGCATCTCCACGTAATTGTTGAAAAGGGGTGCGATAGTGTAGGCGTGTGTGTGTGTACATGTGTGGGAGGGCAAATTCCGCAAATCGATAGCTATTAATGAGTATGCTGTTAGTAGACAACTTAATAATAGATATCACAGTGCAAGGTCAAAAATAGATGAAGGATCTTTAGAAAACAGTAGAGTTGCTTAAATTCTCAGTAAAGTGACAGAAAATCAATATTGAAAATGGAGGAGGGGCGTGGCGATAAATTAAAATATGTTAGGGCGTTGAGAAGGCATTAGTGCTAATTATCAACAGCGAACCCGATAATTTATGCGTCACTAAACCGTTTTATTGTCGCCTCCATTGCCAATGATAATTGGAGGTAGTGCTAGCACCGAAAGGGGAAGTTATAAGCTGGATCAAATTAGATAATCTAGAGGTTTTAATGCACTTATTTTTGGGTAGTCTTTATGCACATCTGACAAAGAACCACGAAAAAACCTCTTAGGGATTTGGTCATGCCGAAATAGAACATAAACTAAGCGACTTTAAGTCTTTTAGGTCCATTAAGTGACACAGCTGAGGTGTCACCAGAATAGTACAAAAGGTATAAAGGTAAGTTTGTACTAAAAAAGAGATATAACCGTTAAGGAAAATGAACTAAAACTGCGCTGTATTGACTTTAATCACCTTCAAATAGTTGATGAGTTTAAGTAAGCATTATGATATTGAATAGCCGGCTGTTTCGTAATCTAAGTAAAACGAACTCCGACGACTAATAATGCTGTTTCTGGTTGCTTCAAAAAGGGTAATCCATGGCTTAATTGCCCTTTCAAAAGCCCATCTTAGGCAGAGGAGTAGCGTATTGGAATATCCTTGATGAGAAAATTAAATTCTGCCACCTCTATATTGACAAGTAGTAATCAGTGATCAGACGCATCTTAAATGGATGAGTAAGGAATCCGTGTATTTTGATTTGAGAGATGAGTGCGTTTACTACTTCATCCCCAGCGGTAGTAATAAGAAGTAAATAAGTTATCTTAAATCTACAGGTATAAGGTTGTAGGATTTCCTGGCTATGTCAATCACATAACATCTTAGAAGAGCACCGAGACTACACAATAGTCTCCTGTAAAGCTTCATTCATCCTCGATAATCTTTTCACAATTACCTGATTTAACATGCTAGAATTTGTTCGAATTGTGAGGTGTGTAAATGCCAAAGAGGAATGGAAGTTCAATTCAATGCATCAGAGTTGAACTCCTTCACTGATATACATGATGACTATAACCCATCTTAGTCAGGGAAGAGAATAATGCGTACTATGATGATTCGTGTCGGTCACCATAGTAAGAAGACTATGGCCAGAGCTCAATGCTTCCTAAACACTGAAAATAATAGGCCATGAACTGGAAAATTGCAATGGAGAATACGAGGCTGGTGTGGCTAGAAGAAAGCAACATAACAGACAATCTGATCTTGTTGCGCTCGCGCACCAGATTTCCTCGAAAATCTGCTGCATAAAAAAGTAATCGAGCACCCTAACATAGGAATTCATGGCTTGCTGCCATAGTTTATTGAACGTTTCAGCCTCCGCAATGAAGCTTGAACTCAAGCGTATACAGGTCAACTTCCCGCAGAAAAGGCATGGACCATAGCAAAGAAACTTCTGAGCAAAACGAGACACCCTGCTGAGGCATAAACAATTCGGTTCTTTTCCGACGAGAAACAACTCTGCCAGGAACAAAAGTACAACATCCGAAATCACAAACGCCTTAAATGGCGTTATTTTGTGCTAAGCTCGCTCACTTTTTAATCTATTCAGTTTTGGTGTTACTATACGTCTATTTTTTTTTGGTGAGATGATCAAATTTAGTTCCAATATCACGCAATTAATCTGCTAAGTAGCAGTTAGGTTCAGTTTCTTAATTAACAATGAGGACGGGGGAGGGGAGACAGAATGAAAGTTGTGATTTACATTTGTCTCAGCGCAGGAAATATCAATTTAACACTTCTAATGCCGTTTTGCAATAACCAGACTCTTTTAGGAATTATTTACTCTGATGAGTCTATAACAAATGGTGACTCAGTGCTCAAAACCACTTTTTCCACCAACTTTTGTAAGCTTACAAAATAACACCAAACAGCATTTGCAACCACAGATCAATCTGCATGTACTGACATGAGAGCTAAAGCTAGAGTAGTAAAAGCCCAAGGTATAAAGTAGCTAATGGTAAAGGAATTTCTACTAAAGACCAAAAACCTTACTATCCTTCCACCCCACTCTCCCTCCTATCTACTTCTACCTGCATCACCACCATGAACAGTGCTATCCCGCCTTTTCAGATTCCAGAATCGAGACACAAATCAGTGAATATTCATTGCGCCACGTAACTAACCGTATGAGTCAAGAATGTGAGCTTCTCATTTAGAAAACCTTTATGTTGGTTTTACTTCCTCCAAAATAGTAGGTCATAATGGTTTTAAAACACATTAATACGATCCTCACGCAGTGTAGGGTTTTAAAATGCCGGAGACTGGCCATTTGAAAGCTAGCACTTCTGAAAAAAAAACTTGATGCGTACCACGAAGGGGATGAGCGAAACCTTAGCTTAACTCATAGTGGCTTAGGTGATAAGTACAGAACATAAAGCGAGCTCATCATCTATACTTAAATCTCACAAATGTGATGTCATGAAATATGTCCATCTGAGGACTGGCCTTGGAGCCAATGTATTCACTGTGACCTCATCCTCACAAGTACAATTCTGATGACCCTTATTTGTGTCCAATTTACTTTACTGCCCTTATCCAGTCCAACTATCCCATATGTGACCTCATCGAATGTGATCGCGTAAACTCGCACTTAGTCAAATAAATTTTAGGTTTTATATTTGTCTTTCATAATTAAAACAAATCCAAATTTTCTGACTTCTACGCTTTGACGACCTTCTTCCTGCAAGAACTGGATCTAAATAACCTACGGCGTCCAGGGAATAGAATACCATTCTCTTCAGTTTGTATGAGGCATAAAATTTAAGTAAATAATTCACCACCCACCAGTCTTGGTGGTACGTATTAAGGCTTATAAAATTGAACCACATTACAACCAGAGAATACAATTATAAATTGCAGTGAACTATTTCGACATGTCACCTGCATGCAGCTCATGAATTTCATTTGATTGCTAAGACAGATAGTTACCACTTGCCATCACTGGCTGACCCTACACTTATACTAATACGCCTTGGCAATTCTTTCTAACTTCTTAAGGCTGGACTGTGAAATGAATCGACTGGCGCTTGCTAATTTAACACAGGCGCTTTTAGTTAACAAAAATGAAGTAGTTGGAAGAGACCGATGGCCATCTTGTTCAACCTTTGGTCGATCAAAATTGAGAACAATTCGAAAAAGGAGATCATTTCCAATATTAGTAGTTGTAAATGATAGCAAATACACTCCCTCTGTAGAGGATAATAAAGGAGCGACAAAGCGCATATATCCTATATGCTAGTTGCAAAAAAATTATCGCAAGTTTGTCATTGATTGGCAGTCACTAGCTCTAAGCTTATATGTGATCAGTAGCTTTTTAATAACGCATACCCATCTCAAAACCCCCTGTCATATTTTAAGTAACTGTCTGAGTTACCATTGGGAAGGACTTTACTCCTATTAGGGGATATCTAGCTTAATTTTCTCTGGCCCTGAAAGTATCTTAATTTTATTGAATCTAGGACTCAACATGATACCTCAAATCCATTATCTGTGTTACACTTCCTAGTCTTCTTACGTCGTGCACAAACTCCCAGTTCTATCTCTCTCAGCATTGATTCCTCCTCTTTCCAATTTTCTGTTAAGTATAACCATGGTGCATCATTAACTTACGGTGCTCTGATGTGGAGAAGGCAATTAGATCTATATTTAGGCTAACAGAGTCGAGTCTTCATACAATTTAGCACTCTTAATTCAAACAACGCTAAATTAGAACCCCAAATTTAAGATAACCACTGGTCAATAGACAGTTGACCAAAGCCTATATTCTTCTTCAGAGACTTCCACTTGTTACTAAGATTGCTCGATTGCTCAGCATAAACCTAAGCATCATCGGAAATTAAGAGAGAGGCTGAATACTTTTCTGAAGCATGCATAGATTAGAGTAGAGTAGAATAGTGACTGCATTTTAAGGTGTTGAGGTTTAAAGAGAGGGGGAGGAAAATGACGTACTAACTACCCCTGTTTTGTTATGACTGTTCTCCGTTGTTCATTTTATATGGGCAACTAATTACGGTGTATAGACACAAACACCAAAGTGACCTCAAAACATTCAACGAATAAGACAGAAAAATAGATTGAAAGGTTGAGCGTAATCGGAAAACAAGGGCTAGCAGTTATTCATACCGAACTTGTCAACATAATAACATATTGATTTCAACGCATGAAATCCCATCTTATTATTAAAGCATAAAAGCACTTGCACCATTACGTTGTAGTATTGGTCAATTTGATGGCCCATTCGCCTCATTGGATTTCATGCTGTGCTTGTCATTTGTGCAGTCACACTTCAGTTAACTGCAGGCTTACTAATTTATTTCCATGACTGAAAAGCCTTATAATCTTTCATAATGGAGAAGGGTCCAAATCATAGAAGTGAAAGACACAAAGCACGTTCAATTCTATGAGAGCTCATGGATAGAGCAGAAGAAGTAGGTCAGAGAGTCAGGAGAATACTACTAACTCTGCGCTCCAGAACTATTAGACCGACTGCTATTTCAAGGCGAAATAATTCTTTGCTTCTCATCGTCTCGATCAGAGTAGAGAAAATCTGAGTGACAAGTTTTCAAGATTGAGGCGCCAACTTCCTCTTGCATAGACCGTGTAGCGCCAGTCTACAGGACAAATAAGTCTCCCACTGGCAGATCCTCTTTGGGTTTGTGGCGATCGATCCGAATGTGCCTTCTCAGTTCACATTTGCTGTAAATCTACACATATGATTTCTCTTTTAATTACACCTTTCCGTTGTAGTCAATAATCAGTAGAGCGAGGATTCATCAACCAATCTTCGCCTTTATTCTCTGCAAACATTCGCTTTAAGTAATCTTAACTAATCTTGCCGATTAATAGTATTTAATACGCAAATAGAAGCTACAAACAATTATTGTGTCACAAGTGCATCGCAAAAAATCTCTTACTAAATCAATAAATTAAAATTATATTAGTCTGAATTCATAACTTACATTGCCTCCTCTCTTTCCAAAGTTGGAGATAAAAATATGGCATTTATAGCAAGACAGTTAAATTAAGAAGGCACTTGCAGTGAGCGTTTAATTTGATGTTAGTTTGTTACCTAGACTCGCTCTAATGCTTTAGCAAATCATAGACTGCAGACTCATTGTAATTTCGGATCTGAAAAAGGAAACATGTCGGAGGCTTTCGAAAAAGTTTATGTGTTCATTTTCCTGCATTGATTAGTTCAGATAATCATTTAAATGTCTCAATAAGCATAGGTGTTTCGAAATGGGCAAATATACAAGACTGTTGAAAAATAATAGCCAATAAAGGCCACCAAGTGGGTAAATATACACTACGAAAACGGTGACAGATCCACGCAAAAGAACGAACTGAGATCCATGAAAATACTACTAAGAACTGTTCTGCAAAAAATCAGGAACACTGATTCTATACTAGGGATTCAAGTCGCTTAAGAAACTAGTCAAATGTGGTATTACAGCTCCTCACATATGCTATTTCCTTAGAAGCAATTAGTAAATTCGTTATTAGGCTACTTCACAATCACCCAATAGATACTCACTTAACTAATAAGCAGCAGACTAGCCTTAATTTCCAAGGTAATGCCCTTCATTTAGAGTCAGAAGACACAAAATAGAGGCAGATTATAGGCAAACAACAGAAAGACTACCTTTAACAATTAAGCAGTGACGAGCAGCAGTGTGTCGCCACTTCACAATATAGCTAATATCAACACGCAGTGCCCCACTCTCGCACTCATTCATTCACTCGCAAGCGAAAATCAATGCACACAGCATCATTTTGATACCTACTGTTGTTGACACAACACGACACACGGGTGGTACATATTGCAGATACTGTGAGTGTTTTCTACCTTTAGATGTATAGAAATACAATTAAGTAAAATATTGAAACGATTTTAAAGATATCTGGTGGGTAAAGAGCTTACTCGGTTAGAAAATCACGAAACTTAGCTTCAGCAAAGACGATGCCTATTCAATTGTTATACTAAAATGAAGAATTTCGCATTGAATTTTCACAACATGTACATAATTGAATGGTTCCAGGATGTTTGAATTTGTACTGTTTAGATAGCTTGCCAATTACCTCATTCGCTATCAAACAGCAAGCTCTCATCATTGTCTTTAGAAATCCTACATCTACTAAAGACGCCGGTAGATACAACACTTCCCCTTTTAACTCCTCGATCGCCACATTCTCAAACCGAAATCCACCCGCCACAGAACTTATTATCTTTTTACTGTTTTTAGTTTTCGCCAGTTCTATTCATATAAACACCCAGATGCAATCTTAACCAGATTTGCCTTTCAAGTTAAACCCAAATCTCTAATTTCTAAATTTACTTACTTTACTATTCACTCAGGCAATCTCTATAGGGTATACATGAAGAGTAGGAAAGAGGAGAAGACGTTTAAATAGTATATAAAAGGTACTACCATATATGGGTGGCTCAGGGCGAGGAGAGGGGGCCATATATATATATATTAAGGGTAATAAACACAGTGGTAAGCACACATGTAGGGTGAATAAGGACATATCAGCGGTCAAGCGACCGAGTATTTCGGGACAGGATGAACTGGTTACGTACACCATAGAGGAACCACCCCTTTCTATTTATTAAGGAGAACCCGGTTGTTGCTCATGGTGCTAAATAATTCACTTCCATCTCTTTCTCCTCCTCTCCCATTTTCATAGTGAAGTTGGACAACACCTGATTAGGACATATTTTGTGTGGCCCTCGTAAATTGCTGCCTACTAGGCAGACGTACTGACCATTACGCCACGAAATCCCCCGTCTGCGTATTCCAAATTTTGAAGACTCCCAGTTTCGACAGTAAAACATTTTCGAGGTACGTTTGAGAAGGTACACATTCATTTATTAAGCGAATTATAAGTAAAAAGAAACATAATTTCAATATTTTAAGCGGAATAATGAGAAAGAGAAGTTATTAGGGCAAATTCACCTAATCTATTAACAAATTCATGAACTAAAAGAAAGTTATAAATACCAATGCTATAGTGTTAACTGATACATCTATCGAAGTTAATGCGATTGAAACATTGGTAGTAATAAAGGGGGAGGGAGGTTGGTGGGGCTAGAAATGAATAACCGTATCTTCTAAATCGAAAACGGAGTTTTAATAAGAACACAAGACTCCGAGAGATTCAGTGCAATTATTATTCCAACTGTTACTCTGGACACTTCAGGAGAGCTTGAGAAAAATTCTAGGTTGGTCCAAAGCTTAAACGTACGAATAAACAACTTTTGTCAGTAGGTGTTGAATAAAAAATAATTGCTTATACCCTATTTTTTGCTACCTAATCATAAAAGCCGCATATTTGCTAAAAGTGCAGGGTTGTTACCTCGGATAATTTTGGAGAAATGTCTTCTTTTGAGGCATTTACGCGTTATTATTGAGTTCTAGGATTTGCGGCTATTTTAGAGACTAGTGGAGTTATAACAACTATTTAATACTGAGCAAGGAAAAGTGGAATAAAAGTCAATCACAAAGAAAGAAAGAATTTAAGATACCTCTCACCAACCTAAGATAGTATGATTATCCTTTTATTTTAATAACGTTTAGAAATATAATACATATCAAAATATACACCAAACGTATGAAATTCAAAAAAAGGAATGGTGACAGCGATGGACATGCATGTGTGTCAGGGTTAGATTACGAGGTGGCGTGATCAGCTTCGCATATTTTGCCCAAGTTATGTTCCATCCAACAACAAATATACATCCAATTAGCACTAAAAAACAACCCAGATCAAAAACAACCACGAACCTTAGCAGACTAGCATTCTTCTCACAGTATCAATATCACTGAGAGGTGAAGAAATTTCCAGAAGTTCAGTCTGGGTCAATTAATTGCAAAGTCCCAGACTGTCAAATAGGAAGAGCTCGTCCCTATGCCTGCCTGCCACAATTATTAATATGAGAATACAGAGAGAGGGTTGTACCAGAGAAAGCACGCTAAAAATTAATTCACACCAGTAATTTAACAGATTGACAAACAAATCCCCTTTTCTTCCCTCAACTCCATGCACACTCAAACTTAACGATGTTCTTTCATTCTACAAAAGCATCAATCAATTTGGGATAAAAGCGCAGAAACACGAAACCAAGCATTGTGGTGTAGTAACTTACCGGCTTGTTTACAGGCAGCAGTAGCTATACTTAACTCATCAGATTTGGAGGAAATATTTGTGTTTGGCTTCCAATTTGTAATATACTGGCTGATAGAAAAAACTTGGGTATCATCAGGAAATATTTCTTTCAATTGTCTGAAAGGGGACAAACAGGAATTCGATTAACAAGATTATTTACATGAATAGGCATCAACTTCCATCGCCGTTACTGATTTAAACTCAGAAATCGATATATCACGAGGTCTTGATTACTTATCATTACAACCTCTGTCTAATTTTCTGGAGATCGATATATCTTTGCGTCAATTTCATAATAGGTTGCATAAAAATTGAACCAAGTATCGTAAAACTCAAACGAAGACACCATACTGTTACTAACTGACCCTTAGCTAGAGTAATTAGTAATATTAGTGAAAATATTAAAAAGTTTGATTGTTTTACCTTGCCAGTTTAGTTTTTCCAGACCCTGGCAATCCCCGAAGAAAAATGATCAGACCAGCAGGAACTACTTCACCATCTGCACAGTAGATTTCCAGCATTCTCTTTTGTAATGCATCCAAAGGAGTAAATTTCGAAGCCATTTAATTTTGAAACTAGGAGAAAATAAAAGTAGCGCATTTTAAAGTCAATTTATACCAATCCGATTAAACCACTAGTCAATACACCTAGCTGGTATGAGTAGATAACCCCCTGAAAATTCACAAAATCTACGACTAAGTAATCAACTCAAACCTAAAGAGAACCAGTTAGAATTAGAACGTGCAAAACGAAGCCACATATACAAGCAAAGTAGAGAACACGACAAAAGAACCTTGAGGATATTGGCTTAATCAGTAATTTTCTTTAAATGTACACAAGCGTATAACAAGAGGGGAGGGAGGGAAAGACGCCGTAAATAGCACAGCCTTTTAGTAAAAAAGGTGAATGAAAGTTTGTAGGAATAGTTACGAGTCAAAGAATACAGGGGATGGGATGAACAAGACTGTATAAAAGGTAGGGTGTGGGGTATCTAATTAGTAGAAAATGGCGATTTTAACAAATACGAATACAAAAACACTTCTTTCATCATCACCAGTCAAATGTATATAGTCACTTTGTTGAGGAGTGGGAAAATAAGGGATAGCTAGTTGAGAAATTCCTCTCTAGTACTCTGTAGGAGTGAACTGGGGCACAGTAGCAGCCGGTGCAGTCGCTTGAAAGTCACTAGAATGGACATTCGGTTGAGATTGGTGATTGTAGTACTTGGTGTTAGAATAAGACCAGCTATTGGTAAAATGTTGATTAACTACTTGTTGTTGTTGTTGTGAACCGGAATTATAAATTTGTTGAGGCATAGACTGAAAGGAGGTCGATACTTCATCAACTGCTCGCATCATTTGAGGATGTTGTAAACGAGACTGAGTATTCATTGCTCTATGTCTTTGAGGAGTCTGTTGACACTGCAATTACATAACACACGAACGTGAGCCGTTACTGAACACCCACTTTAAATTAATGTTGAGATTTGACAAAACTTACATAGGTGTGCAAATGTGAAAGGTTCTGTTGCGGATAATACTCCTGTTGATAGTAATTTTGGCAATAAGAACGCTGATATTGGTTAGAAATTTGTTGAGCCTGCTGATAGCTGTTTCTTGGTATAACTTGCTGCTGCTGCCCATAATTAAAAGAGCCCTCTTCTTGATAAGACGGAAATGTATTCACCGATTGTTGCCTTGAAGTATTATTATTGCCGTATCGAAAAGACAATGAAGCTGAAGTCTGAGGTGGTTGAGAAGAAGCATTACTAGAAGTTGCATGGTACTGATGGGATGGTGGTTCTTGAGGCATTTGATACATCCATGTGGTAGCATTATCTAAATTGAGAAGGTAAAGAATTATTAGTGCACAGTAGGTCAGGTGACAAAAAGACCTGTGGTGATCATGTAAAACAAATCACAACAGGCTCTGTCCTATGACACTATCATACATATACATGCCTAATGTGAAGAATTCACTAAATTCCAGACATCGACTTACCACCACTATGTTGCCTATATGAGGAACTTGGGAGATTGTAAGCAGAAGGAAGGTTTGATTGCGAATAAGATTGCGTCTCCCAATTTTCATCAAAAGTATTCCGTATTTGATGTGGAAAATTAGGGGCTGTTGATGAAAAGTTAGAACCATCTTAAAACAAACAGAAAATCGCATATAAGAAGATTGGTTAAATAGAAGTTACACCAAGAAAATGTAAATACACACCATTTGATGATGATCTGGTTGGATGAGATTGGTCCAATTTTGTTGCTGTATTGAGTTGCTGCGGAGGTTGTTCGATAACGGAAGGGAATTGGGGTTCGAGGAAATCAGAAGAAGGTAAATTTTGGATAAAACCTGAGGAACAAGAGTTTCTACTAGGGGAGACGGAATTGGTGCCGGTAGAGAGGGGTGGAGGAGGAGAGGTTAGATTTCCAGCACCATTTCCACCCAAACCACCACTATCTCTGAACGATGGTACGGACATCGTTGAATTTGTTCCATCAGGAGAGAACTGTTCTCCATTACCCGTAGTAGTAATCGATTCAAAAAGATTGTAATTAATAGGCGATTGTACGGGGTGCCCACCTAGTATTTCCTGAATGTTACGTTCAAATATGTCCTTTACATCGTTCCACTCAGCTGTAAAGGTGTTTCGTTCAACATCACCTAAAACGCATGTGAAAAAAAATAAAAAACGAACGTAACGTAATGGTATATAATTAGCAGATGTTCAATTAATAAGCTTACGCAAGTGATACTGCTTAAAATGCCCCTTAATATCAATTTTATTTTTTCCAACATAATCGCATATAATGCATTCAAGACCCCGGCAGAAGTGATCCGCTTTATGGTTGTCAAGATATTTTTGTGAGGTAAAACTCCTTCCGCAACCTGCAGCTGTGCATTGATATCTTTTGGAGCTATCGTGAGTATCCATGTGGTTCTTCCATTTTTGTTTGGTTTGAAAAATACTCTTACAGATGTCACAAACGTAAGGAGACCTCTTTATATTCTGCATATCAGAGGAGCTAGTTGATTTTGCATCAACAAGAGAATCAGGACAAGAAGAGGAAGGCTTTGGATCAGTGAACAAACCGGCAATTTCCTGATTGATGTCAGAGTCAGCTGGAAAATTCGATGCACTTGTTATATTCCTTTGAATAGCACTTTGAGGTATACTTGGAGACTTAGCACAAACTTCCTCACACTTATTAGACGATAAATATCCAGGTTGGGATTTTTCTAACAGGAACACTTTTTCCTTCTTAAGAACTGGTTGATACGCTACATCAAATTCATCATCGGCAGGTCGTTTAATTGTAGGCCCAAAGGAGCTGCTACTGTGCTGCCTATGTTCACTAATTTGTACGCTTTCGTCACGATCAATCACATATCTTGTATGTTCACTTCTATATCCACTACTCCCTATAGGACCATTGTGCGCCATTGAAAAATCTGCAAAAAATAAGAAACAGTTATAAATCAATAGTTATTTAAAATATAACATAGGGAAGAAAAGACCCACCCTACCGTCTACCAAAGCCTATCGTGATATAATAACAACAAATCGAATAGACTTCCCATTCAAAACCGATATAAACAAACTGACAAGAAACTCACTTCAAGGCCATAAATTGCTAATACTATTTGCCATTGATATTAGTGTAAATAAATCATTTAAAGGCTTACCAATGATTTATTAAACTTTGATATCGTTCGTATACTCATAAAATTTAAATATGAAACACCAACTTTAAAAAACCAAATTTGTATTATATCCATTTTAAAAATGATGGAAAGAATACTATCTTACTGTCAATAATTTCTAATTTTTATTTTAGTATACACATACAATGTGGTTAGCATACGTTTACTTGCACCGATATTTATGAAAATATATCAATTTATCCTGGTCGGAAAGCGGATGCTTATCTACATTCGAGTGGAAATAGTTTGGGGAAATGGTATTTAGATTTGATCCATGTATATTGGAACAATTAATTCTTCTCTTCTTAACGGCAAGGGGGTATGTTGCTACTTTTCAAAAGAAGTGTCAAGACGCATATTTTCTACTATATCTTACACCTTTACTCTGATAAATTTCTATTTAACTTAGTCCACTTACATATGATTGTACTAAAACGTTCTTAACGGGACCCGATTGGGAGGCTGCCAGTGTTTGTGTGCATTGTTCGTCAATGGACAAAATCAATACCTGACAGTTACTACCCGATTCCGTCCGTGCTCTAAACAAAGGTGTGAGTCAAGCATAAGCTCTTTTGATTGCTACAGATTGGTGCAACACTTACCAATTTGGTTGAATGAAGATTCTCCACGACGTCTATCAGAAGATCTACAATGTAAAATTTTAGGTTGGATTATCAGTAGTCCTGTTGAGGATTAGGCAACAGATGCGGTTAGGCTAAGTTTACTGGCTCTATAGTACTTATGTTGATATAGCTAGTGGTCGGGACATGATCATTAATCGTCCTATCTCTCTATATCGCCAAAACTAATGTTTAAAAAGATGAGATGACACTTCATATACGTGTATAAATTTATATGAATTAGAAATGACCTATTTACCACAATGTCTCTTTAAACGTATTTTTGGTGTCATGATTTAAACACCTTCACAAAGTATCTGCTTCAGTTCAATTAACGACGTCTTTAAATGTGATGACGCATTCTCCTCTTAGGCCTTAGCCGTGGCCAGATACCAATATACTGAAGTGCCAAAGCTATTCCTTGACATTCCCAAATTGCCTCCTTTTACTTAAAAGTGAAATTATTCCCAATAAAAACAAACCGTACACACGCACTGACCATTTGAAAAAGCGCATTCAGCCTCATCAGTCATTAATCTCAGCAAGCCACCAATATCTCAGCCCAGTCCAAATCACTTTACTCTTCCCTCCTCTCTCCTCGAAGATATATAGCGAGAAACCTTACTGGTCACACTTATCCATTTTTCTTCCCCTGTTCTTATAATAAGAAATTCAAATACGCAGCTGATAGTTCTTCCTATAAAATGGATAATTAGCCATGTAGCAACGTTCTCTATTCGAATATTAGGAGACTGACAATCAAGTTCTAATTTAAACCAAAAGATAATAAAGCATCCAACCAATATTTGATTTCTTATATTCCGGATCCTAGTATTTCTAAGTATACCCGTTACGTATCCTCACTTATTGTCGTTGTGACTCTCTTTGCAGATCTACAGATGACTTGGTTCTTGAGTAAACACCAACCCACCCTTGTCCAGTGGGCAGAAAATGCTGCTCCTATCTTTACAGCAGTGCACAAACATTGTTGCTTATTAATATACCGATTTTTATTGACTGGGTAACAAAGGCACAGGTACTGAGCACCTGTGCTCATAACAATTTTAAGAAGACTTAGAAAGAAGTACACACACCCCAATAGACTTTAGAAACACAAAAATATCACCTCCACCAACACAAATCGTCTTCTCACTATTAATGATTTAGGTCATAGCACCAGGATAACACTTATATCCCCATTAATTGCTTAGCTGTCAGGATCGCTGTGCGCCAGAGTATAAGCAGGGATGACAAGTGACTGTGGAAATAGGTCATCCTGAGATAAAACATCCCAACGCCATATTTCGGAGGTGCAAAAGACAGACAAAGGAATAGTAACACCCAGCTGTGGTGTAATCCTCTAGCTACCACCCTATTTTTATAATACGAAGAAAGCCCGTTCTCATGCCATCTTCTTACTCATTACAACGGATTCTTACTACGAGGTAGCTTAAATACAAAAGAAAGCATAAAAATACATACGTCTATGACCACACTGAAATCATGTAGAAATTATAACATTTTCAACTGTAAGAACAATCATTTACATTGTCAAACCGTTTAACTACTAAAAATAGTAATTGATGACTAATAAAATGCTTAATAACATATAAAAGGAAAAAATGGTTAGTTGGACAGTAACAGAATAAGCCTGTTAACTAGGATTATAAATAAATGGTAGTTTATTTACAACCATTGAGAGTAAATACACGACAGGTATAATTTAACCAGTCAGAAAAAGTGGAATTTAAAATATTGACACAGCAAATATATTCAGGTAGGTTTGAAATAACCAAACATTCACATGAAATGACAGAGAACAAGAGAGCAAGGCGAAATATTGATATTGGCATCAAATTAAGTTACGCCGTACGTGCAGCTGGGTTCAGCCTAGAGACAAAGTTAATGCCAGTATTGATTAGAGACTTGGCAAATTGAGGACAGCTTGGATGATTTGATAACCGCGTAAAGGCCACACGAAGCTCAGAGAAGACAAGCCTACACGAAGGAAAAGTATCATATTATGATATAAACCAGCACCGAAAATAACTTTAAGAGTAAGAGCAACAAAACCACACTTTACCTGCAGTAGGGATTCCTCCGTGAAGCATAACGCATTTTTAGAAATTGATAATAGAAAAATGCGAGAAATATGACATGACCGGAGAAAGCAAGAACGATTGTTACGACCATAAGAATCACCTCGTGAACTGCAATGATACGAAGCACGTTCTCATTGTGACCTTGAGCCTTGCTGATCAAATTCAACAATCTAGTAACCCACGATGGTGGTGGAGTGGTGACACTTCCATACGACTTAAATAAAAGGAAATTAGAAAGACATAACACGAAGAAGTACAACTGTATAAATAAAGGTTAAAGTGCTCACTGTGAGAAGATTTTTGGTGAAACCAAGACAATGAAGAAACGCGAAGCAAAAAATTGGGGCAAGAGCAACTAAAATTGACGATAGTTGATTAGAAGAACGACAGTGAAGAGCTTACCAGTGACAGGAGGAGACCACAAGAACATCAAAGAGTAAAGTAGATAATGCAAAGAATCCTCAGACACTATAGTTGCAATTGTCTCTTGGGAAAGACGAAGTTGGTCACTTTGTCGGGTGATACGTTGATGCAACCTGAGGGCTGATGTAGCTGCATTCGCTATTAGGGCACGTTGATACCATGAGTAAGGATTTCCATAAAATGAACCAAAGAAATAGAAAACACAGCTTATGATCGTTATTAGTCGTGTGGCATAAGTTAGCGTGTTTGACCAATCCGATGTAAGGAATGCCTGCGGGTGAAAAAAATTGAGAATTAACAAGTGCCTTTAACTTAGAAGGGAATGTGTGAGAACAAAGAACACACCCGAACAGATTGACCAGATGGAGAAGCCGACATGTTTACAACGCCCAACCACAGTTTATGAGTTAGGTGCGTAAAGTTCAATCGGTAAAACAATTAATTCTAACATTTATTTCATATAAATTGATAAAATATGATTATAAATAATCCTACGTCATTTTGCGAATTTTTAGAAAACTCTCTATGATTTTATTGAGAATAGAAATTTACTAGGTACTATTTTATACAAGAATTTAGTGTCTAATTTATTTATCGTTGAAAGCAAGAATATCATTTTTATTTTATACTCTCGTGAAATTTACCTAGGTCACTTCCATTCGTTTAACATTATTCTTTGTCTTCTTATAACAATGCTATTAATAATAAACCATTTACTCAAATTTTGCGAGAGCATCTGAAAAATGCTATTGAATATAACCAGTACTCTTCAGCCTTTCTGAGGGAATTATTCTTTTTGTCCATCCATAATATTTTTCTATACCCTTTCATTTGTGCTGGTAATTTAATAACAGTGTCAAAATTTTGGTAAAATTTTTAAATTGAATGTAATTTCTGTCGTTTATTCTAATTTTTGCTGTGATTTTAAAATTCGTTTAATAATAGCACGTGTCCTTGAGAATCGCTGTCCTGAATGCTGCTGTTGTGCCCTTTGATTTTTCCATTGGTCTTCTCTTGTTTGCCTATTTTGATCACTCTTTGCCCTTATTTTACCAGTTTATTCTTATTTTAATATCTTTACTGTTTTACTATAATTCAATTGCTTATTTATGAAAGACGTTATGGCTTGATTGTGTATTTAAAGTAATATTAGTGCCTATTTCTGATATTTCGTAGATTGAGGTATTTTTTTTTTAATATTTTGAATTCTATGGGTATTAAAATAGATCATGGATGCAGATCGATTTGAGTATCTCTTCAAATTTCTAATAATTGGAAATGCGAGTACTGGTAAAACCTGCATCTTAAGACGCTACACTGAACGCAAATTCTTTCCAAATATTCAACATACAATTGGGGCAGAGTTTGGTAGTCGAATTATCAATGTGGATGGCACTCAAGTCAAGATACAAATTTGGGACACCGCCGGTAGAAATTCTACAGCAATTTTATTATCTACCCATGGAGTCTTAAATTTAATAACCGAATATTTTGATTTGTGTTAGGTCAGGAGCGTTTTAGATCGATGGCACGGTCTTACTATCATGATGCTGTGGGAGCCCTTCTTGTCTATGATATCACTAATCGTAACTCCTTTGATGATATTGTGAAATGGCTTGGTGATGCTCGTCAACTTGCAGCACCTGGAGTGGTTGTAATTCTTGTTGGCAACAAGAAGGATCTTCAGGTCTGTTCCATCTAAACGTGAACTGCTAATCATTATTCGTACTCACTTGTTTGACGTGGGTTTAAAATTAACTGTTTTGTGTCCATACCAATTTCCATTATATTCTTGTTTATTATTGATAATACTAGTCTGACCAGTTAAATCATAGCTATGAAGAATGGACATATTTATGCGTTTCTTCCATGTTTCGATAATAGATTATTTATCAAAGCTTTCTGGAGTAATCTTCAGGTTAATCATACCCGATACTTATTTTTAGAGAGGTTATAACAAAATTCTGATGAATAGTTTGTTTAAAATATGCTCTTTTGAGTGATATGAAAAGCTCAAATGTGTGATTTAATCGCTAGCTTTTTGTATTATTTCATGATATAATCAACGATTAAGAAAAATGATACTTTGCCTTATGCAGCTTCCAAGCCCAGACATCAGTTAACACGGATTAAATGGAGAGGAAAACGGTTAGAAGTTGAGAACAAAGTGTTCATTTATGTTTCTTTAATCGTGTTTTGAGTAATGAGTGACTTGTTCTTTCATGTAACAAAGTGAAAATATAATAAATTGTCCCATAAACGGCTAAGTAAACTCGTTTCTATGATTTCTAGGTCTTATTGACCAATCGATTACATCGTAATATACATCTTCCATCAATACAATTTTAATAAAGCGAAGCTTACTCGAGTAGTATGATAAACGTCACTTTTCTACTTAGAAATTCCTCGAGGTGTTATTTCTCACTTAAACACAACTTCCCTCATTAATTTCCTTCTAATTCTCATTCTTGAAATCGTGTCTGTGGCTATTGTTACAATGCTGTAACTGGTTCATAACTATACTCTTCATTGAAATGCTTAAAAGGTAATTTAATGGGTTCAACCCGTTTTTTTTTAATGTTTGTTCACTTATCTTTGCCGCCTTTATTTAACAATTAGGTCTTTAATAAATGACGAGTGTTAACTTCATGCCAAGGAATCCATCTAGATGAATGGTGGTAGAAATACTTAATTTTTCTTTATTAAATTTTCAACTTAGTGACATTTTGTTTAGTAAAAATTAGTCTTTTGTCAATACAACTTCCACTGCGATTTGCCTAGGGATTTTAACTTAGCGTTTAGATGAAAGCATAAATCAATGTAGAGAGAAGTTTGTTTTTTTTTGTTGATGTTTTAAATTGTTTGCAGTTTTTTCTCTTGCTTTGTGTAAAATTCCAACTCTTCTCTGGTTATAACCGATTTCTAATTAAATTATTCGGCTCAATGAAAGTCTATATTAATTTTTAACTAACTAAAATGACATTCCCTTTAGTCTTTTGCTCGGTCCTGAATTAATCAATTGGTGCGTCCTGATCAGCGAGCATATTTGCCGAGTCAGGAGTCATAACAGAAATGCTTGTCCAGTGGTGTGGTTAACCACCCGAATTGGTTAATTTTAGTCATTAAATTGAGTTGTGGAATACGATTTTCCCACCTTGTCTCCCCTCTTTAAGCTCTTTACTTTTGGCGCCTACGTGTTGGACTTGGGAAGTAATTTGCTTAATTAATATTAATCAAGAACAATTTATTTGGTAGATTTCAACGTTGGTTAGTGTCGGTGTGATTTATTTAATTGTCTGAATTTTTGTGACGCGTAATTCTTGTTGGTCATGCTGAACTGAATTGAAACTTATCGTTGATTTCTACGCACTGCTTGGTCATGCATCTGCTCTATATCCGTTGTGATTAAATTCTATTCAATATAATTCATCCGTCCGTGTATGCAACCGTATGTAGTCACGTATCCATACACCTTTCTACAAGTAGCGTATAGGAAATACTACATCAATGTACCCCTTCTTTATAATCCATAAATTCCATAATGGTGATAGGTTGGAACGAAGTTTGATGAATATGTTGGATGTGATTGGTCATTCTTGCTTTGAGGAGGGGGCTCGAACATCTTCATGTTGAGAAATTATCCGCTATCTGTTAATTAAACTTGGACGCTTGCCTTTTAATTTTTGCTTTAGTTTTTCCAATTGTTAGCAACAACAGACGTCGGCTGTAACTGTTTCGCCTGGTTTTTGCCATTCTTGTGTATGTATTTAGGGTTCATTCTCACTCATATCTGCTCGATCCCTTTATTCCACCAAAAAATTGCTGTTCGATTAGTCAATGATAGTAGCAGTCTGAAGTTGTTTACTTCAACACGAGCATGGAAAGCCACTAATCGATAAATGTGTGCAAAAGAGATTGAAAATATTTGGTTCGACTTCATAGTAGAAGACAGTAATGTACCGATGTCAGTATCATGAATCCTTCTTCTAAAAACTTTCCTGCTCTAGATTATTAAAGTACTTTCTTTCTTAAAGGACACAGATGGACAGGTAACCCATTGGGAAGCAAATTCTCTTGCTCAAGAGAATTTACTCCAGTTCATAGAAACCTCAGCTCTTACCGGTGAAAATGTAGATGAAGCTTTCGCCACTTGTGTTCGCGGTATCCTGGCCAAAATAAAAGCGGGCGTACTGGATGCTGATCGATACGCAGTTGGTGGATTGACGGGTCTCAAACAGAGGTGAGTGGTGGTGATTTGAAGCATTAATTGACCAGATAACAGGTTCTAGAACATTCCACATATGACATGTGTGTCGCTTTTAATCGATTTTTTAATCTTACCGCGTAGTTAAATGTACCTGCTTTTTATGTTAACCGTAACTGTCAAACAAGTAGTAACTTAAAAATGACGTTTTATCTAAATCTTGCGTGTTGTGACCGTCTTAGTCTTAGCAATCAAAAGGAAACCGGTGGTAAAAAAGTTAAAGATACTTCATTTCAATTTGGTTAATTTTCTAAAAAAATTATATTTTTAAAGAAGAGGATTTGCTAGAATATGTGAATTGCTTTTTGTTATGAGCTTAACTTTGTTCTCTCTTTATCATCAAATAAAATTATTGAGATGCAAAAGCGCAGGAAAAGACCAGAATTATGTTTAGTCAGCTGACTTTTGGCTCTGACACGAGGTTGTGAAAAGAGGGATATTTGGTGATGTCATTACGGAATTATTTTTTAAAGGTAAGGTTTTCATACGCAATGGGACTTGGTCAACGTAGTTTTTGAATACACAGGTCAATCATCATGTAGATACCGGGAATTCTATGAATGACCATTACTGCATCCTGAGCTTGCTTTGTTAAGAAACTAACATCTTCGAGACAGAGACAAATCTGCAGTGAGCATATGGATAAATTTATTCTGGCATCCAATTTTGTTATCTTGGTTATCACACTAATCTATGTGCCTGAGTATCTTGACCTCTCCGTGACACTTTAAATGCGTGTTTCTGCCTTACCCAAATGAGAAGTCCAAAAGGTAAATAGGACCACGTATATAATGGACAAACATGATCAAATGAGAGATGAAGGCAGAAAGTACTAGGAATTAGTGGAAAAGGGAGAATCTTCAGCTCTGACTGAGATAACCTGACTTGTGCTAAAGAGATCTTATTAGAGTACGATAAAGGAATTGGCTGAAGCACAAAGTGTTCTTCGGCGGTGCATATATTCAGCAGTTTGCCTACCTTGCATTTCATATACTCTGGTTTGTGGTTGCGAACGATGTTTTAATGCATGTTTTTTTTTCGATAGACAACAGCAGACGGTAAATTTAGCCTCACCAAGTAGATCCTCATCTTTGACCAATGGGGCTGACCAACCGGGTGCATGCTCTTGCTAATCACTGATACATCACTCCTCTTGCATTCTCCATTTCTCTCCCCTTGGTAAGTGCGTCCCCTTAGGAGGTTTGAATTAGCGTTTGGTAATTTGAATTAGTTTCATTAGGTAACTATGACCTTTCTCCTAAATATATATGCCTAGAGTGATGTAGACTACTGTTAACTGCTTTGTCATTTGCCCAGATACTTTGCGTAACTAAAGTGGTCAGAGGAACATAAGCGAGATCATTCAAGTATTTAGATCTTGACGCGATTACTGTTGAAATAAACATTGGTCCTTACGGTTTCTTCTAATTCCACAAACCTTTTCATAAAAAATTCCGAAATGGAGGCCAAGAATATTAGTTTATTTGAAAGTTTGATGTTATTATTGCCAAAGTAATAAACACATGTTCATACATTATCACTCTCCCTTCATCTGGAGCTTATCCCTACCTCTTTATATAGTCTTATCCCAACTAGATGCGTTTAATTTGTTGCTGTTCGAATACATTTATTTGAAGGTGGACGGAGTATGTCTACCTTAAGTTTGGACTTTAATTTTTTCCTCTTATGGATCTAGAGATCGCTGATTCAGTATTCCTTGGCACTGGTTAAAGAAAGAAATTGCGGAATGTGAGGTTCCACTTATAGGGCTCAGGATGCTCTTTCTCTAATGTTTACTGATTGGTGGCCTAACTGCGCTCTTGTCCGCTTCTTTTTCTATAAATTTATAAGTACGAATCCTTTGTGTAATTTACAATAAATAGGATTGAAAAGTGCCCTTTGTGAATAAAAAATTCTTGAACCTGATTGCTTTATACATTAGACCTATTTTTTTTCTAAAATGAATAGTTAAGCTTTTGCAAATAAGATGCGAATTGAATATGCTAGTTATGTTATTTGAAAGGAATAATGGAGTGTAAAAGTGTAGAGTTTAAAATTGAAAACCAAGATATCTCAGGAGCTCCATCAGTGTTTCACCATGCAGTATTCATAGTATCTAGCAAGCTAGGTTGTGGCTTACTTCAGGGACTATTTATCAGAAAATTAGATTTACGGTGATTTTATTTTGACAAAACTGTGCCATGGTAATTCGTCATATGCATCCACCTTAACAAAATCATATCTAACTTCCTCACCTTTTTGGGGTATGAAACGTCACTCTTTAATTAAACACCTTTCGAAATCCCTGCCTTTTACCAATCCTGTTATTGGGTAAATAGTGTTTATTGTAGACCAACGGATTTTACGAATTAAATAATAATAAGCTAAAACCTTGAGCAATTTTCTAGGTTAATGCCGAGCTCCAAGCTATAGATACTCCCCATTAGAGCGAAGCATACAATCTATTGGTTGCCTCAGAAGAATCTACAAGAATTCTATGAACATAATTCCTTAATCGGGTGTTGGCTATTTCGATTACCTGAAAATGAATCTTCCTACATTTATTTATGTTATACAAGATGGTTGCGCTTTCTTAATAAAACCCAAAGAAAAATATTAGTTTGAACAACAAATGTGCGGCTCAATGAACAGTCTTGAATATATTAACGTTTTCTACGACGCGGTATTGTATTAAATTCTCAGAGAAAAACATCCAGATATATTTCCTTTTTCTCATTTAAACATAGGAAGACACATTTTTAATATAGAAACTTAATTTAATACATTTTTTTCTCATAATACTTCAAATGAGGTTTGCTCTGGTACCCTTGAGAAGAAAATTTGCTTCCGAAATTTCTTCTGTAAACTTCCGCCAGAATCTATTGGCCAGAAATGTGTGGTTGAACTTAATCACTGAAATTTCTACCGATCCGTATTCTAATTGTATTGTTTCATGGTCCTCAATTGTGCATGTTTTCCCTTCGCATTGCCTGCGCTCAAATTGATATTTGCGATTCATGATTGGCATACTCATGAAATCAAATATATGGTAAATAAATGTAACTTAACAGCCCATTTGGTTGTGAAAGTTACACCTGCAACACCGATTATTGTCTTTTGGTTGCTTAGGTGCATTCGCCAATTGTGATTAGGCGTTCCAATCAATAGATGTGCTAGAACTTTGAATTTTGCTAAGAAACCGATTTCAATTGTTTCTGTGCGCCTGAACGATTTGATTTCCATGCTCTTACTTTATTGGCTTGTCAGATAGTCAATCACTCCTATTTTTATCCCAGGCTGCAAAAGCGCTCGCCTTTTCTTAGGAAAAGATTGTCGTTGAGTTATAGTGTCGACATTTTTTCTAACGGATCTTAGCAACCGTAACCACATTATACTCCTAAATTGATAAACAAGTGTCATTTTTATCCCTTGGGATGCAAACACTGTTCGATTCATACTGAAATTACGTCGGAAATTTCTTTAAATAAAGGTCAATCTACATTTTTTAGTATTCCGCCTGACGAGCTAAGTTACTAAGCTATTCTCCGGTTGCTTGGTTGCAATACTTCGGAAATTCAAAAATGTATAAAGAGATTTAAACAAAACGTTACTTGCTAGGCAAAAATATACTGATATTTGTCTGTTCTTACCCATTTTAGATGGACCCAAGTCACTTCAGTTAACTCTCCCTTGATGTTGTGAATTATGTTCCAATTCTCGTTCTTCCTTTTATTTATTTTAACAATTGGCATAATCGTACTGTCCTTTATTTTATATTCACTTAACTTCAAGAAAATTCCATCATTGACATATTGGTCCTTTCATTTTGAATAATATTAACTTGTATGAGCTCAAACGACTAGTCAAGAAAAGAGGAATTTTACCCTGCTGCTAATTGTAAAACCTGGAGTGACTGAATCCCCGTCTCGGAGCCGCTTCACAACAAACAGTAGTGTAGATCAAGGTTAGAAGTGGGAAAGTAATCGCACTGCTTTTTGTCGCTGTGAGGTTAGGGTTTTCTATTGCTTTTTGGCATGCCTTCAGTATTAACCCACTTTTCATGAAAACTGAGATGTCTAAAAACCATCCACCATCACCATTCCTATTGTACGTCAAGTCAAGGGATTGAGGCATGCCTGAGTATTTCCATTCAAGTCACTCATTGGCTGCGTTTCGAGGAGGTTTGCTTTCACAAACAGCTCAAATTAAGGGATAGTTTCTGGCCTATGTGTACGAAATTCTTATCAGGTGAGTGTTAACTATGCAGAATAACACTTCAGTCCACCTTAAAGTACAGAAATGGGTCTACATTTTTGGGATTGGTCTAGCACGGAGTATTCACAAGTAAACAAACTTGATTTCAGAATCCCCAAAATATAAATTAAACTAAAATAATGCTTTCAAAATCAAAAGATGCCAACTAGGGAAGCCACACTGTGTCTTTAACACCTAAATACGTAGAACCCAGAAAGTGAGAATAAAAGGGCGGTGAATATCACGAATATCTTAATAAATGCTGCTTTTGTTTGTATACAAAAACAGAGTAACAAAAAAAACACGTAAAATAGGTAAAAGACATTCATAAGGAATCGCAACGGAGCTCTGTCATAGTTTCCGAACGTCTCTGCCCGTAGTCTTCTGTTTCTTCAACATCCGGCACACACTAAAAGAAACATTAAGAAAAAGACATGAAGACTTCACACACGCTTTATTCAGGAACTGAAAGCACTGCCTGTTGTGAGCTGGGGAAAGATGCTAGGTACAATTTTTTTGGTCTATTCGTAAAGTTGCTTAGTTTAGCGGTTGGCAAATCGATTCGATTTTGTGACGATTTAACCAACACTTACCCTATTCATCTTTAGCATTAGCTTACTTGATTTGAGACGAATACCATGACCAAATACAAAATGAGTATTTAAACAAATAAGCTACTGATAGCTACCTCTTCAAGTGATAAAAGACCCAGGTCACCTCAAATCCAGTGAGTCGGAGAGCTGACCATTTTCTCATAAGCCGATATTTGACAATCATGGAAGTATTGCACCAAGAGTATTATAATATTGGATGAACATGATAATTTTAAATAAAAGTGTAGCAGTAACATGCGAATCCAATGAAAAAGTAGGAAATAGAGTGGTCGAAAACACAAGTTAATATAAGGGCTTACTAGTCTAAGAATATGCAAAGGGTTTGACATCTACACAATTTTCAATTATGACTTCAAAAAAACTTACGTAGAACTCCACAAAAGAAGCGGGTATTTCAGAATTTCCCGAATTAATCATATACTGAAGAGATAGGAAACCGCGATCATTCATTCGAAGAGAAATACGAGAAGATAAGGCCAATGCCCGATTCGTGGAGGGTCTTAGAAGAGAAAGACGATATCGAGTGACATAAGGATCCGTACTGGAACATTCAAACACCTCAACTGGATCAGAATCGCGTGGAAAGTCGTAATGAGTGGTGCCCGAGAACCCATACGTCGTGAGACGTAACCGGGGTTGTGGTAATGTAGGAGGAACTATGGCAATCTCAAGGATATCGCTGGTTACATCTAGCTCGGAAAAGGCCTCCCGCATACAATCTGATTTGAGAATCACTTTGCTAACTATCTGACTGTTAGCGAAGTCAAAATCTAGAACTTCTAAAGCGTCCATTGTTTTGATGTTGCATTCTGCTACCACTCCACTGTCTTCTAGGCTAGCTAATAAAATTGAAAACGGCGACTTACAGTAAATCAAGTGTACAACCATGCTCCTTGTAAGAAAATATAACTGAAGTGAGTAAATTGCTGTTATTAACGCCGAAAATGGAGAGGCAATTCTGAGACATTACTTTATAAAAGGACTATTACCAGTAAAACAGTTAGATTAATCTTAAATGCAGTTATTGGTTGCAGAATTCGATATTCCTGGAACATTTCTGATTGTAGGAATGCACTGCCTTGGACACATTTTGCATCTTCGACAGTGACTTTTATACCATTTTTCGATATAAAAATAGTAGCAATCTAAAAGATATTAGAATATTATGCTTCCTACATCACGAAAGTGAACGGCTTTGAGTAGATTTACACAAGCCTTAATATTATCAGTTTTTGCAAATACCAATGGATCTTCTGGCATAACTATCAAGTGGGATCATCCAAACCGTGGATTCCAGAATATCTTCATTGGAGGCATTGCGATATCAAGGCCGATCATTTTGATAGGTTTCAACTTTAATAATTTCAATTGAAAATTCTAAAAATTATATAAATGTACCATCATCTATAACAACTTGCGTCTTTTGATTTAAATTTTGAAAAGACTAATATGTTTCAGTTTTACTTTCACCAATGATCAATTCTGAAAGATTATCGTATAATTCATATACGAAATTCGTACACTAACTTGATTTTGAGGCAATAATTATATTTTGTTGTCATTTCTAGCGTTAATCGTTTGAAGTTGAATCATATCATTATGCTAACTGTAATAACTGAGATTAGATTTTTGCCACTTTCCATAATTCAAAACTTTGGACAAATTCAATTGGGTAAACTTCAATTATTTCAAGTGGCTTCGGAGCTTCATCAAAAGTAGATGAATACAGTATTTCATAATGACTGATAACTACAACCGTTCTCAATAAATGGCACTTTTTCAAAATATAAAGCAACCGTGTTTCTGAAGATTCATTTAGAGTTGTTCCTAGCTGTGACTGGTCTTTCGTGCTGAGAAGAAATGCTTGAATCTTCTCTCCTTATTTGAATCTGCTATTGCGAGTAAACGTCTAAATACATATAAATTGATTGAAAATGCCACCTCATTGGATCCTTCGATTCCGCACAACTCGTCATTATAGTCAGTAAATTCTAATCACCCGAATTCGTTATTATTAGTAATTAGCTTAATGATGAAGTAAATGCTTGAAACTATTATTCAAGGCTTTAAAAGAAGGCATAATTTGATGTCAGGATAATTGCGTACCAAGCTTTCCCATAATTTCAAAATAATTTTGAAATTAATTAAAGAAATGATATGTATTTATTTGATGGCCGTCAGTAAAACACGTCACACTAACATTTCCTTGAGCGATTATGCCATATGAATCTGCTATTTGTGGGAGCTATACCAAGTAAGTGAAATTATACGATCATTTTTAGCAATGAATTACGATTTATTTATATTTCAATGATAAGATAGGGCTCATTTCCAAAGTTCAAAACACGAATTTGATATAAAAGCTGAATGGGATGATCAAATACGCATGCACTAACAAGGAGAATAGAGACATTGTTATTATTTTAATCTAAATTATCAAAAACAAGTCCTGATTAAGTAAGGTAATATCTGTTATCGTTAACGTTAACCAATATGTGTCTGCATTTAGTATTTATTTAAATAATTGGTTGCGTCTTCAAGAATAGGGCTAATCTAAATGTAAATTTTGTAGACAGACCTCAAATAATTTCCCAAGGATCAAGAGTAACAAATATGACAAAATAAGAGAAACATTAGTTTACGCGAAATTTTTATACTTTTAGGAAAAATATATGATATTCTGATCAGCACATTCGATGGATCACTCAAAATGTGCCCAATAATTAATGGATTTCAATAAGTATATCCTCAGATACATATCTGATACCCTGAACGAGTAAATATATAAGTTTTGGAAGTGGCCGGATTCTATTTCAATGTTAATGAAGATTCAAAAATAAAAATAAGACAATATTTTTGTTGTAATCTACTGAATTTGAAGTTTACATAAAAGCCTAAAATTCATTCGATCTTGAAATAATTTGCATAATAATGCGAATCAAAATTCTATACCGATTTACAAAATATCATAGTTTCACTCACTATTTCGCGATATTATTTCTCGCTTTTTCGTCCTGTAGGAATATCAATGCCCATTCCCAAAGTTGGTGACTTAAGAATTGGATATAGATTTCCTGGAATGGTACACATAGAAGTTCGAACATGGCTCCCAAAAGAAATTTTTTTAAAATTAAGTAAATAATTTTCTATAAATTTGGGTGAGTTTACTGCAAGCCTAATTGCCCAGTAGGTAATTCCCATTGGTTTAAAATTGACGGCCCAACCAGAAGAATTTAACTAGCCGATTGAATTTGGATGTTCTCAGGAAAATGAAAATGCACTCAGAAAATACATCTTTTAATTATTTCCAGCTTACTTTATTCAACCACTTTTGAAGGACACAAAATAGATTTTTAGCATTTCAGTGCTCCAATGTTTAAAATGACAGCTGATACTCTGACACTAAATATTTAAATACTAATTTCAATAAATAACATTTCCGCTTTGAACTTTCAAACTACTTTTAAACAATAATCCTGTTAATTGTTTCTGGCATTTTCAGAACTAACTTATTAATAAATCTTGTGAATTCAGATAGAGCAGTGAAAATTCAAGTAATTAGAGTGATTTTTTAACAAGGAACACGACTGAATTTATACCTTTTCAAATGTATTTGTTATATCGCGGCTATTTATTGGACATTCGTATCTAAGTTTTGTCATGCTCATCATTGCCTTGTTTCTATTGGTTATTCAATAGCTGTGTCGCTGTAATTTGTTTGTTATGAATTTTTCATTTTTATGAAATTTCTACAAATTTACGCCGTATGCAGGCGTAATTTGAAAATAGATGTATGCATAATAATTAAATTTCAATTTTGTAAGGGCAATTTTATTATAAATATAATTATTGTTGAAATTCCTCTGAGGTGCCAATTCGCAGAATATAAGTATTCAGTTTTAATGTTTGCTTTTGAATGGACATGGCTTAGAATTATTGTTATCATTATATTGCTTTTAAATGCTTTAAGCTGACAGGAGTACCATTTTTTGTCATCGTCTGCTTTGTAAATGGATGCTAGGTTAAACTTGATTACTTTTATTACACTCAATAGTGTAAAATTTCGTCTTAAATGCTATATATCTGCTAGTTACTGTATGTCCGTTCAGTGACTTAATAGGTGTTTCGTATTTTATCGATCAAATATTTAATTCCCTACGTATAATTTATTTTGCACGGTTCCGCTAAAACGATTTCAATGCATTAAGTCCTCCGTCCTTTTTAATTAAACGGGTATTATACAAAATTTTTGCTTCGAAAAATTTGGTGAGGTCTTGATTAATGGCTGCCTCATTTGGCAATCGATGGAGATCCGATGTAAATTTCGTTTTATCTGTTTCTTCCATAATTTTATGAAAGAAAATGATGGCGTATTGTACCTTACGGAATTTTCAGATAGTTAATGGCTTTCATTGTTTTATTTTATTTATCTTTTGGGAAGATGTACTAATATTTGTCTTTTATTTTGTCTCTCCTAGAAGTAAAATGAGTGATTTTGATTCTGGGTAAGAAATTTCCTTATTAATTATGCTTTAGCTATCAATGGTTTCAGACTGATTCGACGGTTTATGTCTCCGTTTTACGAAAGGGAGTCGATCCTAACACCCTTCATATTGAGTTCGATACCAAGTCAGTAAGTTCTCGAATTCTTGATTTTTCATGTTAAGGTCACGATCTCAATAAACGGTGAAATAACCAATAATATTAATCTTGCCCACCCTATTGACCCAACAAAATCTTCCTTCAAATGTACTTCCATGAAAATTGAACTCAAGTTAGCTAAAACTGAAAGTTTCCATTGGAGTTGTTTAGAGGGTGTTGATTCTATGGCTTCTCTCAAAGTTATCGGTGAGTTTTGCGGTTTCTTATTCTTTATTTCTCCCCATTGTGAATTTTCAACGGTCATTCTCTGGTAGAGAAACATGCCATGACGTTTAGTTGATGTTGAATGGCTCATTCCAATAATTGGATGAGCATCAGTGGGTGCTAACTCTGTGGTTTCTCAAATGGAGGGTTCTTAATGGCTTCCATCAAAGTGAATGAACTTGAAATTCTCTTTTGGTAAGCAATGTAGCCCGTACAAATGGAGACATTATTATTCCCGAACTTTCCATGTCCGGTATTACATAATTTACCACGTCTCCTCATGGCAAAGGCATATTTATGTGATATCATTATCGATAGCAATTCCTGAGGACGTTTATTAAATCTCTTGATGACATTCATCTAGGATCGAATGAAATTTTACCAACTTCTAAGGTAACTCGACTACTAGTGTGGATGGCCTTTCCACTCACTTGGTTTGCGTTGATGGCCAATTGAAACTGTGAATAGATTTCTCAGACACGTGGGCTAATCGCTGCTGATATTGGAAACAACCGCTACGAATACAGCTCGCTTTTTCCAGCAATCGTTTTCTATCATCCATCATTTTTTTCTTAATTTTATTAACTTAGGTCGGAATGAGTATTGAAGACTCATTTTTTGCCAAGGTAGCTTTGAGAATTGCGAGGGAGAGGTAGGTATAGAGCACAGGTTGTTTTGTCAAACTCTGTTCTTTTCACTGAATCTTAGGTGAGAATGTGCTAAAAATTGTCTGCGCGCCAATCCATGCAAGCTTGCACTTACTCCCCCCTCGCGTTTCCCTACTCGTGGGCGTATTACGGCTAAAATTGTCCACACGGTCGCCTTATTTGTCAGAAATCGTTTACGTAAGACTCTCTACTTCCTGCCTTTTCTTTTTTTATTTGACTGGCTAGAGGTAGTTTTAAAAGGTCCTCTCTTCCGGTGTTCATTTGAATGTGCTCGGCATGTACTCGCGTCTTCTTATTTCTAAAAGTGCAAACTTGCTATTTAATTAGAATAAATTTTCCACACAAATGTTAGCTCTTCCTATCACCTATTTATAATCTACTTGCCTATTTTAATCAGTTCTCACGGTTTCTATCGCTCATTGACTCATTCATTGAGCGAGAAATTTTACTTTGTCGGGCTCTTTTTCTCATCTGACAAGTTGGCTTAGTCAAATTGTCTGTGCGTTGCGTACCATGTTAAATTGCCATCCGTTTTGTTATTATTCACCGTTTGTGACTAATAGCGTGATCTGTGTTAACTAACCTGTTTAAATTAGTAATTTATCTGATTAGTTCACAAAAGTGTATTTAATCCTTTCTTTTAAGAAGATTGGCGATACTTTTAAATCTCTGTTTGGGAGTATTTTTGTAGTCGGAAGAAGAATATATAGCTAAACCGCATAGTTTTATAGACATGTTCTAACAATTCCTCAACCTTCTAAGTCTACCTAGTTCCTGTATCTAATTACATTTTGGATGTCAAGACGTCATTTTTAGCTTTGACATGATATTTGGCCTCAATTTTTGATTATATCCGAATGATTTCATTAATTGACTTATTTATGATTCTAGAAATCAAGGCACTTTAATTCTGCTTATTCTTGTGTCATTAGGATAGTAATATTTTCTTCAGTCTGGTCACTATCGTTTAAGTGCTTTCAAAGCCCATCGAATGTCATTTTGGCCCGGATGTTTTCCCCTTCTCAACTATGGAAATAGCAAGGGCATTGAAATTATTTGGTTAGCACTTTACGATATACATTGAAGAAGAAAAGAACTAGATTTCTTTTAAATTCTGGGCTTGATCAATTTAGAAATGCCTATTATAGTATTATTCAAACGGTACAATACCATATTAAGCCACGATTATGCTCTCTCATAACCCTATATTCAACAATTAAATATGTCTGTACCATTTTAGGCAACGTTATGGATATATCAGCCGGTTGGTGCATTTCATTTCTATCGACATCTTTCATTCTAATTGAATTCAAATGTTCTAATGATAGGCTGGGATTGTTAATTAATGTCAGTGAAATTTCTCAACTCGAAATGCTCTAGGCTCTTCATTTCCCATCTCATGAAAGTTTATTGAAAACACTTTCCTAGAATGTCTGGACAAATAAGTTTGGTTTTCCCTTTGTCTGAAGATTATAAGCGTTGTCATTTTGGAAAAGTAAAGGCAGAAGATTCAAGTCACTATACTTTAACATCCTGAATGTACATAATTGCTCTTATGGAAGTTAAAAAGGGAAGTGAAAACGTTTGACGGCTTTGGTTATTCATGTGTATACATGCCTCTGTATAAATGGTCTTTTTCTTTTGTTCGGTACGTCAGTGGTGTAGTGGTGGCTATAGCTGCGATAAATTTGCGTGGGCGGGACATCGTCAGTAGTGGCAGCACAAAGCATATTATTTAGTCCAATTTAGCTAACAGTACTGGCTTGCTTATTTGTAGTTGAAGTTAGTCTTAATAGTAGCTCACTCTGATTACTTTGCTTGAAATCAACAAATTGACTATTTGTGAATTCATTTTTCTCTTATCGAATTGTTTGTCTTGGAAGTTTTCTTACCAAATGCCCTCCTGTCTCCTTTCCCTTTATATCGGTGCTTAGCAATTAGAGGCAAAAAATAAAGGTGCAGCAAAGTAGATTTTCATTTTTTTTTCTGATTTTCATCTTTGCTGATTTAGTAAGTCGTTTTAAAATAGGTAGCTTTAAAGTAAGTATTATCCTTGTTCTGGTTTCAATAAGTCTACCTGGTATTGTTTCTGAAGAATCTTGTCAAAGAAATAATTGGAAGTGGTTGTTACTTTTTGATAATTTAAAACTTGAGTTAAGGTCTCTTACTCACGCTGAAACAGAACGATTGTTATGACAAACACATGAATCATTTAAGCACCAAAGACAATAAAATGGTTCAGTAATGGATGAAGAAAGTTTGTGCGTAGTCCATTTTTCCTAAGTCAGATCGGTTTGCAATCTTATCTCGCAGGAAAACAGTACACCTTTCATATGTGTTGCCAGGAAATCGTATTTTATCATATCGCGTTTTGGCAAAAAAACCTTTTACCTGTGGTAACTTGTGTTGCATTTTATAATGCCAAATCTGTAGATGAAATAAAGAACGTTTGGGCTGAAGCACATTCAGAAATTACATTCCTCCCTTGGTGTTTATGGCATTTTACATTATCAATAGCCTGCACTTTTTGTTCTATCAGAGGCTCTTTTGTCGACCTTTCTAATCCCAGCATTTAGTCCGTTTGATCCAAATAAAATAATCAGTATCAAAACAAGTGCCAGGAGTTTGAAAGGAAAAAGATCCATAGCTTTCATTGAGAAGAGGGGGAGATAAACAAAATGGGAAAATTATGAACTTACTTAGCCTCCAAATGTATTCTAATCCACTGATTTATTCAAAATCATCACACCATAGCCGTCAGTTCAAGCCTGTAAATCCATTATGCATGCATGTAGTCAGACGAACCATGCAAATATCTTCATGACTCATACTTCGAGCACTGTTCATATGCCTGTTAATGAATGGTGTCCCATTCAATGTTGAATCATATTCACACTTCGAAAGGAGTAAAATGAACTGTTACTGTTAAAGGAAAACAAGTAGACACCGGGCCAGAGTGGTAGTTGGATTTATATCCAGTAAATCAAAGTCAAATTGAGAGGTTAGGTATTTCATTTTCTGAAGATTATTATTGACTTGTGCCTCGGTGTCGTATCGGTCATCACCCGTGTCGATCAAATCTGAGGTCATGAGGTAGAGACAGTTCCAGTGTACATCCAATGTTTGGATAAGGCAACTGTCCGAATACGAGCTTTAAATCTGTGTTTTCCCTCTATGGGCTTTAGTATTGTCAAATATTACGTCTCTGCTCTCTAGATGCTCCGGCTGCCACCCCAAATGATGGAGACAAGCCGAAGGCTGTCAAATCTGCTCGAAACTGGGATGCTTTAGCCAAAGAGGCTGATGAAATTGAGGAGGGTGATCCCCTCAATAAACTCTTCCAAAAAATCTATAGTGAAGCTGATGAAAACACTCGAAGAGCTATGATGAAAAGTTTTGTAAGTTACTAATTGGTTATCAGATGTCTCCATAGCTTTTAAGTCTTGAAATAGGTTTATTCTTTTCATTTCTTTACTTAAAAAGTTCTGTTCTTAAAAGATTTGAGTTTGTGTGCCTCAGATGCTCAAAACTCAGTCAGTTCTTAAAATGAGATTTTTATGCTATATCTTTGTCCGTTGTGTTTGCGCCGTAAAACGCAATTCTTTAATGAATGAGTGTGCTCATATTATTCGAGATTTTATCATTTACTGTGCATATTGTTGGTGTGGTTGGAGCTTTGTGCAGTTTCATACCTAAAAATAGCACTTTTTAATTACTGTTTTTAGCCAGCCAATTTAAAAGTGGCAAGAGAAAGCACGTAGGATAAGTTTGAGCAGTTTTTTCGCTTCGGTGTGTGCTTTAGCCCTTTTTGACGACAAATGATACTAACGGAGATTTAGAGATACTCTCATCCATATCATTTTTTCATTGAAATAGCCATTTTGTTGGCTTCTCCAAAACAAAATGGATAAGCTTTTTTGTCTTCAATTACGGAGAAATCTAGAAGGCGATTTCAAAGTTATGGAAGATCACAAGGGCGTATAAATATGTTTGACGATTAGAAGAAAGCAGCGTAAGGGATTGTACTATTTTATGAGGATGGGCTGCTACGTTTTTCCTCCAATTGATCACATTCACATAAGTTAGATCAAGTTAGTACCAACTGCATGATTTGGAGACGCCACCTTTTGAATTCCTAGGCTTTGTTTTTACACAGTTAATATCCATCTTTGTAGCTCAATCATTATAAGTTACGTCGAGTTTATTATTGAGATTACCATCACTAAAGCTTACACAGGTTGTCCTCCTATTTACTTACAGAGGTAGAAATAGAAGTAGTCGTTTTCATTGGTCATTTAGTGCTATCCAATTTCAGGGATAAACTGTTACATTCCATTGCGCATTTTCTTTTTTTCGGAAATCGGGTAACAATGCCTATCCTATCTTTCATTCTTAGAATTATAGAGTTGGTGTGCTGGTAAAGATTTTTCTCTTAATGGCGAACTAACGAAGGCTTGCTAGTATAATGTACAGTCAAACCACAATTATAGATTATGGTTCAGTTTCTCGGACCTCGGAGACAGCGAAGACAGATTAAATCAGACAAGACTAGTTTCTAGCCAGATGTTTATTGGCTTAGTCGAGAACGTATTTAGGCACATTCAATAGGGTTGTGCTCAATTTGAGAGGACTGTACCAATCGTTGATGGTTATTAGACTTCCTTGTCCAATTTTGCCAGACAACGAACTGTTTGGTTGATTTGGTTATGCCGTGGAAGTGACGACGATATCGTGATATTGATATTACAAGACAAAGCAGTGCTTCGTCCTCCTATCAATTAATACCTTTATTTTTTTATATATATTCGCAGGTTGAGTCCAATGGAACAGTGCTGAGTACGAACTGGGAAGAGGTCGGTAAAGGTAAAGTGGAAATGAAGCCTCCAGATGGAATGGAATTTAAGGAGTACGCCAAGTAAAGTACCCCTCTCTTTTGCTCCATCTGCCCTAAAAGTGTTTGAGTTGTTACAGTTTTGGAATACACTTTAGTCGCCATTGCCTACTTTTTATTTGAAACAACGTGGGAATAAACATGAATTTTTGTACAAAATAAGGTTTTTCTCCTCTATGGCAATTTTTGAAGGTTTCTGCACACCGGATATTGGTAGGTTACAATTAACTCAGACTCATAGAGAAGGAGAGAGGTAACACCTGTCTATAATTCAAGTCTTCATTAGAGGCAATATGGGCACCTCAATTTTTTTTACTAAACAATGGGATCTCTTTAATTCGTTAACATTCTGGGTGGGAAGTGAGGCTAAGCAAACAATTTTACAAAATGTTTGATGTGCTGGGGTCAGGGCAGTTTCCTTACAGTACAACAGCGATAGCGGTTACAGTAGTTTTTAATAATTATTATTACGCAAATAGCATTGACATGTTTTAACCGTGAAGCTGCGTCTAAACTTGCGGAAATGGTATATTAATTCAGGTAAGGCATGAGATGGATTATCAAAAGGGCGTATGCGAAATAAATGAATTCTTAAGACACTGACGTGCGCATTTTCTCACAAGAGATAAAATATTTATTTTATTCCTGGTTATCTGAGTGAGTCAACGATAATCAGTGTTGGCTGGACAGTTGGTTTGACTAAATGGCTTGTGCTGGCGCTTTGAATAAATTGCATCCTCTTGACCAAGGGCCGATTGAGGGTGCTAGTTAGGGCACTTTAAACATATCAGAGCGAAATCAAACGATTCTCTTTTTTACATGAGGCACCACTGACTTGGAATGACTTCCTCAATCGTCATACGTGTCTTGTTTGCCTATCTGAACGATGGAAATCGACGATATACTAAGGTGTGATCTAGTCCAGTAGTCTATAGTCACAATATTTGAACGAACCTTCTACTACTGGGATCTACTCCATTGTTTACTTTCTTCGGAAAATGAGAACTCCTATACTTTGAACATACTCATATGAGGTGGAAAGTGTATCTCAAGAGGAAGTTTCAAATTCCTTTGTCGCCAAAATTAAATATTTAGGCTGTCAGCTATATATAGAATCGGCACTTTAGTTGCTAGTTTCTGACTTGATAACTGAAAGACTGGTAGCTCTCCTCCTGGAGACCGTTGAAGACTTAGGAGGCATGAAGAATCGCTAGTTATCTTATCTTGTGCTTTTTGTGCCATCCGGTATGAGAAAGAAATAGAAGGAAACTAATGGTTAAGATTATATCGAAAGTTTGGTTTTGTTACATCTGTAATGGCTAAATGCTTACTGCAAAGAAACCAGTGCCGTTGAAATACCGATGCACACTCTTCCTCCAGGTACTACCGCACCACATACGTATAGTCTATCAGTAGGTTATCCAAACTTTTAACTTTATATCACGAGCCTCTTAAAAGACCTTTAGAGAAAGCCGCAGGAAAACTTGCACCAGCTCATATTCCTCTGAGCTGAGTGGTGAACAAACAGATCTCGAAACTCTAGACAAGACACGTTTCTCTTGCGGCCGTCTGGTTTTTTTGTACATAGTTCCCATACGTTACGATTACCAATCTCGTATTGATTCTGTAAAATTACTTCATTTCCTAGTTCGTTATTTAACTGAAAAAATAGGTATTTAAATCTGTAAAATTTTCTTTATGTGATTGACAGTGGAAGGCCAAACCGTCGTAGAATCGATAATAATAGTTTGGTTCTTACTTTTTCTCTGACTTACAGCCAAAATAGTAGGAGTAGAGTAATCCAGATGGCTAGAGGACTGGAGATAACTTACAAACGAAGGGTTTATTTTGTGGCTTTGAGTTATATCCAACGAATCAGTCGTACTCTGGCTGTTATTGTTATCATTTAACATAAATGTATCATTAAAACACCGACTCGTATGACTGAGGCTGAATTCATTTAAGTAGAGCTTAAACACACACGTTACCTATGAGATCGAGGCAAAATAACTAGTCGTGTATTTAAGTATTGAATTTAGGAGATACTCATAATTTAGGCATGGCGTTTACCGAGGTTATACTTTGTCGGTGGAGTTATGTATTTTGTTGGGTAAGAAAAATGTAGTTTTCTGTTGACTTAAATTATATCTAGACCACACATAGTTCGGAGCACTGTAATAACTCACATGACCTTGCAACTCTGGAATTTCCCTTTGCTAAATGCACACATTCAAATTAGCTAGTGGTGGACATAACCATCAGCCCCGTTTTAGGACAGGAAATTAATTCGTTGTCATGATTTATTCAGTCACAACGCTGAGTGATTCCATTGGCCACGAAGGACACGAAGGAGAGGGGAAAGACGTGGGAAATAGAACTGAGAACGAAAAAAGCAGACGTCAGCACTCAACAAAGAAAATTCACACTGGAAGAAATGAGCGAAATGAGGTGAGATGAGCCGGTTGATAGTTTATCGTCTTTTTTTCGTGGATGAGCAACTGGCAGTCATGGCAAATGTGCGAAAGGCAATACACAGAGGTACTGAGCGGACCGATGAATCGTCGCTTACAGATACTGCAATGTACAAATAATTTGTTCAACTTCCATTGGTTTCCCAATGTACTTCACCTTTCAGCAGACTAAGTTTCTGTTCTCCACACTCAAATGCTCCTTAATGAAAAATAGTTGAAGCTTTTTAGCTCCTACCTGTGGTGGTTATTACATATAATAAACGAAAATGGCCCTTAGTAAAATACGCATTTTATAAATATTCACATAACTTAAAACATCTAATTCCATCTATTGTGGACATCAAGATGCATTTTTGTTGTCATTTCATAATTTTTATAAGTAAATGAAATTGCATTGCTTAAAGGTGACAAGGTAGTGCGATGAAGAAAATGTGACGTGCCTAGAAGAAATGACAGTCAAGTATTTCTATTTCCGAATAAAATTACTATTGTAATCTAAGGGTTTGAGATTTGTCCTAAAATCCGATAGGATACAGCAGCCCTTCCACTAATCAGAAAAATGCGAGTTCGGATGAACTAGCGCGTTATTGGATGCTTGTAACGAAATGAGAGGGGGCGAAAAAGGAATGGATAGTTAGCGGTAGGGGGGGGGGAGCTGGTTGAAACGTCACTGCTGTGTGCAAGCCAGTGAAATTAACTAGTATGGTCGTATTTCAACGCCACACGACCGTCTGTTGGTTAGTCGAAAAGAAAGCCGTACTAATGTGGCCTGATGTATCAATTAGGTCAAACAAAACCCAAAGAGAACCTCAAAATCAAGATATTTTAAGCGAAACTAATAAAATTCATCCAAATTTTATAGGTTATACACATATTATAATAAAATCTGATAAATATAATTTACTTGACGTATGCCTAAAGGAACACGCTCATTTGAAGGGTTAGGTGAAATTGAATATTTGTGGCTCGTCCAATCAATAATGCTAAGTGTGCATTAGGTGCATTCATTAACTCATTCCTCATGAGGTGCACTATGGAATATTAGACCTTTATACTCAAAAGTGAATAAAAAAGACCACCAGTGAAGAATCCATCGTGATCAGTATTGTTCAACCAGTCAGCCAATCATTAATCCCATATCAAACTCTATATATGCACATTTATTTGCCCAATAGCGAACGTTAGTTTGACAAGAGACAGAGAATTTATAGCTCTATCAATTGGACAATCAAGTTAGTTATTAAATGAAGGGTGTCAAAAAGGGAAAATATTACACACAATACAAACTTTAGTGATTCAGTCTTATTACAAATTAAACTACTTAGGATCATGTCAATTACATTTTCTTGAATAAACATACTTCATGGCTACTTCTTTGGCTCGAAAATTCCACTTAATTCAAGTAGAGTAAGTATTTGCAATACTTGGCTTGGATAAAGAGAAGATATTCTGGAGGTGTTCTTGCAAGAAACTTGTACTCTACTGCCTCACAGTTTGGTCATAATTAATCTCTGCAACTGGGCACTCACATTGCGGAATGTGCACCTATGGCCATTGATTTCGTACCACTTTGCTTGGCGGGCGTACATGCTGATAACTGTACTACCAGAAATTCATTTCGGGATCTTTTATAAGTCTCTATTCTCCTGCCTAAAATGGCATTGCTTTGAAAAAAAGAATGTGAAAATGACATCATTAGAGGCAAAATGATGCTGGAAACCCCTCCAAAACTTTTAGAAATTAGTTTAGTATCTGTCTAAATATCTAAATAATTGAGCAATTAGTACTAGTAAGGAAGAAGGTTTAACGGATTGATTATTAATAAACGTAGAAAAAATACCGGCACGAAAACA
The DNA here is from genome assembly GCA_000469805.3 of Hymenolepis microstoma. Lineage (NCBI taxonomy): Eukaryota > Metazoa > Platyhelminthes > Cestoda > Cyclophyllidea > Hymenolepididae > Hymenolepis > Hymenolepis microstoma. The sequence goes on along the minus strand of LR215995.1, from coordinate 13,151,816 downwards.
CGGTATTCGTGACTATTTAAACAAAAAAGTTGAAATAAAATACAATTAACGGGTTTAATATTGGATGCATAAAACTCATAGCTAATTTACTAAGTGCTAACTTAAATTAAACTACGTTTTTTGGACCAAAATGTTATTTTTGACTGTATTAAATGCAGACTCAATTATTTTTTAAAATTGGAAATAACTAGGGAAGGTCACCAACACATGAATCTCAAAATTCACCTACTTCATTTCTCTAAACTTCGCATTATGCCGTTTGTTCGAATTTTTCAAATTTTGAACTTGATCTACAAACATTTTTACAGGTAGAAAAGATGACATTTCTGGAAAGAATACAACCATCAATTCAAATTTAATGAGAGAAATTGAAAACCATTTCCAATTTTCCTAATGAACCTAAAAAACTTATAGAAACGCAAAAAAGTATGTTTATTGAATCTCGATCAACTTTGATTAATTACCAATTTAACTTGAAGTACCCTTTTCTCATTGTAAATACGAAAGTGAGTCGAAAATGATTGCTTATCTGACAACAGATATCGGACGGTCGAAATCTATTTATACGTTCCAGGTCCGTTAGAAGTGGGCTGAGAGCCTTGCTGGAGCAAGCTGAATCACACACTTGGGGACAGAGTAGGCTAATGGGGTGATCAGATTGGGAGTGCAATGTGGCAATCAGCTATATCAGGCTGCATGGGTATAGATAGCTATTGCTCCTTGTGGAGTTAAGCCGACCGTCTACTCTCATTGTTTGTAATCTCGATGCCTTTGATCCTATTTCCATACTGGAGCCCCTCTGTCTCATTCTTAGACAATATTCATTTAGCCACCACTCAATTCTCTGCCTTGGCAGCCTCTTGGAAGATCACAATTTTTGTCTTGGGATTTAACTATACTTAAGTCATATATTCCGGAAATTTGATTTGTCAGCTCATAATCCTTCTTCGACCTATATTTAAATAGACTATTTATTTGTCGATTTGAAACGTCAGAAAGAGCCAATAGTTAAGATTATTTATCGGATGGAAAATGAATATGAATTATTTGAATTAGAATTAATCTTTTTTAGTAAGAAAACATGACACACATTGCATACATCTCTCTGAATTATGTGCCCCAAATGCATCTAACACTCTCACACACACCCTCCCATTTTATTGCCATTTCTGTATTTCCATATAGTCTTAAAAGGTGATGCAATTATTGCGCTTATCAATAGCTACGTCAGCACTAATTAAATGGCAAAAATTATACCGTTTCCACCCCCCTTTCCACTGACATCAATAAGTGAAAGAGCGAAGTTCTTCTCGTTCAACCGTTAACTCAGAGCTTGTGCGAGAAAAGGAACAGTGAGGACGAAAATATGATGAGAGATAGAATGTAAGAGTTTGTCTACGTCAATTAGCCCCGCCCTTGTGTGTGCGTAAGTGGGCTTAATTGACAAACTGGTGCGCAGAGGCTATTTTGCGGACTTTTAAGTGTGTGCGTGTGTGCTGTGTGTGTAAGTGTTTATTTCCACCCATGAGAATAATTCAGTGAAACAGAACACTCTCATAAGTTAGGAAGTTTTACGGGACATTTTCTACTTCTTCTCTGTACATCTTCAACACATTTTAGGATTTCTTAAGCATTGTACACCAGGGTAACGACAACTCTTTGAAAGAGGAGAAGATCACAATGTATTGAGGCGAGACTTAATCATTGTATAGATCAGTAAGTCCACTATATTATTTTCAGTCAAGAAATTCAATTAACTTCGACATCAATGCAAAGAATGCGGAGCGTAAACTGTTGGGTGCTTTAGCGGAAAATAGTGGAATTGGTAATGACTATTTTAAGGAATAGTTTAAAACGTAACCGCATCACATACTAAATCACAATATCTCAAAATTGGAAAGCATTGAAAGAGATCGTTGTCACACTCATATTCTTTCAATTCCCCCTCCCTTTCACTCTATAATCTCACACAAGCAAATGAAAAATTTTAAAGGATATTAATTAAAAAATGATCTGGATCGATTGAACTAATCTGTTTTCGAAAATTTCGAAAGATTTATATTCCTATATAAGCAAACAGATAACTGAATTTACAACTTTTTAAGAATATAGTCCTTTAAATTTGAAAAATTTGCTCTTGCCTAAATGAAAGCCGTCATCAAACAACCCGAGGTTATTTCAAACAGGTGAAGCAATTTGCAACTTAAGTTAAACATGTTTTGAGATTCTAATTATATTTAATTTGATTTTGGGAAGAATGATTTAAAAGCATTGTGCCCCCCATTACTTAGGAAGTATTGAAGAACTTCTCTTTCGTCACAGTAGTTAAATATCTGCAGACCTCTTTACCTGTCACACACCAACAAATCAACTTGCCTTTGAGTGATGCTAAGTACGCAGTTTTTGAGGTGACTGATACATGGCGACAAGTTAATAGTTCAAATGACTCTTACACAAACGATTTATTCATTTATTTGCCCGAAACTTTCAAAATGAAGTGAGGACTCACGCTTCCAATGCCTAACAGCTAAGACGAGGGAATGTATGTTAAACATAAGTTTTTACAGAGGGATTCAAGTTGGCTAAATCAATTGAAAATACTTTTCCAACAACAATTGAAAACTAATCTCTGAAGATACCAAAATGTTGAGCAAATAAATAACTAATCGCATTTATCCATTTCTAGCTTTGCTTCAGCACCCCAAGGTAGCTATCGAACATTTAAAAATGCTCATGAATTTTTCATTAATATAGGTATAATGCTCGCATATGTTAGGAAGTTTTATCTCTCCACGGAGTACCTTTTCAAGCATTTGGAGCTAGCATAACCATCACATGCTTAATTAAAGCAATTTAGTGAAATTAGTTAAACCCAATCACATAGTATAGATAAAAACATTAGAAGAACTATTCCTTTTTACCAGTAATTCGTAAAACCAAATAATACGGGTAATAAAATCAAGAGAATTAGCCATTCATTAAAAAGTTCTGACTACATAATTATGTATCATTACTTCCCGTTTCGACGTACTTCGACTATTATCGTATTGAAGTTTGAAAATTCTGTTCCTGCAATAATAGAGCTACCAAAGGTAAAATCAACCAATTTTCCTTCTAACAACTTACGACTCAATGAATTATTGATTTTCTATCTATTTAGAAACGAATAATCGAAGTTAGATTCAAACAAACCCCGAATTCATTCCACGTTCTTGAAATTTAAATTGTAGAATATACATATTCGATTTTAAACTCCATTGACTTCTTAGGATCTATTACTCTCCAAAACATTTCACACAGAATTGAATCCCACTTGATATTTCCGTTTGAATGCCTTTCCATAACTATATTTTAGATATTTCTGCTTCACGAAAGTTATTTTTGTACAGTAAGACTCTCTTCTACACTGCAGTGTAGTTTGGAAGTCTAGGTCCTGTTCAATAAGTTTCTGATCTGGGATGAGTGATAAGACTGAAGTGCAATTATTAGCCAAACAAAGCTTAAATACAAGAAATAAAATTAATCTCAATCCAATTGATGTTTAGAGGTAAAAATGTCTCTAGACAAGTAAAAAGGCTATGTTCTAAATTACTGATAAGCTATCAGGGGTTGTATGCGCCAGAAAATTAATTTAGACCATAGGTGACTTAGAGGCAACTTGAGGGAACCCTCACCCCGGGACAGGGCATAGATTATGCAAATTTTCGGTATTAATAACGGAAAATAATGTTAAAGTGGAATAAATATAACAGATTCTCTTGGTTATATTTGTATTGCTGCTTAAAATGGCTAATTCAACATGTGTATTATAATCTATTAAGCCGTAAGCCAAGTAGGAACAACGGATTCTATGGCACAACATCTAGTCTAACGCTTATTGAGAAAATTGGACGAGTTCCGCAGTAATCCACTAGAGCGCAAGTTTAGTTTAATTTAGTATTCATGAAAGCAGTTATTATGGGTTTAAGGGATTCCCAATCATTAGAAAAATATTTCACAATCGACTGAGAAAGTGACTTGAGTCCTTAACTAATCCAAATTTTTCTACGCTTGATTAAAATCATTTCGTCTCCATTTAAAATCATATCTTTCTGAATAGAAAAGAAACACATTCTTTGAAACATCACATTTTTATACAACCACCTTCCCTTTATGAGAATTGAACAGGCTTAAATAATTGTTAGGTAATGAATCAAAAAGGGAGGGAGGGAGGGAAGGTGGAGTATATGTTAAATGTACTACTACAATGCCCTCATGAACATCTCACTTGCCAACGTGTGAAAAATCCATAACGCAGCTCTCGGTACTTTTCTGCTTTACGTCATGAAACGCGTCAAATTTTTTTTTTAATTTAAACCTAAACAACCTCACCTAAATGATACTGAAATCGACAAAACCACGCAGACTAAATTGTTTCCCGACTAATGAAAGAGAGAGAGAGAGAGAGAGTGAACAAAGAGAAATGAAAATGCAAATTTGGGTGGGTGGAAGGGTGTTATCTCACCACGTTGATCTTGAATACTGAGTGCGCGAAACCTTGATTGAGGTCTTCCTTGAACCTTCTAAAGCTGTTGCCACTTGAATTTGACTTGTCACTCATACTCGAATGTGTTGAAGGAAATGAAAAGTTAATGCCACCATTTGTTACACAAATCATTTGATGTTCTAAAATAAAATTGAGATAACTTTATTAAATAGACACACATTGAGATATCATTTCCAGACTGGAATCGATAATTAATTCAAGGTATGATAGATGAACGGAAAATATTTGAGTTTCGTCCTTAGGCCTTAAATTTGACTAAAACAAATCAGTTTTGAAAGCCATTCTCGGTTAATTGCGATATGCTAGATTAATACTAATGACACATTAGCGATCCGTTAATAGTAGTGAATCTCGATATAGCTATTCCAACATGACTAAGAACACTTTTGGCAAAATTATTACAAATATTTTCAATTTTGAACTAAGTGCTGAGTGGCGATACCAGAAGCACCTAAAAACCACACAGTATATTCCTCAGCTATATATATATATATATATATATATATATATATATAGATAGATAGATAGATAGATAGATAGATATAAAGATAAAGTTGAGAATATGGAAAATCTTATTTTGAATTCTGAAATTAATTTGTGAAAAGAAAAATAAGTCAAAATTGCAAGGAACCTCATAATTTTCACAGTTTTCTAGTCGATTGAAAAGTAAATCCAACACCAGGTTTCCAGGCTTTCAGAGATTTAAGAAAGCCCTACAATTATCGAGACTTTTGAAGGTTATCAAGTAAAAAAAGACTACTAACAGAATTGCACGATTTTATCAATGCAAAAATCTCTTACAGCTGCCATAAAAATTTCAGGCCACATGTTCTATGCTTGAGACCCTGGCGATCAAAAAATATACACCAGAATGCGTAAGAAAAAATTAACCCGAAGATAAACAAGTAAATCTCCGATGTTTCAAGTAACGGAATATAAATATAAATATAAATAAATAAATATATATATGATCTTCAAACAGAGCGCATGGTGGGATAATTAATAACTTTTAAGTATTATTCTATAAATTGGGTCTACGTATAAAAGTTGAATAGCGTTAAATGAAAACAATACCCGAAACGGAAGTATATTTAACAGATGAAAACAATCATACTTCCATTCAAATGCTCCCAAATAATAAACGCTTAAAAATAATAAGGGAAATTTTTGCCCTTGTTGTCTTGGCAAGGAACTTTATTTGATAAGAAAATGACTGTTGGCCATAGTCATGTCAACAACATTTGAGCATTACATATTTAATGATATTGCTTAGAACAAGTATTGCTATTTCGACTTTACCAATATGAGTCAGTGCGAATCAAAATTTCATGCTTATATTTGAAATACTCTGTTTATACAGATACCAAACGATCAATAAAAACTATCCTTTCACCCAATTGAGCTTAAGTTAAGTTTGGAATTACAGTTGCCCACCAACACTTTATCTCTAAGTTCTCATGCGCAATCTCCCTCTTGATCCTACTCTGAAATTACCCACATTACCTCAGCTTTCCTCCCTCCAGCTCTTACCTGACACCTCTTACAATTAATTCCGTCAGCCAGGGACCCACCAATTGTTGAGCCTTCTACCTTTTGCTCTCCTTTCTTCCTGCTAAGTTCTCACGGAAGCACAATCTCAACTAGATCCCTTATTCGTCTCTTATCATTTGCATGTAATTCCATACACTCCACTTTGTAGTACCCGAATCCACGAGATTTTCGGAGTTACTTAATTATCAAATGCCTTCTGAAACGGACCTCCAATTAAAAGATAAAGAGAATAAAAAGGCATTGTAAACAGCAATCACATGGTTAAAATGTAAATATTGTTTTGGTTTAATCAAAAGGGGGCGTTCCTCTTCAAGCTCAATTAAAATAATAAACCTAAAAGGAGGAAGCCATTTATCTAATCTAATTTAACATCAGAAGGTGTACTCAGTTTCATTACATTCTCTCACTTAATTTGTTTGACCTATTTCAATTCATCTCTGAAAGTGAAATATATAAAGATTACGAAATGGCAATAAAATATGCGTCGAGACATTGCCTTCTATTCATCTCTACTAATTTAGTCAAAGAGAAGGAGAGAGCAAGTCAGTCTCAGTTAGAATTAAACCAATTTTGGCTTAATGCCCTAGTGAATACTGAGATAGAATTGATATTCAAATGTAATGAATTGTAGTTAATTCATCTCTACTTATAGAAATGCTCATAACATCTTTTTATCTCTCAAGGTATGGACTATTTTTAAATATTCACGTAGATGAAAGTCAAATATGCAGTCGAACACGATTAACACCTCCTAATGTTATTTGTAAGAAACAGAAAAAAAGTAACTTCTAGGTTGATGGTAAGCCTCTTTCCCATAGCATTAAATTGTCAGTCACATTGCACCAAAAGTCAGAAAACGTAGAGAGTAACTGAACACGTTTACTCAACTTACGTACAAATAGGATTGTGTTGTGTGAAGTGAGAGGTGTTTGATGTAGCTGTAACAGCCAGGTCATTAACGTAGAAACAAGTAAATAGAACATAGCGTACATTCCCGCCAACATACCATTCAAGACAGAGCCGGAAAAATAAAGCTAAGTCAATGTCAGAAATTTGACTTGAAATAGTCAGAAGCGCAGCATTCAATAGATTGTAGAAAGTGATTGAGAGGTGGAACTTTACCATATAGGTGTGAGACAAGGATTATGGTTTCGAGGTAAATTTTAGTCGAAAATGAATTTATAGGTTAGATTGATGTGAGAATAATGCTTTATTAAGTCTATAAGACGAATATTGTCTGAAAAAATATTAAAAATTTTTAGGGCTAAATGGATTAGCAATTTTATACAATAAATGTAATAATTAAGCAAATAGAAAGATGAAGAATATAAGTAGAGGGAATATTGATTATCAATAGTGCCATTTTCAATAATTCAAAAATAATGAATGAGGATAATTTGATGATCTTCAGAAGCTGATAGCTTTAAAAGAAGACGCAATCGACCCGTAAACTCAACATATTTGCTCAGTAATCTTTAAGTTGTATTGCAGAGTTAATATGATTTAATGTTTCGAAATGGTGAATAAACCTTTGTGCTAATTGACGTTAATAAGTTCGCTGGCTTAAAACTTATTAAAATGTTGATAAATTTATCTATTATAACTCTGAAATGAAATAACCATCCATCGGAAAGAAATCTAATAAGGAAGTGAGATATATATCAATATTGGCGGTAGCTGGAAATCCAAACGCCCTTAGCACTAGTCCTCTACACGACCTCTATTTCTATTAGATATTCCATACTAGACTTATGCTTCCTTTATGCGTACTAATCGATAAGTCTAGGTCAGGCTCATTTGTGCGAAAATTTGAAGTAGAACTCCAATCAGATGAAATTTCAATTCATGTAGACAAACAATTAGGCAACAGTCAAAGGTCATTTGTTATAGAAACGCATTTTGACAATTAGTTTCTTTACTTAACCGAACTTTTAATTAAAATATCGTATTCTACGTAGGGGAACCCTTTGAACAGGAAATACCCTCGTAGTATCTCTTCTGATCACAAAATTACTTTGCCCCACCGGCAAATTTCCTCTCTCATCCAGGCAATTTTTAACTTTCAATGGATGCTGAGATATGGACTTATTTAACTATTCTAACATTTCCGAGGTGTTGATGTAAGAAACCTTAGCATCATTAAATCTTAGAAATTAATGAAAATCGTTGAGAAAGATACAGAATAATCACTCTAGGTTGATAATATTACGTCCGTCAAATATTTAGTACGAAAGACATCCAAACAAAGTAGTTTTTTGCCTTTGATTCAGAGGAATGATTTCTTAATTTGAGAATTACCAGCTAGACATTTTTGGGAGGACAGAGAAATAAATTGAGGACCAAAGATTCTGTATTTTAGAGGGTTTTGACATGATAGCTAAATGTTGTTTACCGTTAAAGAACATTATAGTGATATATAAGTACTTAACGCATTATATAATAAACCAAGCATTTTGTTTAATGATCTTTGCAACTAAATAGACTTTTATTAGAACATAATTAGACTGATTGCCATTAGAACTACGGTTTAGACTGTTAATGAAAATAATTTAATCAATAACTGTTTTATTTCCTCAATTTAACAAAGTTTAAAAAATTTAGTGACTATTGATCTTCTGTTACTTCAATTCAAACAAACCTAAAAATGACTGAAAAATAAGCCTATTACATTTAAATCACATGGCGAGTGCTATCATGCTAATTTACTAGCTATTAGTGTAAAATGTACCTATCGTAAATGAAAACTAGAGCTAACCGTAGATTTGGAAATGAAATAATTACTCAATGGTTTGAGAAGGGTAATGTTGAATATTCTTCCCTTTCACTGCTCGACAAATTAGTATTAATGCCCACAAATGCAAATACGAAAATCGTAATTATGTAGCTATGTACAAATAAAGATATAGTTTCGATATTGCCTAATGTGAATAGGATTTTTAGGTTATACTTTGCGAGGCGGCTATTGTTCAGATCGTGTCCATAAAAAATTGAGAATATTTTACCGAATTCTTTTTAATTCAAGTTTTGTCGCGTTTTTGCTTCGATTGTAAACATTTGATTAAAGGAGCTATCAATGTATTAGATGAATTTTAAAAGTATGAACATGTAGTAACCACAAATCTTACAACTAGTTAAAAACTAAAACTATGCAATCTTAAGGGTGGCGGTGGTGAATGAGCGTTAAAGCATACGAATATAAACTAGTTCATGAAGTACAGGATTTGGCAATTACGAAAGGTTGCACACCATCGATTACAATACCCACATATATTACATTAAAACACTAGCCAAAGCTAATAAAAATAACGTAATTTGTAAAAGCATTAAAGCTAAATTTTTCACTCCAAACTCAAGAAACATATCTCGCCAGTAAATGCAAAACGGAAAGCCATGATTTCCTTTGTCCATATCATGACATTAACACGACCTCCTGGTAAGCTGATTTAACAAAAATTATACTCAGGGATTTGGTGAATGCGATTAATACAGAATCAATACTGATAAAATCATTAAAGATAATAAATAATTTCAAAAATCAGAGTTTACCCCGATACAAAACACTATTGACAATTTTTAAGAATATCTATTGGGACAGGCACGTATAAAACGATAAAGCAGGTCGATTTTTAATATTATTTTGAAATTATCAAGAGCTATTAATTACCACCTGAGGGGATAATATAATACTTTTAATTTGCAACAAGTGTATTTTAATTAATTTAATTACTCTTATTCACAAATTTGGGATAATAGCTGACATAATTTGTCGCCGTATTTAGTACAAATCAATGTTAATTTCACCTAGCGAACTTGAGGAAAACGTTAGAAATAAAAAGGCATAACATAGAAACCAATTCTGACTTCTCCCGAAACTAAATTCATTGAGAAATAGATTGTTAATGTGTGAAAATAACGTTTCAGAATTTTAAAATTTTCGCCTAAATTTCAAAATTATTGCAAATTTTGGAGATACATTTTGATATTTATTGTTTTAATGGCACTTTCTCTCCATCCTGAAGAAATCTGTCTTTTTGTTTTAGCTTAAAAATGTTCTTAAATAGAGTTTTGGAAAGCAAGTGTTTATTCTACGCAAATGAAACATTCTAAAAGGCTAAATTAGTTTCATATTAAAAAAACCATTATTTTGCTAGTTCTTTTTACAAACTGAACTTCATTAAGATTCTTCTTTGATCTAATAATTAAATTTGTGGAAAAGCTGATTAATCTATTAACGATTATGCTGAAAATTTAACTGTTTAAGTCCTGCTATTTTAAGATCCTTTACGATGCTTATTATCATGAAATTTCACATAACCTTTTCAACCTTTGGAAGGAACAAGTGGTTAAGAGTGACAGGATTAATAATGGTGATTTAAAATCCGATCAATGAGCACTCCATATTGTGGGCACAATTCCCTCAGTACTCAATATGATACTTCATAAAATTGTTAAATTACTAAGTCAAACTTCTTAATAAATCTTCTGTCTTCATAATCAAATTTCACAAATCAAATGAAGTAAGATACTTTAATACTCTTGGTCTCAAACACCTTTTCCATCCCCCAAAAATTATTAATTATTGCACTAGCTGTTAGCCGACTTCAGTGGCTTTCACAATTAAAGGTAGTATTTATTTGACACTGCTCTACGTAATAATAATTGTAATTTTATTACCACTTCCTATTTATCTTGAAATTACATTAGTTCTGATCATACATAGTAATAAGTTAGCTTCCTTAATAACCTACAGTAAATAAAATTAATGACATGTAGCATAGGTGTAATTAACTATAATATCACGATTAGTGATAATCTTTTAATATCTAATCTATCCGGATCGCAATAACCATCAGACCTCTAATACTGCTCAGGATAAGGACTTATTGATAATAATGATACTGTTAATTATGAAGCTTTTGGACATCGCCGTCCACCCACGCACTAGCCTAAAACACTCCGTTTTCCGTCTTGGGCTTAATTTAGTAACAGTATGTACATACGCATTCATGACGGCTGTATAAGAATAGCTCTGCCATTTATAAGCCGTTACATCATTTTCTACCGCCAAATGATGTTAAGCCCTTATTGCCATTGTCACCACCTCGTTTGACCTTTGTTCTCTCCCCCCTAACCACCACCGTCGCTCCCCCTGATTTGAATCTTTTTTTCTCCTTGCCAGAAAATTAGATAAGAGAAAGTAATTCACAAGTAAGTGAAAGAGGGGAAATGAATTCGGCGTGCATCAAATTCTTGACATAGAGCTTCGTTAAAAGTTATTTATCCTTCGAACTGGAATTATTTCGGTTTGAGGTCATATGGTTTTTAGAAATTATTAAAACTGCGATTGTTTAAAAAACACGAGGATATAATGGTGTGCTAGGCGAAGGGTTAATGCAAATTATATTAAACAAACACAGTTCTTTCAGTCAACTAAGATTACCGCGAAGTTTTACTGAGAACAAGACCATCTAGTGTGGGACTGAATTCCAATTTGTAAAGAAGTTTTTAATATTTTGTAAAACTGTAAAGAACGAATTTGAAGAATTAGGTTTTTAATGCGCGTTTAAGTGACTAGTAGTTTATAAAAGGTATATAAATGGGCCTAAAACAGATTAAGAATTAAATGTGGGATATTAAACCTCTTACTTTCAATAAACTTGTTTTGGAATTAATTTCATAATAGGTGTATGTTTCAAGACATGATTTAAAATTTTAATTATTTAATTTGTTGAACGAGGTTAAGCAGGAGTGTACAGCACTTCGGAGAAGCCAGCAATAATTGGTGAGAGACACTCTTTTGGCAAATCTTAAATAGTGATTTCTAATAAGTTAAACGAGACCTGTAAAGATTCTTTTTGTGAGAATATGTCAATTAAATTCTTTAAACTCACAGACCATAAGTTTTTTGGCTTAAAATGCTTCCCGTAATTAACATCGCTTATTACAAACATAATATATAATATATATATATATAATATATAACATAATATATATATATATATATATAATCATGACAAAATTTAATATTCTCAATGAAAACAAAAGTTAAGTTTTGCGATGCATAACTTAATAACAGAAGAGTAGTCAGTTGGCCTCTCATACATAATCGCATTGAATTCGTTAATCGTAATTATTAACATTATCAGTTATAATCGTTTTTATACGTATTTTGCCTAAAATTTTATAAATTTGTAGTTTCTTTAAGAGCCCTTGGGATACATTATTATTTGTAAATACTTTTTAGATTTTAGGACAGTCATCGAGAATATAAATTTTAAAGAAAGGCTTACAAATTTCCAATTTTTCTAAAATGAGGTAAACTGATCAACGAAGTAAATAAAAATAATTAAAACTTAATCAAAATGACGAATTACAGATGACGTTTGAGTAAAAAGCAGGACTACCATTCGAAATAAACGCTTATCGCAGAATCAGATTCATTCCGATGGTAACTTTTAACGCATGAAGTTTCAAGAAATCTTATGGGCATTTTTAAAAGAGTGAAATGTCATCACAAGTTTCATAATTATGCAATCCATGATCAATGCTTAGAAGTAAAACCCTTTGGAATGAAGTTGAGAATTATTGACGTTTTATGAACTTCTTAATCAGATTGCAAAAAGTTTAGTCTACTGAGGCAGATCAGTAAAGCGCTAGGTAGGCAATGTCTTTATTTTCCTCCATATCAGCAATTACAAGGTTCTCGTTTTTGCATGTTGGTGCCTGGGTATTTAAAAAACCTATTTGTGAACTCAGAGATCGCGAATCGAATGGTCATTTTTTAACACACAGTGAACAAATTGCTCAACCACACTGGCCACATTAGACAAATATAGAGGCTGGTAGAATTCGGGAACCTCACAGGTGAGCCAATGACACTACTTTTTCAGACAGTATTTCAGTAAATCATTGGTTTGCAATTCCCTTTTTTGTGCCCATTCAAGTTAACAAAACGTTCAACTTTCCCACGCTAAATATAATGAAGTAATGTTTTTACACAGTGGTTATTATATTGCCAATTTAAGGTAGAAATTTAAAGCTAACAGAACAAACACAATGTAATCCTAGGTATCAAACAAAGACGGAGAATCATAAGATATTTAAAATGAAAGAAATACGGTGATATCAAATTCAACTGCAATCGCATTCACTGTATTTCATCATCAAGACATGGCCCTGATTAAAATAAACCAATGAAAGGAATCCTAACGATGCCAGTTAATTACTTTAAATTGCATTATTATCTTTGAATTGCGGTGGTTTGCTTATATCAAACAACTCGAAATTCAATTGAATAAAGTTTTGCCTCCGTTCTGGTCGTGAAAAGTTTTTGAATAAAATGTTCCCACATATCATAATAGTTATTAAAATTTAATGAAAGAAGTAGATATTCAAAGGCATGATCTGAAATAAAGTTATGTTGAACATTTTAAGCTAATGAGTGAATGAGACAATTCTCTAATAAAAGAATAGCATTCATTCTATCATTCTGACAAAATATTAGACTTATTGACATGGTGCTTGTCAATTAAAACAACACATGTATAATCGATTTAATAACAGATTATTCAAAGCTTCCGTCATAACGCAATGGAAAAACATTATAGATATCCAATTTTAATCTTTCTTAATTTTAAGTCGATAGACTATACTTAGTTTGAATTGTTCTTTAACTTTTTTTGAGAAGTTTACGTAATATTTTATTCTGAAGCATATTTTAATTATAAAAACCTATTTACTAAAAAGACACTTATAAGAAACGAAGTTATTGTCAATACTGAAATAGGCTTTTTTAAGAAAGCAACTGAATGTGATTTTGATTGTCCATTTGGTCATTTTGAAAATTTAAGAAGTTGGCTAAAAGATATGTGAAATTATAAATATCCGCCTTGTCCCATACTATGTTTTACCTTTATATAACGGAGATTTTTTCTTCCAGTTTAATGTATGAATATAATTTAGTTAAAATTTAAATCAGGACAAACTTCTGAAGCCAACCAAAATCTAGATAACTCGAAGGTTAGTCGGACATCATTTCATGAAAAAGGGAAAATATGTTTAGTCAAAGTGGAGCATTTACTGACTAACTGTCAATAAGGCGCCTTTATTTTCAGTACAGTGATTCAGAATTCGTATTTACCATCATTTATCCATAATGGATGCAATCGACGAGGTCTGTGGTCCATTTCAGTGGGGGAAAACTGAAAGTTCATAGTTATTGAAAAAGGGAACCATAATGTTATGCAGACTCGGCAAAAGGTATTAAAACGAAGAATACTTAATTTTAATTACTAAATGGTGAGTGAAGTCAGAAAAGAGGCTCACTTTAGAAAGTGGATCTTTACGGCAAATAAAATCTTGAAAACCTTCTCAACTCCAACAAGAATTGAAGTATAACTTGAATTATACTTGTTACAAGAGATGATAGTAATTTATATTTAGATGGACGTTTTAGATATCAGCTGGCTAATATTTTGTACTTTCTTTAGATCTTGTCGAGAGCATAGATGAACAATTTAAAAAAAGTATGACAAAAGAACAATTTTTAACTTGCTTTCACCGGACATTTGGAGGTTAACGTTTTATTTGTCTTACTAGGCTTTGTGCACTTTAGTTTGGCATTAGTTCTCTTCCCGACTGTCTGAACTATGTCATTGAAATAAAATAATCTACTTTATAATGTGAAATTTTCTACTTATCAGGATAATAAAAAATGGCTTAATTTAAACATGTACTTGTATTAATAGCTATTACCACGAATTTGTGTAATTGTAATGAGATTATTGTGGGCAGAATTAATTGGATTTGTATAATAATGCGAAATAAGGTGTTGTGATAAAGACTAACATAGTAATCATAGGAATCAACTCATTTGTAAATAATGAAAGATAAAATTTCTACACAGTTTTGAATCCGAATAGAAGATCAAATATTTTAAAAGCCTAATTCATGTTTATTAGAGAAAATACTAATTATTCAAAAGAGCTTTGTAAATGAATTGTTATTTATTTACAGGTAAAAAGTATAAATTTTTACACTAGAGCATTCGAGCTGATTCAGGCATTTATTGCTAGATTTCTTATTTAACAGGACAGCTGGTGGACGGAAGCTGAACATTTTTATGAATCCACGTGCATTAGCTAAGAAACGGCGTGATAGTGAGTACTAATGAGTGATCGATGTAAAAAATGTGCGTCATTACCCGGAAAAACATTAGAGAAAAAATGACGCATTGGCTTCTTGTTATTAGAATCAAACCAGAGGTTTTATTTCGATGAGTTTATTAGTTTTGCACCGACTACTTGATATTACGAAAATTATTATTTGAAATATTGTTTTTGATATGAATAATAAAGAGGAATGCAAGAAAGATGGGTTTATTTTAAGCCAACTTGGAGGTTTGTTAATATTGTAAATTGAATTAAAGATTTGAAGACTTCCTTATTATATTTGTTTAAATGAGTGAAAATAATGGAACTTTAATGGCTTTAGGTTTGAGAATAACTATCTTTCATGCTCTTAAATATTTTCGTTAGTTCTTTGTCTTTCTTCATGAAAAATAGACTTAATATACGTCCAGTTTCTAGGTTTTTGCTGCTTTATTTTTGAGAGGTGTTCAGGGCATAAAATGGCTAAACAATATCTAAAATTGGATCAATGGTATAGAATAAGAACCAGAGTATTTACCTCATATTTATCCTTTTTAACTGACAGAGAAATTAGTAATTTAAAATACCTAGCAATAAAGATGCATGTCAAGCTGATGCCATTCAATTGATATCATCGTATTAATTTAAATCTAAACAATAGATAACTGTTTTCATTTTTATAATGACCAGAATAATGCTGGCCAAATAGAAATAATGACCTAATTGAAATGAGCAAATCTTCAACGGCAAATTTGAAAACGTTAATGATAATAAAGGGAAATTCTCGTGAGACAGTTATGTCCTATCTCTCTCCCCCACTTTCACTCTCCTTCGCCCACCTCTGTACCTATTTTTGACACTTGTACCTTACACCCAAAAAATATTAAATTTTAATTTGGCTAGACTGAGACACCTGTACTATTTTGGCCTCAGGGTAAAGTTTTAAAAGCACTATATCAGGAATTTTGTACTTCACTTTTAATGAATGTTATTAAAAGCAAACTTTCAATTGGCATTCAGAATAAGACTTGTGACTTTTCAAGATACTATAATAGCAAATATCTTAAAAACATTAGTTATGTCAGTTTACTAAGAATGAGGTTATGTAAAACCAATTTGGTATGAAAATTTCATTTTAGACTTTTTAATAAAGAAAAAGCAGTAAAAGATAAAGGTGGTTATTTGATGATTATTGAAATAAATCTTTAACAACACTTGTGAAAGAGTAAAAAATTGGAAAAGTATATTTTTTTAATTCCTGACGTATTAAAATTTCAAAAGTTCAAGACTTTCGCTCCATGGGGTCAACAGGAGCCAAGGAAAAATTAAAACATAAATTTTCGCAACTGTAAATACAATCTTTGAACGTCTTAAATCCTTTTTTACTATTCTCTAAACCTGAAAAAGCTATATAATAAATCTCTTGAGCTAATTTCCGGAATGATAGCCTCGTAAATTGACTACGCAAAAAGAATAACCTGTTTTTTTCTTCTATTCTAGCAAAATGAGTATTAATTGAAAATTAATGACAATACATAAATAGCGTTGTATATTATTCTGACCATATAAATCATGTGTTATTGTCTCATCGTGACATTATTCTTCTCTTAGAAACCATTATTACAAACTATTATGCTAAATAAATTTCTTTATCGAAAGTATGAAGCTAAATGTGCTTTTTTCATCATTTTACCATTTAATGACAACTTATCTTTATGTAAAAAGGGAATAGCTTGAAAAAAGGCCTCTATGATGCAATATGGAAAATTTATAGATACCTACGACCGAAAATCCTTGTCAGCTAGATAAGTTACATATAATTCACGTTAATTCTCAGGTCTTGAGGTTAAAGAAATAAAATAAAATCATATCAGCTCCCTTATTTCATTGGCTAATTACTTAGTCAAATATTAGAAATGAAACTTATTACTAATCTTATAGTCGGCAGTCATATTGTTTAAATTTCAATTGCCAAGAGGAAAAATTAAATTTTCAAAAGAAAAGTGACTTCGAGTAGTTGAGAATAACGTTAAAATGCTATGAAAGATTTCCCCTAATTTTAATTTTGAAATAAATTTGTTCAGCAGTAATGATAATTTTTCAGTGCAACATTTTTAGAACTCACTGATCATTTGATTTACTCGAAAAATTGGCCATACCACTTAAAAGGATCGAAGACAGAATTAGAGAAGTGTTTACACGAGTTCATATAAATTTACCACACTGGTTCTTATACTGAGCTTATTATTAGTGTAAAATACAAATAGTAAAGTTCGAGTTATTAAGCAACCTACAGTAAACTCATAAAACCTATTCAGCTATTGATTTAATTAGCTCCGAACTCACCAAAAAGTTCCCTGCATATTTAATTAATGCCTGTCGTTATTGAATATATGTCTAGACAAGCAAACGGACCAATTTTGCGTTTTCATGGTAGGAATCTAGGACAGTATAACTTGCAATTACGTACATATTTTCGAAGAACAAACCCCATGATTTTAGCAATATTAGTGACGAAAATTTCGTAATTAACACTGCTTCCTATGTTGACAATGCGTTCGTATATTGAATCTATTTCACAGCGAAGTAATGAAGCCTTAAATATGCAAAGGAAAGAGGTGATGAAAGCGACTTGAAATGGTCATATACGAATTGTTTTTTGATTAAAAAATTTTGATTCGAATAAATTGTTCTTCAATTAATCCAATTATTTTTTACTTACTTCTCTGGTAGCTCTTCTTCCCTAGCTAATAAAGAGTTTGAAAATTCCCTAAAAAATGCGTTTTTTGAACCATGGAATTATTAAAATGAAATTACGTAAAATCCAATCTTTCGACTAGAGTTAATTAGGCGCTTTTCTGATGTACAAAGTATTTTAATGCATTTATTTGTGTCACTTATACGATAAAAAACGTTAAATATGGTTTCATGAAAATTAAAAGACATAAAAATTTCAGATACAATGGTAATTTTGTTGATTAAACCCGAGTTCGCTATCAGGAGAATCAAACAATTCACCGAAAGGAAAATGGACCATTTGAAAGTTGTCATAACACTTATATAAAGTAGATTTTCAAAGACTTAAAATCGTAAAATGATGATCGTCCGAAAAATCGTATTGATTGGTTCTTACTTTACCAATAAATGACCTACCTTCAGTAAAAACAACTATATGATCAAAGTTTATACTTCACTTAAACCAGTATGCATTTAAATATAAAAAATAATAATTTACTTTAATATAAGGCCGATTATAAATACGCCTTCGGGATCTATATTCACTCGTTATATCCGCTGTATAAAGGATTATAAACACTGAACTTTCATATTTGACTTCTTTATCTACAAGACGAGCTATATTTACAATTAAAACAACTTGATTAGTTAAAAAATATTCAATCCTGGGTAGTACTCATATATATATTTGAGCGATTAATCTATTGATTTAAATATGGTAGAGCGAAATTTAGTTCTTAGGGAATTTTAAAATCTAAGTTAAGCAAATAAGCTGAATCACTCTAATCTTAGAGACTAAAAATTCTATCAAAAATCCATGCATATTGGGAAAAAGTGCTTTTAGTAAAACATAGCAGAAGTGACGTTATACGATTGGGAAGAAAAAACAGGGATACAGAAATAACTTTCACATAAGGCATGAAATAATTGCTGCATAACAGACATCCTCTTTAAATAGAACGCACTTAAAGGGAGTATCAGTGATTGATAAAAAGTTTAATCGAAATTAATTAGCGTTGTCCATATATAATAAATCCTATATGATATCATGGCACTTTATTTCGTGGGATTGAAAGAAGAAAGTAAAGTCTTTTTAACATTTCACAAAGAAGCAAACATTTAAAAGGTGATGAATGTATTTCAGGGAAGGACAAATCAATAAAAGTGCAGAAAGTGCAAACTGATTAAGGTCGGAGTAGATAATGGAGACAATGTTTTCTATTTCGCACATATCTAGCTTACAATGAAAGATTTATAAAACATTTAATCGGTAATTTTGATTTCCAAGCTCGTTTGTCTAAAGTATGCAATGTCCTTAAAACGTTGGCTATAAAGCTAGGACACTTACAACTGAAGTCCAATTCTTTTTGGAAATTTTCATAATAATTAAAATTGATTTATGGAATATTCGAGGTGCTAGATAGCCAAGTTGTCATTATCATCAAAGAACACCTTGCCTTCAAACTATTATTAAAGGTGTCCAAAGTCCTATTCGTATTCTAGTTAAATTTATCAAATTTTCCATTAGGAATAACTAGAAAGGAACGGCAATATTTCTTTCGCAAAACCGACTTGGCAGAACTAATACCCTTTTAAACCCGAGGCTAATGAAATAAAAGTTTGCCATCTAATCATAAAAAAGATTAGGGCTACGTGAAACAACGTTCTTTGTATTATGAAATGCTTTATTATCACTGGTATGGATTTAAATGACATTAAATGACAATTTAATGGGTCATTAAAATCTTTTAGATGATTCGAAACTCTGATTTAGAATCACTTACTGATATGATTTATCGTTCATGAGGCTTTTTATATGAGTCTATTTAAGACAACGGGATATTTTTTGACAATTTTCTCATATATTCGAAACTAATGAAAGCTATGCATTTCTTTGCATTCCAACATAAACTTCTTGCATTCTTATGCCAAGAAATAACACCTTATTTTTTCAAGAAAAAAAGATAATTTAAAAAAGCATTAAAAAAGCATTTTTGTCAGCATAATGCTTTATAAAGGACTTCATAAAATGCGTCTTTAGCCTAAGCTTTGCGGTAACGTGTTTGATTAAATAATAGTAATAATAATTAAATAAGAGTCAAAATTAATGACTGAGTAATCTTTGATGGAATAGCACTCGGACTTAACATTTCATACTGTTTATGAAAATATGTTTGCTCAGTGAAAAGTAAAATATTAATTTTTTCTCTGTTAAAACCTTAGACAGTTTACAATTAGAATTAAAATAATAATACTAAGACGCCCTCGAGGGGTCCCTTATCGAACTTTCGACGGATTAGTGGTGCATTGATATCTTACTCAATAAATAAATTAGTTAAAAACTTCAATTCAGTTTTGCTTGATTAATAAAAGTTTAATATTTGAGGCAGAAACGAAGCGGATGGGAAAAAATCATATAATTAAGAAATGCTGTAATCAGTGAGACAAATAAGAACTGGAAAAAATCACCAGACAGTAAACTAGGAATGATTTAACGAAACTCGAAATAAGTCCTCTAACCCAAATGCAAGATATTTATTTTCACAGTTTCAGTCAATACAATAAAGTAAAAATTATGGTGAAACTGCAAATTTCAGTTATCTCAGCTCATATAAGTTTTTTTAAATTTTAAAACTCCTGAAATTAACAAATGAACTGAAAAAGTCGAACAAAACGCACAGACCACTGCAAATTTGACTTGGCTTGACAATCTAGATAAGAAAGTCTAAGATTTGGATACAAGAACACGAAGTTTTCATCAATCAAATATTCTACACCTAGATTTCAAAAGTCAAATGAATTTGCCACATTTAATTTACATTCAATTATTTTTCGGGCCTCTCCACTTACTATTTATTGATAAGATTTCAGTTGATTTTCCATGACGAATAAAGATTCCAATTTTTTTGTTTTATAAGCGATTATTTTTTGCAAAAAAAAATAAATTTAAAAATATAAATTCGTTAACTGAATATTAGATGTTTAATTATGATTCAGGAGATGTCTGAGCTGTATCTTTTCGAGAATCATTCCTGGTTATTGAAATCGTTGAAACCGTTTATCGATATTACTCAATAGAGTTTGAAAAAACTCTACTGATAATATCAACAAACATTCAGGAGTATATGTGGAAAATGTTGTTTTAGGAACTGGATAAAATTAAACCCCGAATATCTAATCTATCTCACCAAATCTGAGAAAGATTTATGCTTGTTCAAGCAATGTTGCGTGGTAAACCAACAAGTTTGTTGTTGTTAAAATCGTTAAAAATATTTTGACTTCCATTAAACGATTAGAACAAGTGCTATTGTCTTTTTGTCTTATAAAGTCTATTATTAGTGCAGAAATAGATAAACTCAAATTATCTAATTATTTGAGGAAAATTTATACATAATTAACCTAAGTCATGAATGTGAATACTGAGAGGATTTTTTAATAAATGGAAAATCTATAATAATTACTCTCAAAATGAATAACAATGCATCTAATCAAGCAACTCTGACCAATACCAGTTAAAACTAAATCGATATATTAGGCCAAAACTTTGAAACGGGAGGGTTTGAGCGAGAATAATAGTTTAAAATGGTCAACAAGTTTGTTGCTCAAATAGTATTTCTATTTTAAAAAACAATAATAGGGGTGCTTCGAAGTTTTGTTACTTGAGTCGATTGAATGATTGAATTTTCACTTATGGGTTCTACCTTGCTAAATCAATTCTGTCGACATCACTCCGAATATCTTAGTATTAGAAGGATAAATATGTTGAAAGTGTTGGATATCCAAAGTAAATAAAAGTATCAATTCTCATATTTTACATAATTGTAAAAATACACAACAGTAAAGGCTCGTTGCTTGAAAGAAATTCGACCCTATCGTTGACATTTCCTTAATTAAATATCCTTTGTTGTATTCTTGGATTTGCCAATCTTTTGGGAAGCCAATAAGACAGTAATAGAAAGCGTATGTGTTAAATCCCAAATTGCTCAACTGATCAGCTAACTTAAGATATGGCCCATAAAAACTCACAGATGGACCCATGAGACAGGCCCTGGGATTTGATTTTTTTGCGCTGGAACGTGTCGAATGAGGTAATCTCATTTAGTAACCTGAATCTAAAATTCAAGCAAAAAGTGACTCTTGTTATGACGGAATTTCCTCAGATTACATTTTCTCGCCACACTTTACTCCACTTTTGAACATTTTTACTATTCCCTTCGTTCAGGTATCCTCACTAGAACTATAAATTGTAAATCATGTTTTTGCCAGCCAATAATGAAGAGTAAATTGAATGTAATAGTGAGAATCCCATACGAATATTTATTAAAAAGGAAAACCGCCCTTACTCTAATATTTCTATTTTACACAAATTCTAATAAATACTGTTCACTCCCTTAAAATTAAAAAAACGCCATGGAAACTTAGTTATTTCACTGTCATTTGAACAAAGTTTATCGAACTACTAACACATTTTCGAAAAATATGAATTCGAAAATGAATGATGATGAATCTATTATTTGTTTTAATATACTTGTCGCGCACTAGTCAATATGTTAGAAGTTACGGACTCGATTCTATTGTCCGAAAATTCAGTGATAGATGCCACCAACTGAAATGGCTAGAATTCAGTTCCTTTATCAGGGAATCTCTATGATATGCGTTGAGTCAAAGAATTATTACAATTTTCTAACTACAGTTATTTGGTAAAAAGGATATAAAAATAGGTTTTAACGCCATGACATTGGAAATAACTTGTAAAAAATCACCATGACTGCGTCCTGTAAGTTCTGCGATGCTTAAATTCCCTCCGATATTACTGACCAGTTGTTCGTGGCTCCTGAATAAATTTAGACTCACGAAACAATCATTTTAATCCACTGATCAATAAACTCTAAGCATCGACAACATAAACCAACTCTTAGCATTGCGGTCTAATCTGAAAATTCAATATTACATTACTAAAAATCCAAGTCAAATTTGAAAATTCTCTTGAATAACAGATGCAAATGAATTTAAATAAGCGTATGGCTTTTCACTCGATTCTACTTCATCTCTCCACTGTATATTCGACGTTCCCTACAATTTGACGATCGTATTTAAATTTGTAAAGTAGCATGAATGAGTTTCTCAAATACCGCACAATTTATACTAACACAATTAACAGGATACCGCTTATTAATGACATTAACAATTTCAAGGCCAACATTGAGCTCTATGATACAGTAGCTTCATCAAATATATTTTAGTCATCACCCAACAAACCGATTAACTACTGTTGTAATTTTTTTCAAAACAATCTACTATAAAAGTAAGGCTAATACTCCATTTTATTATTCGAAAAATACCAAAATATAAAAATATAACCTACCAACAATATAAACAAGCCAGATGCACTCTCAGGGGAGTTTCAGCCAAATAGAAAATCTATTTATATGCTGTTTTAAAACGTATATTATGATCAGTTCAAAATATGCGCCTATAAAAGGTACAGTTGAATGGATTTATGACAATTTTGCTCGATCAGTAATTTTCATCCCTAGTTTGCAATTAATTATTAAGCAACAAAAATTACAAAAACAGGAAAAAATTAAATAAACTATTTGAATCATAAAGTTATGTTGGTACTTGTTTAAAACAAGTCTAAAATTTAATACCACAAAATAATTTTTGCACTAGATAGGAATGGCTTTTGAATGCATAGTGTAAAGTCATGAAGGCTCTGATGAGAGACTCGAATTCTGACATTCTCTGTGTTAGGCAGACGTAATCAATGTGGATGGTCGTTCCCTTCACCGGGTACGCACCAATGGGAACCGAACCCCTGATTACAGACATGGCAAATGTGTACAAGGAGCAATGAGTTCCGAAAGCGCTGCATTATAGGATAGTTAATTGATTTACACTTTTAGTTTTTTTGTGAGTGAAAACGAATTTAAAATTTTTATGATATCATGCCAGCAAATTTTACAAGTTGATTTATGCTGTCGTGATTAATTATTGGAATTAGTGATTCAGCAATTTAGTTATATATACATGTCTACAAAATCAAGTTAAAATTAACCTTCAATGAAATAAAATAAATTGATTATTGCTTAGGTTAGAAATGACCCGGAGTTTACTTTGAGAGAAGTTGAGGTCAATGTAGTGCCTATTCTTAGGGATTTATAAAATGCGCTTTTTTTAACTTATATGGCACAGGAGATTAAATTCCCAATCTTAGGTTTATTTATTGCTTAGAAAGGGTCTGAACCAAGAAGGTAGTGAATTTCCTTGGCATTCAAAAAAATGTGGGGAGATTTGTTTTCGCCAAATAGTCACGATATTTATATCCAACAGTTTCAAAGTTTGATCTTAGGACCAAGAGTTTGACATGAAAGCATATTTAATTCTGTGAAGAGGATAGATATCACTTATTTGAATATTAGAATTTTATTATGGTTTTAGCTGTGTACTTTTTGTATCAAACAAAGCAAAATGATTATTGAAAGTCAGATTATGATATTTTTGCTAAGACGAAGGTGTCAACTGAGCTCCAGCTGAATCCAATAAGCTTGAAGGTGGAAAGTGAATCATAATCAAGGGAGGACCTACCTGATGATGACATAAATGCACACTTTTCATCAGTAAACAAAGAGGGAGAAAGCAGACAAACACCTTGTCGTTGGTCATGCCGAACGTTCCAAATCGTCCTTTCCGCTTCTTCTTTCTGCTCAAGTCTACTATTCACTCATCTTACCTATTCCCTCTCATTGAATTCTATATATACAATGAACCTGTGGTTCTACGTAACTCCTGTAACCTGTTACTCTGTTACTAAGATACGTTACTCTGTGATCGAATATTCAAGCCTAATTTGTAATGAAATGTGGAGTTTCTTCTGACCCGTCTTGACGAATTTTTTTATTTTCTTTATTATTTCTTAAATCTGAAATATTAGGATGACCTACTACATCAATCTGTTCACATCGAAATTTTCATATGCTGTTTAGTTGGTAATTTTGTTATCTTTCTTAACAGACTATCAAACATCTAGTTGGGCAAGAAGTTTGGTAAATAAACTTAAGTCTCTAAAGATTTCAACAAAAAAATAGTTAATAAGTTAAAGGTGAAACTCACTTTTCTTTCTGCTGAAGACTTTTACTTCATTCAAGTCAAAATGATGTCTGTGTTTCATGAAAGAAGAAAAATCGCCGTTTACTACTGGCTAGTTCTCTGTGATAAGCAATTGGATGTTGGCTCACTTAAACAGACATACGTCGATGCAATCCATATTAAGGGTAGAGAGCAATAGAGAGAGAGAGATGTTTCTATAATCCATTACTATATCAGAATTAAAGGCAGGTCTGAGTTCCACTAATGGTTATCCAGTAATCTGTTACAGTGCATAGAGAGCCTATCGCCTTTCGCCTACGATGGTCTTTCCTAGAGCCTGAAATTTGTTTAAATGAAGAAACACCGTAGGCATTCTTTAATAAGTAAAAACCTATATGCTTAGTATTTTGTGGGGGGTTTGTGCACAGAGATGATTGGTTCCTATGGGTTCAATCTGATGCTAGCTATTCCTATTAAATAGAATATGAAATGTTCGCCAATAGACCAACAATTTGTGATTAAACACACTAGAACATTCAAGATTCAAAACCTATTGTATTTCCAGTGTCATTTTTTAAATTTTATTATTATAGTTGTAAATAAGAGCAGAACTTGACGCGAATTAGATACACAGAGAAAGCAGAATGGAATATCAATGGATCTGATTTGCATCATTTTTTCTCACAAGGTTTAGAGTTTCCTACTTCTTTGGTTCTTATTATTTATCTACAAGTATCTCATTGAACGAATTCATTTTCAACATTTTCATGCCTACATTTTCAAACCTGAAAATAAGATAGTACTCCATGACCCTTGTCAACCGGCGCACCTATTTTCCAGTCAACGTAGAAAAGGCTCACTTAAAGAACGTTACAACATCTTTACTTCTTTATTTTCACAGGCATATTGACTGTGAGAGATTGAGGTTTTCATCAGTTACCAAATGTGGGGTTAAAAATCAATTTTTGTGAAACCAGGTTTTCTCACCATATTCAACAGCAAAATCTTAAAAATTGTCCAAATGATCACTCTCGCATCGCCAAATTTTATTCGAATCTGTGCAGCTGCTCTTTTCCAAAATCAGGCCAATTCAGTTATCCTTTAAATGTAGATAACTTCTAAATAATGTATAGCATGTAATACAGATATGCTTAAATAAATACTAGTTAAATAGAGCTTTTCTCTGAACACACAACTGTAGAACTTCCAAGACTGCTGAATTTCTAGCCTTCCTTCAAAATCACATATCCCATTAACTGGAAGAATACCCAAGAGTCTTCACTTCCAGGACCCAGGAAAGATTGCAATGGACAATTCAAGTAAATAGTCTCCTGACAGAGGATTTTAACAGAAGATGGATCTAGAAGATATCTTTGAAGAAGTCATACAATTTATTATCAATAATCTTTAATCAATAAGTTGGAGAGGGGACACGATGAATGTGAAAGGTTGTTTTATGGGAGAAGGAGAGGGATGAGTGATTTGTGCGTGGGAGGGGGGGGGGAGGGAGGTTGGGTGGAAGGAGGTAGGGAGCAATATTGAGTCCTTCAATAATTTTATTAAATGCTTTAAAGATCAAAATATATGTTTGGTTGAGGGGTGGGAGGTTATTAAAAGATACTCAAAGGAAAATAAATCTATCGTCATTGATGGTTTCAAAACAAGGTAGCAATGAAGAAGTGTTAAATCTGGTTCTTTTACCTAATCTTCTTTTGTTCAAACGACATCAACTTCGTCGAAAAATATTTGAGTTTTCATAGGTAAATAGTAGATACATACGTACATATAAGAAAATATCTTCCCATTAGGGCAAAGAAGATTGAGAAATAAAACAAAGAACACAGTTCTGGTAACTCACATCAGTAGCCAAAAATCAATTTGGAATAAATGGAGAGTATATTCGAATGCATGTGAGCAATATTACCGCCCAGCGGCTATTTGGTCTAAATGGCGATGATATAAGTTCGTCTGTGGGTTAACTGAATGTATCACATATTTCTGAGATGATTTGGCTTCTCTGGATGGGTAGCGATGTATAGAAATAGAGGAGGAAATCAACGAGAGGGATGGGGTGGGGGGGGGGGGTGGGGCTGGAGGCGGTAATCTTCAAAATATCTACCCATTCTTTTACTGAGGCGGTGGTTGAGGTGGTGGGGGTTGATACATACGATATGATTCACTTTGGCTGTAACTTGTATCACTGCTTGCGCCACTTATATCAAGCTGTTGGTAAGAGGTCTGACTCTGCATACTCGAAGGGCCAGGATTTTGTTGCGATTGCTGAGGTGTCAAAGGTTTCCGAACCTGGTACTTTGTACTAGGACGACGTCCTCGAGTACTTGTGCTTGGTCGTGGGTTAGTGTGAGTCCTTAAATGTCGAGAACGTTCATCAGATCGGGCAAAGCAGCGATCACAATACTGGCAAGAATAGGGCTTTTCACCTGTATGGGTTCTTCTATGTGTAATCAAGTGATCGCTTCTAGTGAATCCCTTGTCGCAAACGTTGCAAGTGTATGGGCGAAAATCACTGTGAGTTCTCTGATGTCTTTTAAGTTCATCCACTCGTGCGAATCGCTTTTCGCAGCCTTCTGCATTGCACACAAACTGTTTCTCCTTTGCCACAGTCGAAGTTGATGGGGTTGGAAGACTTCGTCGTGGACATATAGTGAGACTGGAACAACTAGATCTTCGCATTTCACTAGGAAATTCATAGGGTTCATGCTTAATGAAGGGATAGCCTTGTGAACTAGATGGTCCAGGTTCAGTTGCCGTAGAGGTAAGTCCGGGTGCTTGTGCGCTAAACGGTAATATATCACTACAGGAGAGTGCTTGTGGGACACTTAAGCTTCGTCGATTGACGAGGACATCAAATCTCTCACAAGTGGATGTGGGCTGGTCAAAACTTGCATGAGTACCGAGTCGCATGGGCTGGAGGGGAGTATAAATGGGAGCTTGTGTAGGAATATTAGATGTAACAAGTGGGACAATGGCTTCTGTAGTTGGCTGGGGAGCAGAATTCGACACTCCAATCGTGGGAAGTGAGAATGAACATTGGAAATAGTAGGGGTTAGTTGGTGCTGAATCCATGTAGTCGATTGCCTGAGGATAGGAAGCCCGAGCGAAAGGAATTTGGCTTTGGAGTTGTTGCTGCGGCTGTTGACAGCATGGCATTCTATTGGGTTCGATAGGGACGTATGATTGGCGTTCCATTGGTTGTGGTACTGTTTGAGGAATATCGAATCTCATTGGTCTCTGGGACCCCATCTGTGTATCGGTCGCAACCACAGGATTAAGACCCGATTGAGAAGATGTTGGGATATCTATACGACAATAAAGAAAGAAAATTTTAACAAAACCTTTTCACGATTTGTACATAACTAATCATCCGGAACCTTTAAATGCATCAATACTCACTCAAACTCTATGTATAATAATATTGGTGGAATTTTTTCTTAAAGCATTAGAAGCATATGGCAGAGGCGAGCAGATTGTGGTGCTCTGTGTTAATATTGGTGAAATAATTCAAGAAAGAAAAGTGATTTGTGAGATCGCCTACAACTGAGCCATCAAAAGGGCAGCAAAAGTTGTGAATACATCGATTTGAATTCATATAGAGAGTACTGAGGCGTGCCGCGTTAAACCATTGGTTTTCTCTCGCCTACGCAAAATTGACCTCCAATTTGAAGACCTACTGCCAGACACACCAAATGTGTTGATAAATATACATTCTAGAAGATATTATTCAAAACCTGTCACACTTTCTATATGTTTATGCTTTCATATTGCATTGAAGTGCAGTCATTGGTAAACTCCAAACAAGTGGAATTCATTCCTAAACTCTGAAAGGTTTTTAGGACAAACTTTCAAAATTATGGGTGAAATGGATAAATGCACTTTTTAGAAAATCTATCCTCAAAGGCCATTATCTGTTACAATATGATTTGTAATAGGTACAGATCCGATATATACAAATATATATGATATTGAGAGTAGATTTCAGAAATATTAAAGGATTTAGAAACTACTCTTAAGAACCAATCAGTATTAAAAAGGTAGATAATTGAAGTTCTTAAGATTAGAAGTGTGTTTCAAGTTGGATAAACAATAACTTAAAAAATGCAATTTTGTAGGTTTTTCTTCACTTGAGTACTTTAAAGTTGCGTACTACGCTTTACCGAATGATATATCACGTTTGCAGATCATTGAGCGTTTTAAGCAACAGATAGTGAGAAAGAGTAGCGTAAGGAATTTCATTCAACGTTAAAGAATCCGATCCGCTTAAACAGAATAGGAAATCTTAAAAAGGTGACCTGAGAACCTATTTTGCATTCGATGTGGGAGTGATTTTCATTATGAATAGTGGTGGTCAAAGCTTTGGTGTGGAATTAATGGAAAATTGAGTTTTGACTCTCTTATCTGAATAACATAACTTTTCCACAATTATCATCCTAATTAAAACTAGAATGACATCTGATAGAATCCATCGACGTATTTTAAGAAATAAGAACAATAATTAGCTTGAAAGCCTGTCAATTCTTTCACAATGACGCAAAAAATTCAATTTGAAAGCATTAATAAAATGTAAGATTCAGTATAGCGTAATCACAAAAGCGTCTTTGACATCCAGTCAAAATTCTAAATAAAATAATTTAATGTAATTTTTTAAACGTTTTAGATAGCCATCTTTATTTCAGTTCCAATGGTGCATTTTAACGCCTAATTCAGTATAGTGTCCTAATTCATATTGAAAGATTTAAAGATCACCGTAATTGAAAAATAAGCTGACTAATTAGAGTTAATACTCATTTAAACATGGAATAATTCAAAGGAAATAGCTTTCTCGAAACAATCTTTAATGTTTTGTACAATTGCTATTATTCCTACGATGATAAACTGCCTTTTTGGATAAACGCCTTCATTCACGTCTAATAGTAACTGACTATGGAGTTTTGTATCAAAAGGATGAATAAAATTGCATTTACTAAGATATCTTCCCAGCAGAAATATTGCGAAAGAAACAGGAATGCAAGTAGGCGAAATGTTATCGCCATTTTCGATGGCAATGTAAAACAAATCCTGGCGTGACCTACGAAATAACGTAGATACGAGGGAAATCAGTGTATTATTCACTTGGTTGTTGGAAAGAACCTTTAATTTCTGAGTAAAAGGTAAACTAGTTGTTTCAACCTAAAATTTTACTTTTAAAATGAACTAAGCAAAATAGTATTAGACTAATTAGTTATTTAAAATACATTCTTGTAAGAAAATTTGTTTCATACCCGATAAAGTGGCTTGATAAACACATTCTTAAAATAAAAGAACGATTTACAATAGAATTAATGGAAGTATAAAAGAATACGAAGAGGCCATACCTTCAAATATTTGAAATGATCACAGTTAAAAAGCATTTAAATCCAATATTTCAAGTCACCAAAACATACTTTCACCACAAGTTCACTTAAATAGTGTAAATGTTTATCTTCAAACATTTTCAGAAGGCCTCCAAGGGAGTTTACAGTTTAATTGTAATGAATTTTAGTAATGAAATTACAGAATAGCCACGGTTGTCAAATCGGCTAAGTATGTCTTTTCAATTACTAGCTTTAGAGCAGGAATGCATTTCCTGGGAAGAGAGAAATTTGTACACTTAGAAGCGGAACACGTGCAAGTTTACCACAGGGTCAGACTGTTATGTCATCGTGGTCCTTTAATAAGTACTCAGTTCTCCTAAGTCTAAAGAAAGCTCCTCCACCATACTTTTAACCCCAGATTTAATTAGGAAATGTCAAATTTTGACCGTTTTCTCCTTAGTATTTAAGAAAATCATGCTAAGTGATATGAAATACCTGAGAGCCGGCGTATGAAAGGTATTCATAATTTAAGTGGGCACAAATAGGGAGGTAATCAATTGTGGACATAAAGGCCATAAGTAAGAAGACAAAGAGGATGGGTACTTACTAAGATCAAATCGAGTAGTATAGGCCATAATATCGGAGGATCTGATTGGAGTAGGAGTATCAAGGTTCTCATATCTTGAGTAGTCATGAGCAATGTCAGTAGCTGAGGCACTAGTAGTTGGAGTGTAACCCGTTTTAATCTCAGACAGAGGCGGTGGATCTTGCTCCATGACCTCTATGTCATCAAGTTTGGGTTGCACTCCCATCTTTCTTATAAGAAGGGCTTGCGACATGTGTGCTTGTGCCCTTAAGAATGACCAACTGCTGTATAATTATCCTCAAATCTATTAGCCAATAAGGCGCCGCTTGTGCACTACAGATGTCAGTAACACCAAAATTGGTAGGCAAGTCAACCAATCCCATGCATTTACCACTTTAATCAGCAGGGGAGTATCCATTCAGTTGTCGATTCCAAAGCAGCCACTTGTCGATTAGATCGTCATCACTATACACGTGCAAGGCGCTTGTGGCAGCCAATCGCAGAATAGGTTGAAGTCTATTCGTTCACACGAACTAATGAATGTAACGCAGCTTAACCGGCTTAGTAGACATTACATAATTTTTTTCTTCAAAAAAATGCAATTTTCTGAAATTTTAAATTCCTTTTTATTGACTTAAACGAGTTTCTTGTACTGATTAGTCTAAAATGGAAGATACATTCATTCAAAGGTTTTGTAATTATACGCCTTGGTTTTTCCACCGAGTTCAAAGAATAGTCATTTTCGTAGATTTGATGTAATTTAGTTAAAAAAATGTGGTGGTTTTATGACGATTGTTTATTTTTAGAGGGGGAGAGGAAGAGGGAGGGGGAGAGAGGAAAAATTTCCCTCCAATCGGTTATATGCAAATGTTTTAAAAATGTCATTTTTAAAATGCAAAGTCAATTTTTGTTTTATAAAAGAGAGAAAAATTTTACTCCAATATAGAAATATATTCATTTCTGCGCAAAGACGCTTTACCTCTCTAAGACCGGTACATTTGGCGTGCGGGTGAAATGTTGGGACAGAAGCAGATAAACAGGAAAGAATTTTGCAATTTATCAAAAGCTCGCTGAGTTCATTTCAGCAATGCTTTACATCCCTAAGTGCCTATTTCAAAATTTGACTCTTTATAATATTAGCCAATTGGCACTCAGTTTTGTATATATTAATTCAGGTCAAGTGGAAAAGTTGGTTTGGTATTGGGCTTTTCAAATGAGTTTTAAGGTGTTGGATTATTGTAATATTAAATCAGAATGGAAAAATAGAAACTTGCTTGGATAGATTTTCATATCATAGGGATGAAAGATTTTCTTCTGTCGAAAGGAAACGTTCATATTTTGAAGAGTATGTTAGCTAAAAAAATAATATTTCCTCGATATGGTTAAAGGTTTACATGGGCATGAAATACGATCATTTAGAATGGAGTACTTCAGCAAATTCTACTCAATATAAAGACCTCATTATTCGTTTTTTTTGTTAAACCGTCTTTAGGCCGAGTTTCATGAAAATATTGGATGTAAGGTTTTAATATGAGATCTTGGAGACAATTAGAAAAGTTACAAATTTAAATTTTATAATCTTTTGATCTTTCACAGTGTCTTTTAAGTTACTCTTAAAATCAAAGATTTTCAAAAAATTGCAACAGATGACGTCTTACCTCAATGATCGTTTTACTGAGAATAGGAGTTATACTTTAACTTCATTGAAAGGGAGCATGGTAAAGCTTGAGAACACTTGGTAGGGAATCATAAATTCATGAAAAACCCTGGCTCCTGTGATACCTGTTTATATCTCCGACAGACCGGGAACAGATGTTGGCACTCAGCTATATTTTTTGTCCATTGCCTCTTGTCTCGCCTACGTTCATAGGATTCTGTGAATAAAATTTAGTAACTGTCGAAGCACACCCACATATACCGACCATTCTCTGGCAGACAAGCGGACAAGGAAGCCATGGGTAAGCCTATAATTTACTGTACTTTCATCTACTTAAATCAAAGCGCTTAATTAAACGCCTATCTGCTGCTGTTAACAGGTGACAAATAGATTTGATAAACAGATACAGTCACATAGCAATGTCCATTACGGATAGTCTGTGTGGTAACTTGTACCATTGTGCAGTTTTTTAATAGTCAAGAGTTGGTTGCCCCTACAAACTAACTAATCTGTCCATTCAGAGGGTTAGAAATCCCAAAGCATAAAGCTATTAATCAGAACGGGGGGGGGGGAGGGGAAGGGAAGGGAGGCTGAGAGGGGAGGGATATTTTGCAACATAAAAGAAGATTCTTGTCAAGTATTACATCTTTAATATCTTAATTCTGTTCTCTCCTATTCTATGCCCTCCTCCTGTTCAAAATTTTGCTACGATCTTAATGTATTATTAGAATTACGCATAAAAATTAGAAATATTATTCATAATCACTACGACGCTAGAAACGAAGTACAAGGTTATACTTCATCGGTTGTTATATAGGAACTCCTTTAAGCATTGATTGTTAGGATTCAGTCGAATATTCATAGAAAATTCTGAATTTGCAGTTGAATTAGATAGTGAATTCCAAATTTTGCACCCCAATTTAATATTTCAATGTCTGTAAAAACATTTAGATTAAGAACAGCCAATAAACACGATCATTTTACGCAATTTAAATGCGTCCCTATAAGTAAACTGCATGCCATTCTAAGTACCTGTTGTTAATGGTGCCGAACAGAATACAAAGTATGAAAGAATATCTCCTGCCATTAGGTTAAAATGGGTCTTTTAAATTAATTATATTGTTAAATAACGGCGCACTTTCCCAACTTGAGGAACAGTCACAAAAGCAATATGTTTGGTGACTTTATTCTCACATATACATCCTTAACCTAATTTCCCCTCCTCCTCCTCCACCCACCCCCCCATTAAACATCAAATCGTCTGTGTGCTTAGCTGTGTGCAAAATGATGTGCTGAAATATCTGCGTGGTTGCATGTTTTAAATGATTTATATTTTTATTATTATTAAAAAAACATTTGCTCTAACCTTTGCAGCCGTCTTCCCTCTAACGCCATCCCCTCTGCTAGTACTATTAATACGACACTGTCCACAACGCCCACTTATTAATATAAAGCACGTAAGTACATTTAAAAATACTTCATTTAGCTGTTTTAGTTTGCTCACCAAAATGACCTAAAGACATAAGTGGTCTACTATTTGTAGCCCCACATAATTTAATTTTATATATAATCCCATTATTCTCAAATAGTCAATTTGACGGAAGCGTGTTGGGGAAAAAAAGATCCACGACTCACACTTGAAAAAACCCGAATAAATCGATCACATTGTATAGTTGTCGGACACCATTATGAGTTTTAAAGTAGGCTGAGTGGACACATTCCCAAAAGTTACAAAATGCATTATATCCTAAATATGGTACCTCTCAGAATAAATTAATATTTTTACTAATTTGAACAATTATGATAATCCTTTCGTTCATTATACTCTGTTTGTGCTCTATTTGAATAAAATTATGGTGTTACAACCTGTAAACACGAAAATAACACCTCAATAGGCAAAATAACTATATTTTTTGAAATCCACCTCATTTACTTCCATATTTCTTAACCAGATTCCTCAACTGGTCTATTGCCAACTTAAATGAAATACCATAACCAATTTCAATGTTTCAGAGGAAATGACCCAGCTATTTTGTCTGCTGTCATCCGAATCGAAGCATCGCAAATTTCATTCTTATCGTACTTGTCCTAAGTCCATTTGAATTCTCTAATTTAGAAAATTTACCATTTTATTATCATCTATAGCAATACAAACATTTTAGATTTTTTAATCCTGGAGAGCGTCCACACTGAAGGAGTGACAGAAACGATGTAATGTTAGACAGTATTTAGGTTAAGTCATGAATCCCGATTTAGGGTTAAGAGGGCAATCTGATGTTCAAAAGCAACTTATTTTGTTTTTCAATTAATTTAATTTTTAAATAGGCGATATATGTATATAATACTGAAAAATTGAAGTGAAATGTTCAATTTAGATAAAATACATAAAGATATTAAAAGAATCGGATAATTCCGTGCCTCTGCTAGCTGAAATACTTTCTCTAGCGTATCCACTCCCGTTCATTCTGGGTATTTCTTATTTTATCAAATTATGTAATAACCAAATGAGCAAATATGAAATTGTTTGGGAATACATCTGACTTAGCTCAAAAAATCACACTCTCGTTCGTTGATTTGTCAAATGGTGGTAAATCTAGGCATTTGTGATCTTGAACTACATCAATGAAAAATTTTCCTACTGATCAATATTACTTTCGCCAAAGCCAAATAATCGCAGATCTTGATCATGAGCACTCTAATCTACTGAAGAAGAGAAGTTGATATTGAAATGAAGCAGTTAAAGCAATTCTATTTCATTTCATTGTGAATTTAATCCGCGAAAGATTCTTTTTTGCAATAATAGTTTGCAACTTCATGCTCTAACGTTCTACATTTGAAAGCTTTCGGCTTATTCTCGTTGTTTCCGAACTATTTCAGCTCTTCAGAATCTACGGGCCATTGGATTAACGACGAGGAAAAAATTGAATTGGTAGTTTGGGAGGGGAGGGAGGGTGGAAATTGAAACCGGTTGACGACGAGTTCAGTAAAATATGAAGGCGAAGAAATTGAAAAATTAAACGTTGGAGGTCATGTAGCTTTTCAAGCGGGTCTTATTTTAACCGATTTTGCACTTATCATATACACCGCTAACTTAGTGAATGGTAGGCAGAAAATTCGAACTTTATAATTCACTTTCTTTTCTTCTGAACAAATTTTTTAACAATAATAGGGCATCTTGTGGATCAATCAATTAGAACACACACATATTTTACTTTATAAGAATTAAAAAGCTTTTTAATAACTGTTTTCATGCATGTGCAGCAAGATAGGGCAAGAATGCTTAAATAAGTTCTAAAACTATATAATTTCGACATTTCTCCATCACGTGAATCAGTATCTAGCTAAAGGGCTAACCAGCAGGATCTCAGCATAGTAGCGCTCAATTTACATTAGAATAATATTCAAATGAGAAATCTCCGACCGGGGAGAGTTTGGAAGATTTCCTTAGTTGGAACAAGATTTGCTTTAAAGTTCTATCGATTCTACGACAATTTCTTAGAAGTAACAGATGGAAAACTGACTAGGATAGAAAAGTAGGTATATTAACTCACCCTGATCTACCTCGATCATTGATAGCATGTGAATGGTATTATGGCATAGGAAAATGGTTTGAAGGAGCCTAGGAGGGACAAGCAACCCACCTTTGGATAATAAACTAGGAGTCTATATTCTGATAAAACCGAAGCAACCATCAAACGGATGAGTATGGTAGCTTTAGTAAATATTTATCAATTTTTATTATTCATGTGAATATTAATCTTAACCATGAAAGTCATTTTATTTGACATTTTATTCCTGTGCGTAGTAAATTGTAATTGGCGATACAAATACTTAAGTTCACCATTAAGACTAAAGGAGAACAAAAGAACAGAGATGAGTAGTTACAACTGTTATAAAAACACAATAATGAGCAAATTATAATCAAATTTCAAATAGTCTTAACGGTGTTGTTTTATAAGCTTGAGTGCATACGAGCAATGCATGTAAACACGGAATTAGTTTGGTACGCAGCTACTACATAATAACTTCTATCCAGATAACTTAGAAAGCATTGCATATAGCAGATCAACTAATGGATATTTCAAATTTTAAATAATGAAAAATGAGTGCAATTTTGTTGGTCGAAATGAAGGAGAAAGAAGGGAATGACGAGGAGAAAAGCATACAAGTCCGCTTATCAAGGAAGTCTTGGTCAAACCGCAGGAAGAACTCTTCAAGTAGCTCCAATAATTATAAATCTAGTCTAGCGTTTCATTTTTATGTTATTTCCCACAGCCTACTAATTCTTTATTTAAATTTTGTCCTGGAGTTATATAGTAATCTATATTCCTGAGTTTACCGTTTATCATTGGACTCAATTGTGTTCACATTAACCATTGCATGTTTTGCTAATGTGGTTATTTAATTATTTTGGTCAATGCTAATAGCTGTTTTCAGTTTTCTTCGAAAGTTAAAGAAATCAGAATGACCTTTAAGACATTGTTTGAATAATAAAAAGCTTTAACGCAAAGGTCATCCTACTGAATACACCGAGTGTTCTACTGGTATATCAAAAGATGATTGTGTGAAGAAGGACGAATCGGTAGAAATTTAATATATATTAGGTTGATAAATAGATTTTGTACGTAACACCACAGGTCAGGAGACCGCATTTTCAACATAAAAACTTTAGAGTCTGACACAGAGATTGCTATTTGATTACTCATATCTTCCGTGTTCACCAATGTCTGACCTACAGACAGAGTTCAATTTTCAATTCTCTGTTATGGCTTTATTATAAAATAATAATTTAGAATAAATTCGGTCATAAAAGAGGTAGTAAATGTCGTGGCGTCATTATTTTTACATTTTTTTAAAATAATAATGTCATTAAAGTTTTACCTTTTAATATTAAGATAGCGAATGAATTCGGATAACAAAAGAGAAGAATAAAGGTGAATGGAGAAGAAATTTAAATGACCTTATAAATAGAGTCCCACTCTATGATGACCAGCATTCGTGAGTTTACTTATTGTTAAGAACGTCCTTAATGCTTAATTTCTTCAAAGGCTAAGAATGTACTATGATTCAAATCTACAAGCCTTTTAATTTTTCACAGATTTTACGTCCCAAACTAAGCAGTGGCTGGTTTAGGATTTCTGGCACATCTAGGCACATTTAACAAGAGTTCACATGAGGTAAATTCCGAACTTCAATTCCTGTTTATTCTTTCGTGAAAATTAAAGTGAAAGGATGGAATATCGATAGTTAGGGTTCGTTTAAAAGTTTTATTTTCTGCAAATCTAATTTAGACAATAATCTGATGGTTGTTCAATGGAATTTATAAAGGCGGTTAGAATTAGAAAAAAATGTTTAATGAAAAGCAAATAATTCGTAGGCTTTAAGAGTGATACTTAAAGTTTTTACTTTTTATTCAAAAGGAAAAGGCCACTTGACAATCTGTACCGTGTTTGTGCATTAGTTTGTGCTATCTTGCCTTAATCAGACCTAACCGATTTTCTCTTTGAGTGAAAATGCTTTTATATCTCTAAATATGTAGGAGTTTCGAATTGCCAATGATAGTTAAAATAGCTATATCCACCAGGAGATCTTGAGCAATCAGAATTGGAGCTTTTGAAAAAAAGCTTAAATGCATAACTACATCAGTGTGACAGTCATTTGTATTACGAAAAAGCAACGTTTTCTTTTCCATTGTACATAGCAATGTCTGATAACCACGGAAATATTGCAGAGTTATAGCCAGCAAAATCTTTTCTCCTTGAATTATTCCAATGCTTCAGGGTCAAAAAAATCCCGAATTTCAAACTGCTCGATACTAAAAGGAAGCGGATAGAAAATTATTGCGGGTAAGTATGAAAGTCATAATTTATAAGAATTACTTTGAAATCTCTAATCCATAAATTTAAAATATACTTTTTTTGTGCGAAAATTTCGCGCCCCTTTCAATTAACTTGTTCATGACATTTTTTTTCTTTGTGGTAAGTAGATAATGACTACCATTCATATTTATCTCCTCGATAACAACTGAAGCTTACGAAGAAGCGTATTACTGGGTCACAGTGTGTATGAATATTCCTAATAATCAATTTACTGTGATGGTTGGTTTCTTCTAAAATTTAAATACCGTAAGCCAAATTTAATCGAATTACCCCGCATGGATAACACTCAGTCTCTTCAGATCACTGTTGATGTTAAGTTAGTATTTATACAAGACCTGGAGAGTGGGGAACAGGGTTGTATTAAGACTATATATGTATATATGGACTTCGTTATTTTAAAATTAAACCAACGTAAGTGAGGGCTTTAAAACTGGTTCTCTGCATACAATTTCACTTCTGCTATCTTTTAACGAGTATGTTACAATAATTGATCAAATTTTAAACTTAATTTTATCACGTGAAGTCGAGCACAAACACGATGAATTAGATCGTAAGAAACCACGTGAATTCTTTCAGTTTTTCATCATTCGCCTACACGAACAAAATATTTTGCATTGGCAGTAATGCTATCCTTTAAAAAATTTTAATTTGCACAAAAACATAAAGTTACGCCAAGCTCAGTAAAATTATGGATCTTAAAGGCCCCACAGTAGGCAGCAACACATTTAAAATTACGAGAAGAATGTTTGAAACGATTAAAATAAAATTCTAATATGAGTCACTTGGTTGCTATATGTATTGAAGAGACTTATGAGTTGTCAGATTATGGTTTGGACGCTTTATTTTTTCGTTTGAATACAAATTGTAAGATTTAACCTATATTCAACTTATAAGCCCTTTATTAACAGATAATTTTAAATAACTTATAAGCATGTAGTCATATTTTTGCCATTAAATATTTAACTACTAGAGTGCATCTATTAATATGGTCAGACAAATGGGGTATTTTAGGAAGGTCATTAATGCAATTTCCAGAAATAAGATAACTATCGTTTAAAGAAAAGAACCCACCCTCCACAACTGGATTTCTTAACTAAAGTACATTAAGAAAGTCGTTTTAAACATTTTAAGCGAACATATAACTGATCATTGGAAAATATTTCCTAAATTTTGACATAGCTGCGTTTTCTTTTGAAAAGCTACTCCTAAACAGCGGGTTGGTATATTCTGCGTCTTAATTGCGCCGTTGAAAATGAAGCAAGTTGAAATAAACTTGTAAAAGGTGAGATTACCGAAAGTGTATAGCGTATTATCTGTAAATAGCAAGAAGAGAAAACAGTTTTGTTTGGAGGAAAATATACAGAACCCAGAGTCTTCTTTAATCGGGTATTATAATAACCCAGGCCAAATCGATTTCTTTGCGATTACTCCTTGCTGTAAGCAATTGAAATTTGTGAACAGCCAATTCAAAAAAAAATGGTAAAGATGGGGAAATTCTGAGATTAAAATCAAAGTATAAAAATACATTATTTTATGCTATTATTTAAAACCTGGCTGCTTAGTGTTTACTTAAAGGGAGTTTATTTCACAAAGTTCACGATGCCCAATTCTTACTTGATTATATTCCAAATTCGATTATACTATCTTACTTACTTGCTAGATACTGAATGATCAGAAGAATGTAACTTAACAATCCGAAATCTTTAGACTAAGAAATTGTTACTTTTGTACATTTCAGTTCTGAGAATTTCAATTTTTAAGAAGCTTAACCAAGGTATGGCATCAAACCATGAGAAACTATTCAATGTTTCAACCAAAGGACTAACGAGGTTAGGTAAATAGAAGCTGAGATTAAAATTTCAGTAATCAAAAGAGTCCCAGCTCATTAGAACTATACTTACTTAAACATCCACTCTTTTAGTTCTTAGGTACGGTGCATTATATCCAAGTTCAACTTTTTGAGACTAGAAATTTAGCATCTGAACCCTTGGAGTTTGGTGGTATTTCCTGCTCCAATCGTTCAGTACCAATTGATCGGTATCCTGAAATGAATGATCGATTGAGTCAACTACCTTTTGGATACTCAAAATATGTGAGTTAAAATATGCTAATCTCCGCAGAAACAAGCATAAAACTTTTTCTTTCCACTGGCATATGCACTAGCTTTATTTCAACAGAGTACTTCAGAAGGATTTTTGTTGATAAGAGCCTCTTTTAAAATATCAAGAAATGTCATCAATACAGAAAAATCAACAATTTGATTGTTATAGATTATAAAACAATCATATTAATAGCCTATAGGTGTCTAGAGCAGTGTTCACACTTTGTGCATTTTTGCAGATTTGATTATGACTAAATATATTGTTATTTTCACTCCCCGGCAAAAGAAAGGTTGTCCTAACTAAGTACCTAATTTTTGAGTTCCTTAAAACACTTTTGCGCCCACATTTTATAATCCTGAATCAAAACGAAAGAAATTTCAGGAATTTGTGGTGATAAGTGGTTATGAAATCTACTTTTCTTGCCATATCTACTAGTACTTAGTCTGCCAAGGCTCTTTTATTAGTAAAACAGGAGTAGGCAACAGTTCAGACAAGTTGGTTATTATGACAGTATAATTTAATCAATACCAACCAAATCAATGATCCATTATCTAAGCCAAATTTTAGAGTAACATAAGCTTAAAGGTATCAATAAAAGATACTCGGGAAATTACTTGGAGAAACTGCCCTACATATGAGCTATTTTTAAAATAACTCTTAGCGAAAGTAAAATTAATGATTGATATGCTGTTCTAAATAGAACTGGAGGAAGCCTAATATGAGGAAATTTCAAGCTGTCAGCTTTACTTTGAAAAAAATGCTATAATATACTGCCTTATTAAAAATAGTTCAATTGGTACCACCCATCTTGATGATTATTCAATTAACTAAAGCATTCCAATAATTCTAAACTTTGAGGGCAATAAAGAAAACAGGAGGGAGAGAGAGAGAGACCGAGCATGTCAAGAAATGTGAAATATTGTGTTACTACTTAGATATCGGTAGACCTCTAGTGAGAAATCGGAAAACCTAACGAGTCAAAAGTACGAAATAGAATAGAGATGTTTCTTTTTTTGTATAAAATACATCTTGCTAGAGAGAGAGAGAGAAAGAGTTCCAAGTTTTTTTTCACGAAACTATTTGTTAATTGCAGTCATCTATAAATTAACTTTTATTGCTTGAGGCACCTGCGGTGTGTGTTCTGAAAGTTCCTCAGTGATAGACGAAAGTCGTGAAAGACTATTTACAGAGAGGCATTATGTGCTATGAGAGAGGAAACACTTCCAAAACCGCCGTTTCCTTGTTGAATGTTACTGTCATCTCGGGCACGGTTTTGTTACAATGATAGTATATGCAATGTTCCCTAAATATTCAGCATTTTAAAAACCTAATTTGATAATTAGATTAATTAAAAGTAATGTTCTTGGAATATTCGAATGCGTCTTTTGATGAGACTGTGATTTACAGTTCCATTCAAAAGACGCTATTTTTTTAAAAAAAATATATTTTTATTTAGAACTTCGAACCTTCAATAAGATGTTAATCTCTATTTAGGGAGTCTCATGTTTTGATCATATTTACTCTTTACCTTAAAATCCCACTATTAGGAAGTGTTCACCCGCAAACAATAAGCGAAGAGGATGAGAAACTTACCAATTTGATAAGCGATTGGAGATGGAAATTTGGGCACTTTTTACACCTAACTTAGTGATCTTGCACCTAAGCAGGTACCCCATTGGGAGGTATGAATAACTTCTAAATTTCTATCTTTATTAAAAGACTGAGTATTTAATACAGCTCAGCGACGAATCACTGAGGCTGTGCCAATCATCGGTAAGCTAAGGACAATACCTTTCTTTGTAAGTGAAATCTGCACAATAGCAGTTAGCTAGTGAGAATAAGTTTTTAAAACGTCTTCACCCATTCCATCGGGGTATTGAATTTGATCAAAGAGGCATTTGTGAAATTAAAGTCTTGAATTACTCTCTCTTGATTTTTCATCGCCAGCAATATGTGTTTCGGAAAGCTGGTTAACCTTTCTAAAGGTATGCACCATGTAATTGAAGTCATCGACTTCCTATCTTTAATTTTAAATTCTTATAACAGTAATTCTTCTAATCTCCGTTTGAGCTAAGTTTATTACAATTATTTATCTTAGGGATATTGGATATTTCACTTTTTTACATACCATACTTCAAATTTCACAATCTCCAGCATAAATCCTCCTTCTTTACTTGCGTCTTCTTTTCAAAGGTTGAAAAGTAGCGCGTAACTAAGTAACATAGACTGTAACACAGCTGAATTCTTCATATTGAACTCAGTCAGCATAATTAAATTTTTCGTCATTTTTAAGACTTAATTAACGAGTCTGTTAAGTAGAGTGATTGTACTTTTTCTTGATTGCAGAAAGTAAAATATCAGATCTAATTTTCTAAAATCTGATATATATGACTTGAAACAAACAAATGAATAACATCAAGAGGTTGCATTCATTCCATCATCACGATTATGTGCATTTTCTCTTTGCTGTGTCTTATCCGTATTTATTTGACTTTGTGGGACACGTCATCGCATGAGCCCACAGCGTGGCTTGAAGGTGCGGCCGTTCAACTTCGCTTACGGATTGAGTGCAGAGAGGACACAGTCAATGGCCAATCAAAAGCTCCCACTTGTTTTACTTAATCCGCCATTTTGAATGACTAAGCTTCCTCCCTTGTTACACTCCACGCCATGCATGTCTGGAATAAGCGCGTTCTCTGGATACCTCTGTCTCTTCTTAGCTGTGCAGTAGCTTAGCTACTTCAATGGGACGTACTAACTAGGAGAAATTGCCACTGAGGTTTCTGAGTACAGTCGGGCTTAGGTGGCTAATTCCTTACAACTTCCGTTGAAAGCCATACCAATTTTGCAGGCACTATTTAAAAAAACTTTCAAATGAAAACTGAATTTATAAACTTATTTAAAATTATCTAGTATTATTTAAATCTTCCAATAAAATAAATAATTTCTATTCGAGTGGGAATGCACTGCTAAATTTGTTTATTTGTTGAAATGTGTCAACAAAAAATAATAATAATATTGATTTAGAATTTAGATTTTGATACCTCAACAACCTAATTAATATAATTAACTCAGCCTGGGCAAAACCTGCAATGTTTAGTTATAAACTTACTT
Organism: Hymenolepis microstoma; assembly: GCA_000469805.3. Lineage (NCBI taxonomy): Eukaryota > Metazoa > Platyhelminthes > Cestoda > Cyclophyllidea > Hymenolepididae > Hymenolepis > Hymenolepis microstoma. The sequence goes on along the minus strand of LR215995.1, from coordinate 13,108,056 downwards.
CTATCTAAGAAACCATCGTTATTAGTGTGAAAGTAATTTATTATAGTTTAAGCTAATCTTTCAGTAAATCTTCGTTACACGCCCATCGAAATTTGTGAATGTTAATGCACGCAGACACATTACTAGCATACCACAATTATAAGGATTTGAAAATAATGCCTTTTCGCTCTTAGAGCTCGATAGAAAATGACGTCATTAGGGTTTTTCACTTGCGCAAAACCCGTCAAAACACCCCCACTCGCTCAGCTGATAGAAAAGAAGAGTGAAGGAGAAAATTTCTCTCATAAGCGTCGCTTATTTCCTTTTAAAAACCGACATTCTTGGCTTTGTTTCAGTAAAATTCGATTAATCTATTGATTTTCTGTTCAAATGAATTATTCAAGCTGTGTCAAGGGGAGCCAGCCGCTTCCTCTTCTCATGTAATTGATGGCTATTTTTAAAGTACCACGACTTTCGATGTCGCAAAGGCTACATTTCGTCACTGCAAAGCATCTAGAATAAGGGGGTGGAGAAGGCGAAGTGATAAATAAGTTAGGAAAAAGAATTGAATTTTGGTTCCGTTTTTTGTATTAATTATTAAATAAGTTGCTCCTTTTTCCAAAATTCCAAGTTCATAACTTGTTCCCTAGCAAGCATATTGAATTAATATCCAAAATTATCAGCGCCTTCTGTCTGGTTGATTAATTTGAATGATTTGACTAACTACCAAGATTCACTTTCTTGTTCTATATAATAACGCAGGCAAAGAAAAGCTAAAATTGACGTGGATGAATTCAGCCACGAATTTTACACCCTATTTTAACTTTTCGTTTTATTTCACCTTTACTAATTGATCTATATTATGTAGGTAAAGTAATCAATAAGTGGGTGACAGAGATTTTTTCAACAATAAAGTACCCTTTACACATTACTATTAGGTCTACAAATTTGCTCCCACTTTTTTTTATTTGAGTCTTTATTACAATAAAACAATTACATACATTAGGCTTCAAAGTATTGACCATCGTTAGCTACCACTCTGGTCCATCTCTCGGGAAGCGGGTGAATCCCACGGCGAAAAATTGTTCATTTTTCGATAAGATCCATGAGTCGATAAGTCTAATTTTTCACTTATTCATACGAGCTGAAGTGCTGGTCAGACAGGCCGTGTGCCATTGAGCGAAGTGAGTGAGGTGTAAATCAGACGGAGCAACACTTGGATAGTATGGCTGGTGAGGTAAAATTTTCCATTTCAACGTTTCGAGATATTTTTTTTACCACTTTGACCCATCTTGTGAGGTCCAGCATTATCATGCCGTAAAATAACCTTATCGTGTCTCTCGTTGTACTGTGGCCGTTTTTCTTTTTTTCTTGAGCCGTTCTATAACGCTCACCTGTGATGGTTTTAGACGGTTTCAGAAGCTCATAATAAATTACGCCAAGCTGGTCCCTCCCCCTCCTTCCACTATCTAACGCACAGCATAACTTTTGAGCCATGGATATTCATCGGCCGAGGTGTTGACGTAGCAGTATGACCACTGGGCAATCCCCATGACTTTCTGCGCGCGCCTGGGGTTATTGTAATGTACCCATTTTTCGTCCCCAATAACAATACGATGGAGAAATCCCCTTCGCGTTTGCCTTTCCAGCAGCTATTCACAAGCAAACAAACGTCGCTCCACATCTCTTCTTGGTGTCAACTCGTAGGATACCCAATATCCTTCTTTCTCAATCATTCCCAACTGTTTCAGGAGTTTTCACCACTTTGCTTGCTGACTGATACTCAATGATTCTGATGTTAATTCTTCTTGAGTTTGACGACACTAAGAATAGGTCGGCTCCAATCGTGCATCTTCAACAACTTTTTCCCCTCCACCACTATACCGGTCTTCGACAGCAAAATCACCACTCACCAATTTAAACGTTGGAACCATTCCCGCCGACACGTTCTGCTACTAATAGCCGTTTTACCATAAGTATCTGATATAATGGGGTGAGCCTTAGCCAGTCCTCAGACTTTTTCATATTGAAATAAAGAAAAACAATACTTCTCGCAAATCACGAAAATTCGGTTTAAATTCGGATATATTTAATTGAAAATTTTATTATTCTGCAAACACAAATAAAATTATATCAAAGTAGGATTATATTTACAAAGGTCAAAACAAAGTGTTTGACCTCTGTGGTTAACATAGTTCAACTACTACCGACTACAACCGCCATCTTTTGGTAAACGGCAGGAGCAAAGTTGTAGGCCCAATGCATAAAACGGAGTTCAATATAAGCACTGAATGCGAAAGCGTTTGTCCATTTGCTTGTGAGTTCAATAAGAAATTTGAAGTAGGATCGATTGTTCATCACTCTCTTGACATTGGATTATGCAATGCCATATACCTAGTTATACCGTCTGCTGCGCCTCCTCTAACTCAATGTACTATTAACGGAATGAATAGGCGTAATGCTTCAAGCCGGTCAAAACTGATTTGCAGACTACAACTTTCTTTTCGTAGGTGCTTCTGAAAGCTACATTACTGTTTGCGTTGAATTTTGAAAACTCTTATTTACCGGAAAATTGAGTAAGTTAGATAAAAGAATCATAAGAAGTTATTTTCGAGTAAAATTTGCATATTTTTGATGATATGTACTGGTGTTCTTTCTATTTTTATAATTGATCATATCAATTTATTAACTTGCAATAGAATCTTTTAATAAACCCTTCATTTTCTTTATGATATAATGATTCGTGTTTTGGATTTAAACTGAAACATGATACCTAAAAATTGAATTTTGTTTTCCCAAAGAGAGATGCCCAAATACTTATTTCAAAATTTCAATTTCAATAAAATTGTCTGGGAGTGCTTTTATTGTTCCACAATTAAACCTAAACTTTTTTTAGGAGTAAAAAGAGATCTTATAAACAAATAAATAAAATGGATTACTATTTTTGCTTTCACTGACTTTATATTGCAGTTACAAAAATTTACTCGTACATAAAGCAAATTCTATTCTTTTGATTCTTTTCAAAAAAACGTTTGTTACGAATATTGCGCAATTGATTATAAAGCAAGCGTTATATTCTGTTAATTAAGTCTTTTTTTCACTACTTCACCATTTTATTGCTTTTAGTGCAGGTGAAACGAAAAATTAACTGTATTTAAATTTCAACCTCTAAATGTAGTGTACTTATATTGTGGATATATTAAGGAATGTACTAATATGAAACATTCAGCAAATAGACCTTGAGCTTTGCATGGTTCAAAAGGACGAATCGCCGATTATCATTTGAAGGCAATCCGTTGGGGGTCAACAAACTTCATGTGAATTCAAATAGATAAAGTTGAAATGTATTTGAGCGTAGTTAAGCCCTGTTGCCACGGTCCATTTCTCGAATTACTTCTCATTTTCAGAAAAAGTGCACTTCCAAGTGGACTTTTTCGTTCAACTCAGTTTGAAATGTATCAGCCATCTCTTTTTTTCTTGTTGTAATATTCTTATTGTTCGTACAATTTAGTTTCCTTGATAATAAAAGGATAATAAGAATAATAATTCTACTTGACAAGGCAAATGAGGATTTAGTATTTTTAATTGCGTGGAGATCGCTAAATATGAAAGATGGTAAAATCTCAAAATAAGCATTAAAAAAGTTTTGATTTCGATTTATCGATTTTTCCGCAATTTTTAATGCATATCATTTGTTTACTCGTGCCCTTCTATTACTTAGAGAATTTATTTGCTTTTATTCAGCTGCTCTCGATGATAGCTTGTCGTCCCTATTTTTGAGCGTCAAATCCATTTAAAATATTCGCTGCGGACTTCAAGAAGCTTCCAGAGTAACAGTCGGACCAGTGATTGCACTGATTCTTTGGATTTTTGGTGTTTCATCTCCTTTGGATTCGTTTTCAGTTCGAAAAATGCAATTGCATATCGAAAACTGAGACGTTGTTGATATAGCACCAACACGATAAGTTGTCTAGTTCCTAATTTTTAAGGAATTGTAAATCTTTAACACTCTCTCATCTTTGTGACACGAGAAATTGTCTCTCCCCTTTATCATCAAGTCGCCCATTCAGTCTCTTGAGATCAGGCAGAAGTGAGCAAAGGAGTTATTAAGACCATGAAAAAAAGTAGTCAAATCGAGCAAGAGAGAGCTGGACACAACAACTTTCGGCACATCCAGATTGACGAATACTTGACGGAGGCTGCTAATGACGGTATCGGTTGCAACCAGTTTAATCCGCATACTCTCAGGTCACTTTGACTTCAAGTCATTCAGGCCTAGATAGGAGATTCCTTGAATCGTCTCAATAAGTCTGAGATCAAAGTGAAACCAAGGAATTATAATTTGAGAGTATATAAGACCCTGGTAATAAGAAATTTCAGTCTTATTGGCACTTTTGTCACTATCCTGTTTGGCAAAGTAAACAGATTTAGCAGGACAGTTGTCTTCTTGTTGCTTTCACTTATCATCCACCAATGTCGATCACGAGAAAGATAAACGGGATTGTGCTTTGCTTGAGTGTAATTACAGTAACCAAGGCACTTTGTAGACTTGATCAATGTAGGAGTATTTGGGGGGGGGGGGGGAAAGTGCAGCAATCTTCTTTTTTGTCTCCTTTAGGGACATATTTGAATTGTCTGATGATTAAACAGACAGGATGCTTGTACTAATTATCTCTTGGTTACTGTGGGCATGGTGGTAAGCTGTGCTAAAATATTGTGGCATATATATATATATATATAGAGAGAGAGAGGGAGAGAGAGAGAGAAAGAGAGGTTCATTATTTTAAATAATTTTTGCTTGATTTATATAGGCCCATGTCATGTGAGTGGGTAACACCTCAAGAGAGAGAGGTACTACAGGAGACAGAATAGATTTTTCGGAACTTGAAAACTTTGGCTTTAAATGCTTTGGAAGCAGTATGAAGCATGTTAGTCTCATTTTTTGTAAAAAAGAGCCTTAGTTTTGCCAGACAAACTCCCAACTATTCTGTCAAGAATTGGGAAATTCACCATTTGCTGAAGAAGTCGAATATATTATGCTCTCGACATTGTAAAATCACCAGAGATGGTAAATAGTATATGCACGCCACATTTTGTAAACTTATTTTCCAATAAAATGACCACAAGTATCAAAACTCAATAATAACACATAAATGCCTTTAAGGTAGACGTTACTCCGAAATTATGTCATCAAAAATAGTCCAATTTGGCCCAATTTTCACAAATGTGTAACTTTTATGTTTTGAGATTAGGCTTTAATCCAGGAAATGCATTATTAAGGTTAATCGTTAATTTGTAGGGATAAAAAGGCTGCTTATATAGCCATATTTAACAAATTTACCGATCTCAATCGATGTTGCACCTCATCATTTTAGTTACTTACTCATTATGATCTTGTAAATTACCTATACATATTGTGTTGGTTAAATTATCGTACATTCTATCAGTTACAACTTTTAAAAGACGAAACGCAGCGCTTATCGAAATACCAAATTTTATTTTTTATGATTAAAATTCATTCATATTTTTCTATTATACTACTTTAGAGTTCAGACACCATGAAATCGTATCATATTGCTAACCTTGCGTTATGCGTTTGCTTTGGGAGATAGACTATTTGGTAATATAAATGAAATTAAATAAAAGAAACCGATGTCAACTAATTAGGAAAATAAGTAAATAAGATAATATATAATAGTTACTGTAGCTATTGCTTTGATCCATGAAAAATTCCTTAAGAACGTTTTAAATCATTTAATGCCTAGTTTGATACGGTCATGCAACTTTGCCGAAGTTTAAAGTTTGAAATTAATTGGCATTCTTGAAGTCACTACCGCTTTCGGAGGACGTATAAATAAAATTAAATAGAGGAGATAGACACTTTGTTAGTATTTCATCTAATGAACTTATTTGCATTAATGCAACTGCTCAATCCAGTAGATCGAAGAAAGTAAGACTTGGTGATGCTCGGAATCCCCAAATGAAAAACAAATTTATAGGGATTGGAAGAATGGGAAAAGTGAATTTCTAATTCTGATAGGTTCAGTTGCTTTTGTTCTCAGCAAACTTCCTTCTGCTCATTTTGGAATAATTTTTCTCCGATATTGGATAAAGTTTTGCGTATCTAAAATTGTTTCAATTCAATCGATTTATTTTAAAGCACTCTTCTAGAATTTTTCAAACTCCAAGTATCCAAATGCCTTCGCAGTCTTTTCTTTCTAATTATAGAACTTTTAACTTATATAAGCTTATATTTGAAGCAATTTCGAACTAAATCTAAAAACGCTTTTTGTAAAATTCCGATCGAGTTCATTTTGCAATGTTAGGCGTTTCCTTGCGTCATTCCTTTTGTTCTCGAGTGTTTAAACTCCGTTATCTTCTCATTTTTTTCTCCACAAATATTGCTGTAGTTACAAGTGCTGGAATTGGTCAAGTGATTTACATACTTGAGACAGTTCAAATGTGATTGGACTATTATAAAGCTTACGTTATATGGGAGAGAGTGAGTTGTCTACTTCCATCGAATACTTTTAGAGGAATACAAAGGGTCCGGTCTTCCTGCTTCCAGATAATTACGTTATTTTCCGATGCTTCTGACTATTAGTCTATGTGCTGCTTTACGCTTACTTTGATACTCGGCATACAAGTGGTTGATGATTAGTGCGGTTTAATATTTCTACACCAAAATTAAGCTAGAGATTATAGGTTGCATTACTTAGTATGGTCGTAATGATAGTATTAGTATTATTACCAAAATTAAATATAAAATAGAGCCAACTGGCATTGATTTCGAAATAATTTCTCATAAAATTTCAATTATTTGGGATAGCTCTTAGGAGTTTGCACAAGAAATGCAAAAAAGTGTGTGAGTCTTTCATTGAAAGGCGAGGTAACATAGATGGACTTGTTCTGCCAGATAAATAAACGGTAATCGGGGTTATATGAATACAAAGTTGTCAGCAGTAGATCGGAGGTTGAGGTTAGGAGAGAAAAGAACACCAAAGTACCTGACTGTGTATCTATACCTGTTGCATCTATTCATTTAACATTGTGCATCTAGTCAAATTTCTTTTTAACTCGATGGTAATCTGCCAATGTCTTAAGTTTTCTCAAGTAAAATATTGACTAACCACTGTCAATATAGCAAGAAACGGATTTCTGAATAGCTGAGATACTCTCTTAAATATCACTCCTTTAGAAAAACATACCTCGCAGACCGAACCTCCGTTTACCAATTCATTTGATTTTATTTAAAAGAAAATAACTGTTGCCTAATAGGTGTTTGGGTAGCTAATTTTGAAACCGGTACCCAAATATAAGCCAAAGAATAGTGCTAATAATGTCTTGATCTCATTTTCCAGAGACCACACATTGACCCAACTTCCATTCACAGCAAACTAACATCATTTGGCTATTATCCAATTGCATTCACACACAAAGGCATTTGATAGCTTACAGAAATTTGAATTTAGTGGCTCCGCAGTTGTGTATATCTCCCTTCCCTAATAGACGTCATTAAGTGACAGTTATATTGTGTAACAACCACCTTGATACTCGGAAATCTCCTCTCGATGTTTATGGATTCACGTGCGTATTTCATCCTGCATCATTATATTTCTAACAGCTATTAAAATTACTGCACCTCTATACTTTCTCCCTAAGCATTAGGTAGGATCTTAGGGAGAGCGTGTCTATGCAGGTAAAGACATGTACGCGGTTGATATGGAATAGCGACGGCCACTTTAAGAGGGGTTGAACAGGGGTTCCACCATGTGTTTGTATACTAGCATTTAAGACAAAATTGGAAACCGAACGATGCTTTTGTAGTCCAAACACGTGCATTTTCGTCACACTTCCTTGCATGACAGCTGTTGGCTGCTGTAGTAAATTAGAAACAGTGATAAGTGGCATCGTCGTCACTTTAAATTGACTTCAAATGCCGAGTTTCAGAGCTAAATGCATACACCTTTCTTCCAATTTCATTTAATTATATTCAAAGTGTACTCTTGGGTTTGACTTCGAATAAGGCATCTCAACTAGAAGGCAAAATGGACACTCGAAGAATTTACCGCTGAGATTCACCAGTTCATTTTGCCTTTTGCTGATATTCAGTCTTTTATTTATTGTGAAAAATATAGGCTGTCATTAAATAGATGCAAAAAATAAAGTGCCAAAACCGATTACTCCATTTTTGAAAGAAGAATGTAAATTGCCAAAATCATTTGACGGATTTTTTAAAAACTTCTTGAATAGCACCATGACTGCTGTACTTATAGAATAATGCGAGTTAAATATTTTAAGTGTGACGAAAGTTGGAGCAGTAAGATTTTTTTGTGTGCTCGACAGAAATATTTTTTTTCTATTAACTGGATGTCAACTCGTCGCTGGCTATCGTAGTTTGGCTACTCCTTCTATTGTATATTATTTTATAGAATATTTACACGACTTGCCTCTCTCAATTTATTGATTATTTTCTTAAGCGTTTTTTTCTCGTCTTGATGCTAACTTCCCCTATCTCCTTTCTACTTGCAGTCACCGTATGAACTCAAAGTGATTTTATTAAAAGCATTGGAGAAAGTTGACAATAGCTTTAATTTTAAGTGCGCGATGATACCGAGTCTATGGCTAATGTTGCTACATGATGAAAACAGTTCATGACCTATCAAGAAGCATGTTTTACAGAATCAGTATCGTGGCTGATTTAGATTATAAGGTCACTACATGTGGATCTGCTTATGCATTACCTTACATTGGTAGTTTAATATATTGACGGTCTACTTGTTGAAGGTAAGCGTCCGATAGACAAGTTATATCATGAAGTTTCCTTTATGAAAACTTTTCTCACCAAGTTTGAACAGAATGATTGACTATTTCTTCAAATAGATGTTATTCAATGAAATAACCGGAATGCTCTGATTGGCGTGGATATAAAATTTAGAGAATAGACAAGTACATAAAAGCGCCTTTCTGAGTTTGAACTTTTATAGAAGAAATAATGGACGTCAACTTGGAACATCAACAACTAAGAGTTAATTGATTGTCAATGTATATTGAACACCACAAGTTAATTGACAGGGTGATTTGCTTGAATCAGTCACTTAGTAAGATCTAAATAGGATGGACAAGAGTTCACCCAGAAACCCAGTTATCAAAGCAGGAAGCACGAAGGTGTGGAACACATGGATTATATGAAATGTATTTTAATCCCTTCGAAGTGTTGGATAGCTCCAGAGTTAAAATAATCTGAGACTTGTGACACCCTGGCTTTATTGTGTGTCCCTATTTGAACCCATTCGATTTCCTCTTGGAGTACCTTCAATTTTGTACCTTCAGAAAATACCCCTTGATTAAAAATATCGCGATTGATAGGAAAAGTGCTTGTTGAATAGGTGCCGAGGGCTCTGATATCTCAGATTTACACGCCCTTTGATACATCCTATTCACAAAATGGATAAATTATTCAGAAACCCAAGTATATTTTTTGCTAAACTCGAAGAAAAGTATTTTCATGAGACAGCCAATCGTAGAACTTTCAAAAATTTGTACGATACCAATAAACCTCTTTGAACCTTCTCCAACATAACAATCTCTCACTATATTATTGAAAGGCGGTATATAAGGGCCATAATTTGATTCGCTTTTAGCTAGATTACTGGATTTTTCTCGCATTTCATTTTTTTAATATTAAACCCTGTTATTTCATGAAGTTCCATTTTCCAACTTAAGTGCTGCGCATATAGGAGATAAACATACGTTTAATAGATTGAGTATCTAGCCAATAAAATGTACTTGGATAGGTGTACCGCATTTAACGGGTCTTTCAAACAGTACCGAAGTTGGCGGCTCTGGTTCCTAAAGATCAAATGAAAATCCAAATCGTAATGAATATGACATTCCAGATTAAGATAGAAGAAGGGCTATCATTTCTTGGTCAAGTAACTTATTGCCAAATTATAATTTTAGTAGGGAACCTGATAAATGATCTCCAATCTGCAAAATTTCAAAATTTTTCCACTTATGCAACAAATTCTTTTGGCTCATTTTTTGATAAATAATTTAACAACTTCTGAGACAAGACTATGAGGCAGAGGAAATAGTATAGCTAGTATCTGTATTGGCAGATTTGGATAGAGACCTATAAGGTAATGAAGTTCAATCTATAATGAAGCTTGAAAGGTCTAAGAGCCTGAATCTTGCGCCTAAAGGTTTTATTTTTTATAAATGCCTTTGAAGTGCAATATTTGACAGATCACTTTTAACTTTATTCGCAAATGATAAAGTCTTCAATCCTTAGTTTAAAAGCCTCGGCCGTCTAGACCACCAGAAGTTCATACCTACAGAGATCGTAATTAGTGGAATTAAGAATTTATGGTATCTCCACTCATTATTCTCTCGCGTTTACTTGCATTTTCAATAGGGAAAAGTTGTTTTGTAATTATCTTCAAATATGCGCACTCGAACTTCTTAATCATTCAGATTTTATTTGACTGTCCATTTGACATCATCTTTCCACAGGTTTGTGGAAATATTTTTAAATGATGTACAAGCAAGAGGAATATTCCCCGCTCTATAATTTAAGAATTTTAAAGCATTAATAACAGGGTGAAATAGTGTTGCAACTTTGAACAATGCATACGAAGAACGGTTTAATATACGTGCTGTGATACCAACGAACCTGTATTGACTTAGATATGTCAGTTAATAAAGGAGTATGATATCCAATATACTAACGAGGCAATGGAATGCATAGATATATGAGAGAAAAGAGCTTAGGGAAAGGGTGAGGGATAATTAATTCTTTCCCTTTCAGCAGGAGGATCTCCTGCTGCTGCTTTCCAAACGATCGGTTGAAGAGGTATGCAATGAATCCAATTTCAACGCTAAGAACGGTATTTAGAGTGTCTCTTGTCACCTAGCCTTGCCAGTTAGTTGGCATAAAATATCCTGAAATTGGAGACTGAAAGCATTTATTGACCATTGCGCCTTTTCCTCCAAACACTCGCAATCGGTTGGGAGTTCCGCATTGAAATATTATTAAGGCATCCCCTAACCTACCCGCATTCTTTTTTGCCGTTTTCCTCTCAATCATCACAACTCCAAACCCTTTAATGTCCTAATTCGTATTTGTACGTTTGGTGTAATCGTTTTGTCACTATCCACATGCAGGCGTATAGAGCACAGTAGTCTGTGCAGTGTTAAATTACCATCGTGATTAATAATAGTAGTGCTTGGATATATGGGGATCTGTGTTATTATTAATGCATGCCTTTTATTATAAAATGACATTGTTATGTTCAAGTATACAAACCTCCAAGTGGTATTTATACGCGCATAACTTTGTCCAACATTGTTAGAACCATCCTTTCTTTCTTTATCGCCCCGTCATACCTGTCCCATTTTTAACTTTTATCTTCCTTTGTTGCGCAAATCAGCGAAGCCCAAAAGTTAAATAGAATGCCCATCAGAAAAGTTCTTATCTAATAGTTTTTAGCATTGTCTAATATGAAATAAATAATGAATGAATTAAATGAACCTATTTGCTTTCCTTAACATAAAAATTTCACCCACACACAGAAGAATGTCCGTGATTAGTTTTATTCTCACGAGTTTAATTTATTTCTTTATCTTAATTTATTCAAAAATAGTTTTCTAGCTGTTTTTTTCATAACTTAAATCGATTCAGTATTCTACCTTATAAGATTAGAAGAGGTTGCTTGTAACCAGATTCCTTGTGAGTCATTTCGAGCCTAATCGGAGCTTTGGCATTTCGAAATTATCGTAAAATTTCCTTGATTTATAGGCGGCTTCCCATGGCCACCAGAAAGCATTGTTATTTTATTACGCAAGGGGTAATAAAAAAACTTATGTGGGGTGCTTTTCAGCGATGATTAGCTAACGAAATTCGAAAATCATGAGTCCTGTTTCACTTAAATTTAGAATCCAATTCCCATAAGAGGAAGATTCACTGTTCATCATTCCATTCAGATTCATGGATAAGATTATTTCCAGTTAAACTTCAACCATTGCCGATCGGGTATTTACCTCTCCGGCCAATTCGTTCATATTTTTTTTTTGGTCAAGAGCAGATTCGTTTCATTCATTTACACATATTTAATATAGGTGTGTAATGGTATTTTTCGAGGATTGATGGTATACATAATGATAAAATCAAGCACATTTTTGCGAAATCACGCTTTTTAGGTTTTTCTATGGTTAGTTCTAAAAAAACTCCTTGAATCTGCCTTTATGTAAAATAAAAGCCTACATTGTAGCAATCTTTGCCAAAATTGGTCCTATATGTTAACGATATTGCCGACTTTCTCTCCAATTGACAAGTGAGTTTTCTATTGATGTCATTACGTGATCTTTCTGTTCAGGCACATGCTGTTGGAATTACATTAAATTGCTTGAAAATTGACTCAATAGAAGACCCAAATTAATAAATTTTTGCTATTATTAATCATTCTCAATCGCAGCGACGGATTTATTAGGGATGTCAAGTAAAATAAGACTTTGAGAATGTTAAGAAGTGGAGAGCTTAAAATTTGGAACGTTTAAACTAATCTTCGGTCCTCCTACGGGTTTTAAAGATTACGCCTTGACCTCCTGGCCTAATGGCTTGAACTTTGGGATCTGCCAAGAGAAGGGTTGATTGTTATTTAATTAAAATGCACATTGCCAACGGCATAATATTTTGTATTTTTCGTGGTAAACCAAAACAAATAGTTAAATACTAATAGCAAATGTGTTTTAGCGTAAAAGAGTGTCTTAAAGTTCAATGCTTAATCCGCCTTCCAATGAAACAAAAAGAGTCTTAGCAAATCCGCACATACATTAATTTGGAGACATTCATCATAATTGGCTAGAGAAATAATGAATATTGTCCATGATAAAGCAAGTTTTTGCAATATTTAAAATAAGAGAGAGTAAATTTACCAGAAATAAGTGTGTATTAAAAGACGGAGAGTGGGAAAGTTTTAGTATCTGTAAGTTGGCATGTTCCCTAGATTGTCTGGTATATATGCAATATTCCCAATGTTCTGACTCAATGCCCAAGATTCGAGCATTAAGAACTGACTAAAGATTTTTGAGGGATATTTAAATTCCGCAATATTCAGATAAAACTGATTGTTCTATTTATTTATTCCCTTCGATCTGCAATCAATGTTAGATAATTATTGATTAAAAATTTACACGCCTAGCCTATGCTACACATCGGTACATATTTATTTCACGAAATCGAGATTCGCGCGCAAATATCATATTCTCTATATAACGATCTGAACCATCAAACTTATAGGCACTTGAATAAAAACTACTTAACAAGAAAGCCTTGACTCAACCACAACAACCCTCTTGTGTAAAATCGTCTAATATGAAATCGCTCCCTAAATTAGCTAGGCCTCATCAGTAGTATCGAGGATACAGAACGTATGAAGTGAATAGTGTTTATTACAAATGTGGTAAACTGTCACAAAGCTTAGTCATTAGCTAGAAATGGTGCTACGCTAAGTTTTGCCATGACTATTGATTGCTGATTGGCTGAGAGGTTTCAGCACGACGCTGCATTTGCTCGCTGTGCAATCAGTAGTACGACCGCACCGTCCAGAATGTTCCAGCGTGCATAAAACTCCATTGATCAACATTGGTAGCACTGTATGCTCTATAGTATTCTCCCTCTTCTGAGTGTTGCTAAGCAGCTAAAAAGTAAGAAACCATCGACTACTAGTCACTGTATGTCTTCAGCCAGACGACTGCGGGACATTCTGGGCCAGTTAAGGTTAGAAAGGTAACGTCAATAATATCTCCAGTCACTTCTGAGATGGAAGAGGCTTAGGTGTATAGAATGGAAGTCATCCGAGGGTTTTATCTCGGGGAGGCCTATATTGACACTTACTCAGTCCTTAATACTGTTGCGCTCGAGGATGAAGGGTTTTTAGGTTTATATTCCATGATTTTGAAAGGTTCGTCATAAGGTGGTTGCAAAGGTATCTTTATGATTTATGCTTGAAAATAAACCAAATAAACGTGTTAATTCTTCGTGAATTTGTGCTGACCTATCATTCAGTAGAGTGCGTATTAGACGGACAAATCTGAAATGACCTCTCAAACTTGCGGAATGCGACAGAGAGCCCACATTGTCTTCATCCTCAGAATTGATGATCATTTAACCAGATCTTGACAGAGTTGAAGAAAGGACGAATTCTACAGTACAACATCTTAATGCTACTTCTGACTACAAATAGATTTATTGAAAGACGTTCGACTAATCTAATCTGGAAGTGCCAGCTTCATCGAATTTTAACTGTCAATGTAAAAGTCTAAAAGACCACTGGCGGCCAAATGGTGGTTTGTGATTCTGATGTACGTTGAACCTAGGGGACGACTCGATTGATGTAAGAAAGCAGAATCTAACTGCGTTCTTGTATTTGTTGTGGTTATAGATGGGGTATCGAATATAGGCATCCAAGATTCCATTGGTCATTCAGATGCAGTTTCAGCTGTAGTATCACACAGCGGAACAGTAATAGGTCACCGAGATAAAAGGTAAATGGATGTGAGTGAAAGATTTTAATGGAGGGAGAGGACATTCAATGTTGACATGTATATGTCAAAAACGATCACCAAGAAAAGGAAAGAAGAGAGTGGACTTCGATTGTGTTTGGAACCTTGCCAGCTTAGCTATTTTAGCCCATAAAGGCATATTATGTCGAATGTTTTCCAGATGAAATGGGTTGGATAAGACAAACCATGAAAGTGATTAAAGATCTTTTGGAGGTGTGATTGTTGAGTACAATTGATTTTGGTATTAAAAGGAACTCGAAGGGTTAAGTCAAAACGATGAAAAAGGGTTAAAAGTGATTTTCGGAGATTCTGGATAAGAATTTTGATCAGAAGCAAGTTTCTAGAAGTCAAAGGCTATTGCAGCAATTTAATGTAATTCCATACGGAATATTGCATAGACATCAACATTATTTAGGCTGTCGATGCACCGAATCTCATTGGAGAACTACAGAAACTGGTTTCAATGATGAATTTCCCTTTAAGGAACATAGACTGCGTATGCTTGACTACCTCGTATTGGTGGTTTGAGGCCGGTAGAGATGGTGAATTCAAGTCCTTTCAAGATATCTTGAGAGTATTTGAATGCAAATTGCATAATGAGCAACCATCTGTCAAAGGGATCAATTTTTCCTCGGTAGACGTTAGTTTCGACTAGAAGAAAAATAATGCATATCTGTGAGGATGCAGGATCCGAACCCACTTTGAAATCAATCTTCAACATCATTTCATCGCGCCCAGAAAAATTCGAAAACCTTTTAATGGTTGGAAAATAGGATAATCCGTGATACATTAGGTTTGCTCGTTTGAGGAGACAATACCAAATCTACCGATTTGATGGCAAATCAATTGATATCAGTCTGACAAAATTGCATTTCTCGGCATTAATAGTGCTTTTTTATTGCTTCAGACGTTCAAATACTTACAATATATGCTCTTTGTGCCTCTCAGGGTTGGAGATGGTAATGAGGATACCGTAAATATCCTCAACGACAAAATCTAGAGCACGAAATATTTGGTTCATGAATTGTTTGAAATGACTGCGCAGCGTTATGAAGACGACGAATATGGTCGTGGCTGCTTTCGCAATATTCTTTTGGAGCATTGGCCTGATCAAGATCTGTCAAGGAATAAAACGTTTTACAATTAAGCTGAGATGAGAAATAGGGATATAAAGGATGGAGTAGCCATTCGGACAGTTATTTGAGTCACGCTATGAAATTTCCATATGGTCTCCATTCACCATTTTTGTTTACAGCCATATGTGACGGGAAAGCCCGTGGACAATTTTAAAGTCGAAAGATTCCCAAGGAAACTATGTGTTGAAAGAACGAAAATGACTTTCCTAAGCGAATACAAGCCATCTACTGGTGCTATTACTATGTCGCACCTCATGTTTGGGTTTTATAATTTTGAAGAAATACAGGAGGGAACTCGAATAAGATATTAGGGAAGAAATTACTGAAAAGGAAATGAACGTGTAGGCTAAATGCGCTTTAGACATCGGTACGATAGGCAGCATGGGTAGAGGCAAGGTTATCAATTAAGGCGCAGTTCTCGAGAATGGCAAGAAAGTCTGATTTAGAGAGGAATACAGCAATAATAAAACGTTTTTGAACATCATCGATGAGAAACATAAATGGAAACTCACGACAATGTCCTTAATCTAGGTTAAGGAATTTTCGGATTTTGGTGATGATCTTGGTAATATTACTGCCTGGAGGGTTAATTTGATATTTTTGAGAAAGCGTTTTTCAGCAGAACGGGGATAACACATCTTCAGAACCGGCTTCGAAACAAAATTTAAGTTTAAAATTTCCTCCAGTTACGTAGAGAAGGCGATTGGCAAAATGACCGGGATCAGTAGTTGCCCTCATTGACTTGGACTGCATTTGCTCTAAGAGTTAGTTGTGTTAACCTTGAGGCATTTGAGGTCTGATTGACATTTATTGACATCATCTATGGTAGTAACAGATTTCATTTCAATGTTTGGTCGAACTAACTGACAGTTTGAAGAACCCGAATGTTGTATGTCATCAGGAGTTGAGAGGGGGGAGGTGTTAAGAGCGAGCAATAGCAGTTTCTCTGGTGGCTTAGTAAGGACACCAAATACCCGTAAGGTGATGACATCTGGACACTATATTACTACGTGGTCATCGTATTGCCCATGGATTTGGCCGGCAGCTTCAGCCAGTTTGTCAGTTTTGCTTTGGTAAGTGCTGATGCTTAAGTACGCTGTCATATTTAGGGATGGACAATTCATTTATAACTGCCTCAGAATTTTGTCATCTGCGTTGGTTTTACGAGCTAGGTATCGCATATGGTGTAGATGTTGAATAGGAGGGTGATCTCATGGCTCAACTTGTGAAAGTCTTTCATTTAAACGTTTCTGTTGAGAATCTGATAATTTACTGATGCCAGTTCTTATGAATGCCATAAAATCTTGTTGACAATGCCATTGATTCAGTAGAGCAGAAAAGGCATGATAAGAAATCGTCCACTTCTTGGAAATGGTTTGTAGTTGGAAGTTGAGTTCCCATTGTATGAACCAGACCTGTAGGTTCCTGGGGCAAAAATAAGACAGTTGAGAAGAGCGGCTACAGCATTTACATCGGTTCGGTTTATTAGATATTTTGCAACTGTAATTAGAGACAGAAGGAGCGATTTGAACGCAAAATACAGGAACTGGTGAAAGTTATCAAGGGAGTGAAAGAAGCACTAATTAAGTTGCTAAGAAGCGCAGAGTGTCAGAGTGAGAAGGATTTTCTCAAGCTTAGCAGATCGCATTAACAAGTCACCAATTATGTAACGGATATTAAACAAGAAAGCCTTGACTCAACCACAACAGCCCTCTTGTGTAAAATCGTCTAGTATGAAATTGCTCCCGATATTAGCTAGGTCTCATCAGTAGTATCGAGGATACAGAACGTATGGAGTGAATAGTGTTTATTACAAATGTGGTAAACTGTCACAAAGCTTAGTCATTAGCTACAAATGGTGCTACGCTAAGTTTTGCCACGACTATTGATTGCTGATTGGCTGAGAGGTTACTGCACGACGCTGCATTTGCTTGCTGTGCAATCAGTAGTACGACCGCACCGTCCAGAATGTTCTGACTCCATTGATCAACAATGGTACCACTGTGCCCTCCAAGCTTATTTCTTCCAAAGAATAAGACCATTTCAATGATCAGCTATGGATTTTCAATTTTTGGTACTTAAACATGGCGTTTGTAGAAAGTTTCTACCTCATTTTAATGCGTTAATTTTGCTACTTAGCATCCAAGCTTTAATTAATCAAAATTGTTTTCGAATGCATTAAGGTAAGGTGATAGTTAGTTATCTAATCAACTAGATACTTAGTAAGCTTTAATGCATTCATCAAATTCTCACGTGTTTTAGGCAAGAATGGAATTTAACTTCTTGCTCCATTTTCCTTTCAAGTGGCCGACTCTTATGAGAAACTCGAGAAAAAGATAGAAATAACCTAGTATAAAGAACCAGGCACTTCATTTATCACTGATATAATGTTTGCAAATACTATTAAGCGTCTTTGGTAAAATTGTATGAGACACTGAAAATGAATGCAAATTTTACTGATGTTCTAAGTCCGAGAAAGAAAACGTTTCATTCCATTTCTCAGCTAAGATTCCCTTTTTAATAAGTGATTGTCAGACAACAGTATGTGTTATATATCGCGCTACTATTTGTGTAAAAGACCAAAATGTAGCTAGTTTTTCAATGCATTCAATAAGGTTTGAAATAGTTTTATTTTTGTTTGTTCTTCATCTGTTGAATCCTAATATTTGTAAACAGCGGCAAATTTCGGTTGAGCCTATAGAAAGGCTAGTTTTGGAAAATTGCTAATTAAACTTTTATAATGACGTAATTTTTATAAGGTTACACTTAAAGAGGTAGACAGCTTAAGTGTTCGAGTGCAGTTTGAAAGTCAATGGCCAATTTACTTATAACTGCTTCCTTATTATTATTTGTGAACTGGTCGGCAAGGGATGGAGTAGACCTCTGAAATTGCACTCATTTAAAAATTTTGATGGCAAGGTTATTATCTTGCGTTTTTAGTTTCTATTCTAACTACGAATCACAAATTCAAGACATTTTAAACAGGCGTTGCCTATTTCTAGGTTTATGGCAGCTTTGTAGATTATAGCGAAGAGTTCGATGTCTTGAAAAGTATACTGTTTGCGTAATGAAAAATTGATCATTACCAAGAATTGAATCAATAATTAACAGCTCTAAACATCTAAAAAGCTTGTTTTTACTTTAAAATTCGGTATTGTGGACGACAGTTTGGGAACGCATGAGAAAGTTTCGAAGGCTACGCTTTACCCTTCCCTAATATTTTGTTGTGCGAAGATGTTAAAATATTATGTAAATAAAATTTCCTAACTTATGGGAATGTATTTTTCACGAAATTCTACTAACTGGAGCCGTAATTATTATCAGTAAGTTTAGTATTACAGACAGCTATTCATATTAGGCCTTACTCTCCAACACGGTAAGTTTCCAATCAAGCACACAAATAAGTCCCTAAAAGAAGCTAAATTTGATTTGGCAAAATGGGTTCACTGTTACATTTATGTCGTTTTTCCTTTTTATAAGCGATTCCCAATCTCATGATGAAACTTATCTTAGACGAAAGAAAAGCGTTGTAAGGCTTCATAACCTGTAAGAAACACAGCTTCTGCCACCACCCATTTTAAATTTGGATACTTTCATACGTGGGACCATCTATAACGTAGAGCTGCCGAAGGCGCATAAAAGATCTCAATTTATTGATGGGTATCATGCAACACAATCAGGTAAAAACTTATTGATTTCGATTTACTATTAAAATAATAGTTAAAATCAGGTGCTCTTCATTCATTAGACTGAAAATTAAAAGTGGTTAAGCGTTTAATACATACCTAACAGTAATATCTATCCAATCCTGTCTCTTTTATCAGCAAAATCCACAAAACATATAAGCTATCACAGTATGTAACAATGGCCGCTTGATAGCCGCTTGATTGAATTCCATAAATGATGTAAAAATTCAATTATTATATGCAAAGATGGATATTTGGTAGCCAGCACCAGTTTTGCCCTGTCGTCTATTTAAAGAGGGAGAAAGGGGGGGAGAGTTGGGGGAAGGAAGAGAACGAAAAGATGAACGAACGTAGGGACTAAAAATAGCACCACAAATATAGTAACCAACGGATTGTGTGAAATTAGCAGCTAAGGTGCGCATGCGTTCCCAATCGCGTATGTCGTTACTGGTGTTACTTCCGTTCCATTATGTCATACATTTAAACACTTCTGTTGTTGCGCATTATTATCGCCAACACTTTTAATAATTAATTTTCTCCAAACCTTACTATTGTTGGGAAGGCCTTTCCACTCACTTAACTAAGTTAGGTTTTCTCAAATCACTTTCAAACATATTTACTCAGTCCATTTAAACAAAATTTATGGCAAACTTATGAATTGAATAACGATATAGGACTTTCATTATTACACTTCTAAATGGTAGAAGTGACTTTCGAGAATTCCGATATAGTTGAGAGTGATTACCTTGTGACACGAGTTTCAAAGAATGTCTCACTGACTTGACGATCTCGATGCACTAAATTTTTAATGACATTTTTAGGCGTGTTAGTACTGAGGACAAAAAAAATTTATTAGTTGCTCTATTTATTCATCTTTCTTTTGGCACCCATAGAAGTTACATTGAGTCGAACAAAGGATACTCTAATATTTAGTCACTTACATGGATATATGCACAAAAGGACTCACATGCACATTTTTAAGGTCAAAATTAGATCAATCAACGAATGAGTTCACTAAAACAGAACCTAACTTGTTTAAAAAAATAACTCAAAATTGATTCCCGTCCATGGATCAGGCACAATGAGGTGGCAAAGGATAAATTGCCTTCAAGACCATTAACTGTGCTGTTTTCTATTGCTGTAGGATAGTCACTAACCCTTCGTCATCTTTTGATCTTAAGTAAAAGCAAGGAATTCCTAAATGCATTCTGAATAAAATGAATGAATTTTGATTCTTAAAATGGCAAATATCGTTAAAATGTAATCTATTTTAATGACCTTCTTAACCTGGATATGGTGATTAATAATTTACGTCCCATTAGATCATCTGATGAGAAAATCATTTGACTATTTCTAATAAAAGCTACTGACTAAATTTGTTGTTGAAGTTGCGAGTGTCAAGGTAAGGGAAATATAATAATGTTCAACCTTGCAAAAGACTCGAAACACGAAAAAATACAACATTACAAGTGGCGAAAGAAAGTGGAAATCTAAATATTTTCACTAAAGGAGACTTGTTTCAGTTACGTTTGGATTGTATCACTTTTTAACTAAAAAGCAGGATTTACTGCCTCCCCCCCTCCCCTCCTCCCCCCCCCCTCAGTTACCACCTCTAGTTTTCAAGATGTGAGTCCAATCTTCCTGATTGAATCGTTGTCCATGATATTTCGATTTTGCCAACCTGTTAACAGAATTAACTAGTCAATCATACCAATTCGAGACGTTTTCCCATTATTAGTCAACAACAGATAGCTTATATCAGTTAAGGGCTTCTGGCTCAAGGTGAGTTCTAAGCTAATTGAGTTAACGAGAGTGATTGGCTCCTAGCTGACGGCTTCGATTTTGAAAGTTTTACAAAATATTTTTGCGAATATTATAATACGGTGGATCCTTCTATAGACAATTAATCTGTAAATTAAATTTGGAACAATTTTTCACATTTAAACAAATTGTTTAAGTAAATTCCTAATTTGTCTAAATCAATATCATTAATATATGCCACTAAGAGTTAAACCAATTTAACCAATTAATATAATTAGCTATAGCCTTGCAATGTTTTACTGAAAGAAATTTATCGTCTCTGCATTATAATGGACACAATAATGAATTGTGAATTTTCCAAAAATAATCAAAAATCGTACCTTGGGGGGTTGGTGGTGTAAGATCACCAAGTTGACCAAGTGGATCACCCATCCTCACCCACGACTGACATTTGAATTTAAACTCCTTCGATTTAACAACTCCTGTTCTATTTGTTTGTTTGCTTAATTCAATTTTGTACTTCTCGCATTTTTGGGTACTCCATAATGCATTAGATGTGTAATTGCTCACATATGTTATTCTTGGACTAATAAAATCTACTTTGATCGAATCGATTCCATAAATAACCCGATTTTCATGAAATTCCACAAAATAGTATTTTTTAAGTTGAAAGAATATTTTAAAGGAATTTTACTTTTTACCTTTTAACTCCAATAGGGAAAGTGGAATTTAGGAATGAGGCTTTGTTTAACTTAAATTTATGGTTGTAAAACCATTTCTGTGCATGAAATCAAAACAGAAGAAAGTGTCATTGAATTGAAATTAATTTAGGGAAAGTGTTGCGCTTTAATCAGTGGATAGTCAAAAACGAAATAATTCTGTGGTTGGGAATAAATTCACGAAACTAAATTAGTACCATTTCAATTGATTTTTGCATTCAGCTAATTAACTTTTATCTCGCGGTATTCTTCGTTCCTTTGAGCTCCAACTTTCAAAGTTTCAAATTTCTGAACATTTAATTGACGATTTGCCTACGTATTCAAAGATTATTGAGATTTTAATTAAGTTGAATGTCTGCACAAACCACCACCCCACTGCACTTAAATTATTATTACTATGACAGAAAAATGTTGAAATTAAGTTATGCAGAACTAATTGAGAGTAGGCTTTTCAAGCTATGGTGAAAAATGGATTACGTAGTTATGAAGGTTAGTGTTACAATAAGTTTCCCAAACACGAATGTTTCCAAATTAATATTTCTAGTTATGAGAAAACTAGACTTGATCAAATCGAGAAAATGCTTCCACACCCAGAAATAAACTGAACTGGATGAGAATAAGAAATTCAAGATAATGGAAGCCTTTATTTTTGTAAAATAATCTACTACAATTTCCATATCTTCTGCATGAAAGGAAAACCTTTAACGCTCTTTAACCAAAAGACTATAATCTCGAATGGCGATTGGTAGAAATTTCAATTTCCAGATACAAATAGCCCTTTATTATACATCTATCCCCTCGCATAAGATTATGTGAACAAAATATACATTCACTGGGCGACTGATAATTCAGTCGTAGCATACTCACCAATTGGCTTTCAGTGAAGTCTTACAAAATCTAACTATTTAAGAGGTTCATTTATTTAAACACAAGCAGTCTCTTTAATCCGTCTGTAAAAACTTTTCCCTTAAAATTGTCATTGTTAATTAAAGTACTATCCACCATGGTAAAATTTATTAACTAGTAACATCTTGTCATCGTAGGCACTGGACAAAAACAAATGTGTACAAAACGGTATGGCCAAACTTTTAGTTTAATCAAATGATTGATCAGCTATAATCATTATGGATGAAAATTCCCCTAGGAAATTTGAAGTCGAACTTTGTCATGTTTGAAATATGAAGCGTTTTATTAAGAGGAAGTGTGTTAACTCACTTGTGTAGCACTGTTAAACCTAAATTCATAGGGACGTTTCGAAATCCTTGCTGTAATCACTACCTCTGCCTAATTCCCTTCCCCTTAAAGTCTAACTGAAATGTTTGCCTATTCCTTATGCGCAACCACTTTTTCACTATAAAACTGGTATGCCCGCCTTAGAATGCGCAATAAAAACTAAAATCAAACACGAATAATGGCAGCAAAATATTGGCTTTTCCATTTGCATACTCTGAAAACTACAGACATTGAAGTTGTATGGTGTTTATTACCCCTCCCCTCCCCCCCCCCAGCCCCCCAGCCCCCCAAAGCCCTCCCCTCCACCGGCACAGTAAATGTGACTTCAGTCGTTGAAAATTATCTGATTGATGGAAAGGACGCATGCTTCCAATAAGATGTAAAACAATATGTGGTAGAAGGTAAGCGATCATGAAGCCAGAACGGTGAAACTTTTATTCGAATTTTCAGGCAATAAAGTGTACATATTTTCAAAAGGGAGAGTTCACCTTGCGATGCTGTTGAGGTAAAATATTATAAGTTAATTCACGGACTATTGGATGAGACTATATTCACTGTATCCAGAGCTCAGGATTTTATTTCCGATGATGGTCAAGCCATCTTGATTTATTTTCAACATCTTGTAACTAAAACTAAGCCAAAAAGACTACTAGTGTTACGCTTAACATACTGCTTGCACACTTCTCCGATTAAAAATTTATCCCTGAGAACTGGCCTATTTTAAGGTTTAAATTCCTTTGAAGTCAACTGCGCACTTAACCCATATTTTTCCACCTATCTTGTGACCAACAAAAGCAATGCACTTGGAAACTAAATGCTTACAAATAACTTCTTACATTGCAGTTAAACTTTAATAAATCGGAACCCATTCATTGATTGTGATCCATTTAAAATTAACAAGGATACCTTGTCATTATTAACAAAAATGGCAATTTGCTTATCCAAACATAATATTTGCATTGTCTCTATAGCTGCAATCTAAAGTTCCACTTTCCTTTTATTGGACTTTTGAAATAAAGCTAAAAAGCATTGACGATTTCCTCAATTGGGAGAAATATATTAATAGTGTTTTTGTTTTTAAGGACTACCTTTTCTTGGTTTGTTGACATTTAAAAATAAGTTCTGTTAACTAATTGGGGAAGAAATTTAAACCAGAAAAAAATTTTTTAATCGATTTTTTGGACTATTAACAGGTAACTTCAATGTTGTATTATTCGTCCGGGGAAAAATGTCCTCAATGTCATTGCTCAATGCGTGCTCTAAAATACAAAATGGAAAACGCGGATTTTGTCTATATCAGTAAATTTTGCGCATTCATACAATTTAAAAGTTACGTCGCAGACTAAAAATGTTACCCAACTGTTATAAATTCACTGCAATTCAATTTATGGTAATGATACTGTCTCGCTCCACCCCACTTTTAAAAACCATGTAAACCAAATACCTCTATGCTATTAATGTTAAGTAAAGGGCATTAATCTACTAAAATGAACGAAAGGACAGAAATGTAAAACATATACCACAAGATCTTCTCCTTCAAGGTCAGAACATATTCCCCATTTTAATTAGACAACATTCGAGAATTAGTTCGAGTATTAGAGTAAGAGCATCGTAGGAATCCCGTCTAAATCGAATTCAACCATCGTCAGGGTGTCATTTACTTTCCAAGGCTCACAATTCTTTACATTTTTACATCTATCTCTGATCCCTAAATTCTAGACTGATGGTTTATGCGTACCGCGATAAACACTCAGACAGTACTTAAATCAAACCACCTCAACGCATCTCTCTCACACAAAGCTAATATATACGGACAATGGTTATTAAGATAGTAACTAAATTGATTTGTTTGTTGAGTTAACTCATAACAGGACAAAAATTCATGCATTCTTTTACGGTGAGAAAGAACAATAATTTCAATAAATTCAAAAAAGGGCGATTGAAAAGGTGCTTAAAGGTTAAAATTTCGTATTTTGTCCTCTGGAGAACTAAGTGAATTCTTGTCTACGGCATATACTGTTCCATTTCATTTTTATTCTCCATTCAAACAAAGCAGTAAAATCTTGCATGATCTCTGCATGGCAGTGCTGAAATGGACAGACAACTTGCATCTCTATAAAACGTTTTTAGTTTATCTCCGTATTTGCCTATATTTAAGTAGTTGTCTGGTGGCCACTTTAGCCAAATCCCCTTTAAGATCACCCATTACATAGGTTTTACGTTTGTTTGCTAGCTTAAATATTACAGTACTTACTCATTAAAATCCCCTTGGCGAAATATAATTTCATAGAGGATTTTAATCATATTATGAAATACTCTTTATTTTAGGCCTTGTTTGTTGGAATTCTAAGACAATTTAAGGCGTTAATTAATGAACATTTTTAATGCCAATAGTCTTGAAAACTTATTCTCTTTGTTTTATCTTGGCATGAAAGTGTTCGCCTCTATAAAAATGGTGTGATTTACTACAAAATTTCTGCGCTTTAGGGAATAAGGACGTATTTTTCTCAATCACATCTCTATTGATTGTATATTTAGCATGTAAATGCATTGACTTGAGCTCTCAAAGTAAAGCACTTAAATACAGAACAGTCATTTTGTTTTTCACGCATTCTAAAAACCACTTTTCTCGTGAGTACACGTTCTTTGATCTATCGATTTTTATATGAATGCGTTTTTTTTTCTATTTTATCTATTGAAAATGGGTCTTTGCTTTCGGTATTTGGATAAAAAATGGAAGTACTAGCGGCGTTTCCACTCCGCCAATTAACCAAATAGGAAGTAAACACACAATAAATGTCCTGAAGATTTTCTTTAAAAGAAGGTTAATAAGGAATTCAAATCTTCGAATGTGTTGTTGAATTTTTATTTGAAAATGAGAAACCAAATTGTGACCCTATCAATTCTGTATTATTTTCTTACACATTCCAATTTTTTCCAAAATATTGTGCTTCTATGATCGGAGGCGACCATGCTTGTAATAATTGCATCCTATGATTTGCTTCTAATACCTATTAACCATCAGATTCCACGGCAGTCACTGGGTGTTCGTAAATGTGTACCGATCTTATCTTTTTAGTTATTTTGCTAAGTAAAGTTCTCCTACGCTGTTATAATGCTGGAAAGCTGTGATTTATCTGTCCACTCGATAGACAAGCTGGAGTCGGCTCAGTCCCAAAGAGAGACCCAGAATAAAAGCGTCTACAGGTCATTTTATTAATTCAACAAAGACAGTACATGAATACTAACACTTCAACATAAATGATGTCTGAATATCAAAACGTTTATTTCTCTTGACCAACTGTCAAGCTGTCAGGGTTCGTGAGCGTCTAAATGGAGAAAAGACTGACGGGTTGGATGCATGGGAACCACCTCGGTAATCACTCCTATAGAAACCATGCATATATTCTGCAGCTTTGAGCTTTGCTTTTTGTCCTCCTATCGGTTACGGTAAGTATGTACTTTGCATTAAAACACTATTTTATACCTTATACGAAGGGTTTAGTAGGTTAGAATTAGATCAATTAGATCTTTTTGTCATTTGCGATATCCAGGGTTGACTAACAGTTGGTGATTGATAATATTCGAACAACACGTAATTAGTCGTCATTTTTATTAAAAAAACCAAATCGAACATTAACGTTTTGTAAAAGGGGTAGGTACGTCGCGAGATAGTTACTCTAACACCTATCAATTGGGCCTAAACTGCTCATATGTGGGCTGTTAAAGAGTAAAAACGTGAGAGGATAAGGCTCTACTGTGTCTACACCCACGCTCCGTCTGAACGCGTCTCCCCCCTCCTAACCGCTTTGACGTTCTCTTCAAACATCCCCCCCCCCCTTTGTTCCCACTCTGATCCCAACCCTAGACCTCTGTCCATCTAAATATGGCGCCCACGCAACCCGGGCAGAGTAAGTAGCATACAGCCAGCAGGCAAAAATCGGGCAGAGGGCAGGCGGGCACAAAGAGGGAGAAGATATTTAATTGTCCTCTTAAATGCTTTATAATACTACAAATAAGTGGCGCTCGAATCGCATAACTTTATTTCCCCCTCCTAATAATTTTCAAAAGGCAGTCTCAAGTCAGCGCCAAAAAGTTAATAACCCTCACAAAATCCCAATCTCAAGTCGTCTTTCAACAATAATAAGCCAAATAAACACTAATTTCACCTAAATAACCAGCGGAGTATATACTAATTACCAGCTCCAATTATCATGGTATTTTTAACTTCTGCAGGAGTAAGTTAAATTTAGTTCCCACATGATATAAAATACTGCTGAAAGAAGCACACAGCTAAAAATAAACATTAATGTATGTCTAAGGAAGTTTATTTTTACCATTAATTAAATTATTGATAATTAAATAGAATGTAAAATGAGTAATTCACTCGAATTTTGTGATTTTATTAAATAATTTGCTGCGGTTTTTACTTGGTTAAAATTGTTACTTTTTTGTGAAATTTCATTTATAGCATTGATAGTTCGTAAATTCTTTTCACGATCTATTAAAACAAGAGCATTATAATTTTCTGTCCAGGAAGGAAGAAAAATAAAAATAAATTTGCGTAAAAACAAGTTGTATAAAAAGTGATAACAGGCCACGCACATTAGTGGTAGCCTTAGTAATGCAATAGCCTCAGAGCTAGTAGTGGTACGGCTCTCGCCCCCGCATTCAGACAACTTTATAAAAATAGACGAAGCATGAAAAGGGCATTTTGTGCTTCTGGCTATTACTTCAACAGTTCGCGTAAGCCATCATTTCATTTAAAATGGTTTATGTATAAGATCCTATCAAATTTCATTTCTATATTAAATTCTTTACAGAAATTACATCTCTACTCCCCTTCCCAACTCTGTAAAGCACGCTTTCCATTCAATTAAAAAGGTGGCAATACTAGTTCGGGCAGAAATAGATGGGGTTTTCGATTACGAAATTTAAACCATCCTATATTTAATTGCTAAGTAAACTAATTATAAACCAAATCGAGAATCTTTGATATGTGTGAGAAATTTATTGCTTATTGAATGCACAAGGCACAGAGAAGTGTTTATCTTTAGTTAAAGGGAATATTTCATTCATATTGTTTATTGGAAGAAGTGAACGGTTGTAGATCATTTATGTGGTTGATGACAAAGACCTTGAAAGCCGAGTAAAGATCGTGTCCATGTCAAATGTTCGTTGTTAATGTGCTTGTACCGCAGAAAATATATCGCCCGTTCTAAATTAGTAACCTCAGCGTTAAATATAGCCACTGGCTCCTCCTAAAAATGGCAAATGAATAATATGCGCGCGTGACTTTCTCCACAAATTTTGCTCATCTATGATTATAACAGTTCGAATTTATAAAATGTAAATATAAAGAAAATTGGTGAAGTGGTGAATTCTTATTAATCTTTTTTTGCATAAAATCAAGTGAATTCTTTCGATGGGTGAAAATAATATAAAAATTTCACAAAAATATATCATTTGTTCGTTGTCAAAATCATCTTGAATGTTTTAATCGTTTAGATTGTAATGAAAACAATACATTTATTTTAAGGTTAGAATGCGTTCGATTTTGTAAAATATTTCAAATTTTGAAATTATTTGAAGATTGTCAAATATTTCAACTATGTGACTCGCAGGTAAATAAGTTCCAATTTCGATTGAGGCATCTACTTCAATGTCCTGAGTGTTTGGTTGCTATGTGTTCTTTCTTCGACAAATTTATATATCTGAAGCCTTAACGTATTCTTGAAAGTACACTGGGAATATTCTACCAATTTGGACAAATGCGTTAAAATTTAATACCTATCTTACTTGACACTTATTTAAAACAACTAATGTTCTAGGGGTAGCGGGTCCAAATAATTGACTATTATTTACAAAACTATTCACCGTTATAAGCTAATCACCAGACTTACAACTCAAATTTTTTCTTTTTTTAGAAGTTTTAAATCCCCTATTGCCTTTAAAGCAGTAATATTCGATTAAGAAATTGTTGTCGAAAGTCAATGAAGTTACGTTGCAAATCAGAACTAGTCGGCTCACGAGCCTGTTCATCCTCCTCTTAAGGTTAAGAGAGGATATTGAAAAAAAATATATTTTATTGAACTGCAAATATGAAGTGAAACATTACTTCTGTTATACAATTTTTAATCTAAATTATTAACATGAACTTATCGATATTTCCATTTGAAATTGATGTTACTATTATTACCTCATCAGTAAATGGTGGTCATCGAACTTCGGACAACCATTTCTGACCCATCAGGAAACTAAATTTTAAACATTTCGACCTTTATCGCCCATATTTTGATTTATATTGCTTTGTTTTATCTTCATCGCAGTTTGAGAGTTACGTTGGCACTCTGTTACGTAGCTAAAATCCGTCCTGGATCCGATTTCACATAAGTGAAGAAGCGCATTCATTGTTAATTTAATGATTTTTTTCCATCCAGTTTTGCTTCTGTTTGGAATCGCGCAATTTTACAAGATACTCGATATTGACACCCACCTTTTCCTCTTTGTAATTTTAAACGTAAATTCAAATTTCACTATAATTGAACCCAATAGTGCTTCTGTCTGATTTCTTACTGCATTGATGTTTATTTTAAATACCATCATTAGATTTATTATAATTTTCGAATATGGCACAGGCAATTTGTAACTGTATAAAATCAATGACCAAATTAAGTTTTCTCATTGCACCTTTCACTATTTCCTGAAGAATTTAGAGATGAGTCTGGTAATAAACGATTAGCTAGCTATTTAGGCGAGTCTTAAACTGTATTACTTAGTTCTAAGTAAGACATTTTACCTCCGCTGATCAGTGAAGAACTCGTAAATTGCATTGACTCTAAACTAAGGAAATTTAATAATTTTAAACTTTAAACATTCCGAGTTACACAGGCATAATAATTTGTTCAATTGAATGACCACTCTAAATCGGAGAATAGGAGATCAGGTCCGTAAAATAATTAAGCAAATTTTAAATCAAACAAACTGGAATTGCTTCTTGATTGAAAGGTAAAAAAGAGATTAAAATCTTCTAGCCTTCAATGCTCATTGCGATTATCCACTCATAATTCTTGAAATCGCATACATAGCCAACAAGCTCAGAAAGTATATACGATAGTGAAGTGCCGCTTGGGTTCTCAGTAGTTTTTGTCTTCCAGAACGACAGTCCGTATATTTCACAGGCTCCCTATTCAGTAAATACCTGACAACATTTCAAATTATTATAATTTTATCACTATGACTTAACACTTGTCTGGCATTTTTGTTAACCCTACCATGACATAGACATGTTGAATATTTGTGAATAGCCTCAGAAGACCATTTTTATAATAAGTATTTAGAAGTCTCTTACTGTTAACAATTTCCCAAATACTGACCAACTGTCCATAATCACAGCAGTTTGAGATACTCCTACCATCTCTTCACGTGGCTTAAGTCAAATATTTTACATTATTTCATCCGTTCCATTTTCCCAATAATTTTGACCTTGAAACTGGATTAACTTTAAATAAAGATAATAATTTATTTCAGCGCAATTAAATGTATTCACATAATTAAATCTGTTTTTAAATTCATGACTATATTAAAAAAATTAGTATGTCAACAATTACTATGATGTCATTCTTTCAATGGAGTGCAAGATTTATTTTTTGCAAATAACCGAGTGAGTACGCAAAATCAGCATCACTCCTCCCTCGATCTCTCACTCGTTTTTCACATGTCTTAGTTTGAATTCCCTAGCACACCCTTTGCTTTCTTGATTGTCACCCTCGAGAACTCCGATGAACGACATTGGTGTGAGTACGAGGAATTCTAAAGTTACAATTGAGAAAGGCAGAGAGTGTTACACTTCATGACTACTTGAACCACTATTACTTCCATCAACTTATTAAATCGATTTTAGCACAAATTTGTATTTATAATGCAAACACAAGTAATTCCTCAAGTTATATAAGGGTAGCGATTGATTAAAGTCTTTTTCTCAAAACTAATTAAGTGGCTGAAGTATATTCAGATTATTATATATTACCATTAAAGAAATGTGCACCAAATTTAATCAGCAGTTGATATTTTTTGAAGAATAAACCATTACTAATTGTTCAACGCCGATTTCTATTACTTCCCATGGAAAAACAGAAGTCGCTTCTTTTACTTGGGGAAGCAATTGCGATGAATAATAATAGGTCTAAAGGGGCGATGGTACCTAAAAGATACCGAGAGAGCAAAGCCAAAGCGTCAAAGAGTCTAGCTATGTTTAACTATCAAACTCGAGCTGTCGACTCAGTTTCAGAGAAAAGGACATTTTTTCCAGTTACAGTGTTAGTTTCATTTTTAGGTGACATCCTACTAGTATCCTCATTATTAGTCAAAAATAATACCTTAAATTGTGCGCCTATTCATAAAATCGAATCCCTGGTGGATAAGCTCGGAACATTGAGGATTCACATTCACTCAGAAATTCAAAGGAGTGAGTACGCAGGTTTGATGTATGGAGCAACGGACAATATCTGTCTATCAAGATTTAGTAGATATTATACGAACTAATTAAACCTCTATTCAACTCCCATTTCATTCCGTACTATATTTTCGCCATTTTGCATGTTCAGATGTTATCATGTTTATTCAAACTGTCAAATATTTTATGCATTTTCATAGTTAATAATAATTCAAATATGAATACCAATAAAACCAGAAGAGAGTTCTCGCTTCCCTTCTGTTATCTTTTAATATAATCATTCTCATAAAAAATTATGGATTGGAGCTGAGCGTTTATGGCTCAAAATTAAGACCATTTATCAACATTTCAGTCCTTAATTTATGTTATCCTTAGCCTTTCAAGGCTCTAATCAATAAATCTTCAAATCTCGTTTTTTTCTCACTTAAGTCTTAATATTTCATGCCTAGATGAGTTTATCGATTCTCCTTTTATCTATACGTGTCCCATTTCATATAAAAATCTGCACCCCTATATTTGCTCGTATCCTTACCCAAATGAGAAGTAGAAACCGATGTTGTATTTCCACTCGCTTGGCAGTTGTCTTCTCCTACGCCTCCCTCTCATCTCCTTTCATCATCAATGTACTCTCTCGAGTATTTATCCTGGTTTATTTAAAACACCTTGAACTTCACAACTCCTTTAGTTCTAAGTCTCGGAACTACTGACTGACCTCTGTTAGATGCCAGTTATAGTCTTAACCTCTAGGATCAGGTTGTGATCCAGTAGTTCCTATAATTTTGTGACCTGTGAGCATTCATCCTTCTATATAGCCATAGCTGCTAGATTCAAATAAACTGAATGCATTTTTCCCAATATATCTGAATTTGCGAGTAAACTTAGCGGCGACTCTTCATTTAACTGTATGATGAAAAAAAGGGACTAGTCCAAATTCAACCTTGAATATTTTTTTTATAACTATAGAATCACCTTCCCCCACCCTCAAACCATGGACATTCCCTCTGCATTAGGCTTACAAAAATAGTACTTGATTACCTTCTTCTAATCTTGGGCAGATAAGGCCGAAAAATCACCCCCATTAGCGGTGGGAGGTTTAGCCATTTCAAATATTACGGAACTTGGAAGCTCTAGTCTCGTCCCTTCAGATTTGTCTTGTTCTTGCCAGAATTTTAATTCATCTGAGAGAAGAGCAAGAGAGGCTTTCCAAAGCACAGCTTTATTATGCAAACAGTCCTAGTAATCTGCCACAGTGTATACTGCACTGTGGCAACACATCAACTTGGGAAAGGGGCAATAATAAGCACGCATTTAAACACCAGTTAGTTGGTCATTTAGTCGAAAGGAAATGAAAAGGACCGGGAATGAGTAGGTACGGTAGGATTGAAATGAAACAAAGCAAGGTAGCAGTGGTAGTAATCATACTTGTAGGAAAAAATATACAATGTACAGCTTGACTTGCCGCATGCACATATTACTTAAATGAAATTAAGTATACATGGAAGGGGTAGAGGAGAAGGGAAAATTACTATTCAAAACGTGCACATACACACATAAACGACAAATTGGTAGATGATGAGAGGGCAAAAATCCTGTTAGAAATGCAGGTCAATGGAGAAATTACGATTTCGTGGCTGTTTAGCAATGCCGTTAAAGAAGGCCAAGAAGCAGTGTTAATAATAATATGAAATCAGTCGTGTTTGCCTTAAAAATCACACAGAATGAACAGGAACCGACAGTGATGAAAATGGTAGTGATTATGAAGGGATGGAAACATGGATTAATACGGAAGAGGTGAGGAAGGGCATCACAGAGGAAGAAGTGCCGACGACACAGGGTATTTTCATCGTTTTCGGTTCTTGCT
Source organism: Hymenolepis microstoma (assembly GCA_000469805.3). Taxonomy (NCBI): domain Eukaryota; kingdom Metazoa; phylum Platyhelminthes; class Cestoda; order Cyclophyllidea; family Hymenolepididae; genus Hymenolepis; species Hymenolepis microstoma. The sequence continues at coordinate 13,074,661 of LR215995.1, read as the reverse complement.
GAGCCAGTTGAGGCCTTCCTTCAGACCTTCACCAGTTGTTGCATTTGAGGGCTGTACATACCACACGCGTCCCGGTTGCAATTGCGTAAGTCGCAGCTTTTCCTGTATTTCGTGTGGTTTCATGGCTGTAAGCCGAAGAGAACCAATTAATACGTGTTTACTAACAATATTTAAGTAGCAGTTAAACAAATGATTTGTCTACAAGGGAGTACAATTATCTTAGAGAGGAGCTCCTCTAAAAAAGTATATATTAAGCATGTATATGTATACATCCAAATAGATTTTTTAATAAAACAATTTCAAAAATATCTTTAGTAATAATAAGAACCAAATATAATGCGAGATTCTTGTACAATACTTCCGACTTTGCCCTCATTAAGTCTTGAAAAAAGCAAATATTTTATGTGAACAAGAACTAACGACAACACTTGAAGTAGCTAGTATATTTTCACCAAAAAACAACTTACAATATTGTATGGAATTTGAATTCGAAGAGAAATTGAACTTCAGACAACTTATTAACCAATTTCTAGGGCGAGCTCCTAATACGACCATTGCTTTGAGTTTATTGTAAAAGTGCAGGTCCAAGCTTAGATGATGACCATTCTTCCCACCCACTATGGAGAGCGCCTATGGGAAATTCGCATTTTCAGCAAACACGTTTAGTCATAACAAGTATTTGCATTCTTGCATATTGACCTCCACATTAACTCATCACACTACAGGAGCTCAAAATAACCACAAATCCTCCAATATCAGGAATTTGGGGAAAATTACCTCACATTATTTTCAAATAAGAAATTTGGCATCCATGGGAAATTAAGATATTGAACCAAATACGCATTAGCCATTCGATACTTTAAATGAGCATGAAGAAGAAAGTGGGAAGAAAAGACGCCAGACGTATGACTCATTTTCACATGGCTGAGATATAACATTTCCATCGCGTAGAGACAAATAAATCATCCCCTGGCACAAGTATTGCTCCTATCGTCATAAATCGTGACGATTTTGGGATTAAATCCGCTGACATATCAATGATAATGTCAAGGCACGTTGTCAGCCAATGGAAATTAGACTCTTATAATGCAAATTCACTGAATAAAAAGAATATCCAGTGACAAGAACCAAGTATTTTGCAGCAAGTCGATGAGCATGACATCACTATTGTTAAATGCTTCAGCCGATCTCGTTTTATTTATCTTGTGTTTATACAATCGTGTTCACATATAATCCGATTACTTGGGAGACAGAGATCGTTCATGACTCTAGTCTAAACAACTAACGAGCTTGAAGATTCTCCTTCAAATCTGTAGAAATCAGCGAAAACATCATTTATGTAGGACGATCATTGAGATAGAAGAGCGCCTGAAAAATCCCAGAGTAGGTAAATGTCGCGATTTTCGAATAGTCTACACTTAAAATTAGTGTGAGGGAAAATATGGTAAAAAGTCAGAACAGTAGTAGAGGACAACTGTTGAATGCTTGAAAGTTCAAGAGCGCGAGCCAAGTTATCAGCAAACTAAGACCAATGCTTGGTTGCAAATAGTGTGAGGAGGAATCATTACAGAAACACATCCTCACGTTGGCGTTGAAACCGCCACGAATTCTTACGCAAAGCACAAGACCACACAACTCCATATTAGAATCCATTAAAAAGTTAAACATTGCAGGAGAATGCTGGAAAACAATTCTCACTCTAAATAGCATCCTATAAGAGAGCTCTTTTCTCGTTTCCTTTTATAAAACCCTGGTCAATTACCTAATCATCCGAAGAAATTAATCAGTTCAATAATGATTTACACAGTGAAATAGACGACCACATATACTTATTTTATGTAAACAAGTTATACTAAAAGATGTTTGAATGATTACAAGCACTGCCCTGGATACTAATTTGAATGGGTGTCACCTGGATACCCCCAGGAAATTAGAGGGAGAAATTCAAAGTTGTTTAAACGAAATAAGTACAATACTTAGATTTAAAATCACCAATCACAATTATCCCAAACTGATCATTTAGGACGTTTTGGTTTGTGAAGACAATTACTGAGGGGAGGGGTGGGGGACTGTTAGTAATAGGAGCAGATCTGTGACTGAAATAGAGAACCGAAATTTTACTGATTTTTAATGTTTTAACTCTTGTGCCCTGTGTGAAAAAAAACCAACTCCTTAGTTCAATAAAACACAGTTTTTTTTCAACCCCTAACTTTGCAGATCAGAAATTTTTACCTGGAGCGAAGAAGTAGAAGTACAATGGTGAGGAGAGAGCACAGAAAGTATGAATAAATTAAAATGCATGAGCAAGACTAGCATGAATCAGGTATTCAATGGAATTTATATAAACGCTGGCGATTTAGGGGAGGGGAGAAAAATATCACCCAAGCCAAAGGCAGGACGAAAGATAAATCCGTTGCAATACAGAATGTCGCCCAATAGCCAAGGAACAAATATAAGAACGTTTCAGAAATATTGGCCACTAAGTATGCAAATGTAAACACAGATGTCAACGCTGAGGGGAAAATGCTAAAGGGAAGGCACTTTTACCATTCGTAAACCAGTTTCTACGCAATTTACTGAATGTCTTCCGAGAAGATTTAAGAACTAAGAGCCAGTTCATATAATAAGCGTTTTAGATTTGACAACCTGGTAACTGGAGACTTTTCTGTATTTAGAGGAATGTAGTTTATTGTAAGTTATCAAACACTTTGAGGTTGAAGAGTTGGAAGAAGACTAAGTTATCAGTACAGAAGCTGACAGACCAATCAGGATAATATGGACGCAGAGCAAATACTAATGAGATGCCTGAGCTGTAAATATACCTATCTTTATGTTCCATACTGTGAAAGGTGGAAGTGGTGGTCATCGTGACAAGACGGTCACTTCGTCTCACTTTTGTAGACTTGTATTTCCTATTCATCTTTCTATCCTTCATATTCTTACAGATCGTTATGCTCTTTCATTGGATCTCACCTGATCTATAAAAGGTTTCGGGTTATTTAGACCGCGCTTCCCACAATATTCGTCACTAGAAATCCTTTAAGGAATAAATAGTTATACGATCAATGTTCACGTTTGCTAAGTTAAAGATCTCGAGATTGGCACACATGTTATACTGTAAAGTGGATGGCTAACCCTGATCAAAAAGACGAAGTAATACGAACTTCTCCATCTGTGCTAGTCAAGTGATGTCTACACTTCACCTGATGGGTTTGGGTTTATCTGCATTGGGGATGATTTTTCACCATTGGTAATAGCTCCTGCCAACAAAACGCATACCTTAAGCGAAATCAACACTAACTAGTGTATGATTGTGAATGACAGAATATTTTAGCAGCATTTCAGCGTTCCCAACCTGTCAATCAGGTGAGTGGGCTCATAAAGACATGATTTATGCACATATACTTGACAGTTTAGCGACAAGACCTACGAAATACAGTCAGAAAAACGCATTTAAAGGAGGATAGCGAAGCGTTTATTCAACTGAGAACATGGGAACATAAAATGCGTCTTTTTTCCAATATTCATTAATTATCCACCAATATACAAGAAGCGAAGACTTACATGCGTACATGACGATTAGAAGTAATTAGCATAAGGATACTTGCCAAATCTAACGCGCACACAATCAGCGAACACGAATTTATATGAGTTACAGCACTACTTGTACAATAAAGTCATGGATTTTTCTCAAATTTCACTACTTAAGCGTCACTCAGGGGAAATATCAGTTTAACTAAGTGTACACATAGTGGAAAAAAGTCTTTTTTTCAAACTTTTCTTGATTTGTTCCAGGTTTAAGTATTAATAATATTAATGACTCTAATCTTACATGTGTGTACAATTCAAGACTAACGGTTCCTACCGCTGTAGCCGAAGTAATTCGAAATGGGTTACGAAATACGTGCCTGTGAAATTGCAAATGAATATAAAGTTTCGCTCTTGAAACACCTTCCCATCACTAAATACACGACGGAAAGCAAAGTCTTTGAATATATCAAAATAACACATTCTTTAGGGGGCAAATAAGCACACCTTACTTTCATATTTTGTGGTTCAAGCTTTCAAATGTCCCAGCGAAAACAAATAAATGAAAAATACGTTTCGCCATATGAAAATTAAATTAAATTCTTGTTGGGCCAATATACGAAGTATCACCGAAAAAAAAACACTACACGTTATTACATAATGATATAGTTGCTTACAATACAAAAGCAATACTAACAATATTTGGTGGTGGGTGAGTGAGGGAACTCAATTCTAGAGTAAAGTTGGTTAAGCACATTTATTACCGATAATCAAGGAGTGCATGGTGGAACAAAGAAGTGTGAACACTGCTATAAATCCATCATATTTAAACTGCATTAACCCCTGGCAGTCTTTCCTTTCCTTGAAGACATCTGTTGATATTCTAAAAAAATGTTTGATATTCTCAGCTTCTAGACTTTAATTCGCTGAAAGCACCAACTGCATGGGGAAGATTTTTTTGCTTAATATGAGGATTTACCCTAGGTGTATACAGAAGTGTATAAATCATTAAGACGCCTCGATAGTTAGTCAATTAGCAAAGCACATGATCCTAAGTGCCACACGCACTCTCGAACTGAAAAGGTGTAAACAGTGACGAGAGAGCGAGAAGTCAAATAGGGTGAGAAAGAAGCATTTTAAGCGTAAAGTACAACGACAGAATTTGCAATACTGGTAAAAGTTATGTCCTTATTCCTGGTACATCTTCTCGCACAAGGTGACGGAAAAATTGGTAAATAGATGAAGTAAAACAAAAGTAAGGCATGAAAATTCAAGAAGGAAACCAAGAAGTCCACTGTTCGTATCAAAAAAAGCTGCGGCGAGGGAAGCAAACATCCTTATTTGTTTCCCTTTTAACTCTTAAGTAAGGAAGAACAAGTGCAACGTAAATGGTCTGTGAAGGAAACTGTCATGTGTGATTTAATCACCTTTCACCCATCACTTAAGTGATGGGGATGGAGCAGTTTTATCTCCCCCTCTACTAGGGTTAAGGCATAATATGGCAGTTGGACGTAAAAACCTAGTCTATTAAGAAAATATACATGCCTTATCAACATGAAGAGAGTTTTGAAGACTTCTCTGATGAATTAAAACAAACAATAAGTAAAGAGGGGCTAAGTCTTTTCAATAGGCATCACAAAAACAGCTCGTGTTGCGGAGAAAAAGACAAATCATTCGTTAGAGCACTCGGATTTCAAAATAGCATCGAGAAAAACCAAAAATAATTACTTTAAGCAAAATCAAAGAGACGAGTTATCCATTTATCCTAAACAACAATAAGGTAACTCTTAATTTTCACATAACCAGTATCCATTTCAAACTTACGACGCTACAGCTCAGAAAAGTGTTAGGCCACTGCATTTATTAATGTGCTACTAAAAAGTAAAATCCCGTAATTCCGCAGTCTTAAAATACTTGTGCATGCCTTATAAGCAATTACCATTGGCTTTAGGTAAATCGAAGCAGGTAATCTACCTGTTAACTGTGAAATTATAAAGAAGGCAAATTAAAGAACTTTATGTAACCTTAGAAAAATGCACAAAAGTCAAATTCTATTCCATGATTAAATTTCATAAAGAAAAAAATGGGGGTTTATAGAATCGAGCTCAACACGACAATGCAATTCAAAAATCACATGTTCAACTCATCCGACCTTTCCACTAAATACAAATAGAACACCCCAACCTCGCCACCCGATACTGCTCATAGGCCCCCAAAGCAACAGAGATCGATAATGTTGTCAACATGCTGTCAACATCATTTTTTCACATCAAAAAATGACAATTATCAGGTTGTATGCATGTTCACCCCAGCATGCAATGGGGTCAAATACAATCATACAAAAGCTACCAAAACAATCATATTTTGCACAGCTGCATGTGCCTATCAGTGTGACTCAGTGCGTGATTCGATTAAATTGGGTACGTGCGAACATATGCAGCCTCCACCCCCCCCCCCCCTTACCATAAAGAGCAGCCAAATCACTACCAAGTGCGGTCCCTTTGTGTCTGGACGTGCCAATGTGCCCTAGATGACGCGTTGTGGAGCTACATGAAGACAATGATTGGGCCTTGATAGGCCTCGCGTCAGAACTAATGCAGATAAAAGGGGAAGCAAAGAAACATCAATCGTCAGTGCAAAAAACATGAACTTGAGAAAAGGTTTAAAGGGAACCGAAGAGCTAATTTAGTATTCGCATCGAATCTAGTCGCCCGGAAGAAGTCAATGAAGTGTTTCACAATTATGCTCATGAAGACAAATAGCAGAAATGGGGAGAAAGAGGAAGGTAATAGTGACTGCCAAAATAGGTTTGATTGAAAGAAAAGTAAAAAAAATGTCATGATGCGTAAGATAAGATTAAAAGTCCGACTTAGTAGATTTCCAATTCAAAGTTGGTGAAGGATAAAAGAGAGAGATATATATTAGTGTCACCACAAATTTAGAACTGAACAACGGACAGGTTTACCGCACTTATTTCTTGCTAACTGATCGGCAGTGTCGTGTCCCAAACTAATTTGTTCAGACCTGAACTGACCAGATGCGTTTTCAACATTCATATTGCCCTTGTGACATGTCCTTACTCCACCACCTGTGGTTATTGCCTTAAAGGAATCGTAGCCCAATTAAATAGTTAGACATTTTATACTGCTTCATAAAATATTACTAAAACCGGTTCGCTGCTGAATAGTTGTCTTCCTGCTGCGGAGTCCAGATAACACGATACTGGCCAAGATTGAATTAGGTCTTTACAGAGTGGTTTGAGGCAAAAGGCCAGTTTCTGGATTAAAAGTCTTTTAGCTTAGTCAGCTTAATTACTCAAGATTACCACCCCCTGTGCCTCCCAACGTGATTGGAATTATCCTATTTACTCTACCAAATATTGTTCATAAATCAATAAAACAAGAGGAATGCTTCGATTGAAAAGACGGAAGAGCTCAAAATTTAAAAAGTGACTGGCATTAATACGTAAAAAAATATAATCGTATATCCTTTAGAACTCAAAGAATGGGAACAAAAACATAAAAGAAAAGTGAGTATAAAATTAGTAAAAATAGAAGAAGTACTTGGGATTTTATTAACAAATGAGAGCTTCTATGCAAAAGACCCAGGTGGATAAAAGGTGGAGGCGTTAATAAACCAACAATAACGCTAGCTGTTCAAAGAAAATTCACTCGCAATACACTTTCAACCCACTCCTCACTTTCCGAAGCAAAAGTATGCGAGAAACGCACAACAGCGAACATTAGAGATAGATGACTCGATTGAAATGGACAAAAACAGAAAGCGCAATATATATTCGTAGTATGAAAATACAATACAAAACTTAAAATATAAGCGAAGAGAAGCCACCAGTGTTATTGGCATCGTGTTTTCATCACTAAGTTTTGGCTGAGTCTATTAAGACACAAAAAAACCACCAATGACGGGCTGCTATTGTGAAGATCTAGCTCTTCGTTGAGAGGAATAGCATCATCATCTTGCAAATAACCTTTATCACGCCAAAAATTTGTCTCAGGCACTAATATTGTAATTTAGCACTGCATTAAGGGAGGCCAAGTAGGCTTACAGAGAAGCCAAATCTACGAAGAAATGGAAATGAACTTTGCTTAAATTGCAAATACCTGCGAAAACATGACATAAGAGAGTAACAAGAATCATAACAGACGAGCTCTCCATTCTATTAGAGTGAAATAATTCGAAAACGCGAGACTAAATATAAGCATTCTCACGCACAATATGAGAGCATTAAATTTAGAAAGCGCTCTAAATCGGCACACAACCAATAAACAGAATGACCAACCAAACTGGCTCATTTAGTCCAACATAGATGGTGGCAGAATTCAAGTCTCTCACAAGGGAGGGTCCCTTATCCCATCCTCTATCCAAATTATGTGTCAGAAAGGGTTTTTCAACATGACCTTGAGGATTTTTTAACGTTATTATTACGCTGATGGATGGCAGATCAAATGGAAATTGAGTTATACGTTTACTACTTGCAATTAGTTCGTATAATATCTACTAAATCTTGATAGATAGATATTGTCCGTTGCTCCATACATCAAACCTGCGTACTCACTCCTTTGAATTTCTGCGTGAAGTTAAGTCTTCAATATTTAGAACTCATTCATCGGTACATTAAATTGTATGACTAGGCGCATAATTTATTGTATTATTGGAACACCAAATTGAGAAAGATGTTTAAATTGAAAGGAATTTTCAGACGAAGTAGGAAAGGTAAATTAACCTATTGAAACAAATAGCTCACCTCAACTTATTGATAGATCGATAGGAAACGAGGCGAGTGAGAGGGGAAGGGCGACAGAAGACGCGTGACGATGACTCATGTGCCTGATGGAAGTGACTGAGCCAAGTTTTCTTTTATGTCCTCCTCCGTCACCCCCCACCCCATCACACAGAAACAAAAGTATGGCAAGGAGGGGAAAAACAGCACACAGCTAATTTACTCCTATAACGTACTTCTACAGCTATAGAAATGAAGTACTTAAACAAGCGACGTTCAAGCATAAAATTAGAATTGAAATAGGGTGATTAGACACCTAATTAGTTTCAAGCCAGCCAATATCAAAGCCGTAAATCTGTTTAACTGTAAATATAGAAGTGATAGTACCCAGCCTTTCAACTTGCACAGATTAAGTAGGTTCCACCCTCACGTACCAAATGAAAAATTAGTTTGTGAAATAACAACAATTAAATTCCTTCCTAACCCACCTTGAAAACGAATCTCGTACTAAAATTAGGCGCTCGACAAGGCAAATTACAACTCGAGAGCCATATGAACATTCACTTTTTTAAAAAAGGAAATCTTCATTTCTCGTCATCTCTCTTCGGAAATATAATGTTTACAGCACCGCATTTTTGTCAAATTTAAAAAAACAGGTTAATTTAAACGCCATCCAATAGAAGTATAAAACAAACAATGAGTCACTACGGTTTAACAGCATATGAATAATCCAGTTATAATGAATATACAATTGAAAGCAATTATGAAGCACCTATGAGTCCAAAGGTGAAATAATACTCAAATCCCCCTTCTGGCACTCATCTTAAATAGTAGAGCAACATGATAGTGTGCTGTAGATGGGAAGACCATGTTGCTGCTGCCACCAACACTTTGAAGTATGCATAAATAGTGTATGAAATAGATAGGTATACTATAAGCCAAGCCCCTATAAATTCTAAAAATAAGCAATTTCACAATTAACACAGGAAGAGAAAAGGCTGAGGAGAATGAATCCCACCATAAGAGTTATAAAATAAACATTTAAGCATGTTAGGTTTCTTCCATGGTAAAAAAACCACAGCGGTAGTAAAAATTTTGACCTCTGACCCCTGTTACTCCGGAACACAAGGTAACGCAAAACAAATCGATTAAAGTTCTGCCATACTGTGACTAGAAACGCTAAAAAAAGTCAAAAAGGACAAAACAAGGAAAGGTCATTTAAATTCCTGAAGTTTACCAGCACCTCTGATTAAAGAACTAATGATTGTCTTCGCCAATTGCATTTGCTAACTGATATTGAGTCTAGCTATGGATGGCCATACGCCAAGAGAGCTTTAAATAACTGGATAAGTCAGCAGAAAGAAAATGTAACTACACCGCTTGTGGGCCCACACACAAGACGTTCACATATGAAGTAGTCATCTGATGATGATGACGAGTGAATCTGTTAGCCATGACATAGTATTTGACTATTGTATAGATAAGCATTCGAATAAAAATAGCAAAAATGATTAAACGGAAAGTTATAATCAACAAAACTGCTTAGCCAAACCCACACAAATCCGAGAACAAAGAATTAGCAAATCATTACCAAAAAATGTGCCGAATGCATAAGGGAAACTAAGAGGACAAAACTGACAGAAGCGGTATTGATTGAGTGAATAAATCAGACCAGTAATGACTTTTTAGACACTAATAGAAACGTTCTTTACAAGAAAAACCTGCCGATTCGAAAAAGCTTACATATTACTGAAAAAACGCTAAAGAAATTAAATACTGGCGTGCAAAAGCCTCTTCAATGATAATTATTTCCATTTACACTTGAGAGAGATTAAAAGTCCCAACTCAATACATTCACAAGCGATGTTACTTCAAGTTCTAAATCTAAAAAATCTGTGATTTATTGGTCGGAATTCTAACCCCAAAAGTTAATACTGAACAGCTGAGAGATAAGCAAGAGTTTTCAATCAATGTAACAGAAAAATTTCAGTATTATAAACGAAATGTTCTAAATTGCTATCTCCAATAAAGAAGAATAAAAACAATGTGTTGCTATTACGCCGTGAACAAAGGTAGACGATAATAATGGAGGTGTTTGTGGCCCGATATTTCCAGAAAAATGACACAGGAATTCATCATAAAATTAAGAAAAGTAAAATTGCATCGAAAATCACACTAAATTTTCTGGAACTACGAAAAATTAAAAAGTAAGTCAGTAATTTATGAGGTTAAAAGCATTACTACCTAGAACACAGGGTTTTAAAATAAGTGTACAAGCCGATATTAAAAGTAAATTGACGACAAACCATCAGGAAGATCCTGCTTATTTGCAAAGACCAAGATAATAGCATCCTGCATTTCGCGATCATTGGCAATTTTGTGAAGCTCAATTTGAGCTTCTCGGATGCGTCCTCTATCGGCACTGTCCACGACGAAAATTAAACCCTGTGTTCCGGTAAAGTAATGTCTCCAAAGAGGGCGGATTTTTTCTTGACCACCGACATCCTTAAAGCAGTGCATTTTGAACAAATTACACAACTTACCCAAACATTAAACCGAATGTTTTCATAAGAAACGGTTTCGACATTAAATCCGACAGTTGGTATGGTGGTAACAGCATTATTCAGCTTCAATCGATACAGTATAGCTAGGAAAAAGATTATCAATAAATGCCAGATTACTGGTCTTTCCGGCGGCATCCAGACCCAACATCAATATTCGCATTTCCTTATTACCAAAGAGTTTTGAAAATACCTTCCCCATATTTTACACAAATAATTTTAGTCAGATTTAAATATAAATACACGTCTGGTTCGAAACCCAACCCAAATGTAGCAGAAGCGTTTTTCAAATAGGCGCTGCGTAGACTTACTCAAAAAAAGACAAATGATTTTCATTGCATCATTTATTATACTTATCGACGGAAATTTAAATCTATATTATGAATAATTAATATGTTTCAGGTTAAAGTTAACACTTTCTAGCCGACTTCCTCCACCAATTTCAATGACAACTCACAGCATTGTTTATTCCGAAAAAATTCAGGACCGTTCATAAAATCTGAATTTCAACTAATAGTATTTTATTACATTCTATTAAGTTTTTCATAACAGTATCATCGTTGGTGAGCATTTTTATACGAATTTAAAAGGAAATATTGTGTCGGTTTAATTATAGCATAAAATGAACAAAGAATAGAGCCTCGAAGGTCGCATTTTGCAACATAAATAAAACTGTAAAATTCATAAGGCATTTTTTGTTCATGGATGTAATGACACATGAGGCACAGGCTTTTTTGTTTTAGAACTAATAACATTATATATGAAATCAGCAGAATAAACTCAGCGATTTAGTTTTGTTTAGTAGAGTGATGATGTATAAAGTTAAACTGTGACGACTTTGGGGTGTAACCATCCCAAAATTTGACGTTTATCTGCTAATGTGGTTTTGACATTAGGTGCAGATTCTGTGCGTTGCTAGGATAATTTGAAAATGGCCAGTGAAGCCCAACATATCACACAATATGTAAATTTATTCATTTATGTTCATCAAGGTCGCCTATGTGAAAACTCTATTTTAAGTTAGCTGAAGGACGATTCTGCTCTCTCATGGCCAGTAAGTTAGAAATTTTTATAAATTGTCTCTCCTTCGTGGGTAAATATAGAAAATTAAAGCTATACTTCGAATTATTCCTCTACATGAACTTGGAATAGGCCAGGATCATGTTAAAGAGCTAGCTGACATATGTTGAAGGGAATTATAAGTTTCATTTCTAGCATTTCTTAGTGGAGGTCATGAAACAAACATGAGTAAATGACAGCTGCACAAACTTTCAAAAATATATATGAATTACCTGTTGTATCATATTGCTAGTAAATTATTAATATTTGCTGTTTTCTTTCTTTGTTAGAATGGAAAACTAAAATATTTTCATTACGTTATTTAGGAAAGTTATTTCAATGTATTGCACAGTAACAATAAGTAGCAATAAGTAATTGGCAATAAAATTTGATTTATATACACTGCAGTTCCCATTGAGAAATAAGCCGTTTCCTATTGCAAATTTTTACACATAATGTCTGGCATGAATGTGCAAAGATGCACGCATACAATTACAGCTTGACCATTTATGGAAAATGTTGTTGGTTGCAATTTGTGGTTTATAGCAAATATCTTAGATAATGTAGTTGAAGTAGCAAAAAGCATAAAGGAGCATAATGGATTGAAGCAAATAGAGTAAGTAGTGAACGGAATAAGAAAGATTGATTATTAAAATAATTTGCATTAAATGTGTGCACTTTTTAGAAATCATTATAATCCTGACCAGAAGGAAGGAATGCATTAATGCAATATCCTTCAATAAAAACGAGTAAACAGAAGTGATTTTACATTTATTGCATAATTAGCTTGGTTAAATAGAAAAAAATATTTCTGGCATTATCTATTATTTTAAAAGGCCACCAGCAGTCGTCATATTATTTGCCAGCTTGTTAGGGTTGACTAATAAAAATTGCTAGAACCTCAACTTACAATAATTAGTTTATTATTTTCAAAAATATAACACTGCTAATTTAAAACTAATTAAAAATGTTTTAGGATCAATGAAATTTAAAAGTACACTGCTATTTAAAAATTAGTTACATGTTCACTGACCACTCTTTAACATAGAACTGCAAATGCACTTATAATCAATTTGAGGTTATTTAGGTTTGCCCGACTTCAGAATTTATGGCTCGTTTTCTCATTCATCGGTCATATGAAAAATGATTATTTGGCAAGTCAATTGTTCAATGATAAATTGCTAACTCAACCATTGATGCAATTTTTTTACTATTTCTAGTGGGTTATAAAGTCCCGGTATTTTTTGTTTTCCTTTCCACTAAAATGCGAGTTCATAGTGTTGAATTCAGTACATCAGTATCCTAAAATCTGAATTTGATTTAAAATTCAAACGAAAATGACGATATTTATACAGATATTGTTTGAAATAAATCATTAATTTTGTAAACGTCCCATGTGTAAGAATTTGTTTTATTCTTCTATATTGTTGACGCGTTATATATTTTTACTCCTTCTGATTACAAGGAGGTTTTGGTGTTAAATAGCTTGCTCTTTATGCTCAACAGTTGTTTGCTAGTATCGAGTTTGATTTTTCTGCTGCCATTTCATTTTCGAGCCAAAAGGACAAAACTAATATACGAATTTCAAGATGAAATTTCTGGATAATGTTGAACTGGAGTCACTTGTCTTAAAACTATCCAAGGCCAGCCGGCGATATGCGCTGGAAGTTTGGTAAGCACTTCCAAATTCAAACTTGAAATTAACTTATTCAGGAACGGTTTAAAATTATACCTTGATTTTTCTTTTTAGCTTGGAGAGTTATTCTTGCAAAATGGTCACTGAGGAGAAGCGAAATTTTAAGCAGTTGAGAGCCAGACTTGAAGAAGAGGGGCTTCAAGAATCTTGCCTAAATCTAGGTCCCTCTTTGACGATTAAGGGCATGGAATCTCTGTCAGGAGAAAGACCTGATTATGACAAATACGTTATGAGCGATTACCAAGCCGAGGTAATTTACGCAATTACTTTTCTCTTCATGGATTTGTTTGTTATTAATGGTTTTTTTAATTCTTAGCTTGACACTAATCCCCAATCCCGATCTCGCAACCCCTCAGTTTCTTCTGTAGGACAATCAGAATCTACCTCGAAATTAGGTCCCACGATCACTGTTAAAGAGCTCTTTTGTCTCCAAGTAACCCTTGAACAAGCCTTTAATTCTTACTTTTTGGACACTTCTAGTGAGGATTTCGCTCTAGAACCTGAATTAATGGTATATTCGTCGTTGCGCTTTGTTCATTCTTTTCTATCTAGATGGTGAAGAGATATATTGCTCAATTTTGTTCAGTTTATGTGGACAAATATGAACAGTATTCCTCGGATTTGTGGACCCATATTGACCAGGAGATTCACCCAAGTAGATGTATAATTTATAGGTTGGAATTTCTCATTGTTGATGTTTATGTACTACTAAAATTTAGCTACAAACCGGATCGCTCACGTGAACCCTACGACACTAGGTACATGTCCCAGTTCAATTACTTTTTCTTTAATCGCTCTCTCAAGCGTGTTCTCTTCTTCTCAATGATCGTGAGGGAGTAAGTCACCTTTTCTCTTTTATTTTGCGTTTTTTTGAATGATCTTAATAAATACGCATTTTTCTTAAGTTCCCCTCCGGAAGACGCTTACGATGAAGAAGAAATGGGGGATATCTTTTAAAAATTGGATCTTGAAGTGATTGTGACAATAACATGACTTTTGAATACTACTTGCCCCCTCCCCCCCCCCCCCCTCTCTCCGTCAAAATCACGTTGTACAGTTTGCATTTCGGCTCTTACTATGACTATGTATTATTTAATATTAAGCTCTTCCTTCATGTCTATATCCCCTTGGTTGTCAGTTATGATGTCTTTTTGGTAGTACTGAAGAAAATTGCAAGTTTTCTATTAGCACGCATATCTGCTAAATTAGCGATTGGGGAGGACATTCATTGGAGTACTATTGGCGATTAGCCGTACAGAATTTCTCAATATGGAGGCGTCTCGATTCAAGTTGTTGGGAAGTATTTCCTGTCAACAGGGCCGGTCCTTTTCTTGTCTGTCTACTTCCTCTCTGCCGGTCTCCTATCACAATTTGCTATTTTGACGGAGCCTTATATGGGTAAATTAAGCCATCTTGGTGTGTAGCATCTTTCCAGTTGATTTCAGGATAGCATTATTTCGTTCATTTATGTATATAAGGTGGTGAAAATATGAATCCAGCGATGGAAGATAATGAAGGAATTATTTTACAGATTGGTGTTTATGAAAATTTAATAAATTGTATTCTTTTCTGGCCTTAATTTCTACTTGATTGATATTCATTTCAAATTTGTCAACAGATTAGGCAAAAATTAAGACAGACAGATTCGATTTTGCCCTGATTTGTGTGCCGCCAGTGCATAGGTAACATTAATCTGAGGTCGCAGGTCATGGGATCATTTTCTGCCTCCCCTCCCCCTCCCCCCTCTGTTAGTGAAATATCTAATCGAAATGGCTAATTAAGAGGATGGCAGGGATAAATTTCCGAACTAGAGGGTCTATGGTGCTACTCTACCGAGGTTGCATTAGAGAACCCTTTCCTACATTACTTGCTAGCTGTTACCTGAAATAAAGCACAATTGATACGTAAACCAGCCTTGTGAGAGAAATAAGTCCGGTTAGTTTGTTAGTTATTGTCGACTGTTTGTTTAGCACTGCCATTGACAAAATTTTCAATCTAAAAATTTCTTATGAGCCGAAAACCTTTTTAGCTATCTAAAGCGACGAGCTCGAGTTGCTTTAACCTCAAACGTCGGTTAGGTTGACCACCTCCTTGTCAATATCCGCTGAAATTACATTTAAATAATCAAGGCAAAGTGAAAAATATTGTGCATAATTTACTCACGTGGAAATCGACAGATAAATAAGTTTATAAATCAAAAGGCAACGTGGGTGTACAGCTCACTTGCTAACTCAGCTCTGCCTCTTATTTGTTGGGAGTTAACTTTTGTTTGCTAGGTATTGACGCTGTTGCCTTCCCAGTACCTATTTCAATTTCTCTCCTCCTCACGATCGTCTACTATACGTCTGCTCAACTGAACTCTCGATATTCTCATTTGCAGAAAAGCTTTTGTGTCCCGCCAGTCTTTCAGATAATTGATTTTACAGGGGGATTTCATTTGAGAACATCCCATTTCGATTTTTGCTAATAACTTGTCAATTATTCATGCCTCCGATTTTGTACGAAATAGGAAGGGAATTGAATATTTCCGGTGTCCAGAGCCGAGTTCATCACTTCGAGACGGCTACTTTCACTAAATAGACAGCCGGTTAATACAATGTGTTTAAATCTATTGAAATGAATGTTCTTTTTTAATTGCGTTACGGTAATTCTTCCTCCGTGGTACTGAGCAAATAAAGCCCTGAGAAGGCTCCTAAAATGCTCCCCAATTCCATTAACTGGCTGATAAGTATCCGTCTCTGCAGCGCCCAGAACAACCATAACAGTCCATCAATTTAAGATCTGGGGGTGTTTAGGAGGCCAAATCAACATTGTTACTAGGGTAATCATCTTGACTTTGTCCTGAAGTGTGCAACTACGCTGAATCCTACTACCGCAATACAGATGGCCAACTGTTGGATACCCTCGTTCGCTATCCAGGTTCCAAAAGCTAATATGCTCAACATTCACATGTAACTATTTGAATTCAAACTAGACCCCTCTCTCGAAAAATGTGAAATGAGGCATCATGTGAACCTCGGCGGAGGACGAGTGTCGTTTGTACTCATTGCAAGCCATCTCTTTTGTTCCATGTTGCGCTTTGCATCTTGAGAACAGTTCTCCTCATTGAAGAACCAGATTGTACGTGCTTCAGTGGGCTCCTTCACCATTCTCAGAAGTTTATTCGCATTTGTCAGACCCTTTATGAAAGACCGTTTTCTAGCTACGGCAGCCTGATAGTCTCCATTGCAGTTCTCCACTTCACGCTAGTTTCTTTTCACAGTGTTGAGAGAGCATTGATCAGCGACCACAATCTCCGTATTTTGATGCCCGGTGCGACTCATCATTATATTACTTTTTCTCTTACGTGACTCAGGTGGACTTCAGGCACCATGTATATTAATGGAGGGCTTCAACACATCTGGAAAATAGCCAAAGACTGTTGGATAAAATTTATTACTAACATCTTGTATGTTTGTGAAAGTACGTTGATCTATTATAAACCTGCATCAGGCTGAAGATATATACATATCATCGATGTAAGAGGTGTACAGCTTAATCGTTTAGAAACGATTAAGCAACGATCTAGACTTCTCTGAAGGGATCGCACAACGTTCACAGAAGTTTTGACCAGGAAAAAATGTCCACCTCAGAGAATGCAAATTAATACAATAGGATAGAATAGTTAGTCAGAAAATTATGCGGATGTGATGGTTTGTGAATCCAAGATTCGGTCAAATGCATGAGTAGTGTGAACTGGAAAGTCAATTTCGACTCTCCTGAATGAAGTACTTTATATGAAGTATATGTACATATTTAATGTAATCAAGTGGATGACTGATGAGAAAAGTTAGTAGTGATTGACCGTTCATTACTATGACCATGAACTATCTCTTTTCTGCCATGCTAAAACGGTAGACAAGCGAATACTCCATGAGATGACATTGTCTTCACATGGCATGACCGACTCGTCTTAACTAAAAACTCATCGTGGCCAAACACTTACCGCAATCCAGGGAGAGTTTAGGAAATTTGGATTTCGGTTCTTCAAGTGGCCATTTAGTAAATACTACAAATCTGAATTTAAAAATTAAATGAAGCAAGTCTTCGACACGGTTCTCAGCAGCACTCTGATTGTCTCCCTCCATATCATTCGTCAGATTTACTGTTAAACAGATTTCAGCTGCTTTTCATGACCTAAAACTGCAAATTGTCAACATTATTGTGGTATTAGTAAGTGCTGTAGCGCAAAATAGGAAGCACAATTATTTAGATTTCCACAAGATAGTGTCAAGTTGCACTTGATTTAGAAGTATTTAACTATTTACAAAAGGACTATTTACATCAATGACAAATCAATGTCATTAGAGTATTGATGGTTGAAAATAAAATGACTGACAGACTAATTATCAAGCTGATTAGGATGACGGGAAAATTAGTGATCTAATAGAATTGAGATTTGCTTAAATTCATCTGACAAAAGGTGTACATTTGGAAAAGGCTAAGATTAAAATGTTAGATGGTGGCGCCGATGTATTGTTGTTTCAAAAAAAACTGGGATTCATCACAAATTCCCTGTCCCAGTGAACATACAAATATCAAGGCTATGTGCTACAAAATAAGAACTGCATCTACTTCGAAGATAAAGTCCCTTATGTAGAGAGGTTCCATTTATCCGATGGGCGAAATGATGACGATATTCATGGAACCATGAGAAAGTAGCAAGGCGGGCTCTAGGAGCCAAAAAACCGTCGGTAGACTTTGTTATAAAAGGAGATGGAAGTTGAGTTATTAGAAGAATGGGAGGTGTTCACGGTTTCATCGCGACGGTCAGAGGATAATAAATTTGGAGGGACTTTAGCATCTTGAGAGAAGGGAAATTGACATGAGGGAACTATGGGAGATATGTATTCGGGTAAACCCTGCTTGGAAATTGTTAAGGCTGCATCATGGAGCCTTTCCAATAACTTTGGAACAACTAAAGGAGAAAAGATATTTTCAAATAAATATATAACACTATAAGTAAATAGTGCAATTATCGGGTGTTGAAGGGCAACACCTTATTTTAGATCTAACTAATTATTTATGGATTTTAATAAACATGAAGTGGGATTTGAATTTGTGTTAGCTTACTTTTTTTAAAACATTAAGCGTTTCAATGCAGTAGCAGCTGTGGTCATAGATTTTGCTTACCACCTATTGACGACCTTTGCATTCATTGAAACACGCACTTCTTTAGTGTTCAACGACGCCATATATACAAATTTGATCTTACAATAGCTTGTCTCACAGAATTATAAAGATCCATTTTATTCCTAATTTAATTGTTATGACATGATCACGACTGACAATTACTAACCTCAGGCCGCCTATCAACCACTCGAAGCTACCTCAAAATTCAATTTCGTCCATGCACAGATTATTAACAGTCAAGTGAACAGAAATATCAAAGCTATAAATCTCAACTCTTCAACGTCATTACACCTACTAGCTTCAGGAATGCCACTGTGCTCGTGTATTCACCCAACGACCTTTGTTAAGTAAACATTTATGAATACCCAACATAAATCCAATTACTAATTTTTTAAATAATATCAGTTGTGATGGGGCGATTTTATTTTCACCTTGAACTGATTTCCTTACCCTAACTGCACTATTCTCCTTGCGTTCAAGTGCATTCACGCAATAAAAACAAAAGCTTGTTTTTTCTTTGACTTGGAGGGTGAAAATATTTATTGATGAAAAACAATAACTTGGATATTTGGCTCGCTGAATTCACAATCGATATAAACTAATCCATTTCACCATGTTTACAGACCTACGGTTTATAAATATAAAGAGCCTAAAATGATCAGAAGTGCTGTTTTCAAATGGTCCAATAGCATAGCTGCATGGTAGGAGGAAATATTAAGTAAGGTAAACACACGCTTATTTATTGATTAAATTGGATTCGACCAAGGGAAATTTTAAGCAACTGTCACGATCAGTTTTTCAGCCATGAGAATTCATCAAATTATTGAGTTCTAAGAAAAGATAGGTCGATACTTTATAGGCGACTTCTATGAATGAATAAGTCGCAAGGATGTCTCAAATTCACCCTGACATTCACTGCCAGCTATCCATCACAGTTCTGTCATTTTTACCCACAAAATAAAAGTAGTCAGTCTCCTCAGCCTTCTCATTTCGGTATTTCTGACTCTTAGCACACTTTGGTATTTTGATTAGCAACTTTGAAAAGACAGACAGATGTCATACCAACTTACCTGTAGAAGAAATACGACTCGCGGCTTCTGCGGAGAGAATTAACTCAGGATCATCATAATAGACTAGGAAGTAGTCCAGTCCCGGCTAAAATAAATGTTAGAATTTGTCACTAGGCTATATATATATATATATATATATATAAACGTGTGTGTTACCAAGATACTTTTTTCAACTACACCCTTCTTTAAATCGATTCAGTCGATGACCAGCTAAAGCACTAATGGGAAGACAAATAGAATATTTTCGAATAAGCAAAATTAACTCAATAGGGTTCGTTCCCTGGGAATCGCAATTTTATTGCAGCCATTTCATGCGGGGACATGGAAATAGTATTCTATGTTCTGACTCATCAGTTTCATAAATTAGAATTATATAAATACACAAATACACTTTCACAATAAAGTGAGGTAGAAGACGTTAAGTTACAATCACTCAATTTATACGATTAAAGGGGGGGAGGGGAAGGGGGGTTCTGTCAATATGCGATCAGGGCCTAGGACCGATCGCAATGTTGTCATACAGACTGTAAGCTCAACGCTTAAATTTATAATAAATACTCCTATTAAAAAAACAGAACCAGTTAGTCTAATCGCAAAAGGAGAAAAATACTTTGATACTATCTATAACATCATTAACAGCACTGGCCTAGATAGAGGGAAACAATTGGGAATCTTCAATTAAAATGAAGTAGCATCTTACTATCCTTCATATATAATTAAATTAGATCTCCCTCCCTCCCAACATAAAAAAGAGGAATAAAAGCAATTTTATCTCTAAAGAGAAATTTTTAAACAAAACGAATGCAGAAAATATGCCAAAGGTGAGACAATACCTCATCAATGTTGCCATGCGACCGAATGAATATATTCGATTCATACGCTTTAACGCTAACCATTCCACCTTCAGATTGAGCTTCAACACTACAGCTATGACTACCATCACTACCCTTTGTAGAATTTTCTCCATTCCCTTCATTCTTTGACATGCGGTTGCATGCTCTAGAGATAATGAGTGCGATTAAGCCTTCATGAGTTGGAGTCAACGCAGAAGTGGTTAGCCACCAACGTCGCGCATAGATATACTCGCGACGAGCCATTGGGAAAGGAAAACGGGCGACCCATCGAATCACTTCGGTCTCAGCTGCGTCTGCTGTTTGGTTGGTGGAGCGGGAGGATTCAAGGGCTACAACACTATTATCCCACTGCCGCCGATACTCAAGATTCAGTTGAACTTCGAGGAAGCATCGGGCTGATATGTCTGTAAAGCTGCCACACACTGAAAATGTGAGTAATTTAGATCTAGAATATACCGAAATGACATACATCATCAAAGCTTGCATAGCAGTACAGGCTTCTAAATTATTTTCGAGGTTTAAGCTTGTGCTCAGAATAATAATGATTATATATTTTTTAGAGGCGCATATTCACTGAACTGAACAATTTGATATTAACCATGTGAAAAGGGATGCAAACATTTCATTGCTGGTTGAATTTCAGTAAATAGTTTAAATGACAAGTCGTACCCTTTAATTGCTTATTTCCACAGTGTTCTATTTTAGTCCTTATCACGTCTGTCATTGGAAAGTAAATCGATGAAAGTGTGTGTCATGTGAGATTGAAGATGCATGTCCTGACTCGATGTAGGCCTTATTCGACTAATAATAATTAGATAAGTCCTGGCCAATTAACGATTAATTATCATAATATTATTGGATTCCCTCCCCCTCCCCTTCTCCCCATTTTTACTCATTTGCCGTCAGCACAGACTATTGATATTGAAACAAAAATGAAATACACAGCAGATTTGATTCAAGACGCGTCTTACGTGTAATAAAAGCTATAAAATTAAAACTGTGCTAGTGATGTAAACGCACTCCACAAATCTAATACCATGCAATATCTAAAAATTCGACAAAAAATCATAAACTTCATATCCCATATGCTTGATCATCGATCAATGGAAATGTAAAACCATTAAGACACTATTGTTATAACCAGTGGTAAGTTAGATAAGTAATCGTTCACACGTACCCAGTTATATATAAGTAGATTTATTTCTTTAATAAAAGTCGCTGTTTCAAATATAGATGTTCACGAAGATAATAACAACTATTTTCGATGTTCTAGATTTCAACTTAACCTTGCCTCTTCCGTCATCCTTATTCCAAGGAGTTTAATACGAGCAAGACCCTATAACCATCCCATAGAAGTCGCTCTTAAAGGTCCTAAATCCAGTAAGTAGAACCTCCTAAGGAACTCAAGCAATTTGGACTTAGGTATATCCTCTCATGAAAAACGACCTTTCTACAGGTTAAAAGGATATAATGCATTTCCGAAGCCAAAGGCAGAGTTGGATTGAACTAAGGGCGTATTAGATAAAAGAAAGAACTGAAAAAGGTGCTACTTTGTAAAGGTTAACTCTAATTGCTATCAGGTAAATAGAGCCATAGCAAATAGTAAAGATTACAATAAGGGTGTGAATGAATGTGAGCGCCGCAATAAAAACACAAGTAAGCATTAAAATCATCACGTTTTTTTGAAAAAACAATCGCCATTGATCAGAATAAAAAAAGTGATTACAGAGGAGAATAAAAAAAGCATAAGAACAACAGCGTGTTTTACTGAAACCCTAAACTAGAGCTAAAATTTAGCGAAGTTGGATTAAAGAGGGATTGGATAACATAAGTGGTTTCACTAAGCTTAAGAAATACGAAAATCTTATTATATATTCACTAACGGACTATAAACTAAAGTTAAGCATAAAATTTCAAAGTGAAATCCTTAACATTTTGGCGCAAGGTTGCACTTTACCTCTGTACTCGTATAATCCACTGGAAATTCCAGACAACCTGGAGGAAGGCCTTCGCCACATGCGGAGCTCAGGTCGGTCAATAATGAGCTCCCAGCCAGCATCAATGAATCCTTTTCCATCTGTGGAGAGGCGTTTTGAGAGTTCGGTGAGCATAACTCCACGTGGAGAAGTTGGCGGCGTAAAAGATGAAGCCACCGCGGACTCTGTGTTTGAAGGACTCGAATCAGATGGATGTGCACGAAAGATAATATCTCTCAGAAATTTGATTTCCCTTGTCCGGAAGGTGTGTCTAAGATCACGAATGTAGAATGTTAGGGGGCTTTCTAAGCTGCTATAAACACGAGGAGGTGGAAAATCAGGTTCGCAAGCAAATTCAACGTTTTCCTCCTTAAAACCAGACGGACTAAAGTAGAGCTTATTGTACTTTTCCACATCAAAAGCCTCAACGGTTCTAAGAAAATTTTGCAGGTAAGACAAAGGGAATAAAGAAAGCATACGCTATCATTTCATCCTCCGAAATGGAGTCCTGAGCAAAGGAAATAAGGCAAGCACCGAGTAGAACTTTCTGACTGCGATTTATGGTTATATCCTGAGAGAAATTAAAATAACCGGCACGGTACAAGTCGCCGATTCTTCTAATCATGAGACCGGCTGATTCACGAAGTGTTAAAATATTGGCAAGGAATGCACGATGTATAACTCTAGCCAAAAGTCGCAATTTACCGATATCACTCTGCTTGAGTCTCAGTCGGGAATAAAGAGAGTCAAAAAGCTTTCTTCGAATGAATTCGCCCTGCATTAGAAACAACATTATAAACAGTGATAAAAAGGAGATAAAAATATTATACTATAAATAATTCAGTTTTTCTGATTATAAGCGGAATATTAGGAAGAAGTAGCAAGAGAAACCACTGCAGTATCTAAACTAAACATACGCGTGATACAAGCATTGTCAAAGTAAGCGGCATTGTGAGGTAAGCTTATAACGAGGATCAATAGATGGTCACAAAAGTGTACAAAATATATGTGCATAATTTTTATATGAACTTATGACGAAGAAGTATTAGAAAAGACCAAATTTTTGTGAAAGGTATTGCTACCTCTCGTTATAATATTTGCTTAGAAATTAGAAACCAATTTAGCTTTGCATAATGAGTTCCTTCAAATTATTGGTCATGCAAATTGTTATTTTGCTTATGGATTGCGTGTTTACTGTGTACTGATCATCTCTAAGTATTTAATAGGCATTAATATACATAAGTTTTGCACAATCAATAATCTAAATTTATGCACATTTACTGTAAAATTCCCTTAGTGACATTTTGGATAGATAAATTTAACCAAGAAAATGAAGCATAACTAAATAAATATGACTTTCAATAACTCTATGGGTGGATAGGATTTGATAGTTATAAGGGCTATCAAGATACTTCTGGGATGAACTAATATGAAGTTCAAAAATGAAGAGATGAAAATTGATTAATTCCCTTATTTAACCGTAAATGAACGAAGCAAAGGAGGGTTTAAAGAGCAGCAGTTAGAAAGAAGGTCATAACAAAGGTCAGTTCGAAAGACGTGACGTTTAAATAACCTATATATTTAAGAGGAAACTCAATGATAGCTAGACGGAAATCGGAAACCTAGAGTAAAATTCTAAATGTACTTTTGTAAAGGCATAGATTTGAAAATATTATTTTAAATACAACGGAAGCAGTGCTGATCAAATGAATCGCAACTGGAATTCGAATGGCAATATAATTTTATAGGTTGCTAGTAGTCCCGATCATTCTCATGCCTCCTAAAAACGAAAATTCGCACAAAACAGAAATGTACAGTTAAATAAAACTAATGAAAATCTACTTGGAAACTTGTTTTGTTTATGCTGCTTAATTCAGTATGGCAAGTCCAGCAACTGAGACAGATTAATGTAGAACTTGGAAGCAAGGCCAAATATAAAATTCAAGCTATTCTTAATAGCGGTTACGCTGTCCTTTCAAAGCTTTATTTAGTTTCAGTTACCTGTAAAATTTTTATGAATGTCTACTGTACTTGAAATTTGCCATTTTTAGGAAGATTACCCCAACTAAACACTTAATCGATTAAAAAACATACCTTCCTATATTTTGTTGGCATCATTTAACGAATACATACAAGTTTTTCTCAACCTTATTTTAATTAAACAGATACTGTTAACATAAATATACGTTTCTTACAGCAAATTAATGTGCTCAAATAAATCTAATGAAGGGTAAGTATAACCTGTATATTAGACATTTTGAAAAGAAGTCATTACAATTCGTGAGATCTTTTTATGTTTGACATATGATTCAAACGAGTATTTATAAAACTATTCTAATACGCTTAAATTGAATTGTAATATTCTTACACATCTTTACTATATTATGTCGATTGCCATTAGACACAATGCTGAAACAATCGAATTCCTCTCAAGATTCCAAAATGTACATTTTGTAACATGTTTGACCCAATAAAGCCACATCTACTGCTTTAAATTTGAGTTTTGTAGTATTTCTAAATCGTGAAATAATCAAAATAATCAATTAAGATTTTTACAGTATCTTAGCACAGTTGGCTTAAGCGTATGACGAGAAATCTGCTCGCTTATCAATCATCACGTGGGATCATTTACAACTGACTACAGCCGAAGGAGTATTTGCTCTTAAATCCAACATTTCTAATAAATTTATTACATCAGGAATGATGCATTTCTTCCATGTGACACAAGTCCATATCGCATATATACACCCACGTACACACAAAGTATTTAGAATCCATAGATTTTGAATGTCAGAAAGTAGTCTTCGACAGAAAGGAATGATTTTTTTTTATTTGACAATGCCAAGAACAATTTTACTCGCAATGGTCAATAGCCATTTCCAGCTGCACAGTAAACTAAGGGTAAATTTTCGTAATATTTTAATTTTTCAGAAAGTGATGTACATTAATTTACGCAAGGGAACAATTCTGTGCTTAAACAATTTTATTCGATGAAAATCTAATCCGGTGATAAAACGTAGATACACGAAATATAAAGACAGGCAATGGTATATCTCCTATATGTGTCCTCTACGAATTTGAAAAAAATTATCATTGTTAGTAACAATAAGTGTTAGGGTGAAATGATGATGTGGAACATAGGAGGTTGAAATTAATTTATGGGCTATTATTTTTCAAAATTGTCCAGAATCGTGTATTTAAGAAAAACGGATTTTGTCATTTCTTAAACTTGCGTATCTAATATCGCAAACGTCGAGTCGTTTCTTATGATTTTCATTTATGAAAATTGAAACGATATTTTATAAATGGCAAAGATTTTGACACCTTAGTACCTTTCGAAAAATTACAAAGGAAACATGCTAAAACTTTGATCTGAATATTTTCATTGAATTATTAATTATAAATTTCATAGGTAAGGTTCCACTAATTTAAACACTTCGCCAATTATTGTATTAATTTATTTTGCTTCGTTTCAGCGAATCTTTCATTTAATACGATATTATTTTTCCCTTCCAACTATTTATCGTTTTGTCTTTGCTTTCTCTAAATTTAGGGAAAAAATACAGTTTATATTCATTAAATTCTCTCGCGTTTTACTCAGTTATTCAAGGGTGGCGCTCAGGTGCTATTAATTTACTTTATTTGTTAAATAATTCCTATTCGTCAATTTTTATTGGCTTGATAATGTTAATTGTTCAATAATTAAAATGCTGAAATTGTTTGTTTCTTCATTAATTTTTCAAATACGAGTTATGCTTAAGTTACTTTCTTTAATATTGTCTTCCAGATGCAACTGATTGGATTGTAACGTTTGAGTTTGAATTCTCTATTCTGTCTTTAGGTTTGCAATAAAATCGTGATTTACTATTTATGCAAATCGAAGAAGATCAAGCATTTGCTGCTGGGCAAAAACACAAAATTGGTACTCCCCCACCTGATGGACGTCCGCCTGAATTCATTCCAGTTGATGACGACTCCCTTTCAGAAGTTAACATTGCTAAGCGCCGTAAACTTAGTGACGCTTCCGAAAAGGTATTTATCTTTTGAATGCTTCTCAAATTAAATTCTCTCGTGGCTACGCTAATTTTAATGTCCATTCTGTCCATTGGGTGCTGCATGTAGTGTTAGTACTACCTTTACTTCATTATTTTTATCCTATCACGATGTATTTGCAAGTATTTATAGAAACAACATTTATTGGTCGCTTGTGAACATCATTCAGACTTCGCGTAACTGTGAACTGCATCAGAATACTATTTCTTCATATTTAAAGTTTGAATATTTGATGCTTAACCTATCTCCATTGTAAGCTCCGTTTTTTTAAAAGAAGCGAGCGTCTTATTTTGTTAATTTTTGATCTAATTGGGGTTTCGATTTTTGTCCCTGTAGTGTTCCTACCTCTTCGGTATGATTGAAGGGGATAAGTATTTTTTTGTAACCGTTATTTTTAATTTAAGGTAATTTTGGTGCGCATTCTATAAATGTTTTTCCATTTTTTGTTTAGGGAGCTAGTCTTAATGCACAATTGAATGTTCCCAACGCGAATTCCTATGTATTGACTGAGAATTCTGATATCGACGGCGAGGAAGAAAATTTGACTTCATTCGACGAGGCTGGGCCTACAGGAATTCTGGAATTTCGTGTCAGTAAATTTAGTGATCTACTTAAACATGTAATGTTGTCATCTCTTTGTCTCTACATCACTTATGCCTCTTTTTTAACAACAGTCCATTTTTTATCCTGTTTTTAGAACAAGAATGAGGATATAAGGGTAAGTAGTTCCTTTTGAGGTTTTGGTGGGAAGGCATTTAGCATCTAATTTGCTACTTGTGTACTCTATAGTTACGCTAATAGTCACCGGTTAAGATTAACCCGGAAAGACTGTTCTACGTTCTTGCTCTCCAAAAAACCGACCGATATTCCGTTTATGGTTTTATGGTTTAGTGGCAATGTCAGGGTCTGATTTTAGTTCGATTTTGGTGATCTTTTTCCCTCTCAAAACATTTGTATGGTGGGATTAATTTTCATTAATTTCCCTCATCCTGTCTTAATCTTCATTTGATATGAATATCTTTGAGATGATAATTTATTACGTATTAATGCCAGTGTTTTATTGCCTTCTTTATCTCTTCCACATTAAGCTTCATCCATTTTTGACCTACAGCTTGTGAGTTCAAACGCAGCTATAATTCGTTGCTTACCCTGGCGAGTTCTCGTCATCTTTCGTTTCTGTGATGAAGAGAGTCGCACAGTTGGCTTTTTCCTTCAATGCAACGCTGAATCTGAATCTATCAGTTGGTCTTGCCATGCTCGAGCGGATCTCACTATTGTCTCACAGAAACCTGGTGGTGAATCAGTTACTAAAACCATCGATCACACCTTCTCTCACAAGGAGAACGACTGGGGCTTCTCAAATTTCATCAATTGGACTGATTTTACTGATCCCGAACGTGGTCTGGTTTGTATGGAAGTTGAAAATGGGTCACCTCAACCAAATGTAGATTCCTGTTTTTAAGCTCTAAAATGTCTGATTCTGCTTCTTCTCCTTGTCTTTGTTTCTCGCTTTCATAGGGAGAGAAAATGGAAACTTCTGAAGACGGAATATCACGGGTTCGATCATCTTCGCTTTCAGAATCTCCTTCCAATGGTCAAATGGGCGTAAAAACGCGAGTACGGTTCTTATCGCATCCTTCATCCCCTAAAAAAGTAGACCAGCCACCTCAAACTCCTGACGTAATCCCAGAACCTGATAGTGTGTTATTTAGAATCAAGATCTATGCTGATGCTCCTCATGGTTCGAATTGGGATTCTAAGCGATTTACGGGATTTGTGGGTCTGCGTAATCAGGGTGCTACCTGCTATATGAACTCCCTCCTTCAAGCCCTCTTTTTCACCAATGAACTTCGTCGTGCTGTCTACCTCATGCCTACTGAGAGTGAAGAACCAGCTACTAGTATTCCTCTGGCACTCCAGCGTCTCTTCTTTGAGCTACAATTCAATGAGCGTCCTGTCAATACTAAACGACTCACGCGCAGCTTTGGTTGGCAATCTGTAGAGTCCCTCTTTCAGCATGACGTTCAAGAGCTTTGTCGACTCCTTCTGGATAACATGGAGACCAAAATGAAGGGTACTTCTGTAGAAGGCACCATCCCGAGTCTCTTTCGAGGAAAAATGCTTTCTTATATCCGATGTAAACATGTGCCTTATGAGTCCAAGATGGAGGAAACCTTCTATGATATTCAACTTAAGGTCAAGGGCAACCAAGATGTATACCAAGCATTTAAAGTTAGTGAGCGTCTTTACTAATTTCCTTGCATCATTGACTTTGTTAAAGAAAATGTTTCCTTTGTTAGGAATACACAACTGTCGAGACACTGGAAGGCGATAACAAGTATGCTGCAGGTGAACACGGGTTGCAGGAAGCCGAGAAAGGAGTAATTTTTACCCACTTTCCACCTGTTCTCTACCTACAATTGATGCGTTTTCAGTATGATTGTTTTGCTAACGCTAATATCAAGCTGAATGATCGGTTTGAGTTCCCCTATCGTCTGAAACTGGATGGGTTTTTAAAGGAGCCTGACCCCACAAATCCAGCCACTTATGTCCTTCATGCTGTGCTGGTGCATTCAGGGGACAATCACAGTGGCCACTATGTTGTTTACATAAATCCATCTGGAAATGACCAATGGTATAAATTTGATGATGATGTTGTGTCGCGTTCTACTCAAGAGGAAGCTATTGAACATGTGAGTAACACTTGCGATTTTATGCAAGGCGGTAGATTCGA
This sequence comes from Hymenolepis microstoma, assembly GCA_000469805.3. Taxonomy (NCBI): domain Eukaryota; kingdom Metazoa; phylum Platyhelminthes; class Cestoda; order Cyclophyllidea; family Hymenolepididae; genus Hymenolepis; species Hymenolepis microstoma. Next base: position 13,045,217 of record LR215995.1, on the reverse strand, counting down.
TTTGCTATATTTCTCTAGCCTTTTGGTACCTATTTGTCTTAGAAAGTTCATGTTTGTTAAGTCTAAGGTCACCGTGATGTGAGTGGCCAATCGCACTGGTTAATGCAAATTAATCACGGATGGGGTGGTTAAAGGTGAGCTTCTCATGTCTTCATCCTACCTGAGTGTTTGCAATACTTTGTCTTAACCATCCATTTATTTTTTGTTTACCTTCAAAGCGGTTGAGCTTCCTTACTTCTCAGCAATAATTTGTGCTGTTGCTCTTTTAAGTTTTCTTTGAAGGGACTCGCAATAAACTCGATGTTAATGTTAAAGATAACATTGTGCTTTATACAAGATTTAAGGCAACCTGAACTTGGGTATCAGAAGTCATTGTTGAGCGTTGCTCATGGAGAACAGTGATCCAGTCATCGATGTCAAAACGTTTCTTTTGAGTTTGTATTTCCATGCCATTGGCATCTTCACATCACTATTTACTTTCGAAATTTTTTTATGGATGGGAATCGATAAGCCGAAGACTTCTTGTGGTGTTGGCTTATAGAAAAGTTCTTTTCAGCACTCTCTTTGTTCTCTTGGATATAAAAATTAAATTTTATCATCCCTCTCTCTATTTCGATCACTATAGCATGAAATAGTATTAAGCACTATTGGATAGATTATAAGCAGTTTTCCAGGTCCTTTAATAAAGGGCAGCGTCCAAAGCTCTGGTTATCATTCTGATGAAGAAATTTTCTTCTCTCCTACCCAACTTTCCGCCGCTCATCAATTTCTTTCTGGCTAATTTCATCATCAGTTGCTAAATTTTGTCGTCCTTCGCATTACATACGACGGGATAGGTCGATAGAGCCAGTGTGGTCACTGTGGAAAGGCGTTAAATCATACTTCTTGGTTGGGATTGCTGTGGGTAAGACCAGCTCAATAAGTAAAGTGGGAAGAACAGTCAGAGATAACCAATTTTTATTTTCTTTGCAGAATTTCGGTACTATAACTGATAAACAGGGGAACGTGTATAGAAGTTATTCCAACGCCTACATGCTCGTATACATTCGAGAGTCGTGTCTTGGGAGAGTTCTAAGACCTATAGCATTGGATGACATTCCAGAGTGCTTAGTTTCTCGACTGCGAGAGGAGAAGCGTATAGAAGCTGATCATCGCAAAGCCAGGGCGGAATTGAGCAATTCCACTACTCTTCTTCTTGTACTCGATGAGGACTTTTATGGTTGGCAGGTTAGTTACATGCCCTTAAATGCTACTACTTTACTTACCTACATGTGTGAAATTCTTATTTTCTTTTGTCCTAGGGATCTGACTTGTGCAATTTTGAGACAATACCCTCTCGACGCTTCCATATTCCAAAGAATGCTACATATCCTGAGATTCTCGGTCATGTTGCCTCTATTTTGCGCATTGATTCCTCTTATATCCGTTTGTGGCGCTTGATGCCGAGGTGCGTTAAAATTTATATTGCCATTGAGTTATTGGCTACTTATTTGCACTCAGTAGGGTGAAAGTATACCGAACCTATTTGACATGCTTGACAATTCAGTAACTGCACCCCTTCTAGTTTGAGAAAAAAATATATTGTAGATTTCGAGTTGATGTCAGCTTTTACAGTCAGTTATCTTGGGGAAGGTGTCATTTATGGGTTACAGTCAATTTTGGTAACTAGTAGTTGATTGTTTACTTTAAGATCAAAATGTCATGTCGACAGGCTAATTGATTATGCCAAATCATCTATGCGATAACTACTGTGCATGGGATTCGCATCACTAAAGCACAATTTTTTCTAATTGACAAGGATCTCTGGATCTGTCCGATTTTCTCCACTGCTACCAAGCAGACCACATATACCAAAGTCTCCCATAACTGCTCCTTCCTCTGATCATCCAATACGTGCTCTATCTGCTCTAACTGATGCCTATCAGCCACACAGGTCTCCCACAAAGACCGCGGTAACAGATCCACATTCTGGTTCTGGAGACCGAAAGAATAATCAAGTGCCCGTTCCTTTCGCCAATGATAATGCAGCACCCGTATGGGTTCAAATTTTACCCAGACCTCTGCACACACAATTCTCTCCTTTCACGGAGGTCCTTTGCTTCCTCAAATACTTCTCTCCTCCTCTCAGAGGCCTAACCACTACCTCTCCGCTTCTAGAAAGTATCTATTTGGGCACTATGGTCTATGTTGGATGGATTATTATTCCCCTATCTATACCCCTAAGTACCATCTTTTCTGAGCTCTGTTCGCGTGCCGCTCTTCCCTCTAACACACCTCTCGAACTTTTTGTGGAGACTTACGATAAGGACGTGCGTCCCATTTCTGGAGAGACTATGGATTCGCTTGTTGAAGAGGCTTTGGGAATTCACGATGGTTTGGAGTCAGTAATCCTTGTTTATCAACAGCAGGAGGAGGAGATCGAGGAAAAAAATAGTGTCGAAGAGGTGAACAGCAAGATGACAAATAGTCCTGCGAGTCCTGAAGCGGTCAAATCCCCAGTAAAATCGCCCACGCGATCTCAATCGACTGCTGCTCAAAAACTCATTTCAAGGAGTAAACAACTTCTACGCAATCAGTCGCCCTCCTCCACCTTGTCCATGTCCGTTTCTGAAGAGAGTTGTGCTTTACCTTCACGTGACTATAATATCGTGAACTTCTATCATGGAATTCGTAATGGTATACTAGTTGAATTCTATACGATCTACTTCCCTTGGTATCTTCTCAATGGTTTAACATCCTCAGAACCTGCAGCTGTAATCTCTTTTCCCATGAAAACAGGTGATAGAATCCTTTTACCTGGTGTACCTCATGTAAACAATGTTCGAACTGTCAAGGCCGGTTTTCTTCTTGAACACGCCCTGCCTTCTATTAACAGTCCGGACTTAATTTGTCGCGTACCTCTTGATCGGTCGTTCCAGGATGTAGTAAAGATTGCAGCAAGCCATCTTTCCGTTTCTCCCAGTAACGTTCAGATTTTCATTGTTTCAAGCAGCCTACCTGCTGTTAGTGGGGAACGCGAATTCTCTGCTATTCACTCTCATTGCCAGTGGACAGTTAGGGACTTTTGGACCAGTCAGCATGGACTCGCTCCAAATCATCGACAGCAAAGGGTACCTAACTTGCATTTCTTCTGCCAGAGTCTACCTATTCCCACGCAAAAAATGGAACAAATGTGCCAGCTACGGTGTATCTTTGTGGATGCGAGAAAGATGCGTGAGATGACTCGTCTCCTTCTTATTGTACCTAAGACCTGGACTGTGAGCCAACTAGTCGAGTTGGCTAGAAAGGAACTCATCAGTATTGATATTCTACCTGAGGGGGATACATCTTGCCTCAGAATGTTTGAAACACTGAATTCCTGGATTATTCAACAATTTGCTCCGGAGGAAACAGCTGGAAGACTTCAGGTGAGGGATTTTATATTTTTTATTAACATTATTTAATTATTTAAACTTGAATTGAACGAAGAAGTGAATAATTGCCAAACTATAAAGATTTATAGTTTGTTACGGATTTCATTAACAGTAGCGTTCACATTCACATCGGTTGTCACTTTCTGAATATAATTAACGTCCTCTTTTCGACAACTAAGTGTCTGATATCAGACCCTGGCTATTGTGCAAGCTGTCATTGTTCTTCAGTATTGGAACGGGATAGAGAGAATATGGCTCATATTTACAGAAGAAATGATCCGGAGAGTAGTCTGTAGATGTTGATGGTAGTGGATAAGGTAGGATCAGTCGTTTCCTGTTAGAGTTATATGCGTCTTCTAGATTATACATGGGTCGGGAGATATAAATTGGGTTAGCATCATGAAGCCCCCCAGTGAGAAATCTAATTTCTGCCACTTCTATTGTTAAGGCCAGCATTCTTCCCGCTGTGTGTACACTGATGAGTATCGAATATATGGCTTCTGAATTTGCAGGCGAGTTTGTTAATCTCCGCCCGCATGTTTAAACTTTTCCCCTTATTTCCTCTATGTTGCTTTTCTCACGAATTAATTTTTAGAAGGCCTACAATCAGATATTTTGATTTATTTTAAGTTTTCCTCTTCTAGCTCCTCGAGAACCGTATGCTGCGAATCGAAGCAATGACAGCGGAGGAGCAGGGCTACTTTGCTTATATTGATTCTATTGCAGATCCCGAAGAGCTATGTTCTCAAAACCATAGAGTAGAGGAGTGTAAGGAAAGTCCTGATGGAAGCAGTAGTCCTGATATTGGTCCAAAACTACCATCTAGTAGTTTCCCTCAAGGTCTTATCACCACTCCAGGAGTTCTCAGTAATTCCGATCTCTACCAACCTCCACTACTGCTCTCAGCCTCATCAGTTTTGGGACCTAATCTTCCCCCCAGTGGCATCACTACTGCTACCACTACAACTACTACCAACTCCTCATCCGCTATCGGTTCAAGCACTTCTTCCTCCCTTTCGGTAGTGACCCCTTCGATTGGAAATCATGAGGGTGAGGAAGATGATTACGACGATGTCAATATTGGTGGTAGTGATGATAATGACGATGATGATGACATTGAGATAGAAGATGATATTGAAATCCCCCGGAGTGGCAATTTTCCGAGTAATGCGGATGCAACTAGTTCCGAAGGTGATAGTAGTAGTTGTTGTAGCCCGGCGGAGCCCAACAATCTCAGTCTTATTTGCAATGCTGATGAGGAAGTGGAAGATGAGGAGGATAATGCACTCCAAGTAAGTTTTGGATGGTCTTTTAGTACTTAGATTGAAGTAATGCTAAGAACATTTATTGAGTTGTTGTGAGGCAGTAGTTGATGAAGCCATGGGCTGTGGCGTCTGAAATAATGCCCTATTTGACATACTTTATTCTATTCTATTGATTAGTTGTATCCGATTGTTAGGTTGTGTTTCTTATATACTTTGTGAAGTTACATCTGTTAGGAACGGGAAATGATTTGACATCATTTGTGCTGGTCATTTATGCACTATTGGTAGCATTTCCTCAGATTTTTAAGAGGACACATTAATTAAGATGAATGATAAATGTAGGTCAGGTCAAGCTGATTCACCAATTTGACAGCTTCGTGTCCAGTGTTAATCAGGTCTTAAAGACACCGTCTGAAATGGGTTGAAATCGAATTGACTATGGAATAAAATGAATGAAGAAAAATGTGGAATTGATCCAAACCTGAAATTGAAATGTTGTACTGAAGTAGATACCCATTTTGCTTCGATGACAGTAATCCTCCGTTTTCACCAGGAGCGTTGAAAATGACCTGATCTAGACAATTGCCAAGTTCCTTACATATTTGGCTGATTGATCCACTTTATGTAGGCGCGCCTGTCTTTGTTTGATCCAGCAAGATTGCAAGCCCACCTCTAACATGTTTTGCTCTTATACCTTTATGCTAGCATTCTTGTTACTAACTTTTCTATCCTAAATTATAGTTCTTGGAACGTGAGTCGGTCGAGGAGAACGACGTACAAAGTGGAGGAGCTGGTCGATTAGCAGGTTCAAGGACGAGTTCAAGTCGTTCTTCAATAGGTAGGGGAGATGATGATTCTATGGATTCCTGTGAAGCCAATAAGGAAAATCCTTCTTCATCGTCTATGGACGCGTCATATCACAACTCTAGAGCCTCGGAGGATAGTGGGAGTGACGTAGACGATCAGAAAGACAATGTCGATGTGGAAGACGCTTCTAGTGGCAACGTCGACAACACCTCTAAGCTTCCCGTGGTGTGCTCTCTCTTCTACAAGGATTCTGCTAATGGAGCGATCACCATTGGGCTCATGCCATTTACTATCGTTCTTAGGCAAGGTGAACGCGTATCTTCCCTTTTAAAACGTATCCGTAACCATCTAAACATTCGAGCTGATATGGCAGAAAAGTGGCGGTTGACTATACTCAAAGGACCTATTTTCCCTTCCTCTGCAGGCGTATCTCCTCTTACTCCAACTCAGGAGAGTCTCGCGTTCATGCGCGTCTCCACTAAACACATCCCAATGACTACCGGTGAAAACGGAGGAAAGGTGGAGGCGCGTATTGATTTGACCAACTTTATGCCCGCTCCAGATTTGGTTATCCATGGACTTCGAAAATCACGTCTACTCTTTGGTCTACGACCTTGGTTGGGTATCGAAATGCCCCTACTGGCCCGCAAGGGACCGGCTGTGTTTAGTAATTTCCAAAATAATCCTGCTTCAGTAGATGTAGCAGCGGCAGCGAAAAGAAAAAATTTAAGTGGAGTGACAAGGTACCTGCCTTCAGAAAAACCTATTCGTATTTTTAATTGAGTCGAGTTGTGAGTATTGTGTGTGAATCGACCTATTTTTGCGGTGAGCGAAGAAGGGAAGATGCTTTCACGCGGTTTCCTTCCTTCTCACCTCGCCACTCCTCTGTGTACATTTGTGGAAGTGTTTTTTTGTGGCTCTTTTGGGTGATAGATGATAATCGTGAACAAAATTAGACTGTCTTTTAAGTGGGAAATTTTGTTGTTGAAAAGAGTGGAATTGCTTCGATAGTTATTTGTGACGAGATTGCGATAACCGAAACCACTGTCTAAATATGTTCCACAAGGTGTTTAATCCTTTCAAGCCCATTAAGCAGATTGTCAGTGTTAAAAAAGGGTTACGAGATATTTCGTTTCTGCTGAGCTCTCACTCGGCTTCTTGTGATCGCAAATGATTTCACGATGGAGGAGTGAGATCGCCAGTTGAATTGCTTTATTTACTATTACCATTAAGTATAATTATTACTAGGTATGGGGAGTGGTTGCAGCGGAGCTGGTTTGTGTGTATATTTGGATGAGGATATTCTTGATTGATGACATGAACGGATGAAGGGCTTCCGGATACCACTGATCGAGCAACTAGGAATTTCTAGATTTAAATGAAAAAATCCAAGTTTCGAAGTGAACTCATTGTAATGCGCATGAGATTTGGATAATTATATGCAAGAGTTGTGCAGTGAGGATCTTGCGTCAGGGGACCTCTCTTCGACCACCATGCTTGGTCATCAAATTAATTTGAAACGATCTGGTGTTTTCTGTTTTTTTTGATGTGTATTCATTATAATAATATATAATAAAGCACCCACAATTAGTCTATAGAGGAGCATATCGCCGTACGCGACTTACATCCCATCCAGCTAGCTGTTAAAATGGTCAGCCTACAACCGCGTAGTTAAAAAAGAAATTGGTGATGCAGCTGTCCGTCGCACATTCTGCATTGTTTGATGTGCGCTTTTTTGAAATTGACCCTAATGAAAGGCAGCCCAGCGAAATGTGGGCAAGATGTTTTCGTGAATATGAAATTTTGAATTTAATGCCTCAAGTCGAAGATGGGACTGAATATCCAAATTCAATAAATTGCTCCAAGGCCTCATTGGGAGTTCTATTATTTAATTATGCATCCTTTTGTCCGATTCGTATATTTGATATAATCTTTAAATAATGGGACTCATTGCTGCCAGTTAATGGCGGTTTTACCTCACTCACTAACAAACAATATTGCTTAAGTCTTGTATGACCGAGAGTAACGGCTGTTGAGTGAGCTTAAGTCCGAGAGAGCGAGAATATTGGTAGTGAAGTTTTTTTTGAAAATAGTGATTTTATAGGCCAAATAGGTATTTAACAAAGGCAAGTTCTAGTTCGGAGACGCTTTGGTCAATACTATGCGCCAATGAAATCCTACTAAAGTTCAGACAAGTGCATAGGCACAACAATTCCGATTAATTCAATTAGTCTCACTAGAGGTAGTTATTTGCTGCTTTCCTTACAAAATAGGCTTAGGATTGGGAGCGACTGACTTGTCTGGCGTTAGCAAATCTTTCGCAGAAAATGAGTGCTTCAGCGCTTAGAATTGAATATCTTCGTTTCCTATTTAGTGGGTCAGATATTCAGAGGCATTAGTAGAGGAAATTCAACAATATGTGTGATGTCCAATAACTATTTGAATTAAAAGTTTCTCCTATGACATGTCATAAGTGTGAAATACTATTATGATCCAAAATATTTCGCACTCAGCTGGTACTTAGAGTATAGTCAAGCGGTTAATTCTTGCTTCAAAACACTCACATTGTACAAAAATGTCCTCCACACAATGGAAGACTCGTACAGATATATTGTTTGCGTGCCATCTCAGACGACTAACGTAGGTAAAATGGAAGTGCTTTTGTTTTAACATTTTTCGCATCACCAATATTGTCCTTTCCTTCTTAGTGAAGAATTCAAATTATAAATATGAATAGTTTAGTTCCGTGACGAAATTATACTTTGGCCACACACAAACAAGTACTTTCGTAGATCTAAGTGATTTGAAGCATATATCATTCGAAAATATTATCAATTGTTCCACCTTAACACATTTGCTTTTTCATTCACTTAAAATAGTAAAAAATTCGTACTCCGCCCACTTCAGGATCTTGCCCTTCAATTTTTCGAAGCTACATAATAGTTCTTAATGGAATTTCTTTCGCATTTAACATCCATGTGTAAGGAGTTGATCAACCGGTAGACTAAGTTGATAGGTTGGTCATATTCATCCCAGGAGCCAGAGTAACATTGATCCAAAGCAGGTGTAAGTTTTAAAATTGATTAAGTTAGATTTAGCAGTAATGTTCATAAAGGTATAGTATGGACAGAGCCTAAATGGTAGGTTTTATTACAGATAGGTTACATAGTGGGTTGAGTGGAAATAAAAGCATTCATTGGGAGATTGTTGAACGGTGAGGAGAGGCGGGGCAGGGGAATAAAGGGCTGGTCATGTCACGCACACTATCAATGCACGTGACAAGTCGGCATGCAGTCTCACAATTAACTCTTTTGTTAGCTTGCCACATTGCCGTATGTCCATCTAATTGTTGGTTACGGATGGTCGAGTCGACATGGTTGCTAGCTTAACCTACCTTCAGTTCACTTCGCAGCTTGGTGGATTGCAACTGGGAAGGGATAGTATTTGACAAATCGAATAAAAACGAGAGTTGAGATGGACAAATGGTATATGGGACGAGAGAGAGAGAGGGAGAATAGTGAGAAAAAGAGGCGGTCATGATGTCTAATCGGGGCGTGTTTATATGGAAGATAGGTGAGATTTTGCTAGCGAACTGTCCGGTGCAGCATCACTTTGTGAGGTACTTTGAGGGTCTTGAGGATGAAAAGTCCAAGGAAAAAAACTCCCATCGCCCAGGCGCTAAGTAACTGAATTTATGATCCATTCTACGATAGTCTTAAGAGAAATCGATTTACACGATTCGTTCGTGATGAATTTTACCGAAAAATACTTCATTGTTTTACCAGATGTGTTGATGGTCTCTAGACACACTTCGCTCCCTTTAAAAGTTTAAGCCCTCTTTCGAGAGTGAATGATGACTGGAGTCTACCTGAATCACGTAAGAGAACAGCTTATATCATGATGATTCGCATAGGCATCAGAATACAGAGAAACCAGCATGAAGTGGAGAATTGCAATGGAGACTACCAGGCTGCCGTAGCTAGAAAACGGTCCTTGATAAATGCGAATAAACTTCTGAGAATAGTGAAGGAGCCCACGGAAATGCATACAATCTGGTTCTTTTCCGATGAGGAAAACTGTTCTCAAGATGTAAAACACAACACACAGGACAAAAGAGATAGATTGCATAGAGTACAAAAGACATCCGTCGAGTCATGCCGCCTAAACTTCTCCAAACTCTCGTAGCTTTTAGGAGCAAAATATGGCGATAGTAGTATTTTGGCCCTTGACACACCTTAGAAAAAAGTCAAAAGTGGTTATGAGTTAATCTTTACGACTACAACCAGTCCCAATGTATGCTTGGCCTCGTGAATCTTCAGATCTTAACTCAATGGACTATTGCGTGTGCATTGGGCGCTGTGATGAAAGACACCACTCGCAGTACCAAGACAATCATTGCCAACCAGTAAATAAACAGAATGAAAGAAGCTTTTGAGCGCCTTCCTAGAAAAAGTGCTCATATTTTGTGAAGTAAAAATGTAATAACATTCTTGTTCAAAGTTTTTTGAAGGACCATCACCATCATTAATGAGAGTAGCTCACTAAGGGAGAACGAGGCTGAAATGGAAACCATCCATTACAACTGGACGCTAAAAGGTCACAAAACCTGAATTGTGCGAAATTGTGAAGAGATTTTGTTGGAAATCTGACCAAAACAGGGATTTCATATAAGAATTATAATGAATGAATCAATCGTTTTGTTACAATGACTGCTTCTGTCAGGACCGGTGTGGGATTGTGGTTTGAGTATTCCTCAGTTCCCTTTTGCTCACTGCTAGACAACCTCGGTAATAATAACACGCACGAGACAATATAATTTTTACCAAATTGCGAGAAGGTAGAAACATAGGAGTAAGCGATGCAGATGCATGCCTAAACATCACACTTCTTGCCTCAGAGATGCGTTCATCATTTATTAGTCCATCATGGCAGTGAGGCGTTGGAAATAGTTACACTTCATTAGAAGACGTGAAAAAGGAATATAGAAGGTAGAGTACTCGTAATTCTCGGAAGAGGGATATTATTGCCATAATCTGTAAAAAATGATGGCGCAAGACTTAATTAAAATTCATGATGATATTGATTTACTGCATTTCAATTGATTTGTGTGGGACATTTGCAATTCCAGCTAATTATCGAAATAGATATAAATTGAGCATATTTTTCGGTTATTTAAAAAATAAATTTAAATAAAGTCAATGACTATTTGAAACACTATCTGTATTGGAAGAATTAAATGCTATGGCAACCGGAAGCGCTAAAGTTTCCTAAGAGTTATATACATTTGTTTTTGGAATTGTAAAGAACTAGAATCATTATTTTTGAATAAATGTGAGTTGTAATGGCATGAAAAATACTTCAATGAACTTAAAAGGGATCTTAGAAAAATGGCAAAACTGAAATCACACTTTTAACCCTTGTGAGCACATGAACGTTCAACTTACGAGCGCAGGAAACATTACGTACGTCATTACAAACACGCAATGAGGCCACGAGTGCAGAGTTCTCTCGACCCGAAAGTGTATATTAATGACTGAGCTCCTTACAGTTAAGCATGACCACACACAGCGGGAAATAATACATACCCCAGATAGAGTATTCCACGACATACGCCCGTTTCCTCTGTTGCTTAGCTAATCTTAGGAACCGTTCCGAACTAAGAGAATCTGCCATAGAGATTACTGAGTATAAGTTTAGGCTTTTTAATGCAGTAATCCGCTGTACCTTTATTGGAATGCAGTAGGCATTTTGCCATTTGATTTACATCTGGAAATATAACTATGAATTATATATATGTATATATGAACTATTCGTAAATTAGAGAAGGAGTAAAAGTCACACAATACACTAGAGTCAGTATCATCAGTGCTATTAGAATACGTAGAGACTGAAAAGTCTGAAAAATTTAAATCGATTGAAGAGAGTCTTCATTGAAGCAGGAGAATAGGTGCTAAAATAATATTCCGTAAGATGGCACGCTCCCAAATATCGCGTTAAGTTACAAAATTTGCAGTCCAAAATGTCTTTTTTCATGTTTTGCACTTAAAGTGGGTATGATAACATTTCTTTCTCAAGTTTCCACGAATAAAGCGTAAAGCAAACATTAACTGTTCTTGACACACAAATTAACTCTTTCCTTTCACAACTTTTCTCAACATTCATTCTACAAGGCCATTGTCCCGTCAAAAAGAGTCAACAGTCAGAGTCCTACATCGGCAACAACATCTTACTTCACACTGGGCGGCAATTTTTTCAACACTGCGCTTATAAGTTTGTGGGGGGAGGGGGGGGGGGGAGGGCGGGTGGTAAGTCCCTCTAGCTAGCCAAGGAAAAATGCATTCATCGCATTTTACTCACTTGGACTCTGCAGATTGGTTCACAGCTAACTGAACTATGACAAAGAAAAAGGGTGTTCGCTAAATCCGAAGGATTGGAGGCAAGCCTTAAAGGATAATATTAAAATTTAAGGTGAAATTTGTTCAATTTAAATTTGACTTCTGCAAATTTATTAGTGATTAATAATTAAAAATAACTAACATAGGAATAATAATTCGAAAGACAGTTCAAAGTTTTCAAAAGAACAAAGTGACCCATAAACATAATTTTGTTTAAATTGGTAGATTTTTATTAAGAGATTAATAATTGTAGTTAGGGCAAATAATTTGGGTTGTGAAAATCACAACATGATAAATGTGGCTTCAAGGCACTTGCTGACATTTTCTGTGCTATGATCCTGCAATGAACGCATATTACGAGATGCTGGAGGAATTTGTAACCTGTTAGGTCAAGCTCGTTCATCTGTTTTAAAGTACTCTTGGCTTGGGATTACCTTTGTGGCCATGGCTTTATTATGATTAAGTCCACCTATTTAAAAGTTACAGTAAGATTATGTAAGGGACAAAAAATGTGTGGGGTGGGGACTTACATGCTCAAGTGCATTGCGATTTCCTTCAGTCTGGTTCCGTAGGTATTCTTTATGGGAAACATTTCTCTTGACTTCGTTGAAAGATCTTGAATTTAGAGCAATTATATGAATGTTGCGCAATAAATTGGGAGAATTGTTGGGTGGGGAATTTCTTTACATGCTGGTATTCAAGCAGAAGCTCAACACAAGAACCGTATAACTGAGAAAATGAATTTAGAAAATGGGAGGAAAGCAGAACTTGCAAACGTAACGTAGATTTGGTAAGCTCATGGTTTTGAAGGAATATGATCGTTATCCAGTCTTTCTAGACGTGTGACCTAAAATTTGAAATTTTGAATGGAGGCTAAAATAGTGCATGGTTCTTCGTTTAAAGCAAAGGACTTCTATAATACATTAAGACGTAGTGATTTAATTGTCAAATCAAAGGCATTTGTTAATTTAAAGGTAGACCTTGTATGTATCATTAACGTATTCTACGTTTGTTTAAATTAGGTATTTTTTACCTTTTCATACCCACGATTTCTTCCAAATTTTTTTTGCCACTTAGAAAGTTACTGTGAATTGTTCATAGGGTAAGCTATTTTAAAGCAGGTAAACGAACTCTGCTATCTTTATCTAATCTGATTCAAATACATCTTGAAAGAAACAAAGACAAATTATTTCGAGTCAAATTTTTCACGAAAGTCTATTCATTTATGAAATCATACACGATTGAGAAATGCCAACTTTTCATTGCTTGAAATATTTGTTTCTATGAAAGTGTTCTAACTAACTTCTATCCTATATTTCACCTATTTTGTAAATACTTATTCTAACTTCTATTACATTATGCCCAGCATAAATTGTGTGGCGATTTTTTTACTTAAAGTTTTAAGGGAGAAAGGTTCAATTTAACTTTTCGTATCTTAAGATACTGTCTCTTTTCCCAGTCAACTCGCATTTAATAGATATTTTGCCTTCCTATTTAGAATCTGAATTATTTATAGAAAGAGAGAATATCACTAAACCAGTAATTTATTCCCACCAATCAAAATGCATATATATTTATCCGACGATATTTAAGTAGTGAAACTTAGTTCTGTGGAGTAAAATTGATCATTATTTGAATAAGAAATACTTAAATTTGATAGGTTTAATCCATAGATGGACGCAATGATTTTGATGGGGAAAAATTACAACAGCATAAACATGTTGACGTCGACGTTCGGATCTAGCTTTTGGAAAGCGATTTGGAGAGGAAAGTTAAAGAATGTCTGATGTTATAACGCCAGGAACGAAAAGTTCCCTTGAGTGTTAATGAATTGCTGAGATTCAAGCTATCTCTTGAGAATATCTATCGTGAATTGGGAATATTTAACAGATATTATTGGATACGTAGTGATATTTTGACGAAAATATTTGGAAATTTATCAGGAGATAGTTTTTTTTAAAAGTTATATAAAGATTGCTTAACTGGCTGTCCCGATTTTATCCGTGAAGTGAGGCAAACTTCAACTAAAATGAAAAAACGTACTCTTCCGATTTTGAAGGTAAGCCTTTCAAAGAAGGCGTAGTCTAAATGGGCTTTCATTAAGGAAGAACTCCTTGAAAGGTTACAAGGTGTAGGGAAGATAGGAATAGGGACAAATGAGCGTAAACGCTTATGGGGAGTGAGAAGAATTATATCCTTGTTTATGCTCATAGTTCCCTTCGCTAGTAGTATTGGAATGTGGACTAAGTACTGACTGACCACTGTTCTCCTATGCTAGTCCAAGCTTTACACTGGCAGGTAGGCCTAGGTGCAGGGTTGGTATAGATTGGCTAGTTTAGTCAGCTTCCACTTCTTCAGTATCACGAGAGGTTCGCTTTTAACACATCGACATAGCAGCACAAATTCGATATTTTGTAATTACAATATCACTTCTGAATAGACTCTCCAAATCATTCGGTATTTTAATAACTTTTGGTTCCCTTGACTATATAATTTTTTAAAATGACCAAATAAGTCATGAATTTAAATCTTCTAATAGTAGTCTTTAAGGTTTTAATCATTTGTTAATTGCCATCACATTCCCGCAGCCTCTTCGGTAACTTTGGTTTTCGTCTTCTTTACCTTTGTACTACATTTATAAATATTTTGAAGAGAATTTAGGAAAGAAGAAATTTTACTATCAACCAAAGCTTAACTCGCATAAATAATTTAAATGAACTAAAATAGTCACTAGAATTTCACTTTGAAGCAAGATTTTCTTGCTTTTATTCTATAAACCATTTAGAATTTTAGAAGTTATTTTAATCTTACACATTTTGCTTATTAGTGGTTGAAAGAAACTGGAAATAGCATTGCGGTCAGTTTTAATAAATGAAAAGGTTGATTATCGTTTTTCTCTGGAGTTGTCCATTCATTCAGGTGAAAATTTAAAGCATTTCGTTTTATTAACTTGAAATAGTTTAATTTATCCCCACATTATTATAAAACTTATTTAAATATAATTTCCAACTCATTATTCCATTTAGGATATGGTAAGTAATAAAAATGGAGTCTTTAAAAGAATGAAATGATAAAGCCTCATTTATACTCAACAGTTCTTTGCTCATGTTCAGAATTTCCTGGAATAAGTTAATTTCAATTTGCGGAAATGGAGAGAAATATGGCGTAGTAATTCCTTTTGGTCGTTGTTCTCATAATTATCTGGCTAATTGAAGGTGACTTGATTTCCTCGGGGTCTCTTCCTTACATTTGCAATTTATTTATGCTTTAGCATTACGTATGTGATAAATATTTAGTTATGTGAAGATGGATTATGTGCTCATACATTCTTAATAATTGGGTGGGGTTAAGATTAGTAAATTTCCGTTCTCCCTAAATTATTGTTTATTTAG
This sequence comes from Hymenolepis microstoma, assembly GCA_000469805.3. NCBI lineage: Eukaryota > Metazoa > Platyhelminthes > Cestoda > Cyclophyllidea > Hymenolepididae > Hymenolepis > Hymenolepis microstoma. The sequence continues at coordinate 13,029,945 of LR215995.1, read as the reverse complement.
GTGATGAAACTAAATCTTTGCTTAGACACCAATAAGTTTGCTTATCAAAATTCTGTCTTCTTTTTGCCACCTAAATTTAACACTTAGAATGGTTATTTAAAATATATTTAAACATTGCTGATTAATGCAAACTGAATGAATTTCTTAACGATTTCTGGATTATCGTTTTGGTTAGAATTACGTGCATGAAAACAGTTGACCTGAAATGACAGAAGAAACTCCGAAATTTTGAAAAATTTAATAAAAACTGAGAAATAATTAATTACAGATTTCAAATTGAGCAAATACTCAAGAAATTCTGGCTAAATTTTTCAATTCACCATATTGGTTACTTTCAAATAAACTTGTTTATATTCTTATGTTTAATGGTTACTGGTTATCAGTTATTAAGAACAAAAAATCACTTTTACAAGTGCTTTCATTGTCAACTTTCAGAAGTCTGAATTCAGTTGTTTTTGCATGAACTAGCCGGAGTCTACCTCCAACTACTTAGTCTTAAACACTGCATGTTGACAAAATCCGAACCGTCACTTAACCGAAATATGTTGAAATTTGAGTCCTTGATGAAAGGGGAGAATATTTTTTATCAATTTGCCAAAGGACCAAGATTGGTAAAAAGATAGGGTTTAGATGACCTTAAGTTAACAACTCTCACCCTGATTTAAAATTACTGTCCTCTCTTACTTCAATATTTATTACCGTACTTGAAATGTATAATTGCTGCAATGCTATTTTAGCTTAAATTATTAATTTATTGAATCATTGATTTCCTTAAAAATCGACTTGATTTTCTAAGTTGTTATTTGATCAGAGTTCGTAGAAATTAATTATAGTGTTATATCTAATAAATAGCAATAATCTCACAGAAGCAGTAAATAAGTCCTTTGGAAGAGTAACTTTTTCTCTGCTTAAAAATGAATTATTTAAACAAAATAGTTGAATAAAATAAGTCACTTTGATTTCAATAATTTCAAAATTTCAAATTTCAGCATTTCGATTTCTCGTTATTTGGAAACAATTAGATTAGTTAGAACATTGATTGAAGCTGACTTGACACCGCAATGTGAACAAAATTCAGATTTTGGCCACAAAATGGTGGAGATTTCAATACAATTACAATATTTATTTTGCTGACTTAGCAATGGTTTGAAAACTGGAATATTTAATACTGGAAGTTATTGAATTTGTAAATTACCCTTCTCTGTTTTAACTAAGCAGAGGTTATGATAAAATAGGTTAGGAAATTCTAGTAAACCAGGAATTCTCTGTACCAAGTCTAGACAAAAAATTGTATCCTAAATATCTGTCTGGGTAACTTGACAATACACTGATAAATGGAAGCCTTCTGTTCACATTAGAGAAATTGAGGCTAAGTGGTAAAGACGGCTATGATTAATCTCTTGCATTTTTTATGTTTTTGATATAAAGTAATTTATCTCGACTATTTTCTAAATAATGGCCTAATTAAAGCTTTGTCATATTCAGCAAAAGCGCATAACAGAAGTACGATTATTGGAGAAGATCTTAAAAGTTAAAACTCTAAGAGCCCTAGGGCATTTAAAGCTATTAAAATCGGTTCGAGGGTATTTTGAACGGAGATTTTCTTTCATACTCATATATACATATTTGAAATCAGATCTCAGAAAGTCTTTTCAAGAGGACATTTATATGAAAATGCTTTAGTTGATGTTCAAAGCCCTATTTTCTATTTGATACCGAAAAGTGGGCATAATCAGTTTAGTTACCATCACTCCAACCGTGTAAAAACACCTTAAGACCACAGTTGAATGCTATTTTACATTTAATTTTCATGAATGGTTGTGATATGATGTTTCCAAATAAAATTTCATTCATTACGCATTATTCCTCAAATAGTTTTTTGCAATATTTGCCAAGATAATTGAGATTTTTCTTTGAACCCATTAATTTCTTAAATCCCAAATGATATGCTAGAAATATTAGTTAATGAACATTAAACAAACTCGATCATTATCAGTGATATATATTTTTTTGTGGAAGAATTTATTTATGTCCTTTAATTGAGTAATTAGTGGTAACTATTAAACTTTTGCGCGAATTAACATAGGACGGTGTATTGCATTTCTTTAAACGAGGCGCATCAAAACTATTGATTCTTAATTAACACTTGGATTTATTCAATCTGATTAACTTATTCTGAATATCCATCAACACAATTTATACTCCATCGAGTTTTTCAATTCCAGCATGAGTAACCATTTTATCTCATTTCATTGTTCAAGCTGATCAAATATGTCCCATGATTTTTTCGACTGGGAGAAAAAGGAGAAGCAAACGGTGTAAAGGATTAAATATTAACTCTCTATTTTGGAAACACTATTGAACAATTAACTCATTTATCACTGAAAGGTAATTCACAATCAGGCAAACTTTTGATAACTTATTCGATGCCTTTCATAATAAATTTTATATTACAATAATGAAAATATTGAAATATAATAATATAGGTTTGTCTCGCATTACTTGCTCATTTAGCTAAACTCGATTGTAAGATAAATTCGACATGGCTACACCTGAAGTGAAAACGTACTCAAAAATGGAGCTGATGTAATAAGAAAATCAGGGATATCACAAATTTTATTCTTTTAAATCGTCTCAATCATCAAATAGTTGATCATAAAAGATGCTTCGAACTGGTTCATGAGATCCACGGCTGACTTTGAGTTTTCAGTGGCAAGTAGATTTAACTTTTTGGCGTATATTAATTTTTAAATCTTTAATCCTCTTAGATCCTAATCCGCGATTTTTGAGACTACCTCTAGTTGTAGACAAGTTTAGAGCATAATTTATTTTCACAAGGACTGATGTTCAAAATTAGATCAAGTTGTCAAATTTTTCTAATAATTAACACTTCTGCATCTCCGACGGCCATGTAAATAACATAGGCCATGAGTTAGTCTAATTGAACTAAATCAATTAGTTCACATGAATCTCATCTTTCAAGCTTGAAAGGCGATGAAGACAAGAGTCTTTTAAGAGGCACTTATAGTTTCTCACGTAGTGATCAAACTCATTGCTAGATTAATGGCATACCAAACATTAATCACGTTTCATATTTCTTAATTACTCTGATTCTGTGCAGTTAAGCCTTTTTCGACTGATTAAAATGAACAAAGACTCCCATTCCGAAAATTTCATAAACAAAAAGAACATTTTACTCTCAAATGGGTGTGTTTTTTGTTAAGCGTGAGTAATAGAGCTTGTAAATCAGAATATTAAGTCTGGAAGACATAATAAAATGACGAAAGTAGAGTAAGGATGAGTAGAGGGGTAGTTATTCCAGACTTGAGGTTTATTTCAGGTATTAGCTATTACAAAAAAGCTTCCCAATGAAATTTAGAGAACCGAATGTGCCAGTAAACTATATCAGTAAAGTTGTGCTATGTATCATCAGTTTTGTTAACTGGGATTGAGAGATAGATTTTGCCATCAAATAACTGGATATGGAACAAAGATCTCCTGAATATTTACTTAGCAAATGAACATGCTTACCAATGCTCTTAAACCAACTGTGTAAACTGTTGTAGGCCCTTTGTTTTATAGAAATTTATTTCACATCAATCGTTTACTCAATCCTCCTTTCAATTCAATTAAGGACCCGATAATTTTTTTATGAAATTACATACTGATGCTAATATTGAAGCAATTGAAATGCAAATTGTCTATTGAATAGAAACGAAGTTCGAAATTTGATAAAAATTATAATTGGTAAAATATATTTCGTGATTATTCGTAAAAAAGTACAATCAATATTTGGGCTGTTGCATCAAATTTCCAAGAATAGAAGCGAATTTTTTTCCTCATGTACGTTTTAAATAAACTGGATTTATCAAATAACAATGGTGCTATTAAAGTTATAAGTGATTTGTGAAGCGAGTGAAGGTAGAACTAAATAGCATGTGCAATTATCTAAGAATTAACTAAAAAAACATAAAAACTTTTGAAAACTATTTAAAAACAACACTTTTACCTCATATACTCCCAATAATTGGGGAAATTAAAGTTGCCAGTCACTAATAATACTTATTCACAATTTACTTTCAAACTCAAAATCAACGTGCCTAAAGTTGATTTTGAGTTTCGGTGAATTTTCGCCTCTTGTCAAAATCTTAATTTTGATAATTGATGTGGAAAGAATAAATAAATAACGGTTAAGGGATAATTGTCTTTACAGCATACTTTTAGTGAACTTTTAGAAGGGAAGTAACCACAACATGTTCTTAGACCCACTTCAAAAGCTCCAGTATTGGTAGCCATTAACTATTGAAAAAAGGCCTTCAGACGTTAGAAATCGATTTGTGAACATACCAATAGCATTTTAATGAAATAACAGAAAATATAGTGTGAATTGTTAAAATAAATTTTTATAATGACAAAATTTATGAAATTTGACACAATGAAACGTATCATTCTTAATTATTTTGTTTTTTTCCAAAATAAATACCAGTATCGTTATCAAGTTTTTAAAAGTAAAAGTGGCTTTCGAGAAATTTCTAGTCTATTCTAATTATAACTTACTCATAGTGTCTAAGATTTAAATTTCATTCTTGCGAGACTTTTGCCTTATCTTGTTCATTAAAAACTATTGTCTACAGTTATAGTGTTTTATTAAGCTTACTTTCTGGTAAAGCTGGATAAGGCATTAATTATTAACCAAAGCCTAATTTAGGTGGTGTTCATACTATTTACGGGTGTCGTCATATGATCTCTTGATAGTATCGACTGCAACCGTTTTCCCACACAACCTACCCGTCTACACTAAACAGTTCCCTCACGAGATATTTGGAACTTCTGTAGTTGCACCTATCTAAAGCGGTGTTGTTTTCGCAGAAACGAGCAGAAACGAAATGGATATATTACTGACACCACTACACTAATTGGAAAGCTAATTTACAGGGAACACGCAGTGGATCATAATCTACTTGAAGAAATGAATAAATGGGCCAGTAAAGAAAAGAAAAAGCATCAATTGGACGGAGAGGGAGGGTGTACTCGGTTCTTAATATCTTCTTTTTCTCGAGGGTTACAACTGCTTTTCGAGACTCCGTTAGTCAAAGGCACTTGTCAATGCAATTTGATGTGATTCAAAATAATGCGAAAATAATTTCCTCCGGGTTTTGAGGTTGTTCATTCAATAAGTGGGAAATGAATAGTCAATAAACAACTTTAAAAACTGGAAACTTTGTGCAAAGGTTATTTAATACTCATAATCGTAAATCACAAAGAAAGATGAAGAGCTTTTGAAGGAAAGTAAATATTTGGAAAATGCTATTGGATACGAAATGTTTCACCTCATTTCTTTGTCTTTTACAACCTTTTGTTTAAAAATAAATAACCGAACGGTTAAAAATCGCTCTACACTTCAGTGTTTATTACTCGACGAAAGTTTTTATTTCAAATCGTTCACTTTACATTACTAAAAAGTTCTCAAACTGAAATAAGAGAACAGTTGTTTGCTATGCTCGAAATGGTTAAATGGGCCACTGAATGTCACAGATTTAAAGCTAACTATATTAATATAAAGGGCAGAAAATGGATGACTCATTTGTCTGGACAAATATAAACTTAAAGGGAGTTGATTAATTATCTGACTGATAGCCATAAAAATAGCATTTAGCTTTAAATTAGCCGGTGATATCTGAAAATGATACTTTTAAAAAATAAATTATTAAGTTGAGCTCGGATGCTCAAAACTCGTGCTCTATTACAACGAGCTCAAGCTAAAGAGTACACTGTCAGAATATTATTTATTGACCTAAATGATAAAATTTAATTAACTCACCTATTTCATTGCTCAGAAGGGATAAATATGAATAATAAGAGGTAAAACGAAATTTGGTGTTAAACTCATCTAATTTCTCCTTGTTCTAATCAAAATGGAACAGAGATTCAAAGTAACCGTTCCAGATATCTGTTTGTTTTTGAGTATTTGAGTATTTTTATTTTTTATTGATAAACTCTAGTGATATTACTCGAAACCGCTCATTTTTTCGTTTAATACTATGCCAAAATGTCTGAATAATAATACTCTCGAAAAGTAATATCCAGCCTTTAAAATAAGAGATTTTAAGAAATCATTTTTCTTAAAAAAATAAGTTTTTTAAGCCTATAGGTAACCAATAGCGTAATTTTTACAACCAAATCAAATAAAGTTTGAGTCTAAGTGATTAAAACTGCTCAATGGAAAAATTTTATTGACTTAAAAATAGCAAATCGTCAATTAGAATTTAAACTTCTTCTAGAGCGCAAAAGAGGTTACAAGTTAATGGTTTTAAATTAAAAGTCATGATGGATAGAATAAAGCACCAAAAAGCCATTTCACCGAAAAAATTGCTCTTTGAAATTCTTACTCCTTACTTCCGGCTGAAAAATAGTTTCCTTTTTTGTATCTCACCCAGTCGTGGGTCTAGGAAGATTACAAATGTATATTTGTCGGTTGACGCCCTACATATAACTGTTAATGACTAAGTCACAGACATTTCCGACTATGTAAATTTTCATAAGATATAAAATCCTCATAGCCTTTGCGTTTAACCAATCATAACGTCTTTATTTAAGTAAAATGGGAAAGGGACATTCTACCTACCGCTAAATGTTGTAAGATAGAAGGAGTATTTTAGAGAGTCAGTAAACAACAAGACGATATTTGGGTAAAAGATGGTTCTCTAGATGAAGAAAAGAAAATATTTAAAAGTTTTCGGAAAATCTTTATTCATGTAAGTATGGATTTATGGGCTAGGAAGTGAACCGTTGTCAGATAGAACTAAGGTTAGAGAATTAGAATTATAAAGATCAATACGAAACGGTAAAGCTTCTATTTTGATATTACTTGTCAGTAGTTAAGCAAGCATTATGAGCTTTAATCATGAAATAGCATTCTGTCGGTGAAAATGTGTTAGGTAGCAATTCCAATATCTGGAGGTATTTAAAAACTACGCTTACTCAATTCAATTTACAAGATTGGGGAGTTGAAAAAGAGGTAGAGAATGAATCCTGGAGTTTTAATTTTGCTAACTTTTACTCATTTTTTTTCGCATTTCACTCCATCATATTCTAACCCCTGTGGTTCTTATTTTCAAAATTTGTTTGTATTGTTTGAATTATTTTTCTTGCAATATCCCTCCATTCATACTTACTTTGCTTGTTGATACTCACCATGCCTATTTTGACGTATTGGAGTATGTATTAATGATAAGACTAAATAGTGAAATATTGAACAATCCGAACTTTATTATTTCACTAATTTATAATGGCCAAATAAATAGGTTTCAAAGTGAGGTTCCAAAATAAATGAGAACACATTTTTAATGAAAAGTTTTTGTGCGTATATAGTTATTGAAATACCACATTGAGCGATAATTTGGTGAAATTACAATTGCAGTTCCCCCTGAAACAAATTGACAACGAATTTTGACATTAAATGGTGTGATTAAAGTTAAACAGACAAAATTGTTCTAATTAAATTGCATTCCACTCACTGCGAAACCCTATTCATATAATTGCAGCAGCACAAAGTGAAATGCGGATTTTACTGACCGCTTTTTGTGGACATTTAAGTTAGACCTAAAACGTAGTAAAAGAAACGCTGTTACTTTATTCCATTCATTTGCTACCAATATGAGCGATTTTTAAAAAAATTGTTTTAACTTTTTGGTAATATTTCCCAGAATCCACATTATTATAAACTTTTAATAAAGCATTGCTCTGTCAATGAAAATAAAAATAGTGTAGAGCAGAATTATCAACTCTTAATTATTTTATCAACTCACCTCGTCAATTCCTACCACAAAGCAAGTGCAAAATGGGAAGATGAAAGGGGAAGGCAAAAAATTGGCTTTGCTTCTTCAAGGATCCAAGGTGGACAGTTGGAACCGCCCAGACAAACAGTATCGTTTGGTTACTCCCGTCAACTTCCTATCTTTGTGTGACTTCTAATATGATGTCCCAAAAATAGCCTTTATAAATCCTAATCATATTCAAGTTCCATAAATTACACCATCTGGAAGTATTGTGATTCTAGCTCTCTGTCTATAGATAATTTCATTTAGTTATTATAATTTATAAATCAGTACAATGGTGTCGTGATGAATATATAAATACACCACTAATGAAAGTAATCCGTAATTAAGATGTCTTTCAATCATACAATTTTATGATTAACACGATTCTACTCTTAAATGGATAGGTTTTAATATTAGGGCGCTACTCCCTAACTGCAAGCTCCTATGTGTCTCACCGAACTATATGTGCAAGTATTTTTTACAAGAATGGGAATCAAACTGTGACATGGTAGTTTTTTTGTCAATCATAAACAAGAAAAGGCTTACGACGATCGTGGTAAATCGATGATTTCGATATAATAAACCGTGTAAAATTGGACAATGTATAACACCACTAACGCTCCTGTTTTCAGCTTATATCTCAGTGAAGGAATGGCCAAAAGTAGAATTCTCCTTCAAATTGAAAAGCATTTACTTGAGGTGCACTGATTTTATACATATTCAAGTAATAATTTACTATTACGCTCTCATAAGTTAGAAATCACGATGTAGAAGAAACACAATAAAACGGCGCTAAATAATCGATTGTAATCTTGTTAATTGCTTGGATTGAATTGTAGACCAGATATAAAAGACATAACGGGTAATAATATAGCTCTATTTTTTTGTAATAAATTCATAGATTTTATGATTGTAAAGACTTATTTTTGCAATGCTGCTATTTTTCAAATTTTACTTTTCAGCTGAGATAAAGGACATTTAAATGATTTATTCAAGTGCATATTTTTGAATGGCCATAAAACGCAATCAATACTTTCAAGAGGCTCACATGCACGCTGAGCAGCGCAAATGAAATAAATTTTTCAAAGTTACATAAGGTACACAATGATTTACACAATTATGTGTTCATGCCAAGTGGGAATATTACAGAGAGGATAAAGAAATTGCTAGAAAAGTACCTAAGTGCGAAGTTCCAAAAGGGGAAAGAAATGTTCAGATGCTGATGAAGTCGCCTTAGATACTGTTACCCATTAGATGCTACGCAGAGGCCAAGAAACAGCATATCTAGACTAAATGACATCTTGGTAAATTCTAGCAGGTTTCACAGATGCGTGTGGGTATAGAGACTTTACAAGAATGAATGTGATTTGTACTGTGGTTTTAAGAGCCCACTCTAATAATACTTTACAGATGGATATGGAATGCCTTCTGACGTTAAATGGGAAAAAATGTGGAGATATAGAGGAGAGAAGATGAGTTGTTCTTAACCAGAGTTTGAGACAAATGAATCAGAATCTACGAATCAAAAGACGGATGAAGAGACCATGCATTCTAAATATTCAATTGAATTTCTAGGTAGTTTAGGATAACCGATAGAGAGTGATACTTTTACCTAAATGGTATGTATTAAAGTGATACAATGTAAAAGATGTATAAACGTATTAATTTAATTATCTTACAATTTTGAAAATTAAAAACAAATTATTCCTATTTTGATCCTTATTTCAATCATGGTTGGCTGAATATTCAATGAAATCATCACAGAACCTAGTAGACGGTAGTGATTTTAATTGAGAACCACAAATGACTCATTACCACTTTTTTATCGTTTTCATGAAAAAATATTTATATGTATTGCTTTCTCCCACAACTAAAACAAGTATCACCATGAGACTAATGCCTAGTTTGGGTTGAAGATAGCATTTAACAAAAATTGGCAGCGGAAAGTACATCTAATGTGCTGGCAAAAGCTGAATCTCAAAGGCGCATGAATTAAGGGTTATTAATTAAGGTCAGAGTTACTGCAAATATCAAATATTACACATCCGACGTATTATACATGACTACTATTATTTGTAATGCGTGGTTAACTTGATTTCGGATTTAATTGAAATGCACACAAAATCCCCATTCTATTTGCACAATTAACACTTATACGGTGAATTAAGTGTACTTGATAAGCAAAATTATTGTTTTGAGAATCTAATCGGCTCGCTAGAGAATAGTAAAACAAGAGCATTTACTCTCTGATCAAATGAGTTATGCTTTAATATTTCATAGCTGGCAAGTGCCCTGGACAATAGGGAAAGCCAACTGAGAGCTGATTATAAGGAAGACAACTTCACGGGGACAAACTAAGCATATCAGAATACAAAACGTCGTGAGCTAAATATATAAACCTGCCCTCAGTAAAAATTAACTTAGTTTGAAAAATCGTAGAGAAAATTAAATCCACACAAAATTTCGATCCACTTCGGTAATTAACAGTTTAATTTTAAGCATTATTTTTGATTTTTTAATAAAATAGCGTTGTTCATTATTGAATTCCAGAGTAAATTTATTTCCCTTTGTTCGTTTTGGTTTTCTAGTTACTCTAAGTGTTTCAATATTGAACCAACTAAAAGCCCACTTTTATCGTTTAGAATCCACCCCGAAGATCTTAAACTTGAGAAAGGTTGAACATTATTAAGAAATATGCGAAAAAATTGCGCTTCGACGATTCCGACTTCCTAATAGCTGATTCATAGGTTAATAAATTCTGACCTCTATTTTATTGCGCTCTCCAAAATCCTGAAATAGTAGAAATAATCCGGCATAAAGCAAAGATTTAATGACGTTCCTAATCATAATCGGCTGCTAGGTAATTTCTTCAATTCTAGTGGCCTTGGTGACAGATTCAAAGTGTAGTTTATTTTGGAATGATGGGAATGATTCCGTTGACCCATTGCACCTATTTTCTTCACTTATGCAATTGACTTCGTGGTTTCTTCTTTCATTTGACCAAATTCATCGATACACACGTTAAAAATTCTCTCTTTTAGTGAACCTTTATTTTGCCCTGTTTCTTATCTTGATTTTCAAAGCCAAAAGATAAACACTGTGTAGGAGGTTGTTTTTCATACTTGCTTTTGATACTTACCTGATCACGTTTATATCAAAGGTCAAACTCAAATATCAGTTCATCTTAACATCAAAAGTACTAGAGGGAAATGTCAAACTAATTTAAAACATTGCATTGAAAGGGGGAAGGAAAAAAAATGTTTTCTCTGAAAAGTCAGCGATGTTCTATAAACGAATGTGCTATTCTAATAGTAATTTGGCTGGCTGAAAGAATCCAAGGATTTTGCTTAATTCACTTCCCATTCATTTTTTTTACTTTCAAGGATTGATTCTATTCGATTGAATAAGGAGAAAAAACAGTCAAGTAACTTAATGATGGTACTAGTTTTATCCCGCCCCCCCACGAGAGAACTTTGAAGCTGCTGTTAAATCCAGTATTCAAAAATATGAAAACAAAATTCACATTGATTTCGCGAAATTTATGCCTACGCGCATTCTTTTGAAGTGAGCCCGGATATATGAGATATCCTAGCAAATTTTGAAAATAAAATAATATTTAAATTATAACTCATTTAAACTCTAAATATGTAGCAAATTTTTTTGGAAGAATAGTCAACGCTTTAAGAGAATGACTTTTTTGTTGAGAAAACGGGGCTGAATAGAGCACGTTTAAACGGATATTTAATTATAAAGGTATTTTTATTTAATGTTTTTGTATATGTGATAAAAGTTCCACTTTATAATTTTTAGGATAAAGGATTTGTAATTTATTTAAATTATTAAAATCGATTACTATTTCATCTACGATCATGTAATATTTGTGAAGATGTTTCTTGGAGGATAAATATTAATTCGAAAGAAAGGAGTGGCTATATCGCTACCACCACTATTTATGTCAAATGACAGGCTTGATGACAGTTACTATTAGCCCTTTAGTTGATTTCGGGCTTCACAGAGGGGAGGAACATTAAAGTCACAAAATGTTGAGAGGGAAAACTGACGAATGATTCACAGATATGAGAGAGAGAGACAAACACAAAGTTAGAGAAAAAGGCAAGGTGAGTACTGTGGAAGTGTTCGAATATGACACACAGTCGGGTCATGGTAATTTGAAGTCAACTGCCGATTTATAGACTTTTTTGCCGTATGAGTATACGTTTTCCAGGGTGCATCACGTGGAAGTAAGTCTTTTACGCACTCTTCGCTACCACTTGTATTAGGAGGCACACGTGTTCATAGGCTAAAAGATATATAAAATCCACTTAATTAAATATAAATTTTATTGATAATAGCGTTTATCAGGCTCATTGTGATAGTATAGTGGAAATTAGAGTAAGGTGGAGTGCTAATGAATTACATTTTAAAGTCAGAGTGGATGGTATTTTATTAAATAAGCATAAATTGCGTAGATTCTATCAAACCATATGATCCAAATATTGAATTTTTTGTGCAACATAAGGAGATTATTTAACCTAGAAGTTACCGAAGATAAACACTAATAGGAAATTTTGCAGAATTTTAAGTATCGACATTTAATTTTTATTCTTTGAATTCGTAATGGAGATATCTGCCCTGATGACTATGCAATTTGACGAAGAAGAAGAAGAAGAAGAAGAGGTGAAATAGAATAAGGAATTAGACAAAACTGTTCAGTGTGAACAAGTAAAATGTTCCGGTAAATTATTAGCGATTTCTTATTCAAGTATCAATCAACTAGAAGCATTTGATCAAACAAAATAGCAAATTAATTTCACAAAACTCATTAAAGCATAGGATCAAAGAAATCGATATTATAAACTCATGATATTAAAGCTTTATTAGCCAAATGGTGGAAGCAGTGAGTCGTTCGGTTTTAATATTGAGTAAAATTCGCTTGTCGCCTGCTTCAAAGCCCACTGTACATTGTGTAATCTCAGATATTACAAGTGAATTATTGATCATGACACCTTGGTTCATGCCTATGTTCCAACTGCTATAAGCATTTCAAGCATAAAAGAATATTCTGATTTCAGTTAGGATTAACTTTAATATTTAATATTTATAATGAATACATAGCTAGATCTCAATATATCGGTGTGATACTACGAATACATTTCAAATATTACACCTGCACAACATGTTTACTCTCTTTCATCATTTTATTTATCTGACCTTAAGCAACGGAAAATAAACAGTTCTGAAGTAACCTCATTCACTCTTAACTATCATAACCTGCTTTACACCGTGGATGTCCAGTTCATTTTCAAAAGTTTTAATTAAACATCCCGAAAGATAAATGGAGATGAGATAGTTTTAAAAGTGGTTGGAATAAAGTCTCTTATTGAAAGAGACTTTTGTCTATGTAAATGGCCTTACTACATTGATGCGTTAACAACATTAATTCGAAGCTTTGCTTACTCTATATCAATCTGATTACACTTAAGTATTCATATCGGATGACAAAAACGCGCTTGAATATAATGTATTGTAAATTATGCCAAAGTACACATGCTGCAAAGTAGTTCTCATAATTCAAAGATGATATTCAAACCATAGCGTAAACTTAATTGCATTCGAAAACAGAATGGGTTTGAAAATTCAGTTTTTTTCGCATTTATGGTGGCGTGAATACATGGTCAAGATTGCAAATGCGCGCTTTGCTCTTCTGCTCGTTTACCACCTAAATATTTGAGTTCAATATGCAAAAATGTAGAAGCTTTCTTCCAATTATATTAGAGATTTCAAAAGACGAAATATTTTCCTCTACAGATTTAATCTCTATGAAGGTGACATTTTTTTAGGGAATGACGAAAAGTGCAGTCTTTTACAGAACTCTCTCTAATATCCATTCTTCCGTTTTTTTCATTCAAAATTACATTAAGTTATAGAAGTTATATTGTTTTCCTATTGCTTTAAATTTATTTCGTTTTCTGACAGTGGCATAATATTACCAAACATTATATACTTAATTAAGTGGAACACATACAGTCCCTTTATTTGCTCCTCAATTTTATAAACTGCACTGTATTATAATTAGATATTTATAACTAATGATTAATAATTTAATTGAAGTTAATAATTACGCAACAGAATGTTAGTGGAGAGTAAAAGTCATACTAATTTTCATTTCTGTTAAGGCTGTATCGAACCTTAGATTAAGTAGCACGCAGTGTTTGATTTAAGGCAACTGTCCTCTTCTGCCAGTTCCAACTTGCAATATTTTATTAATTAGACCATGAGTTGTGAAAAATCTATTATTAGGAGAACTGAATTAAGAAGCTGAATTAAACATGGCCAATCCGTTGAATTAAATGAGAAAAGCTAAAAAAGTAATTGGTTTTTTTAGTACAGACAAAACTTCAGGTTTTCATAACAGTTTGCCTTCCTAGTAGACGTGCGTTACATTTGCTAAAAAAAATTCTTGAAAGCTATGTGGAAGAAAATTTCGTCACTCTTGCGCTCGAACTGAGTTTAATAGAATTTGTAGAAAGATAGCGTCATGCATTGTTAAGATAAAATAAATGTTAATTGGCGACTCTCAAATTAACACATATTTTAACGTTGATTGGCCACCTTGGGTCTCTTTTCACTTGATAGCAATCATGGTGTGAATCTTCCTAACTTTTCCACTTAATTATATTACTTTGGATCCACTTTACTTCTTTATTCAGCTAATAAGATATAAGATGGTGAATTGAAATTCTAAGAATGTAGGAAGACGATTATTTGTAACAGTCATTGAGGCTTGGCCTTTTTTCTGACATGTCAGTTATTTCCAACAGTTTTGATTCAAACTCATTAGTGACTTGTTAATGGACAATAGGATTCAATGATCCAAAAAGTAGGTGATATATTCATGAAAATGTTTATTTGATTTTTGGCAGGCACATTTTATTAAATTAATGGACCCAATAAATACATATTCTCAAAATTTATTACAACATTCACAAAATTGAAAATCAGGGTATTTTGAAGATTCAATGGACAGAAAAGTGAAAATACAAAACACACTTAATACACATTAAGTGACTTGTTTTTTTTGTAATCGGAGATGTATTGCTTAATGCTAGAACCAGAATAAATCTTTGCAGAATGGAATCCACCTTTGAGTTTATTGAATAGAAGATGATTAAAACGATTTAAACGATAAAATAAGTCCTACATGAATGAAGAAGAGTAAATTAATATTCCATTTTTATTTAAAAGTAGAAGATAGAAAATGTTATTTATCATTACATATAAAGCATTCAGTAGCTCTTAGCAATTGGTGAAAGTGGTAACTATGAAATTCGATGCACAACTCAGCACGTCTCACTACGCGACTTTGACCTCGGCCACGCTGTAGAATAACGCTTAAAGCCTGCATGATTCGGGTCGCTTGAACAATTTCTTATTTCAGCCATTTGTGACAAGTTGATAGAAATCAAGAGAATGCAAATTAAAAAAAAAATAAACTCAACACGTGAAATATCCAGACAAATATGTGCGCATCAGAATGATGAAAATTTTTGCAACCATGGTTTACTGAGTGTTTGTTTAAATTTAACAAATCCATTTTCCCACCTACCATTTGTATTCAGTATGAGCAGAAATATTTGACTTCATGCTTTCTTATATTAATAGAAAAATATAAATGGTGTCAAACTTTATTGGTTTACGAGAACCTCTACATATTTCTATTTTACTGATATATCACTTAAAAATATTTTGAATCACCCTGGATTAATAAATTCGTTCACAATGAGTTCCATATCGTTGGAGGTTCAAAATCAGCTATATGTTTCTCATAACCTAGTTCATGAACGTGAGACATGACAAGGTAAGAATAATTTAAGTGAAAGTCGGTGATTTTGGGTAAAATTTGGCACATCTCATGAAATGAAGGGAAAAACATTTTGTGAATAAAATCTGAGAGAAGTAGTACTTTATTATTTTTTAAGTAGAAGTAGATATAGTTCTCGTCTCCTGTGACTATTTGGATTTTTGAATAATTTTTTAAGTAATAGTATACATAATTGTTTCTCAAGCCATAATTTACCAAATAATCAGAATGGCTTTTTTAGACCTCACAAAATACTTCGGCTGAATCAAGTTTAATTAAATCTAACTCATAGTCGTATAAGGCTCCACTAAGGAACAAAACACGGTCTTTAATTTAATTAGATAGCTTAACATAAAAACCACGTCTGTGTCTGAGACAACTATAAAAGTTACATGCATTGTTACACTTAATTGTTATGAGCCTCAAAATGTAATTTTACACCTTTGGTCAGTCATCTAATTTTATTTTAATCAATAAAGCTGAACATCTTGATTGCATCAAATCCAACCAATGGTGGTATGGTTTTTATCCATCTATGAACCTTTTGATCAAAGCGTTCTTCACAATAATCTTTCTGCCTCCCCTGTAAATTTTTACAAACTGCAAGATTACCACTTTCATTTTTATCATATTTCTGAGACAACAGATCTCTTATACAATTAACACCACAACCAAAGAAAGCTCTAACTGAAGAAATTTAGCAAAAAACTGCATTAAACTGTTACAAACCTTTAATAAAATAGAAAATAAACACTCATTAAGTATAAATAAGAAGGATTTATTATTGAAATGCACATTCACAGCCATTTAAAGTTCGAAAATTTCCCAAAAGAAAACATTAATAAATTTTCTTTTGTGAATTAAATCCTGTCGAAAAGGTTGACAATGGATAAAAAATTGTCCGAAATTAAATATTGATTCACAAAAGAACACTTATTTTTGAATTCGAAAAGAACAAAATCATGTATGATCAATCGAAGGCAGAAAAGTAAGTAACGTCAACTTGATCTATTGGCGTGACTTTGAAAGACTTCGTTTATGTTTTTGGTGATAATAATGGAACTACACCATTCCATGATTTCTTGTGAAACATCCGCATAACTGACGCATCCAGGATGACCGTCGGTTCTTTTCGTTATCGGATTTGTTGTTTGCAGACTTTTGGAACTTAAGTTTTCTAGGGAATGGGGTAATTTTGGATTTGCAATTTTTTGTGAATAAATTTTTGATCGGACGGCCAATCAACTTTGGCTCCTTCACGATTCCTAGAGGCTCTTCCGATGTATCATCTGAAACAAAGAAAAACGAAAATACACAAGTTTGTTTAATCATTTATTATGTATTTTATTCACATGAACATCCATCCAAACATCAATTAATGTAACCTTTCATTTTATTCATCTGCATTATTTATTTGTGGCCATAATTATTCTCAATGAAAATATGCTGATCACCACAATGCATGCATTTATTTACACTTTAATATTTAATAACGGACAAGGCAATTGGGTGAAAACGGAACTTATTTATCTGATAGCATCAAATACGTCCGGGACCAAATCTAGGCCAGCACACTAATCAATTCCATAAAAACGTAGATCAACAAGTATTCGAGGTGTTGTCTCCTGCTGGTGCCTTTATTTGCATTCATGTTAGTTATCATAAACAAATTACGAAAAATAAACAAACCCTTCATTCATTCGTTTTAAATAATGCTCTTAAGGTACAAAGTAATTCCATCTTCATGAATGGAATCGAGGCCACTTAGATTCAGTTTTATCTATCGATTAGTACTTTTCTAAATTCAGAAATATTTACTCTAATAAATTCCAAATTAAATATTTTTATAAAATGAAATAGTAATTGTAGCTTATTATATACCGGTCAGTAAGTTAGAGAATTCGATTATTTTAATCGTAAAATTAAATGAATAGCAGAAAGTTAAGTTATGAAATTAGTTTTAGATCTTTACATTGACTTCCAAATAAATCAAATGTATGTGCGTCAAAATCAATGTATTCAACAAAACTTAGTTATATTCTAGCAGCTGTTAACCCACAAAGAAAGCCATTTTGGAGTGCCTTTAAATAATTATATATTCTAAGGACAAAATAGGTTTTAAATGATCGTTTTCCATCATTTTTTCAAAACATATAATCAGTTCGACTGATCCCGGCTACTTCCCTAATGTAAGTAACCTTGTCAAAGTTAACTCAAAACTGGCGCACTTCATAAGTCTTCTAAACCATGTTCTGGTTTTTATGACTCTCCTAAGGAGGCATATTTGGTAGTAACTTCTTTTGCAAGTGTTGGATCCTATATGCAAATGAAGTGGTATAGCTCAGCTAGTATAACAAAACTA
This sequence comes from Hymenolepis microstoma, assembly GCA_000469805.3. Classification (NCBI taxonomy): domain Eukaryota; kingdom Metazoa; phylum Platyhelminthes; class Cestoda; order Cyclophyllidea; family Hymenolepididae; genus Hymenolepis; species Hymenolepis microstoma. Next base: position 13,011,902 of record LR215995.1, on the reverse strand, counting down.
AAGTTAACTAAAGTTTAAGACGGGATCGATAAGTTGAACTAATTGGCAAGAAAGATCTGGGATACGAATTATAAATCAAATTAATGACGGTAATTTTCAGGAGTTGTTAAACGCCTTGTGATTAATCGAAACGACCTATGAAGGACTCCTTTCTGATTGTTGTTAATGCAAAACAGGTAGAATTAACATAGGAGCTTGTCAACCTGATTGATGCAATATCATAACAGGTACACTACCAAACTAATGCACTGGTCGTATCTGCGCAGTCAGACGAAGTTATGCAGACACTGTTCGATTACGACCGTTTTCCTCTAAAGTTATCAATTCTATATATTAACCTTGAGCTTCACAATTCCTAATTATCAAAGAAAAATTATTGCTGTTTCTGATTTTCTATTTATATTTTTGAATCAAAGAGATTTTAAACAACTCTAGTTTATCTTCGATGCATAGAAAATAAGAGTCTGTATAATGCTTTACTCTCAAAAACGTCATCTCGAACAGCTTTTAGATATTCACTATCATAATGTATTCTTAAACCAATTTTAGTAGAGAGTAAAATACATACAGACCCAGTTCTCTTGAAAATAGGATTCAATTGGCTTCCATGGCCACTTGAACTTCATTCTCATTTATGTAAATGAATAAGTTTGTAATTTTCCTTTTTGCATTATTTTATAAATCATCATTAATGAGAAATTATGGTGTATGACTAAGCAGGCTAGACAGGGAAGTGGAGACAATGTAGAGTTATTACTCATTCAACATGATATTATCTGTTATCAAAGAAAGTACACAATTAATCGCAGCGGAGGGCAAATTTTCAATCAAGATTTATTATCATGGAGAGTAGCCAATTCTTTGTAGAAAAGAGGCATTACTTAAAGGGACTTTAAAATTTATATTAAGAATTTTTCTTAATTAATAAGTATCTACTTTTCGGCTTATAGCTCTTTCTTACACCTAAGGAATGATTAATAAAATGATTATTTTTCTTAACATAAATCATTCAAGAAGTAGATTAATTGCGTATTTTACATACGAAAAATTCTGTTATATATTTGTGAGAATTTTTCTCGCAGATCACAATCAAAATTATAATTGAGTTTTTAGTGGAAATCAGCACACTTTAGAAAAATAGGAAAATAAATAATCAATGCAATAAAATCGAAATGCAACCATCTATAATCCCCACTTAAAAGTAATACCCGTTTTGTAAAATAGTTTTTTTAGATTAATATGGAACACTTGACGAAACATTCGAACAAGCGCAACAATTTACTTCGCCATGCCAACCACATAGAGGTTTTATTTGTGTCTTATTTTAGGAATGTTTTGTCATTTTTTCTTTAGATTACTCCGCTAAGTTAACTCAATAAAGCCCTTTGGCCAAATTAAATTACTCAATCTGAAGATTTCTCATGAAATAGTACCATACTGTCTTGCGCTCGAATTTTAGAGGTTTATTTTAATCCCAGTTTGCAGGGATGATGACGCATCCAGCTCATATACGAAAGCCACAAGCAAAAATTAACTAACTAAACTGTGTATGAACCCAGTTTGGTAACTTTTTAAAACTATCATAATATTCATAATGACACAGGATTTCTCCATTGCTTTGTACCAATTTTACTTTTTGATTGCGCAGGTATCGGGAGATGAAATAATGGGTGCTTAGCGACAGGCGTTTTGAAAGTAGGACTAGAAAGCGAATAAAGTGGGTATCTATAATTAGACTGCAATTGGATAATCTTTGGAGAAGAAGGTTGTTATAGAGAGATTAAAGGTAACTAACCGCGTTAGAAATATTAAAAAGGAGTGAAATGAGCCTTTTGTATTAATCATATCGATATCTTCAATTAACTTCACTAAGAAGAAAAACTATAGTTATGCCTCAAGTTAAGTACTGATTTTATAATTTTAACCCGATCTTAAAAACCAATTAGAAAGTTTCTTAAAAGTGCGAGATTTGAGACATTTTTGCCTTAGAATTAAATGATTAATGTTATTGACTAATATTTAAGGATCGTTAACATGGCAGTAACATTTATTTGTCGTAATTTGCCAACTCTTAAAGCACCCCTTCAATGGCTGCTTTATATATGATAGGATGGACTTATATCACAATTTTGACAATATTGAAGATGTCAAAATTCGAGGTTCTCACCATGAAGGCTCAATGATGTAATTTCTTAATCCAAGTTATGCGGTGGAAAATGTCCTTCTAAGTGGTTTGGGTAATTATTATTATGCTTGAATAAAGCATGTCTCCTTTATGAGTAAAGAGTAAACCATATCTTATTAAAGTAGTCACTAATATGCTAAATTATATCATGGAAAACGCGACATTAAAGTCGAATCTTATTGAAATTGAATGCATTATTTCCAGAACCGGAATGGAAATTATTAAATTAATTTAAAATCTAGGTATATAATTTAATTTTGTTGGAAAGAACTACATTAATAAGTCGAGAGATGATTAAAGGAAATTTACTTTCAAACATTCACATTCCAATGTAAATATTTCATACTTTGAGCTCTCGCACGCATAAGATTAAGATGTGATAAAACGTCTGGCTCATACATAGAGGGAGAATAAAATCCACTAACCCACTTAGTAAATAACATATTATATCCTTCGTTCAAAGCCCATACCTGATTAATGCACATTTAAGCAGGCTCTCCACTTCCGCCTTCATTCGTATTTATTACAGGCTTAAAAACCTCTTTGCAGTACTCATATTTGATACCATTTAAAGCAGTGGTTTTACAAACTCATTAAAGTGATGTCTTAAAGAAGATTAATGAGATCTTCCAAGTGAATTTGTGTTCGGGAAAAGATCAATAACAGTGACTCCTCATTCGAATTTTTTTCGCCATTAAATAAAATCAATATGAAGATTTGTAATAAATTGGAAGGATTTTCCCCAGAGAATCGCCAAGAATATTACTTTTCTGTATAGGTTAATATCACTAATTTCACATAAAATGACTCTCAAAGGAAGAACAATTTACACTTATATTTTTATTTTTTTTCTTAATCAAACATGGAGTTAAAATATTTCTCTCATATAGTAAATGATTCATAAAATTGAATAATATATTTTAAATTAAGGACAAAAAAATTCCACCTCTAAAATTTTAAAAGGAATTAGTCAATATTTGCATATATATTCTATTCCAGCACTTAAACGACCATAAAGATGGAGCAAATTTCTTTGAATGATTGCAATAAATCTAGAAAAATAAAAAATTACCATAATAGTGAGTGATTTCATCAAAATCCGCAAGCTGCGCTCTATCGAGCCAGGAAAATTGTTGACTTGCTGTGATATACCAAGCTTCTGAATATGATTCCTCGGTGTCGATAAACGGTACGTCGTATTCATCATTAAAATTTCCGTCACCTTTATTACTGTTAGATGATTTCGGTGACTGTTTGCAATTATCTCTCCAGACATGGCCCATTCCAACATTACTGAATGCAAGAGATGCCAGAAGCTGGTTCTTGGATCCATTTAAACTCAAATTCTCGTCCTTACATTCCATTCCATCCACCGCAGGAGTCATAAATATTTCCAGCAATGTCTCATCTGTTCCATAATCATAAACTGGCCTTTTGAACATTTGTGGACTCTCAGAATACCGATGATTCAAGCTTAGGACAGAGGATGAGAAACTTTCAGATATTGAAATGGAGTCCTTTTCCAAAGGACTAGCAGTGTCTAACATATCTGTTGAATGTGGAGCTAGGTCATTTAACGAAGCACTGGTATTTTCTAACAACACATTAACTCCATTAACAGCTGGCGATCGTTTCATTTTAGACAGCACGCTGGGGATTTCCATGGCCTCCTTTTCGTACACATCAATCTCAAAGTCATTTTCTGTGTCGGCCGAATAGTTAACAGCCGCTGTACCTGGTGTCCCATGGTGTCCTGCAGTGTCTGCCGTTGTGGTCACTAGAGGGGTAGAAACAGTCCATTCTGCAACATCGTGTAACTGAGTTCGAGTAGGAGATGGTGCCTTAGAATTAGCCTGACCACATACACCCGAAAGTAAAGTACAAATATTACTCGACGTCAAGTTTCGCCGAAGTGGATGAATCTCATCATATAACTTGTTTACCACCGGCAGGCTCTTAGATCCACTCTTATCCAAATAAATTTGACATTGCAGGGGGGAGGACTGGAAGATATCGTCTTTTGAAAGTGTCATATAGAAAGCAATTCCGTCCAGTTGCACAGGAAATATTTCCTCTGGGGAGGTAGAACGTGCCTTAGTAGTGGTGCCTTGATGATACGGAAATTGCTCATATTCTAGATTTGTTTCTCCAACAAACCAGTCCTTGCCTTCGGGATTTTCTATTAGGTATTGCGCTTCCAGTAGATCATTTTCTGAATTGGGTCTGTAAACCGGCGAGCAGTGGTGTTGCACTGTGTCTCTTCCACTAGTTCCATAAGAAGAATTGGAATAATGATCTTCTTCTTCTTCAGTGATAGTATCCAGATAGGATAGAGCATTATCTCGAAAGATAATATCGGCAGAATCGACTTCGTCTTCACAGATCATATTGTAATCCTCAGGTGGTGTTATGGCTGAATTATGCAATGAGTACTGCGAAACCACAGCCACGTGCAAATTATCATTGCTCTTTAGCATATTACACGCATTGGTGTTCAAACATTATGGTTATGTGAGTTCGTGTAAAGACAAACACAAACGATAGTGGAAAATAATGCATGGTTCTACCCTCACGCATATGGATCACACGTGCGCACGCGAGGGTGAGCTAATTGGAGCCAACTGATTGGTTCGCAGGTCTGTCGGACGTTTCATGCCATCCTTATTGGTTGACACACACAACTACCACGTGTACCTGCACGTTTTAGCTCAAGTCGCTGGAAAGTACCCAGACTCATGAATATGAACTTTTGGAATGCTGTGAACTTAAAATATTCTTGCGGATTCACGCACTTTTACCCATACTGCAATACGGTGTTTCTTCTACCACACCTCATTATTTAATTTAAATTTATTTTTATTGTTGAAAATTTCTGTGAAATTAAAAGAATCAAAGTTTATTTTAACATTTGGGTTAAATTCATTGGCATCTATTAAATTCAAACAGTTGGTTAGTGATGATATTTGTGGAAATATGAACAGGAAAAATTTGGTGACCAAATGTTACCATTTTAACCATATCTTCTCACCATTATTCAGTATTCATCAATTATTATACATTCTTCATAAATCTCTTTCCTAGGGCATGAAATTGAATAAAACGCCGAGTGGTTGTGAAAGATCATTTGTTTTCATTAACAGTCGAGTCATGCCATTATGTAGAGGAATTAAAAACCACCACAAAACGTAATTTTCAGGCATCCGCTTTGTATGCGTCTCGAGTTCTAATGACCTATGGTTAACGCAGCCAGTTGTTTATATCAAATGACAGGCTTTGTGATAGTTATCATTCACCTTTTAGTTGATTTCGGACTTCACAGGGGGGGGGGGGGGGGGGTAGGAACATCAAAGTCACAAAAAGTCGTGAGGGGGAACAGAAGAGAGATTCACAGACGTAAGAGAGAGTGAAAGACACAAAAGTAGAGAAAAAGGTAAGGGGAGCACTGTGAAAGTGGTCGAATATGACATACAGTGGGGTCACGGTAGTTTGAAGTCAACTGTCGGTCTATAGACTTTTTTGCCGTATGAGCATACGTTGCTCAGAGTGCACTGCGTCCCAGTTAACGCAGTCATTGAAATTTAGATACGCGCTTGTGTTGGATTTGCGGTGTTTACTTATTATCTTATATAGTAGCACAAACTATCATGTGATGGAGGCATTTTTGAGCTTTTTTCGATTTAGGGAACATGGCTATGTTGCTTGGTGTGAATACTTCGTTTAATGAACAAATCTTTATGCCGTTATTTATTTAATTATTCATTTTATTTCTATTCCTTTCAACTATTTCTTTCAATATCGTTACAAGATGGAGAATTCGTTAGTTTTGGCATTTTAAAGCGTAAAGAAAAGTATCAGAGGATGTACGTATCTGAAGAGATATTTCCTAATAGCCTGTCAAAACGAAGGGAAGACTTTTTAGAAGACATCTAGGACTTAGCAATTAAAACAGTGAAAATAATTTTCATTCAGAACAGGCTCTAATACATTCATGAGTTTAAAAGTGAAATAGGTTTATTTTTTAAAATTAAGCCGATGGCGATTTAGAAATTCTTTAAAATTTTTGCCATGGGAGGTAAAGCGAGCGGGGGTGTTCTCAGTGAAATAAGCATCGCGGAGGAGAAGTCAAGGAAGCAAATGCATCTTCGTCATACTCTAATTCTGGAAAAAAGGAGGTGTCCACATTCTCATATGAATCAAAATAAGCGCAAATTTTTTGGGTCTTCATATTTATCCCGAACGCATTGCATGTAGTGGTATCAGTTCTGTTAAAAGTCGTTATCATATAAATATTAGGGGTACTAATAAAAACTCAAACATTTCGTTTGGAGATGGTTGAGTCCACTTTGTGTCTAGACACAGCGATGTAGTAAGCAAATTAGTTAACATTATTTTTTATGAACAATAAAAGCAACCCAAGCCCTACCTTCCTTTGTTGTGAATGCGTGCTTGTATTGTTGCGAGAGCAGCAGTTTCCTATTAACCCAACGGTTGCTATATATCACCCTCTTTCCTTTTCCAAGGATGTCCCAATCAGTACCTCTTTTGTGCGCTTACTATGCCACACGTTACAGACCACTAATCCCATTCTTTGGTTAACTCTTTTCAACTTTTATATAAATAAGGAAGAGGCCTCAGAGTTTCTAACCTCTTTTCAACTAACTTAAGATCTCCTAAACGCTTTCTCTTCTACCTTACTCCGAAGAATAGTTCTTAGTCTACACTAAAGTGCTCACATGTTATGTGATGTGTGATTTCAATGTCTAACTCTTGTTTTATTGAGAAATATATATATATATATATTGCTTTAGTAAAGTAAGTGATTACAAATTGTTAAAAAGGAATTAAATGTAATTTGATTTACATGCTAAAATCGACCGATTCATACTCTTTTCATATGTTAATGTAATCCGCATTGTCATTAATCATCTAAGTAAATTTAAAAAGCACTCGATTTAAATGATTTCTGACCAGACTGTTAAGCGTTCCCATTTACATTCACATAAATCGTATTCTCTATTAAAAGCGAATTTTTCGCAGAAGGTGACAACAGTTGAACTAAAAGCTTAGTCAGCGAATTAATATTTAATAAAATCTTGATCACAGTCGAAAATATGTACATTTGTTAGTTGCGTAAAACCGTATAGATGAGTTCAGATAGTAGGAATGCCCAAAGAAATAGCGCATCTTACAAGTAGGTGTTTGAGTTCAATCTGAGTTCTGGCACCAAATATGTAGGTTCTTTCTTGGTAGTCAAATTGTTCGACATTACTTTTTTGGGAGCAATAAATTTAACTTGATTGTTAAGGGTAAAAATGTCAAATTCCAAAGTGCAATCTCCATAGTTGCCAGAAGTTGTAGCGGATAGTACACTTATAAGCCTTGACTAAACTCCAGTAATCTTCTCTGGTACGATTGCTACCGAAACTAACCAAGCTACCTCAGCCGCATAGATTAAAAAAGCGTATGGAGGCAATAATGTTTATTTGGCCTAACAGACACTGATGCAAACTTAGTTTTGAAAATACAAGAAGGGGTGAGCAAACAATGCCGTGTCTATCGATTGCTGGTTGACTAAGAGATCTCTGCACTCATGACCGTACATGCTCTCCGCTCGATCAAAAGCACAGATGCACCTTACGGAGTGTTCTCTGGAGAATGAGAATTCTTTTATCAGGCTTGGTAGCTTTATACACCATATAACCTCGTCCCATTCCATTATTACCTTAATTATTACCAATCTTGCTTTCACCTGCTCTGGTCATGGAGCATAGACTAAGTAAGGAACGATTTCTAAATGCGACTAAAGTCGAACACCACTTAAACCAGCAGCTTAAGTCAAAACAGCATGATATTTCAAAAGGGGGTTTGAAAGACCATAAGATAAATAGGAAAACGTAGAAAATGATGGAGGACATTATATCATTTGGTACCATGTGACTAATTTAATAATAAATAACATTTTGTTACTGTTTGTAGCATGTGCAGGTTCTTATTGATATCCCTAATGTATGTTGCAAAGTACCTCACAATTAATTGGAGAAAATTAATTACTTTGATCAAAAGTTGTCCAAATATATCTCTGAAGAATCGGAATTCAGGACTTAGAGACTACTTACTTTAATTCGGTTTCCTTTCTTAATGGAAATTGATTTTGAGCAATAACACCCAGTATTAAATGATGTAAAAGTAATTGAATATATTTAATATTTTGCAACAATATGTTTATGCATGAGAAGATGTTGTTTATCTGCAGAAGCTTTTAAAAACAATGAGTGTGCAGTCTTAATAATCCGATCCTCACTTCAGTAAAATCAAATGGGACGGTAACATATGCCGATTGAGTAAAAGTCGAGTTTTTGGTCCAAATAAAGTAAGGCTATTCAGATACACCAATCTAATTCCCCATTTCTCCTACTTTCCTAAATACTACATTCCTTTTATTAAAACAAAAATGCGTATACTATTTTAACTGAATTAGAGGTAGTATATTTGTTGATTGATTGTAAGAATATGGGGATTTGTTAAACGAAATTCGACGAATTTGGTTCCTATTACAAGGCTTAGAAAAAGACAATATTTTTAAAAGGATCCTCCAGAAACAGCTTGTGTTGGTTTAATTGGTCACGATGTGGATACAATTCTGATGGGTGACAAATAAACGTCTCTAGTTTCTAAAGGTCCTAAAATAATCTAAAATTAGGAATTGGATAACCGTATTAACTGTGACTTTTGTCAAACAGTGATCCTGACGAAAGCGCGAAATATCGCTTCTTTTACTGCAATTATTTCCTCACAACTGTCAACTTCGAGTTTCATTATTTATACCCATGCTACCTTTAAGTAGGAATGTTCACATTTCGAGACTGAGAGGGACATTGGATGCGTTTCTATGGTTGCCTTAGTCGTGATAATCAAGTCAACACAAAACTACTTTAGCGCCTTATTTTAACTGCCGTAACTGTGATATAATTTAACCTATTCTTTAGATTCTAATTAGTAACTAATGCTTTATAATGTAAAAGAACTAAGGAGACTTCTTATAAGTCAAATTTTGGATGCGTCATTGTTGTAGCCTGGCCGTGCAATTGGCTTAACATGGCTTGGCTAGGGAACAAGCATTGTGTTTAAGCTTTTATTTAACGTGTTTAGGACAATCCTATTTATATATTCGTCAGACATCCTTAGCGCTACTTTAAGAGATTGGCCAAATGAACATCTCCATATGCCTTTTTTACCTCTATTGGCTGTTCAGAACGCTTTTAAATGGTCCTTTAGATATTGTGACTTAGCGTATTTGTCACTGCTCTAAATGCCTTAATTGCGGCTTTCTAATATTCATGTTATATGCTCCACCTGTAGCTTAAATCCGTACACAGTATACCTATGTATACTATGTATGTATATGTATGTATACTATGTATAAAGGCACTAAATTAACTATGAATCATGTACTGGTCATGGGTATTTTCGAAAAGTTGAAAAATTTCTTGCCAATATTTTCAGCGTCAACCTTAAATTCGCTTTTTTCGACCTTAGTTCTTTCCAATGATTAGATAACTAAATAGCAATGATAGTGATTTTAAACAAAACTCATTCCGTTTAACATATTAGACTGTCTACAGCATGCAGGCGGTGGCACGATTCCGCTGGCATTCTCCAGTTACGACTAAATTTCAGGTAATTTATTTTACATATAGCACTAATGTTCTTACAGAAATGTCAGTTCGAGGTGCCTTGCTGATCTGGCCGAAAATTTATTGGATTGTCTGAATTATGGCGATCACCACTAAATAAAGAGGAACATTTTTGCCAATGTGTTTCCTAGAAGGTTAAGATGAAGTGAATTCTCATAGAAGCACCATATAAACATGGGTTATACATATTTTTGAAAGAGGTTAATGTATTCTTATTTGTATGAGGGAGATCAACTGATACTGTCATTTTTATTCAATGTTTATTCTTGCATTTTAACGATATTCAAAATCAAATCTTTTAGGAATGCAAATATAAGATGTTAATTTTTTAAATCTAAGTTTAGGCTTGTATGTAAATATTATAAAATACTTTAATATAAGTAAAGTTACTGTTGTATCATTTAAAATACTAGAAACACTTTTCGTGACTCTTCTGTTATGGATTCAGTATTCTAAAATTTCGCGAAAGTAAAACAGGACAAGTGTTGTAACATCAGGGAAACTGGGACTTCCTCATGGAACTGAGCTCATTGTGATCTATCAATAGAATTACACTTTGCACTTAAAGAACTTTCATATTCTATTTATCATTTATTTTATTGGGGTTTCTGCATTGTAGAAATGTAGCACATGTGTAGGATTTCTTTAATAATGTTATTTTCTCAAAATAAAACCAAAACATTAAATGAGGGAGAGAGAGACCTTATTCCTTGATAGTTTCCAGTTATTTTCATTGAAATCAAACAGCATTTTTCAAAAGCAGACATTTTACCAACGAATAAAGGCTTTGGAAGAGTAATGGAAGCTGGAAAGTCAGATCAGTTTGTGCACTTTTCATCAAACAGAAGATTTATTAATGCTTTGCGTTTAAATGTCTGTTGGTATAAATTATGGACTATGTCTCAGGAATCACAAAAGAGTTCATATGCATGATTTTTTAGCTTTTTGACTGCATACTTATTCTGGATAGTCAGTCGTGCAAATTTAGTGGATTTTTCTAGTTTCCAATACTTTTGCTAGTTTATTTGAAGCAGGATTTAAAAAAACGCTAGCCAAATATTTTGGGAAAAAAACCTTCGTCATTAACAGATAATGATACTACTGAGGATCAAATTAAAAGAAATTGTTGCCGGTTATTTATAAGTTTGAGAGCATTTGTTCACTGAATATCATAACTGTGCAGATCAGTAATGTTTAACTCGGACATTAATCACCTCGCTGTGTTAATCAGTTGTTTCTTCACACTCTAAGTTTAGTGCTCTAATTTAATAATTATAAATCTATAGATTGATACTTCAGTTATATTCCATTCATGGTTCAAAAGGTCGAAGGTGTTTAAGTGAAAGAAACTATCCGATGAGCTTTAATTCACTGATTCTGCCAACTTATTGCTACCGAGGATTAACCGGATTTGGTTAGTTAATCACATAACCCAATGTGTATCTATGACGGTCAATTCCTGACTTCCAGTGGTAACATCTGCACAATGGTCATCGAGTAGAGAAGAGTTTCGAATGTACTCTGTTCACTGACATAACAAAACCAGTTATTCATGGGTCACCTAAATACTGTTTTATTATAAGCGCTTAAAATCGATTTTTTGATATTTTGACATTTTAAGCCCCCATCTTTTATCATTAAATATGTCAATCACATAGTGAGCACATGAAGTAAATAATTTCCATTTTTGACAGCCAGACATTCTTCTTGCCTCTGCAGGGAAATATCAGTTTCTAAGCAATTTGTCTAAGCTCTTCCTTTCCTCCCATATAAATGGCACGTGGCAGTAATGAGGGGCTTAACAAACATTATACTTTTGTACTTTAATGATTCTGCGAACTAGCGCCATTTCATTCCACCATTTTTTGCATCAAGCCCAGTATAAGAATAAATTACGCTTAGACTTTCAATAACTTGAATTTAACCCAGACGCCAGAGGATATGAATTTGGTTGGTCAGTGGATCTGATTAATACTGATGGGCTCTTTCTCAAATGGAACTTTAAAATTATTAGTCCATTGATGTATTTATTTAAGTTTATCTCGATATTTAAATAATTTTAATCCTTAGAAAACCCCATTTCACATTTCAAATTTATGACATACTATCTTAAAAGGGGAAAATATCTTTACAACTTCAGATTCGCTTGCTCAAAACTCAAAAGCATGTGATTAATATTTGCGTTCCATTATAAATTGAGCCCATCTCTAACTTTAACTAAGTCGAGAAAAAGCTTAATTATTGTAAATCAAAATTTTAAGATGTTTGTAGCTAGGATTCACTCAGATTTAGCAAAACAAATCGATATTAATAGGATAAATCGCCACTCTTAATCACCACTCTAAACACTATTAATTTTAGCTATGAATTTCTTTGAACTTTATTGCTTAAATTGATTTCGACATATCTACTGAAAAGTTACGTGCTAATTTAAACTGTATTTTATTGGAATTTGGTCGCTCTTTATCGATCACTTAAAGAATTGTAGTTCTTCTCCGGATTTCATCTGATTATTTACCACGAATTACCGACAAAAGTCTTGCGTTTCACGTTCCTTTTAAAATGAATTTTGGGCATAAAGGTATAAAGATTTTGATATTAGCCTTATTAAATGGTAAGAAAAGAAAAATAAGTAGAAACCTTTCCCTAAAATGAAAGAGCCAAAAGAGCTCTTGGTCTTTTTTTATCTCTTGGAAAAGCCGACAATTTTATTTCACCTGTTTGAACGCTTTGAGACACTTTAATAGATTTTCATAAAATAAAGTCTGGATACATATTTATTAATCTTAATTTTCACACACAGTATCATCTTTATTTGATTCCATGAGAAGCCTGTATCTTTTGATTACTTAAATCGGAAAATTAGTGATGAAATCGGTACTAGTTGAAGTTACCATATTTCGAATCTTGACTCGTATACGATCAACATTTAACGGATGGCACTTTGCTCTACATGTTGTTATAGTCACTTACTTTAATAACGGTGTTAGAATGTCAAATTTTAGTTTTATAAAGTTAAAATTTGATTTTAAATACTTAAGCTAAATACATTAACTGAAAAGGTTACAGTTTTGGCTAAAATAAAAGCCCTTCAATTCAAGAGAGAGGCTCCATTTTATAAAAAGGATAAAATATTAACTCAGTGGACTGGTTAAGTTCCATTTCACGTGATTAACCATTGTATTCACTAAAGTGTGTGGGTATGAATTGCTGCGCCTTTTCACTTGAATTATTGTACGCTTTTAAATACCATAACAAATGTTGATGAAACTGCGTTACAAATGCAAAAGTATTGTTTAAAAAAATTAACAGACAAAGAAGTTTAAAATACTTGCTAGTATTCTCCGGTCGAATATAGAAGTGTGTCAAAATTCTCATACAAACAAGATTTTTGCATCATTAGAAGTAAGTAAAGATCAGATCTATCAAATTAAGCCTTTTCTCATTTGTTAGACAATTTTAATCGGCTCATTAAAGTGTGGCTGTAATGGATGAGAGAATGTAAATCTTCACTTCGAAAAAAACTGACAACTTAAAAACTTAACCAAATTAGGAGCTTTTAAATCTATCGAGCTTTGAAAATTTTTAGGAAAAGATGCAACGCTTTTGATTAAACTCATCAATTCATTATTTTATAAAAAATTAGCACCTATATTAAATTAAAGTTATCAAAGCAAGGATTTAAAAAATTGTCTTGATAGGTTATGGAAATGTTTCTATCAGGTTAAAAAAATGAATATATTATTAGGATTTAATGGAATTTGTTTTGCTAGGGTAATATTTTGTTTAGTTTATATAGGATGTTATTGACATACATGTACATATATTAGCGATAAATCTCATTTTACCCCTGCAAATAGAGAATGAATAACATGGAGCTCTGATGTCATGTTACTCCATCGAGGTATTTAGAGTGGTGTATAAAAAAAACATTCATTCTAAAGGCGAAGAATACTTCTATTCTAAGTATATGTCTTTAGTTACTTTTATTAAAGACTTATACATTTAAAGTAACGTCTGTGCAAATCACGTTAAAATTAACATTGTAACAAATTTATATTCATCTCTCCAAAAATAAATAAAGAGATATTAATTTCTTTTATTCACTTAAAGTATCACCAACTTTATTCACTTGATTTGGAGTTAAACACTAAGTGGTTAATTATAAATTTTTTTCAAACTTAATATTTTTCATAAATTCAACTACTTAAAACAGCTTATTGCTTCACACAATGGGAGGCACTTCATTGGCAAATCAGACAGATAATTAAGTTGGGTCACTTCTCCAAGACATCTCCGTTTGAATCTTGCAGGTATTCAACACTACTCCAATAGTTGCTTGGCTACAATTGCGGATGTATATTAGTTAAATAATTTTCAATAATGTGTTTTTTTGGAGATAGTAGCTAATTGAACTATTTTTTCACTTAATTATTAAATTCTATTACTGTCCATTTAAAAGGCAAATATTTGGACAAGATGTTTTATGAGCAGCGCAATTCAATAAATGTTGTTGTATAAGATTTGTTTAGAGAATGCGAATTAGACAAATAGATGCATAACTTTCAGGCACGTGAGACCTTGCAATTACCATTATCAACGATCTAAAATTTTTTCCAACTTCTACTTGAAGGTCATTTTCATGAAATCAATTTCTCTTTAATTTGTAGCGCAGCTCTCCTAGCGGACTAATTTAACGAAGATGTGCACTTGACAGCCCACAATATTTTAAATGTTGTCAAAGTGTCACCTTCTATTTCACAATATTAGTTAAAGTACCCTCTTAAAGGGACAATGATTTCTTTTATCAAAATATTAATAAGTAACTCAAACATCTATTTACCCTATTGCAATATAAGTATTCCGAAATGGCGAATAGCTTCTATTATTTAACCATATCACCTAGTTGTAATTTCAATAATGATCTGAAATTTATTCCCTAGTTTATTGTTTGTTATCTTAATATGCGAAGCCTTATATACGCTAAAGAAAGGATTGACTGCAATTTAAATAAGAGTGAAATTGTATTTTACCGATTGCACATGCTGCTTCAGAGCTTTGTGTCGTTCTAATTGCTAGGGGATGATCTTTCATCCGTCGCCTGCCAGACCAGTGCAAATCAGTCAACTGAGCTTAGCGTATCTTAGTGCGGCCTATTTATCCAACACTTTTCTACCCATTAAATCCCAGGGGGACCTCTTTTGTCTTCCACCTCTTTTCACACTTACATCTGTCTGCTCTTTGTCTCTTTTCACTGCAATTCTTTAACATTTATTTACCTTAAATGTAATCTAACTTGGCATATAGTCTTCTTATTCAAAAGATGCTGTTACTTTGAGTTGGCCTTTGGAAAGGTCATCAATTATGTACATGTGATCTAATGTAGTGGAGTTCTTAAAGTGGCCTTAATGCTCGCATTTTCATTCAATACAATTAACAGCTTTAACCTTCGTTAACTTGAATAGCAAATCCGTATTTACCTGGCATGGAATTAAGTCTTCAAGATTCTATTGTTTTTAAAAAGAGAAAAAGTATTTTTTCCAATATTCTTCTATCTATTCGTGTTTATTTTTATTTTCATTCAAAATTCCTTGGCTCCGTCAACACTTTGACGTCCATTTCCTTTGCTATTTTTCCAAATTTATTTCTTCGCAACTGCAAAAGGAAGTCAAGTGAATTTTGCAATTACTAAAAATTGTAAGCACGAAAAGCGAATTGTGGGCTCAATAGAGAATGAACTAAATGCAACTCGAGCGAGGATAACGCTACAAGACTCCTGGTCTAAGTTAACTTTAGACAGAATTTGAGGCATTTGTGATCAAACATTAATGTACGATTTGCGTGCAAAGGAAACTGGGATAGGTTGTGACAGTTTCAGTTAGCCAGGCAATTTTATACTTTGTGGAGGAACGCATATTTCATTTACTGGAATAACATAAAGAGCTCCAATTGGGAGAAGAAATCAATTTTAATTTTATGGAGCATAATAAGTTTTTAAAATATTGTATATTGCATAAAATGTTTACGAATGCTTGTGTAAGCTCCAAATATATTTATAAACATAATTAAGCTAGCCACTGTGCATTGGAAGATATTTTAATTGGGAAACGACAATGGAACTAATTTGCTTATTTGTATTTGGAAGAGCTGAAACGGTTACTATAACTTATTTGTAATTTATGAATCATCATATTTGCCAATCACTTCTACCACGTGGACATGCTTTATGAAGCCTCCATTTTGTCTTCGACTTTTTTTCGATTTCGTATTAGTATTTGGTTTAATAATATACCTACTTTGAATTTCCGATTTTCACTTTTTCTATGAAATCACCTTTAACAGTTCAAAATCTCAGTGATAGCCAGCAGCCATTTCCGAAATTGTCGTTATCATTTAAGTAGGTTTGTGCGTCATTTCAAAAAATGACTTAACACGTTTAATCAGTATTCACATATTTACAGTTTCTAAAGTCTTGCAAAAGAAAGTATATAATCCGGGTTCGTGATTTGTATATCCGAAAGTGCAAATCGAATAGAACATATACTTCATGCAATAATTCACAGAACGTAGAGTGCATACTTATCGGCAATTGAATTACATGCATTCTATAAATGTTGAAACAATAAAAAATCTGTCACACGGTTTGCTGTTTAGCATAAAGGACAAACTCATAATGTCGAGCTTTCTTTTCGACCACCCTCTCTCTCCTTAAAATATTATTCTTGCGAACGGCATCACCCATGCCCAGTAGCTGACTCATCTTGAACACAAGTCAACCCAAAATGAAGCCGGAAAAGACCACTGCAGTTGCTGGGTCAAAGCCTGTATTTGCTATTTAGATGTCTTGCTTTTGTTCTGTTCTCAATTCAGGACAAGAAGATTAGGCGTTCCCAACCCTGATTTAGTTCGTGCCACTCTGAAAATTTGAAAAAAAGACAAAAGTTAATTCCTTTGAATTTATCCTTCTGTTCAATTTGTAAATATACAAAAAAACTAAACGAATTTAGATTATAATTATTAAACCATTCGAAGTCACACTTTTTCCCAATTTGATTAAAGTATAGTTGAAGTGCAAAAAATAAACACTTTGATGATATTTTGTGATATTTGCGAAATAAATGCGTAAGATCATATTAATTATAATGCCCACAACTTTATTTTATCTTGATAATACCTTTTAAGGTAAAAATTTGTTTTTACTACTTGTTTTATTGACTAGACGGGAATATATACATTTTGCTTTCATTCAAAGCTACACTCCCAGCATTCTTTTTTAATCGTAACGTTGATGGACCATTTAGCTCATTAATTGTCACTTGTCATCGATGCTTCGAATAATATTAACTGTTCAGTTTAATGCGAAGTAGATTTATTTTAAGTGTGAAATGGCCTTGACGCTTGACAAGAAAGTAAAAATAATCATTGTCCCATTGGGCGTTTTTCTTTGTTCTTTAAACACTAAAGCACTCCTTTCCAATATTTAAAGACCAAGTGGTCACAGGCATTAAGTATATTTACCATTTTATAAATTAAGTTGAATTTAAGACAATTCAACATTACGCCTAGAGGTACATTCAGCGTATATCAAATATTCTATATTTTAATGCATTCAAATCGGTTCTAATTCTACTAATGGATCTCCTACAGAAAGGAGACCGAATTAGGTTAAATAGATTTTAATTGAAGTAATGACCTAAGGCCAGGTGGATGAAACCTCCTCATAAGGAGAGAATCATGAGGTAAAATGCACAATAGGGCTTTGAAAAGGCTTACTATAAAGCGATAGATCGATTCTTTGTCCTTTGTTCTTTGATTATCCACATGCAAGTAGCCTAAACTATAAGTCAATTAGTATTTGATACATAGAAACTGACCATATAGTGAGTATGAATGTCGTATGTCTTTATTAACTAATAACAATCAATAAGGAATGATCCATAAATCAATTTAGACGCAGTCCAGTAATCACATATGCTCCTAAACATTATATGAGAAAATAATATGATGTGATAGAATCAAAATGAAAACATAGGTCTTTGCACAACGTTATGCGACGCAAAAGTAATTTGTTTTGAAACATAAGACAGCGCTAATTCCAACTGAAACAACTTTTACAAATTGACTGGATTAAAGCTATAAACACACTCTTTTAACTCAAATGCTGCTAAAGTTTAACGAAGTAATAAAATCTGTTCAAAGTATGAATAAAACTGGGTGTTCTGGACAATCGTATCGGCGAGGAAAAGGTCGACTTAAAAAACCTGCCACACTTCTAAGTTGCTTAAATGAAGTTAGATCTGTATATAAGGAGTAAATAAGGTATTCTCAGGACGTTGTCGTGTTGTCGCCTTTGCGAGCCACTCTGTTGCTGTTTATATCGCAATGACTTAGTATGAAGTACTCCAAAGAGATTGCACATCAATTTAAGGTATTTTTTAAAAGGCCGTCTTGAGTTATTTTGTTTATTAGTGACAACAATTATATTTTTCACAGATTTCATCCTCTATTTATTGTGTGAAATATCTGCTTAATAAACGCTTTTCAATTGATTTGTCTGAATTTATCTTCTTCTTTTAATAAAATGGGCGAACAACTTAGATCTTGAAGTAATTTCTCTCACAATCACTCAAAAGTTACAGTTTAAAACATTCGGCAGACGATACATCGTTTGCCTATATTTGTCGGCTTTAATTTCGTCTGGAGACTTTATCAAACTACTTCATTAAAATTAAAATATCATTACTGATATTCGCAAGTAATTAGCAAACCTTTATTAAATAAATGGTGATTTACTAAGATATGGTAATTCTACATGCTATTTAATCCAGTAAGCCTATTTCATTAAATTTCACTTTATTCACACTAATACAAATTAAATTTCTACTCCAACTTTTAATAGTATTTAATGTTGAAACTGCGGGAAGCTTGAAATTGCTTCTTCATCATTTCTTCAAATTGAATAGAGTTTGGTTTAAAAATTAAACATGATTATTCGTTTAGCAATAAATTTTTGGTAATTTTAAGTTCTTAAAAAGTTTCACTTACTTTACAACTTTTATAAAAAATTTCAAATCTACAGTATGGTAATTAAATTTCACTTATTTAAAATAGGAACTGTGATATGAACTTAAAATGTGATAACAATCAAAGGCTCTCTGTTAGATAGGTGAGCATGCTTGAATCTTTAATGGCGGTATTTCAGGGTATTTTAGAGATTCCTACTTCTTATTGAAAAGATATTAAGCCCTAAACATCTTAAAACCCTAAATGGATTGGCGTACGCGTGGTTGAAAGAGGTTAAATACCTATTCTTCATAGACAAGTAGTTGTCTGTTTTTGGGGGATTTTTCGCAGCCAATTACTAACGGATGGCTAATGCTAAGTAGTGACACTTCCACATTGAACAGGAAGGAATGTTAGTTGTTGAGGGGTTTAAGCAGATTTCAGTATCCATTGAATTAGCCGTAAAGACATATAGGGATTTTGGTACACTAAGTGTTCTTGCCATTTTTAGTACTCGTTTGGATAAATTTAAACTTAAATTATTTAACATATGAAGAATTTAAAACATCTATTTTTGCCTTTAAAAAATTTCCTTTTTTATTTAAATCATATTTATAGACTCGAAATTAACTCCCTTATGTCACATGCTTGGTCAAATTATCAATTTCAGACTATAATTTGAGCTAAACATTTCGATAAATCCTCTAAAGTCCTACATGTTTAAGATCGTAGGGAAAGTTGCCGTCTGCCCATCGGGATTCACATGCTTCGATACATTGTTACGCAGTCTAAATTTTCAGAATTATTGTCCTACAATCGTCTTTATTATCCAAATAATGCCAATACTAATGGACTAGTCCATTGTAAAAAAAGGTATTTAATTTATTTTTTAAATGTCTAGGATAAAGTAGGTATTTTGGCATTCAAACTGGTCGGGTTTGGGGCATTGCCTAATTGCCTTTAAGATCATCACGGCTTGAAATGTCACGGCATTGCATTTATTGCCACTTTCAAACTTCCCAGGTACACTATGGAGTGTGTTCATAACCACGTTGAATCAGGCAGAGAGAAGGTGTCCTCATTATACATGTTCACTGACGTTTGTAACCATTGGAAAAGGTATGCATATGTTCCTCTTTTAGATAGGAACATTTATTTTCCAAATGAAAGAAATTGTGAATTTAATTGTTAGTAAAAGAGGAAATTCATTGCGCTTGGTTATTTTAGCTTTTACCTGTGTAGTATTTCAGAGAATAAATCCTTCTCAATTTAGCTTTTTTAAAACAGAAATCGATTAAAATGCTTCATTTATCACTATTGAAAAGACATAGATCGTCAATGGAAGAGACAGGCTTAGATTTTGACTTTATTAGCTCCTTTGAGAACCATGAAGAAATGTTATAAGCTAGAATTTATTTATGTTAGACAACTATAAGACAAGGTAGCCAAGACGTTAGTGAACTAATTATACAAGAAGGCGTCAACCATGTTTCTAGAAAATTAAGTGTAAGCAGAGTAAACTACAATAGGATTTATTTAAGTAGGTAACTTAAGGATAGCGGATGATCAATTCACAGAAATGAGCTTTTGAAGTTGGAAATGTCCTTGTTTATGTCTCAAGCTCACTATGATCACAATGAACGAAGAACAATGAATCCTTAGCAAGCAAATATAGTGCCATGAGGGCATAGAAACGCATCTAACATTTTCAGTAATTGTGATGAATTGTAGCAAAAATTCTAGATCATTCTTATTTGATTTAGAACTCAGATTGTATATCATTGTTCCTTATGGTTTTAGCTCGCCAGTTGTTTCAATGTTTCAGGTAATTCAATATTTTTCTCATGGCATTCTAAGTGGTTCCATTTGCGGATCGCCTAAATCTCAGCAACCAATTGGTTAATTTTTACAGCTGATAATTTAAAATTTGGATACATGACTCTTCAACTTACAAGCATAATTTCTCCATATTTCATTTAAGGACTGTTTTTTATCCAACACTACAGATATGTGGCTCAGTGTTCTAAGTTGGAAGACCCACCAGAATAAGTCTTCTTTGGAGTCAGAATTGGGTATCTGTTAATAGAATAAATTGATAAATTATTTAAAGTTAACAGATTGCTCCTTCTTGCCCTCTCAACGCTGTTAAAAAATCACAGACATCTAGAAATCACTTCAAAATGCCATGAAGCAAGCATATGCTCAACCTCTCTGCTGCGTTAGCTGAAAACATAATCCATAGACTGGTGTCTTTATCATGGCTTCGGTCATTCATTTCGCATAGGGATATTTGTTTTATCTAAAATTTACATTCAAATATATCTACAAACTCACGCTTATATCTCACAGTCTTTTGAGCTTGTCTTTGCACGCTACACACGCTTCAAGTGGGTAGTGAGTAGCACCTCATAGCTTGCAAGAAGCTTAGTTGTTAGTTTCAGTAATATTGGTACCTCTCACTTCGACAAATTTGGAAAATGCTGAATCTACTGAAAAAAAGAAGCATTAATTCTCAATCTTTTAATTTTCAGTTCACTTTTCTTCACAATATATAAATAAATTTAAATTTAGTTGTCACTATATAATGATCAATGTTATTTAAACCATTAACTTAGCAAAGTTTTGACGTCAATGATTGTTTAAATCAGCTACTCTCCTGTCTGTGTTTTAATGAAGACATCATGATCATTCGATATTTTTTACTTATCGAAGGCAAAATAGGTCAGCGATTGTTGCACGTACCTCTGTTGTTTGTAGCATAGGCCACAAATGATGGGTGTGTGCAGTATATTGAGAATTAAGAATCCACTTCAGAGATAAGCTAAAAGTACTAGTATCTCAAAATAGGGCATTAGTAAACGGAACAAGTATCCAAAGTGAAGTTGAAAATCAGTGGTTGGTGATTCACATTACTTCAATTCTCCCTGTGCACGGTTTTAAGGTCATGTAGTCGCAGTTTCCTTCCATTATCAGATATTAAGAAGTTTTATTTCCTTCCGGATAAATGAAGTATTTAGTGAGAGGAACCTAATAAAGACAAACTGGAAGCGATCTTTAAAATCGCAAGAACTCATACCTTGTAACTGCACTTTTCCAAAACAAAGATGTTGAAAGGCCATGCTCTACTGTTCTTGAGGAAAATCTTGCGCCCAGGCACTAACAAGGAAATGTATCATGTGTCTGTCTGGTTTTCATCCACCTGAATGTCTTTTTTCTTGAACATTGGAAGGAAAGAGAATACTAAAATGCGGCGAAATAAATGATTTGTTAATGTTTGCAGAAATGATGAGATATTGCATTTGGCCATTCGTCAAATGTCTAATAAAAACAGCAATAAGGAAACCGACGTCATCTCCCATTAAAATTCCACCTTTTACTGAATTTTCAGATTTGTCAATTTGAACTGTGCGACTTTTAAACTCTATATATAACTGGAAACGGCAATTCTTTGGAAGTCCGATTTCGAAGTAGAAAATGCTAGGCAAGTGTTTTAAGAAGCAGATGTTGTCATGGTAACATAAATGTCCTAATAGTAAATAAATTAAATGTCAAATAAACAAAGATTTGTTAGAATAATCCTACTATCTAACGCATAGTTATTTTAAACACTTTTGAAATGTGCGACATTTTTTAATCAAAGTTGTACCATTAACAGCTCTTCGATAACTGATTGCTCAATAAAATTTTTCAAGGAACGGTTTATTGAATAGAAAAATAATCTGTTTAAATCCATTTAATCGAAACTTTACAGCAAAAAGATGTTACTTTGACATCTAGCCCATATTTTGTCACAGAATGATTCCAGATTTTGTGAAATGTTAACCGTCTTCAGATTTCTAAATTTTCAAGTAGAGGAATGCATTAAAGAATCAAATTTCGTCAAAGGGTACGTTATTCCCTATTTGAGTTTAAGGAAACTTAATTGTTTAAACTTTGTCCCAAAACCATTTTACTAACTTTACATTTTGACGCATCTATAAAATAGCTTTGCTAACTGCTAGATATAGAAAGACAGGAGAATTTGTTCGGGATAGGAGTGTTTTCTGCAGTCTCTACTCTTATTTATGACACCCTGTTGAAGAAGATATATGTTTCTATTGCTCCAAAAGTCAGCAGAGTCTCATTTTATTCTACCAACAGATTGTCGAAAATAATTGCCATGTCAGCTGTTAATATTTCTGTTTGGACAGTTCGAGTTTAATATTTTATAAATTATTAATTGACTGGTAGGCTAAATTCAAATTATTTACGTTTGATTGATCGATGGATTTAATTATGTAGAGAGGACGCGTAAAATTCACAGGAGACTCTATTTTTTCCTGTTATTGTACACATTGGAAATGATACTATAGCATCCATTTAACAATATTCCGAATTACGTGCATAGCCTTCATCAAAGTAAGTCTTTACGAATTGTAAGTAATCACAGAAGGTTCGGTATGTTTGGCCTCGCAATTTGAATACATCTAACCATGTTGCTATTAAAACCTATATGAACTGCTAAAATACTTTTGCGGAAACTCTGCTAAACTAGTGCACTCTTCTTACCCTCAAATGAACTTAGATCCATGCACTTGCATAACAACGCGGATATAAATTCAGCTTTTAGGTAAATAAAATGCTCAATTATTTATATCAACTTTAGAGGTCGATTGAAAAGTGTCTTCCCGTTATTTAGAGTTCAATTAGGGATCATTCACTGCTTTTTTGTAAAAGTACATGATAAAAAATCTGAAATTTGATTTTATTTGAAATTTGTACTTTACCTGGAACTTTCCACTCCACTCGGGATTTCTTTATGAAGCTTACAAACAAGAGCTTTTCTAAATATTTCACGACAGCTTTACACCAATGAATGTACTTCTGTAATAGCCATTCTCCACATCCGCACTTTTACAAACGGTTTCTATACTTCAGTGTATACCGATATTTGTAGAGGGTACCTTTTTACTCTATATTTTCAAAACCAAACACATTGCGTTCTTGAAATGACTGATTGGAATTGTGAGTTCAAGACTCCATATTCACCTTCCCATTATTTTTGGTTTGCTCATAAATAGTTTTCTTTATATTAATATCTAATAGATGAAATGATTTTTTTCTGATTTTTTATGTTGCTGGGTGGTCCTAAGGGTAAAATAATGCAAGTAATCATTTGGGCATATTTCTCAGTCATTTCTTATTTAACTGGTAATAAAACGTTTGCATTGGAGGACGGAAAATTTCGTTCGGGTTGTAAATTTTATTAAGTTCAGGTCAAGTGTATTTTGTATGCGAGAATACTAGAAGTAAGAGGTTATATGTTAGCAAGGAAATTGGCCGAACTATAAACTTGATATATGTTAAATGGCAAAACAATATTTGGAGAACAAAAATTTTGAGCAAATTTATTAATACTCTTAACTTACTAAAATTAACTTATAATTATAATTATAAATTAAAAAATATAAATTAGAAAAACATGTACATATTAATCAAAGTATAAGCAGTAAATAAATTAATATATGATTAAATGAAGTTCAACTTCCTATTTTCATTACAAAATAATTCAAATCTTACAGTAGCAACGCCTAAATACTGGACACGCAAAAAATAATTACAAGTCAATCAAAGTAATTAAAAGTAGTTCGGGCAAGTTGCTAAATTTCTCAAATAAAATGATTCAGTTTTTTTCGTCAAATTTTATTTTCTTGCCATGACTTGATTTTCCGAAAAAAGATATTACATTCATTAGTACCAAACCATCCAGTAGAATTTTAAGGATTTCATTCCAAAATACCTATTTATCTGTCTATTGATTTACTAAAAACTTCTCTTTACACCCATATGAGAATATTATAATATCTCCTTACATTTTCATTATAAGAATTTCAGCTTTTTATTGATAGACTCGATATCGATTCAGTTTAAGAATTTGAGGCGGATCCTACATAAATAAGCTTTGACAAATCCCTTTGTATGAAATTGTTCACGAAACTATCTGAACTACCTCAAACAGAATGCATGGTGTGAGTAGTTTTTATTCCGGTTGTGTGTCTTGCCACAAAGCTTAGTCATTAAAATATAAATAACGGTACTCTAACCATGCAGCGACTATTGATTGGTGGTTGGCAGAGGGGTCTCTGCACTCACGACTGCACACCGTACCTTCAAGACTTTCGAATAAGCATATAACTGTGAATACTTCACAAATTCAAATTCCAGGTTCTCATTATATGCTTTGATAGCTGTTTTCTTATTTGGTATGATCGATTATAAAATAGATATTTTCTAAGAGATTGAGCTTACTATAGAAGAGAATATCTGACACTTTCGACACCTTAATCTGCTATGAATTATTTTCCTACTGTGATTAAGGATATAGCCCTATTTACAATTTTTAGTCGGTGTAGATAGAGGTGTCTTTCAGGGCTGAGTTATTTATAATAGGCCTATCTAATTATCACCTAAAATCTAATCGTTTCCCTTGATAAAATGCTAATTAAATTAGAAATTAACTTAGAAAAGAGTGCTCACCTTTTAGAATTTAATCAAAATCGTATTTCGATTACTCATAAATATAATTTGCATAAGTTAACATACATGCATGCTATTACTTATCTCAATTTAAATTATTATTATCCAATCTCTGTTCCTATACACTCTATCGCGTTGAGACTTTAAGTTATCCCCAACAAGACATTACTCAAGCGTTTGATTTCACACAGATTGGAATATGGGCTTATTTCAGAAAATAACTTTTAGTAATTAGAGAGTCAGTAATTATCAAATAAATGAAACCTGACACAGTGGACACGAATGCAAATACTGTTTAAATTTTAAAAATTTGTTTCTTTAAAATAGAGATTTGGAAAATGGCCTTATGATGAAGACTTTGGCTCCATGTGTGCCATAAATCCACAAAAGGAGAGACAACGTTATTTCAATACGCATTTTTTTACAGTTTAACATTTACCGAAACCGCTATTTCATATTTGAAAATTTTATAGATATAAAGCGTTAGTAGCTTTTTGCAAACACAAACTGAGTAATAAATAATGCGTTTGACCACTGTGATTCAATTTATCACATCATAAGTGCCTTTTCATATTCATGAAGGAATGATATAGGTCCTCGGAGGAAGGGTTGAACTTACTTATATTCTATTTTGAAAAGAATTATTTTGAACATTTTCAAAAAGATATGAAAACTATTGACCACCATTAACTTGACATTGGACTTTACTTAGGTCGAATTTACATCAGACTAGTTCCTCTGATGACATGTGAAAAGGTGTCTAACGCCAAACTAGCGTTAGAAATATATACCTTGGCCACAACTATAATTGTTCCTAAAAACGAAGAATCTCCCGAATGACTACTGAGATGATTTACCTGAAGACAATATATCAGTTTATCAATTCAAAAAGATTATTTACAAGGATAAAATATTTCTCAAACAATTACTCTTTAGGGAATAAAGTGCTGTTAAAATGACGACAGTGTTTTCCAGACCGCCAAAGCACATTGATAAGTCCACTACCAAGTCAGAACTTCTGTATTTGAAATTTTATCGACGTATTTACTCATGGAAATTAATTAAATGATAAATTCTTATTGATTGCTCATTTTTAAAAGTAATTTAATTCATAGAAAGCGTGGAGATATCTTAATGACGCCATTTAAATCGACCCCAGGATAATATTTGATTGTAGATTTCGGATTATTCACCCCGTGATGCTCTTTAAAGCACCTGTCTAGACGTTGTCTCATCATAAAAATATTCAGTCTTGGAAAGTTTCCTAAGGAGGTTTGTGTGGATGCGTGATAGTTAATTGAAATAAGCCCAGGTGAATGAGTAAGCTAGACGATGAAGCCAGTCAAAGCTCTCGTTGTACTCAAAAGAATTTCTATTATATGTGTGATACCTCTAAGTATTTTGAGTGAAATTCATTTAGTCTACTAAGTGCTCGTCAAATAAACTTCTAAAAAATAGGTACTACTTTCTCCCCTCCTTTAATAGTTAACATTTATCCATCGGGATTACTGCTTAACATTGTTCTTAACCAACAGTTGGCTAATGGTCTACTGTATACAAAACTCAATCCTACTCCAATATCCCTTTTATACCCTAATTTTGGTAAATTTGGAGTTGAAATTTGAGCTGTTTCAATTTGCTGGCGAGATCAAAAGTGCGATCACGTTGGATCATCGTTACAGCCCCATGAATGACACTTACAATATTGTCAGTCATTCTGACTAAACTACAAATGATTATATATAAACTGTTCATAAAACGCGTGGTAATTCCTCTTTTGGAAAAGGATAATCGAAATTTTGTTCCATAATACAGTTCTTATTTACTGACACAAAAAAATCAACTATTCCCAATATGGTACCATTCTTTCCTTTGTCGAATGTTTGGTCATTAAACACTCCAAGCTTTTGGTATCTTTACGCCTTTGACAGTCCAGCTAACAGTAAGTGATTTAGAAGCAGATAAAGCAATAGTTGTATGAAGAAAGTTCCGCATTTAAAACAAGTTATTGGCCTGAAACTGCTGAAAAAGTTGTGAATTTTAGTAACTGAGAGCGGACAGGTTTGAATTATAGAATCCAATTACTCTACTAACAAATATTAAGTAATATTTTCTATTTTCCCTTTACTCCATTCAGCAAAAGGTTTCTTTCAAATAAGCTTCACAATATTCTTTGAATTCCATAATCACGAGTAAAATGCTGCACAATTCAATTGTTAACACTTTTATTCTCCGCGGAATATTTTGTTTACCACTCATTCGTTTTAAACAGTCTTAAATGAAATATAAGAAAATTAGTAAGCGCATCTTCTGTGGATTAAATTTGTGCATGAATTAGACGTGTGGCTAAAAATGATTAATATTTGTGTCTCGAATACTCATCTGAGCACATCGTCATGTGTGTGCTAACCCATATCACCCACGACGCCAACACATCTGATTGGTAGAAGTGAGTAAGACCGCCCAATAAGCAGACAGTTAGTTGTTTTTTTTGCTGCTCTATGGTTGAGTCTCCGAGGCCTTCAAGTTTGCTCATAGTTCTGTCAATAGACTTTTGAGAAGTCATGCATTACGTCTCCTCGCCGTATGAATACAGTGAATTGGAATACCTTCGAAGACGCAGAATTCAGGTTTGAACACTTCTTCATAAAATATTCCCTTAACGATATTTGATTCCTTTGCTATAGTACTTTCCAGCTTTTATTCACCTTTTAACGCCGTTCATAGGGAATATATGCAGTTTTGACAAATCTGAATATCATTTTGAACCAGGTTAATTTATAAGACCCCAAATAATAAGATTTTACAATTTTCCACCACGAAAAAGCACCCGATACTGAATAGGAATAAGATGAGAGGAAATGTAGAACAGGCGATCAAAAAGCGGATTGCAGGAAAGATATCATATTATTTCGTTTTTATTCCGAATGTATATTGTAAATTGTATATAATTTTTGACTAATAGAAATTTTTAATTATGGTGTTTAAATAGGATTTTTCTATTGTTCCAGATAGTTTGGTAATACAAATTTTACTGGTTGGAGTAACCATAACAGTCTAGTGTAGTATTTTTATGAAAAGTACGAAAGTAATGTCCAGTCGTTCAATTAAATTCATAACTTGAGAGGATTTGTTTAAAGTAATGACTG
Source organism: Hymenolepis microstoma (assembly GCA_000469805.3). Classification (NCBI taxonomy): domain Eukaryota; kingdom Metazoa; phylum Platyhelminthes; class Cestoda; order Cyclophyllidea; family Hymenolepididae; genus Hymenolepis; species Hymenolepis microstoma. Next base: position 12,983,355 of record LR215995.1, on the reverse strand, counting down.
CATTTGTTTTCTTCGACATTTACCATTGTGTAATGGACAGGCTTTAAACTAAATTGCATATTAATAAATATTGTACTAATTTTCTTCCAATTGGTTTTGCATTCGGTTGAAATCTCTAGTTTTAAGCCTTTTTTTTGAAAAATAAACAGAAATTGGTGTAGAGATGAGGTTCGACCAGAGGTGGATGAATTTTATTGTATAAGATATTTGTACCTTCAAACAGCTCTTGTAGTCAATGCTTTAAGATAAATATCAAGTAACACATAATCAATAATCAAGTAACACATTCACTAATATTGTGATAAGCGTTTAACAAATCAACTAAGTCGACTAGTCAATAAGCTCTGGACATCGCGAACATGAATTCATTCAGATATCAAAGGGACGATTTCCGAAATTTGAACTTCAGAATATTAGAAGGTAGACAAAATGGAGGACTCAAATGAAGAAATGAGGAAAGAGTTTATTCCCACCTCCTTTTCGGTCCACTCACCCCCTTACCACTTAGTGAACAAGGCTGCTCGTTGCCCACTTTGGATGCTTTTTCGTAGTTAAAACCACAGTTCGTTCCTTTACCTTTGTCATGGAGTCATATTAAAAAAATTATATAATCATCAGCCGTTCGATTTTAACTAATGACACGTATTTTATATTCCCATAAAGGAAGTATTAACAAATACGAATTGTTCGTTGGAAAAATATCCAAACGGGAGATGTAATAACCTAGAGCGACTAGAAAATTCATTTTAACTTTATTTAATTATGTCAATTAACTTGAGCTTTATTCCATTTGGCGTTCTGTGCATTGGTCATGCAAAATATTTACCTTTTGAGTTTAATGAGAACCAACAGCAATAGCGTGTGTGTTTAAAATCTTATTAAGGGCACGTTAGTCCAGTGATTACTCTCCCATTTTCGTTTCAGCAAAATGTCAAAGTTGGTAACTCCAGAGAAAATCTTTTCCCAATGCCAAGCTGCATCCAACTTTGTTCAAACTGGAAACTTTGGGCTGTCCTAACAACTCTTGCCAGTATTATTTGCATCATTTTTATTGTTATTTGGATAAATTGGAATAGATCGCATTCTGGATATGTTTGGGGTGATGAAGGACCTTTGGGGCCGGAGCAACCCCCAGCGATTTGTTATAAATGCAACAATTATGCTCACATTATGGATGGTCGAGAGCTAAACTCTAATGTTGATATTGAACATGGAGACGCGGGAGGCGCAGAGATTGGAGGAGCCCTTGGAGTAGCTGTGGAAATTGAGGATCCACGTCAGGAACTCTGTCAGGAGTTCGTGAATCAAACAGCTCTGGCAGAAACACAAGCGCCTGATAATGATGACTGCGGAGACAGTTTGTACAATGGTTGCTTCAAAATGGTCACAAAGGCCTATCGTATGACCTCAAATATTGGACATGAGCTGTTGAGTGTTACGATTGTGACGAGAAATTGTGTAGAAATTCCGAAAACCATCCCGTTGGGGTGTTATAAAACATTCGGTGGAGCAGGAATGGAAAGAGAAACGTGCTATTGTAAAGGAAATTACTGTAATTCAGCCCTACCATTACAAAGATCACTTCTATGGCATTTGTTTTTATATGTACTCACCCAACTGTTCCCATAAAATTGTGTCATTTATCCATGTTTATCGTTTAAAAATAAACGATCTAACCTCAAACAAATGCTCGAGCGGATATTTTGGTGCAAAAGGGTTAAGGTACTGTGCACTTAAATAGAATATAGGACATTAAATTAAAGCTCAATTTCACACTATTAAAGTTTTGGTCGAATTACCCATGAAATTGAGGAATATTTGCGGGATCTACATTAAATTAGTATTTCTCTAAGGTACACCACCGGAATGGGAGATGTTCATTTAACATTTGATAGAAAAATTTTTCTTTGTATGGAAATAAAGGTTGATTCAACCATCTATCCAATCTTCATATTCACGTAATCATATTCCAGCTTGTTACGAGTACAAAGTTTGCTGTAGTTAAATAATTATACAGCTACGGCAGAGATTGAAATAGCTACTATTTTTAGAGGTGAACCAAGATAGGTTAGTTAACCTGCTTAGAGTTAATGATCTTACCTTGACAAAATGGATATAACCGTCTTTATGGAGAAAAAAGGCGCGGACTCTATTTGAGCAAATGGGCCTCGACAATCAGGGATTAGTGAGAGTGGAAATTAGGGATTGTTCGGAAAAAACAGTTGGGTTAGAAGAAGGAAACGTCAGTACTGGGCGAAAAGAACCCGGTTTATGGAGGAGAGGAAGACATGATTATGTCCATTGACAGATTGAGTAAAGGCAGGATCTAGTAGGCATTAATTAATAATTTCGTCTAGTGGCCAGTTGTCAGACAGACTTTATGGTTACCTAGAGTAGTTGATTACTTATGGAATTTACTTTTCGATTGCTATAATTATGAAATGAACTGTTTTATGGTGACAATCAACAGTAGAAGAATAGGAAAAATAGCTCAAGCATGGCGTAAGAATAATTCATACCAAGTTTTTATTGTTGATATTAAAATTTTAAAGTGGGAGGGGGAAGAGGGTCAACCGAAATCAAAGAGATTCTTTGAACAACATAAAGGTATCAAAGTGCTTAGCGAATGGATAGCACACTTTCAATAATTCGGTTGTCATGATTCGTCCCCTGTATTGAATGAAATGCTTGTCAAAAGTGCTCTGTGTTTGCTTGCTGGATTAGGTCGATCGAGCAGAAACGATCCTCCCACTTCTAGCCATTTTTTCTCAATGATTTATTATTTTACCACCTTTGTGTGATTCACGGCTGTGATTCATCCTCGAGTGAACCCAGCTTATGGAGCCCAACCAATTTAGATTTTATCTCTCTTAACTCTGCAATGTAAAAACCATAAATCGTTGAATATCATATAGAACCATCTCATCCGTTAAAAAATATCACATCGACCGTCTTTCAGGTACGTCCATTTATGTTAACTACTGAACTATCTTAAGCACAAAATGTCTGCAGTGCACTCCGTGCAAATACACCCTTGAATAGATCCTATTAATGCGTCTTAAAGATCAATTACCGGCATAGCAGATCTCTAGCAGAGTCTTCTAACTAGGCAACATCCGACATAGTGATAACTTAATGGGTACTGTGTGAAAAGAATTTTACTGTCAATGCTTTATACTTGTGAAGACAATTAACGCTAAACTACGCGAATATTGATTCTTGGTTGGCTTGGAGGACTCTGCACGAACGCCCAAGATTTCACGATACGCGATCCTTAGCAGAATGTTCTAGATAGAGACCTCTTTGATCAGCCTTGATAGCTTATACACTGTACAGAAGCGATTTTTATCACCTACTTTAGCATCAATCGTTGTCTTTTATTTAAAATAACAAGGAAAAATTCACATCTGAAGCCATGGAGATTGATTTTTAAGCAATTTTGCATGTTATTTCCAAGTATTTTAAATAGCAGATTGGAAGCATTGATTGGGGTTAAAAGTGTGCACATTTGTATACCATAATTTATCAACACCTTTTAAGTTGATCAATTAATATTTGCCATCATTATGTCACAATAAAAATAATTAAAAGGGGATTGAATTCAAATTTCAAAATTTATTTACATTGTTTAAATTTTTTCCAAGTCATGGTTTATGAAGAAGATGGGACCATGGAAATAGGCAGTCTGGTTAGTGCCAATTGATGAGTATTTCACTTTTTATTCTGATCATGTGGTGAATAGATCCTGTTTATCAAAGGAAAGCTTTTTGATAACTAATGGTGGCTGATTGTAGGAGTCTAAAGAAACGAACCTGATTTAATTTGAACTAATTTGTGATATAAAACTTCACGTTCAGCTGTGATGCAACCTGATTGTGTGCGGGTTGGCAGAGTGCGTTGGCCTATATTCTTTAGAGTAGTCATTTGGAGAACTAATAATATTCACATCGATTGACATCGGAGCAAAACATCGTTTTGGCATTATTGAACAGATTGGTCATTATAGAACTTGTGCCAATGTCATCGTCGTAAAGAAGTGAATAAGTCAATATTGAAAGAAAAGTAAGGGTAATTAAGTGGAATAAAATTGAAACAGGTCTAGAAGAGCCTTTAAAGTTCCAATAAAGAATTCATGTTAGATGGACTCTCCGTGAAAATTCTGAAAAAAAAAATATTTCGTGTAAAAGTAGGAACCTCATTTTGGAGACAAAGTATCCTTCTAATCTTCGAGTTTGACTGTCTTCTTGAATATCATTATTTCTTTAAAATAGCCCTCACAAGTGCCCTTATTTTCTAATATATTTATCTTTTTAAAAGAAAAAAACTATCTATTTCTTCCATCACAGTTGAAAATTCATTTTAATTCAGGAATGACGGAGACCGTTTGAAGTAAATTTGTAAATATATTCATAGGCATGTAGATCACAATTTGAAGACGAATATCTATCGAATTAATCAAATTAAAGCATTTAGGTTAGTGTTGGAGACTGTGGGGGAAGTATTTTCATTAGCATGCCGTTCCTCGATGTGATTATGCACAATTTAAGTCAAATGACATAGAGCGAAAGGGGTCCAATAAATTCCATCATATAAATATTGTTTGATGTCAAAACAGGCTCATTTTTTTAAATATTGCTATGTCATAGCTTCAATAAATTGTATTTTAACCAGAAAAATAGCAAGTATATGTACTTTATATCGACATTTATATTCATGCTGGGTTTATTTATTTCATCGACTTTTCGGAATACTATTCGTAAATTCATAACATTTATAATATTTAAAAAATTAAAATTAATCAAAATAAACCCATTTTGCGATCACCCACCAATAAGCATAGGAAGAAATGTTTAAGTTTACAAGTACTAACATACGCTATTTTCAGTTCCAAGGTCAAGGAGGAATTTAAATTAAGTGTACTTGAGGATGAACACTGAAAATATATTTTATTTTTACCTTACACTAGTTAGACAGTAAGATTATTACTATCTGTTTATATATATTTAGTGCTCAAACGAAGGAAAACGTAACTCAGATTATTCAAGGTATGTAAATATTCATTTACCCTTCCCTTCAAGGACACAATGATACACCTCTTACCTCTTTTGGGGAGCACCAAGCAGCTGAAGTCGGGAAGAGCCTTAGTAATCTTCAAATTGATAAAATTTTTACAAGTGACCTTAGGAGGTGTTTGTGTGTATGTGCAAAGTGTTCAGTATTAAGCCGTTAAATTACTTTAATAGTATTTATCTACTATTTTTTTATTATAGACCGCTCAGGCTATTCAAAAAGCTTATGTTGAAAAATCGATTTCATTAACCGAAAGCCAGTTAATGCGAGAGAGAGTAAGTCCTTGCGTTCTATTTAATATTTTCAGAACTTCGGTTTAAATAATGGGAAGTCCCGATCAGAGGTTCATGACTTTATCGCTTTAGCAAAAGCCAGTCATCGTGGTTGTGAAATGTGGCGTGAAATTCAGGGCGAATGTGGTCATCAGGTATTTGGGAACTATTTTTTCTACCATCCCCTTTCTCAATTCGTAGATTTTTTGGAGAGCTGTCAGCTTTTTCTTTGAGTTGTGTGAATTTGCTGCTATGCAATCAACAAAAGTAGAGCCAGACTTCTTCACTGAAAATTCCCCAGAAAATAGCTCTCTACCGGTCTTGTTGCCACTTTATCAAGCCCCTGTACCTCAGGCCTTCAAGCTATGCCAAAATCAACATCAACAAACTAACTATAAAGGACACTTTGTTTTGGTAAGTCGTACTTGGTGGATCTGTTTCTTCGTTTTCTTGGTTTGATTCTTATTCAAATCATTGTTTCCTTTAAATTTTCTATCTAATATTCAATATTCACGATAGTTCTGCTGGATATCCTACATTTAAGTGGTACCAGGTAAAGCTACATAGAGTCTGGAGCAAAGAGAGAACTTTGTTACTATAGAAATAGAAAAGGCCGGGATCGCAGAAGATAAGAGGAGCTTGCTGAATTTTGAGAGGAGAGGTGTGGCAGAAGCGAAAATGACGTTTTCGAAACAGAGAGAGGATGGTACAATTGGGGCTAATGTAGATACAGTCGCTAACGATGGCTTACATAGTTCATAGGTAAAAGAAAGAGATACAATAGTTAGCAAAGCGTTAAAAAATTGTGTCCCTTCGTATTTTCTGATTGGCTTGTGACTATATGCACAATGATAGAATCTGTAAGACAGACCGCAGGAATGGTCAGTCATGAAAAATTGTGTTAAGATATTTCTTGCTTGACTCGTTTCGAATGAATGCGCACTAAAATTATTGCTATTTTATTTCTCCAAGTTTTAACTGCTCTGTGTTCCTCAAGGTTAGTCACGGCCAATGGATTCGTGAATTCAATTACATTCTCTACGCTCTATCTGAGAAAAAGATTGGATTCCCCTTACACCGACAGATGGTCGCTGTGCTCAGTAATTGTCAGTTCAATCAATTTGGAGTAGCAGTCGATTACGGGAAACTCTCAACTCGAATCTCCCATATTAGAAATACAATGGAGTCCACTATCAAAAACAAAACGAACCCACATAATGTGCGATTTTGTCCCTTCGATCTGTCAAATCTTGCTCAGGATCTGCCCATTTTCACGGTGTGTTATCATGCTCGAGTTGATGCTGATAGCGTCAAAGGGGGTACCACCTCATCTCCGCCTGTTGTCGTGGCAACCAGGAAGGAAGAAGAAGAGGCAAAGAATGTGGAGAAATCGAATATGGTTGCTGCGGCTGCTGCTGCGGGTTCAGGTGTGGAAACGCTATACTTCGCAAGAGAGGATGACGAATATGCTGGTCTGCCGGAGGTTAAGTAAACAGGTATTTAATTAACTGGATGTGTAAGGATGTTTCCTTATTTGTATCTTACGAAGTAAGCCCATATTGTTTTGTAATGAGAAATTCTAATTACTTACCTTGTTCACAGAACTAACTTCGTTGGGCCTCTCTCGTATTCTTTTACTACAAATTTGGCTGGTTTTAACCAATGAATAATTGATCATTTCGTTCTCTGCATGATTGAGAATCGAACTTGTATTCCTTGAATTTTGTGACCACTTCGTAAATCTGTTTACCTGTAAACTTCCCTTAATTTATCTTTATGCCTAATTCAATGGCTGAAAAGGGCATGTAGGCGCTTATAAGCATTTCTTTGTTTGAAATTTACTTTTATGTTCAATCAAGAATTTCAATTTTATGAATTTATAACTACTTGAACTTAACAGAAGAGGTATATTTAAGTGCAGTGAGGTTTCTAAACTTATGGTGAAGAGGTAATCTGAAGAACCCAACAGATTCGAAGCCTTTGAAGGGAGACATTCTTAAGTAGGCACAAATAGTTGATTTTTCCACATGCAGACTTGTTTTTAGATTTTGGACGTCGATAGTCGGTAATTTGTAATTCATTTGGATTTGTCTTGATTCGATAGGTCAATAAACACTGAATACTTTTAACAAAGAAATCATTAAAATTGATAGCGTAGGTACTGTTAGTAATTAATAAATATTTCAGATTGCCGCCATAGACATGCATTTTTAGTTCAATAACTCACGTTTAAACTAATCACAACCACTTAAGGAAATAAGGAAAGGTAATATCCTGAGATGCACCCTTCTATAATGAGGATTATCCTCGAATATTGACATAAGTCGAAACACTGGTATAGATGGGATTGGGAAGTCAAAACTTTGAAGTTCAGTTAATAGAATGTTCGGGAAAGGCCAGTGAGTTTTGAAGATTTAACGAGTGATCTTTGTCTTAAAGATCATTATATCTTGGGATATTTCCCTGTTTTGTTCCTTTGAAATTTCCATTTTATTTAGTCTTTGGTAGACCAAATATCCCCGAATAGTAGGAGAAAAAATTGAAATAGGTCTTTACTGAATCACGTCACTGTCGAAGAGATTGAGAGCGGGGACGTGGAGACGAGATGATGTAGGACTAGTGGGACGTTGCTATTTTTATTAAGAGGATACGCCGTTAAATTAAACAATATGCATAAAAACCAGAAGGCTAATTTAAGTTTGGTATTATGATTTTGTCCCAAATAAAAATTGTATTTAATAAATTGACGTATTTAAAGTAACTTTTCAGATTACAAGGAGCGAGGGTTAGCATTTCTATTTTTCACCAACAATTTTAAAATCGTCTTTAAAGTTACAGAATTACTAGCCGCCATGAACTTGCATCTAGTACAAATCATAAATACGAGTTGAAGTCAAACCAACTTAATAATTATCCTAACGAAGAGGTGATCACGGCTCATGCGTTGCTGTCTACAACTGCTATTTGCTTTTTCAGTTCCTGTTACCGAGTTGCTCAGAAATAAGTTCTTCCTATGAGTGAACTCATCCTGTCCAAGTATTCTTTTCAAAAGGGTTTGTAGTGAACTACAGAAATATTCATATACACTAACACTCGTTCATAAGTTCCAAGGCTTATTGTCAATTGTACAGCTCTTTTTCCTTCCGTATCGTCTAAAACAGAATTTAATAATTAATTTACCCCAATTAAGCACTAAAATTGATCATGCAGACTTCAGCTATTTACTAATAATTTTGCAGACCTACGACCCTTAACTTTAACACATTTTAACAAAAGAGTAAATTTTTAAATAATCAGCTATAAGTAGATAATTTAATTTTTATTGGAAAAAAAAATGAATAAGCTTCTTTGACATCTTCCGGTGGAAACGTAGATCTAGTGGTTTGAATGTTTGCTCCACTCTGAAGAGAACTGGTACCGTTTCTAGGCACAAACACTGTGTGATACTAGGATAAGAGATTTCTTGAATAGATCCATTTGAAATAAAAGCGGACTTAAGAAGACCCATTTACTCATGTGGTCAACATGTAGAGCACCAGTGGCCTATATTACAGTCGCCCCATTTCCCAAAACGGAATTGGAATTCGATTTGCCACGATGTTATATTATTTGCGTTTCCTGACTTTTTTCTTCGCTTCTCTTTTAGATTAATGAAGACAACCGCAATACCTCATTTACCAAACGAAATATCACCCTATTGGCCTTATTTTCTAAAACTGAATTAAATAGAAGATTGTAGTCACAGACCGTCTTCTGCTCTATTGCAGAACTCATCGTTGGCGTTAAGGAGAGTTGGGTCGTATACAACTTTATTCATGGCACCACCATACTCTCGTTTCAGTTCTAGGACTTTTACAAATTTCTGGAGTAGATATTTAGGATAAACTCAATTGTCACATCTCACTGTATTTATGCGGTGTTAATTGCAGAATGCTACGAGATCCTACCCTTTTATTAGTTATGAGGTTATGTTACGCTTTTCTAGTCTTATCATTACTACAAACTATTTTTTTCAGATAATATCCTGGAAAATAGTATTATTCTATTTGCATATCTCCTGGCTTTTCAAATAAAGTCACTAACTAATCTCCGAATGGACACCTTTACCTACGTCATTTGGAGTTGCAAATAACCGAGAAAAAGCCCATAAGCGAAATCAATTTAATCAATAAATATATACATGCAAAAGAGAAGTATACAAATAAGTAGGAGTAGGGACACTGAAGCCTCCAGTCTAATCATAGATTCCATCTAAGTCATCTCCGTCCACATCTCCATTAATTTGGAGATTGAAATCATCAATGTCATTCTCCCCATTGTCAAAGTATGTTTCCATATAGTCATCACCATCTTCATCCTCATCTTGACCAGGCGGATCGCCATTCCATCGCTCATCTTCAGAATCCTCGTCTGCTTCTGCTGGATTTTTTACCTCCGATTCGGGGTCAAGAGTATCGTCTGCTGTATCAAGAAGCTGCGTGGGGACAGTGTCATCTACAAAACAAAATACGACTTAATCACAATATCAGATTTACTACATTATTAGAGTCCGGCTTGAGCGAATTCTGTGTTAAATAAATGCAAATTTTAATCATCCTCTGTTGGCGCTATAAAATTAGTTAAAATAATTGAAGCCAAGAGCCATTAAAACTACAAAACCTAGCATTCGTAAGCTTTACGTGAGTGCATTTATGTAGCAACTATGATACATAGTTGACTCAAATTAAATTAAATGGATCTGAGAGCTATTCAGAACTTGAAATGAACAATTGAGCTTATTGATGTTGGCCCTTTGTGCTATACCACCAAGTTCCCTGCCTCCGTCCAATTAATGGAACTTGTAAAAATCGCAACGGGAGTACGGTTTCATTTGTTAGTAAGCAGAATCGAATCTATTCGACGAATCTTCCACTGTAACCTTGTTAGGTCTCAAGGTGCATCGTAGAGGCAGTCTGCTATATCAACGTAGTAGCTTTTACAAATTTGATACGTTATCTAGACTAATTAGAGTAACACTTGGCAAATCAATCAACAGTTTCTCAAGCAGATAAACATTGATATTATTCAAATCCAAATACGGCTTCAGTAGGAGTGTAGGGATGCCAAAACGACGATGATCTTTCGTATCAATAACCAATAAGTTATATTCTAATACCCGTAGATCAGTAGGAACTTTTGATTAGCTTCCTCCATCTCCTATTGCTTTCAGCACGGCCATACTTTGAATGTTTGAATGAGAGCGGTACGAAGCTTACGGATGTAATAATTGCTAGGAATAGAGTTGCTTTCAGTTATTTAACACCAGTTTCTGAGGAGCCTTGAGTCAAGAAAATGTGGTTATGGTCACTGCGGTATGCGTTAACAGAATTGACGTTGCTTCCGACCACTTGGAGCATGACTCAATCGAGACCAAATGAACAACGCCTGGCAGGAACAACAAAATCAACATGCACTGTACTCCATGGTGTCTTCGTTAGGGACCAAGTCATCGCTTTTCATGCGGAGGGCTTCTAGCATAATTTCGACAAGCATTTCTGGCGTCGCATATTCTGACCGATGTATGTATCCTCTAGCTAACAGTTTCATTCGATTTGTTTCTTATTGACAGGAGAGAAATTTGCGGAGAACTTTTCCTTGAGTGCTGCCAGTATGACAACTTTAATTAGACATCAAACAGGAATTGGCAACGGATAGTGGAAAAGATTCTACCAATTCCTCTTTAAGCCCGAGAATGGCTATTTCATTTTCACAAATGCCATGGCTTTTCTGATTACTGAGTTTCCCGTTGAAGGGATCATTTCTGCAGCAATAACGGGGAGGGGAGAGGGTATTTCAAATGGAGAACACATTCTTTCAAGAGATAAGTCAGCAATGACGGTTTCTTCTACGGGCGACCGTTGATCCGCAACCAACAATGACAATCCGTCACCTTGTACGAACTCAATAGTCCTTCGATATTTGATATCTAGGTAATATGCCGTCAAAATTAATACCCTGTGATACAGACGATTTGACGAATATGTTGAGATGTCTTTCTTAGATCTAGAAATTGAGAGCAAAAGTTTGTGGTCTGTCAAGTAACGACCATAGTCAAGTACTTCCTTTTAAATTTATCCACAAGAACGCAAGAGAGATTAACGTTCGTTCACCAACACTTGAGGTATCTACTGCGATAGTTATCGGAAATTCTAAATTATGAATCAGAAAAATTTCTAATTGCAGAATGGATTTCAGCTTCGTAAGTGCTCTCTGACACACAAGCATGACGGTCTTCGAGGACACCGACTTAATAGCCCACGAACTCCACTGAACTAAGTTATTCCATGGATGAACCAAGCGTCTAGATATGTCGAATTCCTTCGGGATAAGGATGGCAACCTTCTAAACCAAGAATGAAGCCAAAGTACCTTATGGATGTCAAGAATACACACTTCCCCTTCCCTAAGACGGAAACTGTAATCGTTCCTTGAGTTCTTTATTTATTCGCCCAACTACTATGATATCGTCAAAATATGCTGTTATTCATTTCTGTTCACTAATCATAATTTCATTATGTGATGGAAGATATCAGGGTTTTTTTCATTCCGGAAGGAAATCTGGTAAATTGGTGGATGTTGATCAAATATTCACGACACCTAGACCCGACTTACACTTGCGAATAAGCCTTTGATAAATCCAACTCCGCAAGACATGTGCCCCATTAGGAACTGTGACTATATCTTCAGAGACAGGAAGAGAATGGTGGTTATCTTCAAGAACTACGTTCAGACCAGTGAAAAAAATTGGCCCAAACAAGGGTCATTCTGTTTGTTATGACGGCCTATTTAGAGTAAAGTAGCGGTTGAAGGAAAACCTCCTTCAAGACATGGCAACCCTTCCTCTACTCTTTGTATATCAAAGAAGGGAACTGAATTAGCTTAGCACGAAAAATAGGTTTGAATTTTCCCTCAGGTACAGGTTGATTATATTGTTCATTTTCAATCGTTCCAGTATCGGACTCGCTTCATGTATGTTTTAGTAACAGGATGGCATGAGTTTTCGTGATATTTTCCCGCTTTCTGATCTCCGGGTTAGATTTCGATTGCATCAGATTGCATTGCTGCGAATTAATGTGTAGAGTAGTTTGTTGACAACCATGGTAAAATTAAGTGTCAAGTTCATCGACAAATTTCAAGGCGAAACCAAATCATTCCGAGACACGATTTGTTTGCTTTTAGTGCAGAACTTTCTAGGATTCCAAGTGATATCTAAGGCAATTTCCAGTTGCAACCTAACTTTCTTACCATTGACCATCAAGGCTACATATATCGGTGCCTGTTAGAACTCCAGTGTTAATAGGTTGAGCTGACATTACTGAGAAAAGTAAAATGATTCAGAAGGCTTCTCAACAATCTTCTTTTTTCTCCTGATGACACTTCAAAGATATTAAAAATCCGATTTTTGTAAGGACAAACTCTGCAACAACGCACTTCTTGTTTGGATTATTTTCTTGCCTGTTCGTCTTAATGGACAGTCAAACATGTACACTGGCATTCAACTGGGCAAAGGCTGTTTCCTCCCTGAGTGTTCACTCTTCTACATTGATTACTTAAAGCCCGTTGGTGATACCACGATATTGTTTAATTATATTAAGTCATAGACTGACATCCAAAGAGCAGAAATTCCACAGATCACAAAGGAACAAAAGGCAATCAAAGTGGTCTTTGCAAACAGATTTGAAGTCCGATTGTTCGAATTTTACATTTATCCATGCAACCCAATCAATAACACCCTCATCCCGCCTCATAGTCGATGTTAGACAAGTAAAGCAATTACGAAATTGCGATGATCTTTTCTCAAACAGTTGCCGATTATGAATACTGTCTCTGCAGGTCAGAAAACGTTAAGTTACTTTAGAAAAATGTAGTTTTTTAGCTCCTTGTGTTCCAAGGTCCCTAATTGCCGGAGAAGGGGTCCAACTCATCCCCTAAGGAATGTTCGTAGTACCTTCTTTAGAACACATCCTTGTATGTATCAAATCAATTATTATAAGAATGATCCCCTTTTAGATCATAGCTAAAATTACTGACTTGTAAGACAAGATTATCAATGCATACTTTAGGAATGATATATTCCGAAGCTTCGTTTTATTGGCATCAAGAAACTTTCTTATTTTACTGTAGCATAAATTATCTATGTACCATCCCGCTGCTTTTTTATTTTTCTGTTTTTGGGGGACATTTTTTGCCCTAATCGTCAAAATAATTAGTTCTTTATCAACAATGGCTCGTCAAAAAACGAGACCTCAGCTCACAATCATTATCCCCAAAATATAAGTAGAAAAAAGAGGGAGAGACTAAAGTTAAGAATCCGTCACTTTATAAAGTGAAGGGCATATCCACATGTTTTCAGGATTTTATCGAGGTCATTACTATTCTCTGTGACCTAACCGTCTCACCCTCATTGTAGCCGCTTGGAGTTCCTGACTCTGATACAATCTCAAGACTGCTACCAAGCTCATAGTGGCACTTCAAAGGCGGTGATCTCAAGAACCCACAGATAACTATTGTATCCACAAGTGGATTTTTTAACTTGCAGGATAAGCCACTTAGGTAACACTTGCTAGAACCTCGATTCTCCGACCAGCAATGTCATACAATTCCATCTGCTTATGAAACTCCTTCTCCATTAAAATATATCTTGTATTCTGTTAGTCGTATTTTAAGCGGATTTCACAAAGTAATTTAAAATTTAAATAAGCTTTACTGCTGGGATTACTGCTGCTGTAAGAGTGCATGAAGAAGCCGAAATTTGTCCCTCACTCTTGTAAATGACAATTAATATAGGTTTAAACGATACCGACATACTGGAATTCTCTTTTCGATTAAAAATGGTTACTACGAAAAACCCAGGCCTCATTATATACTAGTGCAGAAGGAATAGTCTCGTTTACTATTTCATAGAAAAGAAATCAAGTAGGTTAACATACCCTTAGCGGCATCCTCAAATGCAAGTAATGCCGAATCTGGAAGGTTGTTAAGATCAGAGCCTGTAAGTTCTGTGAATTCTTCAAACCGCACTCGTTTAGCGCCTTCTGAGCTCTGTTCAGAAGCGGGAGTTTTCCTCTTTCTTCTTAGTGTAATTTCTACAGGGAACCTTAAAGGAAGAGAGAAAGAAATATCGCTACAATTCTTTACTACACATAGAAAAGGCTATAGTACAGATCTAAAGTAAACTAACCATTCATCGGGTACGGAGCAAAGGCCGAGTATCCCAGAATCCCAGAATTCAACCTCCTTCCTTTTCATGAGGAGTTTTGCAGCCGATGCATGTTCAGTTTCGGACGTACTATACCTTGAACTCATGGTCATTGAAGAGGTACCATCTTTTGAAGCAACCAAATTTAATCCATTTCCGCCACGTTGAAACGCATACTCGACAACGGCTTGAGTTTCAAACTGCAAGGGTAAAATGGGAGAGATTAATCAAATTCAAATTGATTCGAAATTTCAGAAATACCACTCAACGATTAAACAAGTCGTTTAGAACTGAGTAAATGATTGGTAATGCCTGACCTTAGCACATCATTGAACTTATGTTTATCTCGTGACTTCTGCCTTGAACATTGATCCACAGATAAAGACCAGATTTGAGAATCAGCCAAACTCGAATATCCTGCTCTTAAGATTAACTAATTAACCATTCCGTGTTATCGATGCTTCACAAGATGAAATTACTAAAACAAGCCTGCAAATCAACTACTGAGCCCAAAAAGATTCACGAATCGGCTTCCAGAGTGAAAATAAATATAAAAAAAACTGAACAAAGAATTTCTGCAAATACATTTTGAATGCTATAGTACAAGGAAAAAAAAGATTCCTCTAAGAAAAAAGTCTACCAAGAGAAAATAGGCACCAGTGCTGACTCACTGAAATGAAGCTGAGAATACTCAACGCAAGACGAAAGTTAACGAGTACACTCGAATAGTTCGAAGAAATGTCCAAAAAGAAAGGCCACAGTAAAATAGAAATAAATTACAAGACATGTAATGAGGTTGGGATGGGAGTGAGAACTAAACTAAGTCCAAATCTCGAACCACACACTCGTTGCGGATCCAGAGAACAGTCGGGGTAATCTAATGGGAACCCTCTTCTTGATTAGCCCTATAAACCAATACTTTTAAGCATCTGCCGATCAACTTGAATAGCAATCGTATAATGTCAACGTCACCGTTTCTATAAGTTTGCAAAGCTGGTGTAAACATTTCACTAACCTCCCTAATACATAAACGAAATTAGTGGTTGAAATTATTTCAATTCCACGAAAAGAGAATAATAAAAATATGTCAACGTACCACTCGACGTTGGAATTCCGTTTCCTTACTTTTAATATCTGACGGTGTGGCAGTGGACGAATCTGTTGGTCGGGTAAGAGCTGAGGGAATATTGATTTCGGGGTACTTAATGGGTACTAATCGTGAAACCTCCACTTTGGGATCTGGAACATAAGGCACCGCAGTGATATCACACAATCTCCTTCTGACACTTTCTTTGAGATTAGCCAGACCACCGTAGGAAAAACCTCGCCGTCTTCCTCGGTTCATCTAGCATAAAAACAGTTCAAAATAAAACAACCGGCTCTACTTCAGCAACAAACACCAAGATAGAAAAAAAACAGGGTAATCATGATAAAAGTTTATTTACAAATAAAGTGAAATAATGAAATAGATACAAAAAGCGCTTTAATCTTGCTTGTTGACAAGGGCTTCCACGCGAGCAGCTCGAATTTTGCGTAGTTCCTTTCTTTGTCGCTTCTTCTCCAAACGTGCCTGGTGAATTCGAATAAGGTCCGATTCAGTATTAGCAGTATCACAAGTCATCTTGGCGAGTTTCAATTTGATGAATCGTTTATCACTAGCTGCTTCTTCCATCTCCGCTGCAGTAATAGCATCTTTTTCTGACTTTGTGGAAGCGATCTGCACGTTTTTAACCATCGAAGAGGTTGTTTTAGAAGCGGTGGCAGATGTAATTTTTTCCTTAATTTTCATGAATAGTTGGTTTGAAACGAAGTAACCATGCATGTAGGCTCGCAGAAGCTTTGTACCAATCAAATCCATCATACCGTATTCGAGCAATTGCTGTCGAGTTAGGAACTTGTATCCATCGTACATTGTTGTGACATCCGGTTCAAACTCAGTAATAGTCTGATCGAGATAACTACACCAGTAAGGCGCCTCACCAAGCAAAGGAATGAAATACCGAGACACTTTGGGAGCTTCATTTGCAAGCATAATGAGACCACTTCCAGGGAAATGATGCATCCAATTAACCTCAATAGGACCAGTTTCAAAGCCCACAAACATATTACCCGTATCAATATTCCAAATCTTGAGACAGTTAGCGACCAAGACAAGGACCTTGTCATCATGAAAATTTACAGTTTTGACAGGTCTTCGATACTCAGTGTCACGAGTGTGCCAGGGACTAGCAGTTTGACGAACGTCATAGATATGAACAAGGCCCTCTGATGTACCGACAGCGAAATTGAGGGCGTCTTTGTGAGTGAGATTGGTGCATGCAAAGCGTGTCGATTTATTCAATTCTGCAGGACGAGAGGAAGAGGCCCAAACATCGAGATTAAAAGTCCAGTCGCCAGTCCGTAAATCCCAACCCTGAACTGAACCGCGTGTGGTACCAGCCAACAGAACATCCAATTCTTCCATGAAACAGCTGACATTGAAGCTATCTGATTCAGCTAAAGCCGAAGAAGTAAGAGGGGTTGCAAATCTGCCTTCACACAAGTCCATTCTGTAAACAGTATTGCCGGTAGAAGGAATGAGAAGATTACAGTTGGACGGAGTGTAATGAATGTCAACACCAGCTTTAGGGACACGAAATCGGAAGTGATGACCACCAGCGGCGTGGATGTCGATCCAGCGCTCTTCTTCCAGCAGAGCAAATTTAGAATAGTCATCGCTGAGACAAGTCATTCGAAAGGGCAAATAGTCAACACAACGATCAAACTTCATTGAAAGATTCTTTAGTTCATAACATCGGACTCGAGGCTTATAACGACCCAGCACAAACAAATACTTCTGATCTGGAGAGCACGTTATGTATGTCGAAGCATCCGGCATTTCAAGTTCATGAATAAGTTCTATGTGAGTATCAGCGCCTGGATCTTTCTTAAGCATTTTTCTTTTCTCAGATCTCGAAGCCCATTCAGGAAGAGATCTTTCAGTAGTTAAATTATAAACTTTTACACCATTAAGCTTAACGACATTCATCCTGCAATATACACGCTACAAGTGCAAGTGCGATCCCAAACATTGCGGCTCAAATATTTAACATTATAAACAACTCTTCTAATATAAATTAATTATTTCACTCATACGCTCAGACTCAAATTTTCTAATTGTGAAAGACCCGACATATTTTTTTATTTACTCTTAAAGCATTGTGCAATTTAATGTACATTTGCTTAATTCGGTTCACTCCCCTCCTTCCTCCCCCACCCTCCCAAATTAACTAATGTTTTAGACAGAAGTTAGTTCAGCTTTGCATTACTGCAATAATAAAATCGCTTTAAACTAAATTAGAAAAGAAACAGGATTCGGTAACTTTATGAAAATATATTTTTGACCCCTGGTTTGATTTGATTTATTTTGTGAATCAATTTATAACGTAAATTTGTACACAATCATATGCAATTCTTATGAGATTGCTTTAATATTGTGCAGTTCGTGGTGCTGATCACTAATTAAACTTTGAGCAATATAGAAAAAACAAAGTAATTTACATTTTTGTGTATTCACTGTTGATCAAAGCAAACGTTGTGAATAAAATTATTAATATAATTTATTGTACATCAACTTATACAAATTGAACACCAACAATCCAAGATCATTTGCTTTCTATCTGTTTGAAAACAACCATGATGAGTTTACACAGCCAGCATTAAAAGAAAGTGTTTTCATAGCTCAAGCTTTAAAATGGTTTTTTTAATTAATTTGTGGAAAGCAATTTTAGCATCCTGAAGTGGAAGGCCGAGGAGCAATAACTTATTTTACTAAACATATGAAGTAAGATGGAAGATCTGTTTCAACATCATCCATTTTTCTTTCTTCTATGATAAAAATACCAAACCGGCGAATTCAAAGCAGTGAAGCTCAAAAATTAGGCAAAATATAGATCAAAACAAAAAAATACAATGACGAATAATTGAGCTCGCTAATGTAGTTTAGTTTCACTTCAACGCTTCTATATCTCGTAAGAATGGTACTGTTTTGACTTAGCTTTCTAATCTGCATGTAACATGAATAAGCATACAAATAAACTAGTTATTTTGCATTAATTGTCTATTCTAAATATTAAAAGAACAGAGCATAACTGTAAAAAATACGAGATCAATGCATAAATTAAAACAACTATAGGCAGTTTATTCATTAAAATCTGATGGAAACTATATACAAAATGAAATTTAGGCCAACTTTGTTTTGATTGGCAGCTCTCTGTATTCGCGATTTGCCTCCGTAAATATATTCGTAAACCGACTTTATGGGTTATTAGTATGGCGTCTAACGCAGACAGCATACATGAGGCGATTTCTTCCAATCATGAACCACAATTAAGCGAAAACAAATTAACATTGTTAACACATTTTATGGTATGTATTTTTTATTTATCCCTAAAATTAAGGAAATATCTGGAATTAGCGACGATGCTATAGCGAAAAATATACTGGAATCAAATGACTGGAATTTAGAGAGAGCCGTGGATAATTTTATGGGATATAATGATTCATCGTTACAGAATATTCGTAGGAGAAATGTCGGAACACCAACAGTAATCAAATAAATTTTCACCTTTTATTTTCAGGTTGATATTTCACCACTCAATCAGAGAAGGTTTCTCTTTCATTCTGCAAATATCCCTTGGTACAGACAGCTTACCTCATTTTTATTTTCTCCTGTTCGTTGGACTTTGCGCACCGCATTGAACATGATCCAATTTTTGAGTAAATTTTCTCATTTCTGCATTTTTCTTTTGTTCTTGTGCTAAAATCTTATTTGCTTCCTTTTCAGTTTCTTTAGTTTGGTCAGATCCCCGTAGATGTATGTTTTTACTAATATTAAATTTTGATTTCGATGCTTAGATTGATATTTTAGTCCGACTTTTTTCTCCCTTTTGGTAGCTATTACCGACCCAGCTGGTGATGTTCGAAATTTTATAGAACATTTTGAACAAAAATACGTTTCTGTATTAAATGAGGACCAAACCAATGTTGATTTGGTTCCTCCTCCTCGTATGCCTCCCTTCTTTAATGGAACATATGCTGATGCTCTAAAAGAGGCTAAGCAAACCCTCCGTTTTCTCATTGTCTACCTCCATGGCGATTCACATGAGGATACTGATGTATTTTGTCGGTTAGTTTGCACTATTTTAGCTATCAGATCCTTCATCTTAAATTTGTCTTCTAAACTTTGTATTTGTAATTTTTAGTGATACTCTTCTTGATCCCACGTTTCTTGATTTTCTTACTGACAATTCACTTAATGTGCTCTTTTGGGGTTGTAATGTCAATTCTCCAGAGGGTTATCGTGTTTCAGAAACCTTTAGAGAGCACACATACCCCTTTGTTGGTGTGGTGGGCCTCTCAAACAATCCTAGTAAGTTAGAACTGAAATCTCTTCCGAAAATTTCCCACTTCTAGATGCTGATGGATTTGATTTCTTAGCATATTCGAGCACTTCCTTCGGGTCTCCAACGCGAATGGCTCTTCTGGGTCGAATTGAGGGTCTAACTCCGGCTACTGAATTAATAAATCAACTCAACTTGGTCATGGATGATCACCAAGATGTCATTGTTGCGGAACGGGCTGATAGGTAATTTAAACTTTCTGTTTTTTATTAGTCATCTATTGAGAGATTGTTAGATATTAATTTTGCGAGCTGCGTTTCATTTTGATCAATTGGTTTAGTTTTGGTTATAATAAGGAAATATTTTTATTTGCTTTTGAATGACGGAAGTCTGAACTATGGTTATGGAAATACAATTATCTATTAGATCAGGTTGACTAGTTATTTGGTTTGGTTGCTTGCCTTGTGGATTTTAATTATCAGTGAAATAAATACGCTTCTGTTTCCAGCGTTGGATTTCGTTGTTTTATCTAATCCCTTTTGTATTATATCTCCAGCATAATTTTTTTTAAAAACTTCGGTAGTTCACTGTCCCTACATTTATTTAACTACTCCTAAGTCTTAAAATGCTATTAATGTGCGAATAAATTTCCATTGCTTTCTTATTCCCTCTCCAATTTTTGCATAAATATACTATATTATTCCACCTTCGTGTATCTCTAGTAACGGTATCACTATAAACAACAATTAATTAACTTAGCTATTCTAAATACTATGTACTTTTTTACACCATATTTTAGTACCTAGATTGGTTCTTTAAGTCGTTTTTGCTCATGAAGATCTTTGTTAACAAGGTTAGTATAACAAATTGAGTCAGCTATTTCAGTTGTATAACCACTTCGCTGTTGGAGTGACTACAACCTAGGATAAAGAAACATCATCAAACTAGCACCCCCTTACAAGCATATGGGAATCTCTGTAAGGAGGGGAAGGAAACGTTGATGTGAATACTTGTGGTAGGAGACATCCAATTTTCAAACGTGTCATACGAATTCATCCAATGAATCTCGGCAGGCACTTAAAAAATTGGGCGACAAATCAGTGAGCCACTTATTGAAAAATCAAATTAAAAAGGTGCATAGGTAAAAAATTTGGATAAGTTTCACTTGAATCCTCAAAACCGTTTTTCCCTTATGCATGTTAATGAACAAGCATTGCTTGAATCTAGATATCTTGAATAAGAACTCCGGTTTTGGAAGGTAGTAGCTCTTTTGGTTTTATGAACTTTTTGTCATTCAAATTATCTTTTCCCATTTTTTTAAACTTATCTATATCCTCAACTCTGTTAGCGTTCTCTAAGGCACAATGGGTTGTTTCCGGTCTAAAGTGTTGGTATTGTCCCATCAAATTAAAAGCCTAAAATGCATTCCATCGCTCTTTTTTATTACCATTTTCCTACACTTAAAGTAAATTAATAAAATGAATTTGTAAGAGAACAAAGTGGGGTAAAGCTTCTACTGCCTTTTTTAAAAAATTATTGGAATCGTAAAAGTGGTCATTCTCAAAATTGATCTTAACAGGTGTGCACTCTGAAGTTCTTTTGGTTTTAGCGTATCATTTGTTTTTGGAAATCGATGGTTTTAGGTCATTGTTTCTTTTTCCAATGTTCTCAAAAAGTCACTGTAGTATAATTTAAGTACTACGTGCCTTTGGAGAATATAACAGAACCAATTCTTTTTGTGGTGATTGAGTTATGAATATTTTTTCCCATTCTAGAAACCAATAGCTATCTTGTGAAAATGAGAGTTCATAATTCACAGAAATGTACGATCTGGAATAGAGGTACAATGATTGAGCAATGGTTGTTACGGTTCATGTATGTTGAGCCTTAAAATAGCATTTGTGGCTAAATTATATATTTTAAAGTTTTATCTGATTTTCTGATTACGTTCATGATTAAGCCCAAATTTCCAGTGAGGTTTGATTGCATTTGCGGTTACGTGATATGGTGCTGGCATTGTGTGACTGTTCTGTTTGCACTATTTTCGGAGGCCTTTGTCGATTGTTTCTTTCTTTGATGAAAACCTTCGCATACACTTGAAAATCTCGACGCTTTCGCTCGAATCTCCTTTGAGCTTCTGCTTTAACTACCTTAACCATAACATTCCGGTTAAAAGAACGGCTCATCGTCTTTATTAGTTTACATAGGTCGTGACTTTGCGTAAGCTTCCTTTCTACTTTTCCTTAATGCATGGTCACTCAAAAGCTGCTTTAAAATTAGAGAATTAGGAAGCCCTTTCATAGAAGTGAAGTCTTTTTTGTTCAAACTTGGCCACTGGACTTCATAGAGGAATCCACTGAATTATCGCCTTACACGTCATGTCTCTTAAGTCGTTATCATACACCCCCTAATGATATTCAATGGCAGAAGCTTTTTTTCTACACACCCACTATTTTCCTTAGACAAGTGTTTAGAGACACGTTTCTTGTATTGATACTATTTGTGCATTGTGGCGGACTGATTGTAACATTTTAACCCTATTTCTATATCATATGTTATTTTCCTACCTCAAGAAAGGAGAGAGTGTGAATAGCTGAGTATTTAGTTTGGAGTTAACAGTTCAATAACCTTAGTACTTAGCTGGAAAAAAGTAGAATGATGGGACTAACTGGTGATGTTAGGGAATCGATTATTAGCTTACAAGATGACAAATGAATTATAAGCAAAACCACACAACCTAAATACTTGAGTTAATTAAATTTATAGTTAAAGGAAGAAGCGAAGCCGCTGTATTTTCATGCATAAATGAATTATACATGCCTCAACATATGTATTAGTGTTTATTAGAAGAGCAAATTTGTGGTAATAAGAGAGAATATGGGTTTTTCTGTGGTCCTTTGTTGAAATAAAGCTAGAGCAGCACATTGTTCGTAAAAACCTCAGTGTTGTATGACAAGTTGTTCAATAGCAATCACTACCTAATAAAGGGATTTCAAATTGCTCTCCAATAAGCAACATATTAAATAAGTTAGAGTAAATATTGACTCCATAACATTGTCTAATTCATTCAACTAAAGAACGCCCAATTGTATCACCATACATTGGGCATTCTCATTGGAAAGTGGACAATTGATGGTGTTCGTCGTTCGTTATCGATTTCGCTATTGTTGCAGTTTTCAAGCCTATTAGAGTGCTCACAGTACCTGTATTGAAAGAAAATGTTTTCCAGTCTGGTGAGAAATTTGTGTCCTCTGTTGACATTTATTAATTATGAACTAGCCAAGTCCTTTTGATTTATGTAGAAATTAGTTTCTGACAATTAAGAATAATGGATAGTGAGTAATGCGTACTGAAAGGAACGGTGAGATCAATCAATGCGTCAATGAGTGCAACAATATAATACATGTATTTAAACAGCGATTAGCACTCGGTATTTAGCGAGAATATTTTACAAACTGGAGGTCACAAGATCTATGCTAATCAATGCACACCCAGTGACGTGGATGGCCAACTGGAATGGTTATTTATTATCGATTTCATTTTCTCATTAGACTCGCTGGGGGATATTTTCCTCCTACTCAAGTCATGTCTTAACACTTAATGCGCTTGAAAGTTTCGGGGGTTCAGAACCTAGCCGGAAGAGAGTCGACTTGACTTTGCTTTTAAGATCTATTTTGCCAACAACTGTGACTTATTGAAAAAGGACGGAAAATTTTATATACAGTAAGACTTCTAAATATTTGTATGAAATGTAATTAGGAAAGGAATGCCAAGATGGTCGCAGGTGCAAATTGATAAACGTTTTCAGACGATCATTACTGTACAAGCATTGCTTCTCAATTACATTCTTAACAACTAGGACTGTTGTGATGGAACTTGCAAAAATAATTGAGTGAGGGATAAGCGGTGGTGTTGAGAGCAGAATAAGTTGTCTAGCGGCCGTAGAGCTCCTGCTCAACTATCAACCTACCGTCTTCACCATGCCACTATTTCTGGTTGTATAGTTGTATTGAACATAAGGTGGAAGTTCGGGGGCATTACGAGAGGGAGATTTTTTAGCTACATAATTGGGTGGTTCAAAGTGCTTACGAAGAAAAGAAGCATAAAATATTCTTGATCAAATGTTCTAGTAGACGTGGATAGGAGTTTTAATTCGAAAAGTTTTGATAACGTAGTCACTACATTGTCTTCAAAACAGAAGCTTGGCTTTATTCTCATATTTTAAATGACTCATTTAGCTTCCATCTTTCCTGTTCTGGTTTAGGGCCGAGCGTGAGTTGTCCTCCCGTCTGCGTCGTGAACAAGACGAAGCATTCCAGGCCTCCCTGGAGATGGATCGAGCTCGAGCGAGGTTGCGTGCTGCTGCTGCAGAAACAGAAGAGCGGCTTGCACGTGAAGCTGCTGAAGCTCGCAAGCGTGAAGCTCTGTTGGCTCGAGCCAGTGTCAGACGTCAGAGAAGATGGGCCGCCTCACTTCCCCAGGAACCCTCTGGTGACTTGGACACTGTCCGTCACTCCATCAAACTTCCGGATGGCACTCGAGCCCAAAGGGTCTTTGCTGTCACGGACTCTCTTAAGGTATTTAACCTGAAATTAACCCTTTTATTTGGTCTATCGTTTCAAGGGTCCGATTTTGACAATGATAGGTTCATTGCTTTCTTTTGTGACACTCAGTTGACCCTGTATAATGCTAGTCTAACCTGTAGCTCAAATGGGGTTCTTCATTAGGTAATTATAAATTAGTGGCTGCCTGGTGATGGTTTTACAGATCCAGTTATGAGCGCCAAAATTCAATACGTCAAAGATGCAGCTTGAAAGTTTACCGCAAATATCTTAATCGGATTTCTAGCACTTTTTATAACTGTATTGACTCCCGAACTCAGTAACAACAGGTAAATAACAAACATCTACGATTTAGTTCTACGGCGCAATGGCTACAATTTTAGCGCATTTTTAATAAATACGTGAAATTGGTAATAGATGACAATCCGATAAGCATACTGAACTGCTACTTCCATTACTCTTGGTTAAAAAATATTCCTTTTTATCTAACATTTCTGTCGAAAGTTTTGATTGTTGGGTTGGATCTCTCGAGTTTCATAAATTATCTTCGGTGGGAGGTTAAAGTCATACAATTTGATATTCAAGTTAGAGTGTATATAGTTCCTTGTGTGAATTCGCTTAGTCGCTTGCTCGTGGTTAGGACATCTTTGAAAAACTGCTTCGGTGTCTATTCCGTAGCAGTCTACAAACTGAGACTTAAAAAATAATTAGCTTGGAATGTTTTGCATCTTCTTATTATTGTCATTGGAAAGTGCAGTTTTTAACGCTAATGTAGAGATTTCTTAAAAATGTTCTTTCTTGGTCTCATTTCCTTTACTTTGTCTTATACCAGGAAATTACAAAAGACCATTGGCTATAAAGTGACGCTAAAGTCTTTCACCCCGATCTAGTTGGGCTTAATGTATCTCCTTACAAAACCTATGTTTGTTCTAAATGCAAACTGCATACAACATTCTATTTAGAATAACAAGAGTTGGATATAGAGCGGAAGGAAATTAGGGAGTGAAATCAGTAAAATGCTAATACAATTAAAAGAAATTGATTAATTAATTTTTAATTAAAATATTATATGAGAATTCCCTTATATAGAAATTGTCAACATAGAATAGGAACATTTTCTTTCAGGTACTTTCATCCTCAGGATTACGAGCTGCATAGCCACTATATCGGAAGGAGACAGACGTTAGGAGAATATTTTTATTGGAAGCTAGTAAGCTAAAAGGTGGCCAATTGGCGAGTAGCATTAAGCTCCAGTTATTAGATATCAAAAACGTCTGCTGACATGTTTTACCATCAAGAACCATTGTTTTCTGTTTACACTACTCTTAATTTAACCGCATTTAAATTACTGTGAAAGTAAACTGGCATGCAATATACATTATAGCTATTATCTAATTCGAAGAGTGGACGTGTCCGGATTTTCGAATTCTAATTAAATCTTGGTGTTTTCATTGGTCATGGCTTAATGACTCTTCTCTTATTTCTAATCGCTTGGATTCATTGCATTCGTAGCACAGTATTCTATATTTTTAGCAAATATTTGGTCCAACGATCAAACAATAGTAGTTGGACGCGAAGGTGACTAGTTACCAATATTACCTTTACTGAGCGAAATTAACATTTAAAAGTCGGGACTTTTCTTCGAAACTTCGCGATATAAGGCGAGTTTGAATTCCTGGTTTCTGAAGATTTGGATTCATTTGTCTTTTGGTGCTTCAAAAGACCTATTTTTTATTTACCCAGTAGCAGGATTTGTGGTGCCATTGCTCGTCATGGCTATAAGAGTCATTTAATTCGCAGGAAATACTATTATCATTGAATTATGACCTCTGTGGTATCCTCGTTGAAATTTGTATTGCTGCTTGAGAGCTCAAAACTAACGCTTACACTTTTTTCACCCATTACGTAAAAGTTCCTTCCACGATGGAAAACCAGTTTAACTCATTTCAATGGAAATACTTTTCGTGTTCAGGTAGCCTTTCAAATAATATCCACTGGTTGTTGCAAAATTGGGCAAAGCCACGAGGTAGTGTTGATCAGCTGATCGAATTGGTCATTCTGTTTTATCAAAACATTATCTGGCCTTGTAATTTAACTGTTGTGGACCTTAGCGCAGTCTCAGAGCAAAAATATAGCACGGAATGAACTGGGATAAATACATTGGTCGCACTTTGTAGCGATTAGTCGAAGTCCCTCGTATTTCGCTGATTCTAGCCTGGGTTTCTTCCCCATTTCAGCATCTCTACTACTTCATCATCTCCCAGGAACATGCACCAAAGCGTTTCGCAGTGGAATCCAACTACCCCAAGAAGATAATCGAATGTCGCCCTGGAGACGAGAGCGACATTGAGGAGTACATCCCAAATGACGAAAACTCAGATGACACTGAACCCATGCCACCGCGAGAAGTAAAAGATTGGAATCCCAGTAGTCCCTCCGACCCGCCTTCTTTTAAGGATGCAAATCTTGCCCAGCCACAAATGCTATTTGTCCTTGACTTGGACTCTTAACTTTTCTGCTCTCTGCAGTAAATTCTTTCAAAGGTGTGGAGGCTTTACAGCAACATTATAATCTTCTCTTGTTCTAATATACCATCCAAATCATGTTTGGATAAATGCCCATATACGAGAATTACTGCTGTTTCGAAGAAAAGCGTAAAAATTTAATGCTTATTTATTGTATAAAAGACTGGGTTCGGTCACTTGGTAACATTCTGTATATCACCATCTATGGTTTCGATAAGGCTCTTGAGATTTTCCCATTGATCACAATTTAGTGAAACTCCTTTTTTCCCAGGTTTTAAAGCTCCATCCGCCTTGTCTTCATAGTATTCTCGGATGTCGACAAAAGTGCGACCACGGAAGGATCGAACACAAACGTACTTTTTGCCAGTAATGTCGATGATTTTATCACCGTTTGCAGTCGTCTCGTATTTAACGTTACCAGAGGATTTTGACTGTTTGGCTGGCGGTTCGTCCTAAATGGGAGGCATAGACTGAGATAAATAACCTACTTCTAAACTAGAAAGACTATCATCGGACTCATTTTTGACATCGGATTTTCTCTTCGAAGACGGCATTTACAAAATGAGGGCAAGCGTAAAATGTATAAGGAACGAGCGCGAAGGCAATAAAATTAAAAGAAAAAATTAATAAGAAAAATTAAATTATTAATTGAGAACATAGATATAGCTTTTTATAATTAAGCGATTGTGTATTTGCATTAATTGTAAAATGAGAAAGGCAAACATCTTCAAGATATACATATTAAGATCTACTTATTGAAAAAAATAACTAACCACTTTATGGTTGAGCGAGCTGAATAATTGTACAAAAGCTTATATCAATTGCGAGTAATGGTTAGAAATTCTGGAATTTAACAACAGGATATACCTTTCAAAATTCACCGTTCACAAACTCGGCTCATTAACTACTGCAATTTTCTTATCTAAATTCTCATTTATGATATGACCAATATTTATAAACGATATATCACTATGTTATTAGTAATGTTGTGTTAGAAAATGGTAATCAAAGGCGGCACTTTGCGCAAAATAGATTACAGGATTTTATTTATCGTTGCCGTTCGAAGAAACTAAATTGCAATTGTTATTTAACAATCATCACAGTCTATATGATTTGGTTTCCAAGAGCTCGATGTATCACTGGAAATAAGAAAGATTAATATCAATCTATTGTTAATTTCGTCGCAAACGATAAATAACTTTAATAATATTTGAGTAATGGAACGAGCTATAATTTGAATGGAGAAATTAAATGCTATAATGCGTTTTTGTTATTCATGTAAGGTTATTTTTGTAACATAAACCCATACGAGCTCTTTGATGTCCATTTTCACCATCTTCCTATGCATTGAGCCGTCATACAACGTTACTAAATTAAATGATACTGAGGACTTTGGCTGATATTCAGTGCACGGAAATTGTTCTTAAATTAACTATGAAATCGTCTTTCTTTATTCCTAGAAAAAGCTATTAATTTCCATGATAAGAATAGTTTGTATAATCATGTGATAGTTTGCTCCAATATTTGTATATCGTTATGGCACAGTTCAAGTCACCTTCGACGCCAGTTCCCAGACCTAAAATGGAGGCTGACCAACAGATCCTAATTAATAGATTAAAGTAAGTCAGTCTTGAAAGTGATGTAATGTTGTAAGTAAACTATTATTACCAGATAAGTGAGGACGTGGCTAGCAGGGCACTAGACCTTTTAAGAAATTACAAACAAACAAACCTATATCTGAGGTTGGCGATGTGTTGGAATCCATGTGTAAAATGGCATACTTATGGCTCTGTCGATTATGGATACTGTAATCGAGCCATATAGCATCGTATATTGTTATGTGTTTATTGAAATCGCCTGTCCGCAGTAAGAGACGAGGTTAACTTTTAGTTAAATTTAATCTAAGAAATTTTCTTACGAGTTATGTAGGATTTTTAGAGGTAACCATAAGGAACGCATAAGTAAGGAACCATTATATATATATATGTATGTATATATATATATACTTCCGAATCGATAAATCGCCACTTAATTAGGTTTTTTACTTCGTTTGCATATAAACCTTAGTTAAAAGTTAAACAGCATCTTAAAAGGATCCCCCAAATATATTTTTTTATCAGCGGTGTGTATTTGGAAAATTTCTCGACTTTCAACCTCGAGCTTTAAAAGGGGTTACTTTTGATCGGAAACTTGCCAACTCAAAGTTTATAAGTAAAAGTTCACCATAATGTGGCTGAGGGCAAGAAGAG
Source organism: Hymenolepis microstoma (assembly GCA_000469805.3). Taxonomy (NCBI): domain Eukaryota; kingdom Metazoa; phylum Platyhelminthes; class Cestoda; order Cyclophyllidea; family Hymenolepididae; genus Hymenolepis; species Hymenolepis microstoma. Next base: position 12,954,059 of record LR215995.1, on the reverse strand, counting down.
TATCTAATTACGCAATATATCAAAGAATTTGTATTTTAATATTATTTACTATTTAAAATTGTTTTAAAGTTTCACTTAGGAATGCTGAATTTAAATGCATTTGAAACTAGATTAGTCGAATTACAATAAATTCACATCAATTTCCATTCGCTATATCAAACGCGATCAACTTCATTCAATGAAATCGATAATTCACTTAAATACTTTCATGATCATGTTGACAACAACCGTATTAAATAAGAGTCATATTTTATAACGATGGCATCCTCCATTAAGTTTCTGTTTGTCTACTGCATTTGATTTATAATAATCAATTACACTGGATTTTACTTTTCATGTGCTTTTTTCTGAACAGCTTCCAGTAACTTACTAAAATTTTAAGTTTGCGCATAATTTATTGAGATAGGAATAAGCTAAACTTCACTAAAAAGAGAATGAATGCAATTATATATTTAAATGACAAGTGGAAAAAATCATCGTGGTTGTGGAAATAAATACTGCATCAAATATATAAAAATTAAGAGTTAAATGTTCTTTCGGCCAATACACAACCACCAAACTTTTAAGCAAATTATCATTGGTTCAGCCAATCCTACTCTGCTATTTGGGCTATCAAAGTTTGACTTCTATTAATTTTCATTAGGACTATAAAACTAAACTTTATTACAATGATACAAAAAACAGGATTTAACCATCAGAGTTCTGCAATCCAAAAAACCTTATCTGTTCTGCCATCTGGGTGGCGAAGAGAAGAAGTAATTAGACCAAGCGGTTTAAATACTGGAAAAAATTTAGTGTTCTATGTATCGTAAGTTCGCTATTAGCGTTTCACAAATTAAGACCTGACGGGAAAACATATAAAACTCTAAAAGAATTGCAACTCGGTCTTGGAAGTAAGTATGATCTTTCCACTTTTGATTGGCGTACTGGCAAATTTCTCACTACGTCGTTGAAATACAAAGTTCCTGGCAATGAGGATCATGTTAATCATAAGAGATCCAAACCTTATGATATGGATAATGACTGGTTTCAACGAGGTTCGGCTATAAAGTTCCCAAAAATTGAATTGAAATCAAACCACGGGTTAAGTAAACGTATTGATAAACCAGAAGCTCAGGAGTGTTTAAGACAGGTGTGACTTTAATTTTCCTTCGGCAGTTCTTTAGTTATTCGCGGAGCGTCGTTTATTTGATCGTTGTCCGGTTGATCATCGTGATCGAAAGACCAAGATTGAAGCCACTCTGCCTCCAGGTGTCGAATGTAGGCTCATTTATTATATTGTGATATTTTATCTTAGCTTGCGGTGTCCCTGGATACAATAAGATGCAGTTAATGCAAAACCTAATTGTCTCATTATACACTAAATCTGGTCCAATATCTGGTCAGGAACGTTGCGTTGAACAGAATCCCTGCGCGATGATCAATCAAAATCAGCCGTTTGTAAAGGTAAGATTTGTCTCCTCGCATTTGTTAATTCCTGAATCTGTAGAGCTTTATCGTAATTGACGAAGACGTACGCAAACAGCAACATCGAGTAAGTGAACTCAGAGAACGTTTGCAGGCCGCTAGAAAGGTATGGTTAATTGTGGTTAATGGTCACTCACTTTTTAGATTGCTGCGGAAAAGCAAGAATTTTGAAGCCCGATGTTCCAAATCCATCGTTTGTGTGGTATCTTTGTACATAACTTTTCCATACTCTCTGTCGGACATATGTGTATGCTTTATATTAACTCATTTTACTGCTGTTATTTCAACGTAAGCAGAATCTTGGTTATTGAATAAGATACGTCTTTCAATGCGTCGCTAGAATGCATTTTTATGAGTCAGCGGGTGCGAAGCTTCGCAAATATCGTCCCTTTGACGAATCGCTTGCTTGTTTTTACCTTAGACTTGCGATATTCTAATCCCTCGGTTTAGTCATCATTATTACTTCCGGTGTCGCTATCTATGATATGGTTTGAAATTCACAGATTATTCTGTCGTCTAGGCCAACTGAAGAGCTTCTCATCGTAGTGATTAATTTAAGCTACTTCTTCCTAGGTTTTACAATCGTTCAATAAATCTCAGCTTCATTTGTTTTTAGGCGTTTCTCTGTTATCACTCCCCACCCCAGTTCAGCCCTATTTTCCCATTTGTTTGATATAAGTCGATGCTTTATTATAAGAAACAAGACAATATTCAAGTAGCATCTTATTACAAAGAAAGTGTACAAAATTTGTATCGGAAAATATTTGAAAGCACCAATGGTTACCATAGTTCCTTCCATTTGTTGGATTCACACTAGAGGGACACAAGAAAATCGATCAGGGGAATGATGTAGGATGGAAGCAGACTAAGCTAAAACGTACCAGTAGCGTCTCATTTGGAAACTGAACAGTTTCGAAGGGACTGTCTCGAAGGGTATTTGCAAGCTCCCGGATACGTGCAATCGGAAGGATATGTGCTTGGGTAGTGAACAAGTAGTCCTCTTCGTAAACGTTCAGAGGATGCGATTCGTTAAATAGCTATAAGTGTCAAATGCTGTACTGTTTAGTGTCAAATAATTAGAGGATATTCCAACTCTTATTGAAATGGCCATTCAGATTCTAGCAGGAGAGTAACCATGAAATACAGAGAAATGGATGAACTTTTGCCTGTAGTGAGATATGGTATTTAGGCATATAATTAGTAATTGAAGGCAATATGCGAAATAGCTGCTGAGGCAGACATCGCAAGATCAGTGCGCCGGTTAGTTAAGCATGAGTGACTACAGGATATCCTCGCATAACCCGAGGGAGGTGTGGTCATATGTGCACGTCTGTTAAGCCGGAATTCACGAGATAAACGTACATTTGACGATGATGATATCCAATTACATCGATTAATTTTGGTCAACGGGAAAAATGGCAGAAAATGACTTTCTCCGGATAACTTCACTCATTTTAAGCCGTGTTGTTAGTACTTTTCTTAAATGTTCTAGCAAAACGATAACGCAAAGTGTAGGGGACATTTCTGTGAGGTCGATCAGACAGCGACTAATCCCTTAGTCTTACTCATGGCTCGTCAATTTGATAGAATATAAGTAAAAAATTGAACTTATTCCATTACATTAAAACTTAAAAGTGTTGACGTGTTGGCTCATGATAAAGTCATAGGGTGATAAATGGTTAGAAATACGCTTACTAAATAGAGATATTTTAGGGTTTCACTCAAGAAAAAGCTTTCCATGCGGTCTTCCTGAGACATGTCCTCGACGTTGTGAATTGTGGCAAAACCACATCTGAAAATAGTGAAAAAAAATCATGCAAAAACATGAATGAATTATGCGTGAAGTGAAAAACTGAGTTCAAGGTGCAAGTATTAAAAAGGGGAGTTTGCTGACATTAAACTGGTATTGAACAGTAGAAAGCACGATTTTCGAATTCTGATGCATAGAAGAGAGCTATGGTGAGCCGATATAACTACATTTTCAGTTCTTAAATATTGTTCTAAGAGTTTTTAGTTTATTTTCGTTGAAAAGCCATGAATTTGGACTAAGTAAATGAAAGTGCGTAACAAATGGCATAAAATGAGCAGTGGCTGGATGGTAAATTTTTTTCATGCGCGCTTGTTGCGATTGACATTTAGATTTTGAAATTAACAAAACCTAAAAGCATTTAAACAATGGTCAACATTACTTACTCGCTATTATTCTCAAATACCCTATTTGTATAGCAGTAGAAGCATAGACAACGTCTACTTTGATAGTGTACTAGTATGACTGTGGAGATATTGAACAATTTAATAAAAGCTAACAATGGCTATTTGAGCAAACTCAAACGACCTAAGAGACACATCAGGCCCTGGTCATCAATAAGGCGTGCTACAGTCAAATCAAGGGAGCATGAGCTGGATGTCAACAGGAGTGTCGTCCCTTTAATGCTTCTTAGTCCATCTCTCATGCTCCTGAAGATCCTTAAGCTCGTTTAACATTAACTTGCTTATCTAAAAGATACTCTATAATAAATACCTATCAAGACCACTCTTCCTATAGAGCTCACTTCCGGATTGACGTAGGTAAATTTGATCAAGCATTAATACACTATATCATTATACTGTGTCATCAGAACAATCGACCTTGCGTTTTAATTATTGAAATCTAGGAAGTACCCTTCAACAGTAATTCTTGATGTGAAGACATCTCATGTAGATTAGACTTGATAGGCCCGATGACACACACACAACTCTGTGCTGTTATAATTATATTATAAAGTAAGTCAATTCCCTTATCATATCTCAATACATGCGCTTTATTACAACCCGGGACCCACTTCCTCAGAACAAGCAAAATTGCAGTTACCAACTGTTAGCTACTTTTCAAGTTTATTTTAGATGCGGGAACATTGAAAGACAACTTTCAAAATTGCATACAAACAACTGTGGACTGTTATGTCGCTTTAGCATGTTACTGAACGCTCATTGGCTCTTGATTACCAAAATTGCAAGAATAGTTAACGGTTTATCGTATTAACGTTATTAGTCTACTAGTTAATTGCTCGTTTTGAACCACCGATTGAGAAACATATTGCATCACTCTTAATCATTTCAATCGCGATCAGTCATTTTCTGGGGTAGGCAACCACACCACGGACGCATTCAATATAATACTATAGATAACAAATGACAGGACACTGACACACAGAACTCAAATCCACGAAATCTATGGCCTATCATGGGATGAGCAATTCACTTTCCGGTAGATCTTGTGGGGGCCTGATCAAGATACGCCGAATATCTAGCCAAAAGTCTAGACGAATTCACCGCCGGTCTAGGGACTGGACTGACCTTCAAATGTTAATAATTTTATTCCTATAAATAGCCTTATTAAAAATAATAGGAATTTGGAGCGACTACACAACTGTCTTCTCTCCTCGGATAGGAGTAAACTGTAGCCTAACAATATCCAGGGGACGCTGAGATCAAGTTAACAAAATTTGGTCTGCTGGCATTGTAGTAGTATCGAAGCAGACTTACTAAAAGAAATTAATTAGTACTGATACGTATGGTGTGAAAAATTTTTCACACTCGCCTTCGATAAGAAAAGCAACTCCTGTGGCTACCTTTCAGCTCTCTAGCAACCAGAAAGGTCATTCCGATGTCTAAAATCGACTAGTATCAGTCTCATAACTAACCCTGTCTTTTGTTACGAGATGAAGAGAGAGTTAACCCATTTACAATTTGATCAATTCAAGATTGCCGACAGTAAGCATTATGTCAAATTTCAATCGGATATAAGAAGACACTGTCTCCTTATCCAAGACTAGGCTTAGAAAATCACATTAAACTAACACATGGCCAATAAGTAGTGGCACCAAACCTCACTTTGCTCGAGTATATCGGTTGAGGTTATTGACAATCATTGCGCCAATTCGGTGATAGAAGGGATCTTTAGTAGCACGATAGAGGTAGTAGGTTGATTCGGCAAATTCTGGTCGAAGAGGGTAGAAGGCGAGTTCGGATGTGTTCAAGAGGAGATTGTAACGCTCTGGGGGCAGACCAAATTGTCGCCATATTGTCAGGTGCAACTTATGTTGGCATTTGGCGTCAGGGAGTTCCCCTGCCAAGGCCTATATATAAAGGTACGTTACTCATGTTGAAAACGAGTGTGCATAATTTTTATAAAATGATAGTTATTGGTTAAATGACAATCTTCTCCAGTAAACAAAGCCATCAGAATGCCAACTTTTTTTCTGAATACCAAAGCGTGAGAAGCACCTCCTAGGAATCTCTCAGAAGAAATTTGGCATTCTACCTATATAAATGAAAATTTAGTATAACTTGGTAACTTGGTAAGACCCTACATGTAGCTCTTTAAATTACTTTAATTTAAGAAGGACCCTTCGACAGTACGTTTTAAAAGTGCACCTGAACCACTTTTGCCACTTCTGTCTTGCCACGTTAGATTTTTGCGGAACTATAATCACTATATACTCCAGTGTTTGAGTAATTGAGTGCGGTTGATTATCTCTTTGGTGCTCACCACTATCGGGTTATAACGCAGTTCATTATCACAGGCTCATTGTTTTAACCTCTGCTCGTTGAATTTGTTCTTCCTCTATTTTCACCCATTCTAAGTTTCATTGCTGTTGTACAATAAATCTTTGGCCATCAATACGGTTGATATTTTGATTTGGAAAAGATGACCGTCTACTGGAGTCATCTGGAAGATTCTCGAAGTTTTCAAGAGAATTTGTCCTGGCATAAAAGGGTTTGGTCATCCTAGAATGCGGTGGCTCTAGTTCCAACCCAACAGTATCTCCTCTGCACTAATGACAAATTAGAAATATAGCCAATGATTAGAATATATTCGGTTCTCCCTAAATAGGCTCTGAAAAATCTACTTTCAAGCTCAAGGCATTTCGCTCTGGATTCTCCAGCCCCAGTTCAAGATTCTTACGAATCAATCACAAAAGTACCTAAAACATAGACATCTCTGAACGAAATATAAAATCATCTAACAAAGGAAATTAAAGAAGGAACCAGTGCTTGGTTCAAAACTACTGCATTGAATTTAGATCCACAAAAAGTGAAGTTCTATTTACTAAATAGAAATATTTTTATTCTCAAGAATGCGCACTACAGAATTCCTTTCAATCTAAAGAAAAATAAATCGAAGTAATAGTGTGGTAAATAATTAGTGGAAAATTACACAAAAGCCTAAGTAACCAGAATAAAAAATCAAGTGTCAGTCAACACAGTTTAATAAAAAAATCAAGTGTCAGTCAACACAGTTTAATAAAAAAATCAAGTGGATAAGAAACACTAAACTGGACAGTAAGGAAACGAGAAATAGGACTGAGTATTTTAGATGTATCAACTTGAAAGCAATCCCCTAAATCTTTAGACCTTAGAATGTCTAAGAACCTGTCAAGAAGTTAGCAGGTCATGAATTTTGGAAATGCAATGATGGGTCGTTATATGCGCGGAGCTCATACAAAACCCGAGGAATCTTGAGGAGTAAAGAAAGTATTTGAACGAGTGGCCATACATGATTTGACTTTCAAAGTAAACTTCAAATTAAATATAATCTACACGTGTTTATCTTTATATAGTTAAAGAGATGATCTAAAAATGAGTAATTTCCTAATCACAAAAACAAAAATATTCACGCAAAAACATTCGCATATATTAGAATATGATTGATTTGGTCTCGGAAACTAACACTTAAAAGCACCTTAAGGTGGAAAATTTTGGAAACAGGCTCCTCGCGAAGTAAACTGTCTGATTCGATTCGAATAAGAAAGAAAATGATAATCTACTCTAGAGCAAAGGAATCAATCAATGATAAGACCCAAAAGTCAGGAAAATGGCGAAAAAACTCAACTTTCCTTCTCTTTCTTTATCTGAAACACCTTCGTTTCTTTGATCTACCTGATCAATGACGATTGGAAAATTATTTGACCAATGTGGTATGATCTCAGGGATTTAGAAATTCTTTATGCGCGTTGATAACACAGTACTCAATGTCGATATCCTCCAAGAGTGAAGCTCATAGATGTAAATTCAGGGATGTGGATAACCAATCACACAGAATAGAAGAAAGTGAGTTTCTCTAAAGATTGACTACTGGAAACAAACCCTCAAGTCATATTGTTAGCACTCCTTTTATGGGCTAACGGCGTTAAAAAGGAAATATACAACTCCTACTCACAAGTATTCCAGGCCAAGCGGACTGAAGAGAGTCAACCCATGAGTTAAGCAAGTCTCCAGTGAACATGTTGATGTTCCAGTAGATCCGGTGCTGACTGGCATCGTAGCAGGTGCAGCTCATCTCATCGAACTCCCTGCACAGCCTTTTTCGTATGTTCACCAGAGATTCATTAAACATTCGCATCATCTCTGAATCATTAAAAAGAATGCCGCTCTGAAAAAAAATGCAAATGCAAACTTAAAGAAATACAAACAAATATAAGGCAAATATCCAATTATCATTTATAACAACAAAGACCATTTTCTCAAAACACACCGTGAGCAATAAAGATTTGAGAAAAATGAAGACTTCCAACCCTATCGAAGATTCCAAGAGCTTTTGGAGCACCTAACAGTTTTGGGGAGGTGATGCTCTCATAACCCAAGAAAGCTTAGTCAAATCAGCGCTTGAAATACATTAAATAAAACATTTTATGCAAATGTAGGGATTAGATGCCTTGAGAGTGGTAATTTATAAGGATGTTAAATAGAGCGCACTGGACAAAATTTTTTGAAGTCATTTTTTTATTACAAAATGTAACTGGGATATTTAAGATATTTATGCATGAAATTAAAATCATTTAATGCATTTTATTAGTGCCACTTAATGTTTCAAGATATAAGCTATGTTAGCCTAGACTCTTTAAGTTTGAAATATTCGAGAGGGGTTTGGTAAGTGGGAACGAAGTTTAGAAGGCGACTGAACAAAAATAGCACTGAATATTGATATGCAAAAATGAAGGTGGGCTAGAATTTCGATCTTATACTCAGAAAAATAAAAAACGAGCTTTGACTTCTTCAACACCAGAAGGAAAGATAATCCAAAATTGACCTTGCTGAAAACGGATGGTGCTATTACTTCCATCATGACAACTAGAGAGCAGTTAGTTGCTATATGCTAACATTGGGAGCAAGTAGAAAGTAAACCAGGAATACTTGATATATCTACAATACCTTTTTTTCAAAAGCTCGCAATATTCGTTTATTATTTTTTGGAAATTAAAACAGCATAAAACGGCAGGTAAATGAAAGTTCAACGAACCTTCAGAAGGTATTCATAGAAGGAATCCTGACCAGCGCCAACACCGGACATAAAATTAGTCCATTCGCCAGTGTAGATATTGATATCCGTACCTATAAATTAGCATAAAAGCTCAATCGTATGAAGTCGAACCAATTATGCTAATAGATTAAGGAAGTGCTGCAAAAGATGAAATGCTGAAGCCTTCAAAACACTACGATAACGCCTCAAGAAGTTAATAAAATGGTAAAGACCAATAGACTTAAAGCTAAACTTTTAAATATGCAAAAGTACATACTCGCTAAGAGCCAATACTTTTAACGCAGTTCTTGATTTCAGAACGTGATGAAAGGTAATCTTGTTTAGCTGACACATAAACTACAACATTAGAGGTGTGATTTATAGTTTGCAATCAGATCTAAAAAAACGCAGCCACATAACGTAGAACGAATTTAACGAAGCAGCAGAAAGTTCATATGCCAAATTAGCATCCATATTTACATGAATCAAGTCCTCAAGATCATATACAAATCAGTATTACCGGAAAGCATTAAAATTGGAATGCTCACAAAATTTATTCATAATATTGATAAAAAACTTTAAGTTGAAGTTGAATGCGCTCTATTATACTTAATTACATTCTCTATGAATACACGGTATCGAATCATGAACCACAAGGTTTGGAATACTGGGATATTATAATATGAATTAATTCCTTACAATAAGGTCAACCAGATGTTTTCATTATTCTAATAGAGCAAAGCTTTTGACATTATGACCTTGTCTTTTGGTCATTTCGAACTCACCATGTCCTCTTTGGGATTATTTTGTTCTTTTGTGTTTTCAGTTGTTAAGTCATGATAAAAACTTGAAAACACTATTTACATCGTCAAGGCCAGTGCTAATACTGACTACAGAAGGAACTCCACAAATTGATAATTTGTTTATCTACAGTCGGATAGAGGGTCATTAGTGAGTATTTTCTTATTAAATTAACAAGATGTATCAGCAAATATCCTCTTCTCAACCCAAAAGGCTCCGAACATTTCTATTCCATGCAAGTCTTTACTATAGAAAGTTTGGAGAAGGAACAAGAGGGAAGGTAGTGTGATAGATATTGATAGAATGCAGAAGTAGCAAAGATAATAGCCACAATACTTACAGTTTGTCTCAAGATTATCAATTCCTGCAAGTTGTCCCAGTCGCCCATCATCCTTATCAATATTCAGATGTCCATCACTGCTTACAGCTCAACAGTTATTTAGGATTTAACTAAAATTAGCGCGATGGCGTTTCGATTTTCAAACATCACCAATATAAAAATAAACTTAAAGCCACATTTAAAGGCTTCAGTTAGGTAATTAAGTGTTTTGGGTTGACTACATTCTTTCTCACTTCTCTCTTTCTCAAGTCTCAGTAAACTGTAGCCATGTGATATCTAGCCGGTAGACAAGTCATAACTACAAACACTAAACAGTATAAGAGAGTCCAACTTTACAAAATAGATAACTTGGCCCTGTTGCAATAGTTCATGACCACAGCCACTTGTAAATTATTGCTATATCTTCAATAAAGCTAAGATTAATACCCAAATATTTATTCAGAGCGGATATTAACTACCTAAATTGTGGGACAATACCGGTGGTAATGACTAGGGCATGTCTACCATACCAAAGGCCACGACCTCAATGCCAATAATCACACATGGTGATGATAGTGGCTAATTATACTAGCTAATTCTGGTAAGCATAAGGCCTGATAGGGTGTTTCTCTTAAGAGGTTCCTGAATAATGTTCATATACTTATATTAAGTGTTGATGACACTTCCAATTGTTTTTGTTAGCTGTTTGAGATTCCATGTGAATATAGACCACTTCATATTTTGTCAATTATAATTACAGCAGCAATATAAGATTAGGCGCAATTACAACATACCAAGAAGCCCAGTGGATTTGGCTCGATGCTTCCAAAGTGCTATTACAGCATTCCGGGCAGCAGTGGCATATCGTGGGTCCTGTAGAAGCACACTCAAGGTCCCCATTTCCAAGAGCATACTTCCCGCACCCGCAAGACATGTGTTTTTTCTACCCAGGGTCTCAGCCGATCTCCAGCCTAAATGAACCCTAGGAAAAGGAATACCACTTGGTGTACCCTTTTTCAAAAAAATGCGAAATACACTTAAGACATTTTACACGGAAACACATCGCATAGACACAAACAAGTCATATAACGAACTTTGAAGGCGATAAGAAGTCTATCACAGAGATTGCGAGCAAGCATCAGAAGCTCGTCGTTGTAGTTCTCTGGTCGTATATCACCAAGCCTCATAAGAGGGTCAGTAATGAGAAGATGAGCAGAGAGCAGACCTCCTAAAATCCTTCGGAGATTAAAGAGGCCGGAAACATACCTGATATTGGCCTCGAAGATTTGCACCACAACAGGTGTATTGAAAGACAGACTCTCAGTAACTAATTTCACAGCTCTTTTGAATTCTGAGGTGTTGCCAAATATCTAAGTAAAGATAAACCAATGTGACTAGAACAAACCGCCAATGAATCGAGCGAGTCAACTAAAGTGAGCTGATAATCCCCAAGGGCATCATTGACATTCAAGTTATTGGGATCGGTATGATCATGACCTCTACCACGACAGTGAATTGGATCTAACTCATCTTCCGGATAGGCGTATTTCATGTAGTTGTGATAGCCGAAATCAAACATCTCTCGAATTGTACGAAGCATTTCAGAGGAGTCTACGGATGAATTTGGGTGCACATATGCACCTAATAGGAGTAGGAGAGTTATAAAAGATGGAGGCAACATTGGAAATTTTATTTACCTAAATTCATGTTAGAAAAAAAATGAATGGAAAAGTGAATAACATTAATATTAAATTGTATAAATAGGTCATTCATCAATAAATAGCCTAGTTATAAGCAAAACACACGTGAATAAATAAATTTAATTAATACTACGTTTAAAAATAAGAAGAAATAAATTAATAATAAAGTAATCAAACCGGATGGTTGAGTGTTAAAATTACTATAACAAAAATATTTCAATATTTCCGAACAAATACATAGTTCGAAAAACCGCTTCCAGAGGGAATCAATAGCAATCAGACACCTTGAATTCTGATTGATAAAACAAGCCCAAAATTTAATGAATCTGAAATGCCTAACACTAACAAAATAGGGCCTACGTAGTGTTAACTAGAATTAATCTCTTAATGATCCTTCGAAATAATTGGTCACCGTTTAACTACGAACGCTCATTTTCCCGTGATAATGACTCCTTTTTGTCTTTCCTTGTATAGGTAAGTCGCATAAGGAACCGTTTCTATTGCTTTAGAAATAATTATTTTATCAAGCCATATACTTTAAAATATCTGACAGGCACTTGCATAAAATATTAATAGATCCTGGTGCGAGTTGCTCTGACAATTCCTATGGTGATGATATTTATTTAGTCTTCAGATGAAATAAAATGGAATGCGCTAATCACTTTAATTAAACGATAAAGCTGATACTATACTTTTAGAATATACTTTGTATAACAAAAGTTAATATTTAATTTTGTCAATGGTGAAAATTATTGCCACGGATAGTTAGTATTCCAATTTGCCTCTATTCCATTTTATCTTCTATTGGAACATGAATAATTCTTGATAAAATTACAAGAGAAGAAGAAAGTTGGTTGCTTATTCCAAAGTTTCTATCTCTTCCTAATACATTAATATTCACATATCATTCACCACACGACTACAAGGATCACCACGTTCATTTTTCAATATAATAATTGCATAAAATGAAAATTATAAAGTAAAAGATCATATAAGTTTTTTGAAAAATGATCACCCTATAGTCATCTACATAAGTCCTCACACAAAAAAGTTTTTTCTGGACAACTCTTGATGATTGTTGATGTTGTTTCGCAGGAATTTGAAACTTTTAAACGAATAATTATTTTTCGAGTGATTTTTACGAATTACTGTTTTGCTCGCAAAATTCAGTGGAGGTCTAAAATATCTTCAAACAACCTTTATTGAACTATTTCGGTGATTTTCCCTTCCAGGCGCTTCCCCAGATTTACCACATATAAAGCCGTTTTGTTCACATCAATTGTATATACTAGACTTCATATTATACACATTTTAACTAAATTCTCAATAATGCATCTTCTAAAGTTACAATACAAATAAGGTCAACAAAAAATGCAATGTATCGTGATATTTGAGATCAGAAGCGATAGTAAATAGAGTGAAATCCGGAAGGAGACAGGGTAAATTGAAATCTACGCTACAGACTCGTTGACATAGCGCTTCTTTCCATTGCTAAAGGACATGGATTCTGGCTCTTTATCTGCGCCCCCTCCTCTCCTATTTCGTCGAAGTCGTCCAGTTTGGCGATCTGTAACCACGACCGATGGTACAAAGGACTCCTTACTTCCTTCCCAACCTCCGCTCGATGGTTTATCTAGCCTATCACCAACAGTAGCTAAGCAGTCTGGATGAATCTGCTGCATCCACCAAGATTTTACATCTTGACAAGATGTCTGCACAACACTTGGCAATGGAACTGTTATATCCGTGAGTTCATCACTGACAACGTGTCCTCTTTTCTCCCGATATGGTGAGCCTCTAGAAGCATCACTTATCCCGAATTTTTCGAAGCTCTCTCCACCATGCTCACCAGATACCGAACTCGCTCCAGATTCCAGAAACTGTTTATCTCCCGGAGGAATAGAGAGACCAGGTGATGTAGCTCCAAGCTCATTTAACTCAATAGAGGAATTCTTTGCTTGCCCAATACCTGCTTCTTGAATAGCTGGCATTCCAGCTCCAGAGAATAAAGAATGCCTTGTGATCTGATCAGCATCTTCAACCACCCCCGAAAGAATGGGAGTATGCTGCTTAGCAGAACGCATGCTTCTTCGCCTAAAGAATGTTCCACCAGAGCCGGAAAGCCGAATTCCCTTGTGAGGTTCTGTTTCAACCGGATTTGCATTTGCAGATGACTGCTTAGATTTCGTGCAGGAGTCGACAAAGCCCAGACTAGAGGGTGAAGGAGATGTAGACTGGGACTTATTTCCAATGCTATTCGGTATGAGACCATCAGCAAGGTGGATTTCAGTTTTCTGGGAGGACTTAGAGTCGAAACGTCCGTTGCTACGCTGGCCTCTAGACTCGCAGTTGTCATGAAAACCAGCCATTTTTGCGACTGCACTGTCAGTTGCTCGAATAGTAGTCGACACGGGGGATAAAATATGCTGAGTTGGGGATGCGGGTGGACTCTGATTATTTGAAGAGGCTGAAGGAGGATTTTCAACACTATCGGCTCGAGTAGCGAACTCTTCACGACTGAATTTAATCTTCGATGGACGTGTTTTCAGTGAAGATTTGGTTGCATTCGTGTTGGAAGAATCTTTAGTAGGGTCTTCAAATGATTGGCCACTCGCGGGACGGTCGGATCCAGAATGCATGGAAAAATGAAGATGGCCATGTTTCTAAAACAAATAAAAATGCAGTGACCTGAGAAAAAAATATTTGCTATAATACTTTTGAGAAATCGATTTCAAATGCCAACTTTAATTCATGATTATACGATTTTTTTCATTTCGCCCCCTATCCTTTAAATTTCATGGTACATATTATTGATTTACATGGACATTTTAAATTTCTACATTTTTACCAAATCCTAACTTTAAACTCTTTTCTTTTCAAAATCAGAATACTCTTTCCTTATTTTTGTAATTGTTTAAGAAGTTACCTGGCGTTTTCTGAAGATACATCTCTCGATCCAAGTTGCAATGGTTTGTCTTGCAACTTCCTCCTCGATAGCATATTCTAAATCCTCTCGAGCAATCAATTCTTCAAGTTGCAGCGTCTTTGTAATGTCTACTGTACGATAGGCAAGAACCCTTTAAAACAAGCACGAAAGCATAACGTCAGTTACAAATTTCTGCTGAAACAAAATTGCAAAAAAATATTTCAAAACACTTGCATCAAGACATCATGAAAGCTGACTTCCTTATCTCTACCACCACGCAATGTTTCTACCTCATAGCACATCTCCTTGAACAGCTGTTTGTCCCGTTTTTTGGACAGGTCAAATCCAACCCGATCTCGAGGGATTAAACGTAATAGAAAACGAACGTAATAAGCCTTCACCATCCCCTAAACGCACAGACAAAAAGCTGGGATGTGATACAGAATCTTCTTACCTTCCGATTCACGTCAATTATATTCCAAGCCTGCTGGAAGTTTCGAATATCGCTATAACTCATAATAGCGTCTTCATCGTTAGAGTAAAATAGGGAAAAGTTTTCCATAATAATAGCTGAAAGTAATAATCAACTACGGATTAGACCAGGTTGAAGTTAATACTGAAATATGCAGCAGGAGGAGGCAACATACCCACTAAAACATTGAGCATGACATAAGTGATAATGACATAGAAAGAACAGAAGTAGGCAAGAGCAGCTTGAGCATTGCCACAGTTCGTTTCCCAGAAAGTCTCCTTCATCATACAGAAGGGGGGTTGAATCATACAATCATGCATGATCTTATTCCAATCCTCACCTGAAACCAAAAAGAGAGTCAGAGCTTAGCAGTTATAACTACGACATACAAACTGAAATTGAGACAAACAAAATACCGACCTGTAACAATACGAGTGAGAAGAATGATGGCTCGGAAAGCGTTCTTGAAGTTGGCATGGCGACCAAGGTTGTCACCATACTTAACAGAACCGAAAAGTATAACACCCAGAAGTCCATAGACGAGCATTAGAACAACCATGCTGGTGAGAATGAAAAGAGATTTGTAGATTGACATTGTCACTGTAAGCATAAGCATTTTCAAGGTTACCTATAAGAAAAAAAGATATTGGTTTTAATGCACTATGTACATCGGTGCTGTAAAATTTGGGACAAGGGGTTCTTAGCTCATCTTTTTCAGCAGACAACAGAACTGACTAAAATTGCCCCTGTGATGGATGGTGAATTTCGCAATAGATAGGATTCAGATGTCACCTCTATGTTAACAATGAATGATGAAGAAAAGCTCAATAACACCTGAGGCGTAATGGTTAACGTACATGTGTTCTAATTCAGAGGTCACGAGATCGATACAGATAGGTGCATATCTAGTGGCACTGGATAGTCAACTCTGGTTAACAGGGGAAGTGAGAGTGTTTCTCAAAAAAGAGAGATACCAAGATACCGTTCACTAACCTAGTTCAGACGTTGTTAACCAAAAATATCAAAATAACCCCATATACTTTACTTTATTGTCAAAATCTAGGTGAGGTCAGTCTCTTGTTTGCTCCAATGCCTTGTCACTTCATCAAACCAGTCACTCAGCATAAGCAAGATCCCATACAACTTTATACCATGTAGTCATATTAACCATTGATTCTCCCATATGATAGGAAATCCCCCTTCAGAATAATCCTTATAGCTCCATAAAGAACTAGCCGTTGTATTAATTGAATGATCGCAAATTAGCAGGTGCTAACACACTTTACACCAGCTTGCATAGAACCGTTTAAAACAATTTCTGAATGCCTTATTTGCACTGATAAAAAAGTATGGGCAAATAATTGTACTGAAGAAAAGTTGGTGAAATTTACCCGTAAAATAAAAGAAAGAGGGAGGAAAAATGGCACTGGCTTACATATTTTCCTGCAATTGTGAAGAAACGCAGCATTTGAATTAACCATCCAAAGTTGTTGCTTATAATTCTATTTTCCTGAAATGATAAAAGAAAATAATTCAACTGGTACGAGACTGTGATTGTATGGTCGAGGAGGCTGTTACAGAGAGAGAGAGAGAGAGAGAGAGAAACATAATTGACATGATTATTAATATCATTCCACGTTCCTGTGAGTGATTAGGACAGTAACTGATAGGGAGCAATTAATTCCGGTTTTCGATATGTCGGAATTCGAGTGACGGTTGATTTGCCTGAGACAATGATGAAGCGGAAATGACGCAAAGCACGTTTTTAGCGCGTAATAATGCTTTAACATGCCTCACTATTGTAAGTTTAATCAATATATGACTAGGCTACGATTGAATGAGGAGAAATGGGTTTATAAATTTAGTAGAGTGTCATTAATACTGGCAGAAAACGTTTTTATAACTGATGAACAAAGCTTGAACAACCACCGTATGCTTTTAGACCATTAAGGACAGAAAGGGTCCATAGGAATAGCATCATGGAATCACTTGGTAGTAAATTCCACTTCTGCTAACATCTTAAAGAGTTAGACTTAATCAATGCGGTTGGCCATTGTAAGCAGTGAGTGCATACTGGTGGGCAACACATCCATGAACTCCGAATTCTTTACTTCAAACTCACCTAGTTCGATTTGTTCAGTGCCTATTGTTAATCAGTCGGGGTGAATTTTTTTCATTTCCTTCAGGAACTACAATTGGTCCAATCAATTCAGGCTGGACGATCACAAAACGTTTAGTCCCAATTCGTTGACCACCGCAACAGACATGGCATTCCAATTCCCATTTTAGCATTCACAGAAAACATTTTTTCGACCCTAAAGGAATCGGTGTTGGCTTGCTTAAACTTGTGCCTATTTTCTGAGAAATCAGAGGTGGCTTTCAGCTGCAGTTTGACATTTATCGGTGCAGTCACCACTCTCAGTCCATTTACATCACAGACTCTTATTGTAGAGAAAAGACTCAGGGATCTTTCTGAGTCACGTTTTCCTTTAAGGATTTTGTTTTCATTCGACATCCGATTTCCTTATATCTTAGCATGCCACTTAAATAACACTGACGGGACAAATGAAGTATTTTCCTCTGTTTTTCCAGTTAGAGAACCTTAACTATGACCTTGAAATATACAAGCAAACCAAAGTATAATTACCAGGCAAATATAGAAAGCATAAATGAAAAAACATTAATTTCTAAAGGTGAAGTATGCAATATTTTCTCCCAATAAAAATAATATTTCCACCTTGACAATCGCACAAACTAGAAGACACATATATGATCATTGAGGTGATGAAATTTATATTTTAAAGTAAAAAAATACCGGTGTTGACCGAAGACCAAGGTGAAGTACGACCCAAACCACACCAAGTATGGTAATAAACATGTCAAATCGATTTCGTTTTGATTGCCAGTAGCCACTGAAGGTGAGTGCGATTATCTTCATGACGCATTCCACACCGAAAAAGAGGGTAAATAACATGGCTAGAGAAACTTGAACTTTGTACCGGGTCTTGATGTTTGGATTAATCTCTCCACCATATTCGTTGAACTGAAGAGAGAAGATATATGAGCTCATTGTTCAAAACAGTATGCTTATCACTGCAGTAATTTTTCACGTTAATTAAATAACTTACGGGGCAGTATAGGAGGGCGCTGTTTAAGAGAACTAGAATGGCGAAGGCCCTCTTGAAAGCTATGTGTTGAGTTATATCGTAGATAAGACATCGGAATCGTAGGAATGTCGTTTCAGTTGAAATTTGGGCTTGACCCGGCTCAGGTCGAAGTTCTATTGGCAAATTGATAATTACAAGTTTATCGATCTAAAAATAAACTATTTAAGAATGTTAGCTTACTTGGGCGAGGAGGAATATGCAATGGTTGAGTCAGTTTTATTCGACCTTTTAAATCCAACCACCGTCTCTGATCGACTGTCAGTAAAGCAGTGCCCTTAAAGGTAAAAAAATTCAAATTAATAACAAATGAAACAGCACTCCGAGATCAACATATAGATAAGGTTAGTGTTAGTCGAAATTTCCAATTTATTATTATCAGTATTATTAATGTGTCCAATTAATAAAGGGAATTATACCCATAAAATCAATTTTATTTTGCTTGCTTATATTGCACAAAATTGGAGTCATAAAGAGGAATAGCAAACAAGTTTAAGCATCCAATGCAAGCTCACTTTATTTTCACTATAGTTTGCGATCACGACACCAACGAATAGCGTTAAACCGATCAGACAGCCCACAAAGACGAAGAGATGAATGTATACGACATGAGTCTAAAATAGACAATGGACAAAATTAACACTTTTGGCATAAAATGTTCAACCAAGAAACGAAGGAGAGAAGGCAAAAACTTTTGGCATTTAGAACGTTGCATTTTACTCGGAAAACAATCCTTCTAGAACAAGGCACGATACCTGATAAATTCCTGAAGTTCAACCCAACGGAAGAAATGCGTAAGAGTAATTTTAAAATAAATTAATCAAAAAACTTTGCAAAATTCGGTTATCGGAATCATTTGAAAAGTTGCAGAATGCATACGGCTGAAATTGAATTGGACTCTTTTCAGGTCCCATTCGATTAAATGAGATGTGAGTTAACCATGTCAAAAAACCCTATCAAAATAGAGAGGAAATCTTCAAATATAATAACATTTGTGCTGAAACTGCCTGAAAATCAAGTCTTAACTTGTGAGTTGCTGACCTCTTGTTTTTTACATTTTCGAAGATAACGCGTTCTGCTTGAGCTCAATTTTAAAGGCAACTGAATGGAAATAGCATTGAAGGTCTTTTTCAAAAACGGAAAGTAGAATTCATTTCGAACAAGCGATTTTAATAGCAGAAAGCGAGAATTCGAGACTCCAAAGGCATAAAAGAGCGATAATCGCGTATATTATGTATTCATAAAAGCTGGATCTATCTTTAGTATTAGTCTAGCCAGTTTAGTTCAGTTGAACTCGATTTATATTCTAGGTATCTCCAGTTGATTATGCTGAAAGTTATATTTTTGGCATAAAAATTGTCCAAAAAAAGTGACCACTGATATGAGCATACTCGTAGAAATTCTGACTACTAACATTTGCCATCAATATGATAGCAGAAAATCTCCCTGACATTCTCATAAACTGAAAATTTGAGACAGAACTTACGGGTCCAATTCGTGCTTTTATAACATCCCTGATTTCCACCCATCCTTCCAATGAGAGAACTTCAAAAAGAGCCAAAATAGCATTGCCAATGTTGTCAAAGTTGAAATTGCGAGGATTAGCCCAAACTCGAGGTACCAAGATCGTCGGTGCATCGCCTTTAAAACTCTTCATTCTTGACACCGATAACTCCCGTCGGAATACGCCCACGCAGTCCTCCTATAATTTCAATAGAGAAAATTGGGAGGGTTAAACTTTAATAGTTCATGCAGGAGGTGGATATGGTACTACAGTTGATAATCCAAGCAGGATTCACTGTAAAATGTGTTAATCCGAATTGCATAAATGACTCCACTCCGACATCCTAGTTTCTACTACACCATCGCGGACTCCACGCTAGCTCCTACCGAATAGCTTTTCCTGTCAGGTCCAACTCTTCTAGATCTGCTTTCTTGGTCCTCTCTCCCTTCGCTAATTTCCATTAAATTATTATTCAAATCCTTTGGTTGCTTCTTATAATTGCAGCTTAATATATTGGTAAGCAAAGTGTAAGAATTTATTAAGCTAGCAAATATTCAGATTATAGCAACGATTTAAATATGGGAGATTGAAAGTACCTTGCGAGTGACATTTCGGTCGTTGCATATAGCCAAGCGTCCGCCGAACATGTGGACTCCATAAACAGCGAAGATGAACATGAAGACTACAAGTAGCACTGTGACCTAGAAAAGAGAGCAAAAAAGGGGTAGTTCATGGAACTGTTGATAAAGACGAGTTTTTTTCCACTTTGGCCGTCCTTTTCGCAAAATTTACAACGGAGTTGAAGACACTAATTTGGAGATGGGAAATTAGTTAAGGGTTCATAAAAAGAAAACAATTCGCCGCGTATTATACTAGTCGCGTGAAGGTGCTTTTCAATAAATTGAATTATTCATAAGCACTCGGGACTCTAGTACTAAAAACCTGCGATTGAAGTTATTGAAAAGGTTTTAAGTGGGAGATACCATCACTGCAATTTGAAACTGTTAATGAATGATGAATGAGAAGAAGATGAGTTTGTTTCGTCTGAGATTTCCAAATTGTTAGGTGATGATTGTTTATTAATTCTTTGTCAGGGGAACGAAGAGCGTTAAATCAACAACTCAAATTAGCAGAACTTAGTTTGACCTCCTTTTTGTGACCCTCTTTCAATATAACTTGACATTTTGCCCTAGGAAGAAAAATATCATTAGTTTGTGCGGGCTTACTCAGACTAATTTGGCCGGGTTCCTAAAGTAGCTTTAATGATGGAATGAGTGCTATTTTAAATTTATTAACGTAAAGAATACATTTACTTAAACCGAGTGCCTATTTTAGAGGTTATCTAAAATCAATAGTAGACAAAGAATCATCACAGATATAGTTTCATGAATAACAACGAACTAGGATGTCATAGACGCAGAACGTTCAGAACCCGTGAAGGATTAAAATTACTCTCCTCCTGACAAATTAAAAGAAATTTAAACTCACCATGAGGATTTCACGAAAACCACGGACCAGTTCGTAGACAACACGCCGCATTTGGGGTACAATGCAGAAGATACGAAGGGGTCGAAGACATCGAAGTACCATAAAGAGATGTCCCACAGATCCTGGACCCAACTTTTCAACTCTCATGAAGTAACTAACAAAAACCAGACTCACCTAAAGGCAAAAGTAACAATAAATTACTATAACAAATTATGATGTATTAAGTTCTTTAAAAATCCATTTAAGTGATTTTACTTGGGTGGATAGAATAGATACAACTCATTGAATTTATAGATGATGATTACCATTTTAGGATACTATTATGTGATAAAAAATGAAAAATTTGGAATAGATCTATACATGAATTTCTTACAATATACGTGAAAATGTCCAGAAATCCACCAAAATCTCGCAATAGAGCGTTCGGGGTAAAGATGAACCCATCGGCTAAAACTTTTAGCCCAAGTTCAATAGTCATTCCAACAAAGAAGATGTATTCTCCGATCTAAAATTTTGATAACATAACCATATTCACACGTAAAAACACTCTCGATTTCCATAAATTTTGAAACCATCACGCACCTTAAGCTCTGGTGAGTTCATAAGCCGTTTATGAGGCGTCTCCATGGACATTGAAATGCATGAAGCGATTGTAATAATCAGCATCACCCAATCCAGATATGTAATGAAACCCAGCATTTTGCTAAAAAGTATTGACGCTACATTTTTGCAATCTTGAAAATGGGCAAACATATCAAGACAGGTGGAGTACTTACTGAATACTGCTTCCATTATTATCATTGCCACTCGAGGATCTTGAAGCCTTATGTCGAGCACTTACTACAAGATTACAGAATCGCCGAAGACGACTCTGTCTGCCAAGGGTAAAAAGAGGTCTATCAAAGAGGGGATGATTTTCCCGCAGCTCTTCTTCTTGTTGAGTTCTAAATATAATTATCAAAATAAAGTGAGTTCGAATTTAAGAATTTTAGAATAAAACATTTACCATGATTACCTTTTAATTTCAGCCATTTGGGCCTTCTGTTGGAGCACCTTAATATCATAGTGACCAGTGTTGTCCAAACCGGTGCGAGAATCACCCGTGGAATCTATACCCAGGCCGAAGGCTGCATTCAATTCACCTAATCCCACACCACCGCCACCCAGAACACTACCCACTCCACCACTTAGACTAATTCCCATTGGAGCTCCATCACGACCAAGGAAGGCGGTTCCTAAAGCGACACTTGATCGATTTCTCAAACTCCTGAAATTATTTTAGAAAAATGAAAATTTTGGTGAGAAAATCGTAATGAAAAACAAAATAAAAGTTGATTTTAAAAGACAAGAATTCTTAAATGTCTTATTAAAGTTTTGCATTCCTAGTTCTTAACCCACTAAGGAATGATTTACGCCTATCTATTCACCTAGATACTAACCCTAACATCCATTCGTGAGTTTTAATAGAGTAGTGTTTTATTCGCTTATAAAGGTATACCTTATTGTAGTTCCTATATTTTTGTATGCTAAAATATCTACAGAAGTTGCTGAGGCCATCTAGTGCTCTGAAATCGGATCTTTGATCATTAAGGAACCTTCATAGACGGTTTATTAAGCGAGTGCCAACGATTAAGCATGAGAATTTCACGTCATGGCATTCTAGATGCAGTAAAACTCTTGAAATGGTTTCCTTACTAGCACCTACATTACCATCCCCCCTCCCACCAGTAAAGAGCTTGTACTTCTTCCCACGAAAGTATTTTGTAAGATGTGTTATCCCTGGGGCTTCGTGCATAATTCTTTACATGTTATATTCGTGAACACAACAAACACTACCACATAATTTCCTATTTCTTCTCTATCTAGTGCTCATTAATCATTGCTCTGCGTTAAATAGATCTCCAGCCTTATTCTATGCTTTCACATTCTAAGTCTTGTAAAAGTCAATTTGATCGAAGTCTATTCCGTTAGAATCTTGGCATCTCGGCCAATCGAAGGAAAAAAACATTGAAATGATGCGATCAATTCACACCATCAATCAACCAGCCAATAAGTACTGGACAGTGTGAATAATAAGTTACGCGGCCATCTAGGAGAAAAAAATCATAAAAGTGAATTCCTGGCATATGACGTGGAGAAGCAAGACTCTCTTAGGAGCCTTACTTCCCAACTCCCCTTCCTCTTTCCCCCTTTTTGAGCTTCTTACTAATAGGCGACTTAAGGTACTCCCAAAGACGCAAGCACTCACAGAGAGTGGTCAGGACTTACCTTCTCTCAAGTCGAATATGATGCTGAGTTGAGAGAAGAGACCGGCCATTAGCATTTGTAGTTTGATCAATACTGAGCATCCTGGTCTTGTTTGATTCACTATAAAAGTTATATATTAAAGTCGGATAATAAGAATTATAGCTTCAGGAGCAGTTAGTGTATTTCCGTTAATTTATAATTAAGGTATATATTATCACTGTTGGGGCAGGAGGAGACACGAATAAAAGCGCAAAATTTAAGAATAGAGTAGAGAAATAAGTTAGTTGGATTCTTCTTGAGGATGCCACTCTAATATGAAGCATTTCAACTAACAACTGCACTATTACTTGACATTTCTTAATGCTCCTCAGAGCTAAATCAATTACAGGGGAATTTAAATTTCACTACTTATGGGCCCCCGATTACATATAAGAATTGACCATTCTCAAGCATAATCGATAACATTTGCAGCATCATTATGTAGTTGCTAGGATGCCAAATCGGATATTTTTT
Organism: Hymenolepis microstoma; assembly: GCA_000469805.3. Lineage (NCBI taxonomy): Eukaryota > Metazoa > Platyhelminthes > Cestoda > Cyclophyllidea > Hymenolepididae > Hymenolepis > Hymenolepis microstoma. The sequence goes on along the minus strand of LR215995.1, from coordinate 12,930,176 downwards.
TGGCGAATTCAATCGAATGCACTCCTAAGTTCATCCCTCATGCACTGGAAATATCAACCTATGAACTTCTACGCTCAGACCTGAATATATAAGACCACCAGTGAATAATCCACCGCCGACACTATTGATCAACCAGTTAGGTAATAATTTACCCCAAATTATATCCCATATTGCCTTAAATTACGGAATTCGCAAAATTGGTTAATAAGCAACTTAATTCTGTTTTTTTTTTCAAATTAAAAGATGTATTTTTACAATTCTTACATGGATTTTTTTAAATTTAGTATAAATAGTGCTTAAATAACGGGAGATAATTAAAAAACTCTTCCGGGTTTATGTCCTATTGGCTAAGTGGAGAGTAATTGTCCATTTGTCCAAACTGGAAGATAAACGAAAATGTTGGTAGAGATTGAACCAATGGGAATGGGCGCTCAAGATGACGCGGGCAAAGGCAACGCGTGGAATCGATAGAGACTATAAGGCGAGGGAGACGACTGTTCACAACAACCGTCTCCCAGTGCCCTGAGTTCTGCCAAAAACGTCACTCAAAATCAACACAAAGATCTGGGAAAATCCAAAGATATGTTTTAGAGGGAATTCACATTTGCCTAAGGTACTTAACATTAAATTGGTAAAATTAATCAACTTTAAATTTCGGCCTTTATTAATCAAACGCTTTACAGCTATATGAGTGGGAGTTGTGCCACAGCTCAATTTTTTTAAATAAGTGCAATTTGTGTGCAATACGCACCACCTTCTTATGTCAAACTAAGTTAAAATGGCTCGTGACGAAGGAATAAAAAATTTGACCCTCCAAAGTTATAGCGAGAACAAATGCAAATACCCTATGGTTGTTCTACCATCTAATAACCCAAAGGCATGACGCTCAAAGAGACGCAAGTCATTGATCGAGTTAGAAATGTTTTTTTATTTGCGTTCCTCCTGAAGTAGTAATTGTTTTTTTAAAAGCTTGTATCTCCCTATTCCCATGGTACATGCCTACGAACATTTTGCTTATGGCCAGGTAATTTTTATTGAGTTAGTAAATGTTATATAACTTCTATAATTTTCAAATGAATCGATAGTAAAAAACTATTTCTCAAGTTTCATATGGTTTGAGCTAGTCAGGAGGATATAAGTTTGCGTGCACAAATTTGTTCGCGATTTCATACTTCCTGTAGGCACGATACGCTTATTATAAGTCAGTTTATCTGGTCTAGACCTCAAACCTTGAGTTTTTTGGATTTATAGCTGTCGACCAAGTTGACGCTCTGAACATCTCAAATAGTAATCGCACCTCTAGCATCACTCATTCAGTATTGACACTTTTCTCTTTCCTTTCAATTCCCAACATCTCCCTCTTTGCATGCTGAATACACATTTGCGCAACTCAACTCTTGGATTGTCCAAACTGGAAAATGTTGTGATATCGTGTTATTCTTCGGGAAGACCATCAGATTGATTAGGATTTATCTTTAATCCTAACTCGGTGGGACTATTAAGATAGCGTCATTTTTAGGCCTAATGCTTCTTAAGACACCAAAAACATTACTATAAAAGGGACAGTTCTCTCAGTAAAGTAGCCCCTAGGAAATGCACTCCCCTTATCTCAAGCAGTCACTCTTCAAGTTGACGTGAAAATTTGGCATGAGTATTAGTGTTCGATAACTTGACTTATGATGAATGATCCACTAAGATATTTTATGCCCAATTGGGTCTTAAGCGTTTAATACGATGTCGTAGTGTGGGCCTACAGTGAAAGGGGATACTACAAATCCAAGTCCTTTAAATGCATATATGCTCTCCAATGACGTTATCCCTGGAATTCCCAAGTTTTTCATTTTGAGACTAAACCTTTAACAGCCTAAACATCCAGCTTATCTTTCTTACGCCTCTCGTGATTGCTGGTAACCTCCAAAAGTTCCTTCTTGTCTCCACCCCATCTAGTTGTGTGTTGAAGATCACAATAGATTAGAAGGGTAATGGTAAGAATGAACTCTGCTTTTCTGATCCTCGAATGCTAATTTGCTGTTAGAAAGCTTAAGCAAGCATTATCTGCGCACTCGAACGAAACCCATCAGCATCAACCCCGGTTACTGATGAATCGATAGGATATGTAAAGTCCCATCAATCATCGTTGCAATTATTGACCAACTAGGAAGTCAGTCGTCTGCATTACACACAGTTCCCTTTTCTAAAAGAAGAGCTTCGTTTGAGCTACAGATTCTTACCTTTCTTCCCGAATCTGAGTAGTTGGAGCATAATAAATGAAAAGCTGGGTATTATGAAAACTGCCTCCCCATTAAATAAGTTGATTAAAATAAGCATGAATAAAGCGAGGCCTTCTTTCACTTCTATAATATTACCCAAATGCAAGAGGCCTCATGCATTTCAAGATATGTTATACTAACCTGAGAAGATATACAATAGCTCTGACTTTCTCCTCTCCATGTAGTCCATGTACTTTACGTCTAATTTCCCGCGAAAATGAAATAGCAGCAGCCGTTTCCGCTGCTTTTGATCGCCAACCTCCAGAGCTACCTGATCCCGATACACCACCAACTACTCCACTCTGACCACTGGTACCTCCTCCTGGTCCGGTGTAGGACTGTGCTTTCCCCGCTGACAGACCCACACCACTTTGACTCACGATTCCAGGGCCAGCAGCTCCAAAGCTACTTGGAATGAGCGCAGCGGAGGCTGAGATGGAAGCTATTGTGGTTGCGGCTGCTAGAATTTCCGAAACCGCCTCCTCCTCTACCTCCTCTAGAGCAGAGACAGCAGCAAATTGACGCATGAAGGAGTCACGAATTTTAGGGAGTAGAAAGTCGGAGACCAGACGCGTTATTTTCACCATTTGGGGCCGATTTCTAAAGATGGTGATACACATCATCTAGTATACTTAATTTAAAAAGCAAACTATTTTCCGACCAAATTTGTATGAGTTGTTCCTGATTGACCATGAATTGTGGTCCTAGATAGCCTAGGAACTGATGGAACCGCTCTCGATCAATAAAATTTCGTCGGCATTTACATCAGTCGAAATACCTGTGCAGACATAAATGATTTTCAATAAATAATATCCGTTTTGAATTCATTAATCGGTAACTTCAACATTACCTGTTTAAAGCATAAACCTACTCTGCTCTCATTGACTCAAATTCTCTCCGGTCAACTCTTACGGCCAGGTCCACCATCAGCCACCTCCTCACCAACTGCAGCCCCTCCTACCCTTTGCTCTGATTGCTCTCGCTCCCTTTCTTCCTCTTTCGCCTGCCCTAAATCTTATGGTCTCCTTTTCCTCTTTGTAGCTGACTGAACCTAACACTTCGACTAAAATCCCACAGTATAACGTGAGCAATAGGAAATCACTTAATCTGCTTTAATGCTCTTCTTATTCACTTACTTCTCTATGATTTAAACGAGTATTTTAGCTCCTTCCTTCGCCTATAGTAATAAATATGAACGTTTGTATTTTTTTCTGTTATCTTAGCTATCAAGGGGAAAAGTTACTCAAATGCTATGAATGCCCAACCAACTGTTTAAAAATGATTTAATTCTTTGGTAGTGTATTCACTTAGGAGGCAAATTTTAATGTTTTAACTACTGATATTCAGGCACCTGGATTCGTGGCATAGTAACTTCTTGGTCCAGCCTCTCCCAAAGCTGCAATTTAATGGTAGATTAAGAATTAATCTAGTCAAGACATATTCTCACTAAGTCCTCACGATCTTTCTACTCCTTCCCCAATACGTTAGTGTGTCCATAAAATAAAAATGGTGCAACTCGAATCCGAAAGTCCAACCACTATTACCAATATTTGGATGCACTCACTATTCTTAGATTCAACTCGATCCCCTCCCATCAATCTCTAATTGGAAGCGTTTAGCATCTGCCGTTTTGCTTTTCCACAATATTAAAAAGAATAATTTTGCCTTATTAAGAAGAAAGAAAAAAAGGAATGTAAAAATTCATAATACTTACGGGAACTTCTCGAAAATTCGAAGTCGAAGTGGGAGCTTCTGTTGTGTTTCGGCACTCATTTCACGCATTTTCAACTGAATTAAATTAGAAAGATATATTATGTATATATAAAGAAAGTCCAAATTGTTGCTAAAATCGCCCCAAAAAATCTATTCGATCATTTCATTGCACTTTTTCGTAAGATAAGAAAGTAAAAGATGAGTTATTGTATTTTACCTGTTTGAGCTTTTTAATGTCTTCATCCAACTCAAGATTATCCAGGATGACTGCGACAAAGAGACTGAGAACGATCTAAAACGATTAGAGAGTACTTGTAACAAAGCCCACCATATTCGGTTTCACATTTGAAATTAAGTGGAAGCATCAAGGCTAACCGAAAGAGTTGATCTGATATTTGATAGATCCATTCAAGCGATCGAAAGAAAAAAATTAAACTTCCAATATCGTCCAGTCACTCGGACTCTGGACGCTGGAAAATCATCGCTTTGATGCTCCAATCAACATGTGCTGACCCGCTCAAAGGTATGTTCTAGATCTATGCTGTCTTGGGTAAAACATTATAGTAAAAAATTTGGCGAATGAGATGATTTAGTGTACTTACGAAATAAATACTGTAACTAACTGAATTCCATGCTTATTTCGAGTTTGAAAGCTCAACTTAGTATTCTTGATAAACTTGAGCAAAGTTCATAGTATTTTATTCGTGTGAATTTGATACTTAGCCATTGAAATTATACGCTCATATATGAAAATGAAATTTCCCTACTACTACAGTTATTGGCCGAGCAAACATTGCCGAAGCGCCCAAATCTATGTAAGCAAATACCTTTCATTAGTAATTAAAACAATATTGGAATGTTAGATCTTCACCCTTATTATTTCCTTATCTGTATTGTAATGCCAAAGTACCATGGCCTCTTTTGAAGATAGAACAAACACTTGGTCAGTGAGAAGGTACGTCATGAAAAATTCGTGTTCTACGATCCCTCCTTTTGGCCCCAATTAAACAGTGGACCTAGGAATCTATGCCGCTGAATGTACATAGATCTTTTGGCTTAACGGATAAGAATGATGGTCCTACCACATCGCTACGCAGAAGTAACAAAAGGATTACCAGAGTGACGAAAAGATGGTAGAAGACAAAGTAGATTGCGACACCAGTTGTCACAGCCTCATTCCTGACCACATCCATTGTGTCGTGCATGACCGCCACCCAGCCTTTTTGGGTCAGGATTTGGAACATAGACATGAAAGCCTGAAAAAAGAACAAAAAATTAATCAGGATATGAAAAAACCAGGGCAAACACCCCTCACTATCTTTGTGGTAAATAAACTTTCGATACCGTTACCTCAAACTGCTAAGGTGCTCGTCCGAGCTCTGATTTGGGATTGCTAGTTAACTGTCTTTGAGATGATGGTTTAGCCATCCTAGACTATCAATTGACGGTTTATTACTGATCCATCACAGTTAGCAGTAGGTAATCCTAATCATGTGCCTCAACAACTTAGATAAATGTCAGATAAATTAAAAAAAGCGTCTGCAACACATTTGTCAACAAGCTGAGTTTTGAGTAACGAACAATGGGAAATCTCAGACTTAAGGGATTCAATTTTCTACTGCCTACACTTCCAAATTTAAGGCACCAAAAATACGCATTCGTCCATTCCACTAGTGATAGTTCCATAAACGATCAGACAGCTATTGCTTAAGTTGGGACTCTAGCATGGAAAAACTAGCATGTGGAACTGAAAGTATGAAATGAGTTACTGACTTTCACCACGACATGATCTTCGATACAAAGACGTTGGTATAGGCAAAAGGTAAATTGGCCGAGTTAGATAATAATAAAATCGTAAAATGAGGAATCGTACAGAGAAAAACGCTTTTCCCGGGTTTTAAGAGTGGCTATCTTATACAAAAGTGCCTATCTAATTCATTTAAATTTTCACAATTCTGCAACGCAGTTTATATTAATCAAAATATCGGTAAAGCTGAAATAAACATCCTTTTTTAAATATCTATTCTTGAGAGCATACAATTTATGGTTGGGAGGAAGAAAATCCGACCCGAATTTCTGCCGCTCCTTGACCTAACTGACAGAAATGTGCAAGTTAAGGCCAAATACCATTAATTTGACTGCATCCTCGATTGGCCACCTTGCCCTACTACAACCTGTACTGCGGCAATTTTCCTAGTAAAGAAACGATCTTACCAAGTCACAAAAACTGAACCTATTAATATGACTAAAATTTAAGCAATGTCGAGAAATGAATATCACAAGTTTCATAATTAGAAAAGTTAAAATTAAATAAGAACTACGAAAACGGCAATATAAATGTGTAAAAATATTTATTTGCTTTTATGCCCATTTGCATAATTTTATTAAAGATCTATTATTAATTAAATAATTGAATTACTTTATCTAAATCAAATGATTTTACCTTCGGGAAGGTTTCAAATCTATCGAATGTCGGGTCGGAGATTTGCAAGTAACAGAACAGCTGGAGACTGAATGTGGAGGTAATGATTAGTAGACACATCGTGAAAAGAACCAAACTGCCCAACTTTTTTCCGGGTCCAAAGATCTTTAGGTAACAACGGAATTACAATCGACTGAAAATTCGTGCAAATATCCACTATTTTTTCATCAAATTTACCTTGAAGCAAAAGTCCTCCAGCATTGGCGACGCCTTGATCAAACGAACAATCCTCATTACCTGTGAAGATAGAAAAATTAAGATTATTAAATAAGTAAATATACATATATATGTATATATACAAATCCAGAAACAAACGTATTTAAATTTAATAGGCAGCACAGTAAGAAGCGAATTAAATAAAACAAAACCTACAGAAAGATAGGTGAATTCTGTCCTGTAGAGTTTCGGAATGCAGTGAAGTGTAGTGCCAACGCAAAGAATAAATTCAAATTTGAAAAGAGACCTTGACCAGTAGGCTCGCCACCCCAGACACCATATCTTAAATGCGGCTTCGAGATTGAAGACCATAGTGAAACCAAGCTGGAATTCAAAAAGTCAAATCATTAATTCTGAGATTATGTCTTATAGTGGCTTTTTTCGCATAGTTATACATTACCTCAGCATAGTAGAATCCGTCCAAATGGAATTGTCCATCAGAATCATCGTGCCGAATGCGTTGGTGATTGAAATGCTGGCCGGCTGCAGTAATTGCATTTGCGAGGACTAATAACATGATTCCAATATTAAATCCTGTTGATTTCAGAAGAGTCTGTTGAGGAAACAAAGTAGGCTCATACAAAAATCATAAACACAAAGTGAACTGAACGAACGTTGCTCACTTCTTCCACAAATCGTGGTGCTAATCCACGTGACTTTCTTTCATGGACAGGTACCAGTTTCCAGGAAGTCCCATCAAATTGGAATATCTAAATTGTAACAAATGAAACGCAACCAGAAAGTAAATTAAGTTGGAGGCGCTTTACTTTTACGCATACCTTTGAAAAGTCAGTGTCGGTGGCGATTCGTGGTGACCACATCTGTTGAAATTGAACACGAATTTCGGCGAATGTTTCAGTCAGAACAGCAATAAACACGTTCTTGAGGGTGAAATCGTTGACACATTAAGTCAAAATTTGATTTGAATGAGGAAATATAATAACGAAGAAGAGCTTTCTTACCTTGACCAGCCAAGCTAACATGAAAATCATGGTTAGGAAGTAAAAGACACCCTTCCACGGAGCCAAACAATCCATTGCACGGTACATTATGAAAACCCAACCTTCTTGAGATGATGCCTGGTATACAGTAAACATGCTGACATCTGAAATGCGGAAGAGAGTTTTGAGTAATCAATCTTAATTCCTCATGTCTTCTGAGGGAAAACCTTCCAAGTTCACTTAGAAAATCGTTCCCTCTACTTGGTTCGTAAAGAGAAAGATGTCTTGGAGCTACTCTTAAGAGCAACCCACATTCGATCACCTCTCTTATTGATCAGAATTAACCAAGATGCCTGGTCCCGCACACCACCATGTGCACACTAATGAAGATTACCCTCGTTATCTTTGATTTGGCAGACATGTACACAACGTCAACGTCAATTTTGCAATAATTAAAACATTGTTGGTTGAGGAACATCAATCGCATCAGTCTTACTCTGATCTGGGCAAGCCAAAACCAGACGAGCACTGAAAAGCATACAGCAAAAAAGGAAACAAAACCAATTCTTTCCTCAACTTTTAAGCCGCAGTCTGAATGTTTATTCTTCAAAACAATTTTGGATTTTCATTATTCCGTCAGCCCATATTTCATCATATTAGGGAAGAGTCTCCCATAGACCTGCTCTTTGCTTTCATTGCTATACTGCAAGATTTTCCAAAGAGGAATTTCACTTAGAACTAGAGCATTATGCCCCTTACACTGGGTAAGCCTTAACACTATCCACCACGCAGTGCACTATTAACCGCCTTACAATAGACAACTGAAGATAGACTGTTCACACAAAATTTGATTAAAAATAATATTTTCTAAGCTTTGTTCGAGCTTTTATCTTATAAGAAACATACGAAAAGCTTCGAAACTGGCATAGCTTCCTTCGTCTGCAATTCGAGCTACTGTTCTCACACACTTCATATCCTTTGGACATTGATTGTCCGATTCCGGTGCGTAAGGGTCGCAGTATGCGTCGGGAATAGCCAGATTACTCTTCAATAAATTGCTGAAAATGTGGGAAACAAGAGCCTTGAAATGATTAAATCACTAGGGTTTGCTTTTAATTAAATGATAAACTACAATAAAGATACCTCTCATTCGCCGATTTATCCGCACAGTGGTAATTGAGTTCGTCGCCAAAAAATTGAACTCCAAGGAGTCCGTAGAGTGACATGAAGAAGAGCAAAAATACACTGACGTTGTAGATTTGATGAGTTGATCGCCTAAGAAGAAAATAATGAAACATTGAACATTTCTAAAGGTGCGTGTTAGGTTATGCTTTGGAATTTTAAATTTAAATGAAAACGTCAACACGCTAAAAGTATCTTTACCGGCATCGTCTACGGAAATGATATGCAAGTAAACTGATAGCTAGCCACTCAATTGCATAAACTGCTAATAAGTTCCGAAAAAGCTGAATAGAAATCAAGTGCGGACAGTACCTCGCATGGGAAAGTTGAGCACTCAATGTGGCCAGAATTCAAATACGATGGGACTTATGATGACCTGACTTTTTGGTATGTCCCATTTATCTCCAATTAGTTCAGTATTCCTTGAGCCTTGATACTTATTTTTGAAATTCGTAAATTTCTTGACATTTAAGCTCTATGTGATGCGAGCTCATTCTATTTTTTACACCTTAAATCAAGCATGACATAGGTTTGAATATGAACATTTTATATGCATATGGTGACCATTATAATCTCAAACCAAAGAAACACTTGAACCAACAATGAACTAAATAGGACAGGTAGATGTTATTTTTTTCACCCAATTAGTGGAACCAGATTGGTCAAAAAGCAGTTTGAAACATAAAATATTTAATAAAATTGACCTAACCTTTTTCATATGGAACATTTTTTTCTCTTCTGACTCCTGGAGTTGGAATTAAAATTGCCAGTTACATGCAGGTCAATTTGTAAAGTACATAGGTATTCCAAACCTTAATTTTAGGCGGACGAAATAATTGCATTTTTTTAAAACTAATTCAGTTAGATCACAGGTTAGTAAATAATAATTCTGGGCAATACTTTTGGTAAATATGAGAAGCAAGACTGACTTGTGATTAATCAATTCATTTCCATCAAATCCTTTGTTACTGTTTTTCTGCACTTATTTGAGCTCAATAAACAGATGGAACCATGAATTAGAAAAAACTATTTACTCCCTATTGGTAATTGTAAGAGCCTCAATTAGATTTTATCGGGTGAGGATATTTACCTATGGAATATTAACCCATAAATCAAATCGAAATTTTTCAATAACCTTACTATATCTCTATAGGTGCTTAACATGGGTTCCACTAGCTCAGCACTGGTGATTTTTACATTTTCTTTCGAGTTTCCAATCTTGCTTCTCTTTCTTCCCTTCACATTCCATTCCAACTGCACATAGTCCTACTCTGCTCGGCTTTTAAGGACTTTCGATTTGAAATGAAATTGCACAGAGTCCAACTCGAATTACGTTTGGGATTATCACTACTTTAGATTTGGCTTGGTTGTCCTTGATTATCAGATCAAGAATAAATGCAAAGTATTGGTTTTACGAAGTAGCAGTAATAAAGAGATTTTAAAATTGGGAAATTTCAAAGATCTCGCAACTTATTGCACAAAATCACTTACTGAAAAATGGCATTAACTCGAGCAGGTGGTAGTTGTAACTTGAGAACAGCTCGAAAAACCCGAATGAGAATGAAAGGACGGGGACAACGAAGAACACTAAGCCATCCAGCAGTTTTAAAGAATTTTTGTTCCTCGTCTAGTCCACTCCACTCTGCACGAATTTCAAAGCACTGTAGTGCAACTGAGGCCCATAAGCAGATGACCATGAAGGTATCAAAGCAATTCCAGGACTGTTGAAAGTATGCCCGATTACGACGAGAAGAGGAATCCACGTTTACCCCCATTGACTGGATAGATTTAAATTAAGGTTAGAATGAAGTTCGTAATAAATGATCCAAAAGGTTACTCAAGAAGTCATAACCTCTTTGAGAGCATGCGTCATAAGAACAGTGCAAAGTTCCAAAGCAAAAGAATTTAAGGAAAAAATATCTAGGTGGAAATTCTCTGCTGTCACATGCAGCAACCACTTTCAACATAATATCATGGGCTTTCAATTTAGATTATTAGCGAATATTGTTAACAAATAATAGTCCATTTCAAAATGCAATCAGTTTAAGTCAGAAAATAAAAATAAATGAATTGAGCAAAGCCAGACATGCATATCTATATAAGCTATTGAATACCAAAGAGTGAAAGATAATTAAAGAGGGAGTTGTGCAAAGCAAAAATTGACATTTAGAAACCAATGTAATAAGAATCGTTTTCTAAACTGACATTAACGTATCGGTGCAATTTCATGATGATTCTACCATCGATCACTATCTAGCTGTAATTCTTACCTTAGCTGCAATCTGTTTTTTGATAAGCTGATTTAGATCCTGAATCAAGCAAATTTTTCATCAGGAAGAGTAAAAATGAACAAATATTTATCATGAAAATTTAGCACACTGCGAGTAAATTTCTCATCGCAAAATAAAGAACAACGTATGAACTTACGTTATTTGTTGACGGAGCTACCAAGCCTTGAATACACATTTTGGTAATCATTTCAACAGTCAGTAAACATGCGACCATAATGTCCACGGCAAACGTAACATACATTAATGATGGTACGTATTCAAAAGTTCTTGGAGTATTTGCACTAACAGATATTAAACTTATGAGTGCAGCCGATCTTAGTAGCATCCTATTGTACATAAAACATAAAATACATCAGGTAAATAAAGTATGTTAATTTCTAGTCTAAAAAATTATAGTCAACAAAATTGATTAAGCGAAGTGAAGTTAATTTTAATATTATAATAATAAAGTAAATATTGTAACTAAAAGTCTTACTTCGCCCAACGAGTATAGATCCATCTTAGTGAATGTGGTTCAACATCATCAGTTGGAAAGTTTAACCCTGAAAGGATGGGCAAAGTCTCCCTTGGACGGCTTGCATCTTTGTCCAACTTAAACATTTTCCGATTTCACATTGATTTATAAGCAGCGCCCAACCCTCATTCGAGGTCAGAAATAATGAGAAATTTTGATGTTTTAAACTACAAGTCCAAGCACTTCCATCTTTTCAAGCATGGTTATTATTTAAAACCTTTACAGAATATAAAAAAATAAAATTGTTGCATGGGAAGATCTTGTATTTACTAATAAAACATTATTCTAATATATTTCGCAACCCATTTGATGAAATGATTTTTTACTTATATTTAGGTTTCAGCACTCAAAACTAGTAAATTAATATGATAAATAATTTCAAAAAGGGATTCTTTTTTAAATTGGGTTTCCTAGTCAGTATCTTTTTGCCTGCTGTGATTTATCGACCATATATGTCTACACATGTTAAAACATTTTTATACTGACTAAATGTCTTTAAGATGAATATTTTAGAATTGCCGTTGGTGAAAATATAACGCTTATTAAAATAACAGTCCTAGTAGGAATCGTGAAGCCACATGCTAAGTTATACTAACTTTTTCCCTATATTGGTTTATTAATAACATGTATAAATTACCTAGTTGATTACGTAATATTCAAATACACATTTGATAAGTAAAACGTTGCACAAATTTATTAGTTTAGAACAGTTTTACGTTAAACTTACTTAAATTAACATTAATATCATGGCTTGATACAGGTTTAAATTTAATTTGAAGCAATTCTGTTTAAAGTACATTTAAATAACCAGTTAGAGATATTGTTAGAGAAAGTGTTCGATACATATCACTCGTGGATTTGCAGTGTCCAGACTGTTTCAATAGTAATAATGAGTTTAAAATGAAAATTTATCAAGCTACCGAAGAGTTCCTACTATTTAACTTTTCTGACGTAAGATTGACATTTCCTTTTGATATAACTATATGATAATAATAAACCCCGATTAATGAAACTGCTTTTGAGTCTCCATTATCTTCATTTTGCGCACATATTACAAAAACTTTTCACTCTCAATTACTAATTGATGCGTGAAACCTAACATCTTAATATCTGCTACTTATTGTGGTGCTATAAACCTAATTACAATGCCTTATTTTTACAAAAAGTTGCCACTTGTTCCCTGCTACAAACCTCTCATTTTATCTCATACGAATACTTAATTGAATTCTTATTTTAGGCTCACTCCATGAATTCCTCTTGAACGAGAAGAATTTTTTAATCGATTTTTACCAACATCAACTGAGAATTCTTTTCGTGTAGCTTTTTGCCTCTAGTCTGAAGGAAAAATCTATTGCTTAGGGTAGAGCTTGTGGGACACGTCATCGCATGTGAGCATAAACAGGCTTGCAGGTGCGGCGTTCAACTTTGCGGATGGATTGGTCGCGGAGGGCGCACAATCAATAGCCAATCTAAAGCCACCATTTATTTTACTAAATCCGCCTTCTGGAATGATTAGCTTCCTGTATATATACCACACCACGCATACCTCGCGAATAAACGTGATCATAGTAATATGTCCGTCTCTTACGGGAGACTCATCAACTTGGAGAAACTATCATAGGGGTTTCTGAGTATAGTCAGGTCTAGTTAGGTAGCTAATCCGCTCCAAGCTTTACCTAAACACTGCGATTGAAATAGCCCCGAATCGTGTTTGAGTGGGTATACTGACGTGCGTTTCTTAATGATTTATATTTACCGAATAGTTACTATTGCCGCATTGATTTATTTAACTCTCGGCGTGCATGGACTTTCGTTTCATCATCCTTTATTTTTGGTTTTATTCTTTGTGGTTGAAATAAGTTGCAATCTATTGGTAGAAACGAAAGTATATTTAAATTTTACGTGATTTTTTTGTTGATATCTGTGCTTTATTGGATATTTGATTCTTTGCTTCCTAATCACTATCCTTCTTTTTCATGAAAATTAAAATAAATCTACCTAAATACAGCTGGGTAAATTCAATTAAAGTAAGGAATGTTCTTCTTTTAAACTATGATATTACTAATGCTGAATCAGATTTCACATAGCTACGTTCTTTATTTGATAATAATGTGGACTTCCAATCAATTATTAGTTAATTTGAGGTAATGCATATAGTTTGCATCAAATGCTCTACCAATATGGATAAGTATATTTTTACGCAGGCTTAATTGTTGAATAAAAAACTGTAATGGATTATTCAATTACCTTCGTATGATTCTTGTTAAATGAATGACTTGACTTATACTTTCTATGGTTCCTCATCACGTTAACTCATTTAATACAATGAGAGCTGTAGATAACATATTAATATGAAACATGCAATTAATCGAAAACAGGTAATCATTTTAACTTCGAGCCGTAACTGACAATAAAAGGCTCTTTGCTCATTATATTCCGAGCTCAATTTGGAGGAGTTGAATTGGTAACCGAAGTTGGCCTTGATTTAGTAAAAATGATGTGCTTCATTTAGGTAGTTTTATAAACATGCATTTATTGAAATACACTCTAAATTTACTTGTAAAAACTAATAATATATGCGATTGCTAGGTGGTTATCCATTTGATAGATTGCACCTAATCGTCTTGGCAATTTCAAAGACTAATTTTTTATATCAGATCGATTACATACTAAAGGGTTTTTTGTCAGAGTATTTCAAATGTAAACATAATTAGCACAATAAAGTCACGGGTTTAGTTTAGCAAAGGCATGGTTATTATCATTCGATTTTAAAGCACTCCGTTGAAAAACTATAGAAATAATAGGATACTCTCTTGGGAATACATAATGTGAACTATGTATGTATATACCCTATCATAAACCACACCACTGGAATAACGATAAATTTACACTAAAACAAATTATATGTCCAAAATGGTGTACAATAGTAAAGTACATGCACAATTGGGTAGCAAATTATTAAAATCAAGTGAAAATAAGGTCAGAGCTTCGGAAATCATGGTTAAATAAGAAATAAACCGTTCTCATCCTAGTTATGTAAAATTATGATTATTTTTTATTTGAATTCATGGTATAAGGTTGTCTTGCATAAATTATTCAAATATTAAGAGATTAAATGAACCAATTCGATTAAATTAATTCAAGCACACAATTAATATATCCCGCTAGCAACATGTAAAGTTGAAACATGAACAAAAAAACATGATAAAGTTATATTAAAAAATGAAATATTTGAAAAGTTAAATTATTTGCATATAAATTTTAATCAGTTATTGTTTAAATGTACCACATCAAACTCATTCTTGTCGACCTAAACCTCAGAAGTAATTGGATTTAGTGAAATTTAATAATTCACATTCGATATGAATAGAGGTAGCTACAACGGAAGTACAGTAAGTTTTCCTTTTATTATTTTTGAAAATAAATATTTTTCACTACAACTAACAATGTATTATATTTAGTTTAGACATTTTTGAAATATGAACTTTAAATGATTTATTCGAATATTTGAAAATTATTTAAATAAAATTATTTACGGCTATTTTATGTGTATTTTATTGTATCTCGTTTATTTAATTTTATTGTGATTCGCAAATATTAAATTCCTTCGGACAATACGATTTATCATAGGAAACGCTGATTTTGTCCAGCAACTGTTAGTCATTGATAGTTTCAAAACGAATTTTAATGAGACAGACTTTGGTATATTCATCTTTTAATTGAATAAGAGTTCTAGTTCTAAAGTTTATAGAGTCTGTTTTAATAAACCTACAATCGTTACCCCTTAACGCCCTTAGAACCGTACCGCCCTCTTTCAATATAAGCCCCATTAACGCTGGACTCGTAACAGAAGGCACTATTGCCGTGTGAACCACGTTCAATACGTCTAGGGCCTTTGCCTGCTATCACCAAAACCCACCACGTAGGCATCAGTTTATTGTGAGACACTCGCGAATTCGGCTGGTCCATTTTTCAAAACAATTATTCGACGTTAAAGGGTTTATGCAAGACAGTAATATTTAAAGGCTTATGATTGATTATTTCCTTTTTGCAAGACTTAACTTTTGAGAGACTATTTTGTATACGCTGCCTGAATGAACTTGCGCACTTTAGTAATTAAATGACTGAAAATAGTATACAAAATACATTACGCGAATAGTGTCAACAATTGTTACTAAGCTCCAGAAACTGTATTTACTGAACTACTATTTTTGAAATTAAATAGTCATCTCTTGAATTCATACAGAACCAACCAGGATAACAGGTTTGCTAGAGAAGACGAGAAATTGGCAGTATTAGAAATATAAATGAAACATTTTTCCTCTGTTCCATTATGATTCTTATGCTTACTAAAATAAAAAATTGCATTTTCATTTTATTACAAAAAAGCTAGAATAGAAATAATTAGGTAAGCTGAATCTGCAATTTTTATTTTCAAGCAGTACACAATTTTTAAAAAAATTACCTGCTCTATTCCCACATTTGAATTAGTACAGAAAATTAAGTAACCAGCTTTGCTAAAAGTATTTTTGCTAACCAAATAAAATTTATTAATATTGAAGGTACATATTTAAGCTATGTGAGAGGGCGTTATATTTCGCATGATTTCTTTTCGGCAAATTAAAAGAGAGAAATAATTGAACGTGATACAGTGAAACGCTTACTTTATTCCTGTAATATTCGGTTTTGAAAGAATACGGATATTATTAAGCGAACTCATTCAAAAGCGCATGTTGCGTTTTCATTTACATGAGCATTTTTATTCCGTGAATTGCAACTGGTGTGTATTCACCGTATATGACCTTTGACTTTGTACCCCAATTTTAATTATAGAAATTAAATTTTGGAAACTTTTCTATTGACGTAGATCATTTTAACTGGTAGCTTGTTACATATTCCACTAAATGTTCGCTAATGAAAATACATAATAAATTTATAAATATATATTTACACTTACCTCTGAGGAAATTTGACCATTTTATCTTGGCATAGCATCAGTTCTTGCCCCGAGTTTAGGAAATTGTTAATCGTTTGTGAATATTTCTAGCAGTTTAAATGGCCTTTCAATGACCTTCTATATGAGATTATGGTTAGAATTTTATTATATTTCATTTATTACTTTGTTCAAAGTACTGTTGCTTAAACTTGAAATATTTATCTGGAATAAATCAACACTCCTCATAACAACTTAGTTTTATACTATTATTCAAGGCTAGGCAACTCGAATTAGTCCAATTTATGAATTTTTTCACAATAATCGACATTTACGTACAGAATATTAGCAGTGACGCTGAAAGGAGACTAGGTCTCGAAATAAGAACAATGGTAATTATTACAATTTAAAAAAAAATATTCGCGGCGTTCTGTTGCCAAGCAGTGAGAAAAATGTCAGAACGGTCATTTAACAAGAGAACAGTGGAGGAAATGTGAGGAAGAAAAAAGACACTAGGCCCATTACCAATGGTCGTTAGTTTTTCCCACCTTGTAGACAATAAGTAGTTGAGCACTATAACTCCATTTACCCTAATTAGCTTTTTGCCTCAGAAGAGTGTTTGCCCAGCCAGAGGTTGATCATTTTCTAATGGGGCAACAGGAACAATTTGTGGGAAAGAAATCGAGGAGAAAGGAGAAAAAGAAGAGGAAAATAGAGCTTCAGGGGAGAAGTCTACCTCTGTGAGTAAATCCTGACAGATTTGGCCAAATTTTGGTGCTATTTAAAAAATACACTTTAAAATATTGTTCATTTTTCAAATTTTTAGGACTCTGGGAAAACAAGTACTGCAATATATATATATATATACATATATATACGTTCTTTTTAAAAGAAATCCGTAATTTCTAAATGCTTTGTGACTAAAAATCCATATATAGTTTTTTCCATTTTCAGTACATTTTTTGCACTGACGCTAACCATATTTCATTTATCGTCGCTTTATTTATAGAATTAAATATACGTAATAACTGTACAAATCGTAAAAGTTTGTTTTTTTAAAAAAGTGGAAATGTTATGGAAAAAAGAGAGTGAAGCTTTCCTATCTTCTTTTATATAACTAAAATCAGCTGACCGTAGACTCATATTTTTTCCTACACTTTCCATTATGAGAGTCAGAGGTCACGAGATCAAAATCTATCAAATTATTTTTGACTGATCAGACTGACCGAACTCACCCTTTAATTCTTTTCTTATGCGGTAAAAAAAATTTTTTGCCACGCAAAAATCGAATATTTTCGCTTTATATTTTTACTACTGGCTAGACAATTTTCGAAAATTGAAAACCTCTAAATAATAGGTGAATAGTTTTTTCTGTTAGGTTTGAATAAAATCAAGAGATTTGCCAAGGCTATTTGAATTCTGGATTTAGCTGAGTGTTCACTTCTTTCTCAATGAATAGGTTTAAATTCTTCATACTGTGCAAGTTCAGAGTTGCGATATCGGAACTTATTCCCAGGTTCTAAAATGATCTATTTGCTGAAGTTCTTGGGAGTGCTATCGCAATCATTCGTATCTTATGACCGTCAAAACTTTAAAAATAGGTTGTGTAATTAAATCAAAGCTTATTGAAGAGTTCCATTTGATTCTCAAATAGGATTATCAACTTTGGTTTACGGAGATCGAATTAAATTGGTATATATCAATACTTTTTTAATCAAATATTACATGACTGCTCTTTTACTTGTTCAAACAACCAAATGCCATCCTCTACGAATCCAGACATAGAAATTTTTTGGAATTTGCTTATAATTTGTATATTTATAGGCCTGATTGGGCAAGATTAGGTATTGGGCCTAAATTCGCTGCCAACACTATGTACCACGCATCCCAGCACGCAATCATCGATCGTTCCCACAAACACCCAATCAGATTTTAGAGTGTGCGCATCCAAATGCAAATGCACGTCAGCATATGACCAAATATTTTAATACCTAGTTTTACCTCTATCCGCGTTTGTCCATATTATTAGGGTTAACCTCGCCAACACCACTGTAATAAAATCAGAATCAAATACTGGTGTCAAGATTAGGGTTAGGGTATCTAAAGGATGTTGTTATAATTTTGTGCTATTCGGTCAAACTTGTGAATGATCATCAATCACATGTTAATTAAAAGAGAAAGAACTAAATAAATACTATATTTTAGTTTTCGTTCCAATGGTGGGCTTCTTATTGAAATAATTGCTTTAGTATGAATGATCAAATATTGGAGTTTGAAATCACAAAAATTATATAATGTAAAAAGTACGCTCATTTATATTCTGCTGTTTTAGTTGAAAACTGTTTAAAATGGTTCTTTTGCCATTTTCGCAAACCACAAAATAGGAATGAACGTGTGTACGCTACGTTGAGAAAATGTGGATTAATGAACGATGTGAATTCTGACTTTTTAATTCCCCCAAATATACTTTCCTTTTGGACAGGGATAAGTTTTAACCAAATGCATGCCCTCTAAAGAGGTTTTACATCAAAAATGTTTGAAGGCAAATTTTGCCGGCCATTACTTGAGGTCAAAATTTTCAAAATTAATCAACCTCCCTTTCTACGTATTACATGGATATATGTTTACTTTTTTACCAACACAGTAATCTCCTTCAAATCCTCTGTGACTTATTGCCATCTAATAGAGTCAGTGTTCATCATACGATTGCTAACTATAACCATACGAATATGAAGTCTATTTAATAGACCTTAACTAAGGTTGTTCGCAAGGAATAGATGCTTAAAGATACTATTTTTAATCTAAATCTACAAAGTCTTTCTTGAGATATAAAGAAGTGTAAGGAGAACGTAAGAATAAATGAAATAATTAAAAATGGGAAATCGAAACCCCATTTATTTTCTGAATTAACTACCAAAAAACGGCAATACTTTGGTGTATAAAACTATTCCAGATTTAAAATATCAAAAGTATTGCGCTTTACTTAAAGCCTAATACATTTAGTTCTTTTATAAATAAAATTTGATTCTGTATATTAATATAAATGTTTGTTACCCTGGATGGGGCTAGAGAGTAGATATTTTAAGCACGGCCCCTAAGAAACCTCCATTTTAACACGCAAGCAGAATTAACCAATGCACTTAGCCATCGGAAACAATGAATGCGCACTACCCCGTGAACTCCGGTTTAAGATCGAATAAAGTGTCATTGAATTTGTTTGGTACCGACAATCAATTTCTTTAATTTAATATTTTTATTGACGATAAAATGAAATGGTCCTTAATCTTACTGGTGAGTACTGGATGCAGTAAGCCGATATGTGTAGAACTCGAAAATGTCAATTTGCCAAGTATTTGGCTTTCTAGAAATATATTTAAAAAACTTTCCTGCTTGCACCTACTTGCACCCCACACACTCGCCGTTTCTTTTTCTTACATTGCGGTGGTTTACAATGTAGTTCAACAGAATGAATTCACTAAGTTAAGCTCGTTTTCCATTATCATTTACAACGTTTTTTTCGAAGTACTTGTTCAGTGCTTCCTTACTGAGGAATTTAGTTTGCTATAACAGGGTAATTCAACTTGAGTGAAGAAATGAAGTGGAATTCTTCAGCACTTTTTACAACTAAAATAATATATCCTTCCTTTAATAATTGTAGTGTTATTAGCACCGACTGAGAAAATAAAGATTATTACTTCAAACGGGAAAACATTTGAAATTTAAATTGCTGCAAAACTAGCTTCCCCAATAATGACAGATGGTTGAAATCAAGTACAATTTGGGAATTAGTTAAAAAAGTACTTCTATTTTTTATTATTTAGGTTAAAACTTATATTTAATGGAAATAGTTCGAGATTATGAATAATTGGGGCGTTTTATCACTGAAAATAAACATTTTCATTTATTAGTAATGATAGCATAAGGGTACGAGCTTGTATGACTTTAAACTACCAGAGCTAAATGGAAATCACTCAAGATAACTATTCTATTAACCAATATAACAGATCGATACATTTGGTTCACATTCAGATATCGATCATGCTTAGATTAACACACAAGTTCCATTACAATTGAAGCTTATTTTAACAAATCCTTTCAGCAGAGTTATTGCTAAAAGAAAAATAATGTACATTCAGAGAGTTAGAAATTTTCACTTTGTTATACAGCATAAAAAAGATGAATAAAATAAATTTTGCATTTTAAAAAGCTGTCTTTTAAGTGAATAATTAAATAATGCAATGTCACCAAAAAATGTAATATCCAAGAATGCAACACATACCACTCACAACTGAGATATTAGATTTTTTCTGTGTTAAGTACAATTTGCCTGATTATTGTCTAATAATCTTAGTCTTGGAGATGATTTAATTTTGAACTTTAAAAAAATGATGAAGTTGTGTGAACCAGCAGTTTATTCAAACTAATTCTGTTCAGAAGATGTACTTCCAATAAATAATAGTGAGGAAGGATGATAAAATTGTCATTCCACTTTGGAAAGTTAAATCTTTAACGTCCAATATCACAGATCGTATATCTTTTTTCGTTTATCAAAGCATTTGTAGAGAATTTAATGATCGCTGTTTAGCACGAGCGCATGAATTATTTTTATTCAACTTATTATTATTTTATTTGCTCACCATTAAATTTTAAAGCCTATAATGTTAGCCGAATAATGAAAATCTAATTGGAAAATTCCAAGTAAACTGACTATCTTATAACTTTTTTATTTGTTTATTAATTTCTTGAATGGGCAATGCTCATTAAAAAATTACGGGGTTTCACCTTCAGAGTTATATGCTCTGTTGATGTTAGGTGTGTTCGTTTCACAAAGAAGCACTTTGGATTTTTCAAAATAATAAATTTGAAATTATATGAGCCTTCATTCCAAATGACCAATCGGAACACACGGCCATGAATTAGGTCGGAAAACTGGACGATATCTTCAGGAATTTGTGAATCGTGACATTTTACTATACATTATGAGCCCGAAATTCATAAATCGCAAAACTTGTGCAATGTTCAGAGTTTATTTTCCGGTTCAACCAAATGCCTTTAGTCCGTAAAATCACCCATTGTTCAACACGTGATCGAAAATATTGCCATAAAATGGAGATAAACTTTAAATGAATTAATTCCATTGGAACTTCTGAGATATAAAGCAGCCATATACTGCCAACAGTGAAACTTCTGCAGGAAGCAGACCAAACTAGGTTGGATGCTCTCAAATGTTAAAATGAATCCAGAGCCCTCCCAAATTGATGGGAAAAAGAATGAGGTTCAACAATGCGTGTTTTCGATAATCGAAAATGAGTGAGATAGAAAAGAGAAAGAAGCAGGGACGACTTGCAGATTTCATGTCTATTGTTCGCTGTTGTACAACTGACATTTAAGATGTAGATATGAGTCAGTAGATAGGCACTGCCTAGCTGATAATTCAGGTATTGGCAACAGACTGGGATTATTTAGTGCTGTATTGATTAAATTTGCTGCTGCCCCCAATCTCCTCTGAAACCCCTATCGCCTAATTTGGTGCCTTTATCCGAAGTATCAAGATATCCTTTCAGTAAATAGATAGATCTTTGCCCATAGATACTGTCTTTGCAGGAATAGTCAACTCCAACAATAAAGAAATTTCATTTCAATTAGCACTGCAACATTCAAGAGCTGCTGAATGGCGGTATTGTACCTGTGGCACACATAGAGACAGAATTTACAACTCAGCATAAAGGTATGTTAACCGTAATTCTAGTGCCTTACAATAAGAAGACGGAGGGTTCGGAAAGGTATTAAGGGTAAATTCGGGACTACAGAGAGTTTCAGGCCATTTAATTTTTATACTCGGGTTGTGTAAATTTGCTAAGTGGATGGTTCGCATTCCAAAGTAGAAGTTTTATATACTGGTAGTTGAACCATCGGGTGAATTCTCATCTTTGAAATACAGTGCTTATTAACCGCCTTTTAATAATGATTATTTCTACACTTTCGACGATTGAGATAATGGAATGATCATATACGATATTAAAGCACTTCATGGGCTCAAAATAGCCGGGCTGTAATAGCCACAGTTTTAAGCTTAGTAGAGCACAATGTGAATGTTAGGTGAATATAAATGAGCTTTGAAACAAATTGATATATAATTAGTATCTAACAGTCAGTTTGCGTGTGGGTGTGGGTGTCACCGAGAGTGCATTCGTCGTAATCATCTTGTATTCATAATTAGTAGTGGATTTCTGAGCATGTGACTTTATTTACCTCTCCATTTATCCCACAGTACGTGCAATTTCTCCAAGGGTCGCACATATATCTTCACTTATTAGTTTATGTTTCAGGCAGTTCATAAGCTCATCTTGTCTATTCAAAAACGAAAACGATTATCCGAATTAGTTAAATAGCTATCAAATTAAAATTGGGTCTCCTTATTCGTGTTTTGATTAAAATCGAATCTACTTCGTTAACTAGTCAAAACAATGTTCAGAATGGAAGTAATCTTTTCGAAACTTAGTTGAATATATAAGGTTAGCAAATTCGCTTAAAAGTAGAAGGTCTAAGAGACAACTGACTTCTGTACTAAACCAAGTTACATCCCTTAGAATTTCCAAGCACATGTGTTGCACACAAACATTCCTTGACAAAAGATTAGTATTTCAATAACTACTTCATGATTACTCAGACTCCCAGTCAGATCTTTCGCCACAGAAATGTCACAATTAAAGCAGTTCAAAAACGCAATTACGCATGTCAAATAAGCAGAGTAAATATCTCTTCAAGAGGTCATATTTGGTAAACATGATTCGCTGATTGCACACCACTTCGGTGATTAATTAAAAGCAACTTGATCCTGACTAACATACTAGCTATATGCTATTCGACGCAAATGGAGATATTCACCCGAAATGCGGCATTTAGTTATTCATTCGTGAGCTGATTTGGACTTCAGCCGAAATCTTTGTTTGTTTCAAATTTAACCCAGTACCTTATATTAAATACTAGCTTCTTCTTGATGTTAGACAATTTTTTTGAAAATTGTAAAATTATTTTCTTGCATTACATTTGTTCTTTTAAAACATAGCTTCCATGATTTAGTTAAGTGAATTTATTTTTAATCACTTATGCTAATATGATTTAATTTTTTAAGACTTACTAAATTAAAGTATTTTTTAACAACACTGATAGAAAGAATGACCTCACAGTTTTTTTCTGAAATAAACTTACTATTTTTTATTATATAGAACAATGGATAGTTGGCACACATTTTCTTTTAATTGAGAGTGGTTTTGTAAGATTAGTGATATTAAAAACCAAATGTTCGATAGAGAATATGATCGCAAAAATCAGGAATAGGATCTGCTACAAATCTTTGAGGATAAATAACATGATTTTCAAGAATAACAGGTACTGGGTGGATAAAATCAAATAAAGCAATTTGAAGAAACATTGACAGATCGAGACGCGTAATCAGATTTCGATGAAAGTTAATGTAGAATTGTAATAGGACAGTGCTTCGAGATAACGACTAGAATTATTTCATGAGATCAGTTCTACTTAGTATCATTAAAAATTATTAATTATAAATTATTATAAAAAACTGTAGTTATGAGAAACTTTTGAGAGTCTAAATTCAGATTCTTAAGTAATAGACAATCAGTTTAAATTCAGATAATTTGAAGGCCAATATATCATAGTCAACGGAAAATATTCTGATTTCAAATGTCATCAATTTCGATATAGCTAAATGAACAAATTCGAATCTTTTGTCAATACTGGAAATTACTGGAAAAGTGTGAAGTTTTATTTTGTCTTTCCTCTTTTCAAGAAAGGTTACAATTAAAAATTTTAATACCAATTGCATGATGTAAGCATTAAAGTATATAAAATGTTATTAAGTCACAAATGTGAAAAGACTTAATTTCTATCTTAATTAGAGATAGAGGGAAATGAAAATATCCAACTTTTGACAACGTAGAACAAATCATTTAAACCGGGAATCATGGGAATGTTAAAATATACCTCAAATTTTCTAACAGAAAAAAAAGTAGATGCAACAAGTAAGAATAATTCCACATTGAGAGACTGTAATTCCGTCAAGTATGGCTTTGCTTATATGGATCATTCATAGCAAACGCTCAAATTTTGAGGCCTTCTACACTCCCTATTCAAGATAATTTAAAATTAGAGCAAAGGTATGTGTAAAGAGCCTTTGTGCTTTCTTCCTATATGAATGAGCTGACAGAAGTTAATCGATTGCTTTTCTTCATGAAATCTATAAATGGATTTCAACCAGTCGTTTCTAAACCTAGGACTTCTTCTATATGTATTCGACCTGCTTATTACCTGAAGGGTGATATGCTTGAATATTGAAACAAATGAGCTAGACATTCGGCGGATTAAATCGAATGTTGCCTTGCTATAACTGAATCGCGTTCAAATTTAGCTAATCGGTTTCTCAATTTGATTCACCAACTGTCATAAGCAGTCCTGAAAATGTGAAATAATATATTGCCACACACACACACACTGTTAAATAGTTTTTGACCAGATGTCTATTTAATGCAATGAGCTATCTGTATTTATACTACGTGAGGGGGTTGAAACAATTAGTCTTTTTCAATCAAGAGAAAGTATTTACTCACGCACATTAAGGAAAGTTGGCTGAGTAGAAATGGGGAGCAATGTCTATACGCCAAAAGGGTCTAAGGATATTTGCTCTTTCGATTTGTACTGCATTCATTGCTTTTTCAACTTTCGAGGCCTCAAATTTCAAATTCAAAATCAGCTTTCTCATTTCTAAGTAAATCAACGAGTTTGACAACCACAATTAAGGCAATAAATTAATAGTAAGAGTCGACCATGTGGTCAACCGTTTGGGATATTTGTTTTTGTGGTCAAGATACTAGACGAATGGTAAAAATAGCATTCAATATGATCACCCTAAAGTCATGAGGTCGATGCTGAACACCGCTATAAATGGTCGGATATATTAGTCACTTTTGGTTAGAAAAGGCAACAAAACATGAAGTGTCATGCAAAAAATGTTTTACTTCAGCTTCAAGTGATTCCACAATTAAAGTATAAAATTTATTTCCTTAAAATCGAACTGATAAGGCAATTAGAAAATCAGAATTATGCAAATGATTGAATTATATCGGATAATTTCATTGTAATTAAAATTTACCTGCGAGCTTTCATTTCTCCTATCTGACACGTGATTCAATCTGACACGTTTTTTACGAAATTTTGTTCCAGCAAAATGATCTAATCCAGTTGATGTAATATACAAAATCAAAAACATACTTTCGCTATCTCATTGTTCAATGTTGGTCTAAAACGGTGCATATTTATGCCATCTCGTGGGAAAATTTAAGTATAGAGAACAAACTCTAATTCCAATAACCCGTATTTTTATCATCAAATAGCAAACTTTATAACTAAACAGGCTTCCACTTTTCTCGGCTGGATAAAGAGGCATACTTGATTCTAAAGTTACAATTGGTTTTTTGTTCTTCTGTTTTATTCTACATCTTTGTATTCAAAGTGATGAAAGAACGTGCTTTGGGTCTTTCTATCAAAATAACACTTTTCAACAACCGAGATCTGCGTACGAGTCAACTTTATATGATCAAATTTTTTTTCCTTTTGAAACACCAGATAGGATGAAGATAAAATTCAGGTTACGAGTTTGTTAAATTTCTTCGATTTGATTTTTTGAGAATTAACTTTGATGATTAACCGGTAGATGTTTCAATCGCAAAGAATTTCTGTTATAAATAAAATAAGTGTTCTTTATCCTCCAATTTTGATTTTATAGAAATATGTATGCATAAATCGTTACTTTCGAATCAATGTATCTTCTTAATGCAATCATATTATTTAAAACATCGAATAATAACAAGCAAGTGTAAAATTAAGAATAATATTGAATTTATATTTTGATGAAGAACCAGAAAGAAATTCGTATTCAAATTATCATATATATATATATATATATAAGTATATTTACAAGATTCTTCGTTTCTGACTTATTTGATATACAAATATATTCAAAAGATACAATGGTTAAGCTTTCATTAAGAATTTTTCAAACTATTTTACCTCACTAAATAACATGTCTCATAAAATTTTAATCAAAGAGAAGAATAGAGCTGAATTTATTGAACTATTTACTTTATTTTACTATCCTATTAAGTTGGCTAAGTGAGTATAAATGAACTAGAACCATTTAATTCAATTTCGCCATCGGATGAGTAATATTGAAATTGGTGAGGCGCGTTATCATACATAAGAGAACGAAATAAGGTAAAGCATAACTCTTCTCGATATATCAATCATTATTTCAAAATATGCTAAAATATATATGGTAAATATAAATGTTATTTATTCATTTATTTATACTACTTCGAACCCATCAAATATTAAGTGACCGAATTTAGTCAAAAGATGTAGCAGATTGGCTACCTAACTAAGCTTGACAATACTCAGTAACCTCTATGGCAGACTCTCATAGTTGGTAAGACCCCCGGAAGAAACTGACGTATGGCAGGAACATGCTTATTCTAGACATGCATGGCGTGGTGCGTGAACAGGGAGGGAGCTTAGTCATTCAACATGGCGGATTAAGTAAAACAAGCGATTAATTGGCTATTGGCTGTGTCCTCTCTGCACTCAATCCGTACGCGAGGTTGAACAACCGCACCTTCAGCCACGCTGTGGGCTCATGCGATGACGTGTCCCACGAAGAGCAGTTAATGCAATTCGAAACAAAAAAACAAAAAAATTTATGGCTCTTGTGCTTCAGATAAAAGAGCAAAATAAATAGCATTTTTAATGCCATAAATTGCATTAAAATCATACATTTGCCATTTTTACTATTACCATTTACACAAATCCAAATATAAAGAAAAATTACTTTCTTTTCTACTCAAAATAAATGCTTTTTGACTTAATGTTATTGCCAATATTAGGACTTTGAAGCTTTATTTTTTGTGGGGAGGAGGGGGGGGGGGGGGGGAACCTTTGTCTAGGACGCAGTGGTCCAACTGACTATTTGATAAAGCGATGTGTTTCAAATGCTCTCTCATTCAATTTCGTACTAGCATTAGTACATATCAGAGGTAACAAGAGTTCACTTGAGGTTAGCACTATTAGGAGACAAGTAGAACGAGAATTTTTGCAATTATGAAACAGACTAATAATAATAATATGAAAGAAATTTTTCCCTATTCTTTCTACTACGTTATGTTTTTTTGTTTATTAGAAATCGATTACAAACGCTTATGATAATTTATTGAGGAGTAAAATTAAATTATGGCTCATTCAAACATATTCCATTGGAAGATTAAAGTAGCAGCTCGGGTATCTAGGTTACATTTACCATTCTTCAGGCTATTTCTTCTATCTTCACTGCAAAAACAGGATGAAGGGTGAAAAGGGATCTGTGATGAGCCGAGTTTATTGGAAGGGAGCCATGATCCAAGATGCTGGTTACATATCATGTGTGCATAGACAAAGAGGCATTATATCGGTTGATAAAAGCAAATTTGAAAGTAGAGTTTGGGATGACGACTAGGTGCTCGGACGGGTAAGGCGTCGCAGATATGAATTTTAAACGCAGTGTACCAGCACTCTGATCAAGATGGGGACGTTGGCACCTGACGCCACTTTTGGGGAGAGGTCGTGGTTGCTGCCGCTTGACTGAGCTGATGCAAGATCAAAAGAAAATTTTAACTCGAGAAAGTTGAATCTTCTTTTTCACAAAACACCTTTACCGTTACCATTTTACAAAAGAATAAAGTAGTTAGATAAAACTACTATGGTCTCACTATTAATAATATTCTTAATTTTAAAATTTATCTACGAAGACCGAATTATGGGAATAATTAACTAATACAATTTGTTAATGAATGATTAATAAAATCAGATTCCACTTAAGCCTCTTTCTATAGGATAATAAACTTTAGCGTCCAATACGCGCTTTTAATTTCAAATTTTTGACTTCAGTTTTAAACACTGTCAAGGCTATCAATGCAAAGAAAGTTTAACTTCAAATTTTTTCGAGTTAATTTTTTGATGGGCAATGTTTTTCTTGAAATCTCAAGAGAGTTGTCTAAAATCATAGGCTCTCGACAGTATCATCGTGAAATATTTGATTCTTGGATTAAGAAATATTAATTAAATATTTTAGAATATTTCTAAACAATCTTAATTAATGAATGCATAAAACCAAGTACTTAACTGAAAAATAACTAACTCAATCAAAAAATGAAACTCAATTTTTCACCTTTTAAATTTCGTTCTTTTAGCCATCCTTTTAAGTAACAATTAAAATTATTCAAAATTTCAAAATGAATAACAAATTCGGTTAGCTTACTAATGCTCAGTTACAGTCTACTATTATGCTTCTATTTGACAAAGAATCTTAGAAGTACATTTTTAATAACATGGCTTCGTTAAAAAAGGCCTATATTTTTATTGAAAAAATCTTTTACATGTTTTAATAAACCGAATAAAAATATGAGAAAATTTAACTTACAGTGACATTTATCATTTGCACATTTTCTTAGATGTTGATATCAAGCAATCCACTTTTGCATCAAACTGATCAAAAAAGATTTTTTGTGGTGATACTTTTCTGCAGGTCGATGTAAGATAGCCTTCGCGTAGTTTTTACAATCGTAATCTTATAATACCATCAGTATGGAGCTGTCAGTTTAAGACTGCAGCCAATTTTGGCGAGTTTAGGACAAAAATCGATTAAAAATTGAGAATTTGCCTTGGAGATTATACTGACAAACGAATAAAGACGGACAAGCAATAAAGTTAAAAGTTTAATATACTCACGGTCGTAATCTATGGTGAGGTCTCAGTGGATGTGAGTGTGGGCGATAAATAAGTTTTTCAGGATTATTTGCGCCCGTGGTACATAGACAAAAGAAATAGAGGTCATGAGATCGAGGTCTGTTGGTGGACATTCATCAGTTTACGAACACAGTCGCACTGGTTAACTATGGTCAATAGAAAAGATGATCTAAAGTGAGTTTTTCACTGGGAGGCTCTTGATTACCTTCCTTCTACTCAGTTGAATGATATGAAACCTCTTCTAATGGGCTTGGAAAGTTTTTCGATAATGTAATCGTCGGTGACTCCGTGATCAATGTCCACTTATTTCAAGTCAGAGATCATCCACATTCAATGATGTGGTTGAGGCTAGGGGATACCTTTCTATTATTCAAATTAACCGTTGGCAACCATTGCCTTTGTCTGAAATGTTTTGGAAGATTTGTACCTTGATGGTTCACTGTTAGAGAACATGAACCACTTCTCCTCACTACACCCTCCGTGATGGTTGACTGTGCTAATTATTTCTTTTTGGAGCATTCCATCAGAGTGGCTCTAGGATAAATTCCTTTTGCTAAATCAACTGTATAACCATTTAATTTAATAGAGTGAAAGCGTTATTGAATTTTTGTAATCAAACATCGTCAAATATTGGTTAGTCTTTATTTTTTAAAGATTAGTTACTCAGACACTTCGGAGGAGACTTCTGATGAGGATGAACTATTGCTCAGAGCTGAACTCCGAGAACAGGAACAGCGAGCACTTTTTGATCTTGATCTGGCTGCGGTGAGTATTATTATTATTAACACTGTTACCATAACTTCAAACAGTTTATCCTCACAATTTCTTCTACTGTTTTCATCTAACTTTATTTTTGCCATCTTATATAGACATTTCTTCTCTTCCCACTCCTAGTTTATATCCTGTTGGCTATTATTGGCTATATTATTACAGTATTGGCATAAAGCTAACACCACATTATTCATTTACGTTACTAGGAATACCACACACTAGTATTACTAATTAAAAGATGACACAGGTTGTCATTTTGGTTTTTTTCATTAAGTTTGTGAACGCTTAAACACTAATTCATTTTTAAGTTGACAATTTTCTCAAAGTTAATTTTCGTAAATTTCTCTTAAACGACTTCAATTCCTTGCAGTTTTGTAAAAATCCAACAGAACATGCTATTTCGTTTTTTTTTCACAATGAGCCAATGAAACGGGGCAGGATTAAAGGGAGGGAGGGGGATATACCAAGTGATGTCGAATAAAAGCAGTGCCAATAGATGATAGTAAGAAAGTAGTAAAATACTTGGCAGGGACAGCATTTTAATGATAAATAGGTGAATGAGAGAAAGAGATAAATAAATTGAAATATGAATGCTGATTTAGGCTTGGTAGCTGAGAAGCTGATAGCAAAGCCAGACCAGCACGAGCCAAGCTGGAGAAGGTGCCTATTGAGTAGAAACCGAATATGGGCATTTGTGTAAATTGATTTGTTGAATGGTAGATATTAAATTTGGGTTATTACCTGGTGAAGATTTGAAACCCTCATGGATATTAAACATAGCCATAACTATGTGTATTGACGTTAAAGGCCTCAGCACAGCAATTAGTAAGCGAGCGCCAGGGGGCCTTGAGACGGTTTTGGTTACGGTTACATGAACTAATGTTTCTTATTAGAAGTGAATATGTACAATTTATTTTAAAAATAAATTAAGATCACATAATAAAAATGCAAATTTTATAATTTTATCGTCTGATATAAACATAATATAAACGTTCTGAAAAAATGTCATAACGATCATTGCAAAGTAAAGCTACAAGTTAGGAATCGAAAGCCTAAATTTGTTTTGAAATTTTCTATGCAACAGCAGTAAATTTATTTTTCAATCTTGTTTATATTAATGCTTTATTATTATTATTCTAATTTGTCATTGTGTATCGTTCGTTGTTTCATCATTTATTCGTGTTTTAATTATTGACTACTTGACCTCGTTTTGAAATGAAGACATTAAAATTACTACACTACGTATAGCTATACGGCTTTCGTATCCAGATTAAAAATCGAAATTAGCTAATTTGATTTAATGTACAATTTATATATAATGCGCTGCAAAGTGGGAATATTTTCTTAGCTGAGGTAAATTCGCAGTAATAAATCGATTTAATTTCTTAGATTCAATTTATTTTAAATAGATGATGAGATGGTAATTAACTTCACATAAGTCGGTGGATTGGCACATTAATTCGAGTCTTTGTTGACATTTATTATTAAGCAAAAATGATATCTTCATCGAATTCTGCCATAAACTGGCATTAAGCGTATTTGAAATAAGGCACATCAGGATTTTTTGTATCGACGTCTATTCCCGTAGGATTTCTTTTCGTATTCACACATTCAAAATTCATTTTGTTAAAAGAATAGTTTAAATTAAAAAAAGCTTATTATTATTACCATAGTAATATCCAAGACTTTGCAACTTTTATTGCGACAAGCGACGATCGATTTTGGACTCGAGTTGAAAGTATTTCGAATTTCATGATTCCTCCTTTGAGGTGTAATAAATCCATATCTGCCGTGTCTTAGCCCTTATTGACTAGTATTACTTAGTCAAGAAGGGTCGTCCTTGCCGCCTTAATTCACTTCTCTTCTTCCAACGGCTGAGAAGGCAAGTGTTCTAACACGATATTTCGCAGTTAGCAGGTTTAGCAGAGCAAAGATGGAATTGATAAAATATCTTAAGTTACCAAAACTCCATAAACAGTGCGCACTCAAGGCAAATTGAATGATTATTTACAATAATGTAAAATAAAAATAATTCGCTTATTCAGCAGTAAATCAATGGGTTTTTTTATTTTACTCGAAATTATTCAATCATGCTTTCGATTTTTAATAGATGCATTGCAATGGCAAGTTATGGATTTTTGTCTAAAATATATGATTATTCACTTTCACGTAGGCTAATGAATTGCAACGTCTTGATTCTCATCTGATAGCGTTTCGGAGCAACTTTAGTGACATTCATTTCCGTAGCTTAGCCGTGCACACAATAAACGTTGAACAAGAAAATGGTGGCTCGTGTTTTTAATCTTTGACTTTGGCTCAAAATTGTGACGTTGCTAACCGGATGGAGAGAAGCCGTCTCACAAATTCCAAACTTGTGCTGTAGCAGGCGTTTGCTTCTGTAGTACTTACATGATTACCAATATGTCTGTTTTACGTAGTTATCACAGAATCACGCACAAATGACACCAAACCAAGCGAACCTTCTCAGATTACCTTAATTAGCCACTTCTTACAACTTTACATCTACGCCCGATGATTGAACGTGCATGCCAAGGTGTCATATTTCCTACACTCTTGCTTTAGCTTGATGTTCACTCATTTTCCTAGTAATCAGTCGATACTATCTCTTCAACTCAACCCCTAGTCTTCCGATTTTTTTAAAAGCCGTTTGGCTCTCTCAAAGCCAAAAAGATATTTAATTAATTGGGAGATTGCTTTAGTTTGAAATGGCCGGATTATTAAAGTAGTTTTTCTGCCGGGATTAATGCCACCTTATGTCCTTTTAATTTTAAATGAATTTGAGTCGATTTGTAACACGAAAGATGCCTTTTAATTTACAAAAGATTCCCCAATTTAAAGCTGAAAACTACCATAAAATGTCAAGTAACCTTCCTGATCGATATTCGTTAATAGTACCTCTTCACTGATTTACCACCCTTAGAAATAAAATGGAAGACCTGATTCAAACAGCTTAGTTTGCTTTAATGACAGTATTTGACTACCATCAATTCAGCGCCAAATTTGATTTAATGAAATAAAATAAGGGCAACACTTTGACACAACAGTGACATAAAATAAAATTTATCTTTCGTAACTAAACTAATTTCCTTTGTTACAAGTTACCTTTCGATTCTTGCCTTACAACAATACATATAGTAATGCACCACTTTTAAACTAATTTATCGGGTGAGAATTGAATTTCATATGGGTTATGCATACGTTTAAAGCCTTAACTTAGGTTTTAGCTAGAATAAGTGATTGAACCTAACCTTACCCGACAAACTGCACTAGCTCATCTGAAAGGAGTAGGGAGAAGGTAACCTGGAGCGTTCATTATGAGGTACTCGCAGTCTACCACAATTTCTATTGTACGAAATTAACCAGTGCACACATTAGCAGTTGTGGAATTTTAGACATCTATCATGTTATCTTTAACTTGACAGACATGTTCATGGATGTCGAAAGCTTATTTTTCCGCATGAAATAATTCCAAATCGACACTTAACGGCCAAAAGAACTTTAACAAAGAAGAATAGTATTAAATTAATGCTCTCCTTTTTGAACGTTCAACGATACGATATTCTGCTTTAGACCTATCCTACTTTGGTCCATTGAGGTGAAATAGAATATCAACAAGCTCTAATTGCAAGACTTCTACTTTGCCATTTCAAGCATATATTCATTTTGTTTGGACAAAAGAATAACTCACACTTTTGCTCAAGTATTGAATTTGTCGAGATCTTGGTATTCAATTCTGTAATTGTTTATCGAGTTAAATAATTTTTGTCCTGTCTTCAGTTCGTTGTTATATGCATGTCCATTATTCGAACTTTATGCTTTCATTAATTTTTCTTGTTAGTTAATACCGGCTTATTGACCTTTGCTCCTCGACCTAGTCATGTTCCTATATACTAATCAATGAGATGCAATTCTTCACTGAAAAATGTCTTGGTGTCTCGAAGGTGTGAAAGTGTGATATGCCCTACTATGGATCTCATAAGCATCCGTATTTCCTACGTTGGCGATTTCATAGCATATATTCACTTTACAATAAGAGTATATTACGTTTAAGCTTTCTTGTCTTTCTTTAGAATGCTCCAGTTGCATTTTGCATACGAACGTATGTGGATTTCGACGGTCTTTTAAATGGAATTGACGCCCCGATACCAACAAAAGTAATCTCGTTTTCAGCAAAGGAGTTCATTCAAGTGAAACGACGCTTCGATCAGAATTGGTGGATTGGTCGGTTAGTGAGAGAGGATGCCCCAATCGGATTTATCCCAAGTCCGACTAAGTTGGAGACATTGAGACATTCAATGCAAACCAATTTGTCCCAACTTCTTCTCTCAGAGGCTCTGAATGTGGCCGCTTCTACTGGAACTACCACAGTTGGTGGGAAGTCAGGCTCTATTTCTGGGACAGCTGGATCTGCCACACACTCTTCTGGCAAAGGAGGGGGTAAGAATAATGTACTAAATGCCCATCATTAGCCGTTGCAGGAGTCAAAAGTTGACACGCTTTGAGTCACTTTGTACTATAAAATGCAACAGCATGCATTGATCATCTAACCACCTAGATCTCTATGCGAAAGTCTCTTAAACCTCATATTTGGGTTATCTAGTTCCTCAAACAGTGTTTAATTTTAATAATTAAGCTTCTTCCACTTGGCTCAAGGGTGAGTAATGTAGAAATAATAGATTCCCCAAGAATGATGTCGATAAGTCTTTCCCAGTCAATTCTCTGATTTACCTGTTATAGTCGTCTGTAACTTTCAAAATTAATCTTAATACAGCCATTCTTTAGCACATTACAATTAAAGTATGCTCTAAATTATTACGGAATATGGTTAATACATATTAAGGATAGGTGTAAATGAAATACATTTTAGCTGAAATAAATTGTTCGTATAGAATGAAGAGAACATAATTGAAATGATAAGAAAGTCATTATGCATAATTAATAATTTCATATTTTTATAGCAACTTAAAATATAGGCTTGTTACTTTTATTCATTTTTTTCACAATATATTTAAACCATTATGAAGTATTTTATTTAAAAACTATGCGCTTTGTGCATACCTGATAAATTATAGAAACCATGTTCAATTAAATTTGCAGTTTTAGAACATTTTTGATCTATTAATAGTTGGAATCAAATCTCATTCGTTTAAAATTATCAAAAAATTTTAATTTATGACTAAGACATTGCTTCACCTGTAGCCATTTCCATTAAATCTACTGAGAATAAATAAAAAAACGTTTAAGTGTAATGGAAACGAATAAGTATTTTTTTAAGAAATTGTCCAAACGCTGAAATTAACTCAGTCAAAAGCATCAACAGTCACAGGGCTTTTTAATCATGCCTGATACCTGTTCTCCTTCTTGATCGATCGGAAATTGCATGATAATATTCGATCACCGTTCTTCAATGTACTACCTAACTCTTTCGGTTACGAAGTAGAATCTGCATGTTTGTCAATTTGCCGTAATCAGACAGCTTGAAAATCTTAGACATGATTTCCGAAACCCCTTTTCAATCAGTGTGTTGCATGAAATAGTCGGGAAGGTAATTCTTCACGAATTCGACTTCCCTTTACAGGCTTTCGACGATGTCAGTGGACTTTAGCCGTTGCTTCAACTTTTAAAGGAGCAGGTGGGAATATTTATTTTATTAGAAATTTTTAATAAATCCTTTAAGGATATTTGACGTTTTTTATTAATCCTGTTAGCTGACGGATCTGAAAGACAGTGAGGCATAGTAAATATTTTTAAATAGACGCGAAAGAAAGTTCAAGATGCATTATTTTTTAAATTACACCTCATAAATCAAATTCTGATTGTAACTAAGAATGGTCCATTTTTGAAGTACTGATTTTTAAATAATAATTTATATTAAATTATTACAAAATTGATGTAGTGTAGCCCGCACTTGAGGAAATCCTTGAAAAACGACATTTAAATTGTCAGTAAGAGTTAGCATCAGAATTTTTCTTTGAAAAGAAGAAAAACCATAGGTAAGAATAAAAGACTTTTACTTAAATCACAGTTGCAATTCAGGCATCTGCATGAAGGAAGCATAAAGCTTTTGAACAAATGTGTCCGAGTACATGTGCTTTAAGCTAAGGCCCATTTGCCTTGCGAACTCAGTGTTCATCGACCAACTGCGTCGTCTAAGTCTAGTTGATTAGTAGGGGGAGGAGAGGCGTTGGCTTGACTTAAAGCGAAATTCTCACCGGAGGTGCCGCATGATGCTCCAGTCCATCGACCATCAGCGTTTGGAAGGCTTTGCAAAATAGACTCGGTTATTAAGTCATATAATAATTGAAATTGTCGAATCCCTTCCAAGAAAACTCCATTTGATCACTTTCTAAGACTTCAAGTCAACTGCCAAAACGAACGAAAGACAGAAAGCTCCTTATCAAATCTCATTTGTCTGAAAAGTAAATTCATATGTCGATACAAACTCTGTTCCACTTCTTCACTTCTCATTTTTCGATACATGAGGATTTTGATGTATCAGAGACCAGAGAGTAAGTTACACACTCTGAGTATTATCTTAGTTACGTGGGCTTGTGGATACTCTAGCAGTAATCCGTTACAAAAATGGTTTCAAAGATTGCCTAAAATGCTTAAATCCCATTAGTAAAACCACTTCCTTAGGGCCAACAAGATCCAAAAAAATTTTCAAAGCCAGTAGATGCATTGCTAATTTAAATTGCGCACATGTAGACCAGTCGTCAGTTAATGAGAGGAAAAAGAAGAAGAGCAATAAGAAGGAATTTGGAATTGGAATAGGAGGGAAAGAAACGCACACCAGTGCAGAGTGAGTGGAAACAGGGTTATAATAAAAGGAACAAATCAGCAGAAACAACCAATATATTAACTTAAATCAGCTCATATTCAACATTAGTCCCATTTCAAAGGTCTGTGTGTTGAAAATTTAATTTTTCTGTACGGTGTTATTCTTTTCGCCTTAATCAACTCAAACTGCGAAGTCTGCTTGTGATAATCATATTGTAATAGCAAGTTTCACTATCGAATAAAAAGAATAAGCAGTCTTTCCAGATTTCTGGCGTTCACATGGCACGTTTTGGGAATCTGAAACTTCAAATCGAACCTATTCATTAATACCTAATTATACTATATGATACTTCAAAATTATAAACCTCAATAGATCTGTATAAGTTAAGAGTTATTGTCCACTATATGACAAAATGAGAGAGATGACCAAAAATTTATAAATGGGAACCAATTAGTGTCTGAAGGGATTTGCATATATATCTACATATCACGTTACAGAGGTAGGGGGGGGGGGGTGTTGAAGGTTACAGATTACCCAGTTGCATGCAGCCGAAGAATGGTCTATCCTATCTGATTGCTTAGTGCAATTTGTTGTCTCATTCTAATATGGCTACAGGCTTGGGTGTTGCAAAATGTCTTAGCAATTGGTATTGGTTATTGTCTCTCAATTTTTAAGTAGACTTTGGAAATTTAACAGGAAGAGGCTTCAACGTAAATTAATCAGTGAAAGAGGTAAAATAGTCACACTACTGAGTACCTCTTAATACACAGACATATACTGCTTCGTCGTGGATTCAAAAAGCTTCTTGCTATGTAACCTAACGGGAGATTCAAGTTATTCAATTTTGTCCTTGAAAATTAATGAATACTGGTTCTTTATTTGCTTTAAACACTTCCAATTTGTGAGAACTTTCAGTCGTCTTACTGTGAAGTTATTCGGAGCTGATGACAGAGTAGTAATGTCTGTTAATCTTTGCTATTTTGATAAGATATGTGTATTTTTATTTTAGCTTGGCCAGCAGCTCTAGTCAATGAAAGCGCAGCTTCTACGAACGAGTACGTTTGCGTAACTTTTTGGCATAAAGTTACCATTTACATCACTTTATCTTGATCTAATTTTTCCCAATTTTCTAGAAAGCACGTCTTCTTTGGAAATGGCATTTCTAAAACAAACGAACCTGCTATTCCAAGTAATCATAAGTCCACTTTTATGAATAATAAAAATAATCAACTCCCGTTTTCTTAAAACACACTAGTCACTTTTCTCCCATTGTAGATCTTGGTGTCTCTTTGCCTGACATGGAACCGGAGAAAACAGCAGCTCAGGCAGTTCCGACTCTGGCTTCTACTCTTCCAGCTACACCAAAGAAGAAACCATTCTTTAGAAAGGTTATGATCTGTCTTATATTCACTCAGAAGGCGTTTAGTCACGCAATATTAGATCAAAATTGTGGTTCACGAATATCACAGTACTTACGATTTTTCACTTTCGCAGCGTATTTTGAATTTGCTAATAAGAGAAATACGTATTAAAAATTGATGACGACATTCTAATACTCTTAGCCACGTTCGATCACGATGATTTATCGGTTATCATAAAATTTTGAAAGACAGATCTAAAAATTTGTATTGATGATCTTCCCAATAAGATACAAGCTTCAATACTTCAAGGAAATTAAGGAAATTATAAATAGACTCTCGAGACAATCTCATTTCTAAAGTGTTCCTGGCTGAATGCTTCCAGTATTGCTCTCTCATTCATACTAACTGGGGTCTTTGAGGTTACTAATGTCGAAATCAAAATGTAGGCAATCATGATTACATCAAAGTACTCTAGACAATCCGCTTATCAGTAGAAAGGGCTATTACGCCCCTATTTTGAATGTTTTAAACTCTTTGTAAAATTTATTCGATCTGGATTTTTTATATACATAATTAGAATGCTGTAATTATTAGAATATGGTCCATACCATGGTAAGTTAAATGAAAGCTGATGATTATACGGTAATGATTGATAATAAATTATAATTCTGTTTTGATCAGAGAGTAACGCATATTTATGGTGTTAATAGCTGTAAGTGTGATAGAATTAGTTTCGAAACATTACAATAACAAACTTAAATACATGCGTTTGCACCCAGAGTAAATCAATAAGGAAGACGACTACAGGAAGTCAATGTGAGTATTGGCCAGATCTTGCTACAATTGTAGCTGATTGTCGCTGTTTCACTTATTGAAGGTCGTTGAAATTTAAATAGGTGGCACCTTCATGTTTCCTGACCATTACATCCACATTCCACTGGCTTTATGGACTTAATAACCTTTCCTATTTACTTGTCTTAGCTAAATGACAT
Organism: Hymenolepis microstoma; assembly: GCA_000469805.3. Lineage (NCBI taxonomy): Eukaryota > Metazoa > Platyhelminthes > Cestoda > Cyclophyllidea > Hymenolepididae > Hymenolepis > Hymenolepis microstoma. The sequence goes on along the minus strand of LR215995.1, from coordinate 12,890,856 downwards.
GTGTTAGCAAAATCTGCATTGACCACGTGTGAACAGACACGACTTAGTGCTAAATTTCATTATAAACTTAATACATTCCGTAGATAGCCTCTCAGTAATAGGCCTTTGACGTTTGAGTTGAAAGTTTAGATCGTTTTAACAATTATGTCATCAATTCACAAATGTGTTGACTTTAAATGATCTATTGTTTGAAATGTATTTAACGTTTCTGTTAACTTAATTATCCTGAGTACATATTACTCTATGTTTTAAAATACATAGAGTATCTATTGCATTATTTTAGTAGTCATTGGGCAATAATTTACCATTCCACTTTCAAGGATCGATCTATTATTTGCTTCTTGATATCTATCCATTTTAATTATTTACTTACACGAAAATGTTATTCTTTAGGGCTATACCGGTCCACCTTATGAGTTGGTTCCAAACGTACGTCCTGTTGTTGTAGTAGGGCCAGCACTTAAGGGCTATGAGGTGACAGATATGATGCAAAAGGCTCTATTCGATTCCCTCAAGCGGTATTTTGAAGGCCGGTGAGTTTCCTCATCCAATTCACCATTAAGGTACTCCTTCATATTATATAGTTGAGGTATTTACTGTACTCCCTACAGCCTCATCGTAACCCGGGCACAAACTGACGTCTCAGGGTGGAAAAGATTGAATGTTCTTTTGAATATGGACAAGAAGGCTCTCACCGATAGAACCCGGGGTCGCCAAATGATCACAGCTCGTAAGAATGATCTACTTACTATTAGTCAGTAGGAAACATGTTCTCATATATGTTAGGAGATTTCTTCTCTCTCTTATAGTTGAAGTTCAACGTGAAATAGAGCGAATATTTGATCTCGCAACCTCGATGCAACTGTTGGTTCTGGACAATGAGACAATTCACCATCCACACCAGATCGCTAAATCATCGTTAGCTCCAATCATGGTGTACATTAAAATCTCCAGTATTCGCGTCCTTCAACGGCTAATAAAAAATCGTGGCAAATCACAAAAGAAGCAACTCAATCATCAGGTCGCAGCAGCTGAGAAATTACTTCAGTGCGCTGAGGTGAGAATTTTTTGCCTAAATTTATATAATTAAGTACTATCCTTAATTAATAACTCAGCTGATTTTTGACATTATCTCTGCGTTTGCCTTAACTATATCTAGGAAAGCTTTGATGTGGTCTTGGAGCAGAATAATTTGGAAGGGGCGACAGAGGCGTTGGCTAACTATTTGGAATCCTATCTCAGAGCAATTCACTTTAGTGGAAACGGAGATAAGCAACTCTCACCTCAACCGTCACATGCGGGAACAAAGATTAATGAAAACAAAGCCCTGCCACCAATGATCCCCGGTCGACCCGGTCTAAACATCGCTTTCGCTGTAAGTCCATCCACGTTACTTTCGAAAGGTCTATTATGACTTCTGTTTTCAGTTCATTTGAATGAAGGTAATGAAGGCCGATCACATTTAACTTAAAGTGTGCTTGTATACTTATTTTAGTCTGCGCTTTCCTTAAAGCAATGGATTTTGGTGAATGCAATTCTACTTTTCCATCTTCTATAAGTGCCTTCTTTAGTTCATCGAGCCGCAGTCGTTTAACTTATTAATAAAATTAGTTCAGATTTTGTTGAGGCACAAATGACACCTGGTTGAATCCTTAAACAGAGGGAAATTCAAAACATATATATCATTATAAAATACTTGCTGCCTCCCATCGTTTAGGTATTTGCGACTTCACTTTAACGTGTCAAGCCATCGAAATCAGCTATTCAGCAGCATTTCATGTAACATCATCGGTGTGCTCGGTGGCTATATATATTGATTAGCACTTTTGGCAGTTAGAATGTTCAAAGTACTAAAATGTCAAACATAAATTATTGAATAGTTAAAGCATGCTTTCCATAGCCATCAAATTACCTAGACCTATTTACCAGGTTGGGAAGATGAGATTGTGCTTAAATACGTCAATTGACTTAAGGAGGTGTTGGATTTGGATGATTTAGATAAACGAACTGGATTGAGGTCAGAAGGTGAGTTCAAAAAAATGGTAGGTGCTAAAGTGTTTGAGGAGAGAGACAGCACGGTATACTTTGTAAATTATCGATAGAACTGAATGCCCATGCATTCTTTCGCAATGATTCGTGCTAACAGTCTCCCAAAATACTCCATTTGCATCTGTCAAAGGTGTCTCTAAAATAATATTTACAAGTTGTTTAGAATTTATAATTTATAATCATTGCTGTTTACTAAACTTCATTTCATTGGCTCAAACGACTGGTTCACTGATATTGTGGTTGTGTGCTGTTAATTGATGGCTGTCGCTCCTTAGTCCAACAAATTACTGACCATGTGAGCATTCAGCCTGCCTACAACCATGGCTACGATAATTTCGTTAGCCTGCAAGAACCATTATCTCCAACAATATCTTTACTAATGTGAATAAGGAGAATTTATTAAGGTTTGAATTAATCGCCTAATAACATTCAGCTTTCCTTAAAAAACCATTTTCTTGCTAATTTTATAGAAAAAAGAATAAATGCTCCAGGCACTTTATTTTTTAACACATTTTGGCACCTAGCATTGCAATTAACTTTTGAATTTTCAAAATAAATAAACTGAGCCAATGTTAAGAAGTACTTCATATCTCCGGAAAATAAATTATTATCAAAAATTTTTTTCATAAACACTTTTTTCCTACCATTTTCTTAAAACATCACTTTTATGCTCACCAAATATGTATAAAACAATTTGCTTTTATTTCGAATGGCAAAGTATTCATAAATATAAGCGAATTCTGCTTCTGTGTAGGTTGACTGATAACCACGGCTGCCTTTTCTATCATTTTGACTCACTGTTTACATCTATATTAAATATGCTCACTGAATTAGGCCGCTGGTTCAGCCGGTTTCCAACTGCAAGAATTAACCTGTCTCGCTGGAGACCGTCACGCAATTCACGCCAGCACCTTGGGAGAAGAAGGTGAGGGCTCCGGTGAAGGAGGAGAAGAGGGCGAACATGTGAAGAAAGAAGACGAAGAAGGCGGAGGCGAAGGAGAAGACAAAGAAAAGAAAGCTGAGGGAGAAGCAACTACTGGTGAGACGGCTGGTGAATCTGGTGATGCCAAAAAGAAGGACAGAGCGGATGGAGAAGTTAGCGAGATGTCTTCAAAGCAAAAGAATTCCCGATCAGGAAGGGAAGGTAAACGTGAAGGAGGTATCCTCAAACTCGGTGCTGGTAAGAAACATCAGAAGCAAGCACTAGCGCAAATTATCCCTGATAGGGCACATGCAATTGCCCTGGCTGAGGCAGTGGTCAAAAATGCTAATGCGGCAGCGGCGGCAGCGGCTGCGAATAAATTGGATGTACCTGGAGGAGCTACTGTTGGTCTTCATCAGTCTCATCTGGCAGCGCATAGTGATCCTAGCGGAACGCCTAAAAGTAAGTTCCTTTCTTCGTGTTATAGAAGCGCCCTTCCCTGCGTTTGGATATCCTTACTCTCACAACGTTGGGGAGAGAGAGAACTTAATGTGCAAAAAGCATAGGAGAGATTGAAGAAGGATTAAGACTATATGGAGAATTGATTGAGCTTCATTACGCCTAAATGGAAAAAATGGATTTTCGAATCCTCAGTAGAATTCAGAAAGATCTGCAATCGAGAGATGAAGTCTTTCATTGCTTATTAACAGATAAGCGGCAAATTGTTTAGTTCCTTTTATTCCAGTTGTATATAAACAGGTTATTTTCTTGAGTTGAGTTGTGAATGCTCTTTCTTTCCCCTTTATCTTTATCACTTGAGTAACGTCATGCCATTGCATCACAGTCAACAGAGCTTTAATGCAGGAAAATATCTATAGAAATCGCTAAAATCAAATTTACTCTCTGTAATCAACATTGTATCTAATTTTCGGTATTTTGAAAGAATAGTTGATGGTACAATGGCTATTGCTGGTCATTACCAAACGTTGTTACCACGCCAAGTATCTTATTTTACCACTCCTACTTCTAATGTAGTCTACGCAAGTCGTTCTTCACGACAAGCTAAACAGCGACAGGAGGAGATTGAGAATGCTCGGCGCCAATCAGAAGAGGCTGCTCGAGCTGCAGCAGAAGCGAAGGCATTAAACGGTGCTCAGCGGCAAGAGAAGCGTCGCCAACGTCGTCTCCAACTTGCTCAACAAGCTGCTGCGGCTGCTGCTGCACATCAAAGGAACGCTTCACACATCTCTAGAAGTCAAAGTGGAATGGTAAAGTTTGGAGGAGATAGTGAGAGGGGACCGATACTACTTGGTCAAGGATTTCGCGCCTCACTTAAACCTCCGCCTGATGATGAGGAGTCGCAGAGTGCTCCAGGAAGCAACTTAAGGCGAAATACGTCAAGTGCGGCGGCAAATGGAGCTCCCAAGTTCAAAAAACCCATACCTTTAATTATTCATCCTCCAGAAGCTTAAGGGTTATTGTGGTATTATGTAGATATTGATTAAAAGCCAATCTATTTATCATCTCCCGATCGTGATATTTGCATCCATTAGTTTGACTGAATGTCAATAACAAATCTTATATATATGAGCTCACTTCGCCGCTTGCCATTATTTATTTTATAAATAAACATTTCAAAATTATATATGGTTTTGGTTCTGTTAAAATTGCTATTAAAATTTTCAATAAGTTCACTGCGTAATTGTAACAATAGAAATGAAAGTGATAGTGTGGAGTGTGCACAAGGCTAACTTGACATGGCCAAGGAATCTCATAATCTCAAATAGTCTGGGACGTGTGATAGTGCTACTGGGTAAAGAAGGAAGTATTCTTGTAAGTGTAAACTTCTCAGCCAACCAACAATTAATAGTCTCTGCATTGTTAGCCTGTCCTAAAGTGAATTTTAATGCCGAACACGTATGCAGTGGCCCACAACCAGAATAAACGTTATTCACACCATTTACTCTGCTTTCTTGATATCGTTGAGGTAGCTTAGCCAATTTCGGAAGCAGTTTCATACCAGTGGATCTTGTTATAAAGATTGCTGAGGTTTGGTCAGCAGCCGCTGCAATACCACCACCATAAATCCAAAGCAGCTTGTAAAAAGTGTGAAAAATAACACAACACCTAGTTCGGGGGACATTATATCACCTTTAAAGCTGCCTTAACGGAATAAAGCACCTCCATTTTGTTTTGGAATGACAGAGTCACCAAGTGCTGTACGAATTACTTAGAGGGACTTGTTTTCCAGAGGAAACCAAAAAATTTCACATTCCTTTCTACTCACCTAATATTTTTCTTAATGTTATAAGTACTCTCCATGCCATTTTAATCGGAGAGATTAATTGATTAATAGCACTGAATTTCGTCCACGTCCGTTTCTTCAACTTTGTTAGCAAACATTTGGAGAATTTTAAAATAAAAACAAGAATAACGGAATTAGACATCATTTATTTTGTAAATAAACAATAAAATATTGCTTTTTCCTATAAATTTGAGTGATTACAATAGCGCCTTTCGAGTGCGTGGTATACGAACGATCTTTCCGCACATTTCCAAAGTTTGACTGTACGATCATAAAGTAGTGTTCCCTTCAAATTAACAGAATACATTATGAGTCATTTAATTTAAGAAAGGAATGTTAACTGGTCTTACCTTCTTTAATTCTTCTTCTAACAGTTTAATTTCCTTAAGTTTAGAAGACCTTTTTGCTATACTTATAATAATTTTACGGTCCTTGAACCAACATTGAGTAGTGGAAAATGTTGTATTTTCCATTACGACTGCAATTAACTTCCTGGAATTAAAGAAGAATAATAATGATAAAAAAGGAAAAGAACTTTCAGCCCGGGTAAAATAAACATTATCCTCATGGAATTAGGCAGACTAATATATGATACACGAATAACACTGTGATATCTAAGGGAAGGCTAAATCATAGGCTTGTCCCACCTCTTTCAACGTTTTTCATTGATCCCTTAGGGCATTTATATATATCCATAATACACATGAAAGGTAATTGGTTCAAATTTTTTTCTTCTATGTCACCGAGTCTTTGTGAATTATTCCCAATGCGTTAAAGATATGACATATAATGCATGCACTTGAGCATTTGTTGATGGAGGAAATTGGCCTCAATTTCCCTGCCATATTGACATAAAATGACTTGTAGGATGCTCCAATCTCCACTGGGAAATTTTGCTAAGAACTCACGTTTGAAAAAGAAAGATATTCTGGAAGACGTCTAGCAGAGGAGCTCGAATCAGGCGATGCAACTAGGAGTTGCGACCCTATTATTGTATGGTGAATCTTTGGTTAAGACGCTTTAATCCCTAGGGGGCCTAACGAATACCAAAAATGTTAAAGAAAGCAAATGAGAGTACTTTTGCGCTTTCGAATTCGACAACTCTCGGATAGGAAAATTTTAAACTGATTATGTGAATTGAAATGAGAGAAAGATGAATGGAAGTTGAGAGGGTATAAAAATCCAAAATCGTGGTATGGAAAACAGCCAGACAAACCGAGTCGAAATGGAAAATTGCCTAAAAGGTTCCACTTTGACTTATTCAAATCAATTATCCACTTGTGGATGTACACTAGGCGCGAAGAAAAAACATACTGAATACATCACTCAGAAAGTACACCTTCGCGAAAACTTCAACCTCTCTATTGGTTGCTGTAATATCTTAGCTTTTGATCTTTATATTTTGTTAATGTGTGGAATCTTGCTTTTATATATGATTAATTTACTATACGTCTGCCTAAATAATGAATGCAATATAGAAAGTTCTCATAGTCTTATTTGCTATTGCGCCTTACATGGATATATCGGAAAATAACCAGCATCGAAATTAACTTGTTCAGGCGATTGCCCTCTGAACAGCAAACAGTTGAGTCGCCACACCCTCCGACATGCACATTTAATTCCTCTCCCTCTAACTTGACACAATATATTGAGGAGTGATCTATCTTGTTCTTCTAAATATTTGTACTTTACAGAGATCAGTTCCAAGTGCATTGCAAAAGTTAAATAACAATGCAATCCAGTTAATCCAGTGCATAACAACTTCGTGAGTACACATTGTTAGAGAGACATATTTAGTTTGTGGATGAATTAGAAGATTAGCAATAAATGCACAATTTTTCTTATATTTTAAATAGCTACTATCCTTCAATCGCTCACCTCTCGATTAGGCTTATTGCATCCCGTAGTTTAGAACAGTGGTTTAAGAACAAATCTACCTCAAAAGATGCGGAAATGACAGAATTCATCTTCGCGAAAAGTTGTTTAGTGAAAGCTTCATCGTGTAGCTTCCTTCGATATGTTGCTGGAAGCCGAAGAATAAACGGTTTAACCAGTTGATATAGATCCAGTTTCTTTGTCCTCAAACCATATTTTCTCAGCCAAATTTCGATTGATTCAACTGGACTTTTGCTACTATTCGAAAAAATGTAAATCTATTATATTGAAGTTACTTCTCAACTTTCGACACTTCTGATTTATGTTCTTTCTGGTCTGAGAAACGCATAAAGTTAATAGGCTTTTTAATAAAATAAATTCCAAATTATTTGAAAAAGAATGACAAATAATATTGTTTATTATGAATATAACTTATTCTAGTGGTAAATGCGTTTTTAAAAGCTTGTTTCTTAACGATACCATTAGATTTATTCTCAATTATGAGATTTTCGACTTGTTTCTTATTTTTCAAACCATTTCCACCTTCATTCACGAGAGATATTCCTTCCTTCTTGGTGTGGTTTATTCTTATTTTTTTCTTGCTCATCTTAAGAGGGGAATTTGGAACGTCTTCCTCTTTTGCAGTATTTTCTTTAGCTGATATGGGCTTTACAATCTCTTTCTTCTCTGTTTGCTTGAAGTAGCATTGATGATAAAGTTCTTGAATCATCTCTAAACTAGCTTTACCTATCAGCAGTTCTTCTCTCAAGAGTCGAATGTCTTCAATCTAAATTGAAGGAAACAAATGCTCTTATTACTTAAGGAATACACATTCTTAAACGTGTTTTGTTTTGATCGTTAGAATAAGCCTTTGATAGCCCTTTGTTATTAAATCCTTACTGTAGAAATATTGTTTAAATGTTCCATTTACTCACCAACAGGGCTATGCTACCTCATCACTTATCTCAAAGAGAAATCGATAGTGAAATTTCACATAATCTTTCAACACAAACATATCTTATATGACTATTGTTTACCTAAGGGGAGGAATTTAAACAATCATTTTAGAGTTAATTGGAGCAAATGGGGATGCGGAGTGCACAGTGCACAATCGAACAATCTCGAAGATTCGGCAAGGAAGTAAGTGTGGTCGTGAGTGTAAACGCGTCTCAGCCAATCAAAAGTCTCTGCATTACTGGCTTGTTCTTAAGTGTATTTTGATGAGTAATCTTTGTGATAATGTTACACAACCGAAATAAACTTTATTCGTTTCACATTTCCTTGAAATTTTTTAAATGGCTTAGCTAATCTTGCTGGAGTAATTTCATGCTTGGCTATTCTGCCGCAGAGATTGCTGAGGTTTAGTCAAGTCTTATTTGTGTAGCATACACTGCTGGAGCAAGTTATGGAAATAGTTTCCAGCGCTCTCAATTAAAGTAGTGGGCTTTGAGATTTAGAAAATTCATGGTATCATGTGTTTGTTTGCTATTTAAGGAAGCTAGATATATTTTTTCCCCATTTGAATTTGACATTTAAATACTGTCTAAATTTCACCAAAATGTATTATTATTCTTAAGTGGTAGTGACTTCTTTCTTTTAAGGAGCTAACTTCTACTTACCTCATATATAGGGATGGTAGCACCTTCACTGTCAAAGCTGTGAAAACGTCCACAAGTTGCTTTGGCCAAACTCGCTAAAAATGAATTTGCTTTTGCATCGTAGCAATGAAAACTGACGGTATGAATAGGTATTTCAGATTGACCAAAGTGTGCCAAAAGAACATCAATTGGTTGATCAGGTCGACCATCTGTGATTAGATAAACCTCCTCTGTCAAGACGTCGGAGAGAGCATATTCCAGTGCTAGTTTGATATTCGTTGAACCACCGCAGGTTAGAGCGTTCAGCCAATCTTTTGCCGACTAAACATCATGAAGATTATTTAAACTTCAATAGAAATCCCAATCTTTTTGCAAATTTTAAATACGATTACCTTGTATTACTTGTGCATACCAACTTAAAGAGAAACAAAGGCTCTCAGCATAATGCTGACTTTTACTCTTTCCCTAAATGTCAGTAAAGGACATAAACATAATGCACTTTGTCTATCCACACTCAGTACTTATGGCTCCTTTATTACAAACTCAATATTCTATTCCTTCTAATCACTCAGTTCTTATTTTTTAAACTAATCTATGTCCAACCAAACACTTTGTTTTTTCTCATTCTGGAAAGTTTGATGTTATCAGTTGGCGTTAAGAACACAATTAATTCCAATAGGGGATACTCGGTCTAAGTTGTCCATGCTTCTAAAATAGTTTTGCTTGAGAACAGAGCTATTTTCACCTCATTTAATGAGCATTCCATATTCTACATGAATATTTAATTTTTTTCCTTAATCTCTTTATCTAAAAAAGGATAAAATATCTAATTGTCATAATTGGAATTGGAGGTTATGCTTTATGTGCTTGTTTGTTTTAACTACAATCCTACACTTTGAAAACTCGGTGGCTGAATATGAGTCAGAATTTAGATAACTAATAAACAATTAAATTTCCAACCGGAGAGTTTCACGACCAAATCAACAACCTATAAACTAAGAAATTGCTGAGTATGACAAATTACTTTTATTAATTTGCACTTATTTCCTATTACAATACTTCAAACATAACAAACATTCTCTGTGTGATTTTTTCAGTAACATATGGTTAATAATACAACTATTGAAAATGGAAATTCACATCTACAATTTAAAAAAGAAAACCTACACTAAGTGTCTCTAGGGTTACAAGCGTAAGCTCTCGTCGAAAAGGTAGAATATCAGTACTGAATGCCAATATGTTAAATAATTTGCAGTGAGATATTTGCTCGTCCAGAAGGCGGTTGATAATCGCTTTTAGATTAGTTAGGTGTGGACGAATAGAGGTGCTGATATCAAGAAGTAAATAAATCTGAAAAAGAATTCGTTAAAAATTATATTTGATCTCACGTTGCTTTTCTCAATTGAACCAAAAAGTCCCAAAGAAGAATTTTTTATATCAGTTAACTTATTTTGAATTTTTGATAATGTCTGATTCATTTTTAATACGTAATTTTCATATTTCCTTTTTGGTATCTGTATATGAACGATTTCTCCGTCAATCCATGGCATATGGACAAAATATTTACAATACAGAGCATCAGACAAGCTCTTAATTAACTAAAGAAGTGCTTTCTTATAACAGTTATACAATTGATTACAACTTTAAGATCACGATTTTTTGAAGATACATGATTAAATTTGCAATCTGCAAGATAAGCAAATAATTCCATATTCCTGGCTCGTATTCCCTTTTCGGACAACCAATCACGAGCAGACATATGATCATTGGACATTGGAGTTAAAAACGTTTGCTCAACTTTATTGTATAATGAGTATTTATAGATACACTATTACGTCAAATTTATAGATGTATGCAAATATAGTTACAAATATTTATTATAGGCTTTGTAATACACATTATAAATATAAATTTTTATAAATTATTTTTATTAAAAAACGTTTTCTACTTCATAACGACAAATTAAAAGCATTTTCTATATATTGCGAGAATCATTTATGTACAATTAGCAAATATGATGTTTCGTGTTTGTGACAAACTGTGGCTCGACCTCGTAATTGAATGGGTTAAACAAATTTTATAATTTTTCCATAAATATTTATTTGTACTGTTATATTTCTTTTGTCCATTATTTATTAGTTAGAACCGTATATTTGGGAGCATTAATGGAGTGTAGTGTAAGAAAGAATGCAATAAGGCTCACAATCTAGCCAAACTTTTTACTGAGTAGGAAAAGGCTCAAAAATGTCATCCTATTCCTAAGCAAACGGTTTATCGGCAACATACGAAATAGTATGTCTAATTAAGCAAACAAGGATCGATTAATAATTGAAAACAGAAAATTAATAGATTATTTAAAGGAAGATGAGTATGTAATACTAAGAGGAGCTCTAAATGTTAGAAAAGAGTAAATAAAACCTTCAGGTTGGTAAACTCGTAAAAATAACTGCTCAAGAGTCTCAGCATTTTCCAATTCACGAAACCTTAAAATAGGAAGACCACAGTAGTTATGACTTTCTTATAGCATTTTGTGTTCAGTACAGGAAAGGTCAGTTTTAAACCAATTTACCCCCACTAGGTTGGAAAATAACCATTGGAGGCGATATCCTTTGAAGAATTTCTTTTGAAAATTGTTTTATTATCCATACTTAAACTGACTTACTACTTCAGTAATTAAAAGTAATAAATACATTTATACCAGCAACCATAGCATGAAATTTGATAAATGATAATAAAACAGCTCTTAATTACAAAAAATAGTGAATACAAGGTCTTTAAGCATTTAAAATGTTTGTGAATACACTAATGAATATTAAATTCTTTTAGGTGTTGCATATGTTCATATATTCTGGCAATTGCTCAGCCCTATTCATCTTATCGTATCTTTATTCGAAAATAGTCGACGAACCTGTATAATAACGCCATCATCCTACAATTAAGATCAAAGATACGGAAGAACACAATTTACTTGCAAGGTAAAATCATGGCGCGCCCTAGTAATTTAAAATGTTATTTCATAATATAGTTATAATACAACAAATACATAACTTCAAATAAACGTTCATTATGCACAATATTGATTTTCCAACATTCGTGTGAGTCGTAAGAAATTTTGTCAAGTGAATCAATACCATATTTTCAAGGTGTAAACAGTTATAAAAAACATGTTTGTCAAATTCCTTATAATCATTTGCTAATGTTAATTTTCGTAACGTGTTAACTTTAAATTTTTTTTAGTTTCTTATAACCGATGGCGCTACTTCAAACTTTGCGGAATTTTAAAGTTTCGTCTGATTCCAGAGGATCTTGATTAGAAATGTTTGGCCAGCCGAAACGTAAGTTGATTTTCAATTTTTTAACTTTTTTACATAGCTGTTTTTGGTAGCTCACCTTCTACTGGATTTGGGTTCGGATCAACCCAATTTGGGACATCAGCCACCACAAGCCAGCCAACCGCAGGTCTATTTGGCCAGCCAGTTTCCTCTACCCAACAAACTAATGTTTTTGGAAGCTCCGTTTTCGGAGGAGCAGGTGCTGCAATTTCCGGAACAACGGTTAAATTTAATCCCCCACTTGTAAATGATTTAGTCCAGAAAAATGGTCAAAAAGTTCAAGTAAATGCTAAGCATATGTGTATATCCGCAATGAAGGAATATTCGGATAAGAGCATGGAGGTAAGCTAAATTTTTATTTAACCTTGTTGTGCGTTTAGGAGCTTCGAGTTGAGGATTACATGCAAAATCGTAAAAGTGGTTCAGCTGCTGCTACTAAGAGTATATTTGGCTCAACATCTACTTCCGGATTCGGATTTGGTACTGCTCAGACGACAGCATCTTCTTTATTTGGATCTACTCCAGCTGCTCAGACAACTCAGTCGTCTCTTTTTGGAAGTACAAATACTAATTCTATTTTTGGCTCATCTCAGCCCATGAGCGCATTTGGTCAAAGCAGTATATTCGGTAGTAAACCCCTATTTGGTTCCCCAACAACTAACGCCACTGGGCTTAACTTGAGCAACAATCAACAGCCTTCGACGGGATTTGGATTTGGGCAGAACACTCAACAACAAGGATCTATATTCGGTAGTGGTAGCACTTTTGGAGCTGCTGCCACGACTGCGTCGTCCTTTGGTGTATTCGGATCTCAACCCTCGTCAACTCAGTCAAGTGGTTTCTCCTTTGGAAAACCCGCTGGTTCGAGTATATTTGGGGCAGCAACAACTACGACTTCGAGTTTATTTGGTTCTACTCAACCGACCGTTCAAGCGTCTCCCTTCGGAGCCCCATCTGTAAGTTATTTGCTCTTATCCTTTTTCTCTGTTCTGTTAAAATTTGTTTTTCAACATCGGTTGTTAGTTGAGGTATTAGTTACCTAGTGTTGTGGAGAATTTCAAATTTGTATTTGTTGGTCCGACGCAGTCAACTTATCTATAACGATGTATGAAACACGCTAGAACCACGTTTTCCTTTTGGTTATAGTATTAGTCCGTTTGACTGGCCTAGAGCCCTGTTTTATATTTTATTGATTATGTCACCCAATGGAGCATCAACAGGTTTTCAGGATGGAATTTGTCTCTGACTAACAAGTTTATTGTCTTCCTATTAAGGCTACCAAAGGTGATGCTCGCTTTGCAAAATGCCATCTTTTTATGATGAACGATTGAACTTTTTTTTAAATTTCTTTCATTTATCTTTAACTTTGTTGTATATTAGTATTCTATCTTACTTATAACTTTTGTCAAGAAAAATTGCGTTTCTTTTTGTGTCCAGATTGTAAAGTGTACTTTGTTTTTCGTTTATTGAAATAACGTTACTTTCGCGTCTGATCTAAGAAAACTGAGCAAGTATTTTGCAATTAAAACGAAAGACTTTAAATATTGCATTTACTAAGGGAAGTGATATACGACTTTTTTCTTGAAAATGTAGCTTAGGTTATTTGTATATTCTGGATATTCTAGAAGTTCATTTAGGTCGATCGCGGGATAGCTGCATTTTATATCTCTTTTCCTGAGCAATCACTTGCTATCATTTTTCATCAATAAGTTTGAGCTGCTGCTAAATTCTGAAATATTAAAAGATTCTCCTATTTTCTATCCAAACTCCTTTTTTCTACCCAAAATTAGTCAAATTATTGAGTTAGCAGATGGTTGATTTGGGATTTATACTTTTATATAAGCTTATGCTATCAGGTTTTGCTGAATTTGTTTTCTCTTTCATCAATTAAATATGTTTTTTCTTAGTAAGATGATTTGTAAACGATTTTACTCGACACTGGTCGTCTATGCTACTCTTCCTCGTTTGTGCAATTTGAAATATGCTGTTATCATTTGCCACATTTTTGTTATGCCTGAAATTTATTTTTTGTATTTCAGAGGTCATTTATCGTAAGTTTTGGTACAGCTCACAATTAAAAACGATGGTGATATTTGCAAAAATTATATTTGTTAACTTCTTTTGTTCTTAAATAGACCTCTCAGACTAGTAATATCTTCGGTGCTGTGAAACCCGCTGGAACTTCGCTTTTTGGTACTACTCCGGCTACTACCGCATCTGCTTTCGGTTTCGGTGCCAAGACAAACACTACGAGCTTATTTTCTGCAACTCCAGGTTAGTTCAGTATTTCCAAAATACGTCTTTGTTAATGAGGTTGAAATCTATCCTTAGACATTATAAGAGTAATTGCAGGCTAATTTTTAAAGCACCCAATGTGCACATTGGTAGGTACTCTTCAAATCTGGATTACTATATTCTGAATTAACTGGTCTACTAACTCGGAGTTTGACCTCATCGATGGATATTTAATAAATGGCCAATACTAATAACCAGAGCTGAAATTTCACAATCAGATAATTGATTAGTGCTTACTGAAAGGCAATATTTTGGTGTGTACTGATTACGAGTCGTCTCTAGGCTTCTAAATGCATTGTAAATATTGGAGGGAGCAAAGTTAAGAGGGTAGATATAGAGATTGCAGCATTGTATGCGGTCAAATTTAGGATTAAATTATTGCAATTAAAGTGCCTATTAAAAAATGAATAGGGTGTATCAAATTCACTCATACTGATGATTAAATATTTATTAATTTGATTACTGATGATGGTAAAAATTTAGCATTCAATGTTAACTACCCACGTTCTCATTGTAGCAAATAACACTACGGGTTTCGGACTAGGAACATCCACTTCAAACACCCTACAGACAGGCCTATTTGGGGCAAAGAAACCATCTCCTTTTGGAACCCCAGCTAGTTCTGCAACTCCTGCCTTTGCTTTTGGCGCCGCAACCAACACCGCCGCGCCAGCAACAAATCTCTTTGGCAACTCAACCGGTTTCGGACTTGGTTCTATCCCTCAAGCCACTCAACCTGCTACCGGGGGTATTTTCGGTTCTACAAATACTGGTGCTACGGGAGGATTGTTTAATAAACCTGCCACTAATGCTTTTGGCTTTAATCAACCTTCCGCTTCTACTCCCTCCCTTTTTGGTATAACTCAAAACACTGGGACTGGAGTTGGGGTAAACCTCTTTGGCAACACGAATACCACGGGCGGGTTAGGCACATCTCTCGGTTTCGGAGGTCTTACCGGTTCCACCATCACCCCCTTCTCTGCAAATACTGCCCAGAATGCGGCAGCTCAAGGTCCTCTTGTAGAAGAGTTGACTCAACATGCTAGAGCGCAGCAGCATGTTCTTGACATGGTCCGCAGTATGCCCTATGGACAATCTTCTCTCTTCAAACACCTTGATGTTGGACATTTTTCATCTACTGCATCATCTTCTGTGTCAACCGTAACCATCACAACCACCTCTACTACGGTTCCAAAAACTCCTGGAGGTGGTTCTGTAATGACAGTTTCAGCTGCTGCGAATACTATAGCAGAGTTGCACAAGACAAACTCACTCGGTAGAAGTCCAGCTAGAATTGGCAAAGGTTTTGTCACTCGTGGACCTATCCAACAAGTTCCTCTCAATAAAAGACAACTCTTCACTGGTTTTCAAGAGGATGATGCTCTTGTTTCTGCTCAGTCTCCTATGTCAGGGAACATAAAGAGCAATGTGGGAGACATTTCTCTAAATAAATCAAATGGTGCACCTGATAGCCGTTTCTTTGTGCGGCGAGATACTTGGAAACGTCTCAATATTCCAAGTTGTGTTAGGAACTCGATCATCGAACGTTCATCTCTGGCAGTTTCCGATTTGGAACAACAACAGATTGAAGAAAATGATGAAACTGAATCACAGGCAAGCAGCAATGTTCCTCCACCAAGATCACCAAAGTTAACTAAGGGTGCAGGAGATGCTGGTGTGACTGGAATCTCTTCCCCAGCGACCAGGGTTAAGTTTCTCGATAATGCAACGTCCACGCCTTTGTCAAATAGATCAACTGGTAGTGAAGACTTGGTATGTTTAACTCTTCTCTTTGTTTATCGTAAACCCCTTTTTTAACTGTGACTGTGTCATTTTTTAAGGCAAACAGTCGAAAACAGGCTCTCCAAACACCCCAACAGAATGCTTCAAACAGTCCAACAAATGCTTGCGATCTATCTGTAGATGCAAACTGGACTATGACACAAGATAATCAGCTAGCTTCACCATCAATTGTACAAAATGGCGAAGCATCTGATCCAAATTGTACTGCAACTACAAATAGAGCTGGCATACGTTTGTCAAAACCGGGGTACTATATGTTCCCTACTTTGGATGAGTTAGTTGACTTGATCGATGAGTCTGGGCGTTGTGTTGTCCAGGATTTCGTCATTGGAAGACAAGTAGGTCGTTTATTTTCTCTTCTTTCTACTGTTTAAACCTTTTCAATTTAACCCTACTCTGTTTCCTCCTTTTAGTCTTATGGTCACATCCTCTTCCCGGGGTTGACAGATATCACTGGAATCGATTTTGATGAAGTGGTTCACATTCGACGTCGTGAAGTAGTTGTTTACCCCGACGATTCCGTCAAGCCACCACAAGGATATGGTCTCAATAGGAAAGCAGAAGTTACCCTAGATGGTGTCTGGCCAACAGATAAATCCACAAGGGAGTTTATAAAGTCACCTCAAAGAATTGCTACTATGAAGTTTGATGAACGTTTGGAGAAGTACACACAGAAGATGGATGCTACGTATGTTTTAGTCTTAATATTTAACTAATATAGGTATTTGAGTAGAATTTAATTTTGCCATTTTTGACTACAATGATGATTTAATGTTTTTTTATTGTTTTAGGTTTATTGAATATCGACCAGATACCGGATCCTGGGTGTTTGAAGTAAAGCACTTCTCAAAATACCGTCTAGATGATTCAGATGACGAAGAGGAACCTGAAATACCTTCACAAACTAAATCCGTAAATGAAAGAGCTGTGGAAGTCGATAAACCTCGAAAGGTATGAATATCCGAAAATTATTACTTTGCACAGAAAGTGCTTTTTATAGAACGAAAACAGCATAGATTTTTTATGTTAATTATTATAATATGGTTTGATAGAAGAATATGATGGATAAACAACCACCTGGTATTAATGGACGTAAGAAATCGAAAAAAGCACACCATCCTGCATTTTATTTACTCAACGGAAATCACCTCGGATCGTGAATTTGACGTGTTGTAAAAAGGGTGGGGAATAGTAAAACAGTATGGTTGCAGATGCACTTAATCTGTGTTGCTTTGAATTTACCGCTCGACAATTCTGATTTTCTGAGTGTAAATCACAAGGTACTTCCTGATAAATATTAAATTAGTTTGAACGCATTTTTTGCGATATTGTGGTCTTCTATTAAAGTCTTTTGTGTTGCTGATCGAACTTTACTGTAATCAGTAAGGCTTCATATTCCAGTGTTGAGATTAGGTTCGAAAGATTGGAGGGGGAAAGTTGTGTGCGCCTAACTGTTTAAATTTTCAATGAATTTTCTGAATAGCTGCAAATGAATCTTTTTCCTGAATCATTGAGATTGGAAAGCTTGGTAGTAAAACTTTCTGACTAATGTGGTTACTCCCCTAGCTTGACCCCTCAGTGTGACTAACCTTACAGCCTCCGATAAATCTGAGTCTCCCTAATCTTACATTAGGGCGGTATGCGTGCACTTGTTTATGTATTTACCAAATCTTTTGAAACTTTTCCTTTGTTCGCAGGCTAACGTCGACTCAGACAAGATAATGGAAATAGTGGACTCTTCCATTCCCGAAAGCGTAGTTTGCAACGCTTCTCGTAACACATGGCATTCACCTCGAGGCTTCAAGGGAGTTCGAGATTTTCTCTTTTCTACTGGTTCCTCCATGGAGGAAAATGGTGGAATGGAATATGACGATATAGACGACCAGGCCGATTTTCTCTCTCGGCGACTGAGCCAAAAGGAAAAGGCCTTCAATCTGCCCCAACCAACCCAATTCGAGAGTAGGCGCCTTTCATAAAAAAACCCCATTTCAACTAACTATTCATTGTCACTATATCAATATTATCGCCCTAATTAAATCGAATTTATACCTTCTAATAAATTTTAATTCGAGATTTAAATTATCACTGTTTTGATTATTTTCTAGAGTTTTAAATATTTTTTCTTTCCTTTGCTTCTTGATAAATAACGAAATTTCCGGTTATTTGTCTTGATTGTAAAACCTTCGGGCAATTTATGCATTTGTATAGTAATATATTTAAATCGAACTTTAAAACCCATTGTTTAATAAATGGAAGCAGCTGGGTATTTGGCTTAAAACCTTCATTTTTTTGGTATTTGTCTTCTTCATTTACTTCTTTACAAGTGGAGTGTTATTTGGTGGATATTTATTATATGTGCGTCCAGTTTCATTGAATATTTCAATTATTATGGAAACAGCAAGTTGATTATTAACACATGGATAAATTTTGAAACCACACTTAACCATCAGTAAATATTATCTCAGTCCTTGAATGGGCACAGTAAGAGTTCGAAACTGTGAACCCTAGCAATGCCAAGTTTGTCATTGCTATCCCCCGGTTTCGTTAAATGGTAATAATGAAGTTTTTTTCATTTTGTTTCAAATTTTGTACCATTCCATATTTATTTAAGCTTCACAATTGAATATGCTCATTTTAGCGATTTTATCCATCTAAAAAGTTCATTTTATTTTGGAATAATTAAGCAAATATGTTGTATGCTAAAAAGGTTTAGCTTTCTACGAGTTTTGATGTTCATAAACTGAGATTCCATGTCAAATCTTGTTAAGTGAAAATGGTGCTATTTAAAATTTAGATAAACTTATGAAGTGCCTGCATGTGTTACTTTTGATCAAAGTTAAATCAATTACTCTTCGTGATCTGTGGTGTAATTATTTAGGGCTGATCAAAATAGAAAATGAATATTTTCAACTTTTTCTCTGTTACGAGGTTTGACGATTGGTGTGACATTTTGGATAGTGTTTCAACACTTAGCAATGGTAATAACTCACTTACTTATTTACTCAACACGCTGTGTAGATCGGGGGTGTGGTGGGGTGGTTATTAGGCTCGTATCTGGAATTGAGTCACCAAGCCGTTAATCTAATTGTTCTCAAATTTTCCCTGCCTTCTCTAGATACAATTTCCCTTGAGTTGAATGACATTCCTTCTTTTACTAAAAAGACGTCCCGGTTCATTGACCAGGAGGAGCAGGACATAACAGCAGCAGCCGGTGTTCTTAAATTTGATGCTTTGCAGTCTGTTCACAACCCAACTGCTTGTGATCATACCCTTTTGTTACCCAAAATGGACAAGAAGAAACTCTGCTCAGTGCCCTATGACAGAATCCAGGAACTCGTTGGTGAGTGTTTCCTTTTAGTATTATTGGTGACAATGCAAAGTTATTTTTTGCAAGTTTTAATAGTAGAATAGCATCTGAATAATCTAGATAGCAAAAGACTGCTTTTGGTGTTTGGTCAAGTCATTTTATAGTGTATAGTACAGTCCTTCAGACCCCAAAGAGATGTACAACCTAACATTTATTGGCTGACTAAAGATTTTCTTTGTCATCTGAAATTGGATGTGCCTATATTGTGACAAGGGGGAGAAGATTGAATCATTAATTGGTCTTCATTATCCAGTCGTTTCAGAATAGATAAATCGATGAATGATGGTTGATCTCGTTATGTGACCTATGACTTTGAATCGATGCACTTTTGAGGCACAACAAGGTATTGGTTCGTTCTCCTTTGAGATCTTGTAATCGATAGAACGGATGGTGGAGGAGCGTTACGCAGTAAAGTCTGCATGGCAAGAGTGCTACTTTATCAAAGTTCTAGAAGTGTTAGGTCGTCTACTTTTGCATTGGTTTACATTTCGTTTTGCAATGTTTGCTTTTCCTTAGGTTTAATTGTCATGGTTCGACTCTTAGATCTCTTAGGTCTTGTCGGCTTTGGTTAATTGAGTTGCTTGTCACTTCACATTTCATTGCCTTACACCGATGATCAGAAAGGTTAGCTTTGTGGAGGCATTTTAAACATCGCTGAACTCACTAGATTCCTCTTTAGGTTTATTAGTGATTTTCGTGACTTCTATGTTGCAATAAAAGATAGTAGTTCGCAGATTTGAGCAAATGCTTGCCTTTACGTAGATATCCACTTCTAATCACCAAGAGAACCAGAATGTCTTAATATTCGTGTCCTAGTCCCAAAAAGCCTTGAGGTGATACACAAGATTTCTCATTTTGATTGATGTCTATTATCTTCTATTAACTTAAGAATATTTGCACGAATCAGTGAAGTTAAGACCACGAACCTTGTTTTCTAATTTAATAGGCAAATCCATTGACTTTCGACTCAGCTGTTTCGATGCTGGTTTCGGTAGAGGTGACGTCGCCCGACTTTGTTGGAGCTTATTTCCACGAAAAGATCTTCCTCCACAGCTTGTCCTACTCACAAGTGATCCCACTTCTGACCCTCCTGCACACGTTGTTGCCTCTTCGGTTCCCGTTCATATTGATCCTCAAGAGGAGGTGAGTTACACTAGTCTACCGAAAACTTATAAATTGTGTATTTTCTTACTTTGTTATAATTTCTTTTCTTTAGCTCCTACTCAACTCAGCACTCGAGACATCAACACAAACTGCAGTGGAATTAGATTTCTGCCCATTATTCCGTCCGCAATCTGGTCCGTGTGTTTTGGAATCCTACTTGGGATATCTTGACAGCCGTAGTAGATCGACGGAGGACTCTGAATGCTCTGAAAAAATGAGAGCTCTTCATCGTGCTCTACTTCTTTGCCAAGCCCTCTGGGCCCGTCATGATGATACTTTGGGACTTCATGAAGAATTTGTACCGTGTCAGCCTCGTGACTTTGGTTTTGATAAGCAGGAACCTGATGAATTGGTCGATATTTCTTCTCGTGAAAGTGTTTCGGTTTCGGGTGCTCTGAATGACCTTTCTCGACGTCAGGCTGTGTCCGAATGGATTAGGTAAGAACTTGAGACTTTTTAAAAACTGACTAAAGATGGTGTTCAGTATGCATAGTCATAGTCATTTTGTAGATACTAAATTTGAAGAACTGTGGTCAAATTTCAACTTATGGTTTATTGTAGAATAATTATCTACAGAGTTGACGTCGGTTATTAGTACATTATATCATCATTAACACAGTTTCTTACTTTCCATAGGGCTGAGTTGCGTCCCTGGTTGGATGGTCGACTAAGAGAGCTCAAAGTAGCCCATCTTTTGAGCGTTAAAGACGCCTCCCAGACCCCTTGGAATCTTTCTGAAAAAGTCACGAAATCAGCCGTTTATGAGGGTATCTTTGCATGTCTTTGTTGTGGTGAGACCGGATTGGCTTGCCGACTTGCTCTCATTTGCCGAATGTCCCATCTCGCCAGTTGTCTCTCGATGGCTGCTATCAGTGATCCTCTCTGTAAGCGGGGTTTGCAGAAACAGCTCCGTGTGTGGAATGAACTCAAGGTGAGATCGCTTTTCTTTTAAAATGTTCTCATTTAAAGTCCTACGTCTTATAAAAGTATATGTTATCTTGCATTGCCACCCAACTTGTAGGAAGTGATGAATCAGAATCAAGTCGCGTAAGCCAATAATATACACATGCCACTTATAATTTATTTAGCCATGCTCAATGGAATTTTACCACTTTTCCATTAAATTTACTCTTTCATTTTAACTGTTTTTTTGTGTACTCTTAATAGGTTCTTCCCTTCATGCCACAACCAATTTTACGTACATACGCTCTTCTAGCGGGTGAAATCAAAGTGCCAATAACAGGAAATAAGGGCAAGACGGTAATGAATGTATTAGCAGATGTTCCTTATCTCCAGGCGCTGGGTGTCCATCTGTGGTACCTAGTGGATCATTCGACCGATTTGGCGTCTGCTCTCAGGCTCTTCTCCAACAACTGGCACGCCTGTGATACTTTTGAAGTGGCTCCACCGCGACCACCTGAAGATACTGATCTGAAAATGTCGAAGCTGTCGTCATCGCTTAAGAAATCTGATGGTACTCCATCTCAGAGTTAGTGCAATTTGATTATAACGATAAATCGCTTCTTTCATCATAGATCTAGAGTACTTTTTCATAATGTTTTCGTAAGTATTATATGGGAGATATTTCAAAACAAATAGCTATAGATTCAATAATGTTAATATAATAAGCTAAAATATATCAAGACGTAAGATTTGTCTTTGTATCATAGTACTGGTACTTATTTTACTCTTCTTGTCAGCTATGCTATCGCGGAGCAGTTCTCGAGATGTGTGCTACCACCTCCTACGTTTGGCTACACGTCCCTGGCACAGTTTGGAGCGAACTCTCGATCCTCAGAGTATTCGCAGTAGTCCTAAACAGCGTCAAAATCAGCATCAACCATCTAGCGAACTCCTAGTCAGTGACAGTAGCTGGTCCTCCTCTTGGCATCTATGGCGTGTTCTCATGTCTCTTGGTCTAGGTTCTCTCAACCCGATTGCCACAGCTCGTCTGCATGAAGAATTGGCTAGCCATTTAGAAGCTGGTGGTCTTTGGGAGTGGGCTGTCTTTGCTCTCATGCATGAAGCTGATCCGCGTGTTCGCGCAGCATCTGTCAAACGATTAATCGCCCGAAATGTCAAGCTTCAGCTGCTCGAAAGAACGCCTGAAGGACAGTGGAGACTTGATGGAGAATCTGCCAGTCGTTTCAACGAGGCTGAATCCTTCATCCTGCAGAGATTTGGTGTTCCTGTCAAGTGGCTCCATGAAGCGAAGGCCTGTTTGGCTCGATCTCTTCTCGCTTCACATTCGTCAGCTGTCGACGCGGACACTCATCGCCTATTGGCTAGTTTAGAGGCCGCACATTGGTTAGCATCGCAACACTATGATGCTGCCCACGAGGTTTATATGAAGCACCTTCTTCCTGATATAATCCTCCATTCTAGCCCAGTTTCAGTATCCTCTGTTCTAGCCGATGCACATCTTGCTACCGGAGGATGTCCTGCCTCCTTGGCTACCAAGCTCATGACAGTTCTACAACCCTTTAATGGAATTCCCCGAGATAGTCTTCCATCCGTCTTTGAAAAGGGTGTCGAAGTCTATGTGGTCTATGCTCGAATTCTCAGTCTTGTATATCAACTTTCTCTGTGTAATAAAACTGAAGAGGAGAGGATGGAAGGGGACAGTTACATGGAGGATAGTCAAATGAGAGATATCTCCGATATCCTAGAGGATCTCTTGGCAAATGCTCAGCAGCTGGTTGATTTGCTTCAATCAATGCCTACCCCTACTGTTCGCGACAGGTTTGTTAGTGTTACTAAACCTCTCACCTACTAAATTTCATAAGTAGCAATGCTTAATTCCGCCTTTTTTCAGAGTTATCAAAAGCGAGATAGCTGTCACAGTGATTCGCCTAATCTCTGTTTTCCTTAATAACGACCTGCCTTTAAAACCTGAGGTAGGAAGCGAAGCTTCTGAAGGACTGGACGAAAAGAATTCGGTCCTGTGTCAGAGATTGAAACTGCTTACGAATATTGATCTTCCCTCGGAGGCGATTTTGAGTGAAGTAGAAGCTCTTACTGCGACGGGAATCTCCCAACGTGTATTTTGAGGGGAAAAACTGTTTTATATTGTTTTGAGAAAGTATAATCTGTCTTCGTCATGTAAAGTCAATTAAAGTTCGAGAAAATAAATGCAGCAGTATTTTGTAAAACAATTTTTCTTTAGCTTGACTGTGGAACTTAGATTATTGAAGCCAGTGAGGAAGCCTAGTGAGTGCCTAGGGGCGTAAATTATAGCCTTGTTATCACGCTTGTGACTTGTAGCGATTTTTACGATGGAGGCGGGAAGCAGATAGGGTTGAGGCAAGTTGGGTTTATTGCGTAATGAAATGAAGGCGAAAGTGCGGTCATTGAGTGAGAATGTAGGGTTGTGTGAACTCGTAGAGGCTTGTAAAGGCTTAGGAAGATGGAAAGAACGCTTATGGAGAACAGAGGGAAGGCGTGAGCATGCAGTATGTACATCCCATGTGAAAAACAGTGAGTGCGATCAGTTAAAACAGTGTTAGAGTATCAAATAATGTCTCACATAAAAACAGTTTTAATCAATATAGATTTAGAAAAAATATTGAGAAGCTTTATTGGGGCTAGCAGGTAGACTACAATCAAAGACGAAACACGTAGACGAAGGGCTTTGAGGGTTCGCAGTACCTTTGGCGATTTCGGTTTCACAGTAGGACGACTGAATACTTAATTGAATGTGAGGAAATTAATCTAATACTTTTGGCTACAGCAAACCTTAAGACACTAAATTTTTCCCAAATATTGGTACCAGAACATTATTCGTCGTAATGGAAATGTATAGGCCTTCTAACTAATAGTCATTTTTAAATGTGAATTTCTGAGTTTTTCAGATATCTGGAGAGTTAGTGGAATGTGGTCATTTATTGTTAATTTAAGGGGGTATATCTGCAAGGAATATATTTTGTGAAATACCCGATTCAATCACGTACATTGAAAATAACTACAGAAGTTAGTAGGAAATGTGCGTCTATTATGCAGTAACTGTCTATTATAATCTAATGCTACGTATCTTCTAAAGAGCAACCACGTGTAAGGCAGTCTGTTTTTAGATATCAGGGTCAATTACGGATATGCTCCGCGGAATGAAGACTAGAGGCGCAATCATTCACCGGAAGATTGTAGAACTTGAAAGAGAAGCAGAAGAGAAGATAAAGGGATCGCCTCATCATGCACGCCCTAAGCACAAGTGAAAAGATGACATGCAGTCGGAAGTTAGTTCTTTATACATCGTCATTTCAACTGTGTGCTAATTGCCATTTGCAAATCTATTTTTTGAGAGTGTACGATTGGGTGCTTTAAACAATGAGAATTTCTATTGGTCGCTGGGGTCGCTAGCTTAGCCCAGTTTCGTTATTCCTAGCAGCCTTAGGGTCGGAATTTTACACGTGTTCGGGCATTTTATTATTTTGTTACCTATAAGTGTCGAATCTTTAATATGACCATCTAACCCACAACAAATGCTTTTCAATCAAAGTCGAGATGTGGTCTATATATATTTATCTAAGTAACTCCTGGAAATGAAACAGTATTTGTAACATTATTTTTGTTAATTTTAGATGTTGTCATATGCATTTACGGTTCGGACTCTGTGTTCATTTTCGCGTCCTTTTTCTTCCTCTGTCTCTCTCCCAAAGTCCGAATATATTTCGAGACGATCGAAACTGGTCGAAAAATTAGCCCAAATTAGTTCAATCAATCAGTCATCCGTCAACCATTTAGTTATTATTCCATCCGCTGAGGTGAAATATTCCTCCCTTCACGTTCCCTACAGTTTTAGGCAGGACTCATACTTTCGGTACTTGACTGGAATTACCGAACCCAATGCTGTTCTTGCACTGGAGATTAAATGCAAATCTGGTGATAGTGTTTCCTTTCTTCCTCGTCTATTTGTAGAAGAACGAACTGCTTACGAGAGGCTCTGGGATGGTCCATCCTTAGGCATTTCAGGGGCTACAAAGCTTACTGGCATTAAACAGACTCTCCCTACCCAATATTTACCAGGTTATCTCGAAAAATCGTTATCTGATCTCTCCAAAAATGATGGATTGTTGTGGTTTAGCACACCATTTATTATTAAGTCCGAAGAAAAGGCGCCTGCTAATCGGTCAATATTCTCTCTTGTCTCTGAGCATTTCACCGATAACAAATTGATCAAATCCCAACTTAGTAATCCAAATCCCTTAATTGACGAATTACGTGTGGTAAAATCTGAAAATGAGTTAAAAATCATGAGAAAAGCTGTTGAGAACACTGCACTTGCTCTTAAAAAGACGATGGCATCGGCTTACCCTGGCATGGGAGAGGCAGAATT
Organism: Hymenolepis microstoma; assembly: GCA_000469805.3. Classification (NCBI taxonomy): domain Eukaryota; kingdom Metazoa; phylum Platyhelminthes; class Cestoda; order Cyclophyllidea; family Hymenolepididae; genus Hymenolepis; species Hymenolepis microstoma. The sequence continues at coordinate 12,864,814 of LR215995.1, read as the reverse complement.
GTCTGCTCGATTCCAGTTCGAATCCATCCTCTTGGGAAGTGATATGGGTTATCCAGCTGTTGTTGCTGGTGGTAATCGTGCGAACATAATTCACTACTTAAGGAATTCTGAACATGTTGAGGATGGCGATTTAGTTCTTATGGATGTAGGATGTGATGTCGAGGGCTATACTGCCGATATCTCGCGAACTTGGCCTATTAACGGTATGCGAGGTTTGATTTTCTCCGCTTATTCCTTTAGTTAGGTGTCTTTTCTCGTAATCAAAAACTTCTCCTTGAGATTCTAATTCAAGTTCAATCTGAATGTCAGAAAGCTGCAAATCCTGATTATAGTCTAGAAAAACTCTATCGTATAATGGTGAGGAGATTGGCATACTATCTCAACGAGGAGAAGATTATACATGTTAGTGAAGGGGAGTTTAGTAAGGTATACTTTGATTGTTTCATAAATCTGTAAATTTAGGTTGGTGCGGCCATTTGTCCACACCATATTGGTCATTATCTTGGAATGGATGTACATGATACAAGTAGTATTTCCTATGGCCGCAAGTTCCAACCAGGAATGGTATTTCCTCTTGAACCGGGGATTTACTTCCCTATTGCTGGAGGGAGAGTACCTGTTGCTGAGGAATTCCGTGGAATGGGTCTACGGCATGAAGATGACTATGTCTTTACTACTGAAGGCACAGCTGAGAAACTCAGTGACTGTGTGCCTTATTCAATCTCCGATTTGGAAGCTCTGATTGGTTCAAACTCTAAGCTGAAGATGTCTTGTGATCAGAGCATTTAAAATAAAATAATTGTTTTTATTTGTCTCACTTTCGTTAATTGTGTGATTAAACTGGTTCAATTAAAATCTCGTGTAACGGTTTAGTATGATCATTTTTAAGGATGGCATAGAGGATCGAACTCTGGTTTGTTGAAGCGGATTTTGGAACTCTTCTTTGATGGACTCCGGTCCCTTTGATGGTGTTAAAGGTTGCCTTGAGGCAACGGTCCTTCAATCACGATAGAGCTGTCAAACACAAGACTTCAGTCTTATTTGTTTATCTTAACCGTGGATCTGTATGTGCCTTTGTTCCTGTGCTCGCTAGTAAACGGTTGCTCGAAGCAATTTAGCTGTGCCAACTGTGGGATTGGGGGGGGGGGGGGGGGGTGGCGGAGATGGTACTGTTTAAGGGCCAGGACTTCTTTGTCGGGGTATATTGGAAGGCTTTAATAGTTTTTCTCTAGCAACTCAATTACTATTGTATGGGGTATGCATATTAGGCTTTTTAAATAACTTCACCAGCTATAAGTATCGCCTCTTTTCACTTATCTGGACTTAAGTGATTCTTCAAAAGGTAAGCGGTGAGACAAATCCGGAGAAATCTCACACGATCGAAGAAATTCGCAAGTAGAATCCATGCTGGAATATTATTTCAACATTGAATGGATGATAAAAAAACTGTAGGATAAATCCGAGTCTAAAAGATAGTCGTTGTAACTGAATCATTTTCACTCTCAATTTCTATCTTAATCTCATTTCAGCAAATTATGAATTGAATCTTTCTTTTCATTGTCTACCAGCATCATCACTTCTACTGCCTATTTTGTCTACTCGCATGAATCGTGCATCTTTGGTGAAGGAGTCACGTTTTTTTTTCTTTGGCAGAACATCTCATCAATTCCTTCTCTAGAGTTCTCATCAATCCTTCGGATGGGGATTGTTGTTCTATCTCAATAAACTCTGCTCAACATATGGGTGTTACACTACTTAGTTTTAAAGCTTCTGTTCGAGTGGAGTTGTCTTAGACGGGTCTGAAATCTACTTGTAATGCTTTAAAAAAAGCCCTGTATAAATGTATCGAGGCCATCTCACTTATGGGTCGAGGCTAATGCTTTATTAGTGACAATTACGGCATCAACATAAACTCTGGAGAAGATCGTAATACAATGAATAGATGCGTTTAGCAACTTTTAGTTTTTAGTGAAAACATGGAGTTTGCTGAACTGGTGTCGAGGGATTTTTAAGACGTATTGTATTTAAGTAGGTACGTATTGTCGCCGTTACGCCACAAAGTCATAGTTGTTTCGAATGCCTTCCATTCCGAGTGCGCTATTTTATGCTTTCGTTTTTTTATTTCCAGAAGATCAAGCGGTTATGGCCAAAGTGATGGCAAGCTGCGTTTACCAGAAAACTTGACCTTCTCTGTTGCTTTTATTCTTCAAATGTTTCATAAATAGGTGTCACGGCGTGAAAAAAAACGAACGAAATATATGAAAGAAGGATAAAATGGGAACAAGTAAATCCCGCATAGCACAGCTAAATCAATTTTTAACGATTTGATGGCAAAGCTTGTAAGTGCCTACGCAGCCTTAGTCATAAGCCCGCTCGGTTGCCTTGTTGGCTCAGGCTCTGCTTTAACTGCTAATTCACCTTTATTGAACTTATCGTACATTACTCCTTCTTATTCATCACAATCCGGATTGTGATTGGCTCCTCCCTCTTTCCCCTCTCATTCATTCCTCACTTGCCCAGCGAACCCTTGCTACTGCTCGAATCTTGGTCATTTCAGTCTGGTCATATATATGCATATTAGTGTCTATTAGGTATGTCTCTCAAATTCTTTTCCCATAATCAAGCTCTTTTGCAGCATCCCATATTTGCACCTTATTTTTAGATTACGTAAAATAATTGGACAATACCATGGATAAAATATTGACTAAACTACTACATTTGGTACAATTTTAAGCACAATGGTAGACATACACTTTCCTATGATCTGAATCTTTGGTTGACAGATTGTAAAATTTCAATGGTATCAAAAATGACTTCTTTGCTTGCCTGTTATTTCTGCCAAAGCAGCATTTGGTCTACAGTCATTTTGCTGATTGGAAAGCGCATTAGCCACTTTTGCATTAGGTTACCAAATATTTATCCGTGTATTTTTTATAAGAGTTCTAACTGCACTTTCAACAATATCAAAGTATAAGCCAGTTAAAAAAGGCAATTCAAATAAAAAATCTCCATTGGTAATTTTCTTAAGAAGACTTGTTTAATTAAACTTTGCTATATTGAACCTCCACCGTACAGTGGGCTCCAGTATTTCAATGGAGGTTGAAACGGAAGTTGTTAAAAAATGTCTTTTTAATTGTTGACTTCCGCCCTTCCATTTATTAGCATATTTATAGGCTGGAAAGTACAAATTAGATTGGGTGTAGAGAAAGATTAAACGAAGAAGTCCTCTAACAACGGAATAAACCATCCGTAATACTATAGTTAAAATTAACATTAAAGCTTCCGTTTGTGGGGATGAATACCTCATCCATCAGGAACATTATTCGACAGTTGGCTCGTGAATCTACATACTGTCCAGTAAGAACTTCATATTGTTCCAATCTACAGATCTTATACTTTCTTGAGAAGATGTAGACATGCCTATTAATACCTCCAGATGGAATTCTAGAGTCCGTAAACCACATCTCCTTCTGTGGATGTTCGTTCGTAGGTACGTAGTTAAATCCATTTTCTTCAGAAATACACCGTGGTTCCCCAACAAACGGAACTTGGAGACAAATCTTTACATCTCTTGGACATGTTTGAATACTCGGTCCTTTCCAGTCATGACAAATCCTATTGGAGTATACATTCTGACCAATAACCATTAGGGCTTCAAAATCGGAGGAATTGGTTGGGTTACGACGTATGCGGTAGATACAGCGATTGCTTTTTGGCGCTCTTCCAATTCGTCTTGTGTGAACGATGAAAGAAGCCTCCCAAGTGCGTGGAAAACAGCAGGGTTCATGGGCGGCCATGCTTGGTGTTTTTTTCAGGTTTCGTAAAGATGGAAAAAGCGATGACAAAATGTTTTGATGATTAATTATTTCTGGTTGAAATTCAGCTGTATTCAGCTTGCATAACGTTCCCCATTCCCTCGTTCCTGAGGTTAATATTTTTCCTCTACTCGAATGAAGCAGTAAAATAAGAAACCAAAGTATAGTAGAGAAATATTCGGACGAACGGTGCATTCCTATCTGTAACGTGTCACTGAGGCACTGCAATAGCTACCTTTTTTGAGATTTTTATTGGCAGGCTCTGACTGGCTAATGTGGTTAACCAATCAAATGAACAGATTGTTTAATTCGCAGAATCCCTTTGAAACATGGTGTATTTTGAAGTTAATTTAAAATAAATCTTTCAAATAGTGAATATTTACAGAAAGGTGTCAGAAAAGAACCTAATAATTTCTGGAAAATTTCGTTCAATCCTAGTCAAGTTAGTGGTAATTTTGTATGCTTGTCGTCATTGGTGCTATCCTATCAGTTTTCTCACCTTGCCGAAGACAGTTGAAGTATAAATTGAAAAAAACGCGATTGAGTTTATACATTTATAAAGTCCATTCCCCAATTTGTTTTACCTGCCTTATCGTCCTATTCCATTGCTGCTAACTGCATATCTTACAAAAAATAGTTTCATATTCCCAACAGAAAAATAACTTTACTATGTAAAGCATAAATTAAAAAAGCAGATTTTATTCAGGTATAAATAAGCTTTATATTATTATACGGATGACTGCCAATACGTATCATATTTCAGATTGTAAACCTACTAGCCATTATAACATAACACCTGAATAGAATACAATAATGACAAATTGAAGAAAGTACAAAGTATCGATTTGTTCACGGAAGTTTATTATGCTGCAAAATATCATATTATTGGTCATGGGGAGGATTTCTATAACTACAGTACTATTTATATTACACTTTAAGGGGTGCGCGATAGACTTAACTTCACGTGGTGTATCCTGGGCAACGTATACTCATACGGCAAAAAGTCTACAAACTGGAAGTTGGCTTCAAACTACCACGACCCGACTGTATTTCATCTTCGACCACCTCACCTTACCTTTTTCTCCACCTTTGTGTCTGTCTCTTTTACATCTGTGACTGACTCTTCTGTCTCCCCTCTCGAGGTTTTGTGTCTTTGTTGTTGCTCCCCTCTGTGAAGCCCGAAGCCAACTAAATTTCCAATGATAACTAACATGAGAAGCTTGCCATTTGATATAAATATTGCGCTTTAATATCTTGACAAAGTTTGGCCTAGCACAACTAATAATCGTCTTTAAGACAAACAGGATAAATGGGAGTGCTTAATTTAGAAGACGAATTTTGGAGTTTATCTCATGGAGTGTTGGCGATCGCAAAGGGGAAATCGGTTAATACCCGCTAAATGGAGCTGACAGCTTTGCAACCTGTGTTGGTCTAAAGAGCTCAAAGTGGGCCCAGGTGGGTAAAGAAGTCTAATGGTAAGTCGACCGAGTGGTTTATTGAAAGCTTGAACTTCAGGTTCACACAGTTACACGGTTCCTTACAAGTTAATGTGGCAAGATGCAACTTCACCTCAGACTTAAACAAGTTCATCTTCCTACTTTTTGTATCTCTTATTGATAATGAGTTACATATGCCGCAGATCTTGCAGAATATGCATTTGGCAAGCGCTTTGACAGGACTTATCTGAGTAATAAATGACGCAAATAGAGGGAACTAGCAAAATAATTCACGAAGGCATTTAACATTTCTTTTTTTTGGAGGGGAGGGGGTGAAGAGGGACGTTTCGACAGAGGATCAAAATGTCAAAATTTTTAATTTATTTGAGCTTTAGAAGCACTGAGTCGATCACTTTCGCAAAGAGACGTCAATTCACTCTGCAATGGCAAAATACTCCAAGTATCAATTTTCCTAACATAATTACTTTGAGTTCAAGTGTGCGATATTCATTGCCTGGTGACCAGTTGATTCAACTGCATAATCTTTTAATATGGTATGAAATCTCATTACATTCAATTGGTTGGACAGCCAAAACAGTTATAAATTACGCCTCCACATCCAATTTGGATGGATTAAATAGAAGGAGCAACAATACAACGAAATTAAATGCTACCCAAAGGGAACACATTTTGTTTGTCCTTATAGCAGATGCACTGAATATTGAAAGCTGATTGGCTGAGAGGTCTTCGCACTCACGACCACACGCTACCACCGCACCTTCGTGACTGTTCGAGTGTGTATGTGATTCTTTGATTAACATTGGTGGCGCTGTTCACTCGGTGCCTTTCAGGATCCACTACTCCCGAAGTTTCTTACAAATCCTAATTCCCTGTAAATGATTCATTGTTGAAGCAGTTAACATATAAATCAATGCTTTTAAACATTATTTTGTGTTGAAACTTTTACAAATATGGTGAAAAAAATTAAAACGCATCGTGTTGGATATACTAATTTGGTATCATGCATTCTTAAACAAAGAGTACAATAATTAATGAAAAGTACTTACACTTATTTTATGAAGCATACATTTAATTAATAGCCACTTATAATCAATTATTAAAATTACTTTATAAAATAAAACAGTGCCTTTCTTAAACATCTGGCCACTCCACTAGAAGGCCAGTGGGATCACGATTTGTCTAGACTTTTTTATGTCTACCTTATCATGCACTTTTGCTATGAACTATAGTCAAATTTTGGAAATTAGAATCTTCAAGTTTGCCGTTTTAGCGTCCAAACTTTATTGGGTATCGTAAACTAGGCCAATTTAGAACAGATTGGGAAACCATTTTTATTACCTCAACGTTTATGTACTTTAAGGAGGCTGAAATAGCAACAGGAGCTCTAGCAAATGTTTCACTTTCTTTTCAATACTTCGACCAGAATGCAATTCCAATAACTTTACAAAAAATAATTTTATTGCTTTTCAAAGGTTTGTGTTTGCAGGCTATTTATTGTGCTAGCTAGGTGAATTGATATTTTTTTAAACCAACTGCCGGTTAGTTAACTCACAACAATATTTCGAGTCCAATTCAGTTAAACGGAGGGCTTATGTCATTTTATTTAACCTGAATTACACACTGACTGGTTTGGACAGATTGTGATACCAAATTATTAGAAAATCATATTGGAAGATAAGTCTCATTCTATCCCATTTGTATATTGTTTTAATTGATAAAGATTGCATGATGGCATCTGATACGGCACTTAGAAGTCTAAATTTAAGTAGTTAGTTTAATTTCACAAATTTAAATTAATGATTTGTCTTCATGAAAATTTAAATCTACGCAATTTTTTGAGGAATAATTAGCATCAAGTTGTAAGTCACCCCTTAAAAATTGTACCAGAAATACAGCAGCAGAAATCATTTCCTGAACATGTAGTAGAACGTGCAGAACACAAACACAAGCTGGCCTGATTTTCCTGATTTTCAAGATGTGTTGATAATTATTGCAGTTATGCCTGCCAAATTAAAGAAAATGAACAAAATTTAATTGCGACTATAAATTCCACAGTAAAATTTATTGTACCTTTGAAATAACAAATTCCGTTTTGAATCATATAGCTTTTAGCTTAACAACTTTATGTTTTGCTTTGTGGGACACGTCATCGCATGAGTGCACAGCGTGACTTGAAGGTGCGGCCGTTCAACTTCGCGTACGGATTGAGTGCGAGACACATAGCCAGTGGCCAATCAAAAGCCTCCGCTCGTTTTACTTAATCCGCCATTTTGAATGACTAAGCTCCCTCCCTTGTCACACTCCGCGCTATGCACGTCTAGAATAAACGTGTGCTCTGGGTACCTCTGCCTCTTCTTAGCTTTGCAATAGTTTAGCTGATTCTGGGGGGTCTTATAAACTAGGAGAATCTGTCACTGAGGTTTCTGAGTACAGTCGGGCATAGTTAGGTAGCTAATCCGCTACAGCTTCGGTACGATGATCTATCATTTCAAATTCTGTAAAAGGTCAAAGTAGAAATAGAAATAAATACGGATTCTCTTTATTAAATACATATTACGAATTTAAGGTCAGTTAAGGTTGAATTGATTTTGAATTTTGAATTACTGTACGCTTTTTATAGTAAATCAGTTACTAATGGGTCACCCAATAAACTTAAAAGTCAGGTAGTTTGGGGAAATGACGCTTGGATGAGTGATGGATATACTTGCAATTCCGTTTTTGGACACTACTGGTAACTCTGATGATTTGTTTAAATATTTCGAATTAATTAAGACTGATTAAAAGTAAGTCATTGTGCTAAGATATTATGATCACTATAGATATGTCAAATTTATTTGAAAATTGCAAGATAGTGCAAAATAATAATCTGTAATCTACCCGGCTGTGATGAAATGAAGTTACGAAGCAAACAGAATTAATAATGGCTGACAATAGATGACGGCCTTTCCAAATTAACGAGAAGCGAAGGGCAATTGTAACACAGATTATCAAAGGTGAGAGAGAAAAAATCAGTGATTTGTGCATTGTGAAGTCAAATCAACGAATTCCAATCGAGACACATTTTGGGCAAAAGAGATAATGTAATGACGTTGATCACTTGGCCTAACTCAATTAGATGCGAAACCATCTAAACGGAAACGTGATTGCAATGAATTTGGAGGGTATGCAAAACACAATCTTCCAGTCCCTTTTCAGTTTTGAATTGTCTTAGGATACACTGAGTTTGAACTTTAAATTGAAGTGTCGAAAAAAAATATTTTTTTTCCTAGAAATTAGTTCTATTCATATCTGTCCCATATAATTAGTTAATTGTACAGGCGGTTGTTCGCTTTCGTTACTTTAATGCATTTAATCAATTAATACAGCCTAGATCCAAGTCGAGTTCATTCCTAATAAATCTTTTTGTTTCGAAAAAATTCGCTAATTACAAAGAATAACTCAATTTCACCTTCAAACTTAGGGATATAAATAAGTATAAACGGTTAGGTTGCATTCACTGCGCAAAGAAATTCGACAATTTTAGATTTAGTAAATGAAAATTGTTATGTGACGTGGGTTACGCTCGGTGTGCATTTGGTTTCAAAGCTCTCCAACTATAGGCAATTATCAGAATCGATTTTTGGCCTATTCGAAATGCAGTGTTTTGTAAAGGAAGATTGGAACTCACTTAAGGTTACAAAAGTTTTTTGGATATTTAGTCTCTATTAGAGTGACCCTTGAGTCTGACACCTTCAGACAATCACACCGTAACTCACACTGGAGATAAAGCAGACAATGATCTCTCCAGCTTAAGTACTTTATGTATAGACGCGTTAAGCTAGCTTTTCTTCCTACAACCCTGACATTGTTTCTGTTCCCTTCAGTTAAAGCCCTGTTCTTCTAACTCGGGAAAAACGGGTGCCATTTTTTTGTTTTTAAGATCATTCGATTTTAAAAAGGCATGCGTTCAAACAGATAACAAACACACCTTTACCGATTTTGCTATTTAGGAGTCATAAGAATGCCATTAGTCAAACGACATCACTATAGCATAACTATGACAGTAAAGAGAAATGTGCAAAGTCATAGTGGCATATGATGAATAAGAATGTAGATGAAAAATGTGGCGCTAATGCATACTCACATACACGCGCAGTGGATTAGTTAATGTTTCAATAACAAACAAATGAAATTACTACAAATGCAGCTTAATGACAATTAACCATAAAGCGAATTAAGGCAATATTTTTCCAAAGTGGACTCAATTTATTCCGGCTAAAATTGACTGAAAAGTAGTACTTCTTCTAGTAGTTGCAAAAATTATATATTTTTGTCAAATCCAATAGAATTATTGGCTAACGAAATTCTGTTTCTTACAAAAGCATGGTAATACAGTCTCTTAACCAAATAGGAAACGATTGAAATGAGCAAAAATGTTAAATAATTCGGAGGATTTTTAGTTTCTTCTTTGGAATTAGGATTTCCAAAGGAGTTAAATTCATTATAAACTATTCCAAGCTAAACCGATTATAAGAGCTTATCTAGTTACCTAATCCTACTAACTTTCACTACGGTTTACCTCATGAAAATTACACAAAATATTTAAAATTTAAAGGTGTTGATTGATTCTAAATGTAAAATCCTCAGCTTTGTTTAACCGAAAGGCCAAAAAAAATGAACAGATGAGTACGGACTCATTCGGTCTTCTGGATTTCACGTGTTCTGTATGCCAAGTAACTTTGGCTATCGTCTAAAATGTTGTCCCTATGAAGGTGGCTGTGACATCATTTTGGGTGCATGTTTCTCCCAATTTGAGATGAATTTGAATAAGCTTGTAAAAGTCGGGATTGTGCATCTTGGTTATTTAAAACTAATATTAAATAATCTTCAGTGATTTTGAGTAAATTGACTACAATAAATTATAAGAATTTTAGGCATTAAAGTTTTTTTTGAACATAAATGAAAGCCAAGCAAGAGTGAAGACGAACACTGAAAACTAAATCGTCCTTCAATTGTGTGTACTTTAAATTCAGAAAGCAATTTTAACGCGAAATCAGAGTTAGATGTGACCAGCATCGATCGACATCATCTAAAGCTGTTAACACAGTCTCGTTCTGAGATAATAAGACAATTTTCATCAGTGTTTTTATCGCTGCTGCATGAAGAACCAAGTTAAATTTACTTAACTGGAGTTTTGGCAGAAGTCTTTTAAGCCTGTATCGCATTCCAAATCAACTCACGAATGAATGACTAAATATCACATTTTAGATGAATATTTCCATTTGGCTCGCATAAGCTTATAGGCAGTGCTTTGGTCAGGAATGAGTTGCTTTTAATTAAGCAACAAGGTGGTGTGTAATCAGCAAATCATATTTTTCATTTTTTCTGCTTATTTGACATGCGTAATTGCGTTTTTGAACTGCTCGAAATGAGGCATTTCTGTGACGAAAGATCTGACTGGGAGTCTGAGTAATCATGAAGTAGTTATTGAAATACTAATCTTTTGTCAAGGAATGTTTGTGTGCAACACATGTGCTTGGAAATTCTAAGGGATGTAACTTGGTTTAGTACAGAAGTCAGTTGTCTCTTAGACCTTCTACTTTTAAGCGAATTTGCTAACCTTATATATTCAACTAAGTTTCGAAAAGATTACTTCCATTCTGAACATTGTTTTGACTAGTTAACGAAGTAGATTCGATTTTAATCAAAATACGAATGAGGAGACCCAATTTTAAGTTGATAGCTATTTAGCTAATTCGGATAGTCGTTTTCGTTTTTGAATAGACAAGATGAGCTTGTGAACTGCCTGAAACACAAACTAATAAGTGAAGATATATGTGCGACCCTTGGAGAAATTGTACGTACTGTGGGATAAATGGAGAGGTAAATAAAGTCACATGCTCAGAAATCCACCACTAATTACGAATACAAGATGAGCATGACGAATGCACTCTGTCACACCCATACCCACACGCAAACTGACTGTTAGATACTTAATATATATCAGTTTGTTTCAAAGCTCATTCATATTCACCTAACATTCACATTGTGCTCTACTAAGCTCAAAACTGTGGCTATTACAGCCCGGCTATTTTGAGCCCATGAAGTGCTTTAATATCGTATATGATCATTCCATTATCTCAATCGTCGGAAGTGTAGAAATAATCACTATTAAAAGGCGGTTAGTAAGCACTGTACTTCAAAGATGAGAATTCACCCGATGGTTCAGCTACCAGAACATAAATTTCTATTTTGGAATGCGAACCATCCACTTAGTAAATTTACACAATCCCAGTATAAAAATTAAATGGTCTAGAACTCTCCGTAGTCCGCAATTTACACTCAATACGTTTCCGAACCCATCCTCTCCTCTTTGTAAATTATTACAATTGCGGTTAACATATCTTTATGCTGAGTTGTAAATTTCGTCTCTCTATGGATTGTAGATATAATTCAGCCACTCTTGAATGTTGCAGTGCTATTTGAAATAAAAACTCGTTTTGTCCACTATGATTGGCCACTAAGATGAAGAAATGAATTCTAGGAAGCAGGAAAACTAGTTACACACAACCTTCCGCTTGAGTCCAGTAGTGAAAATCCTAAAAGTCATAGATTAAATACACGAAACTCCCTTCAATATTAAAATGTAAATGCCATCTATCCACAAGATAGATTAGCACAACCCGTGATTTTTATTTATACTGTTAATGAAGAAATGACCATTATTATTAACCCCATCCAATCACAGATTTATACCGCATTACAATATCAAGGAGCTTAGCACAGATTTTCTACAATTATAGCAGCAGAAGTTCACTAATATTGTATGTTACATTAGTTTGAAATTGGGGTGTATCTGCTTACCAAGAATATTTACCATTTACATTTTTATAATCCAAGTGATCGATCAGGCATTAACCTATTATATATATATATATATTTATTTTAATAAAACGGTTAGTTAAATCTTTCTTACTTTGATAAATTAAAGCTAAACATTATTGTTTAACCCAATTCGACAAAATTTATTATGGTATATTTTCCGTTCCAGCTACACATTTACTATTTTGTAAATATTTCACGATTTCATCAAGAAGTATTCTAACGACATTTTATTTTCTTTCATTCAATTTCTGCTTTACCAGGAAAGTATTAGTACGGGCATGCTTGAACAACGTGAAGCTATTATTATTGGTTTTGCATTGTCTTGACTAAAGAAGGATCCAATTTCCTTTTAGTAAATTTGCGAATAAATAAAGACGTAGGTTAGTATTTTTGAGAAAATTTAACTATAATTGTTTTAGACGTTTTAAGAATCAGTTATTTATTGAAACCTAACAGAAATATGCAGCAATTTAAATCTCATCATATACAACTCAATTACAGAAAATTAGGCTATTTAAATGCAATTAAAATTGATTTAAAAACAGTAGAACCTCCAGGCTACGGCATGAATATGATTTAGTCAAAAACCGCTTAAAAAATCAATATTGGGTTACTATTTTTACTAATTGCATTAATATTAATTGGATAGTCTGATAAATTGCGTTAGCGGGATAGCGACACCGCAATAGGTGAAAAAAGTAGATACGCCTCATGTTTTTGTACGACGCGTTCACCAATTAATAGGCCTTCGGTATAAAAAGGAACTCCTGATTGTCGAAATGGAAACATCCTAACTCTTTGACTCGTTGAAGGGAAATTTTATATAAAGACTGGAAATGGATGACTCACAAACACCACAAATGAGAACAATTGTCGTTTTGGAAGACGAATATCCTCATTTATTCAAACCAGAAATATGGAAGCCGGTTTGGTGGCAATTACCGCCAGACAAGACCATGTCAGCTGAATCTTCATAATGGGTAACGAAATGATACCTTAGTGATGCCAATTTAATTTGATATGGATTTCTTAATGTTCGGAATTTCTGTTGCAGGGCACAATAATCACAGCAACTGAGATACTAGTGCATATCAGAATTGTATTTCGCCATATTTCTATTGAAAAGTCTGTTTAGAAAATAAAACGTATTTTATATCTGATGACATGCTTTCTTATTAATTTTCATTTTGACTGGAAATCGTGAAATATCTTGGTATTTGAATGCATAATAATCAACAAGTAAATTCTTCTTGATAATTAATTGCTTTATATTGTGGAATAGAAATGACAAAGTACAATGAATTGAATCGAAACCGGATCGGTCAATTGATGAAGTGACAGCTTTTAAAATTATTTTCAAACTCAAAAAGAATGAATACTTAGGCCAAGCTAAGTAAGAACTGTCAATATGACCATTTGTTTTCTATTTTGTCGGGTTAAGTCTTAAGAGGAGAGCATTTCAACCTTCCTATTTCGATTTCATATAAATTCCACTGGACGTCTCCAACGGTACGCTATCGAATAGTCTTCTATTCGCGATAGATAAAAATGAATGACATAGATGCATGGCCCATCGTGGTGCCGTTTATATAACTTTTGGTGAAAGTTTTATTTTGCTCCGTCACTAAAGTCATATCATATACACCTTCTGTTTTTTTAACATGGTTGGAATGAAAAAAATCTGAACTTCAAATTCGTAATGTTTTGGTGTTTGGTCTTTAATTATGCAGAAATTAGTTCAAGAGAGTTCCGATTGCATTCAATTCCAATGTCATTAGTTGCCCAGGGTGCACCACGTGAAGGTAAGTCTATCGCGCCCCCACGATCAGGATATAATTTATTTATAATTCTTAAACCTATAATTGCAAAATCTGTCAGAATGGTGAGCGCTTCATTAGTACGCATTGATCTACCGATGACAAAGAGTTTTTACTTTTCCCCAAAATGCGGTAGGACTTGATTAGTGACCAATACAAGTTTACTAATTAAGACAAGATGAATAGCAAATAAAATGGTAGAAAAATTTCATTTATTCAAAATGACTATTCGAGGCTTATTTTTTAACTCAATATATTGATATATGCCAATTTTACCGTTTAAATACTTTACTATACTCTCTATCATATTTAGCATGGGTCTTATTAAATTGCGTCCAAATTTTCTACTGAGCTATTTAAGTAGAATATTTTTTTAAATTGTTTATCGCCACAGGTAAACACTAAAGTATTATACAGTTAAAAGAATAAAGAATAGAAATCATAAATCTAATGGCAAACAATGATAAACTCATTTTATTCTGATTGGCTTTTCTATATAGTGCATATATATTTGAGTACATTGATACGTTTACGTACATATTTCTTATCAGGAACACTACATTGAAAAGAGCTACAACTTAAGCGAAAGGTTTTCCATTTTAGCGAACTAAAAATTAAATTTTAGAAATATACCGATCATAATTGCTGTACGAATTTAAATTAATTTTGAGATTAATTTGTTAATTTACAGGGGGATTCAAGATTAATCGTAAAATATTAGCTGTTTGACACTGGGAATTACAGAAAGCCCCTCATTACCAATGAGCAGCATTCAAAATTAACAGGAGAAAATGGATGACTGATCGGATCACATAAACAAGTGGCCTATTTTCAGTTATTCTAATTAACGCTTGACTGTCTATGATCTGAAAATTTTTACTTCCATTATTCAGTATGAAACTTTTCTCTAGTGCAATCTTCAAAAGAATATAAGTGTCAGTGCGAGTGAAGATAGTCATGTAACCATGTTCGAGTTTCAAAAGCCAAGCAAAAACTGAGATTTACCTATTTTTTAAAACAATACCTCACGATTAGTACCAGTGGTAATTAATTCACCTGCTATGATTTGCTCCCAGGATGGGGGATCAGATTCCCATTAACGGTGCTCAAAACTTATTAAAGAACTGTCTTGGATTAGGAGTTAGTAAGGGGATGTGGATAAACTAATACCCTTTAATATCTAAGTGCTAGTACATATTGCAAACAGTGATTTTTATTAAAGTAAGACTCGATGCTAAATTTTTTGTAACCTAGAATAATGAATGAAATAGTTCCACCGGTTTAATCATGGATGGCCTCAAAATCGAAAACTCCTTAAATAAAGAAATGATTTTCAAAAGTTTGGCTCTAGCATAGTTTTGGTTGCATGGAATTATAAATTCACTCAAATATTCTATACTCACTTTCCTAGTCTTCTCACTGGCGTATTCATATTGACAGTATCCAAGGCTAGGGAATTTTTTTTTAATGGAACTAATTTTTTGACATGTCGAGTTGACTAATACTTATTTTCCTTGGGTTATGAATCGATGGATGGTACACATTTAAACAAGCAATTAAGCGTATTAAGTGCCAACAGAGATTACCCTATTTATACACTTAATGACAATCATTTTATACACCTGTTGCTAAATGCTTGAGACATGAACATGTGGAGGATATGTGAGTAATGTAACTTAAACATATACACATACATATATATACAATAATGGTTCTTTTTAAATTTACTATAATGAAAATTAATCAGATGGTGGGTTTTTAGCAGTATATTTACGACCGTAAATCAGGAATCCGCTGAAAACTGATATAAAAAACAATAAATAGCAAGCCTATTTAGAAAATAAAAAGTTATACAGCACTTCTTCCCATCTTTAGTGGAACAGTGGTATCAATAAGCCATTTTATTGAGAAAGTCTACGTCTGCTACCATTTTTGCCATCGAGACTTAATGTATGCAAGAAATATGATTTTTTATTCCAATATAAGTCCATTATGACCTTCAAAAGTACTTAGTAAACTAATATGTGTTGAGGTGTACTTGGAAAAATGGTGAAATAGATTTTGTTCAAATACATTTAATCCACGAGAAATATGAACTCAGATGGTATTGAAATATAAATTAGTAGTAAAGCGTTTTGAAAGGACCGAAAAGGGGTTGTATTTCTTTCTTACATAAGAAAAATTCACTTGATTCTCAAATGTGTTAAAAAATCAAAAAATTTAAAGAAGTTGATTTGGAAAGAATTATAAAGATTTAAATATAACCTTTTCCATCAAATGGGCACCTTTTACTATGTAACTTTTAGCTAAAAGGTTGGTTATGTATTTTTCAGCGACCATTAATTACGAATACACGGAAAATCGCGTATTTTTTCATGTTTTATTTACACTATCCTCTTTTGTTAGTAAGCTAATTAGCTTCCAATCTCACATGATATTAGTAGCGCTTATATTGGCTGCTTCTTTCAGCCAATAGGACATGGAAATTAGCATGATTAACCAATCACTCTACAACAACGAAATCGCACGTCTTGACCTTAGTCATCGTCGTCAGTAATTGGTCAGCTGAACTGAAAATATTACGATAAGGGCCAAATAGTAGATTTCCAAAACAGAAATTGGAAGAGATGTTTGGAAATACACTGCGGATTTAACCTAAGGACTAATTTATCTTCTATGGCATGACTACAAATATGCTCCTCGATACTTTGGTTACCGAATCGGAGGAATATCCCAGTGTAGTTCGACGAACATCCCTTCATGGGAAAGCTCTAGAGGTTTTACTCAGCCGAAAAGAGTCATACTATCGAAAACACCAGGCTATCACATACAACTTCCTTGAAAGGCCGAAAACACGACGGGCTCTAATTTACCACTCGTTTGTGTAAGTTAATACCCTTTTGTAAGTGGTTTATATTGAATCGTAGTTTCTCTTATTTATTCAGACAACAAAATTAATAACACCAAATAAGCATAGAAATGAAGCACACATTTAACTTTTAATAGCGTTGTGAAAAATTTAAATGTTTGGATCGCCGAGATTATCACTAAATTAGGATATTCATTAACTAGCATTGGAAATGTGTATGATAAAATATAACTGGTTAGAAATTTCCCAAGAGGAAATTAATCAAATTTCATTTATCCTGAAAGCATCTGAGGCAGAACCAGGTGGTATAAATAGGCATAAGTTTCTATACCGTCAAAAAGGGGCTGGCTTTTAATGCGTTAGAGGGGCATTAATTGTGGGAAATATATTCCAATAAACAGAATGATCAATGTGAACGTACCCCAGTTCTTGAGTCCCAATATACTTTTTAATTGTATGCATTCGAGAACGGCATATCAACTCGAATTGGCTAAAATTTAATAAACGAGGGAAAGGACAATGGCAGTTTGCATCTGAAGGGCTCATAGTGGCACTTATCTCCTCAAGAAACGCGTTTAAAAGTGCCTTTATTCTAAGCCATCCTTGCTTTTTAACATATGGGATTGAATAAAGAGAGAGGTGGACGCAGATGATAGTGCCTAAGTTAATAAGTCAATGCGTCCTACCTTGATCTGATCGTGATCCAACTTGATTTAATTGACCTTCACCTGAATGACTTGATTGAAGCCCGAGGTCAATGAGAGCAATAGAAATGTCCACGTAGACCATTAACATTTTGTGTTAAATATTCAATTAATAAACACGATTTCTAAAATTGTTATTTAATCGGTTTTAATTTTTTAAAGAAAGTAAATTAATAAAATTTCCTTTTCATATTGAACTCCAACAAAAACCTTAGCAAAAGTTTACGAGCAATGAGGCTAAAATGGCTTTTGAAAATAATTCAAATAACTTACATTCTTATAAAGTTGACCGAGACTTTCGTTAGCTGACTTATTAGTTTTGCAATTGTTTAACGAAAAAAACATTTCCAACTTTGATCAATTTAATATTTTTAAACAAACTTTTCTTCTACATTGATTGACACATTGTCTGTAAAAGATTTATATTAACATTTTCAATCTTTATAGATATATATTAATAACCCACTTCAATGTCCTTCTATTGTGACCGTTTTTAACTGCTCTACTCCTAATTTTCAAAAGCCTCAAAATTATATACTTTCAAAAGCAATTTCTGTGGTTTGCATTTCGTTGCTACATTAGCAAAATTGATTAACTCAAATGATATATCGAATTTATATTGCTAACAAAATCTATACACCATGCGACTATGTCCCTCGTGGAGTGGCAGTCAGCACGGTGTTTAGAATGAAATTTTGGTAAAAACTTCCGGTCATTTGGCAGCGATCTAAAACTTTCATGAAAATTTAAAAACTTTGCCAAGGTAGCATTAGAATACCCACGATATATTCAGTGGATACTATAAACGGAAGTGGAATAAAGTACAAATTGTTGAAAATTTGTACTTTATTTTGATTTTTTTCAAAAATTCGCTCTCAGATGCGGAAATAAATTAAACCACCTTCAGAGAAATTAACTACTACCAAGTGTTATAGTAAAATAAGGTCTTTAAATATAGGACTAATTTGATCAAATGACTGACGGAATATTAGCAATAATTTATCATTTGAATTTATTTCCATTTTTGATTTGTGTAATAATTAATGCTAGATAAAGAAGCCATTTCAATCTGGGTGGGCGTATTCAATTAATTAACTAACTGGACTAATCATCACTCTGTCTCAAACCCTTGACCACAAACGAAAAATAGAGCTCATCCTCATTAATACTATTTAACAACCATGAATTACGCTTATCACATTATTAACACGTGTACTAACATAAATGTCGATAATACTGACCGAAGTATGCCATTCGCCCTAAGTACTAAATATGCCAATGTGTTTCATTTTGAGCACTATTCATATTATGTGGACAATATTATAAGAGACAGTTTGAGTTAAAGTATTATTTGGATAACTGTATGAATAGTCTTAAATTCCTAAATTACAGCATAAAAGGACGACTAAATACGTGCTTTTATTCTTAAAAAATGGAATACTTCCAATGAGATGCGATTCCATGTTTGCTAAAAGCGTAGATTATTGACCTCAATATTTATCACTTTTAGATTTACATCCGTACTTGCTTGTCTCATCACCAGCGTTCTTTCAACAATTGAGGAATTTACAGTTCCAGCGTCCAAAGCTCTCGTATATATGGTTAGCATACACATTGTACTACTTTTTTAAAATACTTTGACACCATTAATTTCATATTTCATTCAAATTTCATTAATGATTGAGACAGAATTTGCTTCATTTATTACTTATATCATTAAATATTACACAATCGTATTTTTTATTTGGTATTAATTCCCTCGCAATCCATTCATTTATTTCATTTGTAAATAAGTCGTCTTTTATATGTATCTCTTATCAACCTCCCCTTGAATTCTCAATATTTTTTTCTGAGGTTATTCAATTTCAGTCAACGCTATGCCTCTAATACAACTGATTCATTTACCTTTCATAGTTGTAGTTTTTTTGTTTCTTATTGGTTTCATTTTAACCAACAGTAGGCAGACGTCTGACATTTACAGTTTTGTGAGCCATACTTCGGAAACTGTTTCGCCAATCGTAGCGCAGTGACACATCTTGCTTTAATCCTTGGATAAAAGGAGGTGCAGGATTAGAACGTTAGTTTAACTGAATCAAGTGGTTCTATTCATCCTATAAAACTGTTCAATTGACACTATCACGTTTGTGAATAATTTTGACAAAATGTTATCAATTCCAGGCAGCCTGCACAGGTCAAATCGTAATAGATTGCTTAATTGAACTTTGAATATCTAATGAGCAAATATGAGTATAAATATGCTAATTGCAATTCTTTGACCTTAAATTTTTTTCAAAATCATTAGCATGTATTTAATAAATGTGATCGAAAAGGCAGTCAAAATAAGTATTTGTTTTATTTAAAAACTTTTTATTGTAATTAGATATTCAAATACAGATAATTAAATGAGAATTGTTATTTATCTTTTTCATAAACAGAGGGAAAATTTAAAGAAGAAAAAATTTTACAAAATATGTTCTAAATTCTTCAGTTAAATTGACAGTTTGGATTTTTCGCCAACAAAATTTTGCAATCTTATCATCGTGAATTATGGCTTTTGAATTTAAATTCAAAAAATTCACCAAACCATCCAAACGGCGAGATACTTAATTTGGATACATCTAAATAATCTGGCAAATAATATCTGGATTAAATTGACATTTCCTTTCATTTACACGATATTTTTTGTCATTAAAAAACTAAAAATTTAGAATTTTTGCATCCTCAGACTATAGCGTGGACTATTTCAATTTTATATATTTGATTGACATTAGTATCGACTATAAAGCTGCTTTAAGCTGAATTAAATGTGGAAATCTTCTCGTAAGATAACTGACCAATCTGTTGACCTACGGGATACAGCTATAGGTCAAGAGTCGAGCTGAATAAATCTAGAAGGTAGTTGTTTTGAAACGAGTGGAAAAGAATGGATGGGGCTCTATTTAAAATTGGCTGATAAGGTGGAACGATCAGCACCGATCGAAGACAATACACTTTGTCATAAAGGGCTAGATTGAGAAACGATAAGAGAATTGTCAGATTTTGACTTCTTTATTAGTTGATGACCAAGAGATCAATGATTAACTGACAATGAGGGCACGTTGAAAAATTTTTCCGTTTGTGCACACTCCAATTCATTTTTTAAAATTCCTTCTTTTAACCTGGCATCAATATTCGTTTTCTTAAAAGCTTATTGCTCATGCTGGATTGGTTATGCAAATCACAATGTGATACCTTGCTATTGACTTTTTTTAAATAAATTTTATTCGATATTCTATCAAATAGGTGAAAAAAACATTATTTATTTATTGTTAATAGGTTTATTATGGTCAGATCATTAACATGGCTGATCATATACAAACTTCTGTAGAATATTTCATAATGAATGATTAGTCATCATTATAGAAAGGCGTGATGTTTCATTAAGTTATAAATGCGGCAGAACTACTTACAATTAATAATCAAAATCAGATCGTTAGCTACTTTGATTGTTTAAACTTCAATTTTCACGCCAACTACCCTCGGTGTCATTGTCTTATCGATCAATTTCATAATCAGATACGTATTCTTTTGGAGATTTTTCTATATTTATTAGTCCTTTTGAACAGTAGCCGAAATATTCCCTCACAATGCCCACCAACTAGGAATAGAAGAAGATTGAATTTTAAAGAGAACATTAATGCAAAATTTATGCCACCACTAGTAATAATGCCTCTAATTACTTTCTCTGTTATTACCATTACGCATATTTGATGGCGCCTGATAAATTAAAACAATCTTTTTGAATTAATGATTTTGAAAAATTTTTTACAAACGTTGAAAACTTTTATGAATTAGCTGATCAAATGCACAAATACACATACTTACTCAGGAAAGTTGGTTTTTAGTATTTGTGGTCAGAATGCGATTAGGAATAAGCTCTTTTTCAGATAATGAGAAGGTACTCTGAGAATTTGCCAACTTTTCAAGATCATAGCTGTTCACTTATAAATCAAACAAAAGTAATAGATTCCCGGTACCAAATTTGAAATCTTTGATTAGACAGTTAACGCATTTCATCAACATAAGATTATTAATAAAATGAAGATGTTCATGTTCATCTCGTCCCAGAGTATAAATAGCACCAATGGGAAAGGAGCTAGACAAAATCGCGTTGCATGATAGTTTTTTCGAACAACACAATTAATTTTGTTAATTCACCCGTGGTTCAATAAACATCCACGGACTTCAATAGTTTAAGCATTAGCTTCAGTCAGTACTATCATCATACTTAAAGTCAATTCACTGGTCTTCGAATTTACCTACACGCTGATTTGTTGAAGCTTTAATTGTTATTTAGACGTCTGTTCTTGGGAGAAATAAACCTTACATAAACCAAACATAAACATAAAACCAAAGATGTTGCAATCGTTTATTGACAGCATGTCGTTATGCTAATTTTGGAACTTATTTCGTGAAACCCATATAAAAATATGTATGGACAGACATTTGAGCATAAATTTACGCCCATGAAAATGATAAGATATTTGATGTGTATAAGATTTAAACCCGACTGAAAAGTAAATTTCATGATCATGAACTGTACCACTGACGTAAACCAACGCAATGGATGCCGAAATTTAAGAACTTGGAAGGCTCAATAATAGTATGAAAGGTGATTGGATAATCATCATTTGCTTTCCTAAAATTGAAGGGTATTCTTTTATTTGCAGTATAGCCAAATAGGAGAAAAGCCCATCTAAATCAAAATAGGAAAGGAGAAATTTATTTTTCCATTCAACATTAAAATTTGAATTGAAAACGACAGAATTAGGTAAATCAAAAATCGTTTCCTATCGAAGACGAACGACCTGATTCAATGGTCATCTAATCGGCTTCAAAATCGAGCTCAGACAGAGAAATTCCAAAAAAAGTATCTCACTCCAATTATGATTCGAGTTACCAATAAACTCCGACTTTATTACCCCCATGCACGAATTTCACAAATGACTCACTTACTATTTGTTTTTCTTAGTACTCCACACTAATGTTCGTGATACGAAATTTGAAAACAAAATTGGTCACTTAAACAATTTATAATGAAATAATTTTCACTCCAAATGAGTTACATTTAGAATCTCTATGCTGAGCCTCACTGAGCAAAATTGTCCTCGTGGAATCGTTTGCTACTGAAACTCTTGGAAATATCGCATGGCACGTTTGCTTTTTAAATCAATATTTATTTCTAATGAACAGTTCTCCAAACAACAGTTTTTTTTTCTTAATGAAGTTACATCAACACAGTGTGGTGATGTGTTGATTCATTTTATACTCGTACATAGTTAAAATAACTTAGTAAATGCTATCAATAAATATTGTTTATTGGTAAAAAACTATTAAAAGTTGATATTATATCTATATCTTCATTCTTTTTCATCTCTAGATTCATTTCGTCGATCTTGTTAAAGGCTGCTTGAAATGAAATTTCTGCTAGTAAACATTTTTTCAACATTGAAAAATAGGACTGCATATTTGCTTCACTCGAGTTGATAGGAGATATAAAGACTTTGGGCAAAAAAATACGAAATACAACATTTTTAGAAGTATCTTGTTTAACTGAAGCTACCATAATATCGATATCTTTGAATTTCTGTTCAAACGACTGACAGTGATATTTGTCAAACGAGGCAGACTTCTAAAAGTGGACCTATATCTGTTATCGTAATGTTTAACAATTTTTGAATTTTACCTTCACCTTAATGATTTGTTAACTTTCAATACTTTTAACAATGTGTATTTGCTGCTGTTCTTTAGTGCTCATTTCTGCAAGTTACATTAACCTACGCGAAGCATTCCAGCTATTATACATCAAACGATTCCCTTTTTTATCCATCAAAACCTAATTTTATTCATTTTTAGCTTTATACGCATTAATTGCCATAATACACAAATAAATGGGAAGTAGATTAAATTTCAGGAATTTAGAATATCTTGTCCACTAAGTTGTGTTCTAGTTTAAGGTCACTAGGGTAAATTTCTTTCCTTCGTTGCTGAATCATTAATCTTTTGACTATAAGTGAAGGCAATTCTTCTGGGCATCTTTCGTTTTATCCTAAGTTGGCATAACTATTTGGCAATCAACCGAGACAAATACATAGTGTGCTGGAAATGGGATTCGAGGATCAGAACTAGGTCATGAACCTTGATAATATTAGGAAGCTGTTTACTGAATGATATTCAGTTGGGAAAATGAGCTGTTTGATGAAGCAGATTTCGAATATAGCAAAGTTCGTGTTAGACTATTGTCGTCTAATTCTCTTCTTTTTATGACCCATGAACTATCTCTCGTGTTTGAATACTCTCTCCTGATTAAGAATCGTAAAATAGGATGCAAAATACACCATACATTGTTAAGCACTTGGATATATATTTCAGGAAGTTGTCTGGTGCAATTTAAGAATCCTCCTAAATATCAAGACAAAGATGATTAAAATTTAGACCCGACTTTTGTTACTAAAATACAAACTATACATCATGGGAACAATCGGCATATGGTGATCTATTTTAGATTTGATACCTTTTTTTATGAATTCTACTTAGAGAAAGGCTATCATAATTAATATGATATACTCTACTTAGTGAGATACATCCCAAATGACAACTTTATTTCCACAATGTATATTTTGTAACCAGACGAGGGTGTATAGTCCCAGGCGAAAGACACGTCTCGGTGCTGCCATCTATATATTATTCATATTTCACTATTTAGGAGCTGGTCCTTCTATTTTGGTTCTTCATCGAATACATTGTGCGCCTGTGGAGTGCGGGATGTCGTCCACGATATCAAACCTGGAAAGGACGTCTTCGTTTTGCAAGGCGACCTTTCTGTATTGTTGGTAAGGAATTTTGTTGCACATATTTGAATATTCCCATTCTTATTCCAAAAAACTTTGTAGATGTAATGGATTGCATAAAATACCCATATTTTTTGATCGGAGTTAAATTTACTTTTGAAGACTAAAAATATATGCTTCTGAATTTGTAGTGCCATAGATGAGGCAGGTGTTTTCACCTGTTTTCTGTAATTTGCTCAACATTTTCAGACATGCGTGTGTAAAATGGAGACTCATGTAAATCAACGCACTCTAAAACTAACATCTAACACAATCTTTGTCTTTCATTCTATATAATTTAATTTTAAACTAACGGTTCGGTTACAAGTATTTTAAAGCACAAGAATTCAAGCTGAACAACTCAATACTCCAACTTTGTGAAAACCTTGAAATATTTAAAGTCGCTGGTTTCCTATAGAGCTTCTCATCTCTCTGTCGGAATCTAATTTTATATGATCTAATTGAAGAAATGGAATTGTAGTGAAAATTTATTAAAATTTGTATGAACGAAGTACTCCGAAGATAAACTAAAAACATTAAATCTCCTTACTAAATTTACTTTTATCTAATTATGATTAGATGTGTGCTCTCACTGCAAAGGAATGACGTTGCATTAGACCTTAATGGTGAGGTAAACATTTGCAATAAAACAGCAAATTACACCAAATAAAGCGTTAGAATGTTAATGCATCGATATTTGCGCTAATTCAATTTCTGATTACACTTATGTTAGCCTAACGATCTCTATTGGAAATATCACGGTGGAAGACAATATCCTATCGCTCTTTTAAAGGGGATTCTGTATAAAGGTTATCTTACAATATGCAAAAGGATGATGACACTTTTTTCAGGCACTAAGGAGATCTTCTTTCTTTTGAATTCATTTGAGAATTGTATTACTGTAAACAACTCTTCTTCTTCTTCTTCTTCTAAAATGTTAGCAAATGTTTTTTTTTCGAAAATGAAATATCGAAAAGTAACGATTTTTTAACAAAAAAGCCCAAGCGGATTTTTTTGCATATCTCAAAGTAAAAATAATAAAATTTCACTAATTCCATGTTTTAGTAAACTTTTTTTACCGTTATATACTCAAATATTATCGTAGTTAATAGTTACCTTCCCTCTTTGTCTCTTTGAGATAACAATGCCTTTTAGAATGGAAATTTAAAAAAAAATTCAAACGATTTTTATTCTCTACTGATTGCAGGGATATGAACTAGATTAGATTTTTATAAATATATTTTTCTTCGATGATTCGCCAAACTATTTTATCAAGCAAATGTGTTTAGTTTAGAGAGGACAATTTTTTTCATGATTAAATGAGGTATCAAGTTCTATATACACTATGGTTGATGATCTTATTTGAGGTCTTATCATTTCGAGATATTTAAAAGAAAATTTATTTTACAATAAAGTGCTCTGGTAAATACTTTCTTTCGGTTTAGGATAACGGGCCCAAAATTCCTTCAGAAACGTATGCACGAAATACTCAAATTAGTAATAGTGAAATTCTTTCGTTTTGAAGGACATTTTTTCCTTTAAAGCATCCTCTGCGGTATTTTAAGTGACTTTACAGATTAATTCGCCATCTTAGATATCCTTTGGGCAGAAAGACGAAATTTTTGAGTAAAAGTCATTAAAAATTAATTACTTTAACTCATTTTATTGATAGACATTTAAGCGCATTTGGCTATTCAAATTACAAAACTTGTGGCAAAAGATTATCATTCCAATACCTCCAATTTGTCCGACGTGTGACCCTGATGGCTGATGGTTTCTTGTTCTTGACAGCTCAAGCCTGCTCATACTTATTTGAAGTACATTCAATAAGTTATTCTAGGTTAAGAACAATTCCTATTTTCAATACTGCAAAGCGTATTAACAAGTAAGGCCGGGTGTTTTTCATTTGATACGCCCAGTAACAAGATACTTCAACTTGGGGTATTTAAGAAGCAGCACTCTACTCCACAATAATTGTTCTCTACACTTTCTTGCTAGAGACTTCAGGCAATTAAATTTTAGTTAGCTGGAACTGATGGAGGCCACCCATTCACTGCAGAAAATTTTAGAAAGAGAAGGATGAATGCCTAAGAAGAGTGTAGC
The DNA here is from genome assembly GCA_000469805.3 of Hymenolepis microstoma. Lineage (NCBI taxonomy): Eukaryota > Metazoa > Platyhelminthes > Cestoda > Cyclophyllidea > Hymenolepididae > Hymenolepis > Hymenolepis microstoma. The sequence continues at coordinate 12,838,316 of LR215995.1, read as the reverse complement.
TCATAGATATATTTTCATAACATTTACAATATGTTGAGTTAAATTAAGAATTCAGATAAAGCGAATTTACAACTCAGGCACATTTTAATCAGGACTAGATGAGGAACCAACACTTTGAATCCCATCTCGAAGCTATGATCATTCATCGAATACAACATTTACGGTTTTTGCATAGAAAATATTAATGCCATTTACTGACCACAACGCTTATTAATTAAGGAAGAGATTTTTTATTTATAACGGTTTATGCCGTGTGTTAGCTTTGGTATAACATTTCAAATCCAGTTGAAATCTAACGATAATGTCCAAACTTCAAAACTAAATTCACTGCGGATAGATGATCTCTTTCCAAGCGGAGCAAATAGACGTGACTTAAGAAATATGGTAAGCAACATCATGAACATTTGCACACCTTGGTGCTTAAGGAAGCAATATCCAGTGCGTCTATCACCCAAGATATCAAGTTTTGACATACGTGAATTTCATGCTGTCTATTTTCCCTTCTATTGTTAGATGTGTCACACTCCAGTGCTACTTACACCACCTTACAAATTGATCCTTATTAAAATGATCACTAGATTGCTTTTGTTCTGTTAAAAGTTTATCTCACGGGACATTCAGCATGGTGAATTCATAGAGTCTATTTCGCATATATGCTTACCATTGATATCATTAGTTTAAAATGATAAGATTTGAAACAAAGTAAAATAGACCAATTTCGACGTAGATTTCCAAATGATGAATTAAGTGGTTATACCCCAACCTCTAAGTTCTTATTGAATATTAATTAATCATTTGTTCATTTAAATGCATAACTACGGTTTAAATTATGCTTACAGTTTTGATACTCATTAGCGCAAGCCCAATGTGGTTAATTTTCGAGCTTTATTCAAATGGGTAAAGGATAACGACTGTCCAAAGGGACATGAGAGGTTCTTGATTGCACGAAGTCTAATTTTTATAATCTTAGTAAATGTTTTTTTAATTTTTTATCCAGATATTATTCTAATCGTTGCAAGTGTGATAATACTAGCAGGCGACAATTCAAGCAATATGTATGCTGCGAGTGCGTTACGCGCACTCCGATTCTTTCAGATTCTTCGAATGATTCGAGTCGATCGGAGGGCAGGATCTTTCAAGCTTTTAGCGTCTGTTGTCTGGGCCCATCGTCAGGTAGGCTTTAAGATTCATAAAATACTGCTAGTTGTTAGAATATTCAACGAAGATTGGTGTAAAACATGAATTTCAGCTCATACCATCTTACGACGTTATGACCATGAGGATGAAATTGATACCTTTATCCAATAAATGAAACCATTGGCTTTGTGTCTTACACCAACGGAAATAGGGCAAAAGTCAAAGCAAGAGTTGTTTGCAGCATTTAATAAGGCAATATCTAAATTAATGCAATTGGTTCCATGAAAGCTATTTAATTCTTACCTTCAACGCCGATTATTAATGCGTTGTTGAAGGCTATATAAACTCCGGTTAAAATATCGGAATTAAAAAAACGTTTTGGGCAATAAATTTATATAATCGTTACGAACACTAACCCTTACTTAATTGTTGCTGAAATTAAATTAAGTATGCTTTGGAATCAAAAGAGAAACGCATGTATAGAAAAGAGCTGTAGGGTATAACCGAATTGTGCCTTGTGTTCTCGAACGTGGATTTGGCGAATAAGACGTTTGAAGTTGTTGACCTATGGGTATTCATTCTGAACAGTCCATAAATATGTTAGGTCACAGTTGTTATATTTTATAATAAATTTAAACAATACAAACCATTTTCAACCTTTACAAGGATATATCATACTGCCTACCCCTTGTCAAAACCTGAAGGAATAGATCTGATTTTTATCCTACAATTTTTTCATATAAGATAGATTTCCTTCAGAATTATAGGCATCTCTTTAGATCCTTTTGGATAGCACGACTGAACATCATGACGAAATACTCAAATTTGACAATCGTCATTCTTCCCAAATGGCCAAAATTTAGCCTTACAGCTTATTATTTGCAAGCTGATGAGTCCATGGACTTTAACTTCCCAAACGGACGTTAACCACTGTGCCTTGAGTGCACATAAGCAGATTCGTTGTCAGTTCTCTTTAGCTAATGGAAGTTAATCACAAATGGAATACTATAACACAGAGCGAATGTCTTTGCATAATCATCTTCTAATGTTGATGGAAAAGCGAGTTCGTAAGTCAATGATAGTTTATTGATCCCTTCTCCATTATATGTAACTATGTGTATGCGAATTCAGAATTTCTGATATTTAACACATTAAGTGATTAGAATACGGAAAAATAATAACTATTATCAACTGCCTCGAGGAGTTTCCGGAATACCCTCTTAAGATTGAATTCAAGTGATGGAAATATTATTTATTAACAGACTTATACTTTAATTTTGAATGTTTATATCTGATTTTTGAAAATGTTATATATAAAATAAAATTCGCAGATATTAATTTCTTTATTTATCTCGGATAAGGAAAGGAAAATTAAATGTTTGTTATGAATTTAAATTTTAAAATGCGCAGTGACATAATCTACGTGTTTAGAGCTGGGATAAAACTTCCCATAGCGGTACGTTACGAGAGTTTATTATTAAGTTTATTTAATTTATTACTAATGAAGCATAATTATTTCCATATTAAAAGGCCTCTTTGAATGGACTGGTTGCATAGGCTGCGATGAGTACAAATGTTAAAAGTTCAAAATTTTTATATGAAATCTGCAATTAGTTATGCTCTTAGTTGATTACAAACTTGAAATCTTATCCAATAAAGCGATTCATTAGTTAATTATTTTTTCATGTAAAGTTACTTTTGCTTTGCTTTTTTTCCTTTTATAGGAATTGTTTACAACAATGTATATCGGATTTTTGACGCTCATTTTTGGGTCTTTTCTCATTTTCTTGGTGGAAAAGAAGGAAAATAGAAAGATTCAAAGCTTTGCGGACGCTCTCTGGTGGGGAATCGTAAGTACACATTGTGAAAAAGTCCGCAAAATATGCGTCTAAACCAATTAATTATCTTCGTCTAAATTGATTGCTATGGTAAAAGTTAATTAAAATAGTCTCAACCAATAGGATATTAAAAAAATTGCCTGAATTTTCGTTCATCTTCATAGCAAAAGAAGAGATGCAATTTTTATGCTGTTGATTTTTAATTAGTTTGCTTGTTGGTGGGAAGTAATTTTATTAATTAGCCATTGAATTATTTAATCAATACTGAAGACTTTTATAATTTTTAATTTGGGTAAAAATAGATAACCTTCTTCCCTACTTTGGCATATTTCCGGAAGATTGTGCGGCTGTGGTTTTCAATTTTAATCGAGGCACTTAGTATATGTGCAAAAAAAGAGGAATTGCCCATATAAGTTTTACAAAATTATTCCTTGAATCATTGTCTCAGCGGTTTCCAATTTAGTTGTTATTTTAATCGTTTTTTTTCAAAGCTCCACGTTGTATATTTTTAAATGTACAATTAAAATTGCTCCACATTGTTTTAGGCTTCTCACACGATAGTAATCATAGAAAGACTGCGAAAGAGCTTGTAAGAGAGTGAAAATTGTAAGACAAAATATTAGCTGGAGTACATTTTTGATTAATGTATTTTCTACGTCTATATCGAAGAAGCACGGAAGGCAAAAAAGCCGTTAGTTTGATCTAAATAAAGGAGTGTTTAATTAAGATAATTACATCGCAGCTAATGTTTGTGATCACTATGAGATTGTTCTTAAATTTTGGTAATTTTTAGTCAGCAATAAATGAATCCGAAAAATTTTTATTTAATTCATATTAATTTGCTTTTAAGTGAAGTTTTCCGCATGAAAATCCATTATCAACTTAGCATGGAAAGGTAGGTTATTTATAGGTAAGTTAAATTATGAAATTGAATTAAGTCGGAAATTGAAAAAAAAACAACTACAGTGGTGATCTTGTATTATCGTGTAGTTACTTGAATTTAGAGTACTGATTAGCTGAAATTATAATGCTAATAATTTATGAAGTTGTTTGTGAAAACTTATTTTCAACACCCATCTGGCGTTGTGGGTGACATCACTGTGCAACCCTGGTTTGAAATTCGTTTTCTACTCTTTGTACCAGCCATAATTAACCCGTTCGGTTAGCTGGTCCACTCATTGATCATAAAAAGCTCACACAAAACTTTTTTTTGAGGATATCTAGGATCTGCTAATGGCGTGAAAGTACTCACCAATATCTTTTTGAAGGTTTTCACAATTTCATCACTGATTTCATTCTCTAACTGCAAAGTGACCTTTTCCCATTTTCATTTTATTATATTCATAACATTTATTGCTTACTGATTGACCTTAATCCAGATCTGCTATTCGTTAATGGTTCGTGGTAAACAAATTTGTGCAAACTAGATCTTATGCGTCTCTCTACAGGTTTCTAAAAACCAGCAACTTAAAATACTTTTTAGGTAGCACTGTGAATTAGTTCTAGCCATCATCCACTTGCTTTCAAGTTAGTTTATTCCACTAAGTGAGACGTGGCGTTGAATCGGAAATGACTACAATTTAATCATTCTCAATACCAGTGTTGTTATTTCATTTTAATAATTATTATTATATATATATTCATGTATTCTTACTCCAATTTATTCGTAATTCAAGAAATGTTGGCTGAAATGTTTCGCCAACTTAAAGTGATCATAGCGTTTTATGCTTCTACAATTCACTAATTAAGACTCTTTTCGTTTAATCAAAAACTCTTAATAGACAATATGGTACCATCGATAACCTCAAATGATTTTTTAACCTTTAACCAAAATCTGAATGAGTATGATTATAATCAAATAAACATAATTCTTCAGAAAGTTTCAATATAAGTTGCCTTATTATAAATAAATATTGATTTTTGATTTGCTAAAGATTTTTCATAACGAAGGCCAATGTTCTTTATCTGAAAGCAAATAGTTGATTTTTAAAAGATTAAAAAAGCAATCCATCTGGTTCTCCATTTTAGATTACCCTCTGTACAGTCGGTTATGGAGATACGGTGCCGAAAACGTGGATTGGAAAAATTATTGCAGCATTCTGCGCTATTGCTGGGATCTCCTTCTTTGCATTGCCTGCAGTAAGTCATTTTGAATTCGCCTCACAAAGACAAACAACTTAATTGTTGACTGCCTTTAAAATGGCTGCAATTAAATGTCTAGAAGATTATTGCAATTTTACAGAATTCCCGAAACCTATAAGTTATTTCAGTTAAGCAACAGTAAATGGAATTTTGGAATTTCTTCACACTGCGGTAATGGTGGAATAGAGATATTTGAAATTAAGAAAAAAACAAACACAGGTATAATCATATTACAAAATATATAGCTGTGTATATCGAGAAGTCATTGTTGGTAATACGATTTATTTTCTGAGTAGATTTAATATCCTGACAGTGGCAAGCCGACTGATGACAATTTTTGTCATACCTATCAATTAATTGCTTGGATTGGCTATTTGTTAGTTATTAAGCTAGAGGCTAAAAATAATTCTTACAATGAAACTAATGTTATTTGCATTTTCATTACCAATTGATCAGTTCACGAATATATAAGATGGTTGATGACCTTAAAGTGATTTCAATAAAGGCAGTTATGTCCCCATATTTTAAAACTGCAATAGGGCCAAAGTTTTTTTGGGTGAGCAGTTTAAGCGTGTCAAGACGGTACACTCCTCACATTTAACCATTTATTTCAATTGCTATCAGTTTTAATTTTTTGTTTCATTGGGTGCATCATTATTAAAAGAGAAAATTAGATTTGATTAGCCATGAAATAATGGCTACTTACCTGCACAACAGCAAATAATATAATAAGTAAATTCCAAAAATTTTGAATGAGTATTTGATTTTTGTGAGTTTAGTTTCCCCAAATATTTGCTAATATAATCCCATTAAATTTCCTCCCTAAAACTAGGCGATTGTTTAACCATGTGTTCATTTTATGCCCCTTGATTGGGGTTCATTATATCCATGGAAGTGATGGCAAGCCATTTGGATAAGAAAGACGTGTTAAGGCAGCGGTTTTAGGAAGATTCTAATGTTTCAAATGGCACCACGACCCTAATCATAAATCATGATAATGACGTCTGTCTATCAGATATTTATAGAATGATGTTGCATGAAATAAAATTTCAAAAATTTTTTTCGACACATGACTCTATTAACTTTGGGTTAATATTGCCTATAAATATTGAATGCATAACTGCAGCTAAGGTCATGTTTGAAGCCATGAGAATCTATTGAAATGTCCTGTTCCTTCACCATCAAATTGCCCGGAACTAGGGCCTGTTTATAACTATTTGAAATTGACCAATTGGTAGTAAATCAACCTTATAAAGACGGCATAGAACAAAAAGCGGAAGAAGTCCTTGATATCGCATGAAACGCAAATAATAGTGTCAGTTATCCAAATAATTTATCATCCACCATTTAAAACAAGCTTAGTCATAACTACAAGAAAAAAACTTTTCCCAATTTGATCTATTACATCGTTATTCATGTCTCTTTTATTCACCAAACATTCTCAATCAGATTGTCCAAATATGCTGCTTTATCTGTTTTTATAATCATTTAAAAGAGAAGTAAGCCATAAGTTAATATTTTGATATTTGCTAGTTAACTGCTTCTGCTACAACTGGTGTTTTAACTTATGTGATTGACTTATCAACCCATGTACCGTCAGTATATTGTTCAAATAACAATTTTATTATGATAAGAGTCTAAAGATCGATTTCCATTGGGAAAAAACTTGGTGATTAATTTGGATCAGAAAAAAAGGTGATAAAATGAGTGTTCTCATACAGATAACGCCTTTTCCTGCTGTAAACCTCATTGAGGGCTAGTGAACTAGTCGAATATTATTTAAATAAATCATCGCAATTGCATAGACAGGCAAGATGGAGGTGGTTGTGAAGTTGACATGATATAGTTAATACTAGTTTAGTGAATATGTATATATATATTTGCGTATATTCATATTTAGTTCTGAGTTATTTCTGAGTTACGCATATTGTGTGCTTTGTTAATGAAGAGATAGAAATTCCGTAATTTTAAATAATTTTAAAATTTAAACATTTTGCTAAATCAACCTGAATAAATTCGCAGGACTTATTTCTTTGCTTCTCTCCCCATGACCACTTCATCACTGGTCCATAATACTTAAACCAAGGCGCATTGAATTGACCAGTCATCTTAATATGTAAGGAAAATTAAATATTACGCATACACCTTACTTTAAGTTAACAAAATAACTGCGCATATGTGTGTTTTTGCATTACAGGGAATTCTTGGAAGCGGATTTGCTTTGAAGGTACAGCAACAACAACGGCAAAAGCACCTAATTCGACGCCGCGTGCCCGCAGCTACCCTCATTCAGTGCATGTGGCGATGCTACGCAGCCGATAAGAAGTCCACATCTGTTGCCACATGGAATATATATCGACCACAAACTTATCTTGAGCCAATGTTAGTTTGCAAATATCTCTTTCGCATTTATGAATGCGTTGTGTAAATGGGCTTTCAAATTGTTGATCAGACACGCTGTTATAGATCGAAAGGTCAATGTTAGTGATTTAGTCTACAAATGCTATTGGATCATTAATTGCAAAAAAAAATTATTTGGTGCTAAATATTTTTGATAGATAAAATTCCAATCAAAATACTTATGGGAAACCGAGTAACAGCGAGAGTGAAAACGTGTTACAATTAGTGAAGACCGGATAACAAATTTGGAAATAGGAATAGAGAGCACGCAAATACGAAAAATAGATGGTCACTGAAAATTCTTTTTATATCTCCACTTATTTCATACTTTGGATTAAAAGCATTGTGTTTATCGGATTCTTCGTAAAGTTTAGAGAGGTTTAATGGCATAGTATGGCAATGTACCTCAATAAATTCATGATCTTAGCACAGTCGGTTGAAATGGTCCACCTAAATCCCCATCCTCAGACTTCAATAAACACGAAATTTTTAACACCAAGTTCAATAAAGACTGTACCTTGTACTGATATAAAAGAAGAGGAAATACTCTATTTATTATATTGGAATATTGTATTATTTAGAATTTTAGGTATTTAAAAATCTATTCAACATGATATAGTTCTTAAAGATTATTAGAAAAGCATTTTTTCAGCTCACGTGTGACATCTCATTTAAAAAGACAAATTAAAGCACAATGTAGGCAATTCAAAATTTATTGGGTCTTCAAAACGGTTTGCTAATTAAACTAATTATTCGTATTAACAGAAGCTTTGCTTTTATATCCGTCTTCAATTTTTGCAATAGCGTTTCATGGGGGATTGTCTTAAAATAGAAACGATGCCATTCCTTGATCTCATTTATGCATATTCTATCTAAATAGAACATCAATTTCAAATAATAATCCCTGAGATACGTCCAAAACCACTTACCGTCCCGCCTTGGATAAGAAATTCGTTCCACCAAAATTTCCTGGATGTTAGCATTACGTTGCAATTATTCAGCTTCCACTCAAAACAGTTGCCTCTGGCAAAGAGCTGATTTATTTAAATATTTCTATTTTGTCCACTTGAGGCCACACCTCAAACTTACACTTTTTATTGTTTTACACGAAGTACCTTTCTTAAACCGACAGAGTAGTGGAGGGGTTTATTCATTAAAATAGGCCTAGTTCTTTAGGTTTTTCTCCGCCCACATGGGAAATTAAAAATTACTTTCAATAAGATGTCTATTTCCATAATTATTTATGCCCTCTCTTTATCCAGCTGAGTTTGTTTGAAGTAAATAACTTAAGTAGCAACATGTAGATGGGAACTGAACACGTGTAGATATATTTCAAGCTGTCAAATATATATTTCAAGATTTGAATTTATTGTGTTCTCAACTTATTTACCGGTGCATTGAAGTCTAAATGATATTAAATGCCATTATTTTGTCTCGAATAGCCCTCAATAACTATTTCAAAGTGACTTATGTCCGTTTTTTATTATACTAAAGCTCACTGGGATTAGTCGAATTTGTCTAGAATAATAGTCATTTCGTTTCATTTGGGCCTTGAATCCAGTAATATTTGCCATATAACTTAATGACCTAAACACAAGCTTATTTTAACAAATTTTTGGGTTAAAATAAGTACTTCTTCATTTAAAATTTAAAAATTTAATTCATCACCTCCTGATCATATTTACTGTAATTTTATAGCTAATTATACTTTACCAAAGTCTAGTTTAGAGCTAAAAAAGCTATATTTATAGAGCCTTCTTAAAGATGAGTGCGCATTTGTATCCATCCAGGAGTTTTGAAATGTTCTTTATTTCTAAATATTTTTCAGATATATAAGTTATAATCTGCCTTTTTATAATGTTATTAATAAATCCGTTTAGTTGTTGCTAAATCGAAGTCAGCTAATCAGCATGTGAAAATATGCTTCTTCATCTTGATTTCTGACGGTAAAAGACATTACTTTTAACGTCTGCAGGAAAAAGCATAAATTGCGCTTTATTTGATTAATGAAAAATTTACCTCCATTTCATCTATCTGAGTTGCAATGGAAAATTTCATTTTAAAATATTCATAATAAAAGACCAAGTCAAAAGCTGTTACTTTTTTAATAAAGCCATATAAATAAAAAAAGAGTGTGTTTTTTTTGAAAGTATACATTTTTGACAACTTCAAACTTTTCGCTATCTAAAAATCTTGGTTATTAATGCCAATAAGCTTAATTATTCTGCTTGAAACAGAATAGACTCTGGAGTGTGCGTTTGGATGAGATTGAAAATGTCAAGTTTATTTATCTTCGTATTTGCGATCGATGCTATTTTCTATTTTCGATTCTTATGACTCAAGTCCTTGGTATTTCGGTGCTCGGGTGTTGAAACAAAATGCCCAATTCCAGTAGTTTTGAGTAGGTTGATCATTGATTAAACTGCGGTTTGGGTTGTCTATAATGAGAAAAAAACGTTTATTTGAATTTGGCGAAGTTTAAACTTTAGGTTGGTAACAAAACTTTCGTTATCAACTCCAGAGTGTTAATAATTCGAAAAATGTTGACATCGATATTTTCTAAACCAATTATAACAGCTGCCAATAGTGAGTTAATTGATCGAGAACATTTGTCATTTGCTTTTTTATCGATCATACTTATCAGCTTCGCATTCCGAAGAAAAAGCCATTATAAACTTCAGCTAAAGAAACTGAATAATTGAATTGTGCAATAGGACGGTGAAAACACTTCCAATTCGTAATGTATAGGATCTATAGAGGAAAATCATTAGCTTATATTTGGGCAAGTGGTTGTTAAAATAGGAGTTTGAACTCTATGCTGCATTTAGGCAAATGAGAAAGCTCAACGCCAACTGTATATCAAATCTATCAAATTGACGTCTTCGGAATTATTTCAAGCAATCTCAAATTTTCATCATTTTTATCTAAGTCATTTCCTAAGCAAATTGCAAAAAAAGCAACATCTTTCACCAGTCGTCAGATTAAGTGAAAATATATAGTAGATAATTGCTCATTATATTACTATTGGACCATTAATTAATACGATATTATCGTATTTCAATTCAGACTACATCAATGAAATCTCACTTCGTCTTTGAAATGCCTATTAGAAATTTTCCAAACAGACTCCCAAATCACAACATCCCATTTGTATTCAAATGTCGAATAGGTTCTATCTTATCTCTAAATAGAAATGACATTTCAGCTTCCTATATATGGAATTTAGTCATTTCAATATTTACGGTTGTCATTACCTCTTCCTTGTCACTTTTATGGTACTTAAATTGATTAGTTTTCGACACTGGGACATTTGCACTGCCTTTCATGAGATGTGATTTGAATTCTTTTGTCGGTTCATGACTACGTAATTCACAATCCAAGTCTTATATTTTCGATGTTCAAGTTAAAAAAAGGTTGTTTGCAACAGTCTCATCTACATTTTGACATAACATTTAACAGCTTTAAGCTGGGATTTATAACAGAGAAAACATGGCACTTTTGTGCGTGTCATTTATTACCTCCATAAATAACGCTTTTTGCCTATTTAGAAATAGATCGCGCTAATGCATGAGCATGCAGGTTGAATGAATAGCAAAGTCAAACAAGTGTATCCGTGCATTTAAATATGCAATAAAACACGAACTGGTCTGTTGACTGCGAAGCTTGAAAGTAATAATAATTTTTTACTCCGATCAAATGATTTTACGAACTGACGTGCCGAAGACGAGTGGCGAGTAGAATTGCTTTTTAAGTGGGCACAATTTATATAATTCTTCTATTGAAAAACTAATCGATCGAATTACTGTTCCTACATTCCCCACAAGGCTGTCATGTTGTTTTCATTCATTCTCCGTTGCATACGCAATTAACTTTGATTTAGTGTTAAAAATTGAACTTTCTGATTTTTTCATTTCTTAGCTGTAGGCACTCATCTTGACATGCGTGTAATTTTGACAGTCTCCTTAAAAGTCGTTACCCTTGATGAATCTTACATTTTAAAAATACGCAAAAAATATCTTATTCAATTTAATGTGTTTTAACTAATCGATGACTCAAGGAACTGCATCTTATGCCTTGACAGGTTTTAATAATTATTTTTTAATTAAGGGTCTTAATCAAATCCTTTCAAAACAGTTCTTTGATATGATCCCCCATTTACGCATATTCAGCCTTTTTTACAATCAATTCCTATTTTGAGAAAGTCACACTTCATTTGATTAGCGTTGAGATTAAATTGGTAGATTAAAGTTCAAATTCACAAGATTTTAGGCAAAATAAGTCACTTGTGAAAGAAAGAGTTGCATTTCCGATATTTTTGGGGTAATTCGTATTAAATTTTAATTTATTGAGAATTTAAAAAAAAATTTAAAGATTCACTACAACAAAATGTCAAACTCTTATCTACTTCAATGTTTCATTAAATTTTGACAATTTCCCGTAACGTATGACGCATTTTTTTGGGATACTGCCAGGGGCGGATTACATTACTTATTACATCTTGCGTAAATAGACTTGCAGATTAAATGTTTACGACTTGCCATCAGTTGAGCTTTTCCTATCGCCTTACACCATTTTATTGAATTGCTTTATTTCAAATTTATAGGCGAATATTTCTGCGGCATTAAAGATTTAGGGAAGAAGCTATCACAAGCTCTCTTATGATTAAATTCACCTCTATTGGGGTGGGGGATGGGGAGAAGTGGTCAGTAACTATAAATTCATATGAAGTAAGTGAAAAGACTGTGGAATTAGTAATGGTAATACTGTAATGGAACTTGCCAGAGAGGGAGAACGGATAGGAAGAAAGAATCGGCTACACAGTAGGAGGTGAAGACGGAAAAGCGTTAGCTAACGGAGATGACTCTGAAAATTCACCTGTGGAAGTTGAATACACGTGGTTACAGAAATAGGGTAGTTAGAGTCAGGAAGATATATTACATCTGACCATTTATAGATAAAGGTAATAGAATTTGAATGTAATACCGTAATAACATAGAATATTTTCTGATAGGAGTATTTATTATTTAGCAAACTGCTGTGTACTGGAAAATCATCAATCTACTGAAAACATTAACTCGGAAGTAATGCAAAATTACAGCCAGAGGATAAAATGTTTCAATTGAATAGGAATTAACTCTTTTCTATCTTGAAAATCATCGTGATTTACATTTACTAATGATCTCGAATTAATTCCATTTTAGTTAAAGTGTTTTTACTTCAATTATAGCTGTAAATACATTTTGGTTCAGTGAGAAAAAAATAAGTTTTCTTATTTGTTTTCTGACCAGTATGGAAATAGGTAAATTTGGGATAATGAAAATGATTATCATAATATTGAGATGCACACTACGCTGCATTAGCCTAAAAATACTTTTAATTTTAATCAGCGATACTTCTGTAATACCGCAATGTTACTTGGGATCCCGCAGAGTTGCAGATTGATTTAATCATCCATAAATATTCACCACTTATTAATACTTGTTGACTTTAATTAAACCAAAAGAATTCCATGGAAACATTAGGATTTGAACATTATTGGTGAACTTTTATTCAGTTATAGAAGTAATGCGGAATCAATTTCGGAGCGAAGTGGACTCGGTCGTTTCGGTCAACGTCTCTCATCAATTCGGAGAAGAGCGGAAAAGCTAAAGCTTGGTAACTCAGCCCCAGGAAGTGGTTTAAAGCCAGCACTCGCTCAAGCCAATCTCTCGTTCATTTTGCCCTCACCAATTGGCGGGAAAGAGGAGAATAATGTGAAATCTTTTGACTGCGTTTCCACTTCACCGCTCAATCCCTCGGTGTTTCTTAGAAAAACCAAATCGGAATACAAAATCGATGAGAGTAGACGGAAATTTATCACTGCGGAAAATGCAACACAGTGAGTCATTGTACCGATGCGTGTGCTTATTAGCCAACTTCATACTCTTAGAAGTTGCGATTAGCTTGTATTTGCGTGCAAAGTTTAGTATTCCCAATCTGCTTGGTCAAGCCTGTTCTACTTCAAGTTAATTTCGCTCATGTTACACACCTGATTATTTATTTACGGGAATAAAATATCAAGTGTCCAAATCAGAAATTAGATGCAAGTAATTCTTACTCACTCAATATTTTTATAAATACATAAGTAAAAGGCGTTCTATGTTAAATATTGCTCATTAAAAGACCTTTGAATGCAAAAAGAACGCCTATTATGGTTTTCAGCATGTGTTTCTAAATGTTGTGTAGTTTATTTGAAAATGCTGTAATTCTTGATCACCGAATAGAGTCGCCAATATCATCATACTGAGAAATTATGCCCAGCAAAGCACGGAAAACAAAATTTATCCCCAAAAAGACTTCATTAAATGCCAGCATTCTGTCAATTACCCACTCCCTTGACTCAACGTGGATTGATTTATTTAGAATTGTAGGATCAATTTTTTTAATATCATTGCTTACTTTTGACCATTTTATTCCTTAAAATGCACTTTAGGCAGAAAATATTAATAAAAATGTCGCCAGAAAATTAATGACGGAAAAAGACGTGAATAGAATGGAATGATGAAATATTTGCCAAGTCTATTAAAATCACTTTTTCAAAACCTTTTTATTGCACTGTGCTTCACATTTATTTTGCTATCAGATGTGAATAAATGTTAGAAAAAGCATACAAATTCAGTGATTTGGTGGATTGGCAACTGAGTACTGGCTATTTGAATGAAGCAAGATCACCTAGTAATCAAAATTCGTTAGCCTAAATGCGTGATATTTGGTTGGTAGAAAATATAAACATACTTTTAATGTGAAAGTTCTCATAGTTAGTCATTATTTCAAAATGCATAAATACGAATTGTTCGCCAAACACGGCTCTTTCATATTTAATTTATAATACACTACTCCTAATTTTAAACAAGGTATTTAAAACGACATTTTATTAATACCTTCACATTCTTCTCAATGCTCCTAATTATATTATCGCATAATTGATTGATATTTATTCGTCGCAAAATTTTTCCTTATCAACTATTCAGTTAAATCACCGGATGTACCAATCACTGCCTTTAGAAAGAAGGCTATCTCTAAAAGGCCTGATTATGGCGAAGACATTTTACACATTTGTTTCCGTTTGGTGTACGTGAAAAATTGCCGTGACTATTCTTTGGCATTTTACGAGTTGCGCATTGAAAATACATTCATCATCAAATTGAAAGAAAAATGTAAAATAGCTGGAACTCATTATTCGGCCTTTTACTGCAAATGTAAATGTTCCTTAAAATTGGCGGTGTTCCTTGTGCTTTAAGTTCAAAAATTAATAAATAAATAAAGTACACTTAATTTCATATTATAAAATTATAACTTGGAAATCAAACATTTAAAGCATCATATTGAATACGCCATACTAACTCATGTTTAGGGCAAGTGAAAAAATGCATTTTACCTAGTTTCCAGACAAACTGCATGATTTTTCTCTGATCGTGTTGTATTTTCGTATTCATCTGTCTATATTTATTTCATTAAACAGTAGATAGTGTGAATAAAGAACTTTATACATTACAAGAAGACGATATGATGATGTCGGGAACAAAAATCTTTTGCTTAAATGTATTTATTATTTTGAATATGTAGACTAGCCTAAAAACTATATTGAAATTTGAATTAGATGAGTCCATGCAATATTGCAACCTATTTGGTTTAATTAATATTACATCAAATAAATAGTCCTTTTGTTGTATTGGAATGAAATAATCTAGGGCTTCTGAATATATCGACTAGTCACTTCAAACATTGCATACAAACACTTAATCTGAAGTAGGTAGAAAAGATTACTTATCAACCATGCTATGCAAAAGTTGCGACAGAGTCCATTTAGAAGCCTGAACAGACATCACAGGACAGACATTTGCTGCTAAAAGGCCATATTTCAAAGTCAGCGACTACTTACGGATAAATCGAATGCTCAGCAGGTACATTTTTATTTAGAACTTGAAAATCAATTTTTATTTCAAACTTTGCGCCAATTAATTCCACTCTGCCTCACAAGTGCAAAATATACTGATTAATTCATTTATTTGTTAAAATTAAATTCTCATCTATCTGAATTTAGTCTGGCAGAAAGTCAGCTCAGTCGCAGTTCTGTATTTTCAATCCTTGTAAAATTCTCTGCAGAGTTATATCTACTTCAAACATAAATCACCCACCAAGCATACTGCAGAGGGAAAAAATTATTAGCGGTGAATAAAAAGTATTCTTAATGCGGAATTGTAATCTGGGTTGCTAACAAAGATCTCGGAATCTAAGCATACTTTAGTAAAAGAGGCATTCTTTGAATACAAAAATAAGGTAGATGATAGTAAGAAGATGCTATCTTCTGAATCATTCGAAGAATAAATGCAATGAGGCGGCAGAACCGACTATCATTGGTTAATTGGAAATTTCATTACCATCCAGGTAACAAATAGAGAAACTTGAATTTTGGAATCTAAAATGCCTATTTTGAAAATATTGTATGACTCAAGTCCAAGCATAAAATGAATTACGGCTCCTTGATAATCTCATTGTGCTCTCACTATCTGTTAATTACTTTCTTTTAATCATTTATTCGGGGTTCTTTTTAACTGATTTCAGCTGCTTCTCACAATAATTTTAAATCTCATTCAGTACTGTGAACAAAAGGTACTGACGAAACTTATTGGCCTTCTAGCTCCGAAACTTTCTCATAATTTTCCGTATTATTTATAAAATTTATTCAAAATAAGGGAAAAATTCTTGTTTGCAACTGCGTTACGCCAACTTTTCAAAGCATAAACCAAATATCTCGCATTTTTTAAAAATAGAAAAATTCTCATTTTACTGACCCATTCGCATGACACAATAGGCCTATGAACAATAAATCCCGAAAACTATGGCTTATATTACCTCTACACTAGCCTAAATAGATATTTTGACCTTGTATATTTTGAAAGTTAAATTGCTAAAAGCAAATAGCAATCTTAAATTAAATTTTAACAGTGAACCGATTTAGCTTTGGAATAAGAAATGGCGAAATCTGAAAAATATACCAATTTTCGATGGGAAACAGCTGCTGAAAGTGGGAATGAAACTTCTGTCATAAGATTTTGAGAGTTATTTTAAGATTTCGAAGTTTTGTAAAAGTATCAGTTCCAATAGAGTACAAATTCAAATACATTAAAAATATAAGTTTCAAAGTGAAAATTCTCAATAGCATTTCTTTTTTTCTTCAGTTTTTTTAATTGTTGTATTTTGAGGGAAAACGAATTTAAGTCACTTCTATATTAAGGATGTTTTTAAAGTAGATACATTTAAGTACGTCGAATTTTAAAATAGAAATATACGTTAAAAATGTCAGTTGACTAATAAATGTTGTCTTTGTTTAAATTCTTCAAAACTAAACAGATATTTTTTTAAGAATGTGACAAGATTTGAATAATAATTAGGGTAGGTTTAACAGGGCTACTTTATATCTAATTTCACACGGGATGAGAAGCTAGCTTTATTTTGGAAATGAGGTGAATCAAATATAAATATATAATATATAAATTAATAATTTCAAAGAAAGCAATTGGATAATAATATGTTTGTTAATTATTTTCTGGAACTTCTTGACAAAAGGGTTATTGATTAATGCAAAAATATTTGCCAATAGTTTTTGAAAGTGAACATGGTACGCTCATTGATGTTGGAAACATCTGAAATCTCATTAAATAAAACTCACCGCTGTTCAGGATTGCAATCTTTTCATTTTATTTACGTTAAATTAACAATACCCACCATATCCACCTTAAAACAATAAAATGTACACAGCGTTAGTGTTTTTAAATGTATCGAAGTATAGGAATGAGCCACAGTGGTAATGAAGTAATGTCAAACTACTAATCTGCTTTGTTTGATTTTAGACCCAAGGAATCTATTGTTGGAACAGAAAACAGTGACAGTGTACTGACACCGGATTCGAGTGACGGTCAGTTCATAACTTTTAATTTAAATCTTTGAACAAATTTTTGATTTTCAGCTTTTTTCAACCTTCCGCGTCATTCTAATGTGTTCTATTTTAATTGATTTTATCAAAAATTAGCTATAAAGAATGGCAGTCAGCCAGGAATAGTATAAGGCAAATAAGAGACTATAATTGGTCCCTCGACTATGGTATCGTAACAGTTTATTGATCATTTGCTTAAAGTAATAAGTTCGAAATAATTTTCCTAACTGATTCAAACGAACCCAGAAGTGAATATTAAACGATAAGGAAATGGCTTTCGAAACTATTTGTTCGGTTATTAATTTCTGTCAAATATTAACACGACCATGCATGCATTTGAAAGGGGTGCTAAACTCGAAAATTCCATTTACACCGTGGAAGAGATATTAACTTTAAAAAAATATTAAAGTTTTCTAGAATAAAGACGTGATATGAGCAGCATTGTCCTTTTTATTTTCACTAAATATTATAAAATAAATCGCTTAGACATTTGAGCAACATTACAGTGGACTTCAATTATTGTTAACGAAGGTCATTATTCAAGGGCTTTTTATGCTTCCATTATTCACGAACCAATTTAATTTTTTTTCCTATCTGAAAAAACATATTGCTCAAATTTTGTAGATTCAAGGATCCCATGATGCGACTATGCTCACCATTATGGGTGCAAAGCGCCTGAAAGATGCTAGATTTTATTTTAACTTATCTGTGCTCAATAAGAAAAGTTCACTAAAAAACATTTGCGTTGTGCTATCCGAGGTTTAGCGTTTTGATACCATGTTGCTATTATTTCAACAGACATATGGACATTAAACAAATATTTCAGTAGATTCCATTAATTTGGCGGATTTAAAATGGATTTCGAGCTTTAAGCCTTCGATATTCAACTATTCAAGCGAGAATTTCAAGTAAATCGGTTTGCACTTAACAGATTATCCGTTTCTTATCGTCGTCTTCCAAAATACTTATCCAACTTTGCAAAATTCAAGGTTAATTTTTGCATTTATCAGAATAAGCTTTTAAAACCATGATGCAATCTAGGAATGATTTCCATCCTTTTTTTCACTTTAATATATTCACTTTTACTACTATGACTGCATGACAGCTGCTAAGTTGTTTGCATCATATTGAGGGTCAACAGTCTTTTTGAAAAGCTCAGTATCTTTTCACTGGCCAAAAGTGGGTGAAAATTCGGACTTTTTTAAATGTTTTAAAATGTTCCTTATCCTTGTTTTGCTTATGATATTAATGGTGTTTCTTCTGGCAAACGCACCTTAGTGAGTGATAATGCTAAGAAAAAAGATCCCATAAATCCGAGCTCGAATCAGCTAGATTTCGTACACAAATGATGATGGGAGTAGTTCACATCATGAAACTGTGAAGAAATTTAGATACCTAATCATAAAAATCATTAAGCTTCTCCTACTTTTCATGATCCCGAAGGTGGATAGGACGATATGACTCAAAGTGCAACCATGCTCTCCAGAAATTAGTTGTCACATTCCATCGTTATATAGATCTTTATGTTCAGTTCGCCTACGTAACGTGATCGTCACCTAATCATTATTGCTTGTCAAATAAACTAAACTAAAAATGTGTAATCTAAATTCCAAACTGTTTTAATATATTTCAATATATTTTCGACCTCTTTTTCAAATTGGCAGGCTATTAATAACTGCATAAAATCACATTCACTGACTCAAACTGGGTGCATCCAAAGAAAAAGTGTATGAAATTGGAGTGAGGGCACTGCAAATAGACAAATGGACGGCGATAAAATGTTTAGTCATTTGAAAATATAACCTTAATTATAAAGGTAAATATAACTATGAACAAAACTATGGAGACATGAAGAAACACTAGTAAAATCACTTTAATAGTCCAATTGAGATATCTCCATTAAAACCTAATAATTGCAAAAAGCAAAAGGAGATAACTCTTCCCGATATGGAAGAAGGGAAAACTAAGAGGAGTTGGGGTGTGCTAGACGATACCATAGAAAAAAGAGAGGCAAATGGTCCTTGTTGGAAGGGGGGGGGGCTAGTGAAAGCTCCAAACTACTAACTACCACACTACACTAATTTTGGCTTTCCTATGGAAATTACTTGGAGGTTATTTGGGTAAGACAGTCATGAGGAGACCAAATAATCAGATAATTAAAGTATTTCAAGACTGTGCTAAATGATTTTAACAAAAAAGAATTTAACGGGATCTGTTTATTGAGGTAATTTTGTTTGGCATTATCAATTATCTTATTTTCCATTTCTGGGGACGAAAAGTGCGTAGGATGTTTTAATCAGAAAAATCATAATACTGCTGCTGCAGTACATTTGAAAATTTAAGCAAAAGTATTAGAACCCCATATAGCAGATATCAGTGAGAAAATTTGTGGTTATCAGGCCGTGAGTTCTCTCTGAATAAATCAATTATTTTTCCTCATTTTCCATGAGCTTAGAAGGGGGGAGGGGTATGACCCCTAAATTGCTTTGCCTATTTTTACACATCTGTATTGGCAAACAATTTGACTTTAGGTCGGCCAAAATTTTCCCTAACCTTGGAGAGTAATTTTTAAAAAGTATGTAGACGTTGTCCACTAAGCGTGTGCTTGATTTTTCGCTCAATGATCGTGATTTTACGTTAATAGGAATGATGTCTGATATGCTGCTGACTAAGTTAGTAGACCCAATAAAACGGTTATTTCAAGTAGTTTTTGGACGGCCTACTTTCTTAAAACATGGACTAAAATAAGGATCATCTTTCGACACAAATCTTTATACGTAGTAGCATCCCATCCCATTATTGACAACACACCTTTTTAAAAATGACTTTATATAAGCAAATGTGTATATAAATGAAACTAAATTACCTTTAACAGGTCGAAGTGACAGTTCATCCTCACACGGAAGAGCTACAGAAGCCGCCAGTCCAACAGAAACAAGAGGCCCTGGAACAAATGGTTACAACATTGACCGTCCACTGACTGAAAGTGATAAAGTTGTCATTCGTGTTATTCGGAAGATTCGACTCTACGTTGCCCGTCGTAAATTTCGTGAGGCATTGAGACCCTATGATGTAAAGGATGTTATTGAGCAGTACTCAGCCGGACATCTGGACATGGTTTCTCGCGTAAAAACTCTTCAGTCAAGGTAGGCCCATTGAGTTACCATAGTGATTTTCATATTCCTCTTTAAATTTCCCACATAGTGACTTATTATTCGAAGTTAAATGTAATTCTACACAAATTTCTAAGAAATTCAAATCTAACCTAACGAGGTGATTTATCAATATCTAGTAAAGAGTTAATTTTATTTAACGATAAGAACCACCATAAAATATTAAAAGTGAATTGTCCATGAGGTGCTCTGCTTTAAAATCACGATCCATTTAATTTTCAAATGTCTTAAGATGCTTATATATTCTATCATTGCGAAGCAAAATTAGTTTCACTTATCAATCTCTTTTAAATACCGTTCCCTCAAATATTGAGGTCCTTTTAATACAAAGAATTATTGCCATTTTGCTGGTTAGGCCGCAAATCGTAATATTTGGTGCCTGAGATGGTCAAATGTACAACAGAACGTTTTGTCACTTGTCTTTATGTAACAAAACGAAGACATATAATGAGAGGGTGAATAAGTTTCCCTGCTTTTAGAAATTTTATTTTGTCTTCATTTTTTGAATGAATTCAATTACCACTTAATACACCTTGACGTTCGATTTATATTAAGATTAATTAGTGAGTAAATTATAACCGATAAAGCGACGTTAAGTAACATTATCGAATTAGCCAATTAGACTGGTCACCAGCAGTATTAGATGTATTGAAATACAGCTTCAGGAAACTTTAGATATGATAAAATTACTGAACAATAATCGAATGTCCCGAAGAGATTCTAAGTCTCTAGCATTGGACTTATTTCGAAGTTAACTCATTTTTGACTATTTGTGAGTGTTTAATACAGCGTGCCCATCACTTTTGTTTGTCATGCAGTTCCCACGCAGAATGACAATTCGAAGTCACCTCATTTGATTTTAACCTTTACACTTCCTTTTTATTAATGTGAATTTTATTAACTTTTATTCTGGACCATTTATTTCACTAGGCTTTTGCACCACAATGAGGAAGTTCTTTGAACCTATGCACCTAAGTCAATAAGTAAATCGCTTATTTGAAATTGGTACCATTAATGGGAGCGATATTAATTGAGCTGGGTTGACAAAATCGAGCAAAAAAGCTTCTCAGCTTACATTTGATTCATTGTCTCTGCTTGTTTATCATATTTTTTATTGTGTTTAAAACATTTTCTTATTTAAAATAATAAAATTATCTGAATAAATTTAATAAGAATTAAAACCTTTATAAATACCTATTTTACTGAAAATACCAAATCTAATACATACATTAATGTTTTAGTTTTATGAATTTGGTTATGATTTATGTTTCACCAGAAAACATTTCGGTTTAAATTTCTTATGATTGTTAAAAAATATATATTATGATCTCTGATTTTATAGTGAACTTATGACGAGAGGATTTCTTCCCACTTCTCGTACCGCTCTTTTCATATTCAATTCTGACAGAAAGCTTTGGCCTTGGCACATTTCATTCTATTTCCATCGTTTATCATGGAGATTGGAAGAAAATTGTGGTTAGAATCTTGCTGTTGCATCGCTTGAATTGATTCAACACCCACAATATTTACTTTCCATCTAAAATATCAATCTGAAAACCATTGCAGAAAAGGAGTGTCTCTTAGGTGACAAAAATAATCTTTCATCTTGATTCAAGTTTGCTAGGATTTGAATTACCAGTTTATACTGTACAACCAAGTAGAAGAGAGGTAACCAGGACCTATTCTGAAACGATGCTTGTGTCTTCTGGCGGCTTTCATTATACACATGGAAAATGATATTAAAAATTTTCTGAATAAGCAATCAATAAATTTTTAATCCAAAGTTCTTGGACTTTTCAGTCCTTCTGTCGAATTTGCATGCTAAATACCGTTTTTTATACAAAAGTCATTTTTAATTGTTTTGTGCCGTAATTATATACAAATTTGAGCCAGATTTTCAAAATTTTGGCGTTATATTTAGATCTCATACTCTAATCTTGTAATATAACCAATAGAAGTTAGGTTACTTTTGTGTCTTTGTTAATAGATCCGCCCTTTAATAGAAAAATTCCCGGAGTTTCACTATGGGAGAGGGATTTAACAAAGAGCCATTTTACCGATTTTAATTAATTTTAGTAAAGAAATAAACATCTCAAAAATCTGTTTATTCAAAAATTCAGCCAATGTTTCCTTCCCCCCCCCCCCCCGCCGTTTTGGAAATTGTCACTTAATTCTTTCCCAAGTGTTTTTTCCATAGTGTTTTTTCTCGTTATTTGAATACCTTTTACGCATACCTCTTTAAATTGGAATTTTAATGCAAAGTAATCGAATGAGATTCAAAGCACTTTTGCCAAAGATTTGAACAAGGGAACGAAATACATTAGCCATAACTATTTATTTAATGATTTTAGCTGAGATTGTAATTTTAAGATTTTACTCCTAGAGATTTATGCCTTTATATTTTGCCAAATGTGGAGGCTTTGAGTTCGTCTGACGGTTGGTATTGAAAGCTCTTGAATAGAATTCTGTATTAAATTCCAAAAGAATGAATCTGTCATATCCAGGTCCCTTGCGTCTGGTCTTTGAGACTTGGCAATTCGGCTCTGATTGATTTCCCTTGTCTCCAAGCATACCTAGCCTGTCTGTATAATATACCAAGAGAAGCACTGTTCAAAGTGTCTCACCTCCATGGTCCTCTGGGTTTTTTACCTAGTTCCTAATACGCTATGGTTTATATTACCAACTATATTCTGAATACTGGCAGAGCGAAGAATTTATATAGGAAAAAAATGTGGGTTTATATACTTGCGTGACATAATAATTCTTGTCGTCACTGGTGAAGCGAAATAGGTTAGCTTGGTGAAGATCTTTTGTTTGTGCAAAGATAGATTAACTGTAACCACAGAAAAATCGTTATAATGTATCTATTATAGCCATATTTACGTTCCTTACGTTTCCTTGCTCTTAGTAGCAAGATTTCTAATGCTTAAATAACAACCATTAACCATAATTCGTAGCCTTTGTTTTGATGACAATCTTATAATCTTCGTCCCAGGCATTCAATTTGAGGGCGTATCCCACAATTTTTTTAATTGAGTCTTAATTATTTCTGCCACCTTACCCTTCTTAAACTTTATTTTCTCTAGACCATAGGATTTAAGAAAATATGGCTATTCTTAAGGAAACTGTTGACATAAACGCGATCCATTGAAAGAATAAGATGAAATACATTTAAAAACTATGTTTTTGCATATTAATGTTTCATGCAAAGCAACCTTGTGGACATAAATGTGTTAGATGTAGCCCTATTTTATACCAGTTATGAAGACAATTTGCGTTGTTCTATTAAATATGATCTTATTTTGTAACGACTTACTTCATTCACTCTGAAAAGGAAAAGGTAAATAGCACAGAGGAACCCTTTAAACTCAAGCATTTTAAGCGTCTCCCTACCAAGAGCGGTTATGGACTTGCACTTGTTTGCGAGAACTTGCCTTAAACATCTCCTTATAATTAAAAATCACACCTAAATAAATTATCCTTATTATGGACTATCGATAAACAATTTCTTAATTGTTCATCATGAAAATTGTACCTGTTTCTAAGGGACTGATATCAATTATGATCTAGCGACCGCTTTAAAAAAGATCCGTAATAAGTATGAAACACTTTTTTGTTAGAAGGGTTTAAAAAGGACAAAAGTGCTAATACAAATTTATCTACAACCAACAGTCTACAAGGATTTATAAACCTTGTACTATCATAATTGCTGACGCGCTTGTTTTACCTTTAATGAGCCTTTAGTCCGTCTATTCCTCGCCATGTTTGAAAAGATAGATCCATGGAGAGTCTGTCTGCTTTTCTTTACAATGTTTACTGAGCATGTCTTCTCCCTTACTTTATAATCTAAAATGTCTTACGCATTTCGAATCAACGTGGTTTGATATAGTTCCTGCGATTGTGTTCCAAATTAGGAACTAACTTACCTTTCTAAAAATTAGAAATGTAACTGGTCTTTATTTGCAATGCTGCTGCCTTTAAGGTCGTATTTTGATTTTTTAAATGAAAATGGGGTCGCTTTTAATGTTTGGGGTTCGTTCTTGTATAGATCAATCAAACGCCGTTTTCCCCTCTCCTTAACCTGCTGACATAGAATTTGCTAGTCCAATTTTCTTGTATTTGGTTGCCCGATGCTCCCTAATATTTATAAATGTGGTTGCGTACATGGTTAGAGAAATTTATTGGTGATACGCTTTTATTGTTTGATTAGTTCAAAATTTACAGGACGGTGGTTGCAATCTTTCTTTACAACTTTGTGAATTCAAGGCCTGACTATTTATAATATGCAAAGGATTTGTCTTGCCTCTTTTAAAATTCATAATTAATACATCGAATCAAGACATTTTCTCCCTGGGTCCCCTGATACTTGCGCACGTTGTTCTAACTGCGTCAAACAAGCTTCTTTGATGCACATTTTTATCTTTGACATTAACTAGCTCTTCTTACCTATTTCTGACAAATTTTTCTGATTTATTAGACTGGATACCATTCTTGGACACCAGGGCGGAAAATCTCCAACGGCTTATAATTCACATATCAGCCTTGCTGCTAGAATAGTTGGAATAGAGTCAAATGTAAGTTACAAAGACTCTGTTTATACAATGTTTTTTCTAAATTTTAACTGCATATACCAATATTGGGGCAAAAATTGTCCTTAGATGATTAGATTATGAGATTTCACTTTTGGCTGTGGAGAAAAGTGCTTGAATTATTGTGCTTTAAGGCACTACTTCGATCTAAATGCTTAATTCATTAAAACTATAGTTTGTCGAGGACCTAGAGTTGGAGTTTATTTTTTGAAGATGTTTGCCCAAATGAATTGCTGACCGGCTATTTTTCCATCTTCTTTGGACTCATTTTGCGTACTAAATCGATAGCAAATTTTCTCATCCCCAAAATGCGTTTTTTTAACACTATCTCAATAGTTAAATGAGCCTTCATAAAAAGCGTTACAATGATAATGTCAATTTCTATTGTCTAGTTTTTTCAATCAATATACATTCAAAATTTGTTCCCTTTTTGAACTTTCCATATGATGCCAACTTCGTCCTTCAAGGAACGCTCTTAATGATGTGGACGTGGGTTTGAGCACGGATTAACTAAACGAATTCCGAAAGAAATGGAATACACATATTAGTATATATTTTACAGTCTGAGCTGATGCGTTATTTTGCGAACATCTCAAACTCCTAAAACCCCATTGTCCTACTTTCATCTCGATATTTTGACCTAATTACTATGTTTCAATCTCCCTCACAAGTAAAGTATAAACAACATTTTTAATAATATAAACGATTAACCATATGAATTATTTAATGTAAACTGCTTAATCGAGTCCGAGACTGTTAGTCCTTCCCAGTACTGTTAAGAATCTTGTGAGCCATAGCACTTAAAAGATGCCCTTTGAGAATTTTGGCAGGAATATATTCGTCCAGCCAAATAAACTTATTTTTACGAATAATGTGCACTTCAATTGCCACACGCCATATTTAAAATTTAAACCCGAGAAATAATATTAAATCAATGGATATTCAAATTGTTTAAGATACGAAATGAAGGGAAGATTGGAAGTTTACAACTTTGAGCAAGTTATTCTATGCGATATTCTTGACTGTCTCTTCACAGTACTTGATTTCTAACTTTTTTTATAATTTTAAAAATATTGAAATTTCATTTGCTTGTGATAATTAAATTGAATTCTTTTAAGCATAATCAAATCGATAAATTGGTGCATATCATTTGGTTTAAATCAAAATTTTGTCAATATTAATAAAACTGCATGAGCCGGATATCTGTTTGATCTGTAGCGGATTAACTACCTTAATAAGCCTTGACTATTCTCAGAAACCTCTGTGGCAGATACTCCTAGTTGGTAAGTCTCCTGAATTAGCTAAGCTACGTAAAGAAGAAGAAACAGACGTATACCGCGGAACACGTTTATTTAGTATGGCGTGCTGGCGTGCGAACATGCATGTGTGCTGTGTGTTGTATGACGTGGAACTTAGTCATTATATACACTTTATGGTATGACGACCTCATATGACTTGGATCATTGATTGGTCGGGTAATCGTGTACTGGAATCGACCATTGATTGGTTGTGTTGACATTGGTCATTGATTGGTCGAGAGGCTTCTGCATTTGCCTTGCTAAAGTTGTGTTCCCACAAGTCTCAATAGCTCACCTTTTCGTCTCCTCAACGCCTATTTTTCGAAATTCTTTCTTCGTTCTTACCTGTTTCATTTTTGCCATATTCATTTAATCTCTGCCAATTTTAATAGTTTTACGGAAACATGCCCTATTAGTTTGTAAAAAAATATACATGAAAATAAACCGCAAAATCCACTTATTTTACTCCATGGAACAATTAATTGCAAGAAAAATTGTTCAGTACACAATAGAATGAAGAAATAAATTCCGTTTAGAGTTCAAGTCGATTGATATATCATAAATTAGCTATGATATTAACGTCTTCTGATTAATTAGCTCCATGTTTCATCTGACTGATTAAAAGTTGCGTTTTTTTCACGAAAATATAGTGCTTATTGTTTTCCCGTTTATCTTGTAAATCTAAAACAGAGCAGTAAGATACATTTTTTTCACTATTCAATTATTGTTAGCTGGTTACTTCGAGTGCCGAAATTCAAATTACATGATCTATTCTTCGAAAAAATTGTGCGAAGTTATTGCCCAGGTTTGTGTAGTTTGATTGTTAATGATATGAGAAACACTTTTTTTAATCTCAAAAACAGAGAAAACATGTTCATAAACAACAACCTAATAGGAAAAACTCTAAACAATTACTGATAACAATTGGAATAGGCATTTTTGAAATAAATTGCGGAAGTCACAAGGGATATTTTCATTAATATCATTTTATCATGGTTGAAAATTAAACAAAATATTCCAGTGTGGCCATCTTTACGACCTAGTCCTATTCCTA
The DNA here is from genome assembly GCA_000469805.3 of Hymenolepis microstoma. Taxonomy (NCBI): domain Eukaryota; kingdom Metazoa; phylum Platyhelminthes; class Cestoda; order Cyclophyllidea; family Hymenolepididae; genus Hymenolepis; species Hymenolepis microstoma. The sequence continues at coordinate 12,810,709 of LR215995.1, read as the reverse complement.
TAATGGTATGGAAGCGCCGATATATTAATGGTGAACTAGAAAATGTTTCTTTGGTAATTATACGCTACGGATAATTTATACATTTTCAAAGGCTTTGTTACTGATTATATATGTACATATAGAAAAGGAAATGCCTAAAATTTAAACTGCAAATTAGCATGTTACCTCTACTATCAACGCTGTCAATTAAAATTCAACAAATAAGTCGCTTAAAAACAAAATTACTCAAGTTATTGACTTATTTTTTATGCCATAATAATATTTTCTTATTCGACCACTGTATTAGTTATTTATAGTTGAAACTTAGCTACTGATGTAGTCTAGAAGTCTATAAAAGGATTAATTATCTTTCCTATTTAGTAAAAGACCAACCCAAATACCAATATATTCGGCTTTGTTTTGGAAAGGCACATTCCAGACCAAACCAATTTAAATGACATTCAATATCCTGAATTTACAGCATATAGGACAGTACTGCCAAGGGACCGAAAATGAGTAAATTGATATTTCTATAGTAACAGTCATTGACTTGAGGGACATATCAACGAGTAGCTTCAATACCATTTCATAAATGGCTTCAAGGCGAAGGAGATAGAGGGAGAGCCGTAATCTGCAGGTACATTAAATATAATTCAAATGAAAGCTATCTTGTCCGCAATAACATCATACACTTTTAAATCAGAAACTTCACTACAGGAAGTGCTAATACCAAATAAAGTTGTTTCAATTTAAAGTTTAGTTGCGTTTGTTCCATGTATTATAATTTTTGACAGATACCTTCTTATGCGATCTAAGTTTGGTACGAACTTTGGACTTGAGCTTGAAGATGAGATGCATCATAAAAAATTGACATCTCATTCAAGTTAAAATAAGTCTCGTATTGGAATTCGACTAATTATAAAATTCATATTTAATGCAATTCCTCTTCCAAATGATTTCTCATTTATTTCCTAATAGTTTTGTTAAGATATTACCCAGCCTGAATTTTTTTGGATACTTTATTGAATAAATTGCTACTAGGTATTGGAAAAAAGCTATTTTCCCAATTTTACTCACGTGTCTCTGTTTACATTAATTCATTGTAGGTAAAAGCAAGTGAAGGAAATAGAAGGCCTATTTTCGGTTGGGATAAAATCAGTCCAATCTGAAAAACAAAAATGAGTTCGCAATTCTAGAAATAAGTTGTGTGTGTATTTTGCCTTTCAACCATTCTGCTTGAATAAAAATAATCAATAATTAGTAATCAACCCACGTGCTCATTATCTCATTTATCACAAATTATTCAAAAGAAGTATGATTTGCTTGGCCATGTTTGAGTAAAAGTAAATGTTGAACATTTCATCGAAGAATTCAATTGTCAACATTTGAGATTTCATTTTGACTTAAAAAACCCCTCTGAGCCAGTTAAATAATATACAAAATGTTATTTCTTATTGTTTCGATAAATTCAATTTCTAAAATCGATTAAATATTTACCAACTCTCTATGCAAACGTTAAAGGAATGATTTTTTTGACCTCTGTATCAAATTTTATTAGCTTTTTTGTAAATAAAAGGTTTTGTAATAATTAGATTTGTCCAACCCCCCCCCCCTCCGCCCCCCATGATAGTCACAAATCGCAGAACTCTATTAAACACTCAACTGTCTGGACGTTACTCGAACACTGTCCAAGTTAAAGACCCTGGAGTCTATCATATTTAAACAAATCTGCAAATTTTCTAAATAATTAACAGTAACTTACTAACGTCAATTTTCTGGAATAAAAGTGATTTATTTTATCAAATCAATTTTATGATCGTAGTTGAAACATTGAATTTATATCTGTTAGGAGTTCAATCCACTTTCACCGATCAATTTATTTGAACATGAGCCTCTTCATTTGGAATAAGGAATTACTGGGTTATGACCCTAACTGTGTCTAAGCCATGCAGAAATTTGCTATTTTCCAAATGAGACATTAGAAAGACTACTTACATTTATATTGAATCAGAAGTATCAGCCGGTCAGGACAATAGTTTAGGTTGACTTTTTAAAGTGGGATGAAAATTCATTTCTCGTCATCCCTTACGTAAATACCTCTTGATAACTTGGATCAAACTGTTTGGACCTTTCCAGATTGATACTACGTTTTCACCTCTTCATATAAATGCTTCGCCAACGAATATATCTTATACCATATACCATATCATATACCATTCTATATTTTAGTACTGAATTTGTCAAAGAAACGGGATATCAGGGATAAAGCGTCGTAAAGAAAGGAATTATAGCTCATCAAAAAACACTAATCACATAACTCATGGCCATTCGGGGTGGCCTGTAAAAGCTACACATTGTAAACACGCAGGTGAGAAGAGTTGGATAAGGACATATAAAAGAGATCATCCGGAGGGGGAGCGGGGGTGTAGTTGTCACTTTGTCTATCCTCCATTTCTAGACTATTGCTCATTTCCTTTACATTATTCAGATTCCATACCACCAGTGCTAAAAGAAATTTTATTTGGTATAACGCTTGTGTTCTTCAATAATTTCATGCCAGCATAAAATTCATTCCAAAATCCTTTCAATATTATATATAGAGTTCAATCGAAGTGTTTGTGCCTTAGCATATCGCTCACTTGGTTTGTAATTTTCTGCTTTTAAAGGACATAAATTTAAAATGTGCAATTTTTAACGTTTTACTGCACCTACAGATTTTACCCTAATCTTATGCAGAATGATTTGGCTCTCACTTCTCCAACTAAAACCTGGTTTTCTTTCAGATACCCCAAGTTGGAACTCTTTGTAGGTTATTTGTGCATCTTTATATTCTCCCGTGAGTTAATTTCATCAAAGTGAACTTAGGAATAAAAGTCTAGAAAGCTAAGCTTCACCTGTACCGCGCCTCTATAAAGCCCAAAGGATTTGAGACAAAAATATTTCGCCATATTTAATTGGAACAGTAAAAGACCCATCGGAATCTATATTGCTCTGCTAATAAAAGTTTGATAAAAATCGTAAAACCGGTTTGTATCTGACTAATTTTATCAGGTGAGAAGAGTTAGAGATAATTAATCTACATCAGACGTAAAATTTAATTAATTTTATATCAATTACATTCTGCATTTGATTCATCTGATTCGATAGTATAATTGTCGATGTAAAATTTTGGGATATTTTACTTGCAATTAGTTACATCGAGGAAATTAAATTACCCTATCTTCGGTTTATGGTGAAATGGCGTTTAGTTTTCGAGAATTGTTGTGAGATTTCTAAGTTTATGCACAGTGTGATTACTGAATAATACTACTAAAGTCTTAGCACACATTAGGGAGATATAACTCTTATCAAAGCTCTTAAATGGTCCGATTAACCGAGTCGTTTAACCTATTGGATACATATCTATTAAAACATATTTTGAGCTAAAGATTCTTTTAGTGATTTTGCATTTGGTTGCTCTAATTTGGGTTATTCGTCATTAATGGTTTTTACGATGTCTTTGAAAGGTGAATTATTCTGTTTGACAAGTGGGTGTACTGCACTGTTTCAATTCGTTACCAAAGTCATAATTACGGACTAGATTCCTGACTTCCAGAATACGTTGACATCAGCGATACTCAGAGAATTTACTAGTCATTTAAACTGAACTCTTAATCACGTCACTTCGATTTTCTCTATCCCAGAAAAGGCAAATTGTCATATACATTAGCTAATATATTTGTCTATTTTTAAAAGCATTTTTAGAAAACAAGTTAAAATTTATACATTCCTGTTGTGTCGTGTACATTTCCATTTTATATTTTAAACGCGATTAAAGAGTCCATAAATCTCTTTCAAATTTCTCCAAATCTAAATTTCGTAAACTTCAATTTCATAGAGTGTTTTGTCGTTTTTAAACAGCACTATTGGATAACCTTCACAGATCTGCAAACATGCAACAGATGACTATCTGTTTGCTATCCGCATTTTACCATATGGAAAATATTTATGCTCTTCGAGTGTAAATTTAGGCTAAATCGTTTCATCTTAACACGAAACAAACGTGAATAATACTTGCAAGTTTGCGTTTGATACTTGGATCTTAAAGCATAGTCTGCCCTTTGGTCTATTAATAAATAACTTAAAAACAATGCCTTATAGTGTTCAGATCAATTAATTTTCCAATTATTTTAGAAGCAGGTTGTTTCATCCTCCTAATTCCTTTGTAGAAGACCTCGATTCTTTTCAAAAATCAATATACTCTGTTTCTTTCCAATGTTATTATTTAAAAAGGAAATTCGACGTATTACCCGCTCTACAGTCCATAATCACAAACTCGAGTTCTGCATTTAAAGTGTCCAAGGCGTACTCATCCCTCCCCTCTCCACCTCCGTAGTTAATTGACATCACAAGTTGGATTTTGGAATTTGAAGTCACCATTTAAAATGACCCCACTATTTCTCATATTTTGACAGATATTTTAGTCAAAACTTCATTTTTTTATGCCACTTAAAACAACTGCTTCACTTTACATTAGCCATTTGATTTAAATTAAACCTGTGATTTAGGGTTTTAGTGGAATTTAGGCAAGCAAATTTGTATGGCGGCTGAGCGTCCGCAAATCGCGTGTTTTCAACACGTCGCACAATCAAGTGAATGCCAGCGTTGCTATTTTAATAAAGGTCACACACTATTCCTCTTCAGAAGATAATTCTTCAATTGTATTGTACCTTCAGCTTAACCTAATTAGCAGAAATTTGTAAGGGCTGCAGACGGCACTTTTAAACTGAGAGCAATTACAATTTATTTATTTGGCAATTATGAATTAGAGCAATAACTTATAGAGTATTTGTCATGATCTAACGAGTTCGAGGTAACGGGGTATCGTGGCAAGGGAATAGGGAGTACTCTAAGGAGAACAAATGAGTTAGCACTTAATGACAATGACTATAAATTAAAACAATTAAATCATTAACCATGACGAAGTATAAATGCCCAGAAATTTAGTTCTAAAATGAATGCTGATTTTGATCAAGTCAAAAGTGAAATTGTTAAGCACGTGCTGTTGTTGTTTTATTTTCCTTCGATTATTAGCATAGACGCCTTAATTACATTCAAGTGGGTTTTATTCTGCCTCCAATGGTATAGGTATCTCCATAATTTACAAGGTCTATTCGTGCCCAAAGTAATCTATCGCTGGTATCTTCAATTTTAGATGAACTTAGCTTATGACTGAATAAGATTGAATTTCTGAACTTTCCAGGAAAAAAATTTCACACAGCTCATAGCATGTCTTAATGGTAATCTTACCAAAACCTATACTTAAGTACTGTTATGATCAATTGTTCCTTGGAGGACATCATAATCGACTCCTAGAAAACACCACAATACAGGACGACGCATGTTTACCTTAATGATACATATTTATGACCGCAATGAAATTAATTCGCCCAAATTAAAGAGAGTGGAAAGAAAGGTGAATTAAAATCGTGGCAAATTAAAAATCTTTAACATAGGAATTATTTCTTTGGGGTGGGGGGGGGAGGGGATATGGAGCAGATATAAATTTCTGATATAACTTCAAAGTTTGGTTATACCATTGCCAGTTTGTATGCAGTCTGCTTTTCAAGCACAAGTCACTGAATTTTTTTTCTGCGATTTTTTGATAAAGTTTTGCCCTTTTTTCCCCACCTCACAGTACCGATTAATTCACGTGTTCGCAGGTATGGCGTCTTAGAGTGAATCTAGTGATACTGGTGTGGATAAATTTACCACAAATATAAGTTTACGAAAGGCCTACTTTTATCTCAGCTTCCATCGCATTGAGAGGAAAGTACGATAGTTGATGCTAGTGTATAATTTGAGGTCAATCGTTTGAATCTTAGCGATATTCCAAGAACTGTGAAATCCATGCACATTTTAGCATATTAATTTAATGATGACACTTCACTGATAACCTGGTATTATTAATCACGATGTTGGAAATAGGCGGAAAATTTTTCTAATATATTTTAAAGGAAGAGTTGTTTTTATTGATATTTTCAGTTGTATTAACCGATTTTAGGATATCCTAAAATAAGTTGAGATTTAATTCAAGAGCCTTCAAGAGATTTGGATTTTCAAAGTAAGCTATTTCAATGAATATTTATAATATTACATTTACTTTTAGTAAGATTTATGTGTTTCCTCCTAATCATATGATTATTACAAAGCTGCAATTTGTGAACATTTAAAGGCCAGAAAAAAATCTTTTCATGGTATTTCCTGTTTAAACTTAAAGTATGTCAACTGAAAAATAGAAATGTGATAGGTACCTGTATTTACATCACAAATAGTTCACTGAAAGAGTGGCTAACTAGCAAATTAAATTATGGTAGTGGCCGAAATCGAAGAATATCCATCAGAACGCAGTGAACCATTAAATATAGAAGGCGTATCACCAGAAAAAATTCGATAAGTCAGAAAAGATAACTATTTTTAATTATTGAGTCCCAATTTCTTAATGGGAAACCAGGTAATTATTTTAAAAACAGTGCTCTAAATCCCAGCCTTTCATAGCAATAAACTTTACAATCGTGCGCCTGGTGTCTCAATATCACATATTTTTTCTATAAGTGTTCGTTTCCCTCACCCTAATATCACTCAAGAAAAATGACCACATTTAGTTCGCAGACGAAGAATTCAATTGAAACAAAATCTTTTCACCACGCATTCATTTTATCCACAAGGCGACTAAAGTATGATCGAGTTTTACGGATCCCGCCCAATTCATTGGTTGGCTAACTATTCCGAAGATGATTAATGCATACCCTACATACAATCAAATGTATGTCATCTAAACAAACGAGAGGATAAGACTATTATTCGACTGAAAGCCCCTTGACATATGAATCAAGGGCGTGAGTTTTACGTCTGCGGAATTATAGTATTCTATCTGAGATCGAGGGATTCCTTAAATGGTTAATTAAAATTAATTTAGAGGAATTTTTTTGACATGGCATCCTGTTTTATTGTGAAATAATTATTCATTAAGGTAAATTAAAAGAGGTGCCAGATAAATTAAACAGCCTTGGTTTATTTGTATTATTTATAAACTTAATTGTGGTATTATCTCAACCGCTGTAAAAACCAGGCTATCTGTTAATCCATTTCTAAACATAAATCGCAAATATTTTAATTTTTTCGAAAATCAAATTAAGAACTTTGTAATGTTTACGGGATAATCCGTACAGCTTAAGATGCTGACTTGCATATTTTGTTGATGAAAATGGATTTAAATGTTCGCCTCACACAGTTTGACATTTCACCTTATTTTCCTCATTCTAGATGTCATAATCTAGAATTTTTTACTATTAATTCCGACAATAGATTCCAGTCATATTCCATTTCAGACAATGTAACTCTAATACTTAATAAAATAAATATTTAAATTAAATGAGAGGATTGGTCAGTACCTATTACAGGACATTTTGTGAATGAATAAGGATGCGATAGCGAAAACCGGAAAACCGGTGAAACTATTTTATAGCAAAATATTTTGTGGGCTTCTGCTCGTTAAAACCAATCATTTCTATCTAAAAGCATTGGTGTGGTCAAACACAACGTCTGTTAGATGCTAAATTTTGATTGATCTCTAAATAGGCGCCATAACTTGTATCTGGTCCACGCTTTCAGAAAATCAATTTCACCGCTTTAGATTAATTGTCTGCACACACACGAAGGAATATGATTTATCTTCTAAACTTGATTGCACATTAAAAATTAAGTTTTTGGAACTGACGCCTTGGAAAATCCCTAATGCAAAGGAAATTCTATAACAGAAGCAAACGTTTTCCAATGCCAATCCGAAATTTAATTGGGACGAAGAACCAAAATGAGGTTCGTCTTCATCAAATACAACGCTCAAATCTCAATAACGATGCTAGTTTGTAACTATGAGTATGAACTGAATGGAATTTAGCTTAAACTGCTGTTGATCTAAAAGATTTTGAGGAAACATGCTGTATGTACGCATACATAGAAATAAAGCTTCTCCCACTCCTTTGATAAGCCAGATTTAGCAAATGAGATTGACCATTTCATCCCCTGCTTATGCTCTGAATGACGATGAACTCGGAACCTTGGGCTGAGATCACACGAGGAATGTAAGGAACCAGTCAAAATGACTTTGTATATTGTGGAATTCATTCACATGACCTAGACCTGGTTCAAAATTAAATTTAAAATAATTTGAAATTCAACTTTACCTACCCTTAAGTTTAAGTTAGGTTATTTTCTTTTTAAAATTTCATTTTTAATTTCGTTTATCCATTATACTTATAGCTAAGTGTTTTGTCCATATAATGCCAATTATGATAAGACTAGCATTGATTTAAAAATATTTTAAATAATTTTTTCAAAAAAGAATTTAAAAAGGCCTTATTCAACTAATCTATTTCTTTAAATAATGACGAATTTATAATGAACTTACAAACAGCTTACCGAAAACTGCCAAAAAACACCTTTTCCATTTACATTATGGATTTTTAACGCATTTAAAGTGAAAGATTTGTACCTTATGAGTGAATAAATTGTATTGATGTTAATTCAATTCTTTTTCAATTTATTTTACTTTTATTTAACTTCTTAAGCCATCTAGAACATTTCGATTAGAACTTGTTATAAATACTTGATTCATTTGCAGAAGATCCCAAATGGAGTAAAAAATAGAACTTATGGTGGAAAATTTTCAAGCGAAGCGCACTAAAGTCTTGCACTTTATTTCGCCAGTTTAATGAATTTCAATTTTCATCCTGCTTTAATTGGCATCAATGCTATCGCGTGCAGGCTGCATCGTGCCAACTTAGTCTTTGTGACTTCCAAAAGCCACTTTCTCTATTGTTGGTTAGATATAACATTTATGGCATTTAAAATTCCCAAAAATTTCAATATTAATTCTCACTTAATGAAAAGTTTAACTTTTGTTCTGTTTTTAGTTAAAACGCCTGGATAAAAAGATGGATATTGTGATGCAGTTGTGCCAAAACTTAGCAACAAAAAGGTCGCACACAGGAAGTCTTTCAGCTTCCGGTATAACTCCCCAACTTACTCGTAGATCTTCACCTCATCACCACCATGGTTCAACTACTCGTAAAACTCTCCTTCGGATAGAGCCTGATCCCAAATTCACTCATACACGTTCACATGAATATCTCCCCTCAATCACCAATTCTTCCGCCACACTACATCCTCCATCCCCAGAAATAGAGCGTGAAAAACACTCCGTATCCTTCAGCTGTGAAACTGTTAGTAGACAACATTCCCGAAAATCCTGTTCCCCAGAAATAGCCGGGGGTTCCAGAAGAAATTTAGAAGAGAGAGGTGGGGAAGAAATTGCTTCAGAAGAAATCACTACTAATGTCACAAACTCTCATTCATCTCATCGCACCTTAACTTCTATACTCAGTCATCCCAGGCGTCCAGGAAGGAAGGGCTAATCCGCAGACTGAGTCCGAACTTATAACCCATCATTTCCTTCTCCTGCGCAAACATGCTACTTTTTTTCTATTCTGACTTTTAACCTTTTAACTCTCAAACCCATTTTTATTATGGTGAAAATTTGGGTCGCGTTGAGTTTGTGTGTGAATTAATTGACCATAACCAAGATTGTATTTTTTTAACACTAGAAATATACTGCAGCGATATTTGTGTATCGGTCTCATTACATAATAATGATTGGTTTCTTTTAAGTTCTATAACACGACTACAAGAATTACATTTCAAGAAAAGAATGCCACTGACTGATTAATGCTTAGGCTATCAATTTTACGTCCCACAAACTCAAGACAAGAATGGAGGGTGGAGAACCAATGGTGGTGGAATTGAAATCCTCAATATATATAATACAGAACTAAATTTCAAGAGCTGTTATAATAGGCAGATCAATATTCATATTAAAAAAATCATTAAATATAAGGCAAACGATGAGTGAATTTCACATCCAACAGGAAGAATAAGCTATTAAAATCGCTGATTCATCAAAGAAGAACAGATTCGACAAAATAGTACCCAAATGCCCACACTGAATAGAGATAAATAATTAGCAGATTTCAAATTTTAAGTTAAGTTCAGTGGAAAACCATCTCACCACTTTGCTATTAGTTTCAAACTTTCAGGTCAGTGCTTTCAGTGTGGGAACACAACTTTAGCAAGACAAATGCAGAAGCCTCTCGACCAATCAATGACCAATGTCAGTACAATAAATCAGTGGTCAATTCCAGTACACGATTACCTGACCAACCAATGACCCAAGTCATATGAGGTCACCATACCATAAAGTGTATATAATGACTAAGTTCCACGTCATACAACACACAGCACACATGCATGTTCGCACGCCAGCACGCCATACTAAATAAACGTGTTCCGCGGTATACGTCTGTTTCTTCTATAGCTCTTCAGTAGCTTAGCTAATTCCAGGAGACTTACCAACTAGGAGAATCTGCCATAGAGGTTTCTGAGAATAGTCAAAGCTAATCCGCTACAACTTCAAAAACATTAAAAAAAATATATTATTGCTGATATTTTGTGTTTTAATCTACTATTGTTAGTTATTAGGATGTCAAATTAATTGTGAGAGCAACGAATATTCCTTCAAGGCTCTATTTACTTATTTTCATAAAATGTTAATGATTCATTCACTAGGTGTCACTATTATGCTATGAATAATACTTTGAAAGATACTTACTTTAATTCTGATTAGTTCCTTTAATTAATTTTCTTTTTTCCTCATAGTTACGCCAAAAAAATCGGCAATATATTTATTCTATTTATTTTGTCTATTTCTCACTAACTTTTTTTGGCCCTACCATTTCCTCGTTCCTCCTAATTGACCTCCCAATTCATTTCCTCCTCTCCCTCATTGATTTTTATTGAACAAATGATACTGCTTAGATTGTGATCTTTCCATTTTGGCCTTGAGAAAAATTATTGACTTTTGTAAGGAGATTTTCAAATCTACTTGAATGGAGTTCATGAAATAGTCTAGATTTCCTCCTGTATGATAGGCCTCAAAAACAACCTAGGAATAATATCCTAAGCCTGATAAATATTGGTTATCATACGGATGTATAATTAATCCGCCTGTCATTACGATCTGTTAAAAGGAAAATCATTTTTGGTTTGGGGTTGTTTATGCAATATGCGAAGCCTGTCTTCCGGTGATTTATGCATCAAGTAAACGGTATATTATTGTCGTTTTTTGTGATTACGTCTTCATTTGTGGTCACAAAAGTTATTAGGTAGACACAATTTTATTCTACTCTGGTTGTTGATACTTCAATTAATTCGAAGTGTAGAGCTTCAAATATTACAAAAGATTGCAAAAGATTTATTAGGACTATTAATAAAATAAAATCTGACACATCATTAGTCTTTGTGGAAAATCAATGTGTGATTTAGGTAACACAAGGGCAACTGTCTGAAACAAACATTTTATTTTGAGGATTCATAAGAATATGCTCTCTCTCTCTCTCTTTTGCTTAGGATTATTCACAGTTACGAATATCAAAGATCGTATTAGTCATTTGGTTGTTTTGATGATCTAGTTCGAATATTTTGCTTTTCAACAATAATATTCTTATTTAATCGAATAGCGTAGACTGTTGCGCTGATTTCAATAAAAAATTCATTTTTAGTTGAATCCTCATTAAACTACGATTAAATTTCTTCCCTAATTAAGGCGCGTTGGTCGTTTTTGTATCCTACTTTTCAGAAAATTCTTGAAACGGTCATCTTGTTCAACCAAATATTAATGTGGAAACCAGAAAACACATCCAATGAAAATTGTATCTAACATCTGTCCAAGATTTTGTTTTTGCCAAAATTCCTTCATCGGCTGTCCTCATATCATGCACTTGAAGTTTATACATATAATAATTGCATATCGGCAAAGTTTTAATTTATTTCACCCTTTAACGCCCTTAGGACCGTACGGTCCTCTTTGAAAAAAAGCTCCATTGGTACTAGACTCGTGACAGGTGAAACATGTTCAATACGTGTATAGCCTTCGCCTGAGATCACCAAATCTCCTCACGTCAGCATCAGTCTACTGTGGGACACAAATGAGTGTGGTTGAGTGCATTATTCAAAAATTAATTCGTACGTTCAAGTTTTAAACTGTATTAATTCCAATAGATCTATGAATAGTCTCCTAAAATTTGTGCAAGTTATGCTATCTTTATTAAGGTTTATTATATCTGCGGCATTTTTGGCCAATTAGAAATAATGCACGAGGCTATTTGGAAAATAGCCTGTCTGATGTGCATCAGAAGGAAAGGTGGGAGCAGTAATAAAAATGAGATGCGCATGGGCATTTATCCAGTTATTAATAAACTAAGTGAAATAATAAAGAATCAGACTAGAAATAACTAAGGCTGAGGTTATATAAGTATTGTAAAGTTTGACAAAAAGTTCAATTTTAAGTGAAAAATCCTTATGTTAACTGTACTTTCTCTAGGTGACTATTATAAAGTATTTTGCTTCCAATTATGATTTCATTTACCATTTAGCCTCTAGATAAATGTTTAGCTTAAAATCTTTAAAGTCGTATTATATTTTATAAAATGGAATATACTCGTGAATTAAATGTCCTACGTCACTGTCAAAATCTGCCAAACGTAGAGAGTGGCAGAATTCAACCCAAAATGAGAGTTGAAAAAGCTTTCCTACATATGAGGTGATGATATCTATTTACTTTAAGGAAAAGTCCTGCGTCCATGCCAGTTTCAGCCTTTTCCTTGTAACCTGAATTCATATTTTGATTTTGTGATATCCTGAAATGGCATCATTAAATAACAGTAAAAATAACAAATTAACCAGGTTAAAATTTGCAGAATCGCAGATTTATGCATACATTTAGCCGCAATCATATAATCAATAAACATTAAAACTCAATACCAGCTCTTTGAACCAGTGTTTTAGCACTGCAATTGTAGAGGTAAGATAACTTTTCAGGGGAATTAACTTTCTGTAATCAAAAATTTATAGCACGGAATAATTGCGACAAAAAGGAAATGTTTAAAAATTTGATCTTTGGTGAATATCAAAACAAGGGAATAGAAAGCTTTTATAAGACCACTGGGAATGGAACAACTGGGGGATCATAAAACTCTGTTTCCTTTGTGATCCATTATCATCTTCTTTATTCTTTTATACTTTGAAATTAACATCTTCAATTGGAAATTCGGGATTATTTGACAGTCATAAATTAATGGAATGATTATTGCAGCATTCTTCTACCAGATGATGAATTGCGGTAATCATGGATAATTACTTTATTCTACGCTTCTGGCATTTGTGCAAAATAATTCATTGCAGTTTGAAATAGACACCCACACAATGGGCGTGGGTATGTGAAGGATCTCAAATTGGGTGATCTCTAGTTTCCCAGTTAATTAACATTATTTTTCGAAAAAAAAAACGACCTAACTATACTTAGCAAAGCTAAACTTCATAATAAGTTAGAATGGCAAAATGGTGTTATTTCTCCGAAAACGAACCCTCTGTTGAGCAATAGTTCTCGCAGACCTGGATTTCTTAGGAAGGAACTTAAAAAACAATGATTAACTGTGACCATGAATTTTTCATATCAAGGTCGCATGTGGCACCTCTTTGATGTGTTTAGTTATTTATCTTTATTGACTATTTGGCCCTTTTTTGTTTTTTTCCTTTTGGATTCGTGAACTTCATTTCAATTCAAAGTCCATAAAATGTACACATTCATTTACTACAAAATTTGGTGTCCAGTTAGGAACAATTAATGAAATTTAGTAATTTTAACACTGGTGAAGGTTGCAATACAATATATAACCCAGAACCCTAATTCAGCAGACTTTCCAGTAGAAGCAGTTGACTTTTAATATTGAATCAATATAAATAGATAAATTAAGCAAAAATAATTGTTTCTACGAATATTAGGAATGAACCATCTCTGCTTCTTTTGGTGAACAATCTGAAAAAAAAAATTTTTTTCTTATATTTTCTCAATTTTTTGATCGCTTTGCTAAACTAAATATTTTATTTAAAAAACGATATCGTTATTTAGTCGTCTCTGTGGAGCCAAAATCAAAATACTTATTTTCGGGAAAACACTCATTTCCTCTCTTTCACTGATAAAGTTTTCGCAAAATAATAAAAAACAACCGCGCTTGACTTGTATCACAGGTGTTTTACGATTTATCAGCCCCTCCTTCACAGATTCAGAGAATGCAGGAAAGTGTGGACAAAACTATAAATTTAAAGTAGATTTTGATGATTTTCAGGAAAATTTGAAAACACTCTTTCACTTACTGCGTTATAAATTAGCGTCTGGGCAATTACTGCCCATTTGGCAAAATCAATGGTGGCAGCGTTAGATAATCATCTTCTTTTGATAGATGTACTTTAGTGCATTTATCTCTCACCCACCACCTCCCCTTCATTACATAGTTAACCCATATCTGATGAGGTCTACTTCGTCTGTGTAATGAAAATTAAAAATGAATCTGTCCAAATAAGTGAAGTGATTAGCCGACTTGAGCTACTACCTTTAACTGCCAGCGGAATTAGAAGGAAGACAGAAGTAAAAATGATGAATAATCATATAATAAACCGGAACCGTGCAGCGAAAATAGTAAATACTTATCAGATTATATATAATATAGCTTGTCTTAATAATACTAATAGATATGTCTCATCTAGTAACGTCTTTCGTCGCTTTTTCCCACTTCATTTAGTGCCAATATGTAATGATAAAAATAAGTCAAAATTTTAAATAATTTTAGCATTGAAAGCAGAGGTTTAAAATATTTTAAGAATTGCATCGTTATAGCAAGTGAAGAAGAATTTCGTTGTATTTTCCCCATAAATTTGCGAATTTGATTTGGTGGTTTATCAGTTATGAGATTTCTATAAGAAAGTCCTTATTTCCTGACACGAATCACCTGATCACTTTCTAAATAACAATGGCTTTTCCTGGTTACATAATGTGTCTTGCTGTTTTGAGACCTTTCGTACTAAATAATTTTAAAACGCTTATTTATTTATTTATTTTTCATAGCAGAAGAAGAACAGGTCTGACAACTTTTCAGTATGTGGAAGCACCGAAATGCATAGGAAATGGACTTTTTTGAAGATCAAATATGTTCACATCTTAGGATGGAAGTGTGGAGTAGATAGCAGAAGTCACCCATGTATTAAGAAACTCGTATGTTAATCTATATTCATACAAACCGATGAATTTTCGGCCCTACATTTACGAAGTGTGTGAAACTCTGAGATTATCACCTCTACGATATTATTGCTCAGATTATATTCTCAGCCCTTAGACATAAGGACAACATATTTTTATTGCCCTCGGTAAATGACAGGATTTATGGGCCTTTTCAGATTACGCCACGATCTTAAAGATTATCACCACTCTTCATTAATAAAAATGATCTCCGCGTATATATTAATTCTAAGTGAAAATTACCGCCCAAATTGTACACGCCTGTTCATTTACATGATCATGGCTGTGTTTATTAAACAATTTACGATTACTTAAGGTCTGTGATTTAAACCTTTGAACAGAATTAGCCACAACTAGGAAGATGCAACTAAAAGGTGATTCCGAAGTTCTAGAACTTTGAATAAATGGAATTTGAGATGAGAAGTGATCATCAAATTGTCAAAAAATCTTTTCTCTTTTCCGGGTTATTGGTTGCCATTAAAAAAATTGGGTTGGAATCGCATGAGAACAAATAAGCCTAATGAAACAAAACATAATGATAAAGCAGAATGTCCTGGACATTCGCTTCTACCTTCGCCTCTTCTTAAAATTTGAATAGTTTTTATCGTAAACCTTTATTTTCGCCTTTCCATAAGTAGTGATAAAAGAACTAAAATTCATCTGCCATACATTATTAATAAATAATCACCCTCTTCAACAATGATCCAATAGTTTGATCATAAATCTTTCCGATGAAATAAAAACATACTATCGCAAAAGTACACCCAGTTTATAAATAATAACTAAAAGGTCATAATTTCGGTTGCCTCTGCATGTTTTGTTTAGCAGATTGTAGCAGACCTTGCGTTTAGGAAATAGTTGGCATTTTCACTCTTTCAACTTCCTGTACCCTAATTAACTTCCGGGAAAATTTTAACCTAAAGAATATGTTCATTATTTCTTTTAGAAAATCAAGCACACGAAAATACCCACCTAATTTAAGAGTTTTCTTCGTGTACCTGGGAAGATATGATCACGAAGGACTTTAAAATTTGGTTTCAAATTAGTTTAATAGAAGACTAAATGATTGGCCTCAGCCCAACTTCTCCAATATTCGTGTGCAAAAAATAGCTCCTTTTGGCTTCATCCCATTTACTAATATTATTATAATTCCTTAATTACTGTAGAAATTTAGCAAATATTTTAAAGCAGAGACTTAAATATCTATTTATCTAAGAGCAAAGATGGAAAACAGAACTAGAAATCACATGTAAATTTTTTTATCATGGCTCAAGCTTCCCGAGGGCAATAATCTATGCTTCGGAATCATATGACTAGGAAAAAATATTCACACTGATTGAAAACGTGAAGTCTGTCAGCAATTTGCAGTGAAGTTGGTCATCCACCCTATTGTACGTGTAGTGGATTAGCCACCTGAATAAACCTTGACTATTCTCGGAAACCTCTATGGCAGATTCTCCTAGTTGGTAAGTCTCCTGGAATTAGCTAAGCTATGCAAAGCTATAGAAGAAACAGACGTATACCGTGGAACACGTTTATTTGGTATGACGTGCTGGCATGCGAGCGTGCATGTGTGCTGTGTGTTGTATGACGTGGAACTTAGTCATTATATACACTTTATGGTATGACGACCTCATATGACTTGGATCATTGATTGGTCGGGTAATCGTATACTGGACTTGATCATTGATTGATCGTATTGACATAAGTCATTGATTGGTCGAAAGACTTCTGCATTTGTCATGCTAAATCTGTGCCCCCACAGCCTTGCACCGATGAGGAAACTACCTCATAATATCATACTGTCAAGCGTACCATCGGCACACTTGTCATCATTAAGGATTGTTCAGCTTAAAATTGAATACTCAAGGAGTAATAACGTTAAATAAAACAGTTATATGTTTATTGGGTAACTGCAGTAGATCAGGATTTTTACTGATTAAACTAAAGTGGACTACTCAGATTCAATTTTTTTTGCTTATAGATATTAATAATTAATGATACCATTAAAATCATTGAATAGTCTAGTTTAAACCAAAATTAGAATCAACGGTATTTGACATATGTCAACTTAGTTAAAATTGATAAATGGTATCAGTTGTTCAACTTTTTTCTCCAAAATTTAAATTCATGAAAATGAAAGTCATCAGTTGAAGAGTTGTTCATAATCTTAAATTATCAAAATTCACCAACTGAAATTTTCATAATAAGTACGTGTGTGTATGTGTGTGTGTGTGTGTGTGTGTGTGTGTGTGTGTGTGTGTGTGTGTGTGTGTGTGTGTGTGTGTGTGTGTGTGTGTGTGTGTGTGTGTGTGTGTGTCTGTGCGCGATTAAAAAGCGTCAAATTGCAATGGCTAATCACAAGGTCAAATCAAATGGTCAACAGGCTTTGATTCTGTCGGATACAAACCAATCTAGAAGTATACTGATCAAATCATAAAATGTGTGATTTTTAATATTGGAATACTTTAAATAGGACTGAACCGTTAATGTAAAATGGAACGAATAAATACTTTCAAAATGGAAGAAGAGTAAAAATTTTGCCATTCTAATTTCACCATGCACTCTTAATCGACTTAGTTTCATCTTTTCCCTCACTAATTTGTTACTTTTCACTGCCAGATGCTTTCCATAATCAAAAACTAAAAGAGGCATTTGTTCAAGCTCTCACGGATAGAGTTTTAATAATCCTTCTTTTACCTATATTCTAAATCCCGATTTTTATCCCCATGAATAATTTAGACAAAAATTCTTTTGCAGTTTGATTATAGATCATTAATATGAATTTCTTCATAAATAAGTCAGAAGGGTTTATGAGAGCCCTAGGACTGTAAGTAGAATGATACTGAAATTTTCCCAATAGAAATATAGACTATTGCGTTTATTTCTTACCCACACTTAAGTATTTCTTGAAACTGCGCTTACAAACTGTGTTTACAAATGGATTTTAGCAAACATCTACGTGTGTGAAATGCAACTTACCTTGCTTCTTGATACCTAGTAAAATGCTGGAGTACAGTTTTCTCCTCTTATCATGATAAATGAATCAGCATTTGCTTTTAAGTAGAGACATTTTATAATGAAAAGAGTAAAGGGTTTCAAAATTCTTTCATTTATTTATTTTACTTTGTGTATGTCAAACAGCTGGCGCGTGTGTCTCCTCTTCTGCCTCCGTCCATGATTCCACTGTCCAAACAGACATTCTTGTTAACTGTTGGTCTACCATTAATCAACTTTTAAAAACAAATATGTAAAGGTTTCTTTTTTCTCCGCTATTCAGGAAACTGAAATCTAGTTTATCAGAACGCACTTTTTGTTATAATTAAAACATGAAGCCCCACACTAGTGCTATAAAACAGCAATATAGCAGTAAACACATAGTTTGACGCCACTCATTGTGGGGGTATTAGTTGCAATTTACCTGGCTTAAAGTTAATAGTTAAATAAGCCATGAGATCCCTGATGGAGATTAATTAAGGTATTCCATGTGGACAAAAGTAGATACAAATACTAAGTGAACAGTTTGTGGTAATAAGGAAAGATGAACCACAGCAAAGTCGCCCATGTTTGTATAAATGTTCGTGAACGACTATGATACCAAATTTAAGGAATGAATTCGAATGGATTCACTCTCTGAGTTACCCGGGGTACAGTAGGAGTTCATTGGAAAATGACGCAGCATGTAAATAGCTGTGGAAGAGAGCAAGATTGTAAAATGAGCTCGTGTTGGACTGCGTGCAGACTTCTCTGCTGGCACCGTCGCTCACGATATTAAACAGCTCCACCTAAGTCTATCAATGATGTTTACAAACAGTAACATCTGACTCAAGTCGTGCATAAATACCTTCACCTCCACACCGCCATCTCTTCACAAAGACAACCCTTTCTTAATTAATTGTCAATCTACTAAAGTTATTTCCTACACTCTTAAACCTTTCGCTATGACATAATCGACCATGCAATAATATCAATAATGGTATCAAGTATTCAGTCATTTTTATTATGATATGTGAGGTTTATTAAAGGTTTATTATTAAAGGATATAGCGGCATCTTCTCCCCTTAAAGGAATAAACTGAGTAGCAGTGCTTAAATTTATTTCCTTCTTTAGCAAATTTATAAACATAAACGTCTCAACAAATTGCACCCCTTTTTACGATTTGCACCAACCATTCAAAATTAGGATTTTTGTTAAATCAGTCGCCATCAAGCAGGCATAAACGATGGTCGAGACCTTGCACATTATTTAATTTTAGTGAAAATTTTGGACTAATATTTGAATATATTGAGTTAGAGAGTTTTTAAACGGAAGGAAATTTTAGTTTAGTGGCAGGGATAACATACCCTACCTAGAAACTTATAAAAGCACTTTAAAGCAAATGGTTAATGTGACTAATCATCCTGTGAAAGGTGTGACGTAATTAAGAACACAAATCTTTAATTTTTCCTTGAGCCATTTTCTATTATAAACTATATTTTTGTCTATTTAAATTGTACCGAATGTCAATCAATTGAAGTCAATTAATCATTATTTAAAAACTTTTAAATTATCTAGCGATTTTTTCTGCTGATCTATTTTGTTTGCTTTTATTTTGCATAGCGTTTTGTTTCGTTTAATCGCTGTCTTTTGTAGTCAGCGTGGGCTATGTAGTTCCATATTGAGACGCTTATTGTAGTAAATATGAAAGAGCCTGTAGGCGAAAACTGTAACTGTGGGGTGCTAGCCCAGGGAAATAAAGATTACTAGTGGTAATAGCAGGTGTCTATTGGCCTTATGCCCGCCAAACTCAATCATGCGCAATAACGATGACTTTGTAGCCTGATTTATCTGATGGCCACACTGAGCTCCCATCTCAGTTTCTCATTTTTTCTCCCTGTGCAGGTGTGTGCCTTAGTTTAATCCAACGAGGCAGCGGGCTTAACTCCGACATGATCGAGATTATAACTGTTGTTCTCTAGAACTACTCATACACTTTTTGATGCGATACGTCGATGACGTGTCTGATTTTTCACTTAAAAGTAAAACACAATCACAATTTTTTATTTGCTCTTACTTGCTTCTATTCTTGACTTTTTGAGCTGTGGATGTTGGCCTGAACAAACAGGGATTGAAAAATGATCGTAAAAACAAAGTTTACTTTATACACGTCGCCTTCTCACTTGGGTAACAGAGAATGAAAATTTTATCGACCCTCGGCGGCGAAATATCAATGACATACTAGACACTGGTGGCAACAGAATTACAAACAACATGTACAAATCGTTTCTTTAATCTAATTTTGATATACCTGTTACTAATAGTACCGAGCTCAAGTGTGAAACTAAAACTTATTAAATAAATACTTTCATAAAATATTACCAATACATGGTAGACCTCTTATAAGCTTGGCTCAACTTCACGATATTTATTTTTAACTCAAGATTCTTAATCCAAACCTTGTATTGTGTGGTGTACAGCTATATCAAAGCTGACCAATGAAACACTCTGGAAGGGACTATCGATTACAAACGTTCTATTTTCCCGATATTGTGTAGGTAAATGGCAAATTTCTGGAGCCAGTTTATTCAGTGGGATTTGCCAGAGAAGGTTGCTGAGGTTTGGTCAAAATTTACTTGTGTGATTTCCGCATCTCAAATCACCGACCCTGCAATTTATCTGATTCTAAAAGGTATACAAATTTTACTAATACTCAACAATGGATAGTTAAGTAAATTTGTTACCATAAAAATGTCCATTTATATTCAACGCTGTCATGAATTTTCAACGTCGTTAAATCAATAGCAAGCATTCTGACCCTAATTCTGATCTTATTGGAGCATTATTTTAGGGTAAAGTTACGATATTCTTAAACGTTATGTTATAAACAAATTAAGCATAATTACATTGCCTAAATCAAGCGAAAATTTTTAAGGTTCTAAGATGTTGTCGAGAAGTAAGTATTAAAAAATCTCCTTAAAAAGTAGTTTATAATTTGAAATATCAGAAAACGTAAGATTTATTGGTGCCTACAGTTGTTAAGCTTCCTATTAACGAAGGCTCTTATCCTTAAAATTCTTAACTTATATTCAGATAGGATTAATATCGATTAAGGAGTTGTACAAATTGAATAACTAAACTGGCTTCATTTAGGTTTGTATATTTAAACGATTTGTAATGGCTATCAATGTGAATTAAATGTGTTCGAATAATGAAGGTGATTCCGTGAGAAGTTTCACTTTTCTTAGGAGCTCATTGGCCTTTGGAAGACGGTGGTTTTCGTGGGTCTTTTCTGTAAGAAGCTTACCTCTACAATGCCTGTTTGAATAGTTGTGATGAGGGTCCTCAGTTAGTGCATGTTACGGACAAAAGCTAAAATATTCAAATCCCTATTACCACAAAGCTCGAATTCCATCGCCAGGGTGCTCCAGTAATCTAGTACAACATATTTATATGTTATTAAATCATTAAATAGATCAATAGTCCATAAAAAATTTTACTTGACCTCTGTATTCAACTCAAGCATTTTAAATGAAATATTCTATTCACAGATAAGCACTTATTGTATGATTTTGAGGAATTTATATTGAAATGGTTAGCTTGCTTAGTCCAAATGTCTTATTTGTATAATTTAAGCCATTAAGTTAAAAAAAAAATCGATAAGTTTGCGCATTGTTTGAATTCGCGAACGTGCCGTGAATCAGATTAGCTTAATCTTTACCATTTTTACCGTCAAAATTCCCTATTTCTGCGATAAGTTAGAATTTTTTTATAATCATTCGTATATTCGGAATAGTGGAAGAAGTTGATTTGCAATTATAGCAGGTAGTAGTGCAGCGGATTAGCTACCTTACTAAGCCTGACTATACTCAGATACCTCTAGGACAATTTCTCATAGTTATTAAGTCCCACTGAATTAGCTAAGCTACTGCAAAGCTAATAAACAGACGTGACACAAGGAACACGTTTATTCACGGTCTCAATATCGCGTGTTATTTAACAGGCAGTTTAGTCATAACCATCATGGTGGATTCGATAAAGCGAACGAAGGCTTTTGATTGGATGTTTGTTCTCTGCGTGCATGAGATGACGTGTCCCACAGCAGCAGTTGTTAAATGCTGCGCTGGGAATATTCATTCTATCCGAGAAATGGCATTTAGCTCCTTAATTCATCGTCGTATTGCCGGACCAAACGAACGTCCAAGTTCTAGTGTATTCGCGAGTCTGAAGATTTCCCCCTGACCGAGAGTGAAACGTCCAAAAATTACTAACATGGGGATATTTGCCAAACTTGAAACTTTCGATATTAAAATGAGTTCTGGACAGTGTGTTACAGTGGGGAAATTGATGAAACATGTTCTGTTATAATGATTTTGTTAAAACCTCCAGATCAATCATTTCTTGATGCAGAAACCCAATTAGAATCTCGCGGAATGAGGACAATGATCTCTAAGTTCATCTCAAACATTCCGCGAATTCAGGAAGCATTGCCTCTGAAATAGTGATATGACATCCAATTTAGAAATTTTAAACTATTCTTTCAGATCATTTATTCCAACTGACATTAAGGCATAAAATCCGGGAATATCCACTTTAATTTGGAGAAATTGGCAACGAAATAGAAGAAGAGCACATTGTCAGTCATCTCACATTTTGCGCCGAGGATACAAATTCATATATACTGTAACCTACAGACTATTTGGCGAAAATCTGCACCCTGCATGGTGAAAAACAATAAGTTGGTACCAAAGAACAGCTCTATTCATCTTTTTCTTACTCCCATGTGCTCCTCACGTAATCTGTAGAAGCTTAATAGAAGCCTATCGTTTTCTTAACCGATGTCCACGACCATTGGCCAACAGGGGGGGTGGGTGGGAGTAAACATTGTGTGATGTTCTGCCGTGAGTATCTAATCAACGAGCAAGATAAGGATAAACACGAAATTCGACGCCTGTTAACTCCTGCGAAATTGATGCTCCCCTTTACCCGGTAAGACATAAAGACTTTAAATTTTTTCGAATGTTTATTTGTCTTGTTGAGTTATTGGAAAATCAAACTATACAAATTAAAGCATCAATGGTGAAGGAATTTATGAAATCACTGAAGAAAGCGAATTCGCGTTAACTCAGGTCCTCAAAACAAATTTTAACGGGCCTTTTATTGCTGAAATCTCTAATCCAGTGATCGAGTAATCTTCCAAACAGAAATTATAAATAATACCTGATTTCATATTTGTCATGCACTGATATGGGAAATAAGTAACATTCAAATGAAGAGATTTTATTTAATGCTCAGATGATATATTTAGTAAGATTTTTAGAGTATATACCACTTGTGAAATAAGTATAACGTCTAAAATGACAACCACTTAAAACTTGTTTTAGTCTTGCTAACATTGCGAACACTTTGAGTGTGTCGTGTAAAATGGTCTCTTATTAAAACAAGTAATGATAATATAAGCAAGCTGCACAGCTGGCCAATCCAAATAATGTTTGAGCGTTTAATTTTGACTGATTATTGTTAAATTATATGATGAACTATTGATCGAAAGATGACACGATTGATGGACAGGCAGTTTTTGGTTGAAACTTAAAATAAAAATTAGATGCCAGTTGGAACTTCCATAATAGTCTTTTAAACGAAGTACATTGTAGTTGAATCTAATTCAAGTCGAAATGCTCTCCGTTTAAGTGAAGTTTGATCTAATAGAATAAAGCTATGGCAGTGAAAAGAGGTCTGGGAGAGACCTCAGATCAGGTCTACAGTCTAGTAATCCCAAATAAGGAACGAATTTTGTACAAGGGGTAAGAAACTGACATAGATCTATTGAGAACTGACCCTGAATACATTAATTAAATCATAAGTATGATCAACAAACCATGTGTGCATTTGATATATTTTGAATCATTCAATAACTGAAAGTTAGTAAAATTGTTATAAAGGAATATATTAGAATAGTGCTTTGTAAGATCTTGGCATGCACCACCTACAAAAGAAGCATTCAGTGTGAATGAAAAATAGTTGTTTGGAGCAGAAATTTCAAGGGTAGTTTAATTATCTGAATTAATTTATGTTTTGCAAAACCCAAAGATAGTAACATACTCTAGTACTCAATGAAAACACGCCAATATATCCTGAAATGACTTTACTAACACAATTATGAAAGTGTGGAGTGCACAACACCACCAAGGCTGAATGTGAAAATCTCATGCTCACTAGAACAATCCGGAAGATGTGGCCATAGCACTGATCACGTAAAGAGCAAGTGGAGTAGTGTGTGAAGAAACCTCTCAAAAACTGAGAAACGGAAAAGTTTAAGAGCCATCAGGTTTATTCATGATTGTCAGCAGAAGTACTACTCTCAAAATCAACTTCTTAAAAGAAATAATGTAATTTCGCCAACAGTATTTTCAGTGGAGGCAAGTCAAATTCATTCAGTGTGTAATTACTCGACTTTTGCGCACTTCTTACACTAGGGTAAAATGTGTACATGGATAAAATACGGCATATCTGATTCAAAATGTTGTTATTTAAAGAGAAAGTTGTTATCTTATCGTCGTCTATTGTAAAAAACAGGATATAAGTGTCCCATTCCTCTATTAAGTCAATGCGTTTTTTATCAAACGCGGTGAATTTCTGGTTAATTTTAAATAAATATCCAAACCATGCAGATGTTTTGATAACTGTGCTCTGGTAAAATACGCTGATCGTTTTTACTTTGTTGAATTACACTAAATTACAATTGATTGATAGACTTTTATTGCATTTAAGGAAATAACAATAAGTAGGTCTACAAAACCCCAAAATTATATTACGTTCTTATGAAGCTAGGTAGATTTGAATAAAATTGCGTAGGCATCTTTACATAACAGCACTCTTGTGGCACAAACTCATAATATCCTAAATTAGCACAGTAATTCCCTCCGTTTACGGGAATTTTCCAACCTAAAAACTAACGGTGCTACAAGTAGTGAATGTCAACCGATATCAGAGATGGGAAACAAGTTAGTCCAGCTGCGTGCTTGCCCATAGGCACGTCAAACATGACTGGTGTCTTACGAAAAAGGACTTTTATAAAAAACCTAAGTTGTTTTCCAGTAAATCATATCATGACCTAATAGGTCTATTGAAATGCATATTTTCATTGCATAACAAAATTTTAAAATTTTATTACAAATATTTATGAGAAAGGGAAAAGTAAGTCATGGCGAATCGGGAGCACAATATTTGCAAGCTACGAGCAGAGCTCTTCGCGATCATAGCCAAAAGGAAGTACTTAAATATTTTCATCTTAATCATGCAATACCTATTTGTAATTGTTAAAACTGCGATAATAAATGACACGGAAATGCAGTATGAATTAAATGAAAGTTTAATAACAAATTCATTGAACCTATAATAGTATTTAAGTTTAAAATTTAGTTTGTTGGACTCCATTTCTAAGGACCTGGCGTTAATATAATATCGCATTTATCCGAGTCGGTGAACTGTGTCCTCTTTTACCTTAAAAGTTATTTTATATGCTTAATTCCCCTTTACAACATCGTTATAAAATAAAAGCAGTAGGAAATCCTTCAAAGTATTACAACTTTAATACCAAAAACAGCGGATTTTGGGCATTATAATAAATACTAATCAAAATATCACGTAGATAGCAAATTTAACAAAAATTGGCCAACACGACAAAAAAATAAAACGAAAAACTAAGTTTACATTAAAAACGCTGAAAAGTAATTAAACTAAGCACATTTTCGTGATATTCCATATTTTAATCTGTTTGACATTTTTTATGCTACCATTTTGTTTCATTCAATATTTTTCGATTTGGTAAATTTTTATCTTGTAGTTTAATATAAAACAAGTATTCCGTTATACATAATTAAAATTCATAATCAATTTGTAATCGCGTTTTAGACATCTAGATAGCCCGCGCTTTAATTCTCAAACAATAGCAATTTCGCTTTTGGTTAAACATGTCTCTCGCTCTACTGGCTTCAAGACATCTTATTCGTAGGGCTGCTTGCGTCAATTTCGCCTCAGTCAATGCATGCAGGACTTTAGTTAGCACTACTAACAACAGGGCAAAATTGGGAACTGGTAGGTTATTCGTGCTTCGTTTTTATGTTTCTGTATTTTCCCGTTTTGCTCATTTGTTATTATTTTCGCATTTAGCTCCTACGCCAGTAACTTCTGGCCTCCTTCCATCTCAGCACTGGACTATCGAGCGTGTTATCGCCGTTGCTATGCTTCCAATGTATCCTATCGCCCTTATCTACGAGCCTTATGGATTCGAACATCTTGTTACTCTCTCTGTTACTCTTCATGCTTACTGGTATGTTGCCAATAAAATGGTTTCATTGTGCAAATGCTGACCTAATTTTTATAGGGGTTTCGGTGGCGTTCTACGCGATTACCTCATGGAACGTAGATATGGTGCCGTTCTCCCCAAGGTTATGCAAATTCTATGGAAAGTTATCTGCCTTTGCGGATTCGCCGGGTTTACTTATTTCAACATATATGACATCGGTGTCATCAAGGGTGTTAAGAAGCTCTGGACCTTTTAAATTCCAGACTCAATAATCTCTGTTTACTAGCCACCGGTCATTGTTATTAGGTTTTCCCAAAGATCCAACTTTACTCTTAGTCTACTTTTCTTCGTACTACGCCCTAGGCAGTTTGCCATATCCTCAACACTTTCGTGTCAATAAAATTTATTAATTATTTAAAAAGTTGTTACAGTTCTTCGGTCTCCAGGTTCTTTTCACAGGCTTGGATGCATACAACCATCTGTTCTTTATCTGGAGAAGTTGGTGAAATTAGTGTTATGTACAGATATAGGTTGTATCAATGCTTCCTAGTATCTTTGATTTTACTTACTTGGCAACATCATAATTTCATTATGTTCTGTTCTCAATCGCAAAACAGTTAGTTCATCATCCGGATTTAGATCACGAACAATATCTTGCGATATCAATTTTAATTCATTTGCGTGCCTTGAGTAATGTAGCGATGTTGAGGTATCCAAGCTTGACCGGATAGGATTGCCCTCTTCATTTATTAGGATTATGCCCTGAATATTTTTGTGGTTTCGAATCCTTTCAAATCTTTGAATTATATCTGAATCCACGTCGTCTGTCACCAACATAGCTCCTTACGCTTATTTGCAGCGCGACTTGTATTGGGTGTGAGCGATTATTTTCAAGTTGATGAATAATCGATGATTGGATTATTTAATGCTAATTAGCTTACCGATCAATTTTCTCTCAAAAGAATGTTTGCTGAACTTAACATAAATTATTATCTTAAAGTGATATCGCCGTCCTATTGATTCATCCATCTTTGCGTTGAAGATGCCATTAGGTTTTGTCTATTTTTCTTTACTATAAATCCATGTATATGTAGCTAGTTTAGTAGAAAAGTTACTATGATTGCGAGATTACTGATAAAGTAAACTTCACTTAAGTAGATGGCTCTATCATTCACCCCAAGGGGCACAACTGCAGTACTCTGCAAAGTTAGGCTTGCTCGTATGATTGATGCGATTTTTTAATTTTTGTCCGTAGAGTATTTTATAGGGCAACCCCTTCCCCTAGCTTGTTTTGACTAACCAACAATATTAGCGTCAATTTATTTTACTCATGAAATTAGAATCGTAAAAGGCATTGGTCTTAAATAACATCTTGTTAGCCTTATTGTTCGAATAAATTGTTTTCAATGCATCAATTCCCTTGTATTTGCTCGTATCGACGTTGACGTTTGTTAAATCGAAGTCAAGATTTCGACATCCGTCAAATATGATGGGTTTTGGGTTCAACGCTAATGGAGTCTACTCTGGTCAACACGTGTTTTAGAATGCACTTCCCCTCATAAAATCATATCGATCACTATTACCCAATAATGGGAGCTTTTGACATGTCCTAGTTTTCGTGATGACTAAAAAAATGGCTGACTCACTTTGATGTAGGCCAAACCTGAATGGCTATTTCACAATCCCATTTGAACACATTTAGTAACAGAAGAAATCGACCCATTTTATAAGTCATCTTTAGACTTACCGAGCTAAGATTTTAGATATTAAGCAGAATACCAACTTAGAAACGAAATGATTGGTTAGATTGGCCACTATAGAATGGAATAACCTCAACCGAGTCTTGGTAGTAATGCGACAGTTTAAGCACTTTATCCGCATGAATTTTCTGGGACCACTTTAAAACAGTCTATAATCTGGTAAACATAAACAAGAGTGATTGTTTAGGGTGGATTTAATTTTCAAATTCTTTTAGTGAACTGCCTAAATAAAAGCTATTCAGTAAAATTATGAAATTTTTCGACGTCAGCAAAGTATAAGGTGGCTTCTATCAACCATTAGCGCCACTTTAAGAGCCCGACTAAATTAGAATAGAAATCTCCTCTTCGAATTAAAGCTCTTTATAATGTTAAGAAGACACTAACCCTTAACGAATAAGATCAATAGGTAAGTAGGATCTTAACTTCATAAGAAGGTTGGAAAATGAATGAGGGTGGGGAGGGGGGGGGAGGGAAAAGAGTTAGATGTCAGTACTAAGTACATAAAATATGTGATGAATTGACGTAATAAAATACAATAAGGTTGTTGGCAAAATAAGCCTTATTTGTTCGTTGGTAAACAGTTGGCAGTTGGAGCGAAATGAATCAGTAGGCAAGCAATTCATTATAAATAGTTAACCTTGCCTTTGAACAGTGAGTAAAGTAGTTAAAAATATTCATTTATCGTAACGGGGATTCCAATAAGTGCAATCTTGGGATAATTTAAGAATGACTCAAATCCCCAGAACTGATTAAAACTGCCTGAATTTAAGATTGGATTAAAAACATAAACATAAGCATTTTTCTCCTTTGAACTCTAGTTAGTCTCTAGTTGGATAGATGCCATGCAAGGAGGGAGGGGGCAAGATTCTGGGATTTCGGTCCTAAAACTGTGAATTTCTCCATAATTTGAGGGGCAGTTGACATCTTTATACTAAGATATCCATGAATTCTCTTTTCACTCAAAGCACTGATTACTATTCTAACCCAATTTTCAATTTGAAGATTTTTAAAAGTGAAGATTAGTATTTGCTTTTATTCGCCTAATTTTGTGATTTGCGAAATATTTCTAAATACACGGAGGACGATATGGCTTTATATGGACAGAAAGTATGTCTGGAAGGGGCAGTATTCAAGATTCTTTGGCGGTGTGACCGTTAATTTCGTATTTGCATAGCTGTCATTTTACTTAGATAAGCTCAACTAACTTGGCTGATGAATAGTTTATTACTCATGTATATTTACTTACATTTTGATGAGAAGAATATCTGGAAGATCGTGAGCAGTCAGCGATAGACATAGTTTTGTATTTAATAATGATTAAAACAGCCCCGCAATCATCCAAAACTAACAAGAATGGTTATAAGTATTTCCAATTCTTCTATGTGCGATGCGAGTACTGTGCTCATCCGCGCAATCCGTACTTACACTCAGCGATAGTAATATTCGACAACACTAATTGGATCTCTCCAACAAAAGGTAACAAAATTTATGATTCTTTTCAGTGAGGTATCAGGATACCGTCCCACTATGCAAGAGAATCTGTGGAAAACACTTTCCTAAATGAACTTAGTAATTATAATTTTAGATTTCTACTCACGTTATGACAACGTTAAAGACTTTACACCTGGTGAATTGGAAATAAAATGGAATGCGTATATTCCGACTGCACAGAGATCGCCCCAAAATTCAGAGTTCACGAGGTTGGTGGATATTGGTGTATATCCAATGGTGTGGAATACCAATTGCCACTTTTAATTCTGGTAGGCAATATGAAATCACCTTATATCTTATAAAACCATTTGCCTTCTCAGCTTATTAGTCAATATTGGCCAATAAAAGCTGAACTCCGCTGACAAGAATTAGTACAATCGTGTGGACGAAAAGGGAATTTGGATTTTGGAATTCGGTCTACCCATATAGTTTGAAACCTTGACGTTTCTTCCTGTACTATTTTGATCGCCTCCTTTCATTACTTGTTTGACTTACTGCGATACAATGTTAGTTGCTTTCCACAACTTAAAATATGAAAGACTTTTTTTGTTCTAGCGTAGAAAAAAATTATAATAAGTTATCGTAGCAATGAAATGCAAGTTTTTCAATAAGTGTGACTCTTGGATAGCTTTCTTCAATTCTACTTAAGTCGAATAAAAACTCCAGTCATTGCTTCCACTTCTCCACAAAGTTACCGTTCACAAGAATAATCAAAAGTTTTAAAGGAACTCAGTATGTGAATTAGTTTGTAGGAGTAGTTTACAACATTCGAAATACAAATTAATTTTCCAATTTTTATACTAATAGTTTTTTAGCCCCTTTAATATATTGAGTGGAAAAACGATTTTAAATAAAAGCAGAAAGTTCATAAGTAATTAGCCCAGCGGCCTTTGAAATGGCTGATACGGAACAAAGAAGTTCGTGAATCCTATCATCAATTCATCTCATTCCTGGCACCATATTTTTACTCTGTATAGCCATATCCTATATAAATAACACAGAGTCAAATAGAAATAATGGCGGTTAACAAATGGTTATATAATCCCATTAAGTTAGGTTGTACGTTTGTACTTTTCTCTTACTGTTATATGCTTTGAAATAACAATCCCACTACCACTTCAAAAGTACTGGCGTACCAATCTTCATAGTTGTAACTTAGTGCAAAATGCATTCTTAGTTAATAGGACATATATACCTTTAACTTAAGATATTATACATATACTGCAGTCTATAGTTATACGATGTCCAGTTACTTAAACAAATTGAGTAGATATAGAATAGGTAAAAAGATGGTAAATTTACTTAAGTCAGCTTTGGAATTAGTTGAGAAACTAACATTGTTATGGACATTTGCCTCCGGAAATCTTTGACTTTCTAATTGCCCCACACGAGGAGCAAAATCGAGCGTCAAGGTCAAATTTCTCTCCACATTGAGTACAGTACCTTGATTTAGATTTCTTTGAGCTTCCTTCAAGGTTTGAGACTGTGTTTCCCATTTGCGATGACTGACTCTGGTGGAGGCTGAGCGTATTGGATGAATTTTTAGGCATATCTAAGTGCTTGTGATGATGGTGTTTAGAATGATAGCTTGCTGTCCTGGTTTAGGAATTAAAGTAAAATTTCGTTAACTAAGCGCAACAA
This sequence comes from Hymenolepis microstoma, assembly GCA_000469805.3. Classification (NCBI taxonomy): domain Eukaryota; kingdom Metazoa; phylum Platyhelminthes; class Cestoda; order Cyclophyllidea; family Hymenolepididae; genus Hymenolepis; species Hymenolepis microstoma. The sequence goes on along the minus strand of LR215995.1, from coordinate 12,779,328 downwards.
ATTATGCCCTGCTTTTAAATATCAGTAACTTAATTAAAAATCCTGAATAATTAGGGTAAAGTTGCTTTTCCAGTCTTTTATATTCCCAATGTAATAAAACATGTCTTTAAAACAGGAGCCAAAGTCACTGCGTCGATTTTTACAATACTTTAGCTTTGGAACTGGAGATACCACTTGAAAGTCTTTGTTCTTAAGACCTTCGTTCTTAAAAGTAAGAAAACATTTAGTCTGATCGATTTGTGCCGCCCCTTTCTAGTCTGTAAATTCAAAGATAGAAGCTCTTGAATACCGTCTAAATGGAATTCTTATGGTGAAATTCACTAGTGTATAGTCTGATAAAATTAATTCAATGATGGCATTTTAAACAGAAAATAAAATAATAACGAAAACGCTAATGGAAATTCATAGTTGCCTAATCTAATAGTTATACATTCCTTAGCTCCATTGGCATGTTTTTGCATTTATTTGACTTAGTTCAACTAAGGAAATGAAAAGGATAGACTTTGGCTATCCGAAAAATGAACTCTGTCGATTGACGACTATCAATACAATAATATGCATCTCTGATGAATTGCAAATATTTCTGTCTGTGCTCTCAAATATTTGTGGAGGTACAACGCCACCAAGGAATCTCCCACGTGTACGAAGTATATGTGTGGGACACGTCATCGCATGAGTGCACAGCGTGACTTGAAGGTGCGGCCGTTCAACTTCGCGTACGGATTGAGTGCGAGACACATAGCCAGTGGCCAATCAAAAGCCTCCGCTCGTTTTACTTAATCCGCCATGTTGAATGTCTAAGCTTCCTCCCTTGTTACACTCCGCGCCCTGCACGTCTAGAATAAACGTGTGCTCTGGATACCTCTGTCTCTTCTTAGCTTTGCAATAGCTTAGCTGATTCTGGGGGGTCTTAAGAACTAGGAGAATCTGCCGGCGAGGTTTCTGAGTACAGTCAGGTTTAGTTAGGTAGCTAATCCGCTACATATGTAACACAGGAATTTCAACGGGCTGGTTTTCTCCCCTTTTATAATTAATTGTAATATCTCTCAAACATTTACATATTTATCAGATTTTAATTTCGCTACGAGTTTTAATGTCATATCATGAGCATGATCAAATAGCAATTTATGGCCGAATAAGACTCTCATTTGCTTAAGTTAGTGATAGTTCTTTTCCTCTTTTTCTAATGCGTAAATGATATAAGTCTTGACTTTTAAGTTTACTTACTCGATGTTGTGCGGCTGTGATTCCTTCAATGTATCATCATTACCGGAACTCTGAACACCTGGAGAGGGTAGGCATGATAGGTAACAAACGTTAGATTTCCGACTCATTGATTCATGCAAAGACTGATTATTTAAACTGTCGGTCCCCTTGTGATCCTCATCGTGAAGCACTAACTTCGATGTTGGGTTTCCTTCCATAGTCGCCTGTCGCTTGGAAGGTGTATTCATTTGCAGCTGATATTTCTGTCAGAATACACCCAATGCTATCGATTAACCAAGCAACATTATAGAACTCAAAATAAGATGGCCCTATCTTTGTGCGTGAGTTTATATTAGGTAACTGCCCTTAGGTTAATCTCATATACAACAGGGTTATAAATACGAACATATTGATAGCATAGAATTTAACTCTCTTTAGCGCCTTGGTTTCAAAATATTGTTAAAGTGCACGGTTTCTGACATAACTTTACTCAATATCTGCAGATACTAAAACAAAGATGGGGATTTAAAGGATTTTATGAACTGAGCTTTCTTTGAGGGCTATAATATAGCAAGGAGAAAAAACCATTACTAACCTGGTGCATGTTAATTTGCTCTGATCCATTACAGTTATAGTTTAACATATCTGAATCCTTTTCCGCTTCAGAATAGTTGTGCGTGCTTTTGTGATGCCTACTGCTCTTATGCAGTTTATGATGATGACCCACAAATTGATCAGATTCTTCTATTATTATTTCAAAATCTGATTTTACTTTATTCTTCCAGTTAGTGGATGCGTTATCATTTTGACTAATTTGACAGTTATAATTGCTATTAATATCGTTAATGGGGATGCCATCAATTGAAGTTGATGGTAATTTTAAGCTAGAACGAGGGTAATGGGAGGACCCATTTGAATTAAGATAGGCGATACAGTCATTCTGAATGCTTGAACCACTGGCAAACTGTACATTCGAGGATTTTGGGAGTTTATGATTAGATGACTTCAGTTTCTCATGAGAAATTGAAGTGTTGGTGAGTACAACCGGTGGGGAAGTTGCAGAGTCCGATTCCGAAAAACATGGAAATGATGCTTCTAAAAGGCGAAATTGAAGGCAGAATGGTAATTTTTAATGACTTTTAGAAGATAAATTTTTTAAGTTGCAGAGTTTTACTTTGAAAACAATGTATTACGATTCAAATCGACTAGATACAACAAATCTATTGAGTAATACTTGTCAGGAAAACAAATGAATGGCTACTGCCCTTACTTCTAAAACATGCAATGATTCTAATATGGATGTATATTTAATTTTTTAAGATGGTAGCCAAAAAATCTTCTAAAAGTTCTAACGTACTTATAATCAACGCGAGAGAATATTTTTTTTCAAGTTGATTTAATAATATGCCAAGAGAAATATCCATTGATTTTCAATCAAGAGTAGTAGGTAATTACGTCCACTTATTTATCAATCTTCGGATGGAGACAGCAGAATTGAACTTGAGTGAGAGCACCATATGAATGCATAAGTCTGTGACCCTTAATCCTTTAACTAATAAATTGAGTGTTTCATTTAAGCTATCACATATCATGGTGGAATAAGCATCAATAGTCACTTACTAATCAAAAAAGTGAAAGTTGTGCAACTAACCGTTGAAATGGAAAGAAAAAAACAAGTAGCTATGAGCAATATCAAGCAATAATCATTACTCATTTGTGATGGTGCACTAGACAGTAAGGTGATATTACTTTTGATGATTTTCTTAAGCGCATCAGTTTGTATAACTTCAGCAGTCGGCATTTGAAAAACTTTTAAATCCGAGCGAAGTTTATCTGCCAGTTTATCTATTAATCCGCACTGCTCTTGATTAAAATGAACCTCAGTGGTTTCAGAGGTGTCACCCTTATTGTTGCTTTGTTCCTCAGGATCAAAAATCTCTTTTTCAGATTGTCCTTTGCCCACAAGTTTGGTGTTGTACTAAAAGTCATTAATTGGTTTCTTTAGCAAGTCTGAATAAGTAATCTGCGAATTGCTAATTATTGTCATTAAAATAAACTAATTAGAGCAGAAGCTAAATAGGAAAAGACCTTATAAATGCCTAACCTTCATTCGTTTCGTAAAGCGTTCCTTCGCTTCCTTCTGTTCTTCGGTTAGTTGTACCTTTAAATCAGTTTGTTTCACCCTACATTGCTCCACATGCTTTAAATAGGCTCCATCATTAAATCTTCTTTTGCAATATTCGCACTGGGTGAGACCTAATGAAATAAAGAGCATGCATATAAATCAATTTCATACCTGCATAAGTGACTTCTGGATCCAATTCAAGAAAAGTATCAGATTTATCACCTCTACCAATTGCTGCCTTAGCTGCTTTTATGCTATGAATAAACTCCTTATGTCTTAATCGCCATCGCTTTCTACGCTCTGCACCCAGAGAGAGCATGTCGGCAAACGTTTTGACTTGCACTTCGTACCCCGTTACATGCGCTTTTACATACGGACCGGACTCTTTAGAGGATTTATTTTCTTCTCTACAATTGGCGCGCACCCATTCTCTTTCACAGGAAGAAATATGCTTTTCCTAAAAGATAAGCAAGCACAAAAAGGAAATTTTAATCAATTTCAATACCCATTTAGTACAATGCTTTGTCAAATCAGAACTGAGATGATTGAGATTCATAACATATTTGCAAAACACCGGCATTTTGACTTACGTATGAAGTAGCGAAGAATTTCCTGCTGCAGAATTTGCATTTTACTAAGTTTAATTCATTCGTAAGCGCTAAACGTAATAGTATTTATCGTACATTACCATATTCTGTTTCCGGCGCAAAAGACATACTGCACTTGTAGTACCGGGCTACATCTATTTAATGTAGTATGATAGAAATAAACAATGAACGTAAGAAAAGCACTACTGTCTTACGACGGAGATATAAAAAATTCTTCCATAAATAAATCTAACAATACTTTGGATTAAAATGCTAAGTCACGAAATTGTTATTTATGTGTACTTAAACCAGAAATGAAAATAATTTCCATTTTTATTGTTATAAAGCAACGGTAACGATTAATGGCAAATACATTAATAATAAGTTGGTGAGAACTGAAGAATATAATCAATAAGCCCAGGCATCGTAGAGTCCTTCTTTATTTCAGCCTAAGTAATATTTCAGAGGGATATTTGCCAAATGGGAAGTATATTATAAAAAAACTATTTTCGCTTATCCCCTCGACGCCTGTATAATTTTTATATTGCTTTCCGAATATGCTAGTCGAGTTTTTAATTATGAAGAATGCTTTGTCGTTTTAATTTTTTTATCTATCTGAGTTTTAGACTTAAATGTGGTTTTGTGATTTACCATGCAGTTTTTAAGACTTAAAATTTCGTTCACTTAACATCATGCCTAAGATTTAATCAAGTTGATTGTATAATTTTACTTAGATTGACAGGTCAACGCAAGGCCTCCCTGAAACCAACTTATTGATCTTCCTTCACTACTCACCACTTCGTGGGTGCCAAAATTATCCTTCAAAATACAATAAATTTAATATAGTATACTTATGGGTCAATATGAATCAAATTTTCACTTGAGAGGTGCACAATGAGCATGCTAAAAATTTTAACTTTTAAGAGATTATTTAAGTCAGTATTGGCAATCTACAATCTCACTTAAGTACGCTTTTATCTATATATCAAAACTGAAAAAGCAATTTAATAGTAATAGGATGCCAAACCCATATGTTAGAAGTTGGTGCACGATAAATTCGGCTTACTTCAGTTGTTCTATTAGGGAAGATAAAGTTGGGTAACACTAAGTTATTGCATTTCATTGGGAAGAATAAAAACCGTATAGTATATAAAAAGTATTATTTAAACGAGTTAAGATAAAGTAATAGCTTAAAGAAGTCTACATAAATTTATATATATGCTGTTCTCGCACTATATCTTCCAAAGCTCATAATGTAGGATTTGTCACATTTATTTCCTTCGAATTTATTACTATTTCGTGATTAAAGATTTCGACAGATCAGGAAGAGCATTTATTTTCATTAATCTGCTCTGTTTGAAAGAAGAGTAAATAGAAGTAGAGATGGCAATCCAAAACGTTTATTAACACAGATAACCCTATTTTCGACATGCCTGCTCCTGTTTGCAAGTAACTTGATGCTTCAAAATGTAATCTGAATAATTCGTAATTTCAGTAAATTTAATCCTTGAAATAATAATGTCCAAAATACAGAGCTAATAATATAACTGAACTAATAAGTTTACCTGAAAACCAAAACTTCAAACAGAATTTTACACTTGTTTTTATGCATCAAATTTCATTGGGTGACCAATTGCTTTTAAACACATTTAATAAATAAAAGCCTTTGGGCGCAGTTTTTTATCTCCTCCGTTGATAGTGATGGGTTGTGGTTCGTTGTATTGGGTCTTGGTTTCAATCTTTGTGTCCTTTACAATCCTTAATGTTTTTTGTGATGATTCCACAAGTGGAAAAGGATTAGATGATATCAAGCCTTCTACTGGCACAGAAGCAGAGTAAGAAAATACTTATATATTTATTTCCTGTTAGCTTAACAAATGAATCACTGAATAAGCTTACTCAAAATTCTGTCGAACACCCGTTCTCGGCAGAGGTTCCGAAAATGATGAATCTTATTATAAACTCTGTCTATTCTAATAAGGAGGTACGTTGCTCAATGTCTCCTATCAAATGTTTTTTCTTAGATATTTCTTCGCGAATTGGTTTCGAATGCCGCTGATGCAGTTGAAAATATTCGATTCCAATCTCTTACTGATTCAGATGTCTTGGGTACTTTACCAGATCTATCTATTATGATTAAATCCAATTCCATTGAAAAGACAATATCCATCCGTGATACCGGTGTTGGCATGACCAAAGAGGAGTTGATTAAGAATCTCGGCACAATTGCCAAATCCGGTACCTCTGAATTATTAGCGAAGATGTCTGAAGGAAACATTTCTGCTCCTTCTGATCTAATTGGCCAGTTTGGTGTTGGTTTCTATTCAGCTTTCCTGGTTGCCGATCGTGTAACCGTTATCTCGAAGCATAATAATGATGAGCAGCATATTTGGGAATCCGATTCGACTTCCTTTAAAATTGCCAAAGATCCAAGAGGCAATACTCTAGGACGTGGCACCGAGGTTATTCTCCATATCAAGGAGGAATCAAAAGAGTATCTGCAGAATGAGGTTCTTAAAAACATTCTAAAAAAATACAGCCAATTTGTTACTTGTCCCTTGAAATTGTGGGAGAGTAAAACAGAAACTGTCGAAGAGGAGGTTGAAGAGGAGAAAGCAGAAAGTTCTGATGATGTATCGGTAAGTTTTGGCTCGTATTTCCCAGTTTTTCGTATATTTGGTCTGTATTGTGACTGAGTCGAGCATAGGGAATTTTTAGCCTAGATTGTCACTATAGCTCCCCTTATAGTTGAAGTCACTACTATTTTGATGGTGACTAACTGAACCGGTTAATAGCAAAGGGATAGTGAGGCGCTTATATTAAGAGTATTATTTCGTCTTGTAGGTCGAAGAGGAGAAGCCCAAAGAGAAGAAGAAGGTTGAGAAGACAGTTTGGGATTGGGCTTTACTTAATGGCCAGAAGCCTCTTTGGACTAAAAAGGCTTCTGAGGTAACTGAGGAGGAGTATAAAGAACTTTTCAAACTTCTTTCTCATTCAAATGAAGAGCCACTTGCTCATATCCACTTTTCTGCTGAGGGAGAGGTAAACTTCAATGCAGTTCTCTTCGTCAGTCCCACACCCAGACCTGATCTATTCCAATCAGATAAGCCAATTACTGATAATGTCAAGCTGTATGTTCGCCGAGTATTTATTACTGAGAACGTGGATAATCTTCTACCTCGCTACCTGGGCTTTGTATATGGTATTGTTGACAGTGACAACCTTCCACTCAACGTTTCTCGTGAAATGCTCCAGCAGCATAAACTTCTGAAGCTGATTAAGAGAAAACTTGTTCGTAAGGTCTTCGAAATGTTGTCAAAGATGTCGAAGGAGGACTATGACAAGTTCTGGGCGAAGTATGCTGTCTCAATAAAGCTGGGTATGATTCAGGACATGCCAAGTAAGAGCAAATTAACTGATCTATTGCGTTTCTACACCTCCAAGTCAGAGGACAAGTTAACGTCTTTCGATGAATACATTTCACGCATGAAGGAGGGCCAAAAAGAGATCTACTACATCACAGCAAGCAGTATGAAGGAAGTCAAGAGCTCTCCTTTTGTTGAACGTGTGCTGCGCTTAGGATATGAAGTTATCTACTTCACTGAACCAATGGATGAATATGTTATGCAGACTTTAGTTGAGTTGAAGAGCAAGCCGACTCGTAATCTGGCTAAGGGTGGACTGGATCTTGAGGTAGACAAAGAAAACAAAGAGAAGTTTGAGAAACTCGAAAAGACCTTCAAACCACTTACCGATTGGTTGAAAGACAAGGGTCTCTCTGGTAAAATCAAGGATGCGCGAGTTTCCCAACGTCTCGAAACCAGTCCATGTGCTTTGGTTGCTGATGACTACATGGTGTCTGGCAACTTCCAAAAAGTTGTCCTCTCTCAAGCATATGCTAACATGGACACAGCGGCCACCCAATATTACTTAAATCAGAAGCAAACCCTAGAGATTAATCCACGTCATCCTTTGATTAAGAAGTTGAACGAACTTATACAGATTGATCCTAATGATGAGGTGGCTAAAGACAGTACGCTTCTTCTCTATGATACAGCTGTACTGCGTTCTGGTTATATCATGCAAGATTTGGTTGGTTTCGCGGAGAGACTCGAACGTGAGTTACGAAAGAACTTGGACGTGGATCTAGCTGAACAAGTTGAGGAAGATGATACTATTCCTGAACCACTTGAAGAGGAGGAGAAGTCCACTAAGGTGAGTGTTACTTTTTGGAAACCTTGGTATTCCTATAATAATTCGAGATACTGGGAAACTTTCTTTCCTTGTTTTAACAGACTGAAACACCCGATGTAAAGGAGGAGCTGTGAGGCGGTCTCACCTACAACCTGCATTTGAGTTTTTTTCGCGTTTTAAACTTGCATAAATTGTTCCGCGTGTGCACAGTTAATATATTTAATAGTGATTTTGACGTACATGCCTCTTTGTTTTTCAATACATGTTATTGCATTGTGATAGCTTCAGTGTTTTCTCATTTGAGTAAAGGGCACGTTTTTGGCATTACTTCTTCTTGGATATTAACTATAAGTTTCTGTAGCCCTGGCTTTGATACATGCCAGAATCGCTTCTCATGACATTCAACTTCCACGTTGCGGTCATCGATTTCGATGACGCCTATTAGATGGATCATTTAGATCGTTGAAGTTAAGGCGGGTGTAATGGAGCACTGGGTGACTCCAAGGGTAAAATAGAGTGGCATTAGAAATAACCGGGACCCACTTATCGTGCTAAGTAAACAGATAATTTTAAAGTGTTGCTTTCCATGTACTAATATAAGGAATAATAATGCTGATATCCATTTAAACAGTATTTGACTAAGAGTTAGTAAATGAGGAAAAAATGACGTGAACACCTGCGTTGGCAGGTTAGGTTATCTAAGGCCATTTTCTTGAACTCACTATTTGCTACTCTCCGCTATTCTCTCCACGCATACTCCCTTTCTGTCTGGCATTATTCTATATATGACCAAATACTAAATGTAAATCCTAGACACAGTCCATGCCTTTTAGCGGCAGTGTAAGTGATGATAGTAAAAGTCCTTGAACTGAATCTATTAAGGAGTGGCTATGAAACAATAGTGTTTGAAACACATACGATTACTTAGAAAGAAAGTAAAGACTTAAGTTAAAATAGGTAGAAAGTTATAAACTAAATAGCATTACTGGGAATGTTAGGACAACTTGGCCACATTGCATGGAAGGAAGATGTAGGTAGTCGAGATCTTGACACATATTAAAGCTAGGTTACCACAAATATTTCTTCTCACTGGTCTCAAGGTAACTTTTCAATACTCACTCGTAATTGTGATGGTTTTGCATGGTAATTGATTGCTATAGGAACTGCCAAAAGCCACCATTGTACACTTTTAGCTCTTTTACTTGTTCACTTTCGATGAGGTTCTGAAATACCGCATATCTAAACTGACTTGACAACTGTGTGGTCCCAAGTGTTATTTAAAAATGTAAAATAGGTTCGATGTTTTTTCCTAATCTCCTATACGTCTATATCTATGCTCATTTAAAGAGAGAAATCTGATTTCTGTTATTTTGCTCAGTGCACTCTAAAGAGATTAGCCAGAAACTCAATTCAACCACGCCAAAGAAGTTTAATAGAATTGTATCCTTGCGTGTTTTGTGCGAACACAACACTAAAATGGCTGAACCAAAGAATCTCATGCGCGCCAGAGCATTTTGGAAAGAGCAGTACGCTAGTATCCCGTAGTCATCAGGTGAAGCCATGATGCTAGTCGTACTAGGGAGCAAATGAAGTCATGAGTGCAGAGACCTCTCATCTAGTCAATAATCAACAGTCCTGGCATGGTCAACACAGCCAAAATTGTATTTAATGGCTAAGCTTCGAGTCAGTTACACACATCTCAAATAAGCGTGTTCCACGTCATACATCTGTTTTTTCTATATCGTTGGGGTAACTTAGTTAACTTAGGAGCCTTACCATCGAGATTATTGAGGATAAATCATGGCTTATTAGTGTAGCAGTATGCTTTACCGTTAATTCCATATTCACAACAGTTTCACATGAAGGTGTAAGTTGTACAAATTATTAATGGTCAGCATGATACTGCTTCTTTTCTATACTACGATTGATTGCTAAATAACCTCGTCAGGAGGTGCTGTTACAGTGGAAAGCAAGGCTTGCCAATCATATCAGGAAAAAATATAAAGAGCAGAACAGAGTAGACCAACCTTTTTCCAAGCTATCCGGTGCTTTTCATTTTCAAGTCTGCTAAATAAATGCACTAAACCTGTAGACCAAGTTTAAAATAAACAAAGTTAAGAGATAAATAGTCTCAAATGTGTTTTTAAGCCATGTGGCTTAGGAGTTCTAATTGATATATTGGAAACTTGAAGAAGCCAAGTTCTTCAAGTTTCCATTAATCTTTTGATGTCATTTTGTCTTCTGCGAATGCTATATAAATAAGCCCTTGGCTAAATCTCACTACTCCCCTTAGAAGCCAAAAACGCTGTAGATTTGCACAAATGGCCTCTAGTAGAGCCATCTAGCATAAATTTACCCCAAAATTAGTTTAACTCCATCCAAGGTGAAGAGAACACAGATGTTATTATATAGAGTGAGGTCATCGCAAAGGTCCCCATCAACTAAGTATAATCAAATCTTTGCTGCGCGAATATTGATTACTGACTTTCTGGGTGACATCTACATGCACATCCACTCTTGCTCAATACGCAATCGACAGTTTGACCGCACTTTCCAAAATGTTCCTGCGCTCACAAAGCTCCTTTGGTCTACCTGGTAACGTCGTTAGACCGTCAAAATTAGAAAAAATGCTCTATAAATAGTTAGAATACATCTTCGGTCAATCAAGTAGGGAAAGTAACTCTTCGACCGTGATGAATTCAAGAAACGTTGAGCTGAGATATACGACGAGGCAGGATGAAAGGATTAACAGTATCTTGGAGTCAGCACTTGGATGATGAAGTGGTAGGCTGCACACCATCTTTAGAAGGGAACTGAGCAGGTTATTACAAATCTATGTCAACATAAGGAGGGTAAGGTGTGTATAATTAGGGTTTACAAGTCGTACGTATTTGACAGGAGTTAGTGACGGTTCACTTCTTGACTTTAGGATTACTATTTTATTTAAGTATCGACTCAAACAGTTTGTTTAACGATCTAAGATGACTTTCCAACATCTTCACACTGAATTTCAACGTCATTAAGTTGTAAAAAAACGATTTGATCCTATACACCGGGCAGGCGATGAGAGTTGCTGGCCATTCTCTTAAGGCCCTCTACACCACTAGTCAACGTAACATTTTTCCTCTGACCACGGTCATTGTGTCCTGGCTGCATAATTCAGCTTATAAAATTTGCCAAACTTGGAAGTAGAGGCACATTAGATGTAATAAATAACTTCAAAAATAAAAGAAATGGAAAGTATTATTAGAAGAGGTCTCATTTATATGTAATTATCGTACAATATAAAAGGCAAATAGAAAATAACCACGAACGATAATAATGCCTAATTATTGAGACTAGTTACATAATTGCTCAATTTTCTCATTGGCTGAAATAGCTTATTACACGTGTCAATAGAATATTCCCTGAGCACTGAAAGGCATGTTGCCAAGGCAATGAAAGAGGTAGAAAAAGATGTATTTATTCCAAGTAAAAGCTGTCACCTAAAATCTGTAACTTGCCAATAATTTTAAGCTTTGTTGGAAAGAAAAATGAATGTCTATGTAAAGGATTAAAGCGCAGTGCTTAATTTATAATCTTTCGCTATGGAGGAATTGTACTTGATTGCGGCAAAAAAATTAAATTAAGAAAGTATGTGTTACGAATTTCCAATTAATTGTCGATATATATTATCCATTTTTATTTATATTTCAATGACAGTCTGAATTAACATGCAACCACTCAAATGATAAGAAAGGAGGTATTCTTTCATAGAATAATAGGCATTTGTTAATAGTTTAGTGTTTTGTTTGAAATGGCGAAAATTAAACGATCGCACGTGGGTTGATTCAGATGAGAGAATAAAGTATAATGCTTAAAGCTGACACAACGAAATATTTTCCTTTTTAGGAAAAAGAGACTGTGGAAAACAATGGTACATCCAAAACTGAAAGAGAAGAGGCTGATTTATTCATTATGTAGACTATTCCCATCTAGACAAATTACGTTTGTGCTGTTAGGGCACAAGTGCATAAAGTAGAATGATAAAGGGTCAGTGATGACAGATCATGAAACACTTTACGATTTTCTTAATAGGTTAAAATATTTACTGAGATATAGTCAATGCAATTAAATGTTCTCAGTGTGGAAACATTCTAGAATAGAAATCAAGCTTCAAAATAATAGTTTGACATAAAGTAGCCAACATTTGGGAGTTTAAGACAATATTAATATCGTTTGTAATGAAAATAAACGCTACTTACTATTGTTAAGTAGCGAACTACTTTCCCCACGAAATGGATTTCATTTCATAGTAGGGATTTTTGACTGTCAGCATGTGTCCTACCATTTGGTATGAAATTTCCAAAGTTATTTAGAGTCCAACAGTTTTTATTTCATATTTTGCGCTTATTCTCATTTATTACTTAAGGTCAGAAGTAATATACGGAAATAAGCCCTAAAAAGTTTCATTAAGCAGTTCTTATTGCAACTACACTCCAAAAATCTCAATGAATGGTAGAGTAAGAATGTAGAAACAAAATAAAAGTACTTTTCGATTTCACATTCACAAAGTTCATCTTTTCTTTGATCAAATGAAAATGGTATTTGGGGTAAAATACAAGTAGAGGAGAAAAATGTCCAATGTTATTAAAAGAATAGAAAATGAAATTTTTGTGGCTAAATGTAAATATTTCTCTGGCGAGTGAATTGCCACTCGGTGACGTGGTCTTTAATCATATCGCACTCAAAATGTTGAATGGATTGACAATTAAATTTAAAATCCCCTTAGTGGAAAATCAACAGGATTCTTTTAAACGAATGTTTGCGTTCGATTATAGTTCTTATTTTGTATATTTCAAAGAAATTTTCTCATTTCTTTGATAATAGAGCAAGGCTTGTCGGAATTGTACTGTTCGGTTGTTAACTTAGTTTTTATCTTCAATTTTGTTAATTTAGTTGGCGGAAAACAATTTATAGCCATTAAGTTCAAGTTCGCCCCAGCTGAGATGACAGATCTCTCTAATATATGTGATTTGAATAACTTAGTGCACAAAATATGATAGCCATTTCATATGAAATTTTCAATCGAAGTCAGTATTATTTTGTAAATTACAATAATCCTTTACAGCGGTGCAAATGCAAGAGTTATCATATATCAATGTGTTCCATGCATTTAATTGTTAGATAAGCTCCGAGGTTATTTAAAGAATAGATATTTATAATCAATCAAATTAGTGAAATTTGTTCTAAGCGAACATTCCACGTTCATTTTGTCAGGTAATTTGGAAAGGCTGGTAACAAATAAAGCGTATACTTGCATTCTTGCTCTTCATATTAACAGAGAATGGAAAAATCTGCTTTCGGAAGGACCATATAGCATTACATTTTTGAAAACATCTCGGATATTATTATGGTGTAAAAATCAAAATTATTTTAGAATTGAGTGAAAAAAAGTAGTTGACTTGTTTTAGCTAACCACACACACATTGGATGATATTTTAAAAGATCGATTGGTAAAGAGAATAACCAGAAATTGGTCTATAATTATCAAAGGGACCATTCATTTCTATTTGGTCAAAAGCTTATAATAACTCATAAATCGTCATGAATCAGTACAAAAATGTTCATAAAAAGGGGTCCGAATTCAAATACTATTCCTGTGAAAATCATTTCGAAAGAAATAAAAATGTCATAAAAACTCGCTTTACTTAAAAAATATGACTTTATTTTCTGTGATTTAAAATTTAATGGGACCAGTTCTCTACTATTTTACACTAGGTCCAAGACTATTCAATAAAATTAGGCTAAAAGCGTCCTTGCTATAGAAAAATGACTAATATAATGATTTCAGTACCTCAAAATTATGACTCATGAAGATCAAGGTCACCTGGTTGCTCTAGAAACCCCGTTTTAAGTTGCAAGCAAAATACTTTACTCCCTATCTAATAACGGAAGTTCCTTTAAATCACCATGTACTACCAAAAATTAAAAACAAAGCAAACGTGGAATTAGAGCTAAGAAAAGTTAAGTAAGATGTCTATTTAATCTTTGGTGTAATCGATTAAGCATGATCTAAACACAAGATAAGCCAATTTTCAATTCCTGATCGCCAGAGTTTAGACTAAATAAGTGTAAATCTGATTTTTGGTTGTAAGAAGAATTATATCTCTACCCATGGATTTACATTCTTATAAAATACCAAACATTTGAGGTGAATAGTGAATGTGAGAAAATACTGAACTTCAAAGATCGAACTGCTGCACACACAAGATCTGACACTCGGGACATCAAGGACATAAGTGCGCTTGTTATACTTAAATAATTAAAATGAGATTTAAAATCTGAATAATAATATCGCTAGCGTGTAACTTACATTATCTCATCTTATAAGAAATTAAGGAGGTAGCCAACGAATTGCTATTTTGATATTTCAGTATCTGGATAATTGATTAGATCATTATCGATTGATTACAGCTCTCTTATTACATTACACGTCGTTTAATCTTCGGCTCAATTGCGAAAAATTCACCATTTTTTATTTAATACTTAATTTAATGTGAATCAGGTATTCTTATTGCTTGATTTGAAGAGAAACAATGAGAATAAAAATGAGTGGAAAATTTTACTGGTTTGTTTAATTAATTATTTATGATTTTTAACTGATAGAATTCGATGGAGTAACGCGCAAGCTGCGAAATAAAAGTCAGGATTTATGGAATTCGCGACTTACGATGGGAAATAAAATTACATACACAATTGGCAGTGAAAATACAGAAAAGATTTGCAATTTCTTTTGGAAAACGCGAGTAAAATGCTTCTTCATTTATGCGATAAATAATAAAAAAATGGAGATAAAAAGATGACGATTAAAAATAAATATTTGTCGAATGCTAAACAAAAACACAGATGATTCTTAGAATAGATCATTGCTACCAGACCTCAATCTGTGTCCAGGAGAGAAGAATACTTTGGGATAATATAGAAAGCACAGAATAATGCGTCCTAAATAGTCAAGATCTCGCTAAATTGTGATCATTTGCAACTCTAGGGAACAAAAACAAACATCAGTGTAGTGGATGAGGTGACATTTTCATAATATCTGAGAGCTAGTTTTTCGAACGTACACACTGCCTTCTCAGAATCACTCTCGTTAGTCTACTTGAGTCAGTTAAAATCGAAAGCTCAAATTTTGATCCAAATAGACAAATATGGCGAAAAACTGTTGTTTTGATCTCATAAATTGTTTTAAATTTATAATTACACTTCCGCTTGTTTCTCAAAGGTGTTAGAGGCCAAATTATGACTCTACTGGTTCATCAACCGGCTGTCAAATTATATTGTATTATTTTCTTTTCTGGCCGCCAACTCCGTTTGTCGTAACCGGAAAATTGAACCCATTTTCAACTGCGGTGGTGTTTTGTATTCTCTCAAACACTCATTATCCCATCCTCCTAAACTCCCATTCATTAAGACAAAGGTTATTAATTGTCGCAGGATAAGACTTGAGTCAAAAGATGCAGAAATAATCAAAAATTGTCAGAGAGCGGAAAAAAGTGGATTACAACGGCAGAAGTCCGAAGAAGAGCTGGAGGCAGTGACTAGTAGAGTGAACTTCTAATTGGAGTAGGGGATACGTAATATTTTGAGTTAATAGTCCTGTAGGACTCGGACTTGAGTGAACCGGGTGCATTTGAGTCAGTATTTATTAGTTGGAATTGTCGAAAATGGTAGAGAATCCAATTGAGCGTTGAGGTAAATTGACTGGATACGGAGAAATCTGAATGGCAGACTCTTGAAACTTATGATGGTTTATGTTTTACTTAAAATTTATTTGATATAACACTGTAAGCATGAAGTTAAAATCCAGGAGACTGAAGCTCATTCCCATCAATGCAGATACCCTTGTAACGATCAATCATGAATAGCAACATTGAGAACAAATATTGAATTTCGGTATTAAATGTACATAGCTTATGACAAAGCACTAACGGTAAACCTCAGTTTTTCTGATTTAAGGAAGATCGTCCTTTAACTGATAACGATGGAGAATAGTCCCTATATTTTTATAAATCTTTTGAAAATATATATCTGTAGTATTCATAATTTATTTAACCGCACAATGATGAATCCAAAGCTTTTAAGTAAATAAATGTGAACGAATGAGAATGAAATCAAATGAAGGCAGAAATATTGAACTATTTCATTTAGAGGTGAAATGGGTGACAAACCAATATCTAATTATATCTTAAATGATTAGCTTTGGCTGAGGAACTCATAATTACTTAAAATGAGATAAGTTAT
The DNA here is from genome assembly GCA_000469805.3 of Hymenolepis microstoma. Classification (NCBI taxonomy): domain Eukaryota; kingdom Metazoa; phylum Platyhelminthes; class Cestoda; order Cyclophyllidea; family Hymenolepididae; genus Hymenolepis; species Hymenolepis microstoma. The sequence goes on along the minus strand of LR215995.1, from coordinate 12,762,933 downwards.
TGACGCTCAGGTTGAATATTTCTATTCACGAGACAATGGAATTGACAGTAATACTATGTCTTTGCCCAGAAAGGGAGAGGAAATGCCATTTTTAAATGTCATAATAGACAATATTTCATATGTCTCAGAAGTTAAATCTAACTCAAGTATACTAATTAGTAATCCCACGACTGGTGTAAATATTCTTCTTCTGACCCGATCACTGAAAATCAGGATTAGGAAGAAGCAATTGAAAAGTGTCCCTTGCTTTTAAAACCAACATTAATAGCATTCTGTAAACAATTACTGTCATAGCTAAGGTTTAACCGGACGCAACACTCTCCATGATGGTTTGAGACAAAGGTACTTTTGTGATCAACTTAGTTCGCAGCACAAAGGAACTTTGAAAATTAAGTCACCAATTTGTCTCTAATCGCAACTGTCACTACCACTGCTATCGCCTTTAAAAGCCTAAAATTAACCCAAGTCCTGAATATTAAAATATTTGAGCAATTTTTTCCGTATTCTCCGTGTTTCCTCGTACAATGACGGATAATTAAGGAATGCACAAACAGCTATCCAAAAATTTAAATAATTAATAGTGCAATTAATAAACGTGCGCATGTGTTATTTTACTTTATTATGGATAAAACATTCCCTCTTCAACATTTATTTAGAATTTTAAAAATTCTTTAAAAATAATGGCTCTATGCATTTAATGAACAATTCAATATAAATATGAGTTACTAATTGTTGATAAATTCAAGAATGCAGATGGAAGTTGCACTTAGTTAAGTGTTTCTACTTTTTACTGAATTTCACAGTGAACAAATTCTGGTGAGTTACTTCAAATTCCTTATGGCCTGTATCAGAAAATGCTTGTGTCTGAAGGGATTGAAACTCAGCCAAATTAAAATAAATTGTTACTTAATTGTGGAATTCCTTCAGATATATTTTAATGTTGATACGCTTGGAAGTGGAGCGGTTGGTGATATTCGAAAAAGAGCAGATGTCACTCGCGAGTCCTAAAATCTGATACCTAGGACTATACTATTGTCTTTATGCGCTTACTGGCCTCTGTGTTGAGGCACTTTTCTGCAAATAGAAATTCATAAATTTTACCTCTTCATAGTCTAGAAATTAATAAATAAATATTTAATTAGGCGCTTTACAGCTCATTTACAGTAGTCTAGAGTCACTATCATAAGAAAGGGTCGTTAATGTCAAACGTGAAGGAAAGTGGATTTTGGCTGATTTTCATTATACGTATATTTACTATAATATTCTAGCCAATGACTATTAAGCAGCTACTTTAATTATTATTCTGAATACATAAGCACTGGAGTAAGCAAATTTTTAATTTCATTCGAAAGTAATTATTGCCGAGATTTCGCGAAAACTTCACTTTCATGGACGTCTAACTAAATTTACTTTCACTAGTAACGTATTCTGTTAATTTTACTAACATGATCAATTTTAATTTCATTGTCTTAATTGTGCGCATATTTTTTCAATTTTTGGCATTTAAAGGCTATGTTGCAGTAATTAGAGATCATTTTGAATCTTGATAAGTACAGGGAATTTCTGACAAAAGGAAGTTGAAGCATTCAGCCGTCAATGTCAAATTCATCTGCAAGTAATCTTAATGAAGAAGAAGTTTAAATCCTTTGAAATTTGTATTTAAAAAAGACGTTTGACACAACTCCTGATTTTTATAAATTGCCAAATCTCCTTTCTTATTTGCCAATCTTAATAATTCCCGTCTTCAACATTTTTCTAATATCGAATAATTTTGACGTTTTAAACGTTATGAAGCTATAATATTAAAAGTCGATATCTATTTAAATAGTTTTGTTTTGTTCTAAACATATTACAGTAATTGAAATTGTATCTAAATAGGAGAAAAGGTACAATAGAAGGTAAGGCTGGAAATTGAAAATTAGTAAATATTGAGATCAGGGCATCTTAACTTAGAAGAACTTAGAAAGCATGGACTTGTCTGCTATGCGATAGTTCCAGAGTTCAGTTATCAAGATTAGATCTCCTACATTATGAGTGCATGATATTCATGGCATGCTGATCAACTGCTTTAATTGAATCTTTTGTTCCTTCCATTAGATATGAGGTGACAGATGAGACCATTAATGATTTTTTAATCATAATGGAATATATTAGAGTTCATCTAATGTGAATATTAAGGGGGCAAATCTGATCACTTTTATTAAATATCGCATAAATCTAAAAATTAGTCATTAGAACCAATCAAAATATTCATGCATTCTCATTGAATGATGAAAGTTATATCAGATTAGTAGCATCTCCTTCTAAAATAAGTTACCTTTATTAGATGTGCTATTCTAATAAAGTGTGCTGTTACTCTAACCTCATGAGAGTTATATATTTGAGTCTTGAACAACAATTGCTATGATTAGATATTGTATTACAAACGGTAACACTCCTCCAACCTGAGATAATTGGACTTTGCAGATTTAGTGTGTCAAAACTGGTCAAAGCATTGAATAATTGATTAACCCAAATGACATTAGCAGTGAATCATCCTCCTCAAATGCCATTTGGGGAAGGACATCCGAAATCATAAGAATTAAATAGGCAAGCAATAAAAACATGCAAATTAAGTTTTCATGAAGGTGTTTACGGATGTCCAGATGCTCCTTTTTAAGGGTAGTTAGATTTGGTCTCTTTAAATCATATAGGTTGAAATGATTCTTGAAGGAGCTTCTAACTTACATAGCATAATCATTTTAACCTTTTATTTTCATTGATAATTTAACTATGTATTAGCTTTTAATTGACAAATCAATTCCTTTATCTTAAAAAATTAATAGTTCCTATTTCTCTATTTTAAAAAACCCCCATATTTGCTTAATTGGCTATCGACGGGACCCAGTATAGGGATAGATCAACTAGTTATATGCTTAGTCACCGCAATATCGAATTCGTCTTTTATTCCCAGAAGAAATTTTATGAATGTTAACCACGAACACTAAACGTAAGCCACATAATTAACAGTTTATTCTTTTTCTAAACAAGTCAAGAAATTAATTATTTGTCTAAAATACGTGTTTACAAGTCTGACTCACATTAAAGTTCACTAATAAATTCGCATAGTTATTCCATCTAAATTAACTAATAATTTTATCATTTTGGTACACACGGTATTTTTAACCAATTCCGTGTGCTTAGTACCAGTAGCTTTTCCTAAAATATTGTGGGCCAATTTGCCAGCAAAATACAACTTCAGAATTAAAAATACGCTTAGAAATTGCACTTATTGTAATAAAATTTTTCTGTAAGATAAATAAAAAATGATTTACATGCTTTTAAGGCAAATGTTTTCAGTTAGCTATTCGTTTTTAGCATTCATTTGATCAACTTTTGAAGTTCAGTAATGAAATCATTTAATTACTCTGCGCTTAAATTGAGGTAAAGAAGCATATCATCCCGCCATTTCAATATATCGTGCGCTTTCTAAACCCTCCTATTCAATAATAAAATGGTGATTAAACCTAGAAGGTGAAGCATACTTCCATCTAATTAAAATAACTTAACCAAGCATTTGAATCATGTTGCTGAGGGGTCTTAAAATGACTTTGAGTTCTACAGCTTAAGGAAAAGTGTTGAAATTTCGGTAGATAGATAGAGAGTGAGAGCTATGCACACCACTGTACGCTCAATACTGAACGACGATCCGTGAAGTCTGAATAGGTTTTACTCAAAAAGATAAGCACCATATGTCATGCTAATATAAGTTCTCCGCAGAACTTGAAGTCTTAGCCATTTCTTCCACATTGACAACTTAAATTTATTTGATTTTTTTTTCTTTTCTTTCAAACCGGAGCAAATAAACCTGCCCCTAACCTATTCTTTGTGATGATAAAAATGATTCAAGTACACGTATCTCGCAGAATAGACGCAGACCGAATTCAAAATCTGAGTAGGTATATTTTACTAAAGCTCTATTCTTTAAAGCGTATTATTCAGTTGATTTCCCTGGATTTGACATATTTAAACCAATTAAAAGCTTTCCAATACTACTCATCGGACTGCCAAATTTATAGGTAGATCTTAAAATCTCCTCATATTATCAGTTACGTTTGTTATTTAATGAACACCGTATATCGGCTCTTAGATTCAAACAACGCTTTTGCCAACTGTAAAGCTATAATTAATTGCTTGCAATTTCATCCTAACCCCAGCAGATATGTTAAGTTCTTTTGGCAGTTTCTCACTGCTTTGCTTACCTTTGTTTAAGAAACCAGCACTGAGTTTGACAGCCTATCTATAAAATTTGTTACAACCTATCTTATTATTATTTATTAAGGCACTTTTATTGAAAAGGTTGTTTAATCTTGTGATTTTGTCGTGTCACTTCAACCCATTTTCATCCCATGACAGCAGTTAATATGTCTTAGAAACATTTTGGACCTTAGTGGAATTAATATTTTTGACAGCAGAGAACGTTATAATTTTATAGCGGATTGGTGTACAAATGAATCTTGGCTTATCCTCGGTAATCTCCATAGCAAAATATCCTAGTATGGAAAGACTCCCGGATTTAGTAAAGCCACTTCAATGATATAAAGGAAACAGACGAATAGCGAGTGTAGCGTTTACTGAAAATTATGCTCACAGTAAGAATTATCAGGAATTGAATACATTTAGCATAACCTGAATGAACCTTACTAGATGACTAGCTCAGGAGTCCTCTTCGCGCACGACTCATTTCCTAAGATATATTTCCAGGTACGGTTTAAAAAATTAAGACTGGGATTCAAGAAAAGTGACGGAGCAACAAGCTACTTTCTAATTTTGATTCGGCATACCACTGTCATCGCACTTGCATCCATAAGTACATACTAGTGAAATGTCAACATTCTTAAAAAATTAGCCTTCTTTTACTGTCATTTGCGTCAAAAAGCTGAATTCACATGTTGTGACATAATGAACTTTGGAGAGGTGAAGATAACAAAATATTAATTATCAAATATCTACTAACTGTAGAGGGAATAAAACTTATAAACTAGTAGAGTTCTATGGTGTGTCTACTTGAATATCCATTGCACACAGAAAAAAATAAGTTCACAGGTTTAGTTAATCGTACGTCTCTGCAACAAAAAATAGGACATTGGCGCTAACAATCAATATTTTAAATATTGTCAATTAAGATTATTCGGTGTCTGTCATGATCAGACGATTTTATTTTGAAATGAATGTTATACTTCAATTTTGAGAGCCCGTATTTGGTTCATTTTTCTATCATATCCAATACTCTCGTAAATGCAAAAGTTTTTTTAAGTAAATCTCCTGCAAAATAACGCTTGGCAAGTTTAGGTCTTGCAAAAGAAGATTAAAAACGGTGAGATGTAAATTTTTAAAATTAAAACTAATTTGTACTTCCTGTTGTGTCAAGCATGGCTTATGTTCTCAATCAAGCTATTTAAAGTTAAGGTAGAGGAATCACGTACTTCTTTGTTTTTTTAATCAACGGTCTTTTCAGGGGAATTAGCATTGATTTTTCTAAAAATAGTTCAGGAGCAAAGGTACGGTATAGAAAACCAATTATTGTAATCAAAGGATTGTACCATACCGAGAATGTAATAGCCAAGACATGGCCTGGTACTTGCACTTTAAAAATAAATTTGCCAGTGCCTACCAAATTATACAATTTTGAAGAAGAGGACATACGGAGATGGATATTGGTAAAAATCAAGAAATCTCTACATTCAGTGGTAATGATAATGAAAACAGATACTGTTTAAAACAAAATCTACGGTTCTTTACCCAGAGAAACGTGATCTATGCTACTATTTGGAATTGTTAACCACTACTGAAAGATTAAACCCCATAACCCTACAAAGGCTACGCATTAACACAATTTATGTGCGCTTTCCTAAAGTAGCTTTCCCAAAAAATTCTTTCTTCACTTCCATTAATCAGCATTAAATGTGCCTAAGCTTGTGCACAAATGAGTAAGAGATACCACTTTATTATAATTTTAGTATAAAATGCTTTTGATTATCGATTTGAACAATATATTTTCTTAAATTTGCCAATGATCCCTTTTCTAAGACTATGTGATGAGTGAGTCTGGCACAACGTGTTACGTTAATTTCAATAAGAGAGATCTAACTGTGCCTACGGGAATCATCTATAACAGATTTCTATCTAACTGGACACAGTGCAGCTAAGGAATCCATAGATAAATTCATTTCTAAGACCCTCAAAACCTCACAAGTCGACCCAATAAACCGCACCATGGTTATCACCAATGTCATGGTCTCTGGCGTTGGTCGCATCATCTTGAATACAAATGGACTAACAAGCTCCTCTATTATCAGTGGAATTAAAAAATCAAATAATAATATAATGAGGAATACGTAGAAATTTTGTAACAAAATGAATATTTAGAAGATACTGTATGCAAAAAATAAATGACTAAAATTTTGAATTTTCGTAAATAATACTGTAGAATATTTACAAATTTCCTATAGTTATTAAGATAACCTTAAATTTTGGGTCGTTGAGTGCTATTGATTTGCTAAATAGCATGGTATTATTAAATTAAGTAGGGTCTGGGTACGCTTTAGGAAGCTAATAAAACTCTAGCCAATATAATGTGTAAATATTTCTAAAGATTAATTAAAAAAACGTATTTTTGGATTGAAAGTTCGTGAATTACATCTGATTTTCGACATCTTAGTTAATGCGTTTTGGCAGCTTGGGAATTTTCAAAACCACTAATAATCAGCAAGATCTTGCTAATACGTATAAACCGACTAGTGTACAAAATTTCCGTGAAGGCAAGAGTTATCGCCTCAATTGGAGTTTACGCCTTAAGTACGATCGTTTCTTGTATTTCGTCCCTGTGATTCCAACTAACTACATTCCAAAGTAAGGACCTGTCGCCGGATTCTTTCTATCTACAACTCTTCATGCTTTGTAATCTCTTTCTATGCTCTTTGTTATGCCTGATTGAAATGCCCTTCGCTCCCTTTTAGTCTCCGTAGTTTTTAATTCGTGGCCATAATTTCAGCTCACTATAAACATTATCTTCTAAAGTATGAGATGTTATTATTAATTCCATGAAAATTTAAGCATTTTTATTAAACTAATCTACCTAATTTTATTTGTTTCGACAAAAGTTATAGAAAAGGTAAGTTTACGCACTTGAAATGAGAATAAAATTGTACGCTATTTAAGTGACTGCATATATTAAAGCAATGCAATTGAATACCCTAAAAGCATGACATATGTAGCGGATTAGCTACTTGAATAAGCCTTGACTATTCTCAGAAACCTCTATGGCAGTTTCTTCTAGTTGGTAAGTCTCCCAGAATAGAAGAAACAGACGTATACCGTGGAACACGTTTATTTAGTATGGCGTGCTAGCGTGCTGTGTGTCAGCGTGCCGTGTGTAAGAAGTGGAACTTAGTCATTATATACACTTTATGGTATGATGACCTCATATAACTTGGGTCATCGATTGGTAGGATAATCGTGTACTGGAATTGACCATTGATTGATTGTATTGAAATTGGTCATTGATTGGTCGAGAGGCACCTGCATTTGTCATAATAAATTTGTGTTCCCACACATATATGGGCCATTCACTTTTGGATATTGGGTGTTGGAAGGTTATATCAAATTGGGAGAAAGCGGGTGGAAGATTTAATGAGTACAAGTCGACACACCCCTTTGTACCCTCAAAAGTACTGAAGAATTTTCTAATCTTCAAAATTCGGTGTAAAAAAAATTTATTTAATATGTCCACAAAGTTTCAGATCAAACTATTGCATAGGCTAAGTAATATAATATAATCAAATATTATATTATATTATAAGAATTAACAGTAGAGGCTAAACAAATTAAAAGTCATAAAAAGGAAAGTAGGTATAGGAAATAGAGAAGCAGAGCGCATGTATGTGTGCACCACATATCGGTGATATAAGAAAAAGGCTACTTGACAGTCTGGACGTTTGGCTTGTCTGATTTACATGAGTTCTAAAAATAGTCTCCCCAAAAGTTGATAGCAGGAAAACTTGCATACGAGACTCTGAAATGTGACCTGTTTTCTCTTGCAAGAGGTCTATAACAGATGAAATCAGGGGGAGGAATTTGGGCGACAAGATGTTGCTCGTGAAAAAATTTTCACCCTCATCAGTTGCAATGGCGTTAAAACGTATCCATCTGGGAGTTTTTTTAATATAACAAAACATATGGCTGAAAAAGTAAAATCGACAACTTTATTGGTATTTTGCAGGCCTTCAGTTGCATCTAATACTAATACTTACATCAGCACTGAAGGAAAATACAAAATTAAATTAATTTCTTGTTTAATTTAATTAATTTTACGAGTTATGAGCAAATAAAGAAAGTAGTATATTTCCATTTGGTTGCTATCTACAATCTTTATAGCCATTTATAGCCTGTCTCATTAGAGTTTATTATTTTTAAATTATGAGCCATTGTGTTTACTATGCTTTTGGATTTTACTGCAATTTTATTGGAGTTGATTTTTTTGATATGCTTGTGAACTGAAAGGTGAAGTTCTTACTTTTCTAACAGATTTAATGTGACATTTTCAAGACACCTGCCAAGAAAAGACAATGCTGGTTAGAATTTACCTATTCCCAAGGTTTACAAATTAATTCTATCCACTGTGTGAGATATTTTAAGAAGTTGCTTTAATATCTAACTATGTTAGGGATTCCTGGTTTAAGCATTGTAACAGTTATCTCAAAGTAATTGCTGGGACGAAATCCATGGTTAAAATTTTAGTTGGTGAAGAATTACCTTGACTTAAACCCGTAACCAACCATGATTTATACCTTGCGATCATTTTAATTGTGGAATAGTAGTGGGGTATCATTCTAATCAAGCAGTTCAAGATTCAAGCTTTCATTCTCAATCGAACATCAAATCATTTGAGTAGTATAAATTAAAGATATAATCCAATCTCTTAACCTCAAACATAAATTTCTAAAAGTTAAATAATATTCAATTTCAGCAGCAAATTTTACTAAATTTAACCCTAAAGTAAAACAATACCTTTACATTTCAAACTATTATAATTGAAAAAATAGTGCTATTGAGGAAATTTATTCATGTAAAACTAGCCAATTTTCAATATTGCATTTGCTGCGTTTAAGAGCTTTACTCCCAACTAGAATAAAATTTAATTATGTTGTGAGGTCGTTGAACTTTCGATTCAAGGAACGTTTTTAAATTCCCATCCCAATCGTTCAGTCGTCTTGAACAACGATCTTCGACAACTGTTACTACGTCTTCGATATTACTAGATTAATGCAGACGCATGCTCAATTATGTTATTTCAATGAATTCACAAAACTCTTGCAACAAATTACTAGGTTAATTTTGCAATTAGAGGTTTCCGAATGAGCTCAGCATTTTATGCCGCATTCTGAAGTCAATTGATTATATTAGGAACGAATAAGATCTAAACTTTCATTTCGGGTTCTAGAACACAATTATTGACCAAATTCATCCAAAGTACTCGAAAACATCCAATTATCATAGTTCCCCTTGAGTGAATGGTGTTTAATTGTAATATTTTAATAATTCTACTGCTAATTTAATTGTTAATGATATAAAAAATCAAAATGGCACATCAAAGACGTAATTAAACCAAGAGGCCAACCACCACATGAGTGGGAGCTCATTCATGAACCTGGGAGTGAACTGCTGAAGACTGGTCGTCATGTCTTCCCTTTTTACCTTTTCAGAAAATATAAAAGAGCAACGCTCTCAAACTTAAGTTAACCAAGATTCATATAAGTTTGACATTATTATCCACCTATTATGGCACCCAGTCTCAAATTTATATTTTATTACTTTATTAATAGGGTCTTTTCCTATTAGGCATGCATGCAAAATATAATTTTTTTCCTTGATATAGTTTATATTGAAGTTATAAAGCCGGATGCACTCGTCTTCAAGGAGAGAAAATTTTAAGTAAATATCAAATCGCCTTCTCACATAATTATTTGTACTTTGTTCTATTTACTAACACTTTGCAACACCATAAAAGGAATAAATAAAATTGGTCTTCAAATTTTAATTAAAAAACCAAAACTCCAATACTTATTTTTACCAAACTGCATTATATAAGCGTCAAGTCTGAATATTGAAAAAAGAAAACTTCGCTCCTTTCCACTTCACCTTCAAATAATTTCTCAAAGATTATTTCTCCTTCAGGATTCCATACTTGAAAGTAAAATTTTTTCTCAATATACCATTGCTAAAATGTCAGGATTTCCACCTTCCATTCGTCAAATTTGATTAGGGAGGATAAAATAGGTTTATTAAAATTAAACCTAGAGACCTGGAAATCATGATTAGCTTCTGACATAATTAACGTGAAGACGTTTCTGGGAAGTCTTCATTACTTTCACAAAATAAAGGTGTGAATGAAGGACATGTAGATAAGATTTAATAATAATGAATTTAAATGAAATTTAATATAACAAACATTTTGAGTTACACTTTTATGATCTACTGTTGAGGGAAAATAGACATGAAGTTGTCTCTTTGTCAGAGGGTTTTCAAACACAGAGGTGCTCAAAATGAAATGTTCTACTCTCCTCAGGTAGCATCGAGCGCCAAATTAAGAGCATTCCGAAATGGCATTTGAGAAAAGTAACTTTTGCAGCAATGATGAAAACGTTAAAGCATTCGGAGGCTAATCAATAAATAAAATGAAGGTTTTTATAGTAAATTGAATAAAATTTTTGATTTATTATATAACCTTGAGTTTGTGGTTATTTAAAGCAATCTGATATTTTTAATGAATGTACTTGGTTCTTCATAAGTTGTCTAAAACCTGCAGATAAATGTTTTGTGGCTTCAAGAATACGCGTCAAATCAATTGTTGACTACTGTTAACTTGTTACTGTCTATAAAGCACATATCAACCGGTGTTTTAGTTAAATGTACTCTTGAATATTTATTAAATCAATTCAAGTTATTTGACCTTTAATGCATTTGAAATTATATAGAATATATTTCGTGTCAATTTATTTATAAAATTACAAAAAATTTACAGCATGTAACATATTTCTCCATATTTTCTTTTTTTATAATTCAACATGAAACTGAATATTTACTTAAAGAATCACTCATAAACTAGGTATAAAACAAAAGTACAAAGTAGCTTGCAAAATTGCAAGTGATTATACAGCACTCTTTCATATTTCAGAGCTCCATATCTTCCACATGGCTTTGTTAACTATTGAGTTTTCACGCTTCTGAAATAATGAACTTATGTCCGTTTCAATGCGGCTCATGTAGACAGCCAGCCTTCATTCAACTGTTTCAAGTTACCTAATAAAACACATTTTCTTAAAATAAAATGGGTCAAAGGCTAGGTCCTAATAATTGAATCCTAAATAACGCTTTGGTGATCGCCAAGCAAAGCAGTTCATGCTGGCCTAAAATCTTAGATCTAAAATTATACCTATTTAGTTGTTAAAATAAACTCATTTAGCAATTACGTGATCCTAAAATACTAATGTGTTTAGTGGATTAGGAAGCATGTACTGTTTGGCATTAGCGGCAATAAAGTAACTGGCTTTTACTTGGAATGTTTATGCTACCACGTCGTCATGACCTTTTCTTTTGGACTTGTGCGATGATTCTATTCAATTACGATTACAAATTTCAGAATACATATCACATGATTGGCTTTATGGCAATAAATTCCGAAATTTGTTCAACTCTTAGCAATAGTATTGTATTAAACAGTATTTTTTAAATTCCAAGTAAAGTAGGAGAAGACAATGAAGCATTTTTCATATCAAATTAGGATTACATTCAAAAATTGTAGAAGTTTAAAATATGTTCTTTTATGATTTATCATACAATTTTAAACATTGTCACCATTTAAGTAAAATACTGTTCCAAGGGAGTGGGTTTGCAACACGTCTAACTAATTTGAAACTTAACTGCATTTATGCTTACCTTCAATGGCATTGAATGGAACAATATAAATATCTCTAACGATACGTAAAGAATCAACACATTTTAGGTCAAAATCCACCCAATATATTAAAATACGTTCTTCTAAATAAAAATTTGATTGAAAATTATACACTGGAGCAATATTAATTTGAGCAAGTTCTATTTGTCAATTTGCTTCAAGTAGATCACGGTAGTATTCTTGACAGTCAAAGAAAGAACGCAATCATAAGTTTTGATCTTTTTTTGCGGACAACCAAAGCAATGGCATAATGCCTGTAAAATTTTGAACATGTCAATTACAAATTTAATTTATACTTATTATATCGTATATGACAGCACAGATGTATTTCTTTCAACTTACACTTCGTAATACTTATTCTTTTGATGGTAATTCCTTTTAGTTTTGTTTTTGATTAAGTAGACAGAAATTAATGATTCTAACTTCAAAGCCATTAGATAAATAAATACTGTTCTAAAAAAATATTTCAATGAAAGACCGTCATCTATCTTTTAAAAATAATAGCTTCCCCATTTGTTTTAAAATTCTATAGCGTAACTTAAATTTGATTTGATTCATTCTTGTTAAAAATGTTCAAATAAGGGCACTCAACTTCAATTTTTTAAACCATTAAGTCTGCTCTAAGATAATTTTATTAATCAGTAGTATCCGTTATGACAGTACTAAATCTCAAATTGCTTAGGTATTAAAGATGGAATGATAAACATAAAGTGAATCAATGGAGAAGATTAAAATAAAATAACATCGACATGTTCAGTAATAGGTGGAATTAATTTGCGAAAAATTAACATGCATTACGCACAACGTCATGCAAAGGTAAGGAAAGTCACAAAGTATACTTGAGTTCCCCAAATTTTCTGGCATAAACGCGGTTGATTTAATAAAAGGTGATTTTAACTATGCGTACAAATTGTCTCACAATCATTATTGACTTCTTTCTAAGGTGTGACAGAGGGGCGAATCCTACTGCTGGTTTACATATAGCTGATTATTGACTAATTCATTCACTAAACAGGATTTAATTACTATATTGGTAAACAATTCCACCCAAACAATTGGATTCAACATAAACCCATCTTTTATAAACTGCGAGGGTAGATATTGTATAACACCACCTTTGGAGGTAGACACATGTGAAAACCATGGCAACTTGTACGAATTTAGAATGTCATTTGCACTGTGCGCTAGACAGGCCATTTGTTATTCTGTCTGTTATGTCTTTCGTTTTGATCAATTTTTTCCCCATGTGAAAAGAAGTAGAACGTTTGAGCTTTTAGCAGAATGTTTCGCTTTGCTCAGAACCTTCTTCAGAAAATTTCGCGAGCCCCTTCTGCGAGCAATTGCCTCCGGCGAAGTTTGCATGAGTAGCATGACTGTGTCAATAAAACTTGAATTACATTATCACCAATTCACAAAATATTTTTCCTACTTTGTTAGGGTAACCAAATCTTCTCCAGTGTTATTCAATCATACCCACAGCGTCATTCTAGTTCCCATTGAAATTTCCTCGTTTATGTCAAGTTTCTCGCTGTTTTTGGGACACATTGAGTAGCGATCACAATTTCTTTATTTCGATGACGTTTGTGAAATATCATGATACAAGTTATTCAACTCCCAGATTTAGGTTAGTTTCAATTATTTCTTCTCGTTTTCATCACGAGCATTAATGCAATAGATAGATCTGAAAAGACGACTAATATTTATCCCAAATACTCATTATCCTCCTTACTCAAGTACAATGTTATTATATTTAGTAACTGGCAGGATTTATAGGTCTTAGACTGACATTCAATAACTTATTATTGAATTTTTTCATAAGACTATTTCCCATTAAATTTCAGCAATGCACGCTTCGCAATCTACATGAATGTGATTGGATGCGCATTTTGGTCTATTTGATTGGTCCAAATTCGATGACACCTGACTAACAGGCATGAGTGCAGTAAACCAGATGTCAGAATTCTTGCAATGTGTACATTAAGACATGTAGAAAAATAATGCCGTCCCCAATCTTTCAACTACGTAATATAATTAACTATTATATTATTGCCTTTATCGCCTCAGGACTCTTAGTCCATTGTCATAATGAATATGAAAAATGGAATATTAACGAAGATATCAGCAGACTGCTATCCAGCGATGATACAGGTATCTTTCCTGACGAAGGTAATCCACGTGACTTTTTCAACAGCTCATATCGGGCCAATTTTACATCATCTGAAAATGCATCCTACTGGCACCCTCATGCCGATGCACCAGTATTAGAGCAATCTCCTTTGGATGCTTTACAGACTCCTCAACCAAGTAAGAAGTTAAAGAACTCTGGAAAAGAGACCAGAGGGACTCCAATTATGTGTAGCCAATTTAAATTTCTTTCAATTAGTCCGATCTATGAGTTTGCAATTCAACTCTGCAGCTCTTTAGTACTTGGTTCATTGTCTTGTATATGGATAATTCTTGTTAACAGAAAACGGTGTAAAGAGCGGCCAAATTTACAAAGAGGAGCCTTTTCTCTCAAATGTCGACTTGTTCTTGGACTTAACATACATGCTACAGTCTGCGCTGCGACTTTCTTAACATTACAAGCGACGACAAGCGCGATTATTTCATTTGCTTCATTAACACACAATCAGGCAAGCCATTTTTGCAATGTTGCTCTTTTTTTGCTTGATATTTCCTTGGCTGCCTTTTGGATATTTGTGGGTATATCAAACACGTTTCTTATTTTTTTCTTACGTGCCCTTCAGCTTGGTGCAAACAAAATAGAGCCCTGGGAAATTTTGTTCAAAAGTCACCGAAATGCAGTTTTTCTTTCCCTTCTAGCTCATTGTATTCCCTGGGTTTGTGGAATAGCTCTCAATACTTTGCAGTTAGTATTTTTGAATGAGACAACTGGAGATCTCAGAGCATTCCATTATAGAGGTAAATTGTTGAGAGGTCTCATAGCAGCCTTACCTGTTACATTTGCTGTCATCAATATCTGTGTTCGTTTATGGAAATTTCAAGGGCATCGGCTACATTTGCCCTCACTCTCACGAGTTGCTCCAAGTTATTCTTGCCAACAGGAATGCACAACAACAAGCGCAGGAAAGAATAAAAGAAATAAAGTCACTGCATTCTCGGCACATACTGACGGCGCTGGCCCGACCTGTATAGCATTATTCTCTTCAAATGTGGTTTCAGCTTTTCATCTGGTATGCTCTTTCATGGCCTCTGTTGCTGTGTGCTTGCAAATCACGTCAATTTCCTTGAGCCATCGACATATCCCCTCACAGATTCAAGCCATATTTATGCATGCAGCGGTGGGTCTCTTCTATACCCTGGCGCTTATAGGATATAGTAGTAGACTGACTCTGGCATCGGCTATTACCACACGCAACAGCTATAATCCAGGGGAAATGATAAACAGACAAGAAAAGTGCTCGCTAGTAAGCAAATCGGACAATAAACTCACACCCACAAAACTTCTTGAAATTCCAAAATTTACAAGAACGCAGTTTTTTGATACCACTTCCCCCGAATCCAATCACTGTGTAACGGCCAGCGAACCTGTACAGTTCATTGCTGTTTATAAACCTGTTGTGAGTTGACTTTCTCTGTATCATAGACGTGCCTCATAGTTATATATTCAAGTCTCCGCTTTAACTAGCAAGTCTTTTTATATGAATTTGAATAAGTTAAAGTATACTTAATTTATCAATGACCTTTTGACTTCCATTTGAACTAAACCCAGTATTAGATGAAGCACTTAATGAAAGCACTGTTAGATTTTCGATTTTAGTTTCGTAGAAGTGCTCCAAGTTGAAAAAAAGCTGATAAATGTTCGTGCGAGAAGGTGCTTAATATTCAATGTATTCCCTGTATTAAATTTTATCAATTTTCAGCAATTTATAAGTAATTTTAGCTTCGTCCTATTCATGAAATCAATTTCAATACAATATAAAATGTTTGCTTCTAAACGTGATTTTTCAAGAGTTCATGTTTTAAACAATTTTTACTAAAGTGCCAAAATTTTGTTTGCAAAGATTTTTTCCCTTTGAAATTACCACGTTAGAGCAGTTATGCTAATAATTTATTCAAAAGAACTACGCCTTTCCAAAACGAAATTAAATATTTCGCTGAATTTGCCTATTTCATAAAACAAAAGATTGAGATAGTATCTTTAAACTTGTATTGTTAAAAATACTAATGGTTAAATACTCCCATAAAACATAATTTACGAAAACAAAAGCTTCATCCATCATAAAACATTTATTAAAAAGACGTAAATATTTTGAAAATCTTCATATACATTACCAAATATTTCTTTGAATGAACCAAACATTCATATCTAGTCAAAAACAAGGCGTTAACAAGGATACAGTATAGTTTTCATTACAATTATTAGTAAAAAACTTCTAAAAATTCTCATATCAGCTGCTTGAGATGAATATTTTCATTTCCATTTATAAGTATGAAATCGAGTAGTATAATTTTTTAATACCTTCTATAAGGTACAAATTTAACCTGTTTACCTCTCGAATATTTACTAAATTCCGTTGTTATAAAAATTAACGTTAATTTCATTTAAAGCCAACTTAGAAGCAGTCCTTACCTTACTTGAGTGTGTATTGTAAGCGAATTAAGGACCAATCAACATAATAAAATTAATTCTGACAGATAGATTATGGCTCGCCCGTTTGCGATAAATAAAAGAGGTATTTTGATTTATGTTTTAAATGTTAAAATATTAGTTACAAAGTGCATTAATTAGCTTCTATTTAGATTCCCTTTTCCTTACAGTCTTAATGAATTTTTTTTATATCATGAGCTCGCTATATTTTTGCAGGTCTGAGCAAACTTTAGTCGACTCAGCATAAACTCTATCGAATTAACTCGCTGAGGGAGAATTTAATTAGAAATTTCTGGAACAAATAAAAAATTTACTTATTGGTCTTAATGAGTGAAAAGAGCTTATTAGATTAAAATATTTAGCCACCTAATCTCAGCTACATTAAGTTACTTAATATTTAGTTGGAGAGTGTTTCCTCCAATTTTTTTTGGGAAATTAAAACAAACAAAATTATTAATATTTCATTTTCAGTGCAATTTCAATGCTCCATTTTACCAGCTCGAAAAATTTGCCAATATTTGACAAACTTATGGGCTTTATTATACAACAGCTGAGGTAACTGGAGTGATAACTGTCATTAAAATCTGTAATTATAAGTTAGCACCTTATTTTAATGACCAACTAACTATAATGCTCTTCGACATTAGGCACCATGTTAATCATATTGATATTACTAATAAATAGATCTCGTACACTTTTGATATAAAACCAATTTTAAATTAGTTACCAAAGGGCTAAAGAAGAGACCTACAAAATAGAGTTTGTAGGATAATAGCATGGTATCAAGGTTCATGGACCAATTTGCAAACGAAAACAAATTAAATTTATTATTTATATGGATATCGTATTTGCTGGACAGTGCGTGCGCTCCACAAAATTTCCATGAGCTGCAGATAAACCTGAATTATTTAATTTAACTTTCAATCTGCAGTAGCTTGTAACTTAATTAACTAGTACAAAGTCTGGAAATCTGAATATAAAGACTTGACTATCTATCTCAGGCCAATAATATAATTATGCTGTCATTACAAGGGTTCCACAATAAAGAATAAATGTATATGATCGAAAAGCACCTGATATCGAGTGAGAATCGAAATGCAGAGGTAAATTGAGTTAATTCAATGGAATTTTAAAGTTGCCCTGTAAATACTAATTTATTTCATAGCTCACACTCCTTTTCCTAAATTGTCGATTTAATATTTTTACTCGAAATCCTCCCCTAATTGACCAGTTCTTAAATTATATCAATTTGTTTTGTCTTTGAAAGGCTCAAAAGTAGTATCAATGTAATCATCCCTAAGTGACACGTTAGTTCTTAACATAGTATGGCGCACTCGCGTTAGGAGTCTATTCATTTTACATAAATGGAGTTTATAAACAAAAGGCATAGTTGCGGAGCATTTTCTTGAACGAAAATTTCTTGGCTTGTCAATTTTTCTATGAGTTTAAAATACTCATACAAGCGTAGTTTGGCTCCTTTATGTATTATATTGGAGATGTCATTTTAAGAAATCGATAAAGAGGTAAGCATAACTATTTGAATTCTGAGAGATCAAAGTGAAATTCGATGATTTGGATCTGAAAATTCATTAAATGAAATCAAAATAACAATAAAAGGATATTTGTTTTAAAAATCTTCATAACATTAGTAATTTAATAATCATCCAATCTACGTAATCAGTGTTATCTTACGCGGAAAAAATATTATCGTTCGACAAGTTACGGGACCGAAACAAGGCTGAGTTATCATAGGGATAACCCGCGAAAATGACATGCTTTGCAATATATGAAATCTTCATTTTGGATAGTTTTAAGTGCGTTTTTATATTTAAGAATAAAATAAAATAACATGGAATAAATGTATTATAATAAAAGAGGGATAATTATTCACTGAGTTTCTATTTTATCGTCGTTAGACCCTATAATTTTGCAACTATTGCAGCAACCTAATCTCTACAATATTTATTTAATGTTTAGAATATTTCATTTGAAAAGACAAAGGAAGCAGTGAAGTGAATTTTTGCAATTCCAGATGTTGCTGTTTAATGCCTGCTGATGCACAAGTAGTGGACAACTAGTTATGTCGGATAAAGAAAGCAATAGAATTTGATCATCTAAACAATGAATTCCTTAATGATTGATTATACCCTAAATAAACAATTAAAAAGCTTTTACTAAATAGAATTAGATGCTATAGTATATTCGCTTTTGAGCAATAAAAATGTCCTTGTCTAGACCCTCATATTAGGGTTAATAGGATTCCCCAAGGTGATTTTATATAGAAGAAACCCAAATGTCTTAATTTGTGGAATTTAATTTTTGGGAAGTATATTACATTAAAATATTTTATACTATAATATGGTAATATGTTATAATGGAATAATAATTCTGAAAATTACATTAGTTCACAAAATATTCACATTTATTTTCAGCACTTTCGATATTATTATTGTTTTATCCAAACTCTCATATTTAATTGTGAGAATATTCAAAAACTTATGGAACGATTTAATGCTATCATCCTGAAAATTCTGTGAATGGCAATCGGTTACTTATCACTGGAATTAATAATTGTGATATATCAATTTAACTGTCTTTGACAAAAGTTATTCTTCACCTAATAGAGAAGGCGAAGACCTGGCGATAGCTTCTACTTCATTTGTCCATTCATTAATATAGATTGCAAGTGCAGAGACCTCAGATGGCTTACTTGATGATTGGAGATGGGTTCTCAAACTTTCAGAAACAGAATAAAAATTAAGTCCAGCAGGTTCACATGTTCATTGTTAAAAGTAGCACAGAAACGGCATCAAAGTGCAATGCAAAAGTTAGGCCACACTTTTGAAAAATGTTTTAATAAGCTGAGAAATATGTGCACAATTTAGCAAAAATGTAAACTTTCTGTTTTATGTGTCCCCTCACCTCCTCTCATAAGTTATCAGTTGATAACGGCATTATAGTTATTGATGCAATTGTGCTATAGTTAAAAGTTAGCCTGTAAATCCCTTAGGCTAAAAATATTAATATTTTCCAAGCAAGTCTACTTTAACGCCTTAAGCGATTTTCTAAGTAATTTCTTAAATATTAGTACCAGCAAAATAGCAAGGCATGATCTGCCTCTATTCTTTCATATTTTACTCACTGTGTATTTTTCTGATTTTTTAACAGTTTCATTCATCATCATTCATTAAGCACAAATACTTTGTAAATTAAACTCTAAATATTCTATAATTGATGCCAATTAAATTAGTCGGTAAAGCAAACAAGTGGAAGAGAGATAGTTGACTTAGAGGGGAAGACAAAAAGAAGGCTTATTGACGAGATAAATACGCCGAATAATGATCAAAAGTCCCCCAACTTTAGAGTAAACATGAAAGATATTTGGCTACCAAAATTGTTTAAACCCATGGCATAAAACAATTACTTCGGCACACCCACCGATTTAGAAGTTAAAATAGGCAAAAACACTTTAAATGTTTTTCAGAATAAAAAATCATACCTCACATTTATTTAGCTTGAACTACAGATGCTTTACAGAGCAAAAATGTGGGAGGGGGCTGAAATGCTATCTTTAGGCACTGTGGGTGAAATTTATTCACTGAACTAGCATGAGACAAAGGCTATTCAAAGTAACCTTGTGGTGTGCATTTCAAATAGAAGAAATGAATAACTAAAATATAATCGTATGTGAATGATAAAAATATTTCCCAATAGTACTATGTAATTTTAGAGTTAGAAAACACTTTTTTATAGACAATTGATTACAATTTAAACTAAAATAATTAAATGACAGAAACACCTGGACAGATAACTTACAAATTGGAATTTATTAACTAACTATAAATTAAATCTAAGGTATAATAGTTGAAGAATAACTAACCACTATCTAATGGGTCTACCGATGATTCAGGAAATATCTTCGGTCAAGAGAATAGGTCTAAATAATTATATTTTTAATGCGAAATCATTGTAACCACAAATATGAGAAAGAGGCAAAAGCAAGCATCGATTTAGTTATAGGGCAGTCTGTTCGTCATGTTAGTTTGATATATTATAACAATAATGATAGGACTGCTTCAAGCTTTCTTAAAAAAGGGTACATGCTTTCAAAAATGCTTGAGCGGCTCTATAAAATAACTCCAGTTGAAATAATCTTTTTTTTCAATTATAAAACAAGATGCGTTGAGTTATTTCCAACAGAAGAGATTGAAAAAAACCAAATGGATCAGCCATTTACAGCATTGCTATGTTTGCGTTTTAGGTTCTCTTTCTTTAAAAATGTTTATTTTAATTTAATTCGTCAAATTATAAATTTTCTTCCAACCCTTTTCTTCAGTGAAAAGTACCCAAGCATAATATGGTATATTAAATTAAAAATTGCGAATTCGTCGAGCGATATTGCGTTTTAGTATCTCAAGCCTTCATTGATAGCACAATATTATTAAAATTTGGTATTATAATAGGCAGATTAGTACAGGTAACAATACTTTACAGCTAATTGCTTAACTTTTAGCTGCCGCAACATTTGCCGACATTTGCCGGGCGGTAGGAAAATGTCAATGGAAAACTGCTGCTCTTAAGCCTATTATCAATTACTGTTATCCAACCAAAAACACAGGGATTGAACATCTATTGTACCGACTATCAGTTAATGCAAACGGAATTTTAGCTGTTCATAGAAATGAGTAAAGTAACGTATTCCCGATTTAACACTATTCTTTGAACTATTTGGTACAAATAAATGTTCCATTGACATTTTGCAGAAGTTCACTAAAATGGCAAAAGATTAAAATCACTTTTGAATGAAAAAAGGATCAAGTTGTAAAATTTAATTTTTAAATTGAAGCATTTCGATGGATCTAGATTTCTGAGATAATATGAGTTAAATAATTTGAGTCATGTTAAATATTTCATAACATTGTAATGGAAATGTTGTGCTTATCTAAATTCAAAACTTGTTCGTCAATAAAAGCAATTACTATTTCAATCGTGCTGTTTATATATTAAAAAGAGATAGAATTATTAATATTTTAACTAAATTCACATTTATCATGTCTATCAGAGAAGATTTGAATATATGGAATCATTAATTAACTTTCATTTGTTTCTTAGCAAGCATCAATCTTTAACAACCAATCTTTGGATTGATCTACTATCTGTTAACAAGATATTGGGAAGGGTGATCTAAATTTGTCGTTGCACCATTATAATGTTATACATCAATGTCACTCTTTTTAAAAAAGAACGCATATGTTATCTGGTCGGTTTGAAATGGCTTCCCAATTGTCTCACAGTTAACTCACATTCGAAATATTGGAAAGAGATAGAATTCAAAAAGGAACGGGTGAATATTATATATCTATTAAAAGGTATATCATCGCTCGATTAAATATGGAAAAAATCAATTTTCCCTTGCTTGCTCTAAACCGAATGAATACTAAGAAGGCAGAACAGTAATGATCCTTTGCTTTTGATAAAATTCATGACTGACGAAAATAACGATTGGCAATTGTATCGTTTTCACCAAATTGGGGATGTTTTAGTGACTTGTGAACGAACTATACATTAAAATGTAATTTCGAAACGTACATCAATGCAAAACATTGAATTTTTTCAATGAAAAAATTGGGTGGTGGATAAGAATTAATATCTCCTTGACTGCATAATCACCTAATTTTATTCGCCACAGCCGCAGTTAGAAACTTGTAATACAAACACTCCTCGATTAATTGCTTCTTCATATATAAATAAAATAGTTTTATTACCCAAATTTTTTATTTATTTTTTAACAGCAATAATCGTAAAATCAGATGGGTCAAATTATTTATTCAATCTCTTGCAAAGCTAGATTATTAAATTGGCTTCTCTTTGATTAAAAATGGATCATTTAATTGGTGACGATGGGTAATATTTCAACAGAACTTATTGCTAATATGCTAATCTTTAGTAAACTTTGAGGCTAGATTAAAAATGGGTTTAATTTTCAATGAGAAAACACGGGAAAAATTTATTCGATAAGTAGTATTGATAGGTGATAAGCAATATATATTTAGAATACCATTTAATATTCCCTATCAACAAAATTTTCTATGCGAATTGGCTGAATATTCGGATCACAGCAACTTTCGGTCAGCCAAGAATAGCTTTTTGAAGCAAACCAGGTGGGTGTATGAATCCATCAACAAAAGAACAGCATTTACTCTGGAAGGTTAATTAAGACTGATATCAAATCATTGGGACCATGGGGCTTTTGCTTGAGAGCACATGAGATCCTGACAAAACGAACTACATCCTCACATACATTTGAGGCATCCATCCTTGGCACTGCTCCATTTGCGAGAGAAGCATACTTAGTAAAACCGGTTTTCACCATTTGCTAATGTATTTCAAGTGCAGACGCCAATCGCTTGGGATGCCAAAGGGAGATGAGTTTACCTCGAACGTGGTTAAATTGAAAAAGTTACTTGGGATAGTGAAAAGGGGTGGATAGTTTATGAGTTCTGTAGGAGGTAAATATGCAGCAACTCCTTTATTCTCATTTTAAACATTAAACGCGCTTTGTCTCCTGAACAAGCACACATTTCGGGAAAGACTTTTTATGCACAGTAGGCTAAAAAACAGGACCTGCTTGAACGGCTTTTGGGATAGAATATCCCATATAGTGCTTAGGATCTGTTACTTTTGCACATTCTCTGATTGATGGTGAAACCTTATGTTATCATTGGCTGCCTGAATCAGAAGTGCTGAAGAAATATAAAACTCGAGATCGGGGCAGACTTTGTCGGAGATTTCAGAGAAATGTGGTTGTAGACGTTTAAAAATGTTAGTAGACATTTTAGTCACCATTTCTCAGAAGAGAGCGATTTTATTTCTGCTGCTAAACTTTCAAATATTATGCAAGAACTTTTCGCACAAACCGTCTTTTGAAATACTTAAAACTTATTTACTCTTGGTACTGTTCAATAAACATAGGCAGCAAATAATGTGCTCTCCTCATATTTTATTAATAAATTAGTCATTAACCAGAGAAAAAACATGGAAATCAAAAGTAGCACGTAATTGCCTTAATTTTATGTTTTCATTCAAAGTCACGCATGGTAACATGTGTACTCTAAGCGTATTAATGATTAATCAATATTATACAATTAGTTTGTAACGTCTTTCTACACTAAGAAACCTTGACTTATACCCAGTAATTTCTATGATAAGTTCTCCTAATTTGAAAAGGCTCTCAGAATTAGCTAAGCTACTGCAAAGCTATGAATGAAACAGACGTATCGTGAGCAAAGCGGTTATTGAAATTATGATCTCAACAAACATGATTAGTAATCGAATACATTGAAATAATTTCAATGAGCATAAATAGCTGACTAACTGCACGCACAGCCGCACCCTCCAGAATGTTCAGGTGAGCAGTTTAATCGTGTTATGATTACGTACCCGGCAGTTTCTACAATTTAGCACATTTGAACGAATAATCAATGACAAATTTTTAATTAATTTTTTTCGTCAAGTAAACTTATATAAAATTAACATACGAGAAAAAAATGTATCACGTCATTTTTAACAAACGAGATCAAGTCCAAATTTTGACACTGGTATGTTAACTTATTGAAGTTTAATTTTCTGGTTGTTTATTTAAACTGAATTGAATTATATTGCACTACACTAAAAATTTACAAAGGCCGTTATTTAAACTTTCAAAAGACAGTACGAAACTATTTTGAGCGTTTTGCCGGTGTTTCAAAATTGCTCAGATAAATCGATTCGTCATAAAAGAATATTAGATAGCGCATAACGAAAATCACTTTAATTCTAATCCAAAAATACAGCCTAATCTCCGCTAATTTAAAATAAAGATCTATAATTTAAGAATGATAAAGTTAGTAGTTAAATTTGATTTAATAATTAGTCAATGAACTTGGTCGGTCATAAGCTAAGCAATAAGTTAGATTGCCAAAACGCATAGCCATCAGTGCTTTTCACATTCAGGTTATACATCATTGCTTATAGTAAATATATATTGATCACCATAGATTTACTAAATGAAGTAACATTACAGTTACTGAGGGAAAACTTTATAACATTTACTGCCATTTAAAACGTCATATTCTTTTGAAAGTCAAAATCCAAAACGACCCTTTTACAGCTTAGAGCTTTTATGCAGATCCAGAAACATTTTCTATGATAAATTAGACACCGTTTAGTTATTTTTTAATTTTGCAAACTCAATTCTTGAAAATCTGTCTAAATATTTTATAATTAGTTTTAATCTTATTTTAGATACGATCTAGCGTTAGAAAGCAACCAAAAATATGAAAATAAATTACGCTAGTACACATTATAACTTGACAAGCTGGCGTAACTGCACTGATACTGGGTCATTAATCAGAAAAAAATGAGAGTCTATAAAATTTTCTTACGGAAGAGATTTAAAACTAGAGCAAATTTTCTCGAAAATTTAATTTAAGTTACATTTTCTCACATGTGATGTAAAATGAAAAGCAAAAAGAAATGGGCAATCTAAATCAGCACTATTAATAAGAATGTTGTGCAAAAATTTGAAAATAAATTGCTAAAAAGTAAACAATTGTTTCTAATAAATGAAAAGCAGACAAAACTTTGTAAGTAAAAAAAACCGATCCGTCTTAGAAGCTCGGAAGTACTTAAAATCCTCTATTAGCTTTGGTTTATCACCTCGTGAGGTGAAACGTGGTAGACAAAGGGAGAACGGGGCTACATGCTGTAATTAAAAGCAAATATATAGCAGTTAAACATAGGGATCACAATAGAACATGTCGATTAATGACTAGGGTAATTGCTCAGTGGCATTAAAGCAATTTCAAAGTAATTCTAAAATGAGCAAAGAGCGTCGAATTGGTCAAAGAACTCAAACTTATATCCAAATAAGCAAAATATGACTTGGAAGCATTGACCGTTCGTCTTCCTTTTCATTATAAATTACCATTCCAGGACAGCAGTAGTGAAAGAAAGTGTGTAACCTTTGATTTTAACCTGATAGTGCAATGTTGTTATTTCAGAGTTTCTATTCTTGGGTGAAAGTTGTGCTCCATTACTTTCTGACAATTTCCAATTTTTGATGGTCTTTTTATCTAATTCAAAATGAACATCAACAAAGGAAATCGTAGCAAGTATAACTACAGGGTGACCTTATAAGTAGCGTAATTAAATTTGGTGTTCTTTGTTAAGACAAATCTAATTTTCATCAGTACCAAAGTAGTTTGAGTCCATTTAAACATATATTTGTAGCTTTGTAGTGTTTCTAAGGCAGAAAAATCAAAAGAGAGCATGCAAATATAAATTCTTTCAATGTACTTTCCTAGAATGTCGATTTTAGAAAATTGCCAAACCCTGGATAGTTTGTTTGTGCTTCAAAAATCGGTTAGAGGAGAAAACAATTTGTAAAAGGATTTATTTTCCAACAAAGTCGAAATTTAATATTTTATGGATAGCGTTTAATACGAATTTCATTTCATTAAAATAAAGCTTTTCGTAAGCAAAATGTTGCTAAATACAACCACCTATGCACAAATCACTCATTTTTGTTGAGATTGCAATATGCACTATGTTGAAGAACATAAGTGGTGCGTGAAATTTCGATGCAAATTGTGTACTTCATAAAAGTTTATTTTAATCTTCTAAAGAGATAAGCCTAGCAATTTGAGAATGTAAGTATTGATTCCATCTAACCGAACTATTAAATTTGAAAATATTTGGCAATTACATGAGAAAATATGCGAAAGAAAAGACGTGAAACACAATCAAATTGGCGCTTATTAAAGGCAGTTTAAATCTGTGCAGTGGGATTTACAATTAAGTGCAAACATTGTAACAACTACAAAAATTTTGCCTAAATGACGTATTTTGTTGAGTTTATGAACTCACTTCAGCCCTACCCTACTGAGGTAATTACTTACTATTGTATAAATTAAACAAAATGTTGAGAAATTAATCCAACTATAACTGAACCTCGACATACTAAAAACATTTTTTTATTACAATTCTGCAATTTTAACTTGATTCTTTTTTTAAATTTTAAATGATAAAAACAAAAGAATTTCAATTATCCCAGAAGTGAATGTCCACTCGAAATTGACGCAATGTTAACAAAAACGACAAAATGCAAAAAAAACTAGAAGGAAGAAAGTGAAAAAAACGATTACCAAAAGGGCTCAATTGCTTGTAAGGGTTTAAGTAAAGAAAGTACCGCAAGGGATTTAGCAAATGAATAATAAATATAGAATTTCCGTATCATTAACATATTAGTAGAGCCGCTGCTCTTTTCATTTCATGCGTTCCATTTAAATACTATTACTCACGAGCTGACAAAATTAGTTGGCAAATACTCCTTCCAAAAACAAAATTTTTATCCATTTAATTCTATTTTCCTATCTGATTGAAGTGAAGGTAAATGACATTATTTTAGCAACAGATATTTAGACCCTTGACAAAATTGTTCTGAAAGTTTATATAAAATTGCGTTAAATGTAGGACATATGCATGTGTTTATTCTAAAGCAAATCTTTGCTAACAGTTATCATTTTGCACGATTGTGTTTGAAAATCTATTACTTTTAATCCACATGGGTAAGCATAAAAGTTTGCCCCTCTTATTCTTTCTTACATGGCTTCAATCTTTTCGTGCTATGTCTGCGATATAGATGAGTGGTTTTGATATCTGCGTTTTTGTTATTGAAACTCGAGTATCGACTTTTGGTCATTTGCTAATATATCGACTTTATTCTCGAACATCAGGCCCTTGAACGACTGATAACTACTTTTCCAACAATTATATTTTGATTTCGCTTTCCCAATTGAGATTATTGGCTAACTGCTTATAAGGCTATTATCTTCCCCATGTTCTTACGCTAAAATTATTTTTGCCAATCCTGATTAAATCTATCTTATTGCAAATGATTGCCAAAAGTTAAGTTAAGCCATAAATGAGTTAATTATTGCCAACCAAAAGCAACTGGATTGATTTAAAATACAATAATCTATGCATTTTCTTACTTGAGATTTCATTTATTAAGCCCTGACTTTTTAGCGAATTAAACAACCATATATTATAAATTGTATTAAAATTGATATGTAGGTGTGGGAAGCAACTCTAATCATTTAAAGAGAGAATAAAGAAGAGGTGATTAAAAGGGTTCTGAGAACAGAATCGAGGTCAAGAAGAGACGTAATTCATTTAATTTTGGAATTTTGTAATATTTAATATCTGAGTTGTCCATTTTCAGAAATTCAAAGTTCACGGTGTCAACCTCGTATTGAAAGATACTAATTAGTCATTATAACCAGTAATTTTTATATCATAATTTATGGTTTATTACAAAAAAACGGACAGGTAAGTCAAAAACCATTTTATAGCTGAGAGCGTTTCTCTTTATGCCAGCCAGGAAATGTATTTATCGGTTCATTGACTTCCCCGTTAAATGTATTTGCTCATGACTGTTTACCACCCAGCAACAGGACTCACCATAGCAAACGTAAATATTTTTTATTTCCCTTCTTGTCAACAAAATTATCCATTCGTCCGAATGCCTAGCATAACTCAAATCCCTCATCAAGTATTAAGGATTTATATATAAGTTGTGAATGAATACATAATTTGGGTTTTAGTTTTGAAAATGGGAAATTTGTCAGCAATTCATTGGCATGAGAAATCACAAAGGTGAATCAAATTGCCTCCCCAAAATAATAATAGACTAACTAATCGAATGATTCGATTGGCATTAAAGTCAAATGCATTTCAAAGGATCAATAATGTGATTGTATTTTCTAATTGTATGCTTAAATATTATTGCTCTCAAAGACTATTTAAATATAAATAACTCAGTTTAGTAATAATTGCTTTAAATTTGCGCTATAGATAAAATTCCTTAGGTGTTAAGTGTGGTGAATGTTATGCATAAAAGTACAATAATAAATGTCACAGATAAAGATATTCTTCGCTCAAAACGTAAATTTTGATTTACTATTTGGCGGATTGAACTAAAGAACAATTTTTAAAGCATTTATTTAGTACCGTTTTCGTTATACTATCAAGAAATGAATTTTCGAAATTCTGTCGGGGCATTTTTATTCTTGCTAACGTTTTTTGTCTTTCGAACGATAAGCTCCATCACTGCCCCTTTTATTACTATCTGTGATCATTTTTTTCTGCAATTATTCACGACTTTTTTAGTTTAATCTAGAAATTGGAAAACGTGTTTAGACGTCATTTACTAACCTATTTCGATTTAAACATACCTTCTCTGTGACTTAATCTAACTATCAAGCACGTTTGCTTGTCATTCTTCAATCAAGATTTTCTACGATGAAGAATGATCCTTTAATCTAATTGTTGTTTTATGACAACTAATACTAAAGATAGTCAAATCTTGTTTGAGAAATATTTGAACATGCACTAATTTTTAAAAAGCGCAGTATGTATGAGGTATTAATCAGCAAAACTAATCAGAAAAATGAATACTCATCCGAGTACCTTTGTTAAAGGGAAGGATTGATGACATTATGTTAAATGTGCTGTACTAGTTCTGTCACTTTCTCTTCAATAACTAAGGAGAATTTCATGCTTTTGAGTTGAAACATTTGTTCATTCTATTTAAAAGCATCAAAATGCACATTTTTATTAACTGCTATCCAAAAAATGCCAGTTCGGAACATTAATTTTCTAGCGTTATCTTTCTCTAATAAAACAATCGCCTATTTGAATATTCAAGCCCATTGAGGTGTTAAGCAAAACTTGTTGGATAGACCGCTCTTATTACAACTTATATTTTTTTATCATATTTAAATTGTAAATTTATTATCCATTTAAGTAATTCTTTTTTCAATAATATTGGCGTAATACTTTCATTTGCTTTATGGTTGACGAAGCATATTTTTCCCAAAAAGAAGATAATAAATATATAATCAAGCAACTTTCAATTTCCGGTAATTCGTTGCACAGGCACCTTTATCTGGAAAGCAAGACATGATTCTAATCGCACAATCAAATTTTATACTTAAAAAATAAATAAAAATTAATTTTGCAAGTAAAATATTCGCTTCAATTAGTAGGGTATTTATTTTATACTCATGTGATCTTTTTCGGTTTCTTCTAAAATTCGAAAATAATTACGAAAATTTTACTTTTGCCATTATTCACTTTAAAATGTTTTCCTCATTTTTTTAAGTTTAGATATGCTTTTATGTTTTTCATTTAAATTGACTTAGAATATCCAGTAAATTAACATTTTAAAGTACCGTATTATTTACGGCAGGTACGGAGATCTCAGTACTAGAATGCAGAAACAATCGATCAACTCAGCTGATCCATACGAATTAGAGCTTGATTAAATTTGCGAATTAAGCTTAAAGTAATAATAGAAATCTAATGTTTAAGATATCTTTCTAAGTGAAAAGATTTTCTCTTCTTGGTGTAATTTTTCTATTTTTGATCGATGCCATCTGCTGCAACCTATCTCAAATTTCTATTGTTTTTAACAACGGAATTATTTACCCTAACAAAACTGCACACCTGCACTAACTTAGGATTTATTTCAGAGCACGTTACGTTTCACAGCTCATAATATTCTACCACGTTAAAACTAAGAATCCTACTTTTCAATTCAAAAATCGCCTGACAGACAAAGTAGTTTTGAAGGTTACAGTTATCAAATTTAATGCGATCTTGCGGCCTTGAAAAGAGTCCTCCTAGTTAATTTCATGCAGTCACAAATTCTGCCTTTTTATGGACACATTTCTAGAATAAATTACCTTTTCTGCGTATTACGTTCATTCATGGTCATTTTCATAAGGTGTACATGTAAGCGGATTTTTTCCTTTTTGACCGACGGCGCGCATAAAATGTGAGTGGATTTTTTTCACAGCTTTAATTAATTTAATTAAAATTTTGAGTTAACATGTTAAAATGCGTTCTGGCTTGAGTGTTAGTTTTTGCAGACTGAAATATACTGTCTACATAAATAATGTTAGTGTTGGTATTAAATTTGTAAGTTTAATATGGAAATGTGTTGTTTTAATTATTAAAAGTATCAAATGTGGATGAGTGCAAATGTGTTTACATCAGACTATAGTAAAATCACCATATCCTGAGTAGTAATTTGTCATTTGTAGGCTGCTAAAATCTTCCAAACAAGGGAGTAATTTTTATTGGAAAGAAGTTATCAAGTTATTTGAAGACTATAGTGTTGATGTCCATTGCAGGAGATTTTACCTCAGCAGTTCATATTTATACCTTTAGTTATAATTTTTACGACCTTATTAGGAAAACAAAAACAAATATAAACGATTCAAATGAAGTTTAATAGCCATGGATCATTCACAATCGTCAAAAGGTTTAACTCAAAATTGCAGGAATAGGGACCCATTACATTATAAATCAACAAGCGTAGAAATGAACTGAATAAATTTTTTATTTCAATGTTTCCAATCTGATTCCCATCGACTCGTGTCCAAATCGCCGTATTCTTATCAACTGACGGCGCAGCAATTCTTATGGTAGCAGTTTCTCAATAAAAATGCTCCAACCGCATTCTAATTTTCCTGAAGTTTATCCAATCTAAAACTTTATCCTCTGTCAAATGTCGTCAACTTTTGTGGTAAAGATAACACAGTTTTAGCCAGTAAAAATCAGTTATTATACAAACATATTGATTTCCCACTTTTTTGTCCTGTCGACCGCATGTTGATCAAAGTTAGCTGAATGTGCTAATGATCTGGGCCAATGTCCCCTTCATGATCATTCGTAATCATAGACCCCTGATGCTTTGTCTGTATTCTGTCAGAAGCTGTCATGTCGAAAACGCTAATATTGACTCTGCTACTACGGAATCGTGGAAATGTGTCAACACATCGCACTGCATCAAAGCTTACCCAGGTACGAGGAATCACGTTGACTGTTCCCTTTGTTAAAAGTTACTGCTTTAAGGCAAAGTGATTAGGGGTTATTCTAAAAGTTCCTGAACGTGCTGTGACAAATACTTTTCATATCTTCACGTCTTCAATCGAAATTTGATACTTTTTCTTTCTTAAACAATGGAATCTATTTCCATCAACAAGTCGAATCTTATTAACTGCTATGGGATGAATAAATTTAACGCAATGAAACACAATTTAATCATTTTTATGCTTCGAATTCTCCAAATTTCACAAACCCGATTTTATATTAGAATCTTTGGGTCCGAAATCGCGTATTTGAACCGATAATGAAAAGTAACTTAACTGTTCATTTTTTTATTTTTTTCAATTATTTTGTCATTTACTTGAATTATTTTACATGGGTTTCTCTTTCTACCGCTTTCCGCCTATAAAGGTTTTAAATTTATCATTACTGTTAAGGTGGCAAGAAAACCCGTAAACATATTTAAATGATTCACACAGGTTTAAATTCACTCGGATCTTGGAAAGCTATTGTACATACTGTTTTCAGAGTAAACGAGTAAATTTAAGATGCCCTCACAATACTTTTATATTATGTAGATTAGAGAAGGATTGTTGTGTTTCCACTGTTCTCAAAACTTGTATTTTCACAAAACTATACTGAACTGTAGTTGGAATAATAATTTTGGTAGAAGTAAACAGTGAATCAAATGGTTAAAATCACTGAAACATGAGGGCACATAATTTGAAAGAAGTCACAGTTTCTTTTTATTTAGCGTCACTAAACCTGATTGAAAGTATAAACACTATGATATTATTTCATTTCATTTAACTTAGGAATTTGTCAAAATGCACTACAAATGACAATGAATAGATTATTTGCTTCTTGTTTTTTACACTAATTTTTTAAATATGATTCCCAGTTCATTCAAATGATATTTTAATTTGATACTTTACGTCCAACTGCTGCCAAGAAAATCATTCCAAGCGTACAGTTTTGCTTGTTACACAAATATTTCCCCACCAAACAATTAATCCTTAGTTGCATCTTAAAGATGATTCATCCGCATTTTCATCTTCTAATGTTTTGATTTAATTATTCTCCTGCTTTGCATATGATATAAAGACACGACAAAGGTAACAGCAATAAATATTTCTACGTTTTATGGTTGTAACGTTAACTGTTAAATAACCCTCTCACTGCACAGAAAGATGGTTGAGCGGAGAAGCATAGTGAGCGTGGAGAAACGAGATGTGCCAAAGTGTTGGATTATTTTCTATTCTCTTATTTTATTTGACGACCTAGCGATACAGCATTAATATTGCAACTAATTATTAATCAAACCACTGTCGGTCATATCATTTAAGTTTCAACATTTCTTTAAGGTGTTATAGATATAAGAAAGCATTAAAATCTCAACCTATGTAAAAGTTAAATGGGACTCATTTAATGTCTTTAAATGTGTGAGAATACTAGAACTGAGTGGAGATTTCTCAATCATCATTGAAAGTACAAGATATCAACTGATTAAAGTGACTATATTTAAAGAATATTAGTGAGCAGGTTGACAAAATGGAAGACTAGATACTTTAAATAAGATAAAGCATATGATATTCCGATATTTCTAAATGCTTCTTGGAACTTCCATTTTTCATGATACACAGAATGTTTTGGCCATTTTCAGAACTTCGAAAAAATTTGCCACTTTTGGCAACAAAGTGCATTGTAATAATTTTTTTCGATTTCTTGAAAAAAAACATTCCTGCCACTTAATGGGAAACTTTCATTATTATTTATGGCAAAGCAGAAATTCTCATTTTAATCGTGGTGAGGTTCTAAATAAAGTTGGCGGTGGAAACGATTTGAGCAATGTCAGGGATTTTTACAGAAACATGTATACTGCACCGAGCTGCCTGCACTATAGTTTACTTTTATATTGCTTTAAATATATTTCCTTTTATTATTACATTGAAATTCCCAGTGATTTTTTCTCAAGTAATTTTGAAAACACCCCCCTTTTGCGTTGCAACTAAGGAAGAAATTCTTCGGTTTGTGAAATTTCTACTTTTTTCGGTGATGATCTGTTTGTTAGTGTCTTGCCATTTCAAATGCGTTTGCAAAATTTCGATGTCCATTCACACAATTTTGTTAATTCTCACACATTTCATTTATTCAGTTAGTCTTTCCATTAGCTCGGAAAACATTTCTTATTTGAATTCCACTTCAGAAACGCATTCTTATTTCAAATGAACCATCTGCTTTATATATGCATTGAAACGTCTATGTCAGCTTTTTGAGAAACTTAAATTTTTCCTAATAAAGTTAAATAGGACTTTTGGAAAATTTTTATGGTATTATCATCATTTTAGGCAGACCTACTCAGTAGAGCGACTTACGTTTCTACAACTATTCCCTTAGGTTACCCAGAGTGCCTTCCCATTTTCACTTAAGTATATTTATTTTGTTATATTGGCTCCACCGCTTTTAACGAGCTGTTTCTTAAATGGCTCTTAATTTGTGACTATACTGATTGCAATAGACTGTAGTAGACAAGGAACGAAGACGAGCATGTATCGAAAAATTAGAGTTCAAACTTAGAGTTCAACTAAGTACCACTAGCTACATTTTAATCTTCCTAGCTTAAAACCATATCCCATCCTGGGTTAGCTCTTAACCAACCACGAGAAAATCAATATGCATTTTGGAGCTCACTCGATAAATTTTGTTCAAATATCCGCAGATATGGATTTTCATACATAAAGTTCCAGGTTTCCTATCCGTTTTTCTCTTGCACCTTTTAATGTCAAATTTGTCCTGTTTTAATATGCATCAAACTAGATCCTGTGAAACTTCAGTTTTGGAATTTCATTTCCTTGGAACTTTCATCAACTTTTCTAAATACATGTCAAAGTGCAATGGTAAAGAACGTGAAACGCTTTTTGGGTCCTTATCTGACAATCACCTTCTTAGATAATACTAAACTTTAGCTTTTTCCTGATATTTTGAGACCCGTAGTAGCTGACTGTTTTTCAGATCCGCCTCAGTTTACAGTATCTTATTAAATTTGTGTAGATTGTAAATGAATTAAAGGTCTTTCCTTTATTAACAAAGATAAGTACTGTCACACACGGATGACTCATAGCTTCCTGTTTCACTGTTCTTACAATAGTGATTGCGTATTTGTAGATACTCCGGCAAGAAATTCATCTCATTTGCTTGTAAATTAAGCCCTCAGTGACGATTTGCGCAAAATATTTACTATGTCTATAGTGTTGGTAGTTAAGTGGGTTAGTTCTTACTCCAATACATTTGTAAATGATTGTTAGTTTCGCATATACCAGGGATCGAATTTTTGAGATCCTGTCATTTCATCAATCGTATATAGCCAATTATGTTCTGCTTCACTAAATAGGTTCAGATTGTAAAAAATTAGCTCCAGATTTTTTGATTGTTCACTTTCATGCTTGATCTCTTACAATTTCTCTTGAGTTAAGTTCGTACCCCTAGAAATTTTGAAAATATTTATACTCACTTCAGATTGTGCTGGCAAGGAATATAACGTTCCGATTTATATTCATACAATGAGCTGTGACCAGCATCAGATTTATTTCAATTGAAATTAGACTATGATCAAGATGCTGTCATAAGAATTCCTCCAATAAATTTTTGGCTTTTCTGAGTTACTATTCAACAATCCTGAATGTTTTGCCACCCCGTGTACTTCTTTGCATTTGATAAAAAAATTTTCATGTTATTTCAACACCTTTTTTAAGGTATACACAAGTTCCCTGTAGAAAGGTCAATAAACAGCATTATTTTCTAGGCTCTTCCCCGTAATATAGAAAACAAATTAACCTTTAGCCATTTCTTTCCATTGTGAATACTGTCTACAGGCTGTATCCACAGTCTTTGCAGCAGCATTTATCGTAGCATTACATTTCAAGCCATTTCAAACCAAGGTCACATTTCATGCATATTTTAGTTAATAATATTTGTGCTATGACATGAGGTCCATTATCTTTTTATTTTGTCTCCGAATTCTTCTCTGATTTATATGTGTTTAAATTTCTCATTGTAACTAGCAAACCGGAGATTTGGGGTAGACAAACGATGATCAGAACTTATATCTTCTCTAATTACTTGTATACTGAGATATTTAACTCCTCTTTCTCGTTAAGCAAACTTGGAACCAAGGGCAGTACTATTGCCTCTTCTTGAGTGATACTATGTGCGCCGTTGTTTATGGGATTTTATGGCTAAGATTTTACAGCATAGAGATTGCCTCATTCACAAAGAAATAATAGGGACATTTATTTTCCGTAATTTCTACTGAGTCTATGATTTATGCAAGCACATTGACCAATTTAGTAGTAAAAGTCATCCATTATGTCGACATTTACGCATTTGTACTCTGAGTCTCGCAAAGCAGCAACCAGTTGGTAATAGAATGGTTCAATCTCTATAGACTTACATTAGTAATCAGTTGCCATTAGGAGCTCCTAGTACAAAGGGATATTAATTGCCAGCATTAATTTCACCTGACCTTAAAGAAATAGGTTTGAATTCTTGAACTTAAAGAGAGATTCATCCATGGGAATTGTTGTGGAGTTACATTATATTCGGTTTATCAATAGTAAAGTCCGAGACGGCGTCAAATTGTGATTTTGTTAGTTATTTTGGTTTCTATAAGAAAAAAATGGATTTTTCTTGCACACCGTTGATTCATATTAGATAAGAGTCTCAGTTTGCAGTGACAAGGCCTGACATTTAGAAGTCCAAGCTTTAGTAACCGTACCTTTGAATCTTGACGAGGGCTCTTGAGCTTAAAGTTTATTCTTTAGAATTTTTGTAAGATCACACGCTTTCTACATATTTTAGCACAAATGAATGGAAAAATGTTTCGATTGTTTATTTATTTTTTAAGTTATTTAGACAGTTAGAGCAAAGGCGTGAAATATTCTTAACATTTTGTACAAATGCGTTATTTGGATTTATTTTAACTGCGAAAATTTTGTGGAGAATTTATCTAACCTTCTCTCCTAAATTTAGAAAACTTAAAGAAAATAAATTTAATTTCTTCTAGTACGGTTAAAAGCTATCTCATTTTTCGTCCTTTACTCTTGGAGCTCCAATTTATCCAATTTTTTCCCTTGCTGGGATGAAGAGGACTTCTCAAGCTCAAGGAAAATAGAATTCGTTTAGTATGCCTAAGGTTGATTTGAATGTATATTTATGTGAAGTGGACCGAAATAGTTAAGTAGTTAACTGTTTTAGGTAGGAAATTATTATTATTTTAGTTTCTTTGTTGAACCTTACTGTTATTTAAAGCATTCATAGGCATAAAAGATGATTATTTTTTAACTAAATTACTTATACTCAATTCAATAATTAAGTTAGAAACTACCGTGCAATAGTGACTTATGCATTTTTTCCTGTTTGGTATTGAAATCAGGTAAAAAGGTAAGGTGTGCATGAATTTCCAAATGTTCTCCCACTCTTAGGCAGCCAATTTCCACTTCAAATAACCAAGTTATTAAAAAAGAATACTCGCCATTCTGAATAACTTTCATTAGCTGATTTGTATAAAATATCTTAAACTTAGGCAATCACAAATTTAACTTGTCGGATTTACCATGAATAAAAATTAAATATTCCGGCACAAAGCTACTTCATCATAAACACATTTTTTTAGAAAGAGACTACGTCCAGCAACTTTATAAATTAACCTAAATAAAGTTAATCACAGGTAGTTAAATAGTATTTATTAATAATTATCATTCCAAGAGTTTCTGGCAATAGTGCTTGCACAGAAGTTTTTTAGCTAAGTGAAAAAACTTAAAAAACTGACTCATTATTCTAGTTTTTCTTTTTACTTTGTAGTCACAAGCGATAAATGGAAAAACCAATTAATATATATGAAGATACAAGAGAAATAAATTTAGCACGTCAAACGCATATTTGATAATCAATTAAGTTGAAGATAATGAACATTATTAAGCAAGTAAGAGCTAAGTATGAAATATAAATTCTCCTATAGAACAAGTCATTGAAATAAATGGCAAGTTTCCTAGGTATTTATTCTTTGTTTTACGCTTCAAGGCGTGTTCTTTGGAGAATATATTTACATAAATTGTAAAGCCTAAATGAAAGCCCGTTTATTTTAAGATCATTTTACTTCATTTATTAAATATTATAAAATGCTGCGTAATATAAAACCATCCATTCTATCAACTCT
Source organism: Hymenolepis microstoma (assembly GCA_000469805.3). Classification (NCBI taxonomy): domain Eukaryota; kingdom Metazoa; phylum Platyhelminthes; class Cestoda; order Cyclophyllidea; family Hymenolepididae; genus Hymenolepis; species Hymenolepis microstoma. Next base: position 12,725,178 of record LR215995.1, on the reverse strand, counting down.
AATTTTTGTCTTGATTTAAGAGTCATTAATTTGTCACAGTCGTTTTGGCTACAATTATGATTAATACCCACATTAGTATAGTTAAATACAATTTTAATTATTAAAAGAATTATTATTATTATTATTAAAAGAAAAACCAGATAGCAGAGTAGCGGAAAGTTCAATGAATGGCAAAACAGATCGGACCATTTAGTTCCTCATAGTTGGCAAAATCTTAACTAATACCGTTTTCAGCATTTAAGGGTAGATATCAGAAATCAGCATAAACACATGACATCCCTCTCAGGGATAGATGCCATAAAACCGCAAAATATTACGGTTTGAGTAAACTTAGGCTACATAATAAGAGATGTGTCCTTTACGCTCTCTACAAGTCAAGAAAGCGCTATTCTGTCTAGTATACTTTTCATCCAGCTATGACGTCTTCCAGAATCAGATTGTCCGTACTTTAGTAGAGTATTTCACTTTGTTCAGATGCGTTTTGCAATTGCCATGCATATTATGAGGCTCTTTCGTGAGAACCTGATCTCTGCGATACCTGTGTAACTGGCAATAGAGGAAACCATTATGTAAGCAGGTTTTGTGGTACTGGGTGAAATATGAATTCAATTGTGGTGACAAATTCAGAGTTACCATTATGGAGTACTACAACACTATTTTCTGCAGAAAATTTTAATGGCTGTTGCGACTCATCCTGACAAAAGTTATTCACTTCCGTGAATCAGCCATCCAGTCTCCTTTACGAAAATAAAATACGAATATCAGTTCATAAAATTTACTCCAAACAGCTTGGATATTTATAAGTAATTTTTTAATTATTTTAATTGCTGATATTACAATAGGGATTAAATTCCAGTAACATTAAATGAATACTTTTTCAATATATAAAGTTTTTAAAATTTCTTGATAATACTGTAAAAGAAGGCACACTGTTAAACTTTTGTTCAGAATTAATAATACATTCAATAATTAGATTTTTTGATACTAAGTTCAAATAAAAGATTACTTGAATTTGCAATTTGAAAAATTAATGCTTGCCTTTTAGTTAAATAAAACCTAAGTAATGCAATAATCCAACATTTTCGGCAAGATTTTTAAAAATGGCATTTTTATTTTCTCATAAAACAGGAGTAACTTGAAATTTTCTATAAAAAATTAAAATTTTCACTGAAATATAATCATTTTGAATACTATGAAGGTGGCCAATTTCACTGGATAAAAATGACAACTCATATTTCACGCTTGAAAGCGGCTGTACATTAACGTGACAGTGTGTGTGCTTTGGTTCAATGAATTTCTATTTACGTTCTGAGCACTTGGCTGGTTACTGTTTGTTTTGGTACTCTCAGTTGACAATTCATTGGCCATAGGCAGATACGTTCACGACCCGATTATATTCTATTTATTTTGTAATTGAAATTTGGCAAATAAAATCTCAACATTTTTTAGCTAAATATAAAAGAGGATATCTATTAAAATAGTTTAAATAAGAGTTCAACCATTCTTCAATTATTTTAAACTGTTGTGAGATCTGAGTTTATTCGTACAATGAAATGTTGTCGCCATTACCAAGTAGGTGGTTTAAGTGTAAATATTAAGGAACAAAAATACTTTTATAAAAGAATAAAAACCTGAAAGTTAAAAATCTGTGAAAAAATAAAGAAAAACTATCAGCATAGAAGCTAATATACAAAATCCCTCGCAACAGTAAATTTTGTCTTGTTTCACTATAGGCATCTTTAAACTCATGATGTTTAAGTTTAAATAGATGCAGCGTAAAATTCAATAAAGTATTCAAACCCTGACGACATTAGGGTTGGACACCCAACGTATTTCCTTCAAAGGCGAAAGAGTTTGGGGTGACCACTTACCCTCTACTTTAATCTATGAGTATTGTTGATCCTAAGACGTATTTAAGGAGATTAATTAGATTTAACTCATCAACAAAACAAAACTACTTATTCCACAAAATTGAATTCGTTTGATCCTGGATGAAAGATCCGCTCTCTTTGTCATCTAATTTAGGGCCATTCACCTTTACTCCATCGTCTTTTCCTTTTTAATATCTTGATGCTACTGACAATCTTTCCTTTCCAACTTCTTCATTTATAATGCTTTCGGTTAACCAGTTTTAGTAGCTTCCAAAAGTAAAAACTGCAATAGATTAACTAAATCAAAAAGTGATTAAATCAATGATAAAACTATTTGTTACGATCATGATTTGCATTATAGAAAAGGAGTAAATCATCCTGTCCGGTAAACTATTAACAAATATCATACATATTGACACTAATTTTTGAAATGTCTTTTATTAATAGTTTTAAAGTACTTACTTTCTATCTAGAGTTTTGGTGTTTGATCATTACTTTTATATAGCATTAGTAATATGATGAATTTTAATTTTATTTAATATATATTTCCGTAAAACTTATTTTCATTACTATTTAAAAAAATGTGACTTGAAAGGTTGCTTTTTCATTTAAGAGCTATTAAAATTACCAGGTCAATTTTTACACAAACGAAAGTTCAAACATTGTTCAGGTGTACAATGAAATTTTACTTAGCTTAATTAATTCCCGTCTTTTTAAGAGAAAATTTTATTCTTATAAAAACTACTCAATCCCTGGATTACTTTTAGCCAGCCCTTAAAAACTTTTAAAAATTTAAAATATTGATCATACCTTGTTTATCATAACTTAGATTTAATTCTATGATAAACGGCATATTTATACTGTGAATCCACTCATATCTATAATTTTTAGAGCAATAAGTACGGTTGGATCTGGAAGTAAGTTAAGTGGTTTTTTTAACTCAAGATTGGTTATTATATGTTTCCACAACAGTAGAATTGTATTTGATATTCATTTAGTTGAAAAAAGTATTTTTTAATCATTTTCTTCTTCAAGTTTGCAATTTGGATCATTTTAACATTACTTAAGATAACTAAACCATAATTTCGAATCCTTCTGAAATAAATTTAATATCGCTTACACTATGGCAGAGAGATTTCCTCTTAGTCACTTTTCATATTTTTGCTTCCTTCAAATATATCATAGATTTGACTTCAAAAGCACATAGATCCTATGTTACTTATTATATAAGTAGGTGATACACACTGCAGTTAATATAAAAGGGCAGTATTGGTTAGACTAAGAGTTTCATTTAAACTACATTGAAATTGCTTAATGCTGCCTCAAATCATGTCACATTTATTAAATAGATTTTGTTTGATCTTAAATCAAAATATTCTTGTGTTACCTTTGCACTATTAGTTAGCTAAAGTGAATGATGAGGAATGTAATTAAGGCCTTTTTCATATGCGAGCTCATTTACACCACCAGCCCCACAGGATAACTATTACGGATTTATTTGAGTAGGGTTTGAAGGTGGCTAGTTAACTAACATAATGTTGAATTTTAAGCTAACATTGATACGCATCGTATAAACTGACCACAAGCTTGTGGACTCCAAAAGCTGGTGCGTTAGTCGAAATATTATTGCAGATAGATTCATGTGACTATAATTAAAGTATTACACAACTTAATGCAAGTAAATATCGCAAAATTGAGCGTATTAGGCATAACGCACACACTGTTAATTTTATTAATAATACTCATTACTTATTAATGCAAAAATGGCATTTTTTCCTTTGTTAAAATAATTTTAAACATCAGCGATAGAATGGGCATTCGTTTCAGTACTGCCTGAATTGTTAGTCAATCACCGGTAAAAAAATTAAAAATAAGCTCTTTTATTGTTTTCCCATCGTATTGGCTTTATGTGACTTTGACTTTTTTGTGCTTAGATAGGATGGTTTGTAAATGGTGATTTAATTTATTTCAATTTTAGCAATAACATTACGATTATTATACACTCTAATAATATCAGCATTACAATATAACAATTTAGTGACAAATAAGAATAAATTTGTAAAATCAAATTTGTATATCCGCTCGATATAGAATGACTGATGGAATAATTTTGTACTGTATATTATAAAGGTAAGTGCAAAGTTGGTCTCCGTATTATTTAAATGTTTAATGCAATCTTTCAATATTACGAAATAAACTATCCTTTAAATCACATTGACTCCCACTGCTTCAAATTGTATATGTGGGTGGCATAGTTAATGTTTCGTGACAGATATAACTTATTATCTAAGGGAAATATTTTCTGTAAAAATGATACGATTTTCATTAAATTTTTAGTATTAATGGTGGAAAGATCTGCGAGTTAGTCATCAGCTATATTGCTGAAGTTGGGAATTGCAGCTCATATGAATATAATTCCCATAATCAATTAGCTTCATTCGCAGCGTTTGTGGCTTTAATTATTTTAAAAACTTTATTGTACATTTGTAGACGGAAGTCACATTAATAACTAAAAATATTTGTGCATCTTAAATATATTTTTTTAATAATGAGATATGCAATACGCAACAAAATAAATTCAATTATTAATAACGAAAAAAGGGGAACAGTATTTCAATTAATCGTTTTAATAAAAAAAACTCGACGAATAATCTTGCGGTAAAATTACGAAATGAATGCAATATCATGGGATTTAAAAATAAATCTGACCAGCTTGTAGTGTCTACTGCGTAAGTGGCCGCAATTAACATCCTTTTCAATAATAAACATTTTGGCTCATATTAGTGAAATTTGTAGAAAATTGTGATGAAAAAAGTTGTTCTTGAAAGTTTAAAATTCAATATTATTATTACCGATGAACATATTGTACTGAACAGGTATAAAAAAATGCATTAATTCACACAAGTTCCCAAGGACATGTAATAAATGCGATCATTTTGAAAATCTGTCTGTTAAATGTGCTGTTTATCACAAAAAATGAATAAAAGTAAAATTTCAAAACTCTGACTTAACCCCTTTCTACCCTTCACTAGGACATTTTGCTGCTTTTGAGTCGCGCCCATTTTGGTATTTAAAGTATCCATATAAGATAAGACTTTTCACCTACGGACATGGACACAGCTTACGATTTTGAGATTTTGAATAAAAAAACAGATAAAGAGGAGAGGATCGAGAAAAATTCATTAGTTGCGTAACGGTTCATGTAATATCGGTTCCAGAATTCAAAGTTCATGATTTTCCTTTTGTCTGAAATAAAGTTCTTCTGTCATTTTTAATTGAATTTTTAGTTTAGCCAAGTTTATCGATCTTGGCTTTACAATATGTTGCTTCTAATCCTTGAGAAGGCTAAATGATCTTTGATAGTGCTCAATGCCTCATGGTCTTGACTTTAAAAAAATGGGTCTGATCGTTGATTATGTAATTAAATTTTGCAAAATTTAGTAACAAAAAAGGCATGATTTGGATTCTACTCTAATAACTTATTCCGAGAATGCTGCGCAAATAACAAGTATTTCGTATAAAATTTTTAAAACTCATTGAAACGTAAATACTTATGTATAAAATGGAAAAGAATGGTCATTTTGAATATTTAGCAATATGGTATCTATGAAGAAAATTCTACAATTTAACATTTTTCTGTGAAAATGACGAGTTGAAATTTCACTCATGCACTCCATTAAGTTGGCAATTTTTTTATTATAATCATTACCATCAAAATCCCACAGTATTAAATTAACCGTTGTGGTAGAAATTAGAGATTAATCAAAATGCCGCTAAAATAATATGAATTAATTTTAAAATGATACCTCATTTTTTATGCTTAAACGATTGTAAAAAACTAAATTCAAATTTTACCATTTAAATATAAATTATGAAATAGCATCGCTCCATAAGTAACATTTGAAGTGAAATCCGGGTTAACAATAGTTCAATTATGAAACATGCCCCCTGCATAATTGCCTTCGTTTAGTTAAACCGATATTAATTTATAACATATATATATAATTTACTTTCTGAAAGGTATCCGAACAATCAGTATTTTTTAAAAATAATTAATGGTACTGAGCATAAGTTGGACACCAGTTAAACTTACATTCTTTTGCTAACAGCTCTTTTAAAGTTTATTTCACTAGAAGTAAACTTTCAGATAAGGGCTAAGAGAGACGTTAGTTGACTTAACTCCCTTCTTGCATTCCTTCGACAATTAATAAATTAAATTGAAAGAAGGTTTAATAAGGTTTATTTAAGCAAACCTTGTTTCTGTTCATTAAACAGAAATCTAACTCCTACCTCTTATACTCTATTACATTAACGTAGGAAGTCCTTTTGATGTAATTTTTATTTTGCTACAAAATAATTATGCCAAATTTGCACTATTTACCTAATATGGTAAGATAATATGACAAATTATTAGATTTATGCATGATTTCACTTACTTCTAAAGTACCACTCAATCTTTTTGAGGAAATGATATTACTGTTTCGAGGCCTTATATTTATTTTGCACTAGGCATTTGTGATGTGTTTTATAGGCAATTTATCTATGTTCTGCAGGAACATGAGTTAGAAACTTCTTGTTCTGCTAATTATGATATTCTCTACTACCGTTCACAAAATTTTTCTTGGCAAGGTGCTTTTGGTACCAAAAGATTCGAAAAATACACATTTTCCAAAAATTCCTTAGAAGCAAAACTGAAAAAGTGATATTCTTTCATATCTCTAGAAGCCAACTTAAAATTTTGAATATCATTGGAATTTCTCCGGTTTCAGGATTCGAATAAAAGTCAAATTTTAGACATTTTTATTCAATATTTCTTTTCTTGGAGCTGGATTTTGCTTATTTTCCTAGCAGTGCACACATTGCTTTGGTTTAGGACTTTATCCTGCATTTCAACGTTATTTTAAATGAATTGGTACTTAGAGAGATATTCAACAATTTTTAAGTGGAAATTCGAAATGTTGCCCAATTTTGACGAAAACAATTGGAGTTTTTGGTAAAGAAAAAAATGCATGACAGATGGGTCAGATGTGAATCAGGTGAAGTTTAGTGGCCCAGATATATCCTTCACAAAATTCAGGAATTGTTAAAAGAATTCGCTTGCATTTCTCATAATAAATAAAACTTATTTGAAAGTCGGTTTGTTGTGATCAATTATCTACAAAAGATCCCTAATAAAATATTCAATGCGCACAAAGGAAATACTGTTAAATCGTCCAACGTGAATTTTATCATTAAATAGCTATCTTCAAAGGAGCAAAAGGTAAACTTTTGCCACAAATATCAAGACATTTTGATATATAATTGCACATTTAAATTTTTGTATTGATTAGGTCATAGTCATTCTCCAATTAAATGTATGAATATCATAATAAAAAAGAAAAAAACCGAAACTTGTCTATGTAGCCAATTAACAACTTTAAGGCACTAAATGCGCAACAACTTTGATTTCAATACTTTATGGTGACTGTTAATCTATATTCTCACAACGAGTCATAGCGTTTGAAAATGATAAATACCTCTATTTCTATGTATTTACGAAATAACAGCCGAAGCTTCTTGACAGTTATACTGGCTAAAGCAAAGAAGCGTATGCGCATCCATATATTCTGGAACATGGATAATGTCATGCCAATCACGTTATGAGGTCACGAGTGCAGAGACCTCTCGACCACTTGTAGAGGATTGCTACACTAATAAGCCTTGACTAGACTCAGGAATCTCTATGGCAGAATCTCCTATGTTTGGAAAGACTCCCAGAAATAGTTAAGCTACCGCAAAGCTATAGAGGAAACAGACGTCTCACACGGTACACGTTTATTTGGGTTGTGTGAGTTGGTGTGTGTGCAGACCGGAAGCTTAGTCATGATCAACATGGCAGATTTGATAGAACAAACGAGGGCTGTTGATTGGCTATTGGCTGTGTGTTCTCTGCACTTAATCCGTACGAGAAGTTGCACGGCCGCACCTCCAAGCCTGTCTGGGTGCGCATGCGGTTACCAGTAAAGTGATGACATGCGTCCCACACACTCAATAACTAAAGTCATTACCTTTTTATCAAACCCGAAAGTGTATATAAAGACTTAGCTTAGCTAATCTTTTGAATCGTGCCAGCCCGAGAATCTACTATAGAGATTACCGAGCGTAAGTCAGGGCTTGTTAGTATAGCAATTCGCCACACATGCATTAGGAAAAAGATTGCCAAACAAAAAATTAATATAAATTATTCATAAGATTATAAATATATGTACATAATTGCACCGTGATATACGAATTTGATTATTAATTGTAAGATAGTGGCAAACGGATTCCGTCCGCTTTTAACCATTACAGTAATTGGAAAGAGTTAAATACACGTGTATTATGCAATGAAAAAAGCCGTTTCAATTCCAGAACCACCCAGGTGTCATCGAATTCTTTCTTATTTATATACACATAGGTTCTCAGACAAATGGCACAACGTTAAATAGAACCATGATTTGTAATTATTTACTATTTCAAACATGCCTTTAGAGCTTACTTAATAACGTGCAACTGCTCGGTCATTCTTTCTATGATGGAGATCAAGATAGCTAGCAATTTTCAATCCTTCGAATGGCAAACTTTGAGATCAGAACTAAAAGGAAATTTATATCTGAACTAAATTTGAAACCTGTTCAGATCATGGAAGCCTTATAGCACATTTATGGGGTCACTGCATCATGTAGTACTATGATTTATGATTGGATTATACGCTTTAGAGAGTGAAGGATGCAAAGTGATGACGACCCACGAGGAGGGAGATTCATCACGGTAGAGAATTAAGAAAGCCTCTCTTTTATGCAGAGTCTAGTGCAGGAACAAGATGGAGGAGTTATCATTGAGGAAATTGCTAATGAAGTAAGAATAGTACACGGATAAGAATTTTCAATTCCCACTGAAAATCTTGGTTTGAAAAGACACTCTCTGAGCAACAATTGATCCAAAGAGCTGAACTTTCCTTAGCAACCTTGGCAGGGATGGAATCAAATGAGGATGGTTTATTAAGCACTGTGTTACCGGAGATAAAACGCTAATCAACTAATTTGATTCAGAAAACAAAATTCGACCAAAAGAGTGGCGTCCAAAGATAACATCTGGACCTGTCAATTTAAAAGCTGAAAGAATCATTAAGAAGGTCATGTTCACTTTTTATGGGATTCAAAAGGAGCGATATTGATAGGCATTCTAGAAGCACGGAAAACGGTCACCTCAAACTATTATGTAGGCGTTTTGAAGAAGTTGAAGACATCCATAGGAAAAAATCTGTCAAATTTTGTTTCATCAAGGCAATGCCATGGCCCTGTTAAGCGAGCTTAGATGGGAAACACTTCCACGCCCTCGGTATAGTCCTGACCTAGCTTCCTCCGACATTTTTTGTTTCCATAAATGAAACAGCACCTTAGAGGTACAAGTTGCGTCTTTAGATGAAGCGAAAAAGCATGCAATTTCATGGTGTCAGAGACAGCTCCCAAAATTCTACCAAATGAGAATTTGCAGGTAAAAATATAGATTAAAAAAGTGTATAAACATCATGTAGCATATGCAGAAAAATGAGCATAATCATTTATTAAATACCTAAAGTATGAAACCTGTCTGAGAACTTTTTTGACTCACCCACGTAGATGTCAAGCCTTATTAACTAACACTAGAAAAGTACCCAGTTAAACAGTGAGTCAATTAAATTACTCAATGGTTTATTTAAAAAAGGAAACTTATGTAAGAATAAAATATCAAAAAGTATATTTTTTGGCCTCTATAGAGATATGAAAAACTTTAACGGCATAAGTAAATCGAAAGAATGAAAATTTTCAATTAAATCAAGTGCATGAATGTTTGAAACGACTGAATCAACATTCTGAAGGCAGTTTGTTTTAATACAGTCCAAGTGCTTTCTGGAGGCGGGTGCTGGGGTATAACAAGATATTCATGGTGAATTTAAATTGGCATGAATGTTGTAAGTAACTGGTCGACATACTCTGACCATATAAATATGTACTTGTATAACACACGTTGTCCCTTTTTGCAAACAAATGCTTTTCAGATTATGAATCTAGGGGCTAGAATATGTAATTTAAGCTCCCTATCATCAGAAATTTTAGTACTGAAATAAAGCCGCTTATTATCATAAATCAACCGTCCAGCAGAATTTTCATCTGCCTAATTTGACTGTAACAAAAAGCTGAATTGCCATAAGTCATAAATATGGAACAATTTACTTCCTAATAGTTTTGTCGCCAATGACATAATTATTCTAAGTTAAAGAATTAACTTCATTTGTTTAAGTGGGTAATAAATGTTCTGAGTTCATCGGTCAACTAACTATGCACTCCAATTACAGCAGAATCCCTTTAAAAAACAAATGCTTGTGTAAGGTCCAGGCGTTCAGTGTACACCGGAGCACAAATAATCGATGTAAATGAGGAAGAACGCTTCAGAGATTTCGTGTAGACTGTGCCTGTTTTATTCAAAAAAGTCAACCTCTTGTTTGTAGAGCCTACTTAAAAAGCGATTGTGAATAATCAAACATCACTAACAAATTCACATCTTAAAAACTTATACTCAATTATGGCAATATTGTGAATATTATTACAAAGGCATTTACTTAAATGATGACAATGCAACCAACCTCCTAAGTCGTCTGTCTTATCACCCATGTCCAATAAAGAAATAATATCATTTCATTTGTACGTAGTGCAAGTAAAAATGAGTAGCCTGTATTTCGATAAGCAGACATTTTCAAAAGTGATAGTATTAAATGAGCTTCGGAAAGCTTTCGATTCACCTAGATGGAAACTACATGTAAATAGATAATCAAGTGGTTCATCGCGGGAATTTTATTACACTCTAGGTTTTAAAATAGGAATCCCTATTTTATCACCCTTTAAGACAATGTGCAAATAAAGAAACATTGCGGAAGACTAAGGAAAAAAATTATCTTGGCAAGTAATGGGAAGTTCCACAACTAAGTGAGCAATAAGATAACGTAACTCGTTAATCGCAAGAACTGCTATAAATTCGAAACATGAAGTCTTAACGCACGGTCATGCTTGGCTTAATTGGACCACACACAAAATGTTTTGGTTTCTAATAGAATGAAAGTTACTGTTATGCCATTTAGTAGCTAGAAATAACTTTTAGTGTGCAAAGTGAGCAAATAAGCGCCACGTGATTTTCTAAAATAAACAAGAATCTTAGTTCTTTGCATATTTTACCTCCTTTTCAATTGATAAATCTGCTGTTTAAATGATCTAATAGAATCATTTAATCAACTATATCACAATGAAATCGAAGACTATTCGAGCTGGAGTTGCTTGAAAATTAAATTGAATGATATTTGGAAAATCAAGTTAAATTTATTATTGAAGGTGTAATATCTAATTGCGCTAATTCATGCCTACTAATTTTAACAATTTGATAACAAAATTACATTGCCTTTTCCATTGTGATCTTTTGACCTTTATTATTCTTGCTTTCTCATTTAAATCTGATGCGAAAATCGCAACTGGTCACTGATTATAATTAAGTCTTGTCCAATCCAGGTGCCCGTCTATCCTGGCATGAGTATTAAATGGAAGTAAACAGATGATTTGAATAACTTTTCAAAGAATGATTCTCACAGGTCCAATAACATAATCCGATGACGACAAGACGGAATATGGCATTAGATCGTTGAATAAATATTGCTCGCCTTTAATAAAACATCGTGTACAGTCATCGGCGCTATAAATAACCTTGGTCTTCACTCTTTATAATCCTCTTTATCTTATCTATTCTCCCAAATAGTGCATACCCCACTGTCCATTCCTCCTCATTAGCACCATGGAGCGAAAATACAGTCTGGCATTCATGGATATTAGGTATAAAAGTTAATATCAGAAGCCTTTTTAAATAAGAAATCATTAGAGTGTAGGAAAAGGGAAATGAAATGAATAAATTGGAAACTGCAAATAGTTCAACGGTCAAATCTAAAATACAGTTTGTAGCACAGGCTTAAATGTTTAAATTAGAAATTAAATTCTTCTCCATAATTCATGAATATTAAATCCGAGTAATGCAAATTAATATCTCCCTTTAATTAAATCTTCACACGTATTGCTGTCTTTCAACTAAAAGGGACATTTGTAAATGCACTTTTAATTTTTTTGTAATTTCCATGAGAAAATTATTGTTGTTTTGAGGATTTACAGCGTTTATGGCGCCCACGGTAATTTGTTTTATAATCGATAAAGCTAGATTTATTGTTAATAAAACGATTGCAATAGAAAAATCTCTGAGCTTGAACAACCGAGGTAAATAGAGCATTTAGGTAAGCTTAATTTAATTTAATTAGACTCGAACACAGCCTCCGTATACATCTTGAAGAGGAAGTATTAATTCAATAGACATTTGAAGAAAGCAGATTAATTAAACTATCTTTATATCTTTTAATAAATATGCCTAACGAAAGTTAAGCAATGAAGAATAACGAATATTAACGGGTTTCCTGTTCAATACTTTCGTTAACATTTGTTTTAGATGGTAGCATAAATGAAAAATCAAAATAGTTCTTCCAATCTATAAATTATTTATTTTTTTATCATTTAACCCAAGTGAAGTGTAACAAATATTATCACTAAAATGAATGAATAGTGTAGATACATTAAAAATCATACTTCCAAGTGTTATAATTGCCACCAAATTATATCAAATATTAAGATAAATATGCAAATATTATTCAAAAATCGTAATTTCTCGCCTAAAAAGTTAATAATCTTGGATATTACAAATCAATACTAAAATGAATTATTTCTGTTATAAAAAAATTATGCCATTAAAAAGATAAAACTTATTTGGCAAACAAGTGAGAATGAAGGTATGGTCTGCAAGTACACCTTTTCGATAAGCAGTAAAATGGAAATCAAATAATGAAATTCTTGAGTGACATTATTTTGGATTAAAAAAAATAAAAAGCACTCAATGCAAGCTATAAGTTAACCATAATGAAACTTCGGCAACTGTCACCATACCATCAATCACTTTTCTGAGGAAATAAACGTCAAGAAAGGAATGGTGAATAAAAGAGCAGAGCTTAGCTTAAAGGCTAAAATTAAAATTGCTGTTATACTCAATGTACTATGGGTATTCATTTAAAAGTAAACTAGAGATTTTAGGACTATAAATATAAAAAATTTACCTACTAATTTATTTTTCCACAACAATTTTGAAAATGATATTTTTAATATTTTCAACGTCTGACAAATAATTTGTTGAAATAAGTGAGGGACGGGGGTTAAAGCCTTTATAAATGACATTGTGATAAGAAGATTTTAGCTCGGCAGACCGCGTCATAAACAATTCGCTTCGAATATTTTTAATTATGTTAAATCTGATTTGCCTTCATTAAAGTTAATCCACCTAGTGGGTCTCTAGATTAAGTGATAGGACAAATTGAATTAATGAACGTAAAGTTTCAGTAAGATTTATGACTCTCAAGAATTTTTGTCTCAAAAAGATACCATAAATTAAATTGACAAGTTTAAAGGATCAATGAAAATTATTCATCATCGCGCCACTACGATAGATGACAAAAACTCACTAATCAAGGCAAAAAGTAAATAATGAAGAACGACATTTTGAGTATTTGTATATTAAAATTAAACTGTAACTGCCATATAACTGGCAACTCAGAGTTTTATAACTTTAAAAGAAATATAATTTTTGACATCCTAACTTTATAAATAAGTAAATAAACCTTTGACCTCAATCTTGACCTCAGATGCTAAATCATGATTAAAATCTGTAATAACCATTTTAGATTGACATTTAAAATATCAATGTAAAACACTAGTTAAAACACGTCAAAATAAGTTTCCAGAAAGCTCAATAAATTAGCAAGTAGAAAACGCAGAAAAGAATATTACTTGAAAAAACTAGAGTATATATAAATGTGCGTGACTTTGGAGTTTATTTCTTTGGACGTCACTTCTTCGTAAAAGGCAGTTTATCTGTTTACCGATCTGATGGAGATGATTGAGTGAATCTTTATTAATTGCCCAGGGAGATTGAAAGCATGAGTTTTGGTAGAGCAAATTATTTTTTAAAAATCAATTTGGTTAACTTTTTTTAATGCTTATTGTCGGAATACTGTCTTAAAGCTTTAATAGCCAGTACCTTGCAGTCTCCCAAGATTTCCATTCAAACCATATTTCCATTAAAGTGTTAGTACCTTCATATATTTAAGAATATGTCCTTACCATGCCTTATTCAACGTTCCATCTTTGAAATTGTGATACATCGGGTTTTTAACTCAGCTCTTCAGCTGGTAAATCACTTTCACTATAATTGCAAATGCTATATTATTTTGCAACTTAAATAGACCAAAGGTCTGACAAAGGTCTGGTGTAAAATAATACAATTTCAAAGAGGCCAGCAAAAAAAATTTTTAAAATCCAATGCAGTGAAAATGTTGGAGGAGGTATAAGTGGTGACATTTAATTAAAGAATTAGTCTCAATATGACATCATGAGTGTGCACCTGACAAGGAAGTTAATAAATTTACGATCAGAAATCAATTTTGACTCATAATTAGTTTGAATTTCATGCAATATCTAAATAAATGGTAAAATCTATTTAATAATTTAAATTAGTAAAAATAGTACATTCGAAGTGTGTAACTACTCTAATTAGGGGTAAAATCCCAAAAAATATACTTTCCATTCCAGATATTCATTTTTTTAATCTTTACCAATTTACCTCTTACAGATGCAGTAGGAATTCAATAAAATACAACAGGAGGATAAATGGAGGCAGAAATGAAGTGAATAGTAGAATAAAATAAGTGAAAATATATAATCGGTACTGTCTTTATGAATTAAAATATGTGAGGTCAAATCAATAGAATCGTCAAGGCATTTTTATAAGGGGATGTATATGAAGCCAGTGACAATGTACATGAAAAATATGCCTAAGATACAAAATACTATCGATTGTGTAAAAATTGTCGAAAGAAAAAGAGCACCTTTGGTTGACCTAGATAAAGTCTTTAAGTAATTTCATGTTTCGTATAACTTTTTAGGGTATGAAAAGATAATAGAGAAAAAAGAGCCTAATTAAGAGCACGGTGGAAAGATTATATTGGCTTATTTTGCTGAAGCAAAAACATGTAATATTTAAGTGAAAGTTTAAACAATTTAGTGTAAGGTAACCTTGTTTATTCGTGTAATTCTTTGCAAAATGCATTTCGACAATTAACAACTGTTGAATTGTCTATTCCCATTTTAGTACATAAGCTATTAGATTAGCAGAGTGGGGCATTAAAAAAAGATTCTTAATAATAATCTACGCTGGATAATTTATAAGAAACCCACTGAAGTTTTGTACATGAGGCATCTGGCTGGAGAAAAGCGAGCACACCGACTAATGTATAGGTCAAAAGAAAGTATGATGAATGTAAATGATCTGCAGCCGACACGTCAGAGTAAAATAATTAAAAACATTTTGATGTCATATATGCATATGCCCACCAAATGGAAAGATTTATATCCGTATTGATGAAAATTCTTAAATTTTTACTTTATTCATAAAAGTGGTCGATGCAGACTAATTATTAGAGAAAAGACCAAATTATCAATTTTTCGCATCAAAATCATAGGATTTCAATGATTCTTTGATTGACTTATCATTCGATAAAATACACTCTGTTGAATTTTAATCTCAACTTTTTTCTAAGAATATAACAGATTTTCATGTTGCTTCTTAAATGGTCATCCCAAAATCGGCCAATCTGAACTGAATTCCCCCTTTAGGGAACATAATGTAATTTGTTGTCTTGAATCCGCAAAGAATTATATGTGTTATCATTACGACGGATTGAGATACTACTTTCTACCAGTCCACTTGGGGGAATCACGCTTCCGCTGTTATCAGGCTGTATAGTATGTAAAGATAAAATCGTAAATTAGCAAAGCACCAGTTAGCATTCCTTTTTTTGTCCACTGTTACCTTCTTTGCTACGAAATGGATTGATTAACCCAGTAGATTAGGAGGTGAGAGCACCGAGGGTTATAATTCAGAGCTAATCGCTGGGTCATTAAATATTTAAAAGAGTTAGGTAAATAGCAGGTAAAAAAATTCACAGTATGAGAATCAAAGGCGAATAATCCAAATGATTAAGGAATAAGAACTGAATTTTCGAAGCGATACTTACGATATTTAATATTTCAACATGCAAAAACCAAGGAATACTAACCTCCATGTTGAATATGGTTAACAATTACAAACATTTACGAAGATCTCGCTGAACTAACCATTATACTAAAATCCAATAAAATCCAAAGTTTCGAACTGATAGAGATATGATTTTCAAGAGTTTTTTACGAGTAGCCAAAACAATATTTAACTAAAACTTTTTAAAAATAGGATTGAAAATGTCGATAAAATTTTTATAAATAATACGAGTGCTATGCATAGGTAGTCTGAGAAAGCAGAAATTGTCTGGCATTTTCGTTAAGAATTTGAATGTTATTTTAATTAATCCATGACTTTAAATATGACTTGATTTTATTTATTTTCGAAGGAGAATGGAACGCTTTCCGTATAAAACTTTTGACTTGGATGTTATATGCGCAAACCATTTTAATGACATAACAATTCCCTCTGAATCTTTACGTTTTACAGATAATGCTTGTTATTGTAAAGAACTTATTACGAAATTTAAACAATAGCAACTATTCACGAAAATTTCTGTTTCAACTACAAAATACGCGTATAAAATGATCATTTCAAAGATAAACCTGCGATAGCGAATTGACTGTAAATATCGGTCATCCATTTATGCATTCCAGTTTGCCTCATCTTATCAGATTTGGTATTTGATATTTTCTAACTTTTTGAAAATTTGGGCTTTAGCAAAGGTAAGAATAAATAAATGACATGAAAACTTTAGTCGTAATTAAAAATCGAACATTATGAAAGGAACAATCACAAAATGGTATCATAATTTCACTGGAGAAAAATTGAATGAATTGAAAGGAAAATTTAAAAAAATGATGGCGTGTGGTGACTGAGTTTGAATACCTCCAAAGTTACGTCAGTTAAGATGCACACTGTCAGGCACAATCAAGCGTAAAATACCTCACACCTTATTTTGCAAGTTGGAAATCAAGATGTTAAAAATAAAGAGAAACAAACATTTCAGACTCGTAAAAAATAATTCTTATGAAGTGCAACCATCAGACAAATTAGTTGAATGAGTATCAATAATATGTAAACACTCTAATCTGCAATCGCTATCAAGGCCAACAACGAATTTGAAAAGAAAATGCATCCCAAAATAAATCGATTCTATACGATAAATAAAAAATTCACTAATTTTGTTCTTAATATGATAGAAAACTTAGCGAAAATGGCTCAGAATAAGGGCATAAAATCGATCGATTTTATTAGCGGCAGTTGGGTAATTCGCTTCCACCTAAAACGGTCAAGACATGCCCAGACAAATTAGCATTAAACAACTTGACAACAATAACTGTTGCTCTTAAAATACAATTTACATTTAATTTTTCTCCTGGATGTTTTCACTTATTAAAAGGAATATTTATTGAAATGATCTGAACAATTATTTCAAAGCCACACCGATGTAATGACTCGAAAACTCTGAAATATGAAAGCAATGATAACAGGATATTTGATCATCACATATCATAAATGAATTAAATTAAAACTTAACTTAATTAATATTTGCATAAATTTATTTCCAATTTTTTTAATATCTCATTACTTGCACAGATAATATTTAATCTTTTGGTTAAGATTACATTCCAAATTATCGTGCAGAACGAAATATTATAATAGTTGGTATTAATCTCCACTAATTTATTTGTTCAGTTTTTATTGATTCGAAGTAAAATGGCTTTCTCTAAAATTTACCGCCCTTTAGTAGCAAATATATTCTGGAAGTACATAGTGTTTTATATTTATTAAAGAAAAATACCACTGAAAGTGTTATGTTTAACTAAAAATACATTCACCATGCTACATGAGGTATCAAATAGATAGTTGAGAAGTGATCTAAGAAAATAATTAGCAGATGTATCGTTTTATAACTTTTATTAGAATTTTAAACTATCTCCTCATTTCATATTTTAAAGATAATTAATTTGCCTTTTAAATTCGATTTAGAAGATGGAAGGTCTGTAGTGTAAGCAGTTGTAAAGAAGAAAAATGGGGTAAAGTCGTGATGCCAATTGAAATTGCAAATAACTACCAACAAAGAAGAACCTTAACCATCTAAACACTCCATAGATAATTGTCTCCCTGATCACACAATTCAATATACCATCATCAAGGTGCAAAATGAGTAGGCTTGTGTGAAAATTAAGGAAAGTAATATATTTCTAAAACTAATTCACAATACTACTTGTCGCCTCACTTCATCAAACTACTCAGCATACAAGTACTAGCTTAAGCAAGAAGGATTTACCATTATTCGTATATGTTAAATGCATAATACCTAACTTAATAGATTAACTAAGAAAGTTCTCAAATATTAATAAAAATTACTTAAATATGTTATTTTTAGAATTTAGCAGATAGTTGTTTTATAGTGGTATATAATAAATAAGCTAATGGGTAGCGCAATTAACATAATTTGAGGTACTATTTTTATTATTTCATATGTTCATGTGATTGCGAATCATTAAATACTGCCGAGTATTAAAGACAATTGTGATGAGGTAAAGAATAAGTCTTTAATTTATACCAAAAAGCATAATTTTTTCGGATAGGCCCCTTGATAAATAGCCTCAGTCAAACCTCAGAACAACGAATAATAAAGAAGCCTAAAGGAAAATTCTGATAAAAACAAAAATATTTTAAGTTTTTCATTTACCGAAAATGTTAGATTATCATTTTCAACAATAAAAACTTTTATTTGTGACATTTTTTTCAGATATTTTCATACCACTAGACAATAACATATTTGAAGTCAAACGTTTATTCCAGTCAAATAATTAGAGGTTAAGTGTGGTCAATGGGTAGTCTAGGAAATATGTTTCATATATTTGGCTAAAGATGAAAATAACGGCTGTTTCAATAAATCTTAGCTATGAAATTGCCATTACTGGCATTGCTTGAAATCGAAAACTTCTATTATAACTTACTAAAATGTAGTCCTTATCTTAAGATTCCGGATCCGTAAACTCAAAAATCGAATATGGCAAACGCAAATTTAGCAAACAATTGGTTATTTTAAAGCAAATTGCTTGAATTTATAAGTTCAATTTGGATAATTTTGAATATTTACTCGTAAAATTAAATAAGTCAATTTACGATAATGTTTACTTAATTAAATTTGCTAAAATCAACTAAAGCATACTTGCCGAATTTTGATCTTTCCCGTCAAGCAACTTGACTGCTTTAACTATTTGAAGCAAGCGAATTTTAATTCTTTGCTCGGACATTAAAATTATTTAAAAAATGAAACTTATTGTTGAATATATTTAAAATTGTATTGCCCAGTCGTTAAAAACTAAAGTCAATTAGGAAAATAAAATTTACTGTCTAAAATACTTATGAATCCTTAGTCATAAAAAATTACGAAATGCGATTTGAATAATACAACACATCTCTCCAAGTCGAATTTTTCTATTCTTGAGTGTGAGAAGAAGCATCTGAATTAAAGCACTATAAGCATTCATCCACCATAACATTACACAAAGAATTCGGCAAGTTTTGAACTTTAAACATTTAACATTTTAAATATTGAGAAATCAAACGCAATCAGTACTCAAAAATATTTAATTTATAAATGACGCATCGTTTCCTTCCATTTTCAAATTTCGCTTAGCTTGTATAACTAACTGCACTGAAAAACTTTATTAATAAACTTCTGGGCAAGTAAGTACTAAAGATTATTTCCCCTATCCTCTGCAACACTGAAAAAATAAAATAATAACGCGTATAACAAGGAATGACTATGACATGTTTCCACGGAATTGATAACTTATAAATGCCTCAGGCATTTGGATGAATTACCGCAGACTATATTCTTTTCACATCTTGTTGAAATGCGGAATAACAAAAAAATATTAAATCCATGCAGCTGGACTTAAACTTTGCTTCATGTACTTAAATATACTTAATAATATTTTCCTAATACGGCTGGACCAATAACCCCAAAATACCAAACATAATTGAGTTGAAGTGATATTTCATAAAACTTTGATGAGAAAACTTATAATCCATAAACTCTGATGACTTCACATAATCGCTAAAAATGGAGTCTAAAAAGCAAAATGAGCCTTAAATTTGAAAAACTGACCATAGTTACATATTAAATTAGCCTTAAAAACGTCTATATCCGTTTTCATCTCAAATAGTGGAGTAATTAAGTAGTTTACAAAATATTCGATTTTGGATTACAGGGAAAAACTTAATTAAACTTTATTAGGCTTTTAAACTTGGAGAAAGGAATATCTGAAGGTAGAATGGCAGGGGAAATTAAAAATTGGCAATATGAAGTTGAAATTTAATTTGCACGCAAAAACTGACTACTTTAGATATTTTAGCAATTTAAAACAATTAAGAAAATGGCAAACTAAAACTAAATGTGCTTTAAGAATCCTTACTTTAGTTAATAGAATGAGGCTCTGCCTAAATAATCAATAAAAATTCAATAATATTTGCCCATTAGTTTACTTAAAATGGTTAAGCTAATATGCCTTGGCA
This sequence comes from Hymenolepis microstoma, assembly GCA_000469805.3. NCBI lineage: Eukaryota > Metazoa > Platyhelminthes > Cestoda > Cyclophyllidea > Hymenolepididae > Hymenolepis > Hymenolepis microstoma. The sequence goes on along the minus strand of LR215995.1, from coordinate 12,704,584 downwards.
TTTGACATATTTTTATCTTTTAAACTCCATTAAAATCATGTTTTTAAAAGCATAAATAAACATCTTCTAATATATAAGAACAGAATACTCTTTCAAAAACAATTAAAATCAGCCGTATATACATCACTCTTCGGAATTCTTCAACCGGAGTCCTAAGAAGTCTTCAGCTGGGCCAGATTATTAACAGATAAATCAATCCGGCTTCTATCAATTTCTTGCCCAATTTCAAAAGCGACTTCAGTATTCAAGTCTTTAATGGCGGTTGATAATAAAATTTGGAAGCAAATATGATAAAACAACAGTTTGACTGCTATGAAAGAAGCAACAAGCATGTACTTTCAGCAATGCACCGTGTTAAAAGTTGTAAGTATCAAAATCTATTTCTGCTGTCTAAACTGACAAATTTCATCTACTTATTGCCTGTACCCAAATTCCCACAAAGTGGAGTAAAGATAATAATAAGTGCTATAACCTGGAGTGGGTAGTAAATAAACTCATTTGTAAGCCGAATTACTTAGACAAGTCGAAAAAGAAACTTTGCCAAGTAAATTGATCTCTAAATATGAATAATACTATTGTATTATTGTAAAATATTTTCACCAGCAATTATAGTAGCTGATTTTTCCTAGCTATTTCACAGTCTCTTTTGTCCATCTTCTACCACTCTTTTTTAAGATACAAGGATAGTGAAAGGAGTCGAGACAAAATTGAGCAGAAATTATTGAAAGAGGACTGGAGTAGCGTGAAATGGATGCAGTGTTCGGATATAGATAGTTGAATAGAACTTTTTTGCAATGGATACAAGTATAGTTCAGCCTAAATTCAATGATTGACAAAATTTGTCCCGGAGACAACAACGACAAGGTGTCTAAGACCACGTGTATAACCTCGATAGGGGATCACGGCAATTGTGATATCAGGGAATCCTTGAAGATGTGAGCACTCGAAAGATCCATCATTATTGATGGTCTCGACGAGGGAGACAGTTTGAAATGCTGGGCTGCATATGGCGGTTGAGAGTTGATTTTGCCTATTTTGTATTTTGAATTATCAGATGGAAGAAGGCGTTTGCACGAAGAATTTAATCATAGGTTAATTGTCTGGATTATATTTAATCGGTATGAACTGGAATAAAAATTGTGGAAAATGATTATTGAATTTTCATTTAGATCGTCACTACCTATTTATCCCCTCCTTTGGTATTTATAATCAAAAAGTAATTAATTTTATAAATGAACTTAAATTTTTATTTAATGAAAAAGTTGCATTAATAAATTACAGGATAAAAAGCTGTAAAATTCTGCTTAATTAATTTAGCGATAGCTTTATTTGATTAAATTACCCAAAGTTAGGCCTAACTTTCAGTTTGACCATAAATCTTGACATCAAGTGCGGCATTTAAACAGTTTTTACGCACTCCCATGGTGCAAATATTCCTATAGCTTAGAAAATAGAAACTCAGTTAAACGTCAAAGATTTACAAATATAGTTAACAATGAAAGCATGAAATTAAAGTTTAACAGATTGAACTTAGATTAAGAGAAATGTGTTCAAATACCAGCGATTAGAGTGGGCTTTATGTTAAAAAAAAATGTGACGCGTAATTCACTAGGATCTGCAATTTAAGCGATAAAGGACAACTTTTATTAATGTGTGGTGTGTAGCGGAAATTTTTTCAACAGTTCATGAAAAACCTTCAATCTCCTATTGTATAGTATTAAAACTAGTTCAGAACAGAGCAAAGATATTCGAGGTTACCTTGATAGTCTTTCAAGAAATGCCTCATACTCTTCATCTAAAAACAATTTTAAAAATTAATTGCATTTTTTTAAGGAAACTTCATAACCGAAAGTATGAAGAAGAGAAGCCCTGTGTGAACATATTGGTTTCTGGCAAATTTGGATCCTCTCTTCCATAGTGAATTGTCAATAAGATTTTCAAATTATGATCCAAAACAGGTATTAACAAATTCAAATCAAAGCAAGCATTACTATAATCAATCTAAAATTGATTTTTTTTGCAAGAATATATCATGACATCAAATTTCGCATGAATCTACTTACCATTGGTGAATGTATAGAGAGTGGCTAAACACAGTTTACAACAATATTAATTTTATGAAACATTTGAAGTCAGATAACAAAAAAACTGCAATGTATCTAAGAGACTTATTTCGTGCAATTTTTATATTTCAAATATACACTATTTATTATATGGGTAGCTTTATTAACCATTTCAATCTAATTATTAATCCTCTGGGATGTAGAAGTTGATGTCAATTTAATTCATCCAAGAAGGTCAGATATGTCACCTCCGCCCACTATTTTCTTTCAATGGTTAATAAAGCAAATGATCATTCATGGTACTCGGCCGCCTGCAGTCAGCTTAGCATAGACTAGGTAGTAACAATTTACAACGTCTAATAAAACAGGTGTCATCTGGAAATTGAAGCAATCAGACAGTGAGTTTTCGAGAGATACCAAAACGAATTGTTAAGGTGACGAGTTTATTGCCATTATAACGAAAAGAGACATATTTGTTGCTCATATTACATATGTTATGGCTTGATTGTGCCGAATAATGGACAAATTCTTATTACATTAAGTTTTACTATGCTTCTCAGAAGCACCATCAATTCCAAAGCTTTATCTTTAGACTGTATGAGCAGAAAAATACTGTATAAACACAGAATTTCGGAGTCTATAAACTTAATTTTACTCAATGTGATATAATTTTAATTGATAATATAAGTTTTTTTCTCGCGTACAACCAGACTCTTATCTAGCCAAAAGCTCTAACATCATAAGCGGAATTTGGGCAGTATCCCTCTTATGTAATAGATGGTGTGATTGATGTCAAGAAAAGTGACCACATTCGGTAGGAAGAAGGCGAAAAGTGCATACGAAATATGGAAGCAAATTTCTTCAAATTATTATGGAGAACGAAAAGAGGGAATAAAGCTAAGGGACAAAATTTTAAATAAACACATTAAATAAGCTTATATCGTCTGCATTTGCTTAATTTATTAATAAAATAACTGCGAAGTAGTGATTTAATTTTTAAAACTTGTCTATACCGAAGACTTCCTTTTACTGCACAGAAAAAATACATTGCGATTTAAAAAGGCAGTATTCATTCTTTTAAAGAATAATGACGATATACGCGTTTAATCCGATCGTCAGATTTTTGCAATTTATCCTTAAATGCTCATGAAGTCCTTCGAGTATCCAATAATTGTGAATTATCAAAAGGAATAATTAAAGTTAAATTAAATCACGCGTACTCTTAGATAATCATGTGCTGTTTTCGATTTCAGACATTCGTGACTATTTAAGAAGCTAATTAGGTCATTGCTAGGTTTGCAGCCTCATATACATTTTGTACAACCACTTTTGATACTGTCACAATTGGGAGGGAAACAACTCTAAAGACAGATTTTTTGCATTCATTTCATTCACCTATATTTGGTATTTTATGTTTAATTGTTATGCCATGATCAAATGGTGAGAAAGTTAAAATGGCCGCAATGTTTGCCATTACATGCTGACGATTGGGAAATAAGCAGTGCACCTTAAAAATAAAAAAAATGATGAAATTGGCGGAGGTTATAAAACATAAATAATAGTTAAGGTCAATCCTGATTACGTTGCAACTCGAAAACTTAATTGCTCATTCAGGAAGGATAATCGAAGCTTTTGCTGACCCATGATGTTAAAATATCTCACATTAAAATAGTTGAGTAGAATGACAATTGCGATAATCTTTAAGACCAAATGTGCCCAACTAATGAGTGGAATGGCCAAACAAAAGTCTGAATTTTAAAGAAGGGTGTAAAAGGACAAAGTCTGTCGAGGTAGACAGCAACAAAATACGTTGATTATATTGCAAAATCGTAAAGAACGACTATAATTTATAAAGTTTTCAAATGTGACTCAAATAAAATTTCAAGGGATATTATAAGATGCCTAAAAGAGGTAATTCCACTAATCCAAAAATTAGAATTTAATTTTCAAAATTAAAACAAAGAAACGTTAATTAGTAAATGAATGGGAAAATGTGAAGAAAAGGAAAAAAGGTGCAAAGAGCTAGATTTCGATGGAAATAAATCTTTAATTAACGTGTATACAATCTGAAATTTTAAGCGAAAAATGAGATCATTTTATTTTTTTTTTTAATTCTCGGGCTCATTTACTTTTCTCTCTTTGAATACGCAGATAAGGAGCAAGAGCTTAAAAATAACCAGATAACTAAAGGATCTACCAATTGAAAAGAAAGTAATTATAAATTGTATATACATATATATATAAGTATATTTATTTATTTAATCAAGTGGCAAGAAAACATAGGCCCAAAGGTAAAATTTTCACAAAATGGCAATCGTTAAATTGTCAAGGTCAAATTCTATCGATCATAAGACTTCAAGAGAAGTTGTAAATTTAGGCAATTTCTTTACAAGATTTAGGGTATATCCTTCAAATTTTAAAATTTGAAAGTACAAATTCAATTTAAGAATTTGAGTAAAAAATTTAAAATATAGGCTATATGCAGCTAATGGCACTTTTTAAAACTCGGCCAAAAGCGTTGTCAACTTCTCCTAGCTGATATGTAAAAGGCGCATTATTTAGGAATCAAATAGATCCGACTGCATTTACGATCTGTATATATAGTCTCGTACTTTTTTTCCATTTATAAGATCATTTTCGTCATTTTGCTCATCCGTATCATAGCTTTATGTTGCAGAAAAAGTTTCTTGATTTTTCCATTTCCTACTCAGTTTAAATGACTCAAATGTCAAAACATCGTAAAATTTGATCTGACGAAATGTTTCCTATGCACACGTCTCAAAAGAACTATGGAACAAAATATTGCGGTATGAGCTATTTGACCGGTAATACGTTCAGAACTTGTATCGCCCCATAAATTATAGAAATAATTCTCCAAAAATGATTCTAGCCTTATTATAAAGTTCTTTAAAATCTGAACTCTTTAAAAATATTGCCCTTTTAAACACCTTGAATTTCATTGGGGAAAATTGTTAGCATTATGATTGGACTCCTCATTTCCCAGAACATTAGCAAATCTCTAAACAAAGTCTATTTAGACATTAACTTATCACATATATTTCTACAAAAATTTGACCAACTTTATGTAACTTCAAAAAATGCAGACATGACAATTAAAGTTTTATCCTAAGGTTAATCTTTACCCAAATTTAGGCGAGGCATGCACACGATCGAGATTAATTAAAGATGAAGATTGAAACTCAAATGCTACCAAAATTTCGTTTTATGAAACTTTTTGCTGAAGGTTTCATTCGTTTACATAAAGCTGTATATGGTAAGCACAAACCGAATGGCCTGAAACACCAGGGAACTAAATCAGCCGATCCGAAAGCCCAGAAGGCTAATCTCACCCATGAATCTCGTAGAATAATAATGAAGATTATTATTATGACATCGCAATATGAATCCGGCTCATTTGGAAAATATGGGGAACGCAAAGCTCTCAATGTCAATAATAATAAAACTTGTGATAGCCTTACTTTAATAATGCTAACTCTGTTTGTCATTCTCCCTATTCAAATTATTTCTGATAATAAAATGTTATTAAATTTTCAACATCTTGTCAATTGTACGTAATACTAACTTTTTTCGGATTGATACCTAATTAAATTGGCGAAGTGAGAATCTCTATGTTTATTTATTAGCAAATATAGTCAACAAAAAAGAAGTCCGTAGATTAAGGCAAATAAAAAGGTACGAATAATTAAGGAAAAATTAACTCTATTTGACTAAAAGTAATTAATCAGAGAATACTAAAATAAGAAAATATAAAGAGGATAAAACTCGCACTTTTCAAACCACATTGAGAACAGGTTTGGTAACTGAAGAATGTCAATAAAATGTTGACTTAGCTTAAAGTAATCACATAGGGAATGGCCTAAAATATACAATTATTTGGGTATCTGAGCCAAAGAGGTATTTTTTTAAAAATAAAATCCCTTGTATTTTTTCCTAATTGGAACGTCGCTGTGAGGCAATTTAATATCCACACATGTCTAAAGAATCCAAGAACAAATCTTGTAATCATCCAAATATGTCTAGCATGACAACTGAACGCTTAGATTTGGTCATTCATTCAAAAATTTTAATAATCCTACTTCATTGTGCGTTTTCATAAGATAATTTTTTCTTCAAATAATTTACATTATGCTGCTCAAAAAATCTACATTAAGAAAGAAGCATTGAATTCCTGCGTGTGTCTGCAAATCCATCCCATTAAACGAAGCAAAATGAAAATAACTCACTTATGAAATCCAGAGTCCAGGTGATGGAAACAGCCGCGGCTGTGCTCCAGTATGGAAGCCAAATAGGGACTTTCACCTGCTTGGAAACTACACGATTCAGCCTACTGGGTTATTATCGCAAAATACACGACTATCATTGAGAAGTGAATGGTGACCTAATAATGCTTCTTAGAAAATCAAAAGCCATTTAGAGGTGAACTAAATCTAGATACATCATCATTTGGATCGTAAACTTCATCAGACAATTATACCTGTAACCAAAAATGCTGGAATCAGTGGGTGTAAGTTAATTGAAAACATTGGTCTCTTTGAAATATTGCAGCTTGGTTGGGAGGTTGTGTGAAAGATGAAAGTGCAAGTATGATCGCAGCTTAAACTAAGAGATCTTAATGATAACTACACAGTATTTCATCAAAGCTAAAACTCCGCTAGCATTACATTGCATAACTTGTGATATTCTTGAGGGCTTGAGTTAAAAAAGTGCATTTTTTTGATACGGCATCTTTAAATACAAAGAAATGGTTATCTTTTGGAAAATTTGTCGAATACTGAGTTGAATTCAATAGATATTCCATTCTTACTTAAAATGAAAGTTCGAAGTGGGTTTGCATTTATAGAACGCTTTTCAATTTTAAAATTGTGTTTAAGTCAAAAAATTAACTTTGAATGGCAGAATCAATGACACAATATAAACTTATTTATATATTTCATTTCGCCAGTGAATATTAATGTGCTTATTCAAAAATTTCGTCAAAAGTACGATCCCCATTAATGAGTAACCAAGAAACGCATCGGTCAATGGTCCTAAAAATTATTTTAGATCATAAATGAGCATGAAAAATGAACAATATTAAATGATTTTAGAATTAAAGTTAAATGGTGTTGGTTAAATGTTAGGAGGAAGGGAAGTGGAGTAAAGATCTTATTCCATGTGATCTGTTTGGACGTCCTACGGAGAAATCTGTCCCAAATAAGTCAGTGTATTCTTGCAAGGCAGCAGCCTGAAACAGAGAAAAATAAGCTAACTGATGAACTTATTGTGGCAAGAATCTTGCTGGAATTGAAAAATCGTCTGTCTTTTATGCTATTGATGGTGATGGTGGTGTTGGTTGTGATAAAACACATATAAAATCCATTTTTAGCTATTTAGGATTTTACCTATTAGCAAAATATTAATTCGATTTTGAGAGAATTGGACATTGCTCAAATATTCCACCTGTCACGCCGAAGAATCTTCTTCTTTATCCGTCTCGTTATTTCACGGACATGGTACGAAACTATTAAGATCTAATCAGGGAGAAATGAGTAGTACTTGGCCTAAAGGATTGTATTGAGATGCGTTTAGATTAATTACACATTCACTAACTAATAATTTAAAATATCAAATGATGGCCACTTAACGTTCCTTGGCTTTGAAATACTAAAATATAAAGTCTTAGCACTGAGCTCTGCAAATATTTATTGCAGAGATGTAAGGTAAAAACGGAAAAATCCATTGAATTTAAGCTCTAATTAATTAACGCAATTTAATTAAGTGAGTTTTTCACTTGGTCTAAGCTACCCCCCCCCCCCCCCCCCCCCAACATAATCAAAGAACCGGCATCAGGAACTGCATTGCCAAAACCCAACTGAATATGAACATAGACAGATAGACATAGATGAACATAGAGATAGAAAATTGGTATTGGTAATGGGATTTGGAAATCAAATAGATGCTCAGTAGATAGGCTTCACACATTTAAGTATTTTTAATATTCACTGGGACACTAGGGACAAATTCTATGCAATCAAAACTTGGAGACGACAAAAGTGAGAACAATGACAGCAAACAGAACATTTTTATACAAAGAAGTATGAAAATTATTGACTGGGTGTGGCAATGGCAAAACAGAACGGCGATAGTCTGTGACTTAATATTACTATTTTAAACATATAGTATTTCTTTCAATTTGAAAAAAAATATGTTATAATTATATAAGTATACGAAATTTATTCTACTTTCAATGTTAGGGAGAAACAAAAGTTTTCAAAATACCCCATTTAATTTTGAAAATTAGAAAATAAATTTAGTAAATCTATGCAATGTAAATACGTTTTTACCGAATGTGAAATTCATATTCAATTTGATTTTTGGGAACAAATTCTTTCAATTACACCTATTTGGAATGCGGACTACAAAAGTGTGGGTTTAATTTACAATTTAAGATCCCCTATTTCCTTCAGAGTTGGTATGAAATAAAAGTTGGAGTATATGTATTTTGATTCATATTTTTAAACTCTTTCAAAAAGTTAATTATATTAATTAACATTATTTTAGAGACACCAAGTACTAAAATGGCATAATTTATAATACCGGAAGACACAATTTGACCTTTAAAATTATTAAAGCACAAAGATCAAGTTTTAATAGTGCAGAACTGTTGAGACACGCCTTAAGATAGCAAAAATCCATGTGACATTCCATTAAATGTTGCCAAACAAATCAGTACAGTTGGCTCAACATTGATTTTTTGTTTTTAATCTTTCCAAATAAACTAATTTTAAGATGTCTAACCCTTATGGACTTCTTACCTAAAAACGGAGAGTACAAAAACAGGCAACACAAATTCTGATAAGAATATCACTTTGATTTAAAAAGAACCTGCAGGTGAATGACCTTGAAAATTAAGACAGTTGTGCGTTTTGTTGCTGTTAACTTCCATAACTTATCTCCAAACGGTCGGCAAGTTATGGAATAATAAATTGAAATTTGTGTGCTCTATATATATAATAAAAAGTTTTATTGGGCAATAAGGTCGTTTCAATAAAAGTTAAACTAATTCTAACATTTGTCTTAATAAGCAAAATTCAAATTATTTCTTGCCATCTTACCAGTATTTCTGAAGCGTATTCGAAGTACTTGAAGTAGCGTCAAAATTGGTCAACCATTTGTCAGCTCTAGACGATGTGAACAAGAATTCGCCAGGAAGACAATGTGCAACTCTTTAAATTAAAACACTAATCTATTAATCTCTACTTCTATATGGTCTCTTCTCTGCCCGCATTATACTGCAACACTATTCCCTGAGTTTACATTTATTTCAAGAATAGTAAATTGTATGATATTTTTCCCTTCGGTGAAAAATACTTATTAGCTAATATCAACTAAAACTTGCCATGTGAGCCACGACATGCGTGCAGAAGAAATGCAAATTTTAGCTACATTCTCCAAAAGTTGAGTCTTATAGTAAACAATATAAGTTAATCCCTGATAATTTTTTTTTATGACTGACTGAGTCTTATCCAGGGATTTGTAGCTTCACTCAATGCTGATGAAGGTTTGATGATAATGCACTCGTGCGCCTAATAAAGTGGAATTAAACCATTCGGTTAACTGAATAATACACTTAAAGTCGTGCAAATGTATTTCGATTAAGAAATACAATTGAATCTAGCCCGCTTTGCTTCAAATTTGGTTGAAAATATTGGAATTTAGCATTAGGAGAGCATTTGAGGCACTCTAGATCAGCGCCACAACATATTTTTGTACGTGAGCTAGGTGATACAGAGTAAACAAGTTTATTTCCTAAATAGAGTAACTTCAAAATATTCAGGTTTAAATTTACAAACTTATATGGAATGCTTCAACACTAGCATATTCTCGGTGGAAATTTACAGAAGCGGGTCAAGTTTGAAACCTAAATTGATTGAAAATGTGCTACAAGGCACTAATGAATAGGTTATTTGAACTTTAAGTTGTAGGTGACTACAAATTTAAAAGTTGTAAAAAAATTAAGGCTTGAAACAAGAACTCAAATTTCAAACACAGAGCAAATAAAATAGAGAGGGCACTTTAAACGATCAAAAAAGTCAGCATTTAGTCAAATATAAAGAGGAAAATTAAGAGAGAGAGAAAGGATAAAGTTTATAGACCCAGAACGATTTCTTCTATTTAACTAAATGTCTTACTTGAAGAGAAATGCCTAAAAGAATTACTACAAGTGAAGCATCTACGCAAAAAGTTTCCAAATTTGAGTTCATCCAGTACCTCTGAAATGGCAGGTTAAATGAGTGCTAATCGATTATAATTTAGATTTCCTTGAACAATAAAAAACGCATTTGGATGTGATTCATCAACGGATATCAGCATTTAACTACTTAAATATTACTTTTTGCTTGTAAAACTGTGACAGTAGTGGAATAATCAACTATTACGGTGTAGGCGAGGTACATTAAATTCTTCTAAGGATAATTTTTTGTGGAATTCGAAAGTCTGAAGTCATACTAATTCCATAAAAGGGGGGATTTTATTGGCGATAGATCGCCAATTTCCTCTACAAGATTTGTGCTTTCTAACCATTTTTGCATTGAGTTGGTCTCGAGTTGGGCACAGTAATAAGTCAAGGTAATAGTAAATCTTTACGAAGAAGAGTACTATCGTAGTGGTAAGTATGATGTTCGAGAAGAAGATTATTACTAAAAGGTGGTTTTTAATTTCCACTTCTTATACAAGTTTCAGTTTGAATTTGGATCTAGGATGGTGATTTGTCGGCACAAATATTCGTCATCTACTTCCGCGATTTCACTAGAAATATATCTTATTACCATCAATATACGCATATGCAGTGTTAAACCAATGGTTTTGAATCAGTCAGTACTTACGAGATAGGCGTAAAGGGTATATATGTAAGAATAAAAGCCCTTCCAATACCCTTAAAGACAACATTGCATAGTGTGTTATCCTTCTACAATGAACATACGGCTTGATAGCCTAATGTCCTATAGTATTTTGCGATCTCCACCTTTTATTGATTGAAAATATCATTCAATGCGTAGTTTATGGCACATTGTAAGCGGCCTGTCGAAAACTCATCTGTTTCTCATATCGCATATAGAAGCAGCAACAATAATATCCCAATGAAATCACAAGCTAATGGCGAAGGTAAACTACCACGGTGCATAATGAAGAAATATTGGTGAAACCAGCAAAGAAGCGTGGTCAAACTACTTAAAATAGCATTATAGATAATGATCAAAATAACGTCTCTTTTAAAATTTTTAAGCCAATAATATTTCTCGACACTAAACTACTGAAGTAAAGTCAAACACTTCTCACAATTGCAGGGAAATTTATGTGCCTGCACGATGTATTTCATTAACTTGAAAAATGGCTTTTTATTAGATTCGTATTCACTTGGGCAAATGAAGAGGGATTCTTTCAATTATCATGGTTTTCAAGCTCATTAATGACGCTCTAAATACAGCAAGTGCTTTTCTTTGTCATTTTGATTGCCATTATTTGCACATGAAAAACTCTGAACAGATTAATACTCCTGAAAACGACTACATGGATACACGCTGAGTTTATTTTCTCAGAGCCTAAAGAGGTAAAGGTGTAATAGCACTTTATATTTTAATTGTCAAATGTTTGTTTTAAATAATTAATACTCTCTTTTAGAACCGATCTCGGTTTTGCAAATTCATTGTCGTGTTAGACATCTAAGTGATCATCCATCTTAAGTGGATAGTGCACAAATCAAGATACGCCTTACTATATAAGTGTAGTAGAGCTAATACAAACAAATTCTCTCAAAATCTAGAGATCAGCTTGTAAACTAAAAGCGACTATGTACTGGTGCTTATCTGTATACCATAGTCCGTATGAGATTTGACAATCGGGTACGTTTAACTTCCTCCTGTCATCTACATTCTCAGTTCTTTATTTAGTAAGTCGTAGTAAAGGATAAAATGGAATGCGGTTCTGTTAATACTTATTCCCCAGATGTCTATAGAACTTAGTACTCCAGAATAAATAGCGATGCGGATACTGTAAAGAATGGAAATTGTTCAGTTAGCAAGCTCCTAACCGAATGGATTATCGAAATTATAAATAAAATGACGATTTCAACAACATAATTTTTTTTAATGGAAAGTTGATTAAATTCCAGATTTTCCTTGCCCTTCTTTAAGGCGAAAATATTTTTTCACTTATATGAACCAGCTGTAGCACTCACATGACAATTATGAGTTCAGATCAGAGCATCGCTTCCGGCAATCCAAAACACATTTCATCAGCTTATTTCATTCTTTCTATTTCTATAATGGTGATTCCATTAAAGTTAGTAAATTAATTTTCTTTCATTTGTTGTAGAAATTTTAAAAATTTACGTAAACGAGAGAGCCAATTTCTGAATGGTGTATTTATAGGTAAATTTCATTAGTTGTCCATTTCAACACTAAAATAATAAACACTTTCAATTGTATTTATTTAAACATGGCAGAGGGAGGGTCAAGCAAATCAGAAGTGAAAATATCTATCCATGGGAAACGCTGTCGCCCACGATTTTATCACTCCGTATAACGAAAGGGCGCCTTAATAATGAACATGGGAGAAAAACGGTGATATTGTTCTTTCCCAACTGAAACATACTATATTATGAATATGGAACTCGCAATATATAATATTAATTAATGTTCACGTCTATGTGCAGCTATATGTCCCGAGATTTAGTTAAATGAATTCTCCCAGATCTCCAAAGTTATAAAGTTGCATAATATACAATAGCTTTGTAATGCAATAATCGCTTCCAGAAAGTACAGAAAATTTCTCAAGAAATAACATTCATCTAGATTGAATTTTATGTAAAGTTGCTTATCCAAAGAAAAGCTTGTTTTAAACAAATAACTTAAATCATAAGTGAATTGGAATCAACTATCTCCTAATTTATTTGACAAAAAATTTGATTTTTTAAAAATATGCGCATGATATTTGATTATAAAACATTCATTTTAAGCAAAACATGCATATAACGTTGGAAACGGTCAGCCAAACCCTCGAAACTGAACAAACAATTGACACTCCAATTTAGGTGAATAATCGCACTACAAATTTTTTTAAATAAATGAGGAAAATACCGTATTTCCCTTTGATTCATATAAAGGTGGCTCCATTTTTAATCAGCTTTGTTAAGAAATCCAAATTCCCTCATTCATAAGCTCAGACGCACACGCATCAATTTCACGAACATCAAAGGAATGGGAATTTCCCATATGCTCTCATCAAACAGATTAGTAAAAATGTATGTGCCATGGATTCTGATTAGACCAGCGTACAAAATTTGAATAAAAAAATTAACCCAACGACTTTACAGTTGTGAAAATTTGAAAATGACTCAAACAAGTCCAGTATGTTGTGAGGCGCATAGAAATAAGTTTGGGCTTACATTTATATCCGATCCAATTGATTTGAGTAAATTCGGTATGAAGGGGTGAAAAGGAAGGTTACGCATATTTATATCAAAGTTTAAATTGGAAAAACTAGTGATCGCTGTAACCTTAAATGGTAATAAGCTCTTATACTCCTGTTAGAATCTTAGTTGTCAGGCATAAGTATGTGTCTAAGGTGGTCAAGTAACAATACTATACGCTCTAATGGTCGCAAAAAGTAACTCAATTAGCAAGCAAAAGTCAGCTTCCCGTGATTTGGCTATTAGGATATTAAAGAATAAACCAATGAAGTGCAAACGAAAAAGAAATTTCGTGCATATTCGTAAGGCCAGATTGATTTTCTAACATTAGCTTCCAATTAGACCTGGCCCAATGTCTCAATCACTATTCGTTTTATTGTATTCAAATGGTTTCATAAAGAAAAACTGCAAATCTGTACTCTACTGCAAATAATAATAATACATGTAAACTATTTCCAGCTGAGGGGACCATGCACAGATAATTTTGATGATGGGAAATTAAATTCATCTCCAATTTCATTAGCTAAAAGCTTCACTTCCAATCCATTCGTACAAAATAAGCCCTGTGATCAAGGCTTTATGAATGACTGGGATTCACCTGGGATTTGTTGCTTCCCCTAGAAGTGATGAAGAAGAGGTCATATCCCGGTTCTTATCTAGTAAAATGAAATCAAATTATTTGAAGGACTGTAGAATCTTTTCGAAAAACAAATGAATACCATAGATTGTTGAGGGGGGGGGGACTAAAATTGAATAGATATTTTCAGATAACGAAAATCATGCTAAACTAGGGTTTCCAAATGAGAGTTAAGCGTCAAGAAAGAACCCAAAGGCTTCCTAAGGGCGCATAGATGCCAAAGAGATGAAACAGGAGATTTCTGAACAATTGTACTGTCACGCATTGAGTATAATTGGGACTGAAATCAGATGGAGTAGCTGAGGATAAATATACGTAAATTTAGAAAGTAAATATCTATTTCTTTTCTCTAACTTAAATGAAGCTTGAGATAAATAATTGATCTAGAAAGACAAATCCATGCATTTCTCTTAGGAGAGATTTGTCAAAAAATGTGATTAATAAAATTTGGATAAGAGCAGAGAAAAGCGGAAATAACAAGGCTGTTGAGAGGTAACCAATTACCCCATATTAGAAATGCTGACCCACATTCCAAACTAAATGTAAACAATGGAGTGCAGTTAGTATTAAGGGTCTAAAATGAAGCAAAGATAAACCGAGCACCTTTTAAGGAAAGTGGAATGCGAAAAGGATTTAATTTGCCCATATGGAACGAATTCATCTATTTTTCTATTCATCCTCGTTCTAGAAATCGGATGATGGAAAGAAAAGAGTGAAGTTATATAATGAAGCAAACGTCTTTCCACTTTTATCCTCCCATTGGATCGGCAGATTAAACTTTTCAACCTTGCATGTTTGTTTAATGATACGAAAGAAGTATACATTCAGACGCAATGCTTCAAAAGAAAATAACAGTCGAATCGTTAAGCCAATGCTTTATAAAATATTAAAATAAGAAAGAACTTGAAACAGCCACAAATACTACAATTTAGATGACTGGCCTACTCATACTTATTGTAAATAGAATCGGGGCTTTGGAGTCCGTATCGCTTTCAATGAGGCGAGGAAGTTGGTGTCATACCTTGAGTGGCTAATAATCTTCTTAGATTGGAGAGAATGCAGACAAATCTATGCAAAGATCACACCGGCAATCACAATTATTGATGCGTTGGGCAAGAAAAGGAAATGTTCGTTTTCGATTTTGAGAAAAATTATGAGATTAATGATGAAGCTCTTATAGAAGACTATGTTCAATAGTTAATACAATTCGAAAAGTCCTTTTTTTACCAAATTCCCATCTGAAAGGTGGCTGCAGATTGGGCCAAGAACAGCGAAGTTTCGGTGTAAAAATTATATCATCCCTAATCTGTTCAGTAAAGAGGTTGTATGACATTGGAGGTTCGTTGCTAAAACGTGCTGGGCAAAACATCATAAAAGAACCGTTGTCACCGTACTAATAATGCACAATTATTTGAGCTCAGTCAAGTAAAGTGAATGATTATGAATCTAATTAAATTAACAGTATTGATAAAAGGGAAAGTTTAATTGAGCCTTTAATAGCTTCTTTGCGCCTAATAACTCCAGAAAATAACCCACTGAAGGAAAATTAAATATTTTTTAGATGCAGAGAATGCTTCATAGAAGCATGTTTTTGTTCTAATCTAGACATATTTTACCACCTGTTCGATCCACTTCCATTGCGCCATAAGAGGGGAGATTTTTCCTAATATTATAAATCCCAAGCCCCACTACAACTGCCGCCATCCGTATTAATAAGTCAAAATTTATAATTGTTTTAAACAATGGCCCATAATAGATTCGGTCATATCGCAGAAATTCAGATTAATTGCTTTTAAATTTTGGGAATCCCGGCTTTGCCATTCTGAAGGTTAGTGTGCACAGTATAATGTATATTTCATAGTACAAAAACGTTGACATGGAGAAGGTCTCTGGCAATCTAATTATTATTAAAATATTCAGTTTGAAACGAGTTATATCAACACTTACTAAAACTATTTGCCAAATATGACACATAATATCTACAAGCAACGAGCAACGCTGGAGAAGTGGAGGCTCTGGACATTCACTCGTGAAAATATATCAAAGCAAATGTCAATAATTGACGAACTATAAGTGAACCACAAGCGTTTCTCTGAGAAATTTAAGGAAAGTTTGATGTTTTCACTGCGCAATTCATTTTTCCTGAATTCCTAAAAGTTTTGTAAGGTATAAAATAAGAAGTTTAATTGGGTAATCAGAAAAAGTAAAGGATGTCCAGACTCTATCAAACAATATAAAACTTTAATCTCCCAATAAATTAAGCAATAAATGAATTTTTATGCACAGTGGAAAAGGGCATAAATATGCGCGGTTAATCGATGAAGGAAGAAGAAAGACTTAAGAGATATACAAATCTAAATGAGTATTATTAAATATAAAGATATATCAAATCGATAAATTAGCTGTTAAAAATACAACACAATTATATAAGACTATTACAATGCATTCGAGGTTTCTAAATAAAATAGCTAGTAATGATCACTTAGTATAAAATAGGCAAACACGCTCAACGTGTACCGACCGTAAAAATTGTGGACTTTGTATGATGGGCTCATAAGTCAAAATACCATTAGCGTGCATCAGATCAACAACTTTATGGATACGAGCGAGATTCGGGTAGTACGTGAGGCTCTTACTCTAGCCACCCATAAAAATATACAGTGTCTAAAAGACGGTTTCAAAATTTGTCTCAAGTAGGACCTTGGACTTTCATATAGGTAAGAAGGGCTCAAATTAACCCACCACCCATTTCGAGATCTCCTAAATGGCAATCCTATTTGAAATATATTACTTCGTGAAATTGTCTGGTTATAGGAATAATTCCTGTTGAGATTCGACAACCGGAATATCATTAGCGTCTCCTGGCTTCTCATGCTCTAAAAGGAATTGCAATTCATTCAGCCTTCTAAGATGTGATTAAATCAACAAATCTTCTGTCTAGGGTCATCTGGCCTTTTATGCGTATTATAGACTGTGACAAACTCTCCCAACCCGGCAACTGGTCTATGAATCAATAAGCATTTATCTATATTTACGCCCTGTAACTTCAATAGATGTGGTCATGTAAAACCTTGTTCAATTATCTCTACAAGATTGTCATGGAAATTTTTATTTCCTAATTAAAACTAGCCTACTACTGTACAAGTTTCTTCCTGCCAATTTGTTAGTACTGCATCCGCATTCTCCACAGTGTCGGTTTCACTTCAATCTTGCTCCTTCCAGTAGGTGGAGTTTTCATTCAATTTAAAAATTTAATTCATAATTAAATTCACTTTGTCAAATAGAGCAATTGTAAAGCAAATATACTGTATAAGCAAGTGGTGAATGAAACCTTATGCCCATTAAATTTTATAAAACTCGTAAGAATAACATACTTTAGTACCTTCAAAATAAATAAAGAAATATGCTCGTGAACACCAAAGTGCGATCAAAGAATGGGATCCGACCACATGTACTCTCAAAGTCATATCATGATGATTTCTCCTTCCTTTTAGCATGGTATAGCAAAATCGTTAAATCCTTCCCTTCTTGAAATTAGGGGAAATAGTTATTAGTTATTATTGATTTTAGAAATAATTTTTCTCTACAATGCTCCTATTCAATGATAAGAGTATTGGATACCTCCTGCTGAGGGAGCTTTAAGTGGAATTATAGAAATGTTAATAAAAAATTACCACACCGCAAAAAAATCGAAGGGACCGAAAACCCATAGACATTTGAACAATAAAGGTTAATCGGGAATTGCAATAAAAACGTTATTCTTCAAATTTCTCACGAAGCATTAGGTACCTATTGTCTTTACCATGAAGCGAAAGCATTTTCTGGCCATGCACATGTGCGTACTGTCACCCAGATCTAGATCTTTCATTTTCCTACAATTGTACAAATTCGGATGCTTTTCAAGAGCCACACTTTATACTCTCCAATTGATAAGATCATGGACATGCAATCCCCCTCCATGGATTATGGACTAAAACTGTGAAACAGACCCACCAAACAGCCCATGTTGTACTAACCCCATAATAAGTATATAATCATCTTAAGTACTCTTGATTTGAGCAGATTATGGAGGAAAATTTAGTGACATGGGAAACCCAGTTATCAGTAGAAAGTATTAATCGTGTACTGCAACACAGATGGTCCATTGGGTTATCAGCAGTGCCAAATTTTATTTTCTCCTCCTATGTCACCCACAACATGGTCTCAGTAGCACTCCTTAATCGAAATAGACTCTACTGGCGCTAGCCTCGAATTCATGAACCGTATGTTTTAATTCTACGAAATGGCAAGGATAAATTATAAAAGCAAAAACTGAACTATGGCATTTACAGGCATTTTAGAGGAACTTTTTAAGACACAAAAGACATTATAAAATAACTGCAAGGCTTAATTATAGACTAAGTTGGAAAAGATGAATACAATAAAGTGCGTTACTCCGAAGTAGAAGCTGAATATTTTGGTGGTCCGTTTGGGCGTCTAACTCGACCCAAATTGAGGAACCAGGGTCGTTTGTCAGCCCACTCTACGATAGATTCAATGGAATCAATATCATCCGGAAATACATCAACCTAGAATGGCAAAATCAAACTGTCACTATGAGAAAAATTATTCAAGAAATCAAAAAAGGTGGAAAAAGGTGTCTTTGGCGTATTTTATAAGAAATTAAATGAGATTTATATACTGCATTTTGTTTCTGTCGTAGCTATTATTTGAACCACTATATTTTCCGACCAAAAATGATTTGTAATGGAAGCAGATACTGATAGATGAAAAATGTAGAAATTCTACTTAAGTCAAATCCAAATGGAGAAAATTCTCTATGGTCCTAGTAAATATGGTTGCGCAATCATTCAGTTAGTCGTCCGTAAATAACTATGTCTGCTAAGTGATTTCATATTACATAGCAAATGCTGAAGAGACACCCTCTTCCTGAATTGCTGACTCCTTTCCTACTAACTGCGCTACGCACTAAATCGAGGGTAAAGAGAATATAAGCACTTTTAAAGCACATTTTTAAACAAAAAAAATCGTATGAATTTCAAAGCCGATTTGATGTTTAACTCGTCAGTTTAAAAAAGCAAGTAAGAATCACCTTAATTTGTCACACAACTGTTAAATATTAGGTCTACAACCTTGCTCCCGCCGTTTTTTTTTCTTAATTTGAGACTTTATTACAACAAAACGATTACGTGCATTAAGTTTCAAAGTAGTCCATCGTTAGCTACCACTTTAACCCATCTCGAACAGAAACCGAATCTTGCGGCGAAACTATTTTTCATCTTTCGATAAGATCCATGAGTCGATCCAATTTTTCACTTCTTCATACGAGCTCAAGTACTGGTCAGCAAGACCGTGTGCCATTGAGCGAAATCAGATGGAGCAACATCTGGAGGGTACGGCGGATGAGGTAAAATTTGCCATTTCAACGTTTCAAAATATTTTTTCACCACCAACTTGGCAACGTGAGGTCTAGCATGCTGTCATGAGGTCATGCTGTAAAATAACCTTATCGTGTCTCTCGTTGTACTGTGGCTGTTTTGCTTTTTTCATGAGCACGGCTCAGGCGCATCATTTGCGTTTTATAGCGCTCACCTGTAATGGTTTCAGATGGTTTCAGAAGCTCATAATAAATTACGCCAGGCTGGTCCCCCCACCAACGCGAAGTATGACTTTTGAGCCATGGATATTCGGCCGAGGTGTTGACGTAGCAGTATGACCACTGGACAATCCCCATGATTTTCTGCGCTTGGGTTAGGGTTATTGTAATGTATCCATTTCTGACATGAGTCGTCCCCAGTAACAATACGCTGGAGAAATCCCTTTCGCGTTCGCCTTTCCAAGAGCTGTTCACAATCAAACAAACGTCGCTCCATATCACTTCTGGGTTTCAACTCGTGGGGTACCCAATATCCTTCTTTCTGAATCACCAACTGAAACATCAGGCGTTTTGAAATTGCTTGTTCACTGATATCCAATGATTCTGATAATTCTTCTTGAGTTTGAGACGAATCTTCACTAAGAATCACTCGCCTCCAATTCTGCATCTTCAACAACTTTTTCTCTTCCACCACTATGCAAGTCTACGACAGCAAAATCACCACTCACCGACACGTTCTGTCACTAATAGCCGTTTTACCATAAGTATGTGAGAAAATCCAGTGAGCCTCAGCCAGTCCGCAGATTTTTCATATTTACAAAAAAACAATACCTCCCGCAAATCACGAGAACTCGGGGTAAATTCGGGCTTATTTAATTAAAAATATCATTATTATGCTAACACAAATTAAGTTATATCAAAGTAGGGTTATATTTACAAATGTCAAAACAAAGTGTTCGACATCTGTGATTAATATATTTCAACTACTACCGCCATCTTTTGGAAGACGGCGGGAACAAAGTTGTAGACCTAATAGAAAATGAGATATTCGTTTGTGACAATCTATATGAGCATGGTAAAGTTGTTAGCTTGGGTTGTAAACGTGGACGTTTTTTTGACTACCGTTTTTTCTCAGAGAACTGAGGCAGAGAAAATAACGAATTTGCAGGTAAAACTTACACCAGTCTTCTCATAGATATCTAAACGATAGACGCTTTGATAGTAATCAATAATGCTCGGCCAGTTGGACATTGTCACAGCAATCAGAGGAACGGAGAGGTATATGCCTAAACGAAATGACTCCAGCTTCCAACCCATGGTCTTAACTGAAAATAAAAAAAAAATAAATATATCAAATGATCATGATAGAATTTAATAAGCACAAGCCAGGTGAACAAAAAGAAGACCTAAATTCACTAAATAAGGGATTATTTTTCACAAAACATGGAGCAGTTTATGAAAGTGCGACAATGAAAATGTAAAGAAATACAATGCAAATATCTCCCCATTTGCCCTGGGAGTTAGTTACCAATTTAAGTACCTTGAATCCTTAATGGACAACTGGCATGGATTGCAACACAATCTCAGGATAGATCGTCACTTTACATGAAAGAAATAATTTTACAAAAGGATATTTTAAAACGAAAAAATAACACCTAAGCATCTTTAAACTCGGGATTAGAAAATCATTCCTGCATAAACGAAAATTAAAAAAAAATGATGAAAAAGTTTAAATCAAAGAAATAATAGGACCTTTTAATCTAATTTGCAGAGGAAAGAGTATAAACTGATAGGTTAGGATAATGAGATGGAATGGAACACCGAGTTTCATCTGAATTTTCACCATCAAATATAAGAGGGGACATAAAGTCAGATATTTAAACCGAATCCTTCCAAACTAAGTTAAGTCAAGTAAGATATCCCTAATTACGAATTAAATGCAGCGAAACAGGTGACACTAAATTAAAAAGAATACATTCGGACAGAACAATCAAGGTACAACAACTGTAGGATCATTAAAGTATCGCTTTATTGAGTACAAAAATAGGAGAAACGGATGATTGTCAGATATTACAGTGTAGACAAGGTAGCCTGTTCGCGCAAGTTGTTTAGAAAATCTAGAAGAGGAATAGGGGAATCCGAAGCTTGATTACTGCCGGAATAGGGGGGAATGGTTGGAGAGAGATCGTCATTGGCAAGCAACTCTTTTAAGAGATTAGTTGTTTCTTCCTCAATTTCCTAAAGAAAAAAAGTCCCATCAGAAAACGAAGTAAAGTCAATTACTCCAAATAACAACAAGTTCACAGAATTTTGAATTTTCATGATATACTTCGTACCCAAATCATGGTGCATGTATCATGAGATATCTATCTGCACAGTTTGCAACTAGTAGTCAACCTAAAGCACTTACAGAAATAGCAGCTTCAAGTTGGGCCTGCGATAGTGATTTGTCTGAGTAAGCGTCTCTCATTCGCTTCTCCAATTCAGTCCGCTTCTTCGAAGCATTTTCTATTAGCATTAAGACCCGCTGATATTGTTCCGACGCATTTTGAGTAGTTCGTTCTTTTGTGGAAGACCTGAGAAAAAAATGAAAGACGATTTCAAAGCAATGCTAGCGGAATTTCCGAAATCAAAGATAGTTCTTTAGATACTCCAGCATTCATAGACCGGTGAAATTAAGGATGTTTGGTTACTTGACCACAAAGCCAAACAAATAGACCAATAAGTCAAGTCCACGCATATTGAGATAACTGTTTTTAAAAGTATTGATCCTAAAAAAAGATGAGGAACCTTTTATGCCTAGACGCAGTTAACCATCTGCTGCGGCTCCCCTCATTGCCCTATTAAAAGAGATTTGTATCGTATTACAATGCTCATGTATCAAAATATGAACAAAAATGCTGCAGTCGTATTTTAACAGTAGAATTTTGATGATTAATTTTTAACCCGACTGCTGCTAATTGTATGCAAAAAAACCGTTATCAGATATTGTACTTCTGATAATAAACGCTTGAATAAAATAATTGATATTTTTTAAAGATTTAAGAAGTAAAAGAGTGGAGCAGCGTCATCATCATATCATAATTGATTTTTCAGATTTTGTACCTAATTTTTGCCTTTAATTGTTAATCGTACCATTTCAAACAAATTATGGAGAAATCCTTCTCACTTACGAGATATTGATTACTAATCATTTCAACTTTGCTTTGAATACATATATATAATTTGTGTTCCTTGAAGCTTTACGTCAGATGCTTCCTTGACAGTAGCAAGATTCGTACAATCTTCTACTTAGGGAGTGACAATTTATCGTATCTAGTTGCAGCGAAGAATTATATCTTGAAAGGAGCTAGGACCAACAAGGTAGTCAAAGTGCGTTCTGCCAAATTTTAGGTCACAAAATCAATACATGAGGATGTGTTGATCGCTGGAATATTGCCGAAGACTTTTAACTAAATGTATACGTGAAAAGGTTGTTGAAAGTTTTGATTTTACAAAAATAACGCATTTAAGTAAAAAGACTTAATTGGTGTTAAAAAACAATTCAATTAATACAATTATATCACCTTCGAGTTTTCAGTAGATAGAGTAGAAAAATATAAATAGAAAAAGGTAATTAAAATGTTTGTAACGACAGATGTCTGGACTTTTATTGAGTTAGGATTCGATTTAAGATTCACAAATAGTTCCCTACCAAACTAAGGGCGAGAAATTGCAAAGGAACTGAAAGTGGCAGGCTGTGTGCGGAGGAAAAAAGGCTTCAAATACGACAGCAGTTTCACTCATAGCAAAATTAGAATCGGAAGATGTGGAATTAAAAGTAATAGTTTTAAACCAAAAATAACAATAATAAATTAACAATTTATTATTCATAAAATTCACAATTTGGTTAAAATTTGTTCAATTGCATGGTCGTTGAAGCGCACAATTTCGAAGGAAATACATTAGTTTGCTTAATCCTGCGAGATTATTGAGTTTGAGCCTTAGTAGGCTATTTGGAACAAGAATATTCGTCTGATAGAAATAGGAAGTTCATGCTTTAATTTGTTAAGACCCAGCTCACTATTTTCAAGCATTCAAAAGGTGCCTAAAAACGTTAAAACATGGCACGGTTCAGTTTTCAGATGGCACCACTACTTCAAAGCGAATTTGAACAGCAGCATTGAATTAAGATTACCTTCGAATTTACATAATTTGAATTTTGTTTTAATTAAAAAGATTAAATTAGGCCATTTTAAAATTTACCTGCCAATTTTTTTAATTAAATTAAAGAGAGAACGAGCGTTCAGTGAAGTCATCGGTAAACTCCGTTATTTAACAACGGTAAATGTGGAATAGTTCATAAATACCACCATGTACATTTTAAAATGACAGAAAAGGCAAATGAATGCACAAATGACAAGATAATCGGAAACGTAAATATATATGCGCAAAAAACTATTCAAATTCCTCCAAAAAATATTTTTCGAAAAATGAATCCTAGGAGAAAAAGCACAGTGATACTGTCATTTCCCTACCTGAAGTGCACTAATGTTTAAATATGCAAATAAAAAATTGCAAGATTAAATAAGATTTGCCAGTGTATTCAATAGACATACACAAACGGACTTACCGGACGTTTGAAGCTCTGGTTTGAACA
Source organism: Hymenolepis microstoma (assembly GCA_000469805.3). Classification (NCBI taxonomy): domain Eukaryota; kingdom Metazoa; phylum Platyhelminthes; class Cestoda; order Cyclophyllidea; family Hymenolepididae; genus Hymenolepis; species Hymenolepis microstoma. Next base: position 12,680,398 of record LR215995.1, on the reverse strand, counting down.
TAGCACTTTGAATTGATCGCCTAAAAAACGACATAAAGGACAAAAGTGGGTACACTGAGTAAAAACGCAAAAATGATGTTAAATAACTTGAAGAGCTATCACAGATTCAAGAAGTCATTAAGATCATCCTTTATTATTATTATTATTTTTAAGAGAGTGGATAGAGAAGAATAACAGAGTTTTGAAATGACAACAAAGACGTTAATTAACCCCTTAACGCACGAATTACTTTTTGTGTTCTAAAAAATTTCTCCCAGATTTTCTTTCTGTTACGAATCTAGTACCAATGAGCATATTTTGAAAGAGGACCGTACGATACTAAGGACGCTAAAGGGTTAATAATCATTTAGGTCTCCAGTCAACAGAAGGGTGGTATGAAGAGCAACACGTTAAAGATTACTCTATTCAATTATCGGAATTCAATAAATTTCAGAAACAAGGAAATATTTAGTATTAGATATATTAGAGATACATTTTCTGATAGCAGCACTAGAAAGGAAAAATGTAGTACACTCACCCGTCGAGAAACAGTAGAAGTTGATTTTGACCGTGACGCGTCAGGTTTCCATAGGGAAAAGCTGAAATTAATAAATAAGCTATATTTTCCTCACTTCCCATAAATAAACTATTAAAATCAATAGCTTTCTAAAAATTTTTCGGGTAACCTCGTTAAATTGCAGTAAAAGTATATATCAAATTGATGATGAAACAGATTGAAAGATGAAAAATTGAGTCTATCAAGTTAATAAAAACTGGCTATTTGTTAGAGATGGCGAATTACAAAATCTGACCCAGGAAATTGCACTTAAATACGACCCCCTAGACAGAGATTATTACTAAATATTTTCAAAGTGCAAAAGAATATGATAATATGGCCAAAAGAATATAAATTAGCGAAGTGCAATGAAGTCAGACATCCTTAATCTAAACGTTCATATATGCATTCACCGAGTTTTAATCGAAAATAACAATGTCACAAGCGAAATGCCCAGATTTCTACTCAACTTCGTAAATTTTCATTCAAGCACTCCTCTTAAAGAAGGGTAAAGCCTTTTAAAAATGGGTTCCAGATAATGGCGATAGTATAAAATAAAACTCCAATTACGAATTTTCAAACAGTACTATGAGCCTCCCCATATAAAAGCTACCTTTTATATTAGTCAGACGCGAAGCTTTAGTCGCTGAGTCATCAGCAATCACTTAAACTTGTCATCAATTATTGACAGAAAATCATGGCAAACACCTTTTAAGGTAAGCCGAGAAATACTGGAGACTTAAATTTTAGAAACATTTTGCAATTTGTCCAAGTGTGGCAAAAGAAGAAGACCAAACTATCCTTCTCACGCTGTTAAATTTGAAATGTTTTCAACAATTTTTAAAAAAAAACTATATAAAAAGCGATTGACATCGTGAGTTCAGTCAAGAAGTAACTAGAAGATGTAAGCGAAATGTGTCATTCTAGTGAGCTTGATAAAATCAAGAACAAGAAAATCGATTATTTAGCCAAGCGTTTGTGAAATAGTCTCGATGGAGAGAAGTGACGTCATCTAAGATAGGACGAATTAATTAGAATTTTAGTAAATAAACACCAAGTATGAAAGCTACATAAGATGGAAGGAAAGATTAGAATCACAATGGAGTTAATGAAAATACCATGGAGCTACGCCTTTGCAGCAAGAGTAATGCTAGCATTACTTAAACAAATTAAGTAAAAAAGCCAATGAAACTTGCCAGAAAATCAACCCACTTAATAAAATTTATTTAAATGCACAATAATGCAGGAAAAGTACGCACCTAGTTTTCCTGGAATCTTCTTTCACTTTAAGTACATTAGCACGAAGCTGATCGAATGAATCATTGTTGGCAGCTATTCGAAGTCGACCGCTGATTGAACCTAAATGCTGGCAATTTCTTTTTCACAAAAAGACAGAAATGTTAAAATTAAAGATCTAACAGACCAAATACATATTTAGTAAAGAATGAAAATTTCACTGATACTATAATTATAACGAAATAGATTTGGCAAAAATAATCGATAAAACATCATTTAGTACAACAAATCATCGAAATCAGGAACATAAAATCCAACTCGTATAAAAAAATAAAATATTCATTTACCCATGTCTATCAATGATAGAGATAAGAGGAGAATCTGAAGAAGATTGATCCGGGACGGAGTTGAATTGCTTTGATGATGAAGAATCTTGGATAATAAATGTCTAAAAAACAAGAACAAGAAGTTAGAAATAGACACTAAAATTAAAACCAACGAAATCTGTTCAGCTTACATATTTCCCATCTTCTGCGACTAAACGTAACGTTGCATTCTAAGGGATTATTTTCAAAATAAATGTATTACTTTTTCTAGCAAGGCACGATTAAACGATTCAGTAGTACGAAGATGCCAATATTCCAGATTCTTGTCCATCCAACTACAAGCGTGATTATTGAGGTCAAATTCTGACAAGCTAATTTGCTATAACTTTAGCAAAAATAATTTGCACTCTATAAAGTCATTTTGAATATTGCTAGGTCTGTTCGCATCTGATATCGAAAAGGAAATTTTAAAAAAATTTTAAAATCCTACTTTTAAATGCCTATTAAGAATCGACGCATTCACTGGGAAATATAAATATTGAAAAGTAAATTTTCGATATGGCTAAAGAAATTTTATTTGCTGATATAAATCTAACTCCCCATTAAATTAACAATTTATAAAATGACAAATTCTGTAATAAGAAGTTGTATTGTTTGCATATTTGAATGCAAAATTTTGTTGTGCAAATGTAATGTGTTATTAATAAAATTGTATTAACATCGAAACTTAACTGATGATTGAAAATAAGTGAATTATTAAGTAGCTATTGTTTAGATCTTCTCCTCTAATTTTCAAATAAATTCGATCAAATTCTATTTTATTTAAAATGTAAACAAACTATGGACGAAAATAGAGTATTGTTATTTTTGGCTTTATCACTGAAAGGGAAAGATTGAATTAATTGCTTTTCCTTTCGAGCATTTTCATTAGAAATTTGGAGCAGGTTTTAGTGTAATATTATATCTTTGAGGCAACAATGTTGAATATCCAATGGAAGTTCGTTTTTTAAGCATTTTTTAAAACATGGACCTATGAAAGCATTGGCAGAGCTTAAGTTTGTGAGAAACACAGTGTCAGAATGGCCGAAACAAAGAAGCCCATCCGCGTGCAAATATTCTGGAACATTGCTTACGTCATGCCAATCACGCTTTGAGGTCACGAATGTAGAGACCTCTCGACCATTCAATAACCAATGTCATGACGTGGTTATCATACTCGTGCGTAATGACTAAGTTCTCTGCCAGTCGCTGCACAACGCAACACGCACACCCTCAATAAGCAAATCGACGGACACAACCCAACGGACAGGACACGACCAATATGCATAAACGACGTATATGACCTCAATAGCTATGCATTAGCTTAGCTAATCTCGGAAGCCATTCCAAAATAGGAGAATCTGCCATAGAGATTACTGAGTATTAGTCAATGCTTATTGGTGCAACAATTCGCTACAAATTTAAGAATGCTAGGTTATTATATATCGAGAAAAATTATTGACGGAAAATCTTCTATCAATTCGGCTGATACGAGACGCAATAGGTCCAATCTAAGTATTGATCTATGGTTTCCAAGAAAGTAGTAAGTTCGTAGATTTTGTTACGCACTTATTATTTCCCTCGTTTTGCTGTAAAATTCAAGGCGGAATTTGTGGAAGAAGGTGCGCAATGTTCGTGAACTGGATAATAAAAAAATACGTTAAATCTCATTTCAACACTCGCACTCATCCTTACTGCCATTTTATTTATATTCTGCTTATTGCCTTACTTCTTTATGTTGGGTGGATTGATAAAGATTTTTCTATTTACATTGATAACAGTATTAATAAATATATGTGTCGTTGCAATATAACTCTAACTTTAGTAACCCCTTTTACAATAACTGAGTAGCACATTGAAAATGTTAAACAAATGAAATCTATATGGTTTGAGACATCTATGTAAATATTCTAGTTTAAATAAAGTAAAAGTGATTTCTTAACATTAGGTAGCAGATGCGCATTTCGACTGTTTCCATAATGGTTCTTACTCGGCAATTCCAACGCAAAGTTTATCCAAGCTAAAATGAAATTCCTCTTTTAAATATTTAGCGTAAGTATCACATCTTATTAAAAATTCAGCAAAGTGCAGAATAGGGAAGTGTTATGAAATAGGGCGGTGCAATTTATCCGCTCATGCCATACTGAATGCATGTGAAAATTCAAATTCAGTCTGACAATGTTCTATCGAAAATGCAATCCCAATTCCTTAATAATTCAAAGTAAAGAAACGCCATTTAAGGAACGGCGCAGCTCGTAGTTTGATTGTAATGGAGTTCTGTTATAACATGTTCGAGTCCTTCAAGTACATTTGGATTGAACTTGTTTAAACTTTCCACATTTGTTTATCGGTGAATTTCCGAGAGCCAATGAAATAACGATCACCAAAATTAAGGCAGGTATCAAGATTGGTTCCGTAGTTAATTCGAAAACCTATTTATTGTATCTTAAAACATAAGCAACAATAAAACAAGTATTAGTAAACCCACATGTTGGTGGAAGTTGGACACATACTTTAGTGCTAAATAACTCATCAATCTGTGAATATATCAGCTTCCCTCTCTAATTGTCAACCCCCGTCACTATCTTTTTTTCAAATCTTGACCATCCACCAGTCCCATTGTTTGTAACATTCAGCGATATTCATTCTCGCTTGAAGCCCTTTGTAGTTCCAATAAATAACAACTTTCAAGTTAAATATAACTGAATGTATATAAACACATTATAATTCAATAAGAATTGTTGATATTAAAACAAAAAATTGACCTGAAAATATAAAAAGTAGCTTAATGTTGCTATCAACATAGTCCCATTAAGTTCTTTATAACTAAAAAATACAAAAATTCAAATTGTTTATGCTCATAAATAATCATATACACTAATGAAAAATCTCTGTAATCCTGGTTTTATCACATCAGTGGTAAAAAGTTAAATTGAGGGCGCTCCATGCGATCTTTACCAAGGCGCATTTTTAGGGGTCTGTGGTGATTTCATTTCTTCTTGTGTACACGTATCGATGGCAAGTGAAACAATTCCAAAGCCAATTGCTAGGGAAGAAGAATTTGATTACCTTTGTTCTATTATTGGGAAGGTATTTTAGAATATGCAGTTACTAAATTTTTTCTCTAAAATATATTTTTTATTATGAAATTCAATTTATTTGCAAATAAATGTTAACATGATTATAATCTAATCTGTATTTTCTTCTCTGTGTTAGAATGTCCCAGCATCTTCTTGTGTAGTACTCTCTGGACCTTCGGGTTGTGGAAAAACCTGTCTTTCTCGCTCTGTTCTTCTTCATCTTTCTGAGGATAATGATAGCTTCCGGTTTATCGATGTTAGTTGTTTAGAAGTCTGTTCGTCCAAATCCACAGGTTCAACTCTTTCTTCTGGCAATATTATACTCTTTGATCTCATACTTTACGAGTTCAAGAAGCAATTTCTTCCTAGTTGTCACCAATTTGACTACAAGTGTGACAGTGCTGCCGCATTTGTTGCAAATTTTGCTGAGTTGTTTCACAAAATGGCAGTTACTGAAGAGCAAGGTAGTTTTTTCTGCTTGTATTCTACTAGGCTGCATTTAAGTAGGCTGTGCTTTATGAGTGTTTTCGCTTAGGCACACTTTGCATCACTCTACACCAAGCCGAACAGTTGCGCGATATGCCCGACAATATACTTCCCATCATAGTGAACCTGGATGGTCTGGTTCGTGATCATATGCGAATACAGTATCCTCATACCAGGCCTCAAAATATTGTTACTCTACTGCTGACTACATGCACTTGGGATAAATTCTACTCTGGTACTTTCGCCTCTGAACCCACATGCCTTTATCTAAAGGCATACAATCGTGAAGAACTAACCAGGATTCTTATTGGCACTTCACCGGTTGAGTCTCCACGTTATGGGAGATTTATTAATATTCTCTTAACTGTGTGCCTTCCTGTTACTCGAAATATCAAGGAACTACTATTTCTTGCCCATGTATGTTTTCGTGGTGGTATGCTAAAATATCCTTATATTATTACTCGTCAAGAAAAAATTTAACTCTCATTTGTTGATAGGAAAATTACCGATACAAATAATTCACTAATTGCTTAATATGGTATATCCTATGTCCAATATCATCCTTCATGGAGTATTATAGCGATAATGCTTTGATTATTCACAATTTTTTGACCCAGACTAGTCAGTAATTGGGAAATCCATAACGGTCTCTATCACATTCATAGGTGTTGTGCGAACTTTTTTCCTCTAACATGCGATGGCTCTCTCTCTACTTAAGGTCATTTTAGTTAAGAATTCTGAGGGCTTTAAAGTTAGCTAAAATTAAACTTTTCACTACATATATCATAAACCAACTGCAAGTCGGTAACAAACGAAAGCCCATATCATCATGTCTGTAGGAAGAAGACAAGAAAAATAATTGTTCGAAACAGTTGGGTCAAAAAATGACCCAGGGGCAGAATAAAGATACATAAGTGTGTGCAGGATAGCGTCGAGTGGAAGGTGACAACCGGAACGAAAGGACGTGAAGAATTGGGTAACATGGTACCGCAACCTTGAGTGATTCCCGAAATAGTTGCAAGCTAAGAAGATAAAAATTTTGGAAACTCTACTTTTTAGCACTTATTACATGCTCATTAAAACTTATTTGCTCCTTCTATTTCTTGCTGATTACTTGATATTTTATTTAACATGAAATATTTGGCCATGGAATAAGCGCGTTCGGTTGATGAGTTGTGTTAATTCATTTTTTTTCATGTCGATTCATTTTCACTAGGTATGTGAATGCCCACGCAAACAATCGTTTTTACTGCGATTCGAGTTGGAAGAAAGCTATGAAAGTTTTTAGTTGTATCAAAGGCTTTCTACACTTGCCTTTTAGTTTAATTGGAAAGCATTTGATGAGCCAGTAGTCAAAGGCTTAGTTGATCCAGATGATGAATGGGGCCAGTACCGACATGCCTTGCCAACACTCAAACGCTCTCTATCAACCATCTATCTACGACCTGAGCACGAAATTGATGAAAATTTTGACACAGCTGTGCAACCGAAATGGCCAGCTATATATCAACTCCTCGAATTACCTCTTTATTCACGTTACCTTCTTGTTGCCTCTTACATAGCGTCCTACAATCCCAAAGCAGCGGATAAACGTTTTCTCGTGAAGGTAAATGGATGTTTTCTTTTTGTCAAAATTTATATGTTACTACTTTAATTATCTTAACTAAGATTTAATACCGAGCCTACTGAAATGCCACCTTTTTATTGTACAAAGATTTACCCAAATAGATAATCTTCGAATGTTTTGCATAAAGTTCTTAATGCTTTTAAGCACGACTCGGTGTTATTAAAGAAAAGCTGAGCATACCTGATCGTATTGAGGATTTTTCTTGCCTTATGGAATTCCCAAAGTATTTCCAAAGTGTTGTCAGGTTTGTTGATTCGTAACGAGATACTATGGCTGTGTCTGAGTTAAGCCTAGTTGAAAAGCTAGAGAGATGACGGAAGGACGTCTTCAAAGGAATTTATTTCCACTATACCGTCGCTAGTCTATTTGAGACTGCTCGTTAAAGTCAAACCACCGCTGGATCGATGATTGTTTTGCTCATTCGTTGTGTCTAGACGAATTGACAATTGGAGTTGCGTAGTTGTTATAAATGCTAAGAATGAAATGTGTCCATGAGATGCTCATGGTCTATTCGCAGATGAAGTGTTCACATTCTAAATGGACAATACATTATATGCTAGTTATGTGGATGCCCGATAAGTGACCACCACCATCACACTCCTGCTACGAAAGACAGAAATATCGTTAATTTTATCTGTTCTCTTCGTTTAATTTTAGAATACAGGCAAACTTTCATCTCGTGGCAAACATTTTGACAAGCGGGTGGAACATGTAAGTTCGAAGTTTCTTCGCCTTTCCTCTTAGTGCAAATGTATCCATGGGAGATTTGGATTGGTTCTAGTCCGCAGATTAAATTTCCATAATCACTATGGGCAGGCATTCTTGATTCATTCTGATGAAATACTCATATCTTGGTCAGGATTAATAAGTGATTTTTGGAAAAGAATAGCATCCTAATTCTTGCTTGTTTTCGAGTTCTGCTCTCTTCGCTTTGTCATGACCGGACGCTCCATCCTCAAGTCCCGGGTCTCTTGAATGGTTGATGTCCATATGCATGGCACTAATCAAGGGGCGAAATACTTAAGGTTGAGATATGATTTGACGCGTCAACGCTTATGTTCCTTATGTATATTTGATTCAACGAAACCTCATATGTGATGCAGTACATTGACCAGTGGGTCTATTTGTATACCCTAATCTGTAGTTGTACGCTAGTTGCATTGTAATCAACGTGAACGTTTGCCGAGTTTTGTGGTTAGCAAACCCTTCTGCTTAATTATAGTTAACAAAAGAGGTGGTAGAGTTGTAGATCCTCATTAGGGAGGCTCGGGAGTATATTTCCTCGACCTAAGTGAAGTGTTGTGAATACTTCTATTAATGAGCTTGGAAATTTTTTTACTTCCAAAGATGACTCATCAGAATTTATGAAGAAGTGAAAAAAGCGGATACTATAATATGCAGTATATTGATTATCGCTACAAACTTGATCACCACTGTGATTTCTGACGTCTGTTTCCGTTTTTATCGTAAATAGAAATAAATTTGCATGGCTGCTTTTCATCATTCATGTGTAACGTCTTTCATCTCAATTTCTTGGATGCATACTTGCCACTAGAATTACGATGGATTCCGGGGCTGACAAATTTGGTGGTAATACACTTCTCACCATAGATATAGGGAGCTTTTGCATTCTAATTGCGAGAGCATTTTTGGATATATCAGTTCCCGGTTGATGCAAAAAAAGTGTTTTGTCAAAAGGTGAAAGATCCGGGGAATATCTCTACTCCGAAATCTTGAGGCGATAAAGGACGAGGTCTAAAAACCGGGTCTGAATGCATTAAAAAATACCTCCTTCTGCATGGGATAAAGAAAATTATAATTCACTGTTGAAACCCCGAAAAGACATAGACTCGGCTGTTAATGAATAGACTCATAAGGCAATTGCTGTTAATCATTCTTTGTTTGCTTTCGATTTCTTCAGATTTTGGGGAAATTATTTGTCATTATTTTTGTACTAGTTTGGTGGTATGAAACTGTTGCAATATTATGGAAGATTTTATTGATAGGTGTGTCCACTGAATTATAGTAAATAATTGTAATTGGATACGTGACTATGAGTCCAAAATTTGGAACACTTTACTAGCGATAGATGAAAGAAATGGTATGTGTTGAGATTCTACTGTGCTATATTTTAGAAGCGGTTTCAATCGGGATATAAATCTTGCAATTCAAGATTCCGCCTAAAACATAATGTGACACCACTCTAGTTGTGTATCATCATATAACCTTTCTTTCAGTAAACATCAATTAAGAACGCTATTTTTTAAATATTTTTTCCGTTACTTATCATGTCTAGACCAATTACCATCTCCACGGGCCACGTTTTTTTTCACTGGATCGTCTCGTTGCCATCTTCTATGCCCTCCTGAATCTTGAAAGTGGTGATGATGATAGTAATCGATTGCCTCCACTGACCAGCAAGTTGATCGGTTCCGTGGGGACCCTGTGTGGACTGGGCCTTTTGGGTCCAGCATCCAGTGCTCTAGCAGCCGGTTGTGGTTCTTCTGGTGCCAGTGGAAATACAGCATTGTTGGAAGCGTCTGTGATTGGAAGCAATGGGCATAATGATGATCCTCTTTTCAACCCAAGATATCGATGCTTGGTAAATCTGGAGACGGCTAAAGTTATTTCTAGGTCTATTGATATTGATATTAACAGATATCTTCTCGATTTTGTGTGAGTAAATGTTTTTTTAATATTCATATAACTGTTTGAACATTATCGAAAATTATTTTTGATAAATAACAACCTAATATACATACCATTTAAATGTGTCCATCTTGCGAACCTTTAGTTTTATTTCTTTTAGAATGTAGTATCTTCCTTGATAATAACGGCAACGTTTCATTATATTCGGTTTGATATAGATTGGGTGGATTTTCATTTTCTCTAAATGTAAAAATTCTTCCTGGGATTTAATTAAGGGTTTTTTGGATTATGAAGCTTTGTTTTACTCTGAAGTCATTCTTTCCTAGTGTGACTGGGCATTTTGCACGGTGGTAGCATCTCGTTCTTTTAGTTTTCATCTTGTTAAAAGCTTATAAGTAGAGAGACTAAATATGAACAAATATTTGTCATCAATTTAAAGGGTTTCTGTTTTCAAATATACAATTACCTCGAACTTTCATGGTATAAAATTATTTGGAAACTCTAACATTGGTATATTACGACAATTTGCCTCTCATACAAGTCAGGTGGAAACAGAAATTAGAAATATTAATGATAAATGTCTTTTTTGGTAAATGATTCAATGGATATTAAATTGGATTATCGTCTTTAATATAACTTCGAAAGTATTTTCGTGCCGTAATTCTCCTCCCAGTTACGACCAGTTATTGCAATAGAAACGACACCACCTCGCGCCACAAGTGAAAGATTAAATATCTTAACGAAACATTCTGTTTTTGAACCTACAGCCAGCAAAGTGAACATGTTTATTAGTTAATTACTATAATTGATTGATATAATAGAGCTGATTCATGTAGTATAAGCAAATCATACACCTCTGCTTCAAAATTCACAAATTTGAATTTGTTTATTTAGTTAATCTATTGAAAAATGCTGATACTAGAATTCTAGTCAATGCTGAAACCAATTTCAAACTCGGTACGAATTATTCTAGCTTTCAATTATGTATAATTTAATTATCTAAGGCTCTTACCAGTCCTGACTGTTAATTTGATTAAATATTCCGTCTAATCAACTGAATTCTGACTGAACGAAACAATTAAATTGCGTCGCAAGTAAGCTAAAATATCGAATGGTTGATAAATTCTATTCTAATATTTGTGAAAAATCAGAAAAAATGGATATTTTATTTGCCTAGAATATAAACCGAGCCTAAAATTGCCATTTAAAGCATAAATCTTTTCTAGATTTTAGTATGTGTTATAATATTAAATTTATTCTATGGGCAATTAGGAATACAAAATGTATGTCAGAAGACAAGCGGCTAACCTAACACCAGAGTTAAGGTGAGCAAAGGGAGCTTTTCTTAAGCTGGGGTAGTATTTAGGCAATGAGCTCTGGTTTGTTGCATTCGGATCTAATTGCTAGTTGTGACGTTGCGGTTTGGTTTTGAACTTGAGTAGATGTACTTGTTTAACCTTTCACGCACAATTGACCCAGTAAAGGTTACTGCCTCAGATTATAATGTTGTGGCACACTGTATTTGTTCATTTAAATTAGAATCTAAAGCGCGATTATTGTTTAAGCTATGACGATGGGCCTAGATCAACTCTCTCAGAGCATTTAGGAGGGGTAATTTACTTAATATTAATTCAAATTTAAGCAAGAAAGTATTTCAACGAAATTTTATCCACAAGGTCATTATATTTATCAAATAATTTACTTGAAGTACATTATATCTCTTATAGGGTGCGTTTTGGGAGTCACTTTAGGTTTCAGTCACCCTGGTTGTAGAGTCCAAACTTCAAGCCTCATGCATTTTATAATGCCATTGAACTAGATCTTCGGAAAGCGTTCTCTGAATAGATATTTTGCCAAAGAGGACCCTATAGAAAAGGCAAGATAGAATGGAAGATAGGTAGGTAGACCAAGGAATATTACTCTCCCGTCTTCAGTAGCATGGAAACAGTTGATAAGATCTCCCAGTTTTAGCTTTTCATTGGTTCACTCTGCGCCGGTATGTACTTCTGCAGTAAGAAGCTTGGAAATCTCAGGTTTTAGGGCTGATAGCGTAGTAGTATGGACAGTCGAGCTAGCAGTAGGAAGCTCCAATCTTGTCACGCACATGTCTTCTGCTTTATCCAATTAAACTGTCAATCATATGCTTGTGTCTTTCGTGCATATGGTAAACAAGAAAGATGAACTAATTTTTGTGTTAAAAGCAAACGTTACATGCGCCAAAGAGTAATGATGGGAAACTATTAATTACGTTTTCGTTGCAATTCTTTGCTTTTTTCACTTTTAGGACTCATGATGCTCATTTGCTAGAAAGTTTGAGGCAACTGAAAAGGCCCCATTTATGGCTTGAAATAACCAATAGAACTATTTTCATTCATTTCACAAACCCCAGTCATGTATTTTATTATCTTGGGTAGGCTTGCTTCTCAAATTGCTCAAAATGGAAAAAAAGGCTGATGCTCCCTTCTTGCATTTTTTCTTTACGGAGTGTTTAGGCTTTGTAAAAGCCAAAATTGCCACGTCTGTTTTTTCCCAAAACTGTAACTACCTAGGTAATGTTTTCAACGAACGACTGTTTTTTCCTTCTTCCAAGGGTTTCATTAAGTAATTGAAATGGCCTGTGGTTTATGATCATTTCGTTACTACTAAATGCGAATGAATACATATCCATGAAGTGTCGATTCAATCACATAAAACGTGGATATTCGCAACGAAACAGGACTTTAAACCGCAAACATGCAAGTGGCAAAATAGGTCTTAGGGGTAAATAAGGATGGGAAATGACATTTATTTATTGGTTGAACACAATTATTAAGAGGAGCAATAAATGGACACAAAGGGGAGAGAATGAATAAAGAAAAGGACAGGAAAACAGCACAAGAACAAACACAAACATGTTCATCTCTGCCTCTCCTCAACCACCAAAATCTATCACTTCTAAGGAGGAGTGAAAAAGACGGGAGAGTTGAGAATGGCAGGTCGAACTGGTGCGTGTCACATTATGGCGCAGTAGCAGAGGTGGGAGCAGAAGCTGCGACTGAGCTCAGCATCACATTCACCTCCTCAGCAATTGCAGCTAAGACCAGCTCAAACTGGCCCTAAATTCAAAACATAGCAATTGTTTTGTCACGTTAACGTCCACTATGTGTTATGTTAAATAATTCTAGCGTTTTATAGAGGAAAACAACTTTCACCTCCACAAAAATTCTTAATTTTCCACCAATTTAATTCTCGGTTTTTGATATCCCCTTATTTGGACTAACTTCTTCACGTCGCATAATTAGATCCATTGAAGCCACTGTCAATAAGAAGTTTTATGGGGGAAAAAACATTTACTAACTTAGAAAACATTTTCATTAAAGTAATCAGCTAAAATTTACTGCCCCGTAAGCGTCTTTTTCTACCTTTTGGTGAAGGAGCGATTTTTCTATGTCGAGACAATGCATTTACAATGTGGCTCTGCATGATGTCTTTGTGGATTTAAAATTTTCCTTTCGATTCATCTCACATGTTCCATACTTCAGTTGAAACGTGAATTGCAACAAAGTATTTGTCGAGCTTAATTAAAAATTATGGACCAGCTAAATGGAATTTTATGTTTCCATTTTCGTGTCCAATTGGATAAGAGGATAAACCCAAGATTTTAGTGCAAGTGGTGACAGAAGAGTTTAGTAAAATAAAGCATTAAGTAAATTATGCAGGAGAAACAGGTACTGACTTGAACCACTCCGCTATGCACACCTTACATTGCATGAGAACCAAATTATTGATTCTTCAGCCTAATTTCTATCTGTATTTGTTTAAATTTAAAAGAATGCAGACTAACTTTATCAGTCTGAAAGTTCATATTTCTAATGACCTTTTAGGTCCCTTTTTTGGTTAGTGGTCAATTTGCCCGTTCTGCCGTCAATCGCGCTAACCTTAAGTGTTTGTGAAAACAGTCATCTTTAAAACCGAAGACAATGGATTCTTTCATTCCTAATATCGTGAGGAAGTATGGGAAGTTTTGACTTCGAGGCCTGTTCCTGCAACACGCGCTCAATTTTGTTCTCTTTATGCTCTAGCATGGGACTGAAATAGTCTAGTCGAAAGAAGAGCCACTAGGATGACTTAAAATAAACAAAGAAACAGTTGCCCGGATAAAGGACTACAGAACGCATTTCTACAAAAATTAGCACTCATAACTTCACAAACCCAAGACGGAGCTTTTGCTTTCAATTCTTCCAAACAGTGCAACTTCCAATCAACTTTACATATATAACTGAAAAGATCACTTTACCCTTAGGTTTAAAGAAAATTAAACTAATATCTATTCGCTTATGTAAAAAGAGAAAGGAGAGAACACTGAGATTTGCATATAGTCTGGTACTTCGAAAGTACTTTTGATAAATCAAGCACAAGTTCCAAAATCTAGCATCCACCAAATTGCCATCCGTGCCTTACTATCCAAAATTACTCCAGAAAAAGTAACAAACAAACAGTATATTAAACCCATATATAAGCTAATTTTATGCTATATGTTATAATCGTTAGACGGATAATTTGAAGAGTCACAACGACTTATTTGATAATACTCTGCTGGGCTTGAGTGTCTGAAAACCTCTAGACGAAATAATTAAATGACCAAAAATAGGAATTCAGTAAATTATATTGAAAACATTCGCTGTATACTTCTAAATTAGTCTCGAATCATAAATTAGGATAAAACGATCCCCAAGAGCATATTTGCCGATATGGGGAATGAAAACGAGTATAGTCATTTTAAATTACCTTAGTTTTTATCATGCCTTGTCGTTGATCTCGAAGGTGCTCAAGAGAAGCTGCTACATCCAACTCCTTGACACCTTTGCTTATTCGATTGAGAACCAGGTCAAGCAAAAGATAAGTTCCAGTCTTGCTCGATCCATCCCTTAATCATATAAAGTTACTTGAAGCATTTAATAAATATACAACCATGTTACTTTAATGTATGGAAATGCTTTTAGCCACAAATTTGGAAAAAAACAGAATTTTCTATATGAATTTAACAAATCGTAGCCCAAAGATGTATCTTGTATCTAACAAACAGGTTCCTCAGGATAAATCTAAGTCAACCATTATCCAATCAATATGTTACTCCTAACAACTTAACATTTAATCCGAACAAGGTGTTAACAGCCGAAGGATTTCCCTCTCAAAATGAATAGAACACGCATATAAAGTATTCGCTTAGTTAAGAAAGGATCTTGGAATAACTCTAACACTCTTATTTCTCTCCCCTGCTCTGGATCATCTGAAGCCTAGTGACATCCAGTTGGCAGAGATCTCAGTGGCAGGAATAGTACTTACTAGCAATATAGCAGTGCAGAAAATTCTTACTTTGCTAAAGTTCTGTTCCAGTTCAACATTTACATTGTTGTGATATTGGCATTCAGCAACATAGATTGTCGTGATTTATAGTCTCATATATAGGCAAATTGACTACTGAGTTTAATTAAACAAACATTTTCATGTGTATATCCGAAGTGTGATATTACGAAAAAGAAAAAAAAATCTGGCCCATTTTAATTTTGCCACCATTTATGGAGAATGAAAGTTCGGAAAGACAAAGGTTTGTTTACGTCGTAAAAATAAAGAATAAGTACAAAATCCTTTAAAAAGTGTTCGAACATATTTAAAATTCTTATTAAACACCATAACGGCTTATCCTTTGGCTAAACATATTTCTTTTAACAACTCTTGTACTTCCTACTTCCATGCTCTTATTTACAAATCAGGAGGCAAAAACTGAAGTATTGTGTAAAAGCTAAACTTCATTGAGAGGAACCGGCCAATACACATAGAATTTTCTCACGGCTTCGAATAGTCAATTAAAGTTATAATCTCAGTGACATGGTGTACATATCTTTAAATTTCAATTAAAAAGTATGCCTAAAAGGGACAGAATTTTTCAGAGACGCTATATGGTATTAATTGATATAAATTAAAGTATTTTCGCATAAATTCATATTTTTCTTTAAGTTACCAATTGTTTATGGGTCTAATTAAACCCATGAATAACTAATAGTTAATCATCACTAACGCGATACTATTGCATTTGTAATAAATTCGGCGCTGATAATTTATCGTGTTAAGTGTTTTAAATAGAAGAGAATTTGGTTTGATCTAAACCATTTTCTAGTCCAGTTAAGATTTTTCATATCAATGACTTGCATTCTGTGTATGAGTTAAGTGCACATTTTATAATTTGAGATTAAGCTTTAAATTACTGCTACATATTCGAGCAGACTTTCTAAATTTCTGAGAATTTTCTTTTTTCATTTCCCTTTTTGAAGTTAATTCAGACAAAAAGGAACCTCATTTTCCTTCAACCTTTCCAATTAGTGTCAAATACAAATGGATTTTCAAACTTACAATTATATTTTAAGTGAAAATCTTGTAATCAAATTAGGAAGTTATTTAATGGATACCTAATTAAATATGGCACATTCATAGCATACACCTGACTTTATGCAAATAGTTTAATGGTAAATAGATTACAACCAAACGTCTAAATGGAGGCTAGACGGCCGAATCCCAATGTAGAGAGCGACCTCCATGAGAAGCAATTACGCTTTATCGCATAGTTAAGAGAAGAAGACGATAAATGACACTTAGATGCGTAGTACTAAATCGAAGGAGAAAGGAGTGAAATTGTGAGTTGCTGTTATTATTGAGAAGTATTTTCCTGAAAGCGCAGTTCCATTTAAACAAATAATCTTCCTTCCTCTCGTCATTGTACGAATTTTTTGCATTTCAATAGCGCTCATGACTTTTTTTGCACTTTAGTTTAAAGACTGTTAAATAGAAATCATCAAAGAAATCAATTTTGGAATGATTTGCGTCGAAGCGTTTTTCGTAAATCTGCATCAATAAAGATTAAATTTAATGAAAACCAATATCAATTTAGATGATTAGGTAGGACCATTTATCTCATCCAAATTACTTAAAAGTTGATGCGGAGGTAAGAAATCTGAGTTAAACTCAGGCACGATTGGAAAAGGGGCGACAAAATGAACCCATCTTTGTATATTTTATACGAATGAATATTCCGTTATTCTTTGAGAAACTCAAAAAAAAACATTTAAAGTCTTCCTTTGGTATAGAAATTCAAATTTCGTCATTCAGCTGGAGTGAATTTTCAAGAGTTCATACAAGATATAATCAAAGCAAATAATACTTCCAATGATTTAAACTAAACCAATTCTCAGTTAAGAAATATATATATATATATTTAATTAATAAAATCTTACTTGCAATGGACGATAATCGGACTATTCTTCGCTCTGAATGACTTGTTAACTTTTCTAAAATTGAATTGACATAGAAATAAGTTAATTTTGGCTAATAAACAAATTCAAGCTTTATAATAAATACATTGAGTTAATAGCTTTTAAGGCCTTCAATGTAGCCTAAGGCTATTCTCAATGAGTGTTACTGTAGGCTTTGTTATTCCACCATTTTGCAAAAGTGAAGTGGGCTGTTTATTCCAGATGCGCATATATACTGTGAACGAACCAACAATGCCATCTTATTGACAATTATTGTCGAAAATCATTTATGAAATCATGGAGAATTTAACTACATTCGTTATTTTTAATTAGAAAAATTCAATATACTTTTGCCATTAAAAAGCTAGGTAACTGCAGTACTTTTTTTCCTAATGGAGCAAATAGGACAATGTGAATAAAATATCTATCGATATTAAAGACACAATTATAAATACTGAAAGTACCTAACGACAAATAAATTCCCTTCTCATTTTTTATCATCTAAGTTAGAGAAAAAAATTTTACCGTAGCGCTACTAATTGCATTCACAGTGACAACCACTGAGAGATTGTGGAACAATAAGAAATCAACCAATAGGAAATCGTTGGAAATAACTAGGGCGTCCAAGCGTATGGTTAGAGGGAAAAACATTAGTACACAAGTGATAGCTTACCTTCTGAATTCTAGCATTGTTTTAACTTCGCACGATGGTGTGTCCTCTGCCCAACTGAGGAAATGGAACTGAGTCACCGTACGGGTCTCATCGGAATCTCGATCTTTCAAATAGAATGACCTGGTTATGTAGTCACTACATTGTTTGTGTTCGGACACCAGGCGAACCTATAAGGTGATTGTTAAAGAATATGAATACAAAGCTTATGTCTGTCACAAAAACGTTTTGAGGATTCAAAATTCACTATTCTCGTTGGTGACTATTCGCTCAATTTGACGTCCAGCATATCTGAATGACGAATGCGCGAATTTTAAAATCAAGAGAAAACGAAGTGTAAAATAATTATATTCCAATTTTAATCCACTTTTTTATTGTATTAGCGACTCAAAATAAAACATATGTGAGCTAATAACCGGTGGGGAAATAAGTAAAGGCGAATTAAAATGACCGAGAAAAAAGAAAATTGTTTTTCAGCACGGGTCTCACCACTAGTTCACTAATTAATTGACTAAGGTGGCTAAAATTAGAAACCAAAAGTTGTGAAAACTTTTAAAAAACCCAGAAAAAGGAAATCGGTTATTAAACTTGTTAAATTGAAAAGTTGCAATTGTTAATATGACACTTGCTTTCATAAATTTAGCCACTCTAAAAATACACAAACATAATTCTCAATTACCTCTATCCAGAAAGGTCAGTAAATCAATACTACTGTACGTTTAATTATAAGAATAACGCCTATACTAAATTGCAACAAATCAAAAAAAAAAGTAATAAATTACCCCAAAGCATTTAGATCAACACTATTTCCCAATAAATTTAAATTATTACCGATAAAGTCTGTGTATAATTAAAATGTAATCATGTTTTTAAATTCACTAACGAACTACTGAATCAGAATCAAATTATCCTTAATTTTAACATCGCTTAAAAAGAGAACTTTTAACAGCGAAGTTTGTAGTGCATAGCTAGTCTCTTAAATTAATCACATTCCATTAAACTTACTGGGTAATTCTGGGTGAAAAATGATGTGGGTCATCATGTCCAATTGAATAGCTTAGCAACAGGAATCAACTGTGCTTTTTTGCGTCAAGTAGGGAAAACGTTTAGTTTTTAAAACTCCAACTCAAGAGAAAAGTAATCCCTAAGGAAAGCTCAAAGTTATTCTTAATCCCATCCACTTCTTTGATAAAAAGATAAATTCCTTAGAGTTTTTAACCGACATTAATATTTAATAAATTCTTAAAAATTGCTGTTTTTCGGATTGAGTGAGTGAAATACTGAACTAGAATTGAATGAGAGACAAATAAAGGGATCAAATTTTGGATTTCGAACTATCACAAATGGTAAACTAATAGGTAAAATCTTTACAGCACGACACATTCAGGATTCAAATATCTAACGATTATTTCGATGACTGACAGTACTTGTTATTCTTTTGCATAATTTACCCTTTGCATTGTGCTAAGCCTTTAATTATATGTTCGCAAACTCCAAAAATAGTATTTTTTAAGAAAATCCACATTTAACATGTAAATAATTGTCAAAGTTCATGAATCAAAATCGGTTTGATCTAAACTATGCCAAAGGAAATCACTATGCAGTCGAGACGTTTACCATTTCTATATCTCATTAGTTGAATTGGTACTATTTCAAAATGACAAAAAAAAACAAATTCAAATTACAAAAATGTGGCTGATTAAAAAATTAAGCTTATCATTTTAATTAAAATAGTGATGAAGAATTTAGTGATTTGAAGTTGAACAATTTCACAGTTGTATTTAGTGAGGAATTTATATAGACGCTTATCAATATATGGGCGCAAAATAGGTGTAATAGCATGGCAAATAACATAACTGAGTTGAGAAAGATACTCTGAGGCAATACAGAAGACAGATTTAATAGAATTAGTTAAATTATTTTATTAAATGAATGTTAATGAAATGGGAACCCAAATTATTAAAAGAAGTTACTTTAAAATTGTATCTGACGTGAATATTTTACAACAATAGGAAACCTATAGAGAGAAGAAAATTTTTTTAAATGATCATAAGGAAGAAGTTAAAAAAAGATATTTTTAAAATAAACTAAAATAAATATAACCAAAATTAATAACTAGATTAACAGAGCATTGTGTACGGAATATTTTGGTTTTACAACAACCGATAATGACAACAAGGGAGTATTAAAATGACAATAAATTGAGTAATAGCTATTTAGAGTACAGAATCAAATATAGTATCTATAAAATAAAAATAAAATAGGGGAAAAAAAGAATCTTCTAAGTGGAACTTATCTTTCCTTAGGGCGTCGGCCGATGATAGAAGGGAAGATACACTAAATTATTTTTAAGTGCTTTCTAAAAGTCTTGACCACCTTGCGAAGAGACTAAAGATCTTTTATCGCCCAAAATAGCCATTGAAAGATTCTTATCTTCAATCGAATTTTTGGGAAACTTTAATTTAAATATGAATGCCTAAAGTAGCATTTAAATATACTCTACGAAAATTTTAGCAAGAAGGAGGGGAAAAAGCAAAAAAGTGATGACTAAAAAGATCGAACCGGCACAAAAAAAGGAAATGTAATTTGTTTCTATTAATAATAATATCAAATATTAAATAGATTGAGTTTATTTATCGATTAACCTCACGTGGTTCCTACTGCCTGCAAATAAGACAAGCCAATTTAGACCTATTTAGTAAAAAGATATGACTGGAAATTAAGAAATACTTAACAAAATCTGTGATTCGAGATGCACATATTGCACGTATATATATATACTTACTACAGGCGTATATGTAAACGTTAGGAAAAAAGGGAAAACTGTGAAGAGATCTCAAAAAACAGTGGATTCAAAAGAACAACGATCACATTAGAGACACTTTTAAATTTATCACAATAGCTCTATCATAGGACTACAGCCAATGCAAATGCTTGATATCATACTTTTGCTAATTTTGTAATTCATTAATAAATATAATAAAGAGAAATTTAATAATTTAAAAAATACGAAATTCAATTAGCAAAGGAGCACTTAAACTCTCCAATAGATTCAATCAAGACTGAATACCTTAAATCCATTGCCAAGGGAGCACTTTAAAATTAAATCTAAATTTTATTTAGTAATTTAAAATTATTTTAACTCTTGTTAATCCAGTTGATAGGCATTATCTTACATTTACATCTTAGGCGATTTGACAGACCTGAATTACGTAAGACTTTGATTGCAAGATTCGTCTCTCTAATGGATGGATATTATTAGTGTAAAAGTTCAGATTTTATTTGATAGTATTTCTGAGGTTTTATTGAGTTTGTGTAATCTCGTATATTTAAAAATTAATTAAATTTATTCAAGTCATTAGAAAAGACCAATGACCACGATAAAATGTTAAAAGTGAATCTATGAACTTATTTTCGTAGAAAATTTCAACTATAGTACATTTTAGTGTTTCGAATTGCCGAATTCGAGTCTCACGTTCACAATATGAGCTAGGAAAACCCTTTCCCAAATGGACTTGGGAGTTATTACGCAATCTATCTCTCTAATTCGCATTAAATAAATGCGTAAACGAAAACCTAGAAATAATACAAGGGTAAATAATAAGCTTAATTAGACGAAAGGACATAAAAGTTTTATTTTAATGTTAGAGTAAGGAATTTTATTAAATATTTACATATCTTATCTGAAATATCATACATATAAAGACAGTGGCAGACTACGGCAAATAGAACAATCTCTCTTTGTGGTTAGACGTACTCCTGAAAAGTGGCCCCTATCGTAAATTAAAGAATTATTTGTATACCACAAAACGTTATTTATTTAAAATTGTTATTTGATCTTATTATTAATACCAAAATAAATTAAGGGTATTTAAATATACATAATTGTTTCCAAAGTCAATTAGATGTAATTGTTTAGGGGTCTCAAAATCGATATTTGGCAAAATTAGTTAGGTTTCATCATGAAGCATGACAAGCTAAGAAAAAGCCATCTTTTTAGACCCTAAGGTAACTGTTATTGAAAACAAGTCAATTAGCAAAATTTTGAGGAACTGATTAAAAGAAAAATATTAATACTAAATTAAGATAGGCGTTGTCTAGGAGAACTGGAAGAGAAGTATCTTCCCTTAGAAAATCTTATCCCTCAATTGGTAAATAGAGCAATTAAAACACTCACAAGCAAAGTAAGCAAGGTCGTGTGTAGTATCAAATGCAGATAGATTATGATAAAGTGAGATCTCAATTACATATCAGAGTTTGTAACTTTTTACCACAATAGCTCTAAATGATGATAGCGCATAAATTAGGATACAACATGAAGCATAAGGAAAATGCTCTTCCATTGTCGTTTTGTAGCCAATATTGAAATATGATTTGGTATTTATTTCCCGCCCTTGAATTCTTGGTAAACGAGACAATAAATAACTAACGCCATTTTAAATAAGGCTAAGAAGCAGGTCAAAATTCCGTCAAGACATAATACCAATGGAGTTAGATCGAGTAAAGAACTTCAAAAACGTAAATCAATTATACCAAATTGCTTCAACTGTAACTGACTTCCAAATAGATATATGCTCAATTCAAATACTTATGGCAAGCTCATATTCAATTCAGTGTTCGTTAGTGGATGGCCTTGTGGATTCGGTAAAAACTATATTTATTGTCAACTGTATCAGACCTGGCCTCTCTAGAGCATTCGCAGTGATTCATTAATACAATCTAAACAAATTAGCTATCATCCATCTTGGCTTGCATCCAAAAATGCTCACCAGAATCTGGACGTCCGTCTTGCACCGCACTATGCCGATTCTCCTTCTTTACCATTTTAATAACGTTTGGATAGCGTAAATACGCATAAATAACTACAGTTTATATTCTTACGCTGTGATAATCATTTTAAATGAATAACAAAAGTTGCTGAAAATGCGTTAACTAAGTATGTAAATTACTAAAACCATATTTTAAAGTTCCAGGTATAAATTCGAAAAAAAACTCATTCTATTCTATATCACAATTTTACAAACCACAAGAACACTAGACACAGATCAAGCCCAAATTCCAATTCAAGTACTAGAAGTACTTTAGCAATTGCTTACCTCGAAGTTTCCAAAAACCATACAGCCCTCAGGTGGCCAGTAGCGAGCCTGGGAAATCGTGTCGTTTTCATCCTGACCAGTGATGTTGAATGGATCTTCAATAACTTGAGTAAGTGCAGATTCCGGTTCCAGGCAGATAATGACAACAGCAAACTGCTCCCAAACCATTTGCCAGAAATCTCCAACTGTGCTCAGCAGTGGTGTTTCTGCAGCGATGTAGGAAGGATTTCTTGGATCGTGATCATACTGCATATGGTTTTTAGAAAAATAGAATTAGTCATGTTACCATTTGAGTTATAATGCTATGATGCTTTACATTTTGCTTGAAAGAACACCCACTAACATGTTCACACTTGGCTCTTCCCATTCATGCTGCCAGATTCACACCACCTTCCATTTTAGTATTCTTCAGAATAGATATGTTTTCATGATTACAAATCAGACATATTTTACCATTACTAAATGTTATGTTATTGATGAGGGGCGCGTGATAGACTTACCTCCACGTGGTACACCCTGGGCAACGTATACTCATACGGCAAAATGTCTATAAACCGACAGTTAACTTCAAACTACCATGACCCCACTCTATGTCATATTCCACCACTTCCACAGTACTCACCTTACCTTTTTCTCTACCTCTGTGTCTGTCTCTTTTGTATCTGTGACTCACTCTTCTGTTCCTCCTCTTGCCCTTTTGTGACTCTGATGTTCCTCCCCTCTTTGAAGCCCGAAGTCAACGATAACTATAATGAAGTCTGCCATTTGATGTAAATATTATTGATGAAATGTATTCACATTAATCTTGAAGAGTTTGTGATTTTAATTCATATTAAGTACATTTTCAATACGTCTTATTTATGAATCGCTACAAGCATTAAAGTTTTGTTAATTGTTAACGTAAGCTTACTTTTGAGATGACATGAACATGATGTTGAATTAAATCGATGAAGAAAAAGTTTTGAACATATCACATATGAATTCATTTATAAACAAAAGATTAAAAATTGGAGACAGATAATACATTTCATCCCTTAACGAACAATGTGACTTTCTTTCATATTCGGACGCTATTTCATAATTAAAACCGGCAAAGGTGAAAATGGTTGAGAGATAATTCATTTTTTGACCAGTAAGAAAGTGAGTTTTTAAGCAAGAAACTAAAGAGAAATTAAACTAGATTTTGCATAAATAATTGCATGTCGTGAATGGAAAATGAAGATTTTCTTTAAATCTGTGATGCTCGCTCATCATGTTAAACGATAATTCATAACTTGAGTTATTTACAACTTTCGGGTGAGTAGATATCATTCATCTGATAAACAGTTGCAGGTGCGATCATTTAATCACTCTAGCTAATTTTCACTTCAGAATGGAAACAAAGAATATGCCAAGTACTAAGGAAATTCTTGACAACGCTTACTTTTTAAAAACCTTTGACACTAAGAACGTTCAAATTATTCGAGCTGATAGTGAAGACTGGAATCAAATAAAAAATCATTTTGAAGAGTGTCGTCATGGACCTGGATGCTGTGAGCCTCTTTATATACTTACCCCAAAGAAATATTACCATTCGAAAAATTGTGACAACGAAAACTGCCCGTGTACTCTCAAATCAGCAAAAGACGCACTTCTGTCATTCACAAGACCATCTTCCGATGGAGAAAATGATGACTGGCATAAGGGATATACTAAATCGAAAAGAGAACAGTTCGTTCGTACAATGTAAGTTCAGATTCAGCATTGAAGACATTTTGCTGTAGACTCTCACGAATCTTCAATTCGCCAGTACCACGAACCTTCTTAGAAAAGTCCACTTATGATAAGTTAAAGTTAGCTGAGGAAGCAATATTCCAAACAGAAAGTGACGAAGAGCAATACCTCTCTAGGCTAATTGAATGGGCAATGAACTATAAGGGTGATCTTTGACTTTATCTTCTGCATTGAAATGGCTTTTATTTTTGCTTTATTTGGAAATTAGCTTTGATATATTTATTCAATTAATTATTGACTGTCAATAACTATTTTTATAAATACGACAATTTGTGCTCTTATACGGTTATAGGCGACATCTTAGAAAGTAAAAAGTTGTGATAGAACCACGTATCAAATCAGCTCCGATTATGCAAAATGCAATTATAATTGAAAGAACTTTAATATAAGAGATGCTACTGCTATATGGTAAACGAATGAATATTTTTATTAAAATAATTGATAAGACCTAAGATAAGACCTCTTAAAGATTTTTTTCGGCAAACATAAATAATGTAAATCATAAATGGATTAATGTGAATAAAATTCATTCACAAACAGCCTCACGATTATAGACGGATAGAAGCAACCATTTAAATTAAGTAATAAGTGGTCAATTTGTGATCTTATCCAGTGATATCTCTTTAGAAATCAGTCATTATCTACTCGTGCTTATTAGGACAAATAGCGTTCTTAAACTCTCACTCGCTGTAATATAAATGTGCAAATAGGGAATTGAGACTGATACCACTCTGAATAAGTGATGCAAATGATTATCAAATCCAACTTTACGTACTTTTAAATGCGCAGAATTTTCAGTGACTTATTCTGGCAGAAATAACTTTGTCCAAATGTCTGGCATCAAAAAGGATGGGTTATCTATCATTTAGAAATATTACGTAACGAGGAATCATGGCAACGCTTCAATAAATCTCAATGAATTTATTGCGCTATAAAGCAAACACTTTAGTCCCAATTAGCCATGTCCGACAAAAGATGTTTAACTTTGAAACAAGAATCAATAATTAAACAAGAAAAGGATCTTAGGATCTATCAACTCGAGCTAAGATACTCTTCAAGAATCTTGAATCCCCTCAATGTCTTGCCTTTAAAAAAAATCATTCCATTATAGTATTCTTGCATCTCAATATATTTAAGCGTATTTACTCAAAATCAACTCATTTTATGATTATGCGATTACCAACCTCAAGTTACCGAAAATACTTTGATTAGGCATCTTTTCTGAAAACAGATAATAATAATATTAATTATTGTAATACTTTGCATGGGTTAAATTAAGTTTAGATTAGCTCGTACAAAAGCTCATAGAATAAAATGTGGATCATGTGAACATACGCGGATACATCAGCATGCATTATAAATGTTTCGTAACTGAAACTTCTGTAGTAATTGCAGTCAGGAACATTGAAATAATGCAGAAATGAAAACAATTACTGTGCATGGAATTAGGTTTGTTCAGACTTTGATCGGTTGGTGATTTGATCAAATGTTTGTGGGCACTGAAAATCTAAATTCGATACAGCGGAATATGGCTGATCAGAGAGCGCCCTCACTCCGTAACCTGTCAAAGGTATTACGTTACATCGGTACTCCTCTTCCGGTAGCGACAAAGCGTTTTTTTTCATTTTTTTCAGAACCTTTTATGTGTGTATTACGTATATATGATCGTTAACTGTTTCCTAGTAAATGCTAGTACCATGTTTATGAGGACCAAATAATCTGTAGCTGACTCCTTTCCAACTTCATTGAAGAATAAATATAGAAGATGCGAAGTTCTCTATCTTTAAAGTATCTTTGATTCACTAGTACCTGAGTTTCATAATCCACAAATGGATCAAACATCAAGATCAAGCTAACCACCAACTGACTTTCGTCGGTCTCGATCTAGAAGGGTTTCGGAAACACTGTCAAGCACTACTGCATCAAATAAGGTGATACTACATAGATTAAGTCTAAAATGAAGTGACAGCCATTATGCATATCAAAGCAATCGTCTTACCATTAGGCTTGCATTAATGTAGCCGTTGCTTCGACACATCAGCATCACTCGGGTTTGTTCATCTAAAATTGAAACATAAGCCAATACTTAAAGCAATCATTTTATTTTTCACCTTTCGTTAAATTAAACTGTTTAACGGGAAAAAAATAATCTATTTTTGTCATTGATATATAAGTGATTAAAAACAGAATCTTAGTCAAATACAAGTATGAAATAAAATACACATTGAAGTGAATAAATATAAATATAAATTTTTTTAAATCGGGAAGAACTTTAATTTATTATTGTGTAAATTTACAAATTTTATTATTGATTATTTAAACATTGTAATTAATTTTAAAATGCCTTAAAATTGTACGTCCTTGATTGGTATGCTTCAGAGTCAATTGCGAAACTGCTTTGGAAGTTACCAATGGCATGACAGGTACATTATGACATGATCAACAATCTTCGGTTACAAACCACAGTTTACAATTCACTGGTATCATAAGTACAACTTCTAGTTTGCTATAACAGCAAAAGTCACCATTTTGAATTAGATATGCAACCAAACAGCTGAAAAGAGCACCGCAATAATTTGTCAATCCGTAAAATGGAGAAGATGAACGCGTAAACTCTCAAATTCATTCTTTTTGTTTGAGATTTGCATTCCCTACTCTAAGGATTGATTAACTTTTTAAAAAAAATATTGTCACAAACCTCGAACATATCCAGAAAAAAAATTTGTTCGCTAGACGATGTTGTTGATACTTATAACGCTCCAAATCATTTAAGGATTATATTTATATAGTCCATAGCATAAAAATATGTTGAATTAGTTGTAATCATAGAAAATTCTCAAAATAAGTGCAATAAACGGTTACAATATGATATGAACCGGAGGATTGAATAAGAACCTGTTGACCAATTAATTTAATTCCACACTTGATTAGATTGTCCTATTAATCTGCTTTTGCCACACAATCTAAATAAGTTCTTACCAAAATCTCAGAAGATTTTTCCCAGATTAAGGATCTTTTGTGGAAGTTTACACCGGAATCATCAAAATCATCTGGTGCATCTAATTTCATTACTGTATTCAAAATAGGCATATTACTGATGCTGCAAAGAGACAGTAAACAAGATGAAATTAAGCATAGACGATTACCAAAGTCTGCAGGGAATTTGTAGGTGGTATAATTAAGGTTATAGCTTGTAAGGTAGGAAGCCTCCCACAGTGAGACAGTTTTTGACCATTAGCTATCCTTGATTCCAATAGGTAGGAAGCCGTTAAATTCTCATAGGTGCATATTTAACTATTTTGACATTAGGGGAATAAAATTTAATTCATTTCTAAAATACGTAGTTACTTGCAAAATTTTATAATCGAAAAATAAATAAATACAGATTTTCCAATTCAACTTTTCAAGGTATTTACCTTAACTTTATTCATTAGAAGAAGCATTGTAAGACGCGAAATTTATTTACAAATACACGTGAGTATAACATTTTTTTCTGAAGCTAAATCCTTTCTCTATGCCATAAACAACTTCAAAGTTGTTGCGGTGTTTAATCTAGTAGATAATTTTGAAAATCCAAACCAATATAATAATTTCGTGCTTAAGTTATGGACAGGAGAAGGCTACTATAACACTGTTTTCCCTCCTGTTTGAGACTGGCTCAAGCAAAACTTATTGCAACTTAGAACAGCAATTCATCATTCTAAAAATCCTAATATAATGGTCATCTTGGTTTCATATTTGGTCTTCAAAGAGTTAAATATTTATAAAAACCATAAAATTAAAATTATGAAATTTCATTTTCAATATTTTTTTCCATACATCAAATATATGTAGCCCATCTCTTATCTCCTATTTTGTTCCTAAGCACAAGAACTAAATTGTCTAAGGTTGAATTAACCCGGTGTAATATTATGCCATCGGCACACGCCCATATTAGTATGCTATAATTGATAACACCCCAGAGGGACAGAGGCTAAGATATTAATCAAATAGTTTATTTATCTAATCCATATACCTGTAAACTCTTCGGATTGGAATGTTACTAACTGAAGAGAAGTAAACCAATGACCAATAGTTATTCACTTCATATTTTACAGGTCCCGATTTGATTGGTCAGACAAAGGATCAATCAATAAATAACGACGAACGTCGTCAGGTCATGATCTGCCATGGTTATGATGTGGAAGTAGAATGACAGTGGTGATATTGCACTTGTGACCAACTGCAAACCATACTTTCGCCTACCTGACACCTAGCTTACCAGACATATTCTCCATATCATACTCCCACATGCTTGATAAGAGTCATAATATACCAGTTTTGTTAGGAGTTTTCACAACATTTACATATTCTTGAAATATTTTACGAAAACTTGCCTATTGCCAGTTAAATACCTATAATTACCTAATCACTTTAAAAATTTATAAATCCTGTTAATCTGATCAAATGTTCATTCATCAAGCTAGAAATTCCTACTTGGCAACCACCAGACCGTAAAAAGATTATTTGCAACTGAGAAAAAGTGGATTCTGTTGAGAAAATAGTCTCTATAATTAGCCTATTTAAATTAGTCAAAAACATAGATCAGCGTTAATGGGAATGCCCATCGCTTTTGTAAGATTTCCCCAAAACTATAAAAAAATCTAATGGACCCCTATTTTTAAACACCGCCCAGGTCTTAAGGAAAAGAGCTTATCAATCAACAGACTAATAATTGAAAGATAAATGGTTTAGCTGCAGGTCTAATAGGCTAGACCCTCTGTCTAACTAGAATGACTGAAATACCCCTCAAGCAGGACTGATCAAATTAATAAGAAGGTTGAAGGCTTATGGGACAATATGGGCAATATTCTCGCAATACGTCGAGGAGTTACGATCATGACGGAAGAAGTAGTTTGAGAAATAACAGCATAGAGTTAATGAGTGCAATAAAAGTCACTCGGTCCATTCGCATTCATATTACCAATTTTTTGTCAAAAAAATTCAATTTGTATTTACTTAAAAACGGGAAACACTTAAATAGTCCTATAATGGGCGAAACTGTGGTGGAGAGGTGAAGAGGCTTTGAGTATGGAGAATCGTACTTCACTTAAATAGTTTAATATTTCGCACATTTCACTTAAAAGTATTAACCAATGCTTGATGTCGTTATATTTAAGAATTAATTTTTGTGAATACTATCTCCTGACAATTGATTGAGTTCATGTTAGGAATGTCAGATGAGCATTAATTAAACTGAGTGAGTTGCCATACCAACTCGATATATTTTTGCCTTCAAATACCTTCTTTAAAATTGATAGCTATAATAATGTAAGATAAAGATTTCAAACTTCAGAAACAAAGCAGTAGTTGGTCATTTATAGTCATCAAATTGGCTCAATGTCAATGTCAAACAAGTGGGATTACTCGCTCTTCATAATTGATGTTTAGTGGTCAGTTTCCTCTAAATTAAAGCCCCAATTCTCTTAACTATCTAAGACCATAACAAACCATCAAAAAGAAATGGAGTTGCTCGTGATTTTTTTCAACAATTGGACCTTTTCTCTGAGATTAACGAAGCGAAAAACTCTAGAAGATAGTAAATTGCATTGAAAAAGTGGATATTTAGCAACAGAGAATTATTTGCTGGGAAGAGATAATAATATGCATTTGATGACAATAAATTCAACCGGTTAGTTGAAGCAGAACAAATTCAAATTTTGATCGACCGAAACATTCCATTCGAAGGTGGATTAGGTCACAAAATAGTAAATTGATAATAAACCGAATTAAACCCAAATTTAGAGCCTTGGCAACTGATCTGTTTGCTAACGGAAAGAGTGAATCATTGTAAAAAAATGTTATCAACGATTACAAATGATGATCTACACATCTTGATAATAAAACTACTATTTTGGTTTAAGGTTGACTGCTCGCTTAGTTCCCTTAAAGTTTTCTTTCCAGTCAAAACCTGTCTTAAAGCAAATTAACACATAATTCAAACCCTTTGAGGTGACATACAGTTTATTTAAGAAGTGAACGTGATAAAAAACCATATCGAAATAAGAAATTCAAAGTGGAATAAGTTCGCGTAACTAGACAAGGCAGAATCGTGAAATATTTTGTTTGAATGATAAGAAAAATTGATTAGTGAGTGAAATTTGCCAGAGGTTTTCAATTATAACCAAAGTTTAAAACAAGAAACTACCAACAAATCACCTGACTTTAAACTTAGTGAAAAGAAACCCTGTATTTGATGGTATCTCACGGAAATGTCCTCATAAGAGATTTCTCATACAGAGGTTATTTTATCTAATAGTTTTTCACCACTACGGCTAAAACACTGTGCAATTTACTGAGAAGGCTAAAAGAAGAATACTTTTACCAGATAAAAACGACATAAAATTCGACTTTACAGTTTTGCGAAATCAACAGCCACCATAATTTTGGCTAAGAAAATATGAAACCCAGACTAGTCTCAATTTGGTTAACCTCTGTAAATAGTATCAGCCTGCAGAAAAATATATTTTCAGTCTTGCCCTTTAACGCCCGCATTATTTTTTGAAAAATGCACCCAACCGCACTCAGGCGTGTCTCACGGCAGACTGATGCCGCCGAAGTGGTGAGTTTTGGTGGTATCAGACGAAAGCTACAGACATATTGAACATGTTTCAAACTGCAATAACGCCTTCTGTTACAGGTCTAGTACCAATGGAGCTTATTTTGAAAGGGGGGTGTACGGTCCTAAGGGCGTTAAATAGTTAAAACACAAGAGGGTCAGAAATTTTAAAACCGAGAACGGCACCATAAACCACCCAATTTTAAAGTAACAACAAGTCAGATGTAAGCTGACTTTTTTGTCCACTCAAGAAAGCCGACAATCAATAAAATTTTTGCTCAGATGCATTAAAAGCAATGTTTTATGTAAACCCTCTTGAATGTCAAAGAATCTAGATAGCCTAACAGTGACTGAAGGTAAGCAAGAGTCCTGGTTTAAAGTCCGATTTTCCGTAATCTATCTTTCGCCTTTCAATAAATACCGTCATGTTCCTCAGGTTAATAATTGTATAACAAATATGACTTTTAAATCTTATTTATATTTTTGGTGTAAATAAGAAACCCACATGGAATAGGACAGCCCGCTCGATTTTTGCAGGCATTTTCGAGCCTTCCTGCGGCTTCACATGGAACAGCTTCATCGCTCTCGTACGCATTTATCTCTTCCCAGTCAGCATCCAAACGATATCGGTTTTTGAGGTGTTCTTCCATGTATGACTGCAAGAAAAAAACAACGAACATATGCCATTTATTAACAATTTTGTGAATCGATAACTAGTTAAAGGAAAAGAGAAATGGATTTAATCCACGGGATTGCGGATAATCACTCCTCGGTCCAAATAATCACAAACAGCCACTTTTACAAACGATCTTTTGAGAGAAAACTTGTTCGGTTAATCCGATGTCAACATTAATTATTACATCCTGTATGTGGGATTTCTGACATCCTTGCGTTCTGTTAAGATTTAAAACAGTCGAACATTTGGAGATGAAAGGGCTTGGTTATTTTTTATCTGGTCTGACCTCACATCCGGATGTCCAGAATTTTAACTGCGCAAATTCAAAACTTCTCATCTGTTCCTTTCTACTAAGAGCATGTTTTCAGTCAAAAATGAAGAATCTCTTGGTACTCCTGTTAGCGTCTCTACTTCAAAATGAAAAGAAAAAGATGCCTTCACAACCTTTAAAACTGATTTAAAATAGTTCACTTTTTTCCCAAAATTATAATTTCTAAAAAAGCATATATTGCCAAGATAAATGCGATTGATAAATATAAATTGAACAAATTTGTCCTCTTAATGAGAAAGTACGTTTCATTCTTGTGGATAACAAAAAATGAGTTTCGTTCAAAGTAATTATCGATATTGATTTTGAGACTTTGTACACCCTAGATGCACTTTAACGATGAAAGTAAATTACCTTGAGACACTTACCATTCCTAATCCATCCAGAAACACTAGATAAAAACGTTGTTTCTCTTGTCTTCTTTTCGGTATTTAACTTAGTAAATGTGGAATCTTCTGTCACCTGAATGACCAATGTTAAAACTTATAATTAACTAAGTGGGTAAGCAAATTCAAAGCAAACTTTGTGAGATCTTTGAAATAGAGTTTGGTATCCAGCCTATTGCGATTAAATGACTTCCTCCTCCTGTCATAGGTGTCTGCCTATTTATCTATTCAGTTATAATCAGCACGATTTAATACTTCGTGATCGAAAACATGGAGTTTAATAAGTAGATCCAAATACATCCATATCTAGCTTAAAATTTTGTTAAATTAAAACAACAGTTTTGATAACCTCCATCACCAAAGGTAAAAAGCGTATTTTTATAATATTTTGATTTGTTCTGTTGCCAAAATGAACTCCTAATAATTCCAAAGCCCAAACCAGCAGGCAATTGTTAAGTTAGTGAAGTTTTTTTTGTAAATACTTGAAAATAAAATGGAGCAACTATTTAAAATTGTCAAAAATTGGTTTAATTTTCCTGAATCTACTAATGATTTTTATTTATAAATTGGCCAATGATTGACTTACCAAAATTAGGTGGCCAGTTGTGACATCTAGAGTCATCTGAACAGGTTCGTCACGCCTAAAAAGAATTGAATCAAGAGTGAATAAAACCGAATAATCAATTCACTCCACACTCAATAAGCTATTGCTTTAATTTTAAATGTAATAAAAGAAAGGTAGTATCAGCCCCAATGGACTTTAATGATAAGCTTTTTTTAATGAATATAACATCGCTAGAGTAAAAGAATCAGAGGTTACCAGTTCAGAAGTTACCAAATTGTGGGATCTAATAAATCAGAAGCAGATTATGGAAGCTAGAAAAAGCAACAATAGTACCAAAATGCAGAACACAGAGTTGGCTGGGCCAGTGTGTTTCAGGAAAACCACAATGGAGAATCAAGCGAATAGGCGAGAGTATACGTGAGTCATTTGGGAGAGGCGCGGTGGGAATGAGTGCAGATGGACTTATAAATGAGAATGGACAGTTTTAGTAAAAAAATTACATTCGATAAAATCGCCTGGGTAGATATGAGTGCAGCCATAGGGACGAAATGACACCACCGCGATTGGTTTGCTAAGAGTTCAAGTATTCGTATGGGGAACGTGATTAAGACATCGTTTTTGAAAAGGTACAATCATCCTTCATCATAATTACAAGTTAATATAGGTACCTTTGGCTGGAAATATATCAATTATGGGACATTTAGAAGCTCAATTTCTAT
Organism: Hymenolepis microstoma; assembly: GCA_000469805.3. Taxonomy (NCBI): domain Eukaryota; kingdom Metazoa; phylum Platyhelminthes; class Cestoda; order Cyclophyllidea; family Hymenolepididae; genus Hymenolepis; species Hymenolepis microstoma. The sequence goes on along the minus strand of LR215995.1, from coordinate 12,646,323 downwards.
GCATATACTCAACACTCGACTTAGCCTTCATACGACTGTCTCCCTATATAACCATCAAACTAAAACTAATGGAAAGTGCATAAAATAGTTTGGAAGCATTTGCATTCGTCAGTTTTAATACGTTAAATGTCTTTGGTATATCTGTGGATATTTCAGTACGACACCTATTTTGGTTTTGATAAATAGCTTTTCCTAATTATAGACCATCACGACATTAAGGTTAATACTGTCTACTGACTCCACCCCATTATTCTAAATACGTGTTGGCGTGTTTAGCCATTACATTCACAAAAGTTAACTGAGATAGCCAGCTGAATTCTCTCCAAAGAAATTACTTACGTCAATGACAGGGCAAGTAAAAACACTCATTTTATCATCAAATAATCCTTATTTTCGGCAATTACGACTATCACTACAACCACGCATTGAGTTAGAATTGCGGCAACGGTGCAGTAAGCTAAATTATCTCGGGTGATATCCTGTTTTTTTGCCCATAGGGGATTAAAATAGGAGAATTTTTCGGTACCTAGAAAGTATAGATTTGTTTAAAAAGCCTTACTCACTGACTTATGAGCTAATTGATGCATGCGTGTTGAAACGCATGGCTATCATCAGCAAATAGCACTTCTTTAAGAGGTTCAATATCTCTACACTTTTTGCATACACAGTATTGAGACAAAATGCTGTTTGGCAGAGGAAAAGACTAATTATGTGGAAAAAGAAACAAGTTAATAGAATAGCTTAACCAAAACTAGCTATAAATATCAGCAAATCACCCCCTTACAAAATATTCCAGAAAAATTATCTCAAAAGGTTGGCTAAATATGGCAAGATATATGATATCAGCCTTTAAAACGGAGACATCTTAGACATAAATGTCTCATAAAAATTCCCTATTGGAGCTAAGTGGTCTTCATCTTTCCCAAACTGACGAAAAATGAATCGGAATTGTTACCTCTTTTTAAGAGAATCTAAAGTCGGTAATTAAAATACTCTATTCGTTTAAGAAGGCTCCGCAAACGTTCAACGCTGTTAATGAATTATGGTCTTTATATTGGTGTAATCGTAAATTTTAATTGCGCAACATCGATAAATTCTTAATTTATAAATGAAGTGCAACATATAATAGGCGATTAGAGTCTACATAACAGCGTGTATCAGACATGCATCTGATAAAAAATGAATTTGACAGTGGCATTTTGAACCTTAAAATTGTGTATTCTGCTGTTCATGTGTATTATTTGAACAAGAAAATCGTAGAATAATGGCGGTTACTTAAAATATTATCAAGATATCGAGTATTCCGGTATTCAACCACAATTCGTAAGTTTTAGTCCATTATAAGTAAGATTCCAAAAATTAAAATGTAGTTAAGATTCAAGATGTACGATATTTTAAGAATTGAATTCCTTGAATAAGATATAAGCATAAATTTTTGAATGATCACTACTCACAAATGCACGGAATTTAAAATTGCTCACGGTTTAACTGTGTAAACATCAGTATAATTACATCCATTCTTCGAGCTAGAATTCGGTAAAACGCTCCCTCTCGCTACAGGTCTTGTAGACCGAGGTTCGCAACCTTTTTGATACCTCCGAAACACCTCAAACTCTCGCTCACTTTGTTCCTGATCTGTAGGTAATGACATACTATTTGAAATATCTGTCGAAGCGATCGAGCTCATAGAGCCTAATCGGCGCGAAGAGAGCATGTCGTATTTTTGAGATAAGCTAAATTGATCTGAACCGTAGATCTGCTCTAATTCAGCACATAAGCACACCTCTGCTTTCAGTGCACGCTCAGCTGATATAGGTGCTTGTAAAACTTGTTAGCCAATGGCAACTCAGTTAGGAAATAAAGTGTACTTTATGTGTGCAAGATTAAACACACTTCAGGATCCATCGAAAGAACTACATAATCAGTATTTAAATAACTACGACCTTCACCTTGTTCAGTAGAAGCAACAACATAGGGGGTACTTATAGGATAATGAAATCTTGTTAAGCTCTTAAAATTCCCGAAAATTTTAGGTTTTTAACCATAATTTACGTAGAACTAAGGCATGATGGTCAAAAGATATATGAAGAACTAATGGGGAACATTCATCAACAAGGCATTCATAGGCTGAAAGATGGCATTTTTCAAACAAGGACAAACCATTAAAATTTAGGTTTTTAGGTTATATTGACATATCAATGAAAAATGCTCAAATTCCGACTTCGTAACCTTCATTCGAATCGTCGAAATGAATGAAAAAATCGAAAATTAATTATCAATGTATTTATGTACGTTGAGATAAACTTCAGAAGCTCGTCAGGAAAAGAAAAGTTGTGTTGGTAACTACTGAATTTTAAGAAAATACAAAAGACAAAGAAACTGCATTATCTTAAAAGGATTTTTACTCGCAATAACCGCTATTTTAAGTGAAAATCATAGAACTGAATTTATATTTGTAAATTAAACTAAAATTCACAACTGATATTTTTAATATTACATATTTAGGTTAGAAGTTAACTGTAATTTAAATATTGGGAAATCAAATAAAGCATTAAAAATAGGGAAAAATCATACCCTGATTTCTTGGACAGCGCCACTAATTCCGAAGCAACCGAGTTAAATTTAGAATGATCGAACTTAACGTCATACATAAATCAACTGAGCAGAATATTCCGAAAAATTTCAAAATCTCAAAGGGAAAAAGAAATAGTGGTGTTTACATTTTTCATTGAAAGGGTTTCAAAAGCAACTTCCATTCTGTCCTTTAACTGATTGGAATTTTTCTGTACTGGCATGGAGATCAGTATCTTTCCCCACACCACCCAATGACATGCTTAGTAGTCTTCGGAGTTAGCATCTTGGGTGTTTGAAGGCCAAATATACGTTGACACTGGTGTACATGTCAAAATTGGCTCGATTTCACTGTTAACTCCTTCCTAGTGAATTCCAAGGTGCCGAATCCTATTGCCGCCATAACATAAGCCTGTCGCCCTATCATTTCCCATCCTCGCTCGTTATCCGTGCCCTAATCACTACAATAGTCAGCAGTTTCACTCTGAACTCTACGCAAACACTTTACAAAACAACCCCCATGAGAAGATCAGGGGGACACCTATGGAAATCATGACACTTTGGGGAACTTTATTTCACATGACTCAATAAGTGTCCTTTGCATTCTATACAAGCCAAGTCACCTGTTTTTCTACATGTCGTGTTTGTGATCTTGAAAAAAATGTACCACTTTGTCGAGAAGCTTATTCGCCCTTGTTAGACCATTTTCGAGGGTCATGTCTTTGAGAATTTCACCTCTCCAACTCTTGTATAACCAGTGGTTGTAAAGGTTTTTGTTGAGTGTAACCTTCATGGTAGAATGTGAAACTATCAATAATAAAGTGAGATATCAAAGCTCTAATTCCGTTGTTAGGATGCGTTTATTCAGTAGATTTTCTAAAAAATCTGTAGTGTAAACTCAATCTGATCAGGCTGTCTGTTATCTTGCTTTCTTCTAGTCACAGCAGCGACTATAATCACTTTACCCTTTTGAGAGCGAATATGCATTGTCATGACCCAAGTTATTACCTTCTATGATTCTGGTGGGTCCAAGTTAGCACCCATTCTCGTTGTCAAAATCCTACTGATGATTACTAAATATCACTCCAAAACACCGTTCGAACCCTTTCAAAAGAGAACATCAATTTTGGGCAAAGAAAATACATTCGGAACTCCTTTAAATAGAGATCATAACATTTTGGACAACCTCTAGCACATTTTAGCCAATCATTTAATATCTCTCTCAAGGAATTATGTTTCAGATTTTGATTGAAATCACCACTTGTTTAGATGATTACAACAAAAGCTGTTGAATTGAGTACTTTGCAAACCTTAAATTGAACAGGCACATAACTAAAAAAACTGATAGACAAGACGACAAGAAGTATCATGCAGACGAAAACTGTACTCATCGTGTTACCAGGAGGAATTGCTGTTTAGTTGGGTCGTACGCTTGTTCGAATAAGCCGCCATTGACTCAGAGAATGCCTCAGAACCCCCTGTGCTTACCAATGGAGGACGATAGGTACCCTGCAATCCCAAACCAAAATTAGCAAAATTTTGTTGAATATTACAACCCATTGGAGTGCAATGTAAAAGAAAAGGTTTAAAAGAGTATTAATCATTCAGAATTAATTAATTAAAGGATGAACGTAATTAAATGGTAATTGAATTACAATGAAACAACTTCCATGATTTTATTTACAGTCACTGATAGAATTTGAAAATGGAGTGATAATTTAAGTATGAATAGAGAAAGGTGTATTGAAAACAGTTCAAAATGATTTCATTAAAATATTTTGATAAGAAATATTTTAACATTATTGTGGACTTAAACAAATCCATTATTAAAAGACCATAAGTAAGTAATTAAGGTTTAAATTTTGCTCAAAAATTCAAGTAATAAGAGAACTTATTTTAATAAAAGATAATTTTAAGAAATTTTTTGAAAATTCATGAGTTCTTACTCTGATATGATAAAATCTCATCGATTAAATAGCAGATAAATTATTGAAATAAGAAAGGAAGCCCTTGGATACAATGTAATCAAAATGTCCTTAGCTTGCATGAAATAGGTGAAATAATCAGATCCTACTACCCTTAATTAATCACAATTTTCCATACGCTATCATTCAAACTGACCTAATCCAGCTTAGTGTTCTGCTGGATGGATGCTACTACGTCTGCTTCCTTCATCCTCTCCTACTTACCTTGAGATTGTATCTATAGATAGATTCATCTGCAGTGTTTATTGTTTTATTGACAATATACACACGCCTTTAAATTCCTTAAAATGTGCTCCTTTTAATTTGCTAATTTTCCCAGAAGTTAAAGGAGAAAGAAAAGATGAGTCCGGAAGGGAAATGAGCATTAAGAGATTGTTCTAACAATGCAGCTAACGCATGCGAAATAACATTGTAGAAAGTCAATAGCCTTTACACAATGTTTACAACAGCCACTAAGATGAATGATATTTCTGGAAAGAAGGCGTCATTTGACTTGATTCATAAAATTCAAAGTAAGTAGCGTAGTATACAATTATCATGTACTCTATGAAATTAAAAGGTGGCAAACATATATGGCAAACTTTCTTTTAGTATATATATAATTATAAGAGAAATATAATAATTTTTGGCTCTGAGGCAACCGGCATAGTGACAAAATCTCACATAAGGAACTTAGTAAAAATATACTCCAAGACAAAAAAAATTTATGGGAAAGTAAGTATCAAAAACTCCCAATAAATTGAAATTTTCATTTTTAAACGATAATTTGATCAGAGTAAATCCATTTTTTTAGTCTTAGGAGGCGAATATAGGAAACTTAATGTTTCAAAATCTTGGGAAAATTTTATTCAACTTCTCGTTTTAATCTATGCAAAGTAGTAGAACAAAGGCGTTTAACGATTATAAAGAATGGGAGCAATTTGATCCTTTTGATCCATTTAATTAGAGGTGCCTTTTTCCTTAACGTTGCTTGTAAATCATCAAAATGTTTCATTAACTTTTGTTCATTTCCATTAACCCTTTGAAGAAAGGATGGAGGCGAATACCCCCATTGTGGTGGAATTTATGGCTATTTAGATCCAAATAAAGTTAGAAAAAGATATTTCCGGCAATTTTACAAAGTTCACAGTTTCTCAACAAACAGTGGATTTGTATTAATTTACAAGATATTTGAGATCTTAAACGCGTAAATACAAGTTCTTTCTGAAAAGAATTTAGGCCAAAATATCTCCCGATGTTTCCAATGCACCTACTACCACTCTTTCTCATATTTCTAATAAAAAATGTCCTTTATTTCCCGCAAATTTCGATTAGAAGTGCTGGATAAAAACGAAAAGACTTTCTAAAAAACAAGGCTACTAATTTTTTGTTACTTATTCATTAAATTAGTCCATTTGAACAAATGTGCAAAGTTCTTGACCCGTTTTGAAGCAAAGTCAACCTTTAAGTCATTTATGAGTTTCTATTGATTTTTGAGATCTGTGGTTATTGTGGAGATTAAACTGAATATTTGCCTAATAGAGGCCTGAAAATTAGGATTGGATTGCAATACTTCTAATTCAGTACCAATGTAAATCCGTTTTCGTCAAAATCTTTCCCCTTAGAAGGTTTAATTTACACTCCAACTTATTCGGAGCGCATTATTTGCTATAAATATCTACTCAATTAATTAAGAAGATGCCTTTTAATACAAAATATTGCATGCATTGGTAAATATTTCACACAGTTAAGTTGCTTAGCACATGACTTTTGCAAGTAAGTATAAATTAAATTAGATTAAATTAAAGGTCATTAAGATTCAAAATGCCATAATGTTATCGACAGGGATAAAAAGTGCAATTTTTGATTTCACATACATCAAAGGGCGATAAATTTAGCTAAACTGAAGTACTCATTCCACTCAATAAAGCTTGGCTTTCATGATGTAACTGCATTTTCATTGTTTTGAAACATTTCTTATCTCATATTTCACTTTTATTAACCCCAAGTTTACTTAAGTAAATTTTTATTAAAGTTTATATTTTCATTTCATGTACATTTCCCTACAGTCTCTTAAAATGTGGACACTACTTCTTTTAAATGAAGTCATAACCTGAAGTTTAATTTTATGCTCGCAGAACAAACTTTTTACTTGTATGCAGTAACAAAATTTTTACAGAAAGAGAGAAATGTACTCATATGAAGTTCATAAGGCAACACCCTCTGATACATAAATGCGTAATGGCGTTGCCTTTAATGGAAACATCAGCTAAACCAAAACGAAAATTACAAATTACAAATAATGAATGCAAAATATTACTTAAATTTTATATCGAATAAAGTTCAGGATAGGATGTTTGAAATCGAACACTTCAAAATTTTAAACTGTTTATTTGTCAGAAGGCTTGAAAAAGTTTCATCGCATTTCCAAATTGTGATTCCATAAGCATTTTCAATCTCTTGAAAGGCTAGGATCAATTGAAATAGATGTCATAAAAGCTACACAATTCAAAACTTATATCTCAGGTTAAAATTTAATCAAAATTCGTCCACATTATATTTACAAAATGAATTTAAATTTCAGTTTTTCAGCCTGGGAATGGTGTCCTTTATCATAGATTGGTATTCTTAATCAACGGTTGATCAATTGAAACGTTTCGTACTAAATTTATATGAACAGGGGTCACATCGATCAAATAGATTAAATAAGTCAAGTCACTCGTATCACTAGATGAGTATGGAGGCGCTGGGAAGCCACCCTTATTGACGTCTATATACCAACCGTTTCTTCTTCAGACATTAGTCATGTTCCGTCGTCGATGTTAATGTAGTCAGGATCTTACCACAAATCATTTTTGGTCGGAGAGCATTGGTTAACTACTGCTGTCTGCAACAGATTTAGACCACATTTAATCCGTATTATCGTCCAAGTTTCTACTTACTACAACTTCACAAATCTTATGTTTTGAGCGGCTTTAAAGAATTTAGAAAGACAGCAATATAGCCAAAATAAACAAAATCAGAATCCTCTGTTTTTGATATTATAGCTGCCTTATGAATAATAGATATCATAAGTTCAAAGCAGTGGAAATTTTTTATGACCAACATTACAATATCACAATAAATAAAATTACATTTATTTGAGAGTAATGTACCTGCATGAGGAAACAGCATTTCCTGTGTATACTTTGCAAACTGAAGAAACTTAAGTATTGCTAATAACTTTTCCGTTATTGATACTATGCTCGTTCAGTTCCAATAAATAAGAAATCGTTTTTTTTTTGTTGTTTACCTGATTTCCGCAGTGTTCCGTGGTTTCCTGATAGAGTGGTGGTGAGCCAGCAGAGCAAGACAACGTAGACTCTTGGTGGGCTTGTTTTCCCAAAGAGTCATTTCCACTGCTCATGACGCTGATATTCAAAATTGAACCTGAAGGGGATGGTGAAGCGGTTCCAACCAAAGGTCTCTCAGAAGGTTTACGAGAGGTCTTGTCAACAGCAGGTATGTAGCCACTGAGTTTTTCTCGACGTTTGATGAGTATGTGCACGAATAGGAGGAGGGCAACAAGAACTGCCAAAGCACACACGACTACAACAGCGACGAAGCCGATCTTGGACAGTCGTCCCGTGCCGACTAAAACAGGTTCAGAGCGATCTGGTTTTCTTTCTTTTGAGAACTGTTCAGTAAAAAAATTTCAAAGTTTGAGACTCTGAGTGGGGTTAGAGTACTGTGATACAAAGTGACCAGTGTGAAGATGTTTGTTAACCAGTTTACTAACTTATTCAAATCTGTGGATAATATTTGAACAAAAATGTCGTTGGTCCTTTCTTCTAATGGTTAATTTTTACCATGAGAAAGTCATAAATACTTCTAGATAAAAATGATTTAATAGAACAGAATTCATAGTACTTTCGTACATATGTTCATTTTATATCCCTCCCAAAAAATCTGATTCTGATTAATTTTAAAGGGAGCGCGTTACTCCAATGGATTTTGACAACTTTTTCCATCTTTTAAATATCGTTTAATCCCCTGGGCAACGCATACTCATACGGCAAAAAAGTCCATAATCTGGCAGTTGACTTCAGACTACCATGACCTCACTGCATGTCATATTCCACCACTTCCACAGTACTCCACCTTTGTTTCTGTCCTTTTTACATTTGTGAAGCACTTTTGTGACCTTGATGTTCCTCCACTCTGTGAAGCCCGAAGTCAACTAAAGGGCTAATGGTAACTATAAATAAATATCGTTTAATCATACAATCAAAGTTTAAAGGCAAATTTTTTGAATATTGTAATCTAGTATTCATCAAATATTGTTTCCTTGATATAAGATGGAAATATAGACTTTATAAACATAGTGTACACAAGAGCCTCTAAAATCGCACCACATGGACATTAATTGGAGGCCTCTAGCTTAATATTTCGGTTTAAACTAAGCAATTATAAAATGTAATAAACTTTCACAATTAGTTGGTCGGCAAAATAGGCACGAATATCGGTCATTTTCTACAGTGATACACTTTTTTTTCAATTTGGCAACATTATTATTCCTTGTAAGGAAAGTAGAAGAATGCAATGTTTTGCACTTCACTTTGAGCAAGTTTGTACTAAATACATTTTTAATGCATTCCCAAGCATCTGTGAAACCGCAAAAGCCCATAAAATTCATACAAATACAAAGATAACCTCGCTATTTGCTTACGAGCCAATAAATTGTGCTATTTTCTATTAATAGTATTTTTATGCTATTCCTTTACATAACTCCTCAGCAACTTGTTTAGCCGTCTGATTTCGTAATGATGATTAAAAATTATTACTCTTAAAACAATTTGCATTGAATCTTGGTGTGTCGCATATTGCAAGTAATATAAATGTTACCATTAGAGTGTATTTTCTATTGACAAATGGAAAGTGAGTAAAATTGCAGGCAATAGCGCTCCCGGGGTTGTAACTTGACCCATATGAACACGGTATTTTCAGACCCACTTCGCATTAAAACGATTTTAGTTCCAAAGACGTCAATCAATTTGTTTAAGCTCTTTAAAACCATCCGTTTCAAGGATTAACAGAGAGGTTTTTTACAATAGATATTAATAGAAATAAAATGCGTAAAATTTGAATGCCAAGTGAGAGTAGGAGAAAGAACAATGGACCAAAACAAACAGCTAAACGAACTCAACTAGAAATCCTTTAGAGCTCGTGTGGAACTTACTCAGAAAATATTCAGTACCAGAGCCTACTTCAGTGTGTTTTGCGGAGCTTGTTTAAGTTTTCTAAGTAAAACTTTCTATTAGATTTTACGCCTTCACTAAGTTATTTCTACTTCCTTGTGGAGAGGGGCCACAATCGATTTTCAATGGTGAGGATTTTCCTATGGTTAATTCCAATTGTGAGTCCTTTGTCGATGGAAGGGTTCTGTGATGGCTGGAATACAACTTTGATCTGCCTATTGATTACTACCAACTTATAAATGACTCTTCTCCTCTCATAGCATTCCAGCCTTTCAGCAGTTTATGGATTTTAGTCCGGTGTCTAATTCAAATTTATTCCGGTTTAAAATCATTTTTCGTATATTATGAACAGAACCACCCTCATCCTTCTTTTTTCTCATTAAAAAATTGTTTGCTATCGCCTCGTTACGTTTTCTCTCTTAGGGTAGTGAAGTCATAAATCCGAGAAGGATATCAGCTTATCTCTCTTTTTATCTCTGTCGTATGATATCTACGATAAAGTACTTCTTGCTATATTACTATCAGATGCTCTTTGGAGGGGAGGGGGGCGGGGGGGGTGGGGGAGGGGCAAGGGCGGCATGGCATAGCACACGTTTTAAGTCCATTAAACGTTTTTAAACCATTTTTATAAACCATTCTATCATAGAGAACAGAACAAAAAAGACCATTACTTCAGCACCACTCCCCCCGCCCCCTCTTCCCTCATTTAGTATCCATCTCAAATGAATAACTTTTGTTACATCGATGGATATCTCAAATTCAAAAGACTTTGTTACGCGAACAGTTTGAAGGTCTACTGTCCATTAATTCGCTATAGTGTGAAAAGTGCACTAAACACTAAACATCAGCACTCTCAAAACATGAAGGTTTTGCGTGGTCCTCCTTCCGTTATTATATATTCAAGCACACTGAACTTAGGATAGCCATGGTAACAAGAAAAGCAATAGTATGGATAAACATTAATTTAATTCAATTTGTCAATAAGTCCTGCGTACAAAAGAAATTTACGCAACCAAAAGTCGAGTGATTTAAACCATAAAGTTATCTTTAAGTACAAAAATTCACTTAACTAATTGATTTGGCAAACTATAACCCTTTGTACGAACTAAGCCTTATGAAATGTGCACACAGCAATTTGGAATATTAGCCAACTTACAGGGAATCCAACACCGTATTGAAGAATAGAGTTTTTGTTTATCCATTTTAGTGTTTCTGCTATTGAGATAAAAGGTAAGAATTAGATAGGAACATGAGTGGGGAAGACATAGGTTAGAAGAGACGCAAACATACGCATCATGCTGACAATGTCTTTCCCCAGCATTCCCGACTCAAAGGGCACGAAAAAGAGGAGTACACGACCGGTTTTGTCAAGTCTGAAATTAAAAAAAGGAAAATAAAGTGTGGATAATGGGATTAAGTCATTATGAAATTACCAAGTGAATGTTAGTATTGTTTTACTTCAATTTAACAGGTGAGGTAAATCCCCGAAGAATCACATCAATACTGATATCCGTTTTACTTCATTTATTTCGACTCCAAAACACAGTAGAGTATGAAAACGGTGGAGAGAAGCCTGAGAAGACGGCCAGTTTTAGTAATGAAAAGGAAATTAAATTAACTTAAACGTAGTCAAATAGGGGTGACGCTTCAGAGTTTACCTGGTCACGCCTCTCAAGATCATTGGACATATAGATAAGCACATAAGAGCAAATTAAAGAAACTCAGAAGGGAAATAGGGGGGAGGGGGGGGGCGGAAATTCCTACATCGCAGCGTATCTCAGGTCAGAACCCTTTGGTTCAGGACACGATATTTATGACTAAAACTTCAGTCACGCCTTCCCTTTAACCTCTTGCTCTTTATTAGTATTAGTTTTAGATATGCTCTGTGACGTCCAGAGAACATCATAATTTGTCATGCTGTTTCCATTAATAGTGACTTCCAATGGGTGTGATATTCTACATCTGTCACTTGGTAACATGATATATACGTCTTTGTCTTGGTGTATTATTGAAAATAGTAGAGGAATAAAATTGGAATAAACATATCCGGCTTCCTTTTGCTAAAAAAGTGTTAATATTGACCTAAGATAAACTCAGAAAGTACACTTCTCCTTAAATGATAGCTATATTAGCCGTGTGAACACATTTATAATTGATACTGAGCTGCGTCCATACTTAATAAGGTTCTTCGAAGACTCAAGCAATATGCCACTCAACGAACAAAGCTCGATCGAAAGATCATAGCAAAGATAACCTTTGTGCAAACAAAAGTCCGATGAAAAGAAGGCACTGGGAGGAGAAGGGGAGGGAACCTCTAAAAATGCCGACCTGGAATCATCAATTTCTATACAACCTGTTGTTTCTCAGAAATTTTAAAGACTTGTGGTATTTGAGAGCATATAGTCTGGTAAAAAAACAACCGTTGAAGGCGATTGGGTGATAGTTACAGTAGGCACAGATTTTTGAACGCGCAGAGTTATAAAAGTCTTTTCCCTTCCAAGATTCGGTATTTACCAAAAGGAATTAATTTTTATCAGAAAACAGAACAAAGCATGCATCTGAAATAGTCCTAGTTTAAACGCTTGGGTGTTGACGCCAATTGCATCTCTAGAGTTGCCCAACGATTAATGTATGCAAGCTAAAATGCAATATTAATCAGAAGAAAACCATTAAAACGTCTCTTCACTAGAATCTCACACTAAAAGCCCAGCAATATATGGACCTTCTAACTTAGTAACAAGGTGACTGAGCACTTAGAAATTCAATCAACACTGTTGTTTACTGAAATAGATGTTGTGGAATAACATGGTGGAAGCACAAATATCCGTAATTGTGCTACAAATTTGACCTGCAATCCTATACACTAGATGACTACCAGCAATAATGCAATGTGAAATTGTCAATAAGCTCTATAAATCAAAAGATTCGACAAAGACTTGACTTTGAGTAAAATAAGCTGATGGTTCCCAAATTCTGCTACTCTACTTTTGACTACTATTAACCACTAATCACTCTAGTCGAAGTTATTTTAATGGTGGCTATTGAGTTTACCTTTTGCATCGTTGGTATCAAGCGATTGACTCACGAAAAAAAAACTAGCATAAGCTCTGTCTTCCACTTTTCAATCAAAAATTATCATCCATTTTATATTTACTTCCTTTGAGCACTTTCTTTTACTCACATCGTGTTATTTTCGATACCTTAAAAGGGGAAAATACTTTCAAATTTATAAATAAATTAACTACAATTATGATACGAAATTCAAATATACACATTAGAGGCCTAAACTTCCTCGAGTAGGCGATATTTTAAATAGGCTAAAAGAATTGATTTAAGCGAAATGCTTTAAAAAACAAAAGTTAATAGAAGTTTTTTGTGATAATCAAACGAAACATCCCTTCCATACATTAAATAACTTAGAATAATTAATTAGTTGCCGGCTATTCGTTAAGTTCGTACATATTACACTATTAATTCTTTGTATTTCTATCTTTATGATATATAAATACCAAATATACATTTTGGAGGTAATACACCCCAAGTTCCGGTAACTCTGCAAAGCGTGAAAATGCCTGAAAGAACTGTTAGCGCAAATAATAATCTCAGCCCTCTCCTCAAATGGCCATTCGCTCTTGTCCCAAATTAATTTGTGCGCACGTATGTGCACATCTAGCCAATCACCTGCCGGTATGAAAGGCGAACTAGCCGTGGGCGTGTGGAACTCAGTTCAAGTTATTTTTAGTAAGCATGGTGAGGCGTATTCAACCCCAAAAGGCTGATGCAGACAGCCATCTCATACTTCGTTATTATTATTAATACTCTTCAATCTAACTTTAATTATTATGTGAATTTTATACATACCTCTATCACCTTGGTTAGAATAGCTATACAAATAATAGAAAACTGGAAAATTGTTTCTTTTATGAGTTACAAGCCGAAATCCTAGCCAGAAGAAAAGAAAAAGCACGAATTCTCGTTGGTGTAGCGAAAACTTGTCATAATTCAGTTTGAAACATGTACAGCACTTCGTATTGAATCGCATAGCCAATGGGACAATTAAGCGTTATTTTAAAGAATAATGAGAAGAAAATATAGTACAAATATTATTTTTGTCTGAGAAAGTGTCAACAACACTTGACTCGAGTAGGAGGAAGGTATCGAAGGTGGAACGTACATTCTACCCCCCCCCCCCCCCCTCCTCCCCATTTTACTGACTAAACGTAAAAACTGGCTTTCTATCCACATCAGTGAATATGAACATTGGCAAGCGTCCACCCCGTGACTTTTTATTTTTAAATGTCCACTTTAACAACTGCACCACCAATGTTCTCTATCCAACGCCATTTTCTGCTAATAAAAGTTATCGTGTTAATTATTACTTATAAAGCAATTATTAAAATACTTCTGGAGAACAAATAGTACTTTACTCAAAATAAAAGTTGATATAAAGATTGACAAATGACTTACTGGAACCGTGCTATAGGAGGACGAATACCCATGATCTCCGAAAGCTCTCGTAGAATACGATCCGCGTCAATGTAGTTCACCCTGGCAAAATTAAAATGCATGCAACTATAGCCCTGAATGTATTTTTTTCTTACAAGTCAAACACAAAAGCTTAGCCTCCAACAATTTATTTAACAAGTTCAGCGGAAGCTTATTATGAGCACCCATGGTCACGAGCGGTTAAAAATTACTCACTAGATCTCTCTGAAAAAAACGTGAAAAAAAAATGCTTAGTCATGGACGGCTATTAAACGCTTACATAATTCAAGTAAAGTGAGAGGCCTTAGGAATGGCCAAATACCAATAAGGGTTGGAGTGAATTTTCACATTAAGCACAGCTAAGATAAATTCTACTGCCTTAGTCCATCTTTCAGCAGCGCAGTGGATTCCACTCGTTATAGGCAAAGGAATTCACCTCATATCGGCTAAATAGAATGCACTTTACTGAATCTCGTCGTCAGCAGAAAAAAAATTAGTGCTGGTAACCATGGCCATTATAATGATAAGGAGAGTTAAAGTGAATTCAAAGGCCATATTTCTTGATGCCATAACTAATATAAAAGGCGAAGATTGCTAAGCTAAAGCATGTCGGTATGTCATCCCAGCCTTAAATTTTAACCCTTTAACGCCGTTAGGATCGTAGGCTCCATTGGTACTAGACACGTAGCAGAAGGCACTATTGCTGTTTGAAATATGTTCAATACGTCTATAGCCTTCGTCTGATACCACCAAAACTCATCAGTCTACTGTGAGACATGTGTGAGTGCGCTTGGGTGCATTTTTCAGAACATAATTCGGGCGTTAAAGAGTTAAGGCAATGACAAATTTTCCTGATATTTTGGAAAGCAGGTGATAAGAACTTGTTATTCCTCTTATAAAGAATGACTTTCGTGTGCTGTGGTACAGCTACAGGATCTATTTCTGCCGTTTTGATATAACCTTTCATTGAATTTAGATAAGCTAAAATTCACTCAGAGGGAAGGCAAGACAGATTCACATTCACTACCAAGTCGGTCAGTTAACTCTTGGCAAGACTATCGGAGGACGTAATTAAATGACTGCCCCGATACCTTTGTCTCGACTAACTGTTCAGGTACTTGAGCTAACACGCACCAGCACGTTAATCTGGCAGAGACCGACCTGAGTGTATCGCTCATCATTCAAAATACGTAGACGTTGTAACTATATATTGATGGGCCCTAATCACTAAGCCACTGCTTTCTGCGAGTATAATTCATACGCATATCTAAATTAAAGAGCAATTAATATATTTTGTACACAAGCTGAACTATAATAATCCTAGAATCCAGTATACCACTATCAAAGTTTCTTTCACGAATGATTTAAAAATGAGCCAATGATCTAGTGTGCTATTGATAATCGTCCAATGTCCATTGCTGAATACTGATTATAAAGCTTCTAATAATAAAAATTTTCGAGAAGTGTTGCTATTAGGATGATTTTTCAGAATTAGTCAAGTCTTGGTTGGTGCTTCCAAAGCTCTCCAATTCTCTAACCTTCGCTAGGGTGCATAGATTTGAGGAAGAATAAAAGGCTTGAAATTGACATTGTGGTACAAATAATCATTAATAAAATCAATCTAAGGATGGTAAAAATGAGTCAAACTGGTTTAGGTACGAAAACACAGTAGAAAAGGGGAAAAGTATCTAGAAGGCGGTGCAATTTAGGGTTGAATCGGTGGTATGAGCTTTACTTAAAAAACCATTTGATTTCGCACCTGTCCATTTATTCGGACATAAAGAAGCTGATTCAGTCCTGAATAGATGGAATATCATATAAATACGAAGTTCCACCTCTTGAAAGTAGAGCATTCAGTTATTCCTGAGACAAATAAAGATGGATTAGCTCAGAAAGCATTTTCTAGAGTTGTTTCTTAATTGAGCCGTGGAACTTTTATGATTATATTTTTCTCAGTGCTAGAGGGAATTGAGGGCATGAGCTACGGCTTAGGGGATGACTCACGGTTTTGAGAAGCGCATCCAAACTTGGTGGTCTAATTCAGCACCTGGTTTGAACTTAACGCCTTTGTCACGACTAAAACGCTTTTCCTGCGTCGCTTTTCCCGAAACCCTCAGGTTCGTTTGATGTTGCGGTGGAGTAATCGCATCTACAATCAAGTAATATATTTTCAATTGGGCAAATTTTATTCTATATTTATACAGATAGATATAATAGTTTTAGTAGATAAAATTATGCCAAATTTGCTTTGAATTTTGAACAACGCCTATTCATAAGGTTTATTACAATTGCTCCTCTTTCCAGGATTATAAATAAACAACCGAATATAGATAAGTAAATAATTCAATGGTCGATACTGAAGTTGAATACAAACTGTTTATTTTGGACTCTCAAATTCTATATAAAATAGGACGGTTCATAAAATACAACACTAAAGATGCTTTAAAGCAATAGACACTCAAAGCTCGATTTGGTCTTGCGAACATACTATATTTTATATGCTACTTATTATTATCTGAAATTGTTTAAAATTTGTATTAAAATTTTAGTCAATTTTAAATAAGGCTTGAATGAACGTCAAAATAAACAGAATGTCACATTTCTGACAAAATTTCGTTATTTATAACGTCTATTTAGGTAAGAAGACATATTTTAAGAGGAATTTTACTACCGATATCGTGCACACAATTGGTGTTCCTTTATGAAATCGGAAGTTGTGAATTCGATGCTCACTGGCGCATACCAAGCAGATAGAACGGTCAATTGCACTGGTTCAATATTACAAATAAAAGAATAAGCTGAAATTGAATTTCGCATTGGGGAGGTTCCTCGATGCTAAACCTCTACCCAAGCGTCCTTAAGTGAGCTTAGCCGTTATTTTTCTTAACATTCTAACAAATTTTATGCAAATAAATTCTTAAATTTGTTTTTTTTTATCGGTTGTTCCTCCAGCCTTCATGAATACAAAATTAAAAAAAATTATCAAGCACAGATCATCACTGATTTTAGCTATTCAAAGAATAAATCAATTTATCAAATGAAATTTGTTCTTAAAATTGGACTACGGGTGTTTATTAAATATGAATCTGAACCTGGTGGATTTATGCCATATTTCTCAGATGGAGCAAAATGAATAAGGCCTCTATTTTTGACGATTTACAGTATTTTAAACCTATGAATTTAAAGATTTCGAAAGATGCTCTATCTAAAAATATACTCACACTAGTAAACTAGTAAACTTAAGAAGGAAATATAATTAAATAGTATAATGAAGATAAAGCCACAAACCAATATTAGCATCCCCGAATAAGGATTTGAAGTATTGAACCAAAGATTGTGATTCTTGGTTGGGATACCAAGGCTTTCCAATTTCATCTTGATTTAATCCAGTGAAGTTTACTTCATGCTCTTTATTTTTTGCATTTTGCGAAAAATTCCAATCGATATTAAGGGCCTTAATGGTTGGTGAAAACTGTTCCACTTTGCCAGCATTATTATCGGACAAAAGAATACTGTTATCTTCATTGAATGGTAAGTCTTCAAAATTAAGCGAATCCGTAACCTTAAGAGGTGTTTCTCCACACAATTCGACAATGTTCATTTGACTATCTTGAAGTCTTTGAGAAAAAAAAACGAAATTATTGAAATGCCAGTACATAATGTAAATGATTTCATAACAAATCACCTGAATTTTAGAATCAATCCCCGGAGTACACATTGAACATATTTATTATCAAAATCTAATCCAAACCGTTGAAAAGCATATCTGAGGTTTCGAAGGAGATTTTGCTCTTCATAAGCTAATGTATATACCCTTCCATCAAAATCTGAATCAACACATTTCCCAAATAATTCATCTAAAGATACGTCATTCAAATAAAAAACCTAACCATTTTGACACGATTCTGATGGGAGACAAACGTCCGAATATAGGCAACCTAAATAATTGTTTTCGGTAATTCTTTCTAACATACCAACATATCCTCTAACAATCGTGTTAAAGTTTCTGCTTATTCCATTATGTATATGTGATGCTGAGAGTAAATTCCTGTCTTTGCTTATTAAAAGTGAATAGATGGCAAGAACTAGTGACCAAATTTTAAGACCAGACATTAGCCGCACATCAAGACTATCGTGAAGGTCGGGGTGCAAACCTAGAATAATTATATTGGTATAGAAAAACAAAGGCTTGTCAAAACAACCGGAATAAATTATAGTACAAAGTGTGTTTCGTCATTTTTTAATTATTATATTTTTTCATTTTTAAACTGAAATAGGGTTGTCGAGATTTTCTGATATTTACCAAATGATACTTTAGATTAAAATCAAAATTGTGGATATCTAGCTGAAGTAAACCACCTCAGCCTTTGACATGACTAAAGACCTTCGGAAATGGGTTAAGCAACGTTCTTGTCGAATGTCACGGCAGTAAACCGTTTAAGTTCTTTCTTTTACTTGTACTTCTGCAAATATGCACTTAACTATTTTCTTTAAACTTCTTTTAGGCTGAGCTTTTGTCACAGTAAGAGACTTGACTGGAAAATTTTATCTGTATTGATCACAAAAATTCCTTTGCATTTTGTTGACTCGCGTATGTCCAAGGTTTTATAATTCACTTTTGAGTTCATGTTGGTTTCTAATATCCATTGGTAAATTTATGATAATAGAACCAAAGCCGCTTTTATGGCTGTCAGGAGTAGAAGTCTCCATTTTTGTGCTTGGATTTACGTGCTTCAGTAGCATTCCATGGAGCGACCACTTCAATTATTCTGCTAAAGGATCAAATCAAGTCTAATGATCTAATGGTTTCCCCTGTCATGCAGATAGCAATAGTTTCTCTGCATAAGAATATCAATAATTAAATAGAACCAGATTGGCATTAGACAGTTGGAAGTGAGTGAGAATAGGAAAAATAAAGAAGTAGAGGACAAAATTGCCTAATAACATGTCTCATCCTGATCGAGAACAATCTGACAAAGATGAAATAAAGTTTGATAGAACCGTTATCTGTTCACCGATGCAAAATTGGCGATTAGAATGAGATATTATTCTTCCGGCTTGAAATACAAATTGAAAATAAAGCAGAATATGACCTGGATTGTGCAGATTCTATGCATATTTCTGGTAAAATCGCCTGCATTTTGGAATAATAATTTTGTGCGAAATCCTGGCGATTACGATAAAGCATACGAAGACAGAGTATTTGAATTTTAAGGTTTAGCTTAAACTTAGGCGTCTTATTGAATAACAGACAAGTGGAATTATATCAGATGGAGCGTGGTTTAATCAATACTATTCTACTTGAGTAAGGATTACCCAACAAAATTGTGTTCAAAAAATGTTGACAATTAAGGTTTACTTATTCAGTTCACTATTTGTAGAAAAATTTGAATCCTAGGATTAAACGCTACAGATAAACAAACTTGAATGATTTTCTTTTGATTTTCTTTAGATTTTAGAAAAAAGCACACCGATATATAGTGAAGATTTTGCCATTTATTTCAACCAACACCCAATTAGTCACTCATTTCAACAACTCTATGTGTGTCCAATAGAATTCGTCGTAGTTTTACAAGTCGTATTTCGCATTTGAGTGTTTGTAAGACATTTGCTGCTTCATTACTAAATTTTTCTAATTATTTGAATTTTTTAAGTTTTCACTCCTTCAAATTATTCATTTTAGATCGTTCTCGTAACTGTACGTATTTCGTGGGTTTCAAAATTCTTCTACCCATATATACTAAACCATTTTCCATTTAATTTATTTTGTTGGAAAATCTCATTAGTAGGTAACTTCATTTGCCAGTTACTACTTGGTTTTTTTATTTGCAGGCTGTTCCGAAATGTTAGAAGTTTGCTTCGTTCCCTTTGATAGTGTTGTTGATACCACTTTTTGGCATATCCTTTCAAAAAAGAAACTAGAGTACTATCGTCTTGATGAGGGACCATTCCCACTGTTTGGGCAATTCTCAAACGGTACACCTCCTGGTGTATCCCCGAGACTAAATTTGGATTATTCCAGTTTTAATGAGTAGGCTTTCACAATAGTTTTACTGTTTACTTTTCGACATAAATGTCTAATTAATTTTTTTTCCAGAAGTGAAGCACCTCCTGGTGGGAATTTATTCAATGTTATTGGTTACATTTATGTTTTTAATACGATCGAATCATTCCGGCAACTGGACAAAAGGACATACATTAATAACTTTGGCCGCAAATACATTTGTGAGGAGTCTATCAATGTTCAACGTGATTTTCTAAGCCATCCTAATAAATTGCTCGTCTTTTCCCTTTTGACCTACTGTGTGAGACATTATCTTAGTTCGCTTGCTGTTTTATTCAATCTTGTGTCATTAATTTTTTATTTAGGATCTCAAATATCACAAATTCTACTACTGGTTTGCATTTCCGGCTGTAAAGCAGAATAAGAGGCCAGAACTTATTGCAAAAACGTCTGTAGAGGAGGAGTTTACAGAATCCCAGGTACATTTTGTGCTTGTGAAAGTAGAGTTTATGCAAGTTTCTCCCTCGATTCTCTGGATTGTTCTACTTGGGCATGCTCTAATGGAATAGTTCTTTTGAATACTTGCCTATGCAACTGATGTATGTCTAAACTAGTTTTTATGGCAATTTATTAAGTTACGTACAGAGCCGGTTGGAAATGGTTGAAATTCGCTTAGTTGTGCAGCCCTTACTCTCTTCTATTAAATGTAATTCGACGCATATTGGTTATAATATTATAATTAGCTTACTAATCTATCATTTTAGACGGTACGATTTCATCGGAATAACCAGTTGTGTTGATCAACGAAGAAGCAGTGGAATGGGGTTTTTTCAGAGTTTAAATAAGCTGCCCCTCGGTTCTTGCACTTAATTCACATTCGTCGTCGGTGAGGTGATTAGTGTGAATGTTTGCAAAATCAGGGTTTATAGGAATTATGCTCATCAGTGTGCTCCCATCAAAGTGGATGGCCAGTCACACTGGTTAGTTCTGGCCAATAAGTACAGTGGCAATGCAACTTTCTTGTTCAAGCGACTTCTCTATATCTCTCCTTTTTTTCTAAGTAAGGAATTGCTCAGGATTTCGTTGATGGGGTTGAGATTTTTTCCTTTCTTGATTTTGGAAGTTTTGTTGCGAGCTAATCGGTTTTTGTTGTGACTATGAAATGCATCTAGTTCTTTATTCTTACCTTTTGGTGTTGTAGATGACTTCTCTCCTTCAAAGTTACGATAACTGGCGACGACAATCTTCTGATGCCTTCTTTTGTTTGAATTCCATCAAGCATTCCCTGGAAGTCGCTAATCTCATTGCCCTCGACTTGAAAAATGAGGTATGAATAGTTTCTATTTTTCATGCTCACAGTCATTGTTGCAGTCTTTATGTTCATTTTCTTTTTAGGGTCAATACATTGGTTACTGTGATCCCTCAAGTAATGATCATTATCCTGGTTGGGGTCTTCGAAATCTACTCTATGCACTTTCCACCATCGTGTGCGTTTGCATTTTTGTCCTTATTTATTCTGTAGCCTTTTCGAAACATGGGAAAAGTGGTGTGTTGTCTATCTCTAATTACATTGTCAACGTAACTTTTTCATTTGTTCATAAGGTGTTCGTTTTAACGTCTCGGGATTTTTCCCATACTTGCCAACCCAACGCTCTTACTTTTGTTTTTAGATGTCAGATGTCTTTTTCGAGCGTTGACTAATGTTTTTTGTAACTTAAAATTTTCTTATTTGTCTGCAACAACTATTAAAATCTTTGGATAAAAGACCGCCACTGTATTAAAATTTTCTTTCCTGTTTGCTTTTTTTGCAGGGAAGAACCTCGTAGAATTAAGATTTTGTGCTTCCGTGATCGATATACCAATCAAAAGCGTGTTATCTCCAGCAGTATCATTCTAGAAATCGAAATTCAACCAGAAATTTTGAGTCATGAGGTCAATTTCGTAGGATGGGAGAAACACAATGATAAATTCCAACCTTGTCTTGCAAATCTCAGCTCTTCTATGGATCCGGTTAAGTATGTCTTTTGCACCTTGTTCTTTTAACACCGGGATTTTTGTAGACTAGCTGACTCTGCCGTAGATCTCAACTTGAAACTAATGCTGTGGCGATTTCTACCGAATTTCGATTTGGATATACTTCACAAAACGAAATGTCTCATTCTGGGATCGGGTACTTTGGGTTGCAATGTAGCAAGACAGTTGCTCGTAAGCTTATTTTCTGTCAATAAACATTTCCCGCTTTGTCTTTTCAAAACAATAGCTCTTCCCTAAGTTCATTTGAAAAGTGTTGACATTTAACTTGAGAAGACATTCTGGAGCCCCTCTTAACAAAACTTGCTTTCTATTGCCCGACCTGTTGACTAGACTTAATACTGGATGTGCACTAATGTGCACTGACATCGTAACCTTCGTTGATCACTGCGCCATTGGTGCAAAATAATATCAAATAATGTTTTCTGCTACTTACTAGAATAAGTTTCCACCTAATGCGTTTTCCGTTGTATACTTAGGCTTGGGGGTGCCGTAACATTACATTTGTGGATAACTCCACAGTCTCCTACTCGAATCCTGTTCGACAAACTCTGTTTTCATTCGAGGATGCTAGAAACGGAGTCCAAAAGTCGGTGGCAGCGGCTGAAGCCATTAAACGAATTCTTCCTACTGTGGTGAGTAGTACTTTGTGGGAAAATGTTTATCCATTTGTGTAATATCTTACCGAAGTTTGCATTTGTGGTTTCTTCTAAAGGTACCCTATTTTTGTTGATGCCCCTTGTTCTTGGAATTTTTGCTTTAAGAATGTTAAAGCTTTTTTTGCATTTTTTATTTTAATCCACCTCAAGTTTTTGTGAAAAGTTTAAACTACGCTGTTTTCGTTTTTTTTTCAACCACTATGTGAGCATATTTTATATGAGTAAAAGGGTGAGGTTCATTCAAGATTGAAAACTACCTATAGTATAATATTCTCTCTGTAGGTACATGCTTCCTTTTTCATGAATGGAATGGCGTACTGACTTCTTCCTCTCTTACTTTGGACTAATTTCTCTGGCGTTTAGGTATTGGTAATCTCTTGGCTCCTTTGAATCGGAAGTGAGAATCACATCATAATATTCATTTTCTCCGCCTTATTTTCACTGCATATTTTAAACAACGTGTCACTTTTGTTTATCATGCATATTTTTGCTTTCGCTTAGAAGCAGGCCGTTTAATATAGAAACACGTTTTGTCAATATGCCAAGCGGCAAGTGTTGGAAGTTGACTTGGCAAGCTTACATTTGAGACATTCTCCTTAATTCGTTTGAAAATGAAGGGGAATTCTTAAATCTCTTTTATCCTTACTATGAATCGCATAAATCTAAGGCTCTTATTCTCTCGAAATGACAACCTTCTCTTAGAATAAGGAAGGTAATTTCTTAATATTCTTTGGTTTGCTGTAGTAGAACGTCTATTTCATCTTGTTTTCGTTATTTTGTCAACGAAGCTAGATTATTCAATTAGAGTATTTGATCGAATGATAATTTGGCGCATTGAAAGTTGAATACAGTTTCTCAAGATCTCACTCTTCTAACCTTTAACCAGTACACATATGCAAAGTACGTCTATATGAATTCGCGTCTACAAAGAAATCTTTATCCGTTCAGTATGCTTGGTTTAAAGAAGACGACCAGTCGGACAAATTGAAAATAACGGAAAAATCCTTATCTAAGGTAGTGTGT
Source organism: Hymenolepis microstoma (assembly GCA_000469805.3). Lineage (NCBI taxonomy): Eukaryota > Metazoa > Platyhelminthes > Cestoda > Cyclophyllidea > Hymenolepididae > Hymenolepis > Hymenolepis microstoma. The sequence continues at coordinate 12,622,349 of LR215995.1, read as the reverse complement.
GGTCCCTCTTTATCCCTTATCTCCGAATATTGTAGAGTAATGGTGCTGTTTACATCCTAAGTCTAAAAGTTATAGAGTGGATGAAATATGGAAATTTTTGCTTAATGACTCACTTCAAATGCTAATTCTTATTCGTTTTGAAAGCGAATAAGGTGAATATCAGAGATTCGTCAAGTTTAAAAGACACCACCTTCACGTCTTTGTAACACTTTGTGGCTGGAAATCAAATCAACTCCAATTAGTATTAATTTAAAAAATGACCGCTTTACTATGCTGTCATTCTAGTCAGAAAAGTAGGTTTTTTGGATTTAATCCGGAATTTCATTATTTAAAAGCAAATTTGGATGCTTCTTTTCGTCTTTGCCATTGTTCCAAAAGTTAACTTGTTTCTTTTCATTTAGAATGCTAGTTGTCACACTTTCACTATTCCAATGCCTGGGCATGCAGTTTCCAACGCGTCTGCTGGACCAGACGCTAATAAACAAATTACAATAGCTCAAGAAGCTTGTCATATGCTAGAAGAACTCATTAAAGCCCACGACGTTGTTTTCCTTCTTCTTGATAGTCGGGAAGCCCGTTGGCTGCCTACGTTGCTGTGCACTTATCATAACAAAGTAATATTTCTCGCGTTTATATAGACATTCTACTTAAATTCGTTCAGTAACTATTATTTTATCATTCTGAGTTTAGATGGCTATAACGGCGGCGCTTGGCTTCGATACTTTTTTGGTGATGCGCCATGGCGTGCCTACTAAGCAGGGTTTATCTCCATCATTAATTGAACCTTCTTTAAAGGATTCCAATTCGAACGAAATTGAGGGAAGCCGTTTGGGTTGCTACTTTTGTAATGATGTTGTTGGTCCAGCTAATGTAAGTGGAAATAGATCTCCTTCCTGCAAATCGATGGATAGTTTTTGTTTATATATACATTTGCTTGTGCTCTTTAGTCAACGCGGGATCAAACCTTAGATCAACAGTGCACGGTTGCTCGCCCAGGTGTATCGATGATGGCTTCTTCTTTGGCTGTTGAGTTGTGTGTTGGAGTTCTGCAACACCCTCAAGGGTAAGATTTCAAAATGACACTCGAAATAATTTGGAACTTTCTGATTTAAATGACATCATGAAAATCTTAAGCGGCTAATCTTGTAGTTTTTAAGACCTCTGAATATGGGAGTCATGTCCACGAATTATCGTTTTTATTATTATGCTCATAAGTGTGAACTTTCGTACTCTAGATCACTTCATTTCCTTTTGGTGATTAATTTCATAATATTTCTATGTTTGTTTTGATGTATCACATTTAAAATATGTGGTGCATTGAAGGGTAAAATTAATAAGATTTTGCCACAAAACAACGTCCGCAATTTAAAAAACGTACACGCACAATACGCTTCCTTTAAAAGTTTTAACCATTCCTTATTCATATACATGATGGCATGAAACTTGCACTCAACGAAGATCTTTACTACTAGTAGTTATACAGGAGTTTGGGAGGTGAACTTCTCAAAGAAACGACCCTCGAAAATGGTCTGGCAAGTGCGAATAAGCCTCTGGACAAAGTGAGACATCCTATTTAAGCATAGTCTGGTTCTTTTTCGGTGAGAAGAACTTTTATCAGGATCACAAACATGGCATTTAGAATAACAGACGACTTGGCTTGTATATGATGCAAAGGACTCTCATTGAGTCATGTGGGCTAAAGTCCCCCAAAGTGTCATGATTTCCATAGGTGTCCCCCTTATCTTCCCAGAATGATGTGATGCGATGCCTTCATGGGCGTTGTTTTTGGAAAGTGTTTGGGTAGAGTTCAGAGTGAAACTGCTGACCCATTGTAGTAGTTAAGGAGCAGATGACGAACAAGGGTAGGCAATGTAGATCACATGTATGGTGATAACGGGATTCAACCCATTGGAAAGAGTGAACAGTGGTATCGAGCCAGTTTTGACAAATACACCAATTTCAACGTATGTTTGGCCTTCGAACACCCAAGATGTTAACCCTGTAGACTACTAAATATGTCATTGGAAGATGTGGGGAAAGACCCTGATCGCCATGCCTGTACTTCAAAATTCAACCAATTAGTGGACAGAATGGGAGCTAGTTTTGAAACCCTTGCAGTGGAAAGTGTAAAACCCAGTTTGAGAGTATTGTAATTTCTCTGTCTATCGAATTTTTTTCAAATCTAATAAATGCTGTAGTTACCTACTATAATTTCGTTTTCCTTGTCGCTACTGTCAAATTCAGCCTTGTATAATGTCTTTCTCACATCTCGGTTCTAAGAAAAGTTTTTAATAGATCGATCGTTTTTTGGCGCCTTTTGTTAATTTAATTATTTCATAGGCAATTTAGTAAGCAGTTAGTTGTCTCTTCCCTATGTCGATTTTTTTCTACTTTCATTTCAGACCACAAGCACCAGCCGAACCTCGGATGACTGCTGCAGATCGCGCTGTAATCAATCAGACTCATACTTTCAGTTTCTTACCTCATCAATTACGCGGCTTCCTTCCACAATTCTCTGAAATAGTGCCCTGCACAACCGCCTTTGGCAAATGTTCCGCCTGCTCTCAGCTGGTGCGTTTTTTTTGTCACCTAATTATAAGCCCTTTAAGTAGTTTAGTGTAAAAATGAGCAATTGAAACAATACATTTTTTTACAGGTGCTCGATGCTTACGCAGCTGAGGGATTTGATTTTCTCTTGCAAGTTTTCGATAATCCAAAATATGTCGAGGTTATTTGTGGGCTGAATGCTCTTAGTACAGAGACCAATTTTGACACTGTAAGTTGTATAAAATTACAAACATTTCTATCTTTATACGTGACAGATGAAATTTGGAAATCATTAAACATTTTTTTGCCATTTTAGGTAATCGCTTTAAGTGATACCGATGAAGATTAAATCTACTGATACTCGCTATTACATCGTGATTTGCTATCTCTTTTCTGCCATGAAATTTTGATCTGGTGTATTTTTACTTTTTGCAGTAAATAAATTCTACCTTCATGTGTGTTTCTGTTAATTTCTTGCGTTCTATTTCGGTTTGACTAATTCCTTTTTTTAATTGCATTCAGAGGATTCTAAAACCGAACTTACTACATTCACTAAGGGAATCGTTTTTTGCAGTTGTTTTACACCTGAATGAAATCGGATTGTATCATGGAATTGTAAAACTTAAACACTGAGGCAAGTAAAGGTAGAAGAAAGTTGAAAGTGCATATCTGGAAAGTAAGGCGTGTGAACGTTCTCCCATGGTGTAGATATCGGGGGGAGGTTGGGGGGGGGGGGGGGGGGAGGTGGGGGGTATGGGAGATATCCGTAAGAAATTCAGCATGTTAATATATAAAATGTTATTTTTCCCCTCTTTAACCGCTTATATGACGCTACAGAATACGACGTGCAACTCTCAAATTAGGCTTGTAGTTTTTCGCCCTCCTTTTTGGAGAACATTTGTTCAATTGGTTTTGTCTTCTGCCGCATTTCAAAATTCATTTAAGGACCATTAGAGAGGTGGTGGTGGAATGGGGCGAGGTCTATTAAATATGCTAGTCGTGTTGAAACTCCCTAACTTAATTCTTGATTTTGTGGGAGGTCACTCTTGTATTGTCGGCCTTTATCATAATGGTAAGTCACCCTTTTTTTCTGATAAATAGAGTTAAACGCTAATCTTTTGATTTCAGGTTTAGTTTTCCGAATTGTTGACACCGAACTTCGGCTTTATAACTTTTTTATTTTGCAATTCATAAAAGATTATTTTAAATCCTCCCAAATGCATAAACAAAGTGTTTGACCTGAAGACAACCATTGTTTTCCCACTACTGTTGCTTCAAACGATCCACTTCTCGCCACCAACAGTAGTTTGGTGTAAAAGAGGGTCGAAATCTTTGTCTTGACGGCAGTGAAATGCATGCGTTTCTCCACTCATCTTTGCTTGGCTGGGAGAGTTGATATGGTGGGAATTCAAGGTTTTCTCCTGCTCAATTTACAGTGTGCTTCAAGTGAAATGATCTTGGACATTCAAGTTTCTGCAACAATCTTCATTAGTGAATCGAGAATCTGATTCGAAAGGGTATTTTATTACCTTTTCGTCAAAATGTTGGTCCACCATTTAGCCTCCTATTGTCCGATTTAATTTCCTTCTAAGCCAAAAGTGACCTCGGTAAACTGTGAGCACTTGACCATAAATTTCAGTAATGACTTTAGCTTTACAGGCAGGCGTTCAATCTCTGATGAAGGGAACACATCATGACATTTTTATCTTCCATATTACCTATGTGTGGTGGGATTGGGCATTTTAACTCGTAACAATCAATTAAAATCCATTTTCTCTTCACGATGTCTGGACGCAAACTGAACTCAAACGTCTGATTGCAAAATCCGCGGGCAACCCAAATATCAGTTATAAAACGATAGCAACTTTCAAGAACAATTAGAGATGTCTTCAACTACTCAAAGGACCATAAACCCTTGATTTGGCGACATATGTTTGGTGAGTCCTACTCATATGTGTTTGTAAAAGAAAGTGGTTGATTAATTAAATCACTTAGTGGCACGCGTGGTTACTTTAAGATATCTATCTAGGAAGGTTAATTTGGCATCCGATTGTTTTATTGTCAAATATTCAACCAACCAATTCCGAAGCGGGATAAAATTGTCAACGCGCTTATTCATCCTTAAAGAAGTGCGTTTCGCTTGTCCATTGACATTTGTGTCAATAATTGGGGAATTTTGCTTTAGCATATAATTAAGTTTGCATGGCTTTTAAAGGGGGCAATGCGTATCATGCTCGATCTAGTCTTGCTATAATTCAAGTTTTTCAGTGTTAAAAAAAAAGATGGGAGGTATCAAATTGTTGAAAAGAATATAGGTATTAAGATTTTAAATGAAATCTTTGAGCAGTGTGAACTAAATACACTTAGGCACATCCATTAAACCTTCTGGAGTCATGGGTGGGATCGTGGGTAAATTTGAACGGAAAACAAATAAGTAAGTGTCCATTTTTATTCTCTATTCTGATTGTGATGGAACATTGTTACTGCTGGAAGCCCTTTACTTTCTTATGCATTACCGATAGTTAGTGGTCAGTAAATAGTGATAGTGTGTGAATTAAAAAATGTTATTTTCGAGCTATGTTCTTTTTTTAATTTTGTCTCACTATATTCATTCCATTTAGCCTGAATCTCCGAAGTAATTTAGCAATATCTGGTCCCTTTTAGACATTTAATGCTGTTGCATGTACTCAACTCACATCTTCTCACTCAAATTGTTACATAATACCCCTCTTGGTATAAATTAAATTCGAATTATCCCAAAGTTAGATTGAAGGGAGTGAAGGCCGGGGGGGGGGGTATGGGGGAAGTGGAGATTATCCCACTTCTTCGCCAGACCCAGTTTCGCGGTTTCAATTAGGTTCCATTCGGTACATCCTCCCACTAACTACATCGTCTTCTCCATGTGTGCAATTTTGAGTCTTTTAAATCGTTTCATTGGGACGAGTTGTCCATTTTTAAGCCATAAAGGGTCAAAGCGTTTGCCCAGGAATGTCCTCGTATTTACTCTCTGAAGTTGCATTTGAGCACAAGGGGAGGGAGGGAACTTGTATATGAAAAAGTAGACAGTGCTTTTCTAAGAAGTCTGAGTGAGTGAAATCCCAACCACATTGGAAAAATCTGATTAAGAGAGTTTTGAAATTCAAATTTCCAAACAAGTACCTTCTATTATCCCCCTCCCATACTCAGAGTAAGTGTTGAAAAATACTTTCTTTAATGAACTTAAGAGATTGGCTTTCATCTGTCGGCAGGGCTTCATTTTTCCACACTGGTAAATTACTCTTCTGACAATCTACTTTGGAGTTCCATTAAAATTGCCTCCCATTTGTATGCCAAGTTATGATATGTCTTTTACCGATTATTTCGCTATTTTTATCTTAAAACATTTATTTACAACTTTGTAAAAGTTATATAAAGCCTTTAATAATCTGGATTGATCAGGCCTCTGTAATTCAAGTCACTTTCAAATTATCGTCATCTCTCATAAGGTTTTGATAGGGAACCAATGAAACATATTGAAAATGGATGTTCACCAAGATGGAGTACATTAGCCTCTAGGGTGATGTATTTTAGCAGCTGAAGTGGGAATCAGGGAGTCAGAAGAACGCTATTTCATCTGAACTCCAAAAATATGGGGTGAACGGGATTTCCACTACGAATTTCTTTCAGGCTTCTCCTTCTTTTTCATCATTCTGTTCTACACATAGGTAATCTGAGCTGACAAACTTATGTGATTTTGTAGACATTTGATTTTAGCACAACTCTTGTCTAAGCAGTTGGATACATCAAGTTTGAGAGCATTTATTTCAATCCTTTCATTTTTACTCAAATTTAATAATATGTTATGTCAATTCGGTTGAGGCTGGAAAGTCAAAAGTCACAAAATGACGTCTGGTCAAGAGAAGAAGGGGTGTTGTGAAAATTTTGCGTAGTCCCCTTCATACCCCCCCCCCCCCCCCTCCTCTTGCCATCCTCCGACCCTAAATCTCCCGCTAAGTGTGTTCATTGAAGCGATAAATTGCAAAAAGAAGGCAAGGGGTGGGTCATTTCCGAACATCTGGCGCTTCTCTCTGGCCTAGGTGAGAGAAGATTTAGCAACCTGACTTAACCCGATGCCTGAAGCTTATGAGAAAATTAGTTTTGCCGGCTGGAGAAGAAGGTGGTGATAATGTAATTGCTATGAGTTTCAAAAAAACTGGAAACTAAAATTGTGCCAAATAGATAACATTTATGTGATTTTATTAATTTATCGAAATAATTTAGCTATCTATTGCCCGGTCGAGAGTTGATTATTATAGTATACTAAGGCCTCACAGCAAGGTAAAAGGATTTAAAAATCTTTGAAGGCAAGGAGGTATAAGAGGATTAGGCGACGAGCATTATTTCACTTGTATTCTAATTACTAGTTCTTCACTCAGAAATTCGAATTTCATCATTCCTTCCTCTGGATTGATGATCGAATTATGTCCACCATTCCATTGCTTATTGATTGGCTGTTGATAGCCGATGTTGCCACCTCAATTCAATTTTGTTCTTCCAGGTCAATGAGACAGAATACTGATACGAAATATGAAACAAAGGGAGTGCAATTAAACTATTATGATTACAGGTGTAAACACTGAGTGCAGATTGTTTGTACGCCAACAGTTATAAAATATTATGATACACTGAAAGGCATATTTTTTTGCCTATTAGATCTGATAACATTTTTATGCAAAAAGTACCAATACCAAACGAAACTGCTAGAAAATAGTCACAAATTGAAAGATTTAAAGCCTTCAGGAAACGGAACTATCCACTTTCACTAACCTTAGTGGCATATATAAAGTCGAGATGTATTTTAGCTCTAGATGCAATACAGAAAAATTATATTATTTATTTAACTTAAAGTCAATTGAATATTAGGGGAGACTGCTTAAAATTAACTGATAACATATTCTTGTTACTTAATAAATGATATGAACATATAATAATTTTTGATTAGTTAATTGAATTTTTACATATTTATATAATTTCCATTCACCTTAGAAATTTATTTTTAACTTAAGACTAACCGGTATGATTCGCTTGTATATTTGAAGTGACAAGGGGAAGATAATGCAATCGATATGAAGGTGAAGGGGGGAAATGTAGAATTCCAATTTCCAGATAACTAAAATCATCAACAAAGTTGGCAAGTCAATTTTAAATAATCTTTAAAGCTAAATAAGTATTCGACCATTTTTCAATATAATTTTAATTTCAACGGTATTTACTTTCCATTTACTACAAATAAAACGAGAAGTACTAATATGCTATTTGCGTGTCTGATGCGTTGGTTTAATTTATAAACACGCTTTTCCAGTTAACTTTGCCAGTCTAGAAGAACTGATTTTCCAGCAAAAAATCATTACGCATTTCAGAATTTCGTCATCAGCAGTCATATGGAACAACGCATATAGCTTATTCTTTTTCCTCTGACTGCTCCAGTGTAAAGTTTCGGGAATTTTATTTGAAGTATCTTGACCAAAAACGTTAAATTATTGTTTAAATTTTGATTAAGCAAAAAATAATGGCCTAAATGTGCAACACAGGCTCTTCATTTCCTAAAATTATTTTCTCAAAAGCTTATAAAAACGTTATTACTTATTTGAATACCTTTTCCCATGTTAAATGCATGCAGTTTGGTGACTGCAATTAAATTTAAACATACGAACTTGTATTTTCACCTGTTTTCAAAGGTAACAATACTTTGACAAATTTATTTGTATTTGAAAATAATATTCACTAATGAAAGCGACTCAATACCTCAAGTATATTGATAACATTATTCTCCCTTTTGGATTGGTCAATTTTCCTGCCCAATTCCCAGCTTATGTGTTACGCCAAATGCTATGACCAATCGGAACACGAACTACATCTGGCATATGATTGGTTCGCCCGCCTGTGTTCCGCTTACGTCCGCTTTCCCCGGCCATAACATACTTTTATAACTTTTCGTAATTCCAAACGCAGTTATTTGATATATAGAAAAAAATCAACACGGTTTCTCTTCTTGTGCAATTTCTCTACCATGACAAATCACCAATCAAACTCTGTCAACTGCTGTGTTGGCTGTGAGAAACCAATTATGGACAAATACTACCCCTGCATTGATGATCAGATATGGCATCAGGATTGTCTTCGGTGTGTTGTCTGTCGTATTCAACTGATCGATCGGTGCTTCTTTCGAAATGGGCAGTACTTTTGCAGAAATGACTTCATCAGGTATGCTCTCGTGTTGGGCTTGCAATTGGTCATTTCACAATTAATCTAAACAATTATCAGCATATGCTATTGCAATAGTAAATACTTTTTCATATTCGCCCTTCTTAAATGAAAGTATTTTAATATTCAATATAATTTCAATTTACAAGTTGAGGCAACCATACAATCGATAGTATTTTTATGTAAAATGCACTCTCTTTTGAAGATAAAATGACTAAATTCCTCTATTGAAATGTTAAATGAACAATATTGACCAATATTGTCTCAATTTTCAAATTTAAATATCTAATTTGCCATTTGATTGCGTTGGAAATCGTTTGTTAATATGCTTTATTCTATAAAATTTATTTACTGCTTATCATTTAAAAATGGCCCCTCAACGGCCGACTTCATTAATGTACTCCATATGTTTGAAGACTCTCCATTGACGTTACCGTATTATTTATATTGAAAGGATGGTATTGAATATAACCTTAAGTTTCCTTCATACCAGTAAACAGGCATTTTACCTTTTCAAACCCACAACAGTTCGATGACCAGCCTAGATTTCATTTAAGATCGCAGTATCATTGAATTGTTCATCAGATTATGAAATCTGCCATTTTTCGACACTGTTATCAGGTATTGGCTTGGAAATTCGTTGATAATTAATCCTCTCAGTTGAAACTCTCGCGTTATACCTAAGAAAGGCTAACGCAATGTTAATACAGAGAACTGAGATCTTTTTTCACACCATAAAATGGCATTTGCAGGCCCGACAGCAGAATAACCTCTGTGTGTGTACCTAAACTGACGCTTCAAATGTACACCAGTAAATCACTTGATCTCTGCACTTTTTAGCTCCTAGCCAAGACATATCACACAAACAACAGGGTTGGCGGTTTAACTACAAAGAACCCCAACAGAGATGTGTTTAAATTACATCTACACCTACCAGACGCATATTTATTCCAGACACTCTCATGATAATACTTTTTGATCACGCTTGTCAATAGACTAGGTAGTTAGAGTAATGCCACTCTTTCCCAAAACTAAAATTCAAAATAGGCACTCTCGTTTAATAAAATTAATAATAAATTATGATTTTCAGAGTTCTATGATTACTTTGGCCATATTTCTACTCTTATTTACTCCTTGTAAGACTAATTTGTCTATGAGGTGTCTTCCTATTTGCTGGACATTGACGGTTAAAACTGCCAAAATGTGAAATTTTAAATGAAAATTTATATTCTCATGCGACGATTAAGTCTCTACAAAGCGAGTCTTCCTTTCAGTTAAATTTTCTTGTAGTTTAATGAATGAGGATATCTCCGCTAATTTGGAGATCATGGGATCGATCATCAACAGAGATAGGGTTGGAAATCGGACATACTAACTCCTGTCAGCAAATGGGTGGCAGAATGCGAGTTATCGTCAGTAGTTTCAGGAAAATTTACATATAATAAAGTCAAATGCTCTTAACATTCCAATTAAATGGGCTTGGGAGTGAAAAACTCAGAATGGCAAAAATGCGCCACAGAAATCATTTCAGTGTATGAAAAGAAAGAGGGTGGAGACAATGTTTGGCTGAATAAATCTGAATTAATTGCATCTATCCTTTCTTAAATTCGTGCTTACATAATGGTGGATATTTGAAATAAAGAGTTTGCATAATTTATGAATGCTTTCAACTGTAGACTCTTCAGCCCTAGATGTCCAACCTGTCTCGAAACCATTCATCCCACAGACATGGTTCGAATCCTTGGTTCAGTAGCGTATCATGCTGACTGCTTGCGTTGTGTACTTTGTGCTCGATGTTTATCCACTGGCGATGAATGCAGACCTCTTGGTGACGGTGTTCGATTTGTCTGTTTGGAACATGAGGCTCCGCCAACTTCGTTAACTCCATCGAAACGTAGTGAACAGAGGACGTGTCCAACCAGCATTCCTGAAAGCCCATTTGAAGAAGATAATAAACAGGAACCAGGTGATTGATTAAAACTAGATTTATCCCATGAAGTTGATATTTCAATGTTGACGCAGTGATATCAGATAACAGGTTCAATACTAACCGGCATGCCATCATAGATCAGATAAACCAACCCTGGAAGAATAATTCGAGTCCTTTCCTGATTAGGGGATTTCACAATTTTCAGATGACACTAGAAAATCCATTAATGGGCTTGAAGACTTAACATAAATCTAAAAAAATTAATCACTAATTATCTAACAGGTTTAGAAAGGAATGTGAATAATTTTCTGGAGGGGGGTGGGTTGAGTTTTATTAATTTTATTGCTCGTGGATAGCAACACCTGTCTATTCAATGGGTGTTATAAAACTCCCCTTCCTCACTACTCAAAGCTAATAAAAAATTGGCCATTCTCTTAAAGCATTCGTTAATTGTTTGAGTTCTTTTAGCGTTTAATAGGAGTGGTTCTCAGTCAAAGGAGAACAGAGGAGTTTTTTGTGAGATAAAACTGTTTAAAATAATGACTGACAAGTAAAGCTACAATCGGAAGGAGAAATGAAATGTTCGCGAATTAAATCTACTCGATTGACAGTGAGCACAAAATTAGGGAAAATTATTTTATATCAACACAATTTCAAAATATGAATTCAATGCATGGCTGTATTTCAAAGTAATGTAACAATTTAAACTTTTATTTCAGATATCCTCGCCAAAGATGGTCATTACTATGAGCAACGGGACTCCTATGGCTCAACCGATGGGGGCTTGGGTACTTTTCTTCCTAGCGAGCCAGAACAGGAACGCGACCTTGACTCACCAATCTACACAAATAATCTTGAGGGTGATGACCGATCCGAGGAATGCAGGATTGACATGAATGAAATTGACGGCGACAGCATTTCAAAAGCTGCATCCGGTGGGGAAGGCGGTTCGATTGGAAGTCCAGCATCGAATGGGAATTCAGTCTCTGCCATTACGAATAATGATTTAAACTCAGGGGACACTGCTCAGGGCGACAAGAGTGAAGGTGGCAGTATTATTACAAAACGACGAGGACCAAGGACTACGATCAAGGCCAAACAACTCGACACTTTAAAACAAGCATTTGCGACTACACCAAAACCCACTAGACACATTCGCGAACAATTGGCTCAAGAAACAGGTCTATCTATGCGAGTTATTCAGGTAAGTTTGAATCTACCAATTTTAATGGTTTATTTAAAGAACATCACACAAGTAAAAAAAGAAGAGCCAAGACTTAAATGAGGAATGAAGAAAATTTAGTCCAAATAAGCTGGAAAGTAGGTATTCGAATGAATCAACACAACTCCTCATATTTATTCTCCCTCTGTCGATCTAGACTAGGCTTAACTTGGTCTGACTGCTGGCGCTGCAATGGTAGAGTAGTTAAACAGTTTTAATTCTGTCGCTTAATCGGGTGAAGCAAAATGATAAAATTTCTAAATATGGCGTTGTAATGCGGATTTCACGAAAAAAACTATGCCAATAAGGTTTTATCATGCGAAGCCATGTAAGAATATTTGAATTAACTGAAGTGATATAACTAACCATGAAATTGAATAAATCGGTGAACAGGATCCTGACACCATAGCCACAGTCTTATCCATGAGTTAGGGGTTTAAATTATTGTGATTGAATATTTTTGCATCTCACCCTCCAGTACTCACCCATGATCGAAATTTATAGGCGTTTCTTGAGACAACAATAGTATTTTAAAAATATGCAATGGTGATAAGTAACCATGAGTTAATTCATTGGGTTAAAATAATATTCATGTTTCAATGTATTTGCCTCTTTCTGAAAAGTTGGAAAATGACGATACCCACGAAATTGGGTTTTGTTTGGATTTTGAATTTTGCATCGAGCTTCATTAACCGTTAAAACCACTTATCGCTCCACTAGAGAACATTCAGCATTGAGTTTCTACTCAACATTTTTTGCATTAATCAAATGATGTGCTTAAATAATGCTTATCGAACGAATACCTTGGAACCTCATTGCTCAATTACAACTTACCACGTCCTTAAATACTTAAATGTTCGCAGATATTTACCACTCCCCAAATTCTTATTCAATGGCAGAATAAGTCCATTAAATCCTATCCACTGGATTGATTATTTGCCTATTCCAGTTTTCGAGGCTACAATTTGGAGAAATATTAGTGGTGTTTGGTGTGGAGTTGGAACTGTCTTGCAGACCAAGCATGCATAAACGACCTTGTGGTAGGTAAACATTTGCACACACCCCAATTACAAACTCATCAACAAGGCTCGTGCTAACCTCCACATTCCGTACTCCGAAATAAATAGCTTTCAGACCAAAAGTTCATAGAAGCCGATTTTTCGCATTTTATTATTGATTATTAGCACTACACACCTCCTAGGAATGGCTAGACGCCTCTCTTAAACATATTATTTGGCCGATCTCTGATGTTTGAATGAAGTGAAGCCGTAGTCACTTTCATCCTGCATGGCCTTGACTTTAACTGTCCTGGCTGCAAACAAATAAACAATCTTCCCTCAGAGCAGTCTCGTGCACAATTAGTAAGCGTGTGGTACAAAGATCATGTCATCGCCTATTCCGTCAAATCTGCTGAAAATCCTTGGGGGGAAACTGCCGGTCATCAAACATAATTTCTGTTTTGAATGAAAGCCGAGGTAACTTATGTCCTGTAATAAGACGAGAAACAGTGGCAAATTATACCAGACGGCATTATTGCACATTGAAGTCTAGTTTAGTTAAACAAGACTAGCGAAAAACGGTAGTTTTAATCGTTGATTGAAGTATCTTCACTCCTACCATTAAGATAGTTTAGTAGAGAGTGCCGAGAGAGAGAGATAGATAGAGTGGGTGGGTGGGTGGGTGAGGGAGTGAGAAAGGAATCCGCTCGAAAATCCAAGCACCAATTCAAATTTAATTCGTCAAGTTGGTCAAATTTTACTTTATGAGCATTAAATAAATTTGAATTTGACTATTAGGTTTAAAGTGAGCTTTAGAGTAGTAAAATCAATATTGACTATAAATTCAGAAGAGTTAGATCAACACTAGCTAAGATGTCCATTTATTGTGATTTAATATTCTGGCATTCTAAGTATTCCTGACTTATGCAATTTTTTAATAAAAATGCTAGTAATTCTGTTATTTGTTTTTCTATTATAGTAGATTAAGAGTTACAGTTGGGAACTGGTTATTGCATCATAGATCTACCAACTTCATTCACGTCGAGAGAACACTACTTAGAAGCTTTTAGATACGTCACCTCTTCTGTGTCAAGACTGCAATCTGGTGAGTAACATTTAAGGCCATTTCACCATCTCAACCGCCTAGAGAAAAAAATCAGCCAAAAAAATCTTGAAATTTTAGTTAAACCACTACTCCAGTCCACGAGACACAATACGAAATTCGTGAATATTTGGCCAACCGAATTCAGAATCCTAATGAAATAAGACTATTTGGTGTTTAACATTGCTCTCAACATTTTTTGGTCACCAATCCTACATTTCTGGTCGGACTTTCCTTTAATCGATTTCGTCTGAGTTCCACAATTAAACACTATGAATTCTTTTTAGAAATACTCCGGATAGCAACAAATAATGACAAATTTTGGCCTGTTAATGATGTTTTAAATCCATCGTGTATACTATGTTTGTATTTTACTCTAGTGATTAAAATTAAATTTAAATGATAGCAAAATTTGAAGAGATTCCTCAAGTGTTACAGCATTTATTCGCCTTCCGTGTTAGCTTTCCATGACTTTCAAAGAAATTCGCCAATTCCTAGGTCCGCACTTTTAGTGAAAAACAGCTTTTAAAAAGTACTCACTCAATTTATCACTCTTTGGTTTCATGGATGTGTATTGTTATTTCAAGATGCAGATGCTAGATTTTGAAAATTTCAAATACTTAATGCCCATTTTCTCTTCCTTAATTACTCCCCCCCCCCCCCACATCTAACCGAGATTCATAAAAGTAGATGAATTTGGGGGGTGGGGGGGGGAAGGGGGGGGAAGGGATTAAGAAATCAATGTTTAAGCATAGGTTTTATTTAAGTGGGAGTGTGATTGTTCACTTTCTTTCCCTGCTTGGGTAGTTAAAACAGATTTACCAGCAAAACGGAAGTTGGCAATTTTAATTAAATTCGTTTTCACCAGTACTAAGTTTCCAACAGAGATGGCGTTTCGACACTCAGATGCACACACTACTGAGTAAATTTTAACACTACTATTCACAAGGCCGGAAACGCAGCTTCGCTGTTTGTCGAATATGCAAATGAGCGGTGTAGGGCGATTTTGGAATGAGGGTGAGTAGTAGGGAAGCATGAAAGTCCTTTACTCCTCTTCCTCTTGTCATCACCAAGACATTTTTAACGGTTTCCTATTCTCGTAAAGTTAAAACTTCGTATAATTTCCACGAAAATTATAAGAATTAACTCAGTCGATTCATCTCAGCTTTCAGCAGTGCATTCACTGATAGAGGTAATATTAAAAGCAGTCTTAACAAATAGTTTTTTTTTCTAATTCATTTATTTTATACTATTCTATTTATGAATGACGCTGAACTTTGCATTCCGTTCATAATTATTAATTTCCCAGTTTGAATTGCCGGATAATAATAAACTTACTATACAAACAATTAAGAAATATAACTAATTTAAAAACATTGACTTGTTTTCAGTTAAAAAAAAAGCATTAATCATGCATGGAGAAGTCATAGACGATAAGCAATTTTCTCCTTCATTATTACGGTCATTGTTTGGGAATGCTTTGAAGACTCGAATCCCTTGAGATCGCTTTTCTGCCTCCCTCACCACAAGAAGAAGCGTATTAAAATCTCGTCCTCTCTGAGGATTTCCTCCCTTTATTATTTAGCCTTAGGATTCCTTAAACAAAGCATGAAACGAGGCAATTAATTCAGAATTATTGAAAACTAGCATATTATTAATGCAGCCTATTAATTTTATCATGCCATCGTCTGCCCAGTTTGTTGAGACATCTACTATTCCTCTTTGGTACGTCTTCTATTTCCTTATTGTAGAAATGATTATTTTAGTGGCTTTATTTATATCTTACTTATGGGTATAAATTACTTTTGATCAAAATATATAATTGCTAAGGTCAAATTGAATGGAAGGAGATAGTAAAATTGAAAGATTTCAGCCTTGAAAATGGAGTTTATTTTTTTTATTGACTTAAAATGTGCGTTTATTAAGAAGGTTTCTTCATAATTATTTAATTTTATAACCGAGTTTCATGGTTGACCTATGGTTAATATAGTATTATGTCAATGAAAATGATGTATTGCCCACTTCTAACTAATCAACTTCACTTCTAAAAAAACAGGACTCGAAATTTACTTACATTTCTATTTCTCCATGAAAGCTATCATTCAATAATCTGTTTAAATTACTGTGAGGTAGGAAAGATATGGTAGATTTGAAATTAGGAGTCCAGTGAAAGTTATTGTGAATGTATAATAGGACTAAAGCTGAAAGACTGATGTATGCAGCACATTTCCCTTAATCCGGGATTTAAATTCAATGGGTAGGGACTTTCATGCTAGTCATCCGCTATAATCCCTTTCCCGCAGATGCGTCGTTCACTCAGTACGCAGATTCTTCATTTGTCACTTGCTTCCACTTTTAAAATCCCGTTAAATCCCTCACTTTCACCTCCCTCCTCCCCTCCTCCCCGCCCCACGTTCCTTTATTAGCCAATCACTTCATCAGTGCTACGCGAGAACGGAGGACATCTCCCTTCGTTTGAAAACAGGAAACAGTGAGGGATTATGCGCTTTTCGATTTTTACATCTTCGTATTTTTGTCGAACGAAAACAATAATCTTATTGTCAATGAATGGGACGAGGAACTACTTTATGGCACTAGCTTTCAAGCTGTACTCTAAAAAATGCTCTCATAAGTTTTTAATATCGTATCTATTAACGTTTTTAAATGTGGGAGGCAACTGACATCGAATAGCAGGAATCTAGCAATTGATAAAGGTGAGGTGAGGGAGAGGGGTCGAAAATGTAACAAAAGTAACCTCGGGGTTTCCAAGATTCTCAACTGGCTTGATTTATGCTCTCATTTTGCACAAAATTTCCTAAGTGAGCAGTTCCTGTTAAAATAATTCTAATTCTACGATTCTTCGCCTGAAATGAAGCATCTACTTGTCCGCGATGTTCAATAAGAAGAGATCTCGGCACTTCTTTCCGTTAATTTTTTTGCGAATTATTGTGAAAACAAAGATTGCTTACTAAAAAGGCACATTAGCTTGCAGTTTTAACCCTTTAACGCCCTTAGGACCCTACGTTCCTCTTTCTAAATAAGCTCCATTGGTACTAGGCTCGTAACAGAAGACGCTATTGCCGTTTGAAACATGTTCAATGTGTCTATAGCCTTCGCTTAATACCAAAACTCACCACGTCATCGGCATCAGTCTGCCATGAGACACGAGTGAGTGTAGCTGGGTGTATTTTTTAAAAAATAATTCAGGCGTTAAAGGGTTAATAAGGCGAAGGAGAGACGGATAAGACTGCGTGCTTGATCTGATTCAATAGAACTCATATAATTATTTCAAGACGTGATCACAAAAGAAAATTAAAATTAAATATTTCTTCAAAAGAGTTCAACTTAAAGTGAATTAACGCCGACGTCAGAGGTGTATTGTCATATAATTATTCTAGATTCAGGGCTGTTTAGTATAATGAAGAGACATTGGTTCAGTGAATATAACGAATTGGAACGGAAAAAATGTCAACACGCCTTGCAGAAGTCCATTAGCTTGAGAGCCATGCGTCCCCTTCTTTTTCTATTCGCACTCTCCATCCGATTTTAAAATAGCTGGTACTATTACTATTTCTTTATGATTGAATTCTCATAATTTGCATCGGGACATATCGAAATGTTCAAGGTAACTGGATTTCCGAGTTTTAACCTCATGTCTCTGAAAATTTGTTATCTGCGATGTGCAGGTAAGTTAATTAAGTTCCTTTTTCCTTCTAGATTTTATTGATTTTAACATATGTTAGGGACTATAAAGGAAGTCATCTCAGCTGTTGTGCTATCTTGATATACAAACAGCATACCGTGTATACGGATGTTCATACGTCGAAACGTACTGACTAGGAAGTCACGTCGAATATAAAGGCCAAGTTAGACTGATATATACACAAAATAAATTGTCAAACGTATAATGATAAGGTAGCACAGCATGCATGTCGGAGACGATAGAATGGAGACCCACCCACTGGTAATGACCACTTTTAATGCCTGATAATGATCAATTAACTAAGAGAGGCGGTTAATGTACCTCTAAATCTGGACTAATAATTGATGAAAATCTCTTTCCTTTAACTTGAATGGATAGTAATAAGTACAACCAAACTCTAGCACACACAGATTTTCTCAAGCAGTAAAACTATGTTGGCACAAGCATTACAAATAAGTCAAAAAATTAATACGATAAACAGTTTACACTATAAATTAATTTGATCATACTATTCGAAAATAAACTAACTACTAACTAACAACTTGGGAATATCAAATTAAAATGAAATGTAGATGTGAAAACATATTTGAAATTGCAGACTCATTCACTTATGCATTCCATCTCAATGACCCGAAGTTCTCTCTTAATTTCATTTTCCCTTCATAGGTTTGGTTTCAAAATCGTCGTAGCAAGGAGCGCCGAATGAAACAGCTCTCCGCACTTGGTGTTCGACGGAACTTCTTTCAACAGCACCAACAGCAGCATGTTCATCATCTGACTACCAGACGAATGCGGTTGGATGGAAGTGAATGTGAACCACGTGACACTTTCGGACCGGAAGATCTGCCACCTGATGTGATGGCCGAAATCCTACACATGCCGCTGCTGCAAGCTCCGCATCAGACCCAAAGCTATCAGAGCAGTCTCTTCTGTGTTGATGCACATCGTGTTAGTCTACTACTTCCTTTTAATTGAAAAAATACCTCGCAATCGATAGTGCTTCGGCAAATAACAAATTTAGGAGAATTGAAAGAAATCCAGATTTTGATTATATCCGACTTTTTGGAAGGATCATTGGAGCGTCTTTCCTTAATTTTAATTTACATTCATAAACTAGCAAAAGGAAAAACCAATTGCGTTTAATGAGGATTTGTAATTAATTGGCAATTTTGACGAACATACCAACGGCGGATTCCTTAAATGCAGGTATTTGTTTGAACGTAAGTTGTTGGACTTTCCGTTCTATTGTCAATCCATTGTGCACAGAAGAATCCGAATAATTCATTTACATTCCTCATTCGAATACACTTCTATTTCTACATATATTGAGGTTTGCTTACAAGCGTGTTCATTATTAAGCGATACAATTTTAATGAAGGGTCTAGTGATTCTTTCAATCGCACAAATTTTGATCAAAACTGCTTGTGCTCTCACTTTGCAAAGTAGTGCTAGCTAAGAGGAAGATCGTTAATGAAATACTGATACAAACTCCTTAAAGTTCCATTTTTTGTCCAATCTTCAGGATTTCTATAACGCAGTAGTAGCAGAAGCAACAGGTCCTCTACAAATGGGAACTCCTTCCGTATTCGCCTATAGTTCTTCTCCACTCTCGGCTGGATATCGGAATCCCTTTATCGGCAGCAGTGGTAGTATGGCCTACTCATCACCTCATGATGAAAGTGGGGTGGTCAAAAAAGTATCGCCACTGTCACCACAACCTGGAAAGTCTGATGAGCAAATAAGTAAGAGTGATCAACTTAAGTTATGAATTTGTTGTTTCTTTAATAGAAATTAGGATTTTAGAGATATTTCTATATGTAGCTTATCCGTAGCACATTATTCATAATCTTGCTTTGGTTAAACACTTAAATGCAATCTGGAATTTATTAGACAGAAGTCCAAGATACTATGTTTACAAACGGTCATAAATAAATTAATGGACTACTGAGATTTAGAACTCTTAAGAGTGTTTAGATCGTCAATTGCACTCTATTTTCCACATATTTTTGTCATTTGTTATTGTTGTAAATAAAGAGTGCAATTGACTTAATTTACAGAGGTTAATTAAATTCCAATGGGATCAGGCACGTCGACCAAACTTTGATATCGGGCGTCGAATGTCTATAATGAAGGTGGAAAGCTCAATTAAAGTAGATTGAAGAAAGAAATGTTCTTTAAATCAATGCAAGTTTGAACTTCTGTGTTGAAGGCAGGTTTTCTCCTGTTTACAAGCTTACAGTTCAGTAGCTCTAAAAGTAGGAGCGACGTTGACATCCGATTTTTTTATTTTTCCACTTTATTGCTTTCTTTTGCATTCAGATGAGTTTAAACTAGATGTTTGAATTGAGAGTTATATAAAATATAAATAAATAGCCATTTTGTGCCTTAAATCCTAACAAGAATAAGGTGATTGTCTCTAACTTTAACCTCTTACCAAAGACGGTTCTTGTAAAAAATGGCGAATGTTGAAGGTCCAAAGGACAAAGGGCGCCAATTGAAGTAAAATCTGGGATTCCTGGTCTGATTAATAAATTCTTTACTTCACTTTTCATTTTCTCGCTAAGCTTTATAAAGAAAACTCCATATCGTCCTCTAAAGTCATAAATTCAATCTTTTGTTTAAATAGACCGCAAAATATTGCAGTGAGATCAAGTGAGATATTTAAATTGACCACGTTTTCCTTTAAAAATAAGGTTGATCACTTTATTCACACGAAATGCTCTGAAAACACTTAAATTCATTATGCCTGAAGCTTTATCGGTAAACCTGAATTACACTAAACTTTTATGAGGAATCATGTAAATTTGCCTCTGGTGTTTATGAGACATCGATTCCATTATTTTTGCCCACTTAACCCCCTCCTTCACACATGTGATTTGCTTGATATGGAATGATACGGAGAGGCAGAAAATCTGGAACTTCTCCTCTGCAGCTGTCCTATGGGACAAATTTGAGATTTGATACGTGACTGTAGGGAATGTGAGGTTGATTGGAGGCATAACGCATCATTGAACGGTGGCAGAAAGCCGAAGTCCCAATTTTTAATCCTAAACCGCAGCGAGAGGGAGAGAGAGTTCAATCACCTTGAAATGAGTCTTACAATGAATAACTAAATGAAGCGATCAAGCTTCGCAGTCAAAATAGGCAATGAAATCATTCGAGCATTCACGATGATTATATCATTTTTATTTCAATAACTGACTTAATGACACTATAACCTTTAAACGGGTAATGAGAGCAATAGGTTGTCTATTTTTTCAATTTTTGTAGCTATTAGAAATTTTAATTTTGTCATGGACTTTGATAAAAAATTGCCGAAAACATACACATTTCTTGTCGCTTTTCTAATTTTTTAACTTTAGAATCGTTGTGATTTTTTCATTAAGTTTTTAAAAGAATAAATAAATTGCTCGCATTTTGCAGTCAGTGGTTTGTTTCACAAAGGAAAATTAATGTTTTTTTCCCACCTTGAGAATTAGACTTAATTTCCCATGGGTGGGAAGTTTTCAAAGTTTGATCGTTTATTTCTCGTTTCGTTCGGAAGAATATTTAAACATTACTGAATGATTTATATGCTCTATTTAGGCGGCGCTTTGACTATAGTTATTACTCTTACACGTTTTGAATGACTATAGCTTATTCGAATTAAGAAATCGTGCACTTTCGTTGTTTGACTTTATTTTTTTCATCTTTGAAACACTTAAATTAAAGCTATTGGAAATTTTCAATGAAAAAGCCAGATATGGATGCATACTTGCTTAGCTAAATACTGCATTTAAACAAGACTGATCGTCAGTGTTTTGGCGTGGTGCAGGATTATAAGAGGTGACTATGACCATGGTCTTCTTAAGGATCTTCTTGAATTGAAGCAGTTGAAAGCGATTCTATAAATTGGAACAGAGGTAGCTTTTAAGATGGAGGAATACACTACTCCCGGTTTTCATAATGGGAAACTTGTAATATCCATGTTTCATTGTGCGAAATCATAACTATTTCGTGCTGTTAAGTAAGTCTATGCAAAAACTTTTATCCATCTGGGGTCTTCTGGACCTTTGTAAGTAGTTTTCACCTCGTTTATTTACTTTCATTTCTACAATCACGCATTTTTCAAAACACCCTCGTTAAGTTATATTGTCAAAAACCGTAGACCAAATCCGTGAGATTGGGTAGTGCCGGAAAAGGGACACTTAATATCTATAGAGCCGCTTGTTGTAAATAGCTAAAATCTTACTCTACTTAGCTAACTCGATTTATATTACCAATATAAATTATTTACACTTACCATAGTCTTGTTAAAGCGTTTTTATTACAAAGAAGCGTATATATCTTAATGAACTCTAAATTAGTTTTGTTAATAACAATATGCATCACATTTCATAATTTAAAAGCTAACATATGATGCACAGTGATAAGCGTTAATTTTCTTTTATGCAGGCGATTCATCAGTTTATTTTTCCGATGGATGTGCATATCCCCTGGAGAAATTTGTTCCAAGCTCACCTTCAGAATCCTTCTCTCAATTGGTTGAACGGGGCTTCCCTCGCAATGCGAGATTTCTTGGAGAGCATGATCTCTCGTCTGCTGCCCAAGGCAATTTTGCCCATCAAAATCATCCCCATTCAGTCAACGACGTTCAGCCAAGTTTAAGCCAACAGCTCACTCACCTTTCACCTATTAGACCTCAACGAGGACCTGTGGACCATCAGATGACTTCTACGGGTATTATTGAATGTTCATGGTAGGGAGAGAACTAAAACTATTACACTCCCTTATTTTATGCATCGCTCATTTATTCACCCTGAATTCTGTACATAGATACATTTTAACCGTCCAGTATCATTGATTTTATTGAAATATATCGTGAAGTTATTTTAAAATTTTGTTGATTTTCCTCCCTTCTTTTGATGATATTATTAAATATCATGCCACCTTGAGATTATAGATTCATTTACAAGCAGTTAATCAATCTAATTGCCAGAAGAGTAGTTATCTTTTTATCTACTCCTTAATGGCGTTTGAAATTATAGCAACTTCGAAACTTTCTTGAAACAAATAAGGCCGTTTTGTTAAGAGGAAGCTGCCTTGAGAACGACCACACAATTTCTCTTTGCCTACTAGCCTGAAAATCCTATTAACCCTTTAACGCCCGAATTATTTTTTAAAAAATGCTCCCAACCACACTCACTCGTGTCTCATAGCAGACTGATACCGATGACGTGGTGAGTTTTGGTATTAAGCGAAGGCTATAGACACATTGAACATGTTTCAAATGGCAATAGCGTCTTCTGTTACGAGCCTAGTACCAATGGAGCTTATTTAGAAAGAGGAACGTAGGGTCCTAAGGGCGTTAAAGGGTTAAAGCGATTTCTGGTAGATGGATCAAGCAAATGTTAAAGACAAACAGGAAGTATGTCTAAATCTACTGCTCATTTACAAGCCCTAAAATAACAGTATCTCCTTTGTCAATAATCGTGGATGAAAGGTGCTGCAATGTAAACGAAAGTACAAATGGAGTCCTGTGATTATTTTTATCAAACTTATTTGTTTATCCTTATTAATATTTATTTGCCTGTTCTAGGGAATAAACGAGGCCTTTGTTACGAGGGTTATTTTTGTATAGGAAAAGCAGCATTCGCAAATATGTTGGCGTCTCGCAAGAACCTTAATGGGAAACTTAGTTTGGTTGTTAGTAGCATAAAATCAGCATAGGTTTTACTACTTCGGCAGAGTACTTTTCAGAATATAACATAAATTGATAAGGCATCTAAAACATGATTCATTTCAAAAAATCATGGAGAAACTCGTTTATTATATTATCTTCTTTATTAACTGTCAAATTACGATATTTACTGCTTGAAGTATAACTAATATTAAAGGTCTCTTGTTCAGAGGTTCTAATTCCGAAGTCCCGTTCAAGAAACGCATTTTCCGGGAAAATTTTTAAGCAAAGATAAGACAACACATTACTCTATTAACGAATTTCAGTGCGAGTGCGAATCTCAATAACCGGATAACCTAAATTCGCGGTACCATGCCTGTTAATCGCGATGGCATACAATACTTTTCAATAATAAACATCTTTACTTGAGAAAATCGGCAATTTCATAAGTAAAACATTTCGTAAAAAGTCAAAATAATCAAAGAAAGGGAAGGTAAAGACTTCACGAAACGGAAAGGTGTAAATTAAAATGTGATATATCGTATTATTTCGAGAAGGTAAGTATGCAAGTAAAATGTGCCAGCAATCGATTGCTACTAAGGGTTTATAAGTAAGCATTGTTTGCATTTAAATAGATTGATTTGAGTCAAGATAGTTTTCTCCAATAAGAAAAAATTGAACTAATTTTGAATTAGTGGCCTTAATCAGATAAGTTTTTGAGGTAATTGATGTTCGGGCCATTTACAGGTTCGAATGAGGTCATTTTAGATTAGATCTTGTCACCTTTCCCACCAACACTTTGACACTCATGTCATAGAAGATCGGTTCATTGAATTTGTTTTTCTAATCACATATATGGGATTGGAATATTTGGTGGGAGTGTATGTTATGCAGGTGCAAAAAGTGAAA
Source organism: Hymenolepis microstoma (assembly GCA_000469805.3). NCBI lineage: Eukaryota > Metazoa > Platyhelminthes > Cestoda > Cyclophyllidea > Hymenolepididae > Hymenolepis > Hymenolepis microstoma. Next base: position 12,598,036 of record LR215995.1, on the reverse strand, counting down.
ATGAATGTTTTAGGTCAGCAGAGTTGTCACCTCACTTAAGTTCCTTAAATTCCATCTAAGTGTTTCAATTCAGCGAAAGAATTAACCAGTACAGGATAGTGTACAATCGGATTTTCTTTCATTTAAGTGTGTGGGAGAGTTAAATAAATTTAAAAATATGAGGCGAATAATGAACAGCTGCATTCTAATACCCATATATTGGGTCAGAGCTATCTATTAAGTTTTATTTTCTGTACCAGGCCTATTGTCTTTGGGTTTTTACATTTATTGCAAACTACAGTTAGAAACGTTTATCTCTTACCTTTAAAAGTTACACAAATAATTAGTCACATTTAACTCGTTATTTGCGTCGATGTTATTGCTTAAAATTACGACCATTATCATTTTCAATAATTGGAAAAGATTGATCTTAGTCATTATTATTACAAATGCCTTTGTCAAGCACAAATCCTAGCATTTGCTGACCACAGCCCATTATTCATTCATGTTCAGTTATTTTGGCACTGAATGTAGCAGGTAATGACTTCTCCTTTCTCAAGCATCCGCTCTTACAACTATTCTTAGACAAATTGTTTTTATATCCGGTGACAAAATATCTGGTTATATGGATACAGTCTGCTCGACGAACCATACCTCTATCTAAAAATAGGATGTAATATGTTCATCTGTTTACCGTAATTTTTGCGATACATAATATTCCTTAATATAGAATACCTTGGAAATGAATTGAAAAGCCACAATAATTCATAAATTCATATTTCAATCTCTGTAAAGGTAATCGTAGCTTCAAAACGGGACATAAGATTTAGATTGCCAATGTGCGTCGTTATCTTGAGACCAGACTTATAACACAAACAACACTAAAGATAGCAGTCGCTTTCTTGAAAAAATTAAAAAATAAGAAAGGAAAACAAAGAGAATAATTTACGAAAAATAAACAAATTAAGCACTTACCTGACACGATTAAGTTACACTTGGTTGGTATGACGATTTTAAATAACAAAAAAATAAAATTTCAGTTTCAAAAAATTTACGATTATAAAAAAAGAAAATTGTATATTTGTGGAATAAAAAACGTTATGTTTTCGTCGCAAATTTTAGTAATTTCCTTTGTGACCTTCCTAGGCTTATACCAATTTAATTTATAAGATCCTTCCAATAAAAAATTAGCACTTTCGGCGCATCAGTCAAACGCCCAGCCAATGAAAAAGAAAGCGTTTATTTTTCTGCCCTCAATTTCGCCTAGTCATCGTGTATAAATTCGTAAGTATTTTCTCTGATAAATTTAATATACTTCAAAATTAACTTAGCTGAATTGAATGCAAATTTACACATTAGTAAGTGTCATTATTTGATTTTTATTTTATTAGTCTCTTCTTTATGCTAACCGTTGAGGAGGATTGTGTTTCCATCCTGTTCTTAAAAAGTCCATACTATTAATAACTTCCTCATTTTAATTTAAATTGATACGTTTTACATAGTCAAAATTAACTTAAGGCTGTAGACGTTTCATTTATTAACGTTTTTAAAGCGAATGCACTCATACTATTTTTATTAGATTATCAATTAGTTTTATAGTATTGATATTGGTAATAAAGCTCTATTAGTCGTGTTCAGCTGTTAATCGAATTTATCTCATTTTCGTTAATATAATATAAATTTTGCATTTCTTAATTTATGATTTGTATTGGAAATCGTTATTTCAGTTCGAGACTGATTTTCCTTACTTTAATGTCTTTTCTTTATTTGTTTGTTTGGTTTATTGCCGTCCCACCGATTTTTTAAACTCTTCTCTAACTTATTTCTCTTCATTTAATTTTCCATTTTCGTTATAAAAAATTCTTTAAATCCTTTATCATAATATTTTCAAATAACGTGCTTCGCTTAGTGTGTGGTGAGATCAAATACTTCTCTGTTTTATTGCTTTATCGCTAACCCTTATTTGGTATTTTTTTTAGTAATTCAGCAAATATTTTTCTTTTTACTAACTGAAGCTTGTTGCTGTTTATTTTGAACTAACTTGATCAATTGTCTTACGATTTTATAATTAATCCTTTTATTGGGTAATTATTAACATTCTTCACTTTTTCCAATAACTTTTAATGTTTTGTTCTTTGTCTCGTTTAGACGGCATGTTGCAACCTCTCTAATATTGACATCTCCATCGCTACTCAACTCACATGGAAATAATGTGGCTTACCAATTTCCTATGGATTCTTTTATTCCCTCTCATGCTCTTGCTGCTCTTCCATCCTCATCCCACTCTTGCACAACCCGTTACAGGCAATATCATTAGCAACAGCACTGGTGAGTATTTAATTGTAATATCTGTTATCTTCTTCTCTAATTTAATATTCCTCCCACTCCTTCCGCTTGTAACAAGGTTTTTTCCATTGTATGTCGTTTGATAGGCTGTACCGTAGTAGTTTGCGAAAGAAGAACCACAAATCGATAATTTATCCAGGCGTGTCAACTTTTAAGCTTGGAATTTGGTGGAGAGAGGATTGTATTTATATTCCATTAAATTTAGCTCCCAAGCTCTTGTAGAGAGCTATTTTATGGCGTTTGCCCTTGGTAGCCGGATTGTATCGTTGGGTCGTCGTGGTGACAAAAATTATGTATTCTCTATCAGCTAAATGTAACCTTTATGATTGGCTATTCCTCTCTCTCTGGGTGTGCACTTATGACCTCTACTTCCACCTCCTCTCCAGCTAAGAATATTCCATAGAAATAATGAATCATTCTTGAATTATCTGTTACTATTCAACATAAGTTTATGACTGTTTCCTATCTTTTTTCCGATGCTCTTCAAACATGCCTTTTTTTGCCAGAGTTATTTTGCCAATGAATACAATTAGATGGCTCTTCTTCGTTCATTTTGCTTAGGAATTTATGAATTCACTAAAATTGAGCTTTCATACCACAATTATGGTTTCATCGTTCTTACACTAATTCTCATAGAAGTTTACTCCGCTTTATGTAAAGCTTGGTTTTCTATTAGCCTCGGAAATAAGCTTCCTCTTGAGATTTGCTGTGCTTCCTTAATTGTAATTTATGCCGTCGTAGCGTTAACACTAGTTTTTATTGATAAATAATGTCTTCGAGCGAAGCTATCTTCCACCATCATTTTTCATATAAGTGATGTGAGGCCTTCGAATTTCTTCACTGAGCAAACACGAGGGGGGTATAATCTTAAGATAAACCTGTCTGACGTTTTCAGAGTTTGATGACAAGGAAGATATCTCCGCCTCAAATTTGCATTCTTCTATGATGGAATTTCCACGGAGGATAAATATCATTTATTGGTTGAACGATTAAGCTTCAATGTAAACCATTCCTTTGAGCATCAGTGCTTGAGATGTTGGAATATAATTCATCATAGAGTTCTTTCATACTTTATTTAAAGTACATCAGTCTGTTTCCAATTGGTGCTGACAGCCTAAAATTCCTCTGTGTCTCACGGACCAAGTGGGGAATCCCATCCTTCTTTGTTGAAGCTTTCACACACGACATGTAAAAATTCTCTTCATTTGGAATTCGGCCATCTTGGCGCGAAGGTTAATTGTTGGTACGTGCGGGCAATCATGTCGGTCACACTGTCCCCTCCCCCCCCTTCACACGACTGATTTGCATTTGGTCCGATAGGCCTTTGCTGAAGTGTCCAAAAGTATGTACGCCAGCATTAAAAGGAGGAATTCTTTCTCCGTTCTTGCAATGCTAATGTACTTTTCCCACAGATGTTATGCCCAGTCTCTTTTGCTTAAAGTATTAATCGGTAATACAGCCCTATATTGCCTTTGCCCAGACAAGTACGCAAATCTGGGTAAAAGTTCAATTGCTTTTACCGAACTGGTCACCCAAGCCTAATTGGGATTTCTGTAATTTCGATTAATTGGAAGGAAGATGCTGAAGGCAATTGTAGATTGGGGGTTCCATTAGGAACTTTTATTTTTCCCTGAGTTTCTTATATAGAATTAAATGGTGGTGCTTCCTACCGACTTAATTTCTTGCAGCCTCTGTATAATTCTGTTTGTCTCAATAGCATAAAATTGGACAAGAAGGTACTTATCTTCAAATTAGCTCGGACTTCTTATCCCCTTGACTTTAAACCCCTGAGAGTCAAGAAGAAATAGTGTGTACATTAATCTTCCAATGATGAGGCATCATATTCGTGAATTTGTTTTATTAAACGCATGTTCCCCATGTGCTGGTTTCTGACGCATATGGAAGAGTGCGAAAGTATTCACATTCAGTGTCACGGAAATTGACTGGTGCAGCTATGACCTTGATTCCTGTGAAAATTTGATTAATCGCCTGTAAATAGATGCTTCGATCGACTGTTTTCTCTTACCAATTGCTCATTGTATTCTCTCACTCTCTCCTTTCTTAATGATAACTTCCGCATTCGCAATAGAGTAGTCAGTTCAGTTGTAGACGAGCTCTTATAGGCGTTGGTATGCTTCGAATGTCTTTCGCAACGTCCGCGATGTGTCACAACTTGATAGTGACGATTGGCTGTTTGTGAACATCTTTATGCCAGCTTATATCAGTCTTACATCACTTCTTTATAACCTTAAAACCGTAGGATCTTTTGATGAAATACCTGTCTCTGTACGACCTTAGCGTTTGTTTGCTATTCTCCAAGCAGTTTTGATAATTTCCACAATAATCAGTAAATTGAACTGCTCGCTTTCCCTAGCTTTGGCAGAGAAAGTCCTATGTAGGTAGTTTAGAGGGGAAAGAGGAGATTCAGGAAAGGAATCGCATGAAATGCTGGATGAGTGAATGAATCACCTCTGGGTGGTATTTGTCTTCCTCCTTCCCCATTTTTACGTTGTCCGTCACGGTGGCAAAAATTTGGGAAGGACTTAATGGCACGACTTTAAGGATTCTTTCTAGCTATGGGTGGTTTCAATGTTATCCTCAAAATACTTTAGAAATATTTTAACAATTATCTCAGCATGTTTGCAAGAGCAAAAACAAATTCTTTCAGTGAGATTTTAATTTTTCAGATGCTCAAAAGCATCTTTCTGTTTCATAAACACACTTTAATTATCCAAATATAGTTATCAAACCCCCCGACTACTAGAAGTAGGGTTATCGGGTCCTATCCGGACAACTATTACTTTGGTTATTACTTCATCCCAAAATCTTGCAAATATTTGATAGTTATCATCTATTTCAATGCTTTTTCACATCCTCTAAAGTATATTCCGACTGAATCTCTTTATTGGTGGGCTTCTGTTGCTGATAATGCGTAACAGTAATGACAGTGAACTTTTAAGACTTACGAGCATTTTGAGTTGATCCAGCTCTTAAATTTATCTGTATATTATTGCTCAAATGATCCCCATGTAGAACATTACCTTCAAACCCTTATTTATCAGAATAGTATATGTGTTCTAACTAAATCGACACAACCTGTGTTGCAGTCGTAGGTTGTATTTTATAATCGATTTTTATAATTCATGCGCCAAAATTTCTTCTAGTTGCAAAAAAATCCAAAAGATTTCCTGTGGAGACCCGCGCAATGGCCGATTCGCCATCATTAGTTGAGGTCGGTGACCCCGGGGTACCTTCAATCGATTGGCGTTTCTCTCTTGGCAATCCAGCAAACACTAGTCATGTGGACTTCAATCCTCAGATACCCAAGGGCGGTTTCAAAAGGAACAATAAAGGTATGCAATTGCAGTACCTAGATTGCGTTGGAGCTCTTAAGTGCTAGGTGTTAACTACTGCTAATTCCAATATCTCTACTTTTGCACGTGCCCTACTCAACGTACTGGCTCTGTGTGACAACCCGTATCTAACTCATGCGATGGCATTTGGCCAGCACATTTAGCATAGGTAGTTGTTTTACAGTTTATATCGTGGAAAAATTGAATATATTTAATATAGGAGTTAAGGGAATCAAGGGAACTATAGCGGGGTTTTGCGACACTCGTCATTCGAGCTTTCATTTCAACGCAAAAATTCACACCATAATTCTATTTAAGTTTGATGATTCATCGTAATTGCTTCTGGTGTAATTATTAGTCAATTCAGTGTATTCTTATTTGTTCAAAAAACGTCGATGATACAACTTCTCTATTTGGTGGAATGGCTATAAACAGGAAATAGACAGTTTCTCGAAACCTTATTTGAGCATATTTGTTTGGTGTTGTTAGTTTTAAGAGATGAGTGATTAGGTTTGATGTTCTGAATGACTTTTATCTAACCAAAGGCAATTTCAAAAAAGTCTTGTTCGATTTCTAATGGTAATACGTCGAATAGCCAATTTCTTTTTACACTTTCAGCCTCCTGGCGACCTCAGGTAACGGTGATAGGCGACAATTTGGCCGTGAATCTCTCCTGGCCTTCGCAAAAGGACTCAGAGAGCCAGCTCAGTCACTACCGCATCCAATTTCGCCACCGAGAACCCCACGAACTTAAATGGGCTAGACCGTTTGTCGTGGTGCAAACTCGACTCTCTGGCAGGGTAAGTGGCATTGTATATTTTCAACACTCTGTTGAGGGCAGTTAGGATTTCTGACTTAGAAAATCGCCCTAAATCTTCTGATTATCGCTGCTAGCCCATATGGCTGGCCATTTAATCTCCGAACATTATTATGCGCATAATGTCGCACAGTTAAATTAAAGAGCAAAGTATGTATACTCAGTTGCAGCTTCTCTATCCTACTACTCTCTCTGGGTGGGCAAATTCTCACGCACTCGCGCACTAGTTGCCATGGCTACTACACACCCACCGCGGTAGCTGTGTATTTACTGCTGTTGTTGCTTTACTTCTGCTTTCTGTTTGTACTAGTCACCTCCCTCCTAACTAGCATGCTTGCCTCGCCTCTACTAGCGACAGATTCCAGGCAGACAACCGGCTCGTAGTGCCAGTTTGGACATGGCTACGTCTCTTTTCTCCACGCGTAAGACTCTGAGCGCATGTGCTTTGAGGACACAGTGATGAGATATGTTCTGCTGTGTTTCTGCTCACTCTATGACTTTATCGCTACTCTCACTCCGTGCAAACTCCACAGCAATGGCCAACTCTGCTCTCCTTTAGCATTGATCCACGATTTCATGATAGTATAGGAATGATGTGGAAATGCCAGTGTTTTAAATCCCTTAATGAACACCAGTAGCACGGTGATCAAAGCGCACTTCTTTCAATGTCAGTGGTCACGAGATCAATGCTCTTCAGCTCCCGCCCATTGACGTGATTTTCAACTGCACTGCGAGAGAGATACTAAAATGCGTTTATCATTAGAGCAACTGCAGGATGTCTTCCTTCTACCCAACTCAAGCGATCTTAACTCTTTCCATAATGAACTTCGAAAGTTCTAGTTTATATTGAATTGATTGGTTGATTTGTGGTGATTTTGTAGGAATAGTTTGAAAGTCATCCATTGAATGTTTTAAATCTCTTGCTTGTACATTTATGCCTCTCTAATCTTATGGGCTAGATGTTAGTTCAAGAAAACAGTGAACTGTCATTTATGTTAAAAATGGGGATTTTATGCAAACCCATTGAAAGCGTGAGATCGCTGTTGTACTTGAATTTATAGTCGTTGTATTTGTGTGCGAATTTCTCATGTAAAGCGAAAATCAAGTCCACGGTACTAGGGTATATTTAAATTCTCACTCAACGTCAATCAGTCCTGTCCAGTCTCCTAAACACTTACTGCACTCGTGTATGGTTTGAAAAATGGATATAACCTACCTTCATCCTACCTTCCGTTTGAAATTGCTTGGAATCTCACCAAACTCTCATTCTTGAATTACTTTTCTTGTATGTTTTTAACATTTGTTGCCCTGAATAGTCTTCAATAATGAATTATCCGTGTTATTATTTAGACTGATATTAGTGGTTTGCAACATGGATCTCTTTTCCCTTCAGAACTGTTTCAGTTTGTCGACGACAATACCGATTGTTTAGATGATAGTTAACATTTTGCCACTATTGGTTGGCCCGTTCCTTTTCATTTTGATAAAAATTCACATTTGATTAAACAAACTTCAAAAAGCTATTTAAATCCTATATGCATGTTTTCTCGCATTATAGGTTGCGGAGCCATACATCTATGTGACAAACAAGCAGCCAGGTGGACTGGAGGCTGGAAAGGTCTACCAATTTCAAGTTGTCGCTGTCTACCTTGATGCTGAGACTTCAGAAGAGAAGAGTCGATGGTCTTCCACTCTCTCTTTTGACTACATTTCCCCTGAACCTCCACTCTTTCGAGTTGCCCGACGATTGGTAAGTTGGCCATCTCTAACTCATTCGTTTTTTTTAAACTCGCTGTATTGTGTTGCTTTTTTAGGGTTAATTTGCACCTTTTTAATTTGAAAATTTTCACCTTGAAAAGTAACTAATTTTAAAAGCGCTAACTTTTTTCTGAAGATCTTGCCATTTATATACTTATGCCCGCTTAGTTCGGTGGGAAACTAGCTTGATAACTATTGCAAGGAAAATTAGATTGGATGCGATTTTTCATAAACAATAACCACTTTCGGATGTACATTTTTTTAGCGGGCATTTTTAAGCCAACTTGGGGAGAGTGCCAATAGCGCCTGTTTTAGATAATATGAAATCTTTTTATGGAAAACTCCCCTAGTAATTAGAGTTAACTAAGGTGGCTGATCATCCATATCACTGAATGTGAGCGGATCGGCATCGACTTCTTTGATGTACACATTAACAATGACTGCATACAGATATTCAACAAACCATCTTTTCATCTGAAGAAAATGAAGGTCTGAAACTCGTTTTCCTAATCAATCCAATTTTTTGGTGTTTGCTTCTCTAGCCTCAAGTTTGTACTCTCATGTGTTTGTAGCCATTGCATTCTCAAATGGATAAATATTTCATGGCATTAAACCTAATGCTATCAAATTTATTTTATTCATCTACCCTAGAAGAAACCGAACGATCTTCGTAGAAAGTACATTTCATAGATCTCAATTTTCTTCTTCATTTGCTTTCAATTTTAATCAAATGAAGTTTGTTTCAAAAGACCCTAATTATCCCCTCTTGAAATCTTTTAAACTAAACCATCAGTGTTGAGAAAAATTCTTTTATTTAAATCGAATTGAGTTAGTGAAAATAGTGTTAGTTTTCCTGCTGTGTAGTATTTCTCGCCTAACCATTTTCACCCAATCGCATTTCTCACTTCCTTTTGTGGTCAGCAATAGCCAATCCAATCCACTTTATACATTTAGGTTGTCCTCGATACTTTTCCCACTGCTTCATATGGTTTGTAGAATCTGTAAGCTGTACATCCCCCCTCCCCCCCCCCCACCCCTACCCCCGAGAGATTGAGAATTCTCATAAATATATATATGTATATACATTCTCCTTGTGGTGTTTAGATCATGATATATGCCTGCCATATCATCCCCCCTTTCTTACCGTTCAGGGCGCTGTTTGAAAATGTTAGAAAAATCTTAGCTGGAAATGCAAATGGGTTCCCCCTCCATCAGGAGAGGAGGGGGGAGGGGGGGGAGGGGTTATAATTGCATCTGCTTCCCCGATTTTTCCTTCCCGCTTTTGTGACTCTCAGTACAGCGACGCCAGATAAGATTGTTTATAATATGGTGCTCGTTCACATTTGTTTACCTGAAGGGTAAACTATTGCCATTTCCCTATTTTTGCTAGTAGTAGTCCTTTTGGATATTTTCGGGAATCTGACTCATGAATCTGCTTCGTGCATTTTGACTGCCATTAAAAAATCTATAGTTTGTCAAATATAATGTGAATTATCTTGATGGTTCGATCCTTTTATGCCAAATTTTAAGGTGCTAGTGATATTCAAGGATCATAAATTCGATTATAATATAAGATCTCGAAAGATTTAAAAGGTTGGAGTACCGTATTTGCTACACTGATGCTGTTCCAAAACGAATAACTGGGCCAATGGCCGAAATTTCACTTCTAGGCAAAGCACTATTGAATCGCTTTGAAATTGGTTACGGTGACCCTAACCATTAAAACGTGCTGATCTCGCATTAGAACTGGAAGATGTAATAAAGCTTCCAACTGCTCATATAGATTAAGTGTGTTAAATATACTGTATCATTTTACTTTTTACTACACTTTAGACTTTACTAAAGGCATAATTGGTACTTTCTAATCAAACCATACTATTTAAAATGCTGAAAATATGGTTTTGCCTTTCCAATTTATGCGTAAAACTTCGTTCAGAGTGTGAAGTACAAAATTCACTGTGGGTGGTCCGCGAAATTGAAAATGGAATTCATTTGCATTAAGTGAAAAATGCTTAATGTCCATTTGTCTATAGATTAGCGCTTTCCCTGTCTGAATCATGTAGGCATATCTTTGAGCAATTAAGACTTTGTTATGGTGGTCTGAAAATGAATCAGTGAAGAATGATTTGCATTTACGGATTAAATATCCACTATCCTTAATCTAGGGACAATGTGGTGGGTCATTAAAGTAGATCATTATCATCAAGATGGAAGCGTAATGAATAACCGTGAATGCCAAGATTCAAATTTGATTGTAGTTCCAATTGGTTTCACATTGAAGCCATTTAGCCTCTTATTGAATTGAAATAATGGAGTTGATGGAACTTATTTAAAACGTTTTTTAGCTCGAGTCTTTGTCCGTTACCTTTCCTCTTTTTGAGGGCTGGGGAAGTCAAAAGACCTTTTTGTTAACCCTTTAAGTGTAATCAAATCAGGACATTTTCTCGCGAAAGATGAACATTCTCCTAAGTACTGTAATATTTGTGACACAAGGTTTAGGAACACTCATCTATGTTATAAGACATTCATAAAATGGAGACTTGGTGTTGAGTTTCGCTAATTTTGTTGAACGGTGATCTTTGAAAATTTGCGTACAGTTTGGTTGCATATTTTTGAAGGATGGTAATCAAACCTATTGCACGTTTCGTCCATTAAAAATGAATCACATTAAGAGCTTCATTGACCTTTTGATCGAATTTTTTTAATCATATTTTGATAAATATCGAAACTTGAAGACGTGTTTGTTTAACAGAACCACCCGAATGTTTGACAGTAGCTTAACTACAAAGTATTCTTTATTGATTCCTGACCAAAAGATTTATCAAATATTTAACAGGGCTTTATGTCCTTGTTTCTTTAATTCAAGTTCCTCTTTCTTCAGCCCGATGGAACCGTCCACATCAAATGGTCAAGACCCTGGCGAAACGAGGACTTTAAAATCACCCGCTTCATCATTCTATTCCGCAAAGAGAAACGTTTACCCGGTGGAGAAACCGCCTTTCATGGTTTTCAACACATTACCGTCCCTGGAAACCTTGAAGTAAGTTAAGCTATTTGCTTCCCTTTCTTACCATGTGGAAAACAGTAAAAATCGTGTCTTACTTGTGGTCAATTTTAATCCACTCGAATTCGCTTGAGATAATAGCCTTTTCTCTCTTTGAGAGTAGAGTAGAATTCTCCTTTTCTTGAAGAGTATGCACTGTGGCATTATTACCTCTCGCATTATCTGGCATTTTCTATTCACATGTGGTCGACTATTTAAGATGCATTCTTATTTCCTATTTCTCTACTTTTTCTATTTTATATTTTAGTAGTTGTATTTAAAGGAATATTACACTCTCTCGTGTTAGGGGAGTTTCTTTTATAGCAGTAAAATTGGCAGGCTTCCTTAGTTCGGGATCTGTTGGTATTTGTAATGAACAATCGCTCAATGCGAGTCACTAAATCTGAGAGACTACAGATTTTGGTCATGTGATCCAGGGTGGGAAAAAAGATGTTGGAAGGAAAATGTTTCTTTCCATTTGAATAAGAAATCTGCATATGGCTCGTCATCATATAATACATATAATCATCACTGGAATTTGAATTGGTTCCATTCCAGTTAACCATTTTTAACTATAGTTGTGTGTTTTCCCCTCGCTCTCTACTCTGAATGATAACCTAAATGGGATGTGGAGGATAACTATTAATGTGGTTGGACGTCGATGACTAATTCCAATTCTATATGGTGATAGTGGTATATCCCGCGTGCGTATCTGCTGCAGTATCCAAGTGCCTTAAAGGTCAGTAGTGGTTCCACGGAGCATAAATGGCAGTGCTTTCATCTCTGGCCAAGTACAATGTTTTGTTCCTCCACCTACTTACTTGTTATCAATCATTTAGCAGTTAGTTTATCTCGGGAGCCTTACAACTGTTTATCCTCTAAAGGTCACGTAAGCTAGAGTAAACGGCCACCCGAAAGCAGATTATATTGTTTACCGTTTACCTTCATTGTTATACTTTCTTCAGATCGTCATCGTGCTATTTACTGTTGTTAATTTCAATATCATAACCCCATACTCTCGAGTGAATTTTTTTGCTCTCATTTTTCAGTAATGATATACTTTTAAACTAGGAACGGGGGGAGGTTGGTGGTACTTTGTGAGTGCATTTTCACAGCCGGTAAATACCAGCTAAGTTATGAAATACACCTTTTCAATAAATTTTCCTATTCACTCTTATTCTTGCCTTCAAATATCCCTTTCTGTGCTAATTTAAACCCTTTGCCTCAAAGACAGTTTGATAAGATTATCAATCTAGGGCTATCATTCTTCCTTAGATAGGCTAGGTTTGGAATCACCTCTCTAAGCATGATAAAGAACACGGTTAGTGATCCGTTGCGAAAAAGGTAAACAGTAATCCATCAACTAGTATGGGTGATTTTCCGTGACAAGTTTTACTTCATATTATCTACCTCCCTTAATCGTTAATCTTTTGTGTCAGATACCTAATTTTTGCTAGCATTAATCAATATGTGGGTGATTTACTGCCACTACTGGGATATTTCATCTCATTTTAAAGCTTTTAATTTGCTTCTTTGGTATCATATATGCTAATGGGGTGGCCACTTATGGTAATTCAATGCACGGTGATGTTGGTGGTCAATGTATATGGAATGAGTTTTCTGGTTAGTAAAGAAAAAAATACTATTCATCGTGTGTGTCCTGCCTAGACTCCAGGGCTCTAGTTTGCTAATTCATAATCCCTTTCATCTCTCTCGCTCTCTTCCACAATCGTAAGACTGTCATTGTGCGCGGTGAAACCCGTTTGATGACAAGAAATGACAGTGGTAAGCGCCACCTATCCCTATTCCCTTTCCCTGGTTTCCTCCTCGTTTTTATGAGTCACTCCTTGTCATTAATCTTCCCCAAATCTTCTGACTCTGCAAATACACAGATTAACAACTAGAACTAAATTGGTGAGCCCTTATTGTTATGCTTTTGACATTTAAAGATGGGGTAAGGCATTATTGCGTGTAAAATGTGTTGTCGAGATATCTAGTGCTCGGATTTTATCCCTACATTGGTTTCGCAGTTCTTCGTGTTAATGAAAAGGTCATCCTTTCGGCTTGCCTATCTACCTGCGTCCGATCAGCTTATAAAGGTGTGTTTTGTTCGCCGTTTGCTAGTGGTATTTATCTCTATATGTCCTATATGGGGAGGACTAGCATCCCTCCTATTTAGGCGCTCCACGAGGAGTATTCGTGTTCGAAACCTAGACCATGTGATATTTCTCTAGCAAATTCTGTTCCTCAACGGTGAACAGACTAAACACGTTGCTGATTAAACGCTTATTTACATTCAATGGCTATGGGATAGAGGTTGATTGCGAATTATGGATATCTACTAGGATACTTAGTATTCCTTGAAGGAAAAAACAGAATGTCTATCGCCACTAGATTGAATAGAGATTTGCTCTTTGTTTTTATCCCCACGTTGATATTATGCTGCCAGTACAACATTTAAGTGATATTTAGACATGATAAAGAGAAAATTCACTCTTTTTCTTTTTTAGACACACGTTTTAAATTTCCATCGGAAACCATAGCTTACCTTTTATCAATCCTCATGAAGGATCCTAGCAGTTAGAAGTCTCGATGTAATTAAACAGCATCATTGGATTTGGTTTTTGACAATTCGGTCTAACTTAGTTTCCACTAAGAAGGTGAGATGTAGTGGTCAACCTATCAAATTAGGGGTCATGAAATCGGTGCCCATTAAGTTGTGGGAATGACTTAGTCCATTGCTTGGTACGAGAGAATGTGTTTTTATTCTTTCTCCTAATAAGATAAACAATTTCTCCGATGATTAAGTGTGAAAATTGGAGTATTCATACTTCTGAAATTCATCACAACTTCACTGTGTATATGTCTTTCATACTTTGAGATACTATTCATCCCAAGTTATGTATTCTAACTAGGAATCAAAAGGTGCAGTTTTTTACGGAGTTTAATGCAAGACCTTAAGGACTTCTTTGGGGTTGACTCTTATTTATAAGTTTATTTCAGCTACCTGAACGGTTGGCTAAATAGGGTGGTCATTCTATTCGCTGATAGATTTTGAATTCGTACTATCAGTAGATCACATTGGTCTCATTTGAAACCGATAGAAAATCAGGAGGTCTAGTGCAGCCTCTTTTGAATCCGTTTTTTTGGATGTTCTCTTTCATCATACAAACTGTGAACCAACTCGAAAATTCTGCCATTAGGGGATGCTAAGACGAAAAAATGCTGTTTTTCGGGTAATGCAAAAACTGTCACTGGGGCGAACTGTATTGGGAAAAATCACTAGTCGTTATATAGCAGCAGAGGTGCGCTTGCGATATCTGCCGCTGCTAGGGCACGGAGAGGGTGTTTCTTTACATCTGCAGCAAAATCCTGCAGCACAGATTCAGTCATGCTGTGTTATGTGGCGTTCTGCTGTGCGTGCTGTTCTAGTCTCGATTTCGGACTAGGTGTGCACTACCGCGAGCAGGCACCTCGCACGCATGCATCTGCATGCCTATTGGTCAATTTGATCTGGTTGATTGGTCGTATTGTGCGCGCTATCCGGCTAGCAGAATAATCAACTGGGGCGCGGATAACGACGCATTAGCAATACATTCATTCTCCCTTGCCTTTTTGGGCTAATCATTGCTGCTCCTCGTTCCCATCTACTCTATCCCTCTTTCTCTCCCTTCCTTACTAACTTTTGTGAGTGTTTACTGAGGCACCTAGGTACAACTATACTTAAAAAACGTTCCATTGTTGATATTGGTCTCTGCTGTAGGAAAATCACCGCGTCTGATTCAACTTCTTGCTGCCGGTTTTTATTTGACGTATTTTTTGTCATGAAAGGCACATGAGTTTTTCTTCAATGGGAAGTGATCAGAAATTAAGTCGAAGATAGGATGGTTTTCGTTTCCCCCTACTATCCTTCAATTAAATAATTAATTAATATGCAAAAACCGGCACCTGTGGTACAGTGGAGCTTACATGAACTGAATGAAAGAGATATAGATATTCAGTGGAATCAACATCGTCACTTCTAAATAAAGACCCATTAGGGTGCGATTAACCTTATTGCTATCCAGGTGCGCCGCTCTGGTTAATTCTGGTCAATGGAAGAGATAATAAAGAGTGCTTTTCTCATTACACTGGCTATAGAATATCTTTCATCTTCCCAAGTCACATTTTTGTTAACAATGTCCATGATGAGGTTAGGAAATCCTTCTAATATGGAGATTTCAGATTGTCTTCTTTGTCTAGATTGAATATTGGAAATCATATTAAACAAAAATTTAAATTAATTTATAAAGTCAATATAAAATGCTGATGCGAGTATTTTAGGATTAACTTTTTGAAAGCATATATTTGGATGATTGTTAAGGTAACACTGAGCCTTCTTCGGCCATGTTTTGCTAATCGGTATTATCTTAAGAGATCTTTTTGCACAGACTACGAATCACCCTGATACTTAAATTGATAGTTCGACCAAAGTGAGATTGGCTTCCACATCGGCACCACGTTGAGATAGAATTAGCCTTCTAATATTTTTTCCCAAGAAAAACTTCGTACTACATCTTGAGTTTTGGATAAAATTCACTCTACCAATCTTCTTATACGTTTTGGAATATTCATAACTAGTGCTAAGTCCTCAATCGGATGCAGTTAGTATCCCTGCATGCCATTGTGCTAAAAGTGGGCTGCACGTATCTCGGGACCTTCGTCTCACTGTTAACAAAGGGAAATGGAACATCTGCAGCATCCTCTCATTTGTTTCAACTCTTCGTAGCACTGATATCTTCTGTACTTGAAGCTTTACCACCAGAATGAAGTTCTTTGACATTGCATCTGACTTTCTAGGTAGATAGATTCAGTGATGCAATCTCTAATTCAAATATATGAATATATGAGCATATCAGTGTGTACAAGGGAATAGGCGACTTTTTATCTCATGTGCTTTTGCGCATCTCTGAATTGATTCGGTTTTCAATAAGCTTGTTTGCGTATGAACCGTGCATATATGTTCGCATTTAGATGTGCGCTTTTTGCGTCGTATCACATTGTAATGAGTGGCGTTTTTGCTTGTTGCTGTACCCCTGATTGCTGGTGTCTTTTTTCATTTCACTTAAATGTGAATACTCTAAGTATTTGCAAACATACCTGTGTATGTATTTGAGACGTGGACCTAGTCTAATGCCAGGTTTTGCAAAGTCCCTCTGTCCATTTTTCGCATCCAGTAAACCTCATTAATTCAATCCGATTTTCACATAAATTAGGTCCGGAGGAATGCAAATAAATTTCATGCATTTTCAATCTTATCTTGGCTGAATGATGATAGCATTGGTTCTTCAAAATTTAGCTAGATGAAAACCAATATCACCGAGGCGCCTTAATGAGGAACTCACGCTCTGTTACCTCGTTTTTAACGATTAATTTCACTATTATTATTATTTCATGGCATTATATAAGCCATTTTACCGGTTTCAACTATGGCGAAGCATCTGAACATGGAAAAGCGCGAATAAATCTATTGAAACCATAGTACGGGGTGTCAGACAACCTGAGAAAGTGAGATTAGATCTTCAAAATTCTCAGTGCAATTGAACTCTAATTTTATTGAGTTGACCGCTTTTTCACCACAGAATAGCTCATTGTTTAATTTTGATTATTTGACCACTCTAATCAGTAGATTTGATTGCGTTTTCAATCATGCCACCTCGAATCATTTGCAGCCTCCAACCAAGAGTAGGTAGAAGTGACTAGCAAATATGCCATTTTAACCCATTATCCTGTAGACCATTAATTCACTCGAGGTGTCGACACGTGATAGACGTGCACGTTGGCTGCGTTATCTTACTAGTTACCGATATTCTTTGCTGTTCCTGTTAATTGAAACCCAAAAATAACTATGATTATGCAACATTCATTTGATGTGTGATTGGATTTGCTTTCATTTGTCAGCCATAAAGAGAAAGTACCTTTGTTCAATGTTGCTATTCAGTCCAATTTTTTGGAGTGCTTGTTTGTGACTGTTTATTCAAGGTTCCTGCCAGAAAGGCATACAAACTTATGTCCAAACTGAAAAGCGCTTCCTGAAATAAATTCCTCTTTTAAACAACCATGTCATGCTTTATTCCAAATTGTTGAATAACTATTTGAATTGAAAAGTGAACGTTTTATCCCTATTCCTAATGCTTAATCATTGGGTTTGTGGGATTTGGACTTTTAGCAATAATATACAATTGTCGAAACCCATCTGTGTTTTCGCAATACTCCTTTTGTTGTCTGGAGTGTTTCACCCTTGTTATCATAACTCTCAAATTGAAGTAATGCTTAACTTGGAATGCGACTGAAAACTACTTACAATGGTTTTCATTTAGTTGTATAATTTTAGTTTGCTTGAAGCAGACAAGTTTAAAATATTGGATGGATGAACCACTCCTGTCGGCTAAGGTACGAAGCTATTTCTTAGTATAAACTAAAATTTACGTTTAAAATTAAATATTAAAGCCACTTATTTCTCGAGTGTTCAACTCGGTTAACCATCTTGAACCCTCCTCTCTCAAAGTATTTTAATTGAGCTGGTCTGTAGGTTTTAATATTATAACCAATCGCGTACATTTTCTCAGATAAGTGATTGTATTCGCATTCATTTATATCTTTCTCACCTTTATCAGGAGTATAAAGTGACAGGTCTTGACCGAGATGCAGGCTACCAATTCGTGATCTACGGTGAACATACTCCAGAAGGGGTCGATCCTAATACCTCCCTTTTTACCGGTGGACTCAACGGTCGAAAGATTACTGCCTTCAGCCAGGAGGTCTTTGTACCAATGGACGCGGTGAGTATCTCTGTATTTGTTCTTCTACATGTTCAAACCTGTTTCGAACGTGTATTCGAGAGACGACAATCATTTCTCTAGCAGTTGGCTTAATAAGGAGGTCAGTCATCTGATAACTGGAACCAGGGGGGTATCTACTCTCTAGACTAGTCATAAACTGTCATTCAAGAATGGTGTATTACCAGTTTTCCTTTGGGACTGCCAAGGGGACAATGGACGGGCATTCAGACTAATTAAAATAATTGTTCCGCTTAAGGTAATGAATTAATTAATAAATCATGTTAATTTGCCTCCGATGTGTCTGATAAGACAAGTTTTTGAAGTTCCCTCCATAAAGCCCTCTGAAATGCTTTCTGCTGAATGATACTATCCACTCAAGAGAGAGATGCAGTAACCTTCATAAAATCAGAAAACCATGAGTTTGATTGGGCTCAACGGCATTGGGCAATTGTAGGAAACGAGAGTGGAATGGAGTGGGAAGAGGAATTTGGAATCGGAAGGAAATGGTTCAAGCATCATTTTTGAGCAAATGGAACCCGGGTTACATAACACAGGGAAAATTAAGGCTTCATGGGTGAATTGATCCATTTTGCGAATTTTTTTCGTCGGTGGACCAATCAATAAATAATCATCTGACAAATTGAAACGCTCCAGAGTTTTCAATTAGCGTAATAGATTGCCATAATTCCCTAATTTTCACCACAAATCTTGAATTACCATTTAAACAACCGAATTCCTCTTCCTATAGAAAAGGACATTTGAGAAGCCACATTAGACAACCTTTCTTAAGAAATGTTCACGTCCAAGAAGTATGCTTTAACCTTTAACCTGATTCATGTTTTACTGCTTGTTCATTCCACCACTTAGACCATTGGAGGTATATAAATAAAGAACTTTAACGTCCCTCTTCCTTTTCCTTCCTCTTCCTTCCGCCTAGACATCGGCAGCCCGAGTGTATAAAAGCGGAGCCAATGCCTCCTCCGGTGACCAAGACGGGGGTGGAATCTTGGGTATGAACACGAATGCATCTAATTCCCTGATGTTCCTTATTCTCGGGGTATTGGCCGGTGCAATGCTCATTGTGATGGTATTCCTTGTCGCCATCTGTTTCGTACGTCAGCGCAAGGAAAAACTTCGGTTACTAGCTCAGACTAATGCGGTCCGTAAAGGTGAGTTTTATCCTCTGGCCTGTATCAGTGGCTGGGACACATCATTTTCCGACATCTGTTTCATTACTGGACAAGTTAGATGTTACGCTCGTTGAGCATCCATTGATTCAAATAACTTATTAATACCCTTGGCATTTTCCAGTTATGGAAAGCATCTAAACCCAAGAAATAATGAAATTTTTTAATGTGGGATGAAACTTTTTGCCCGAGGTTTACAAGAATTGGTGACCGGAAGATCGAAATGAACAGCATATTTCTCTTCGAATAGCCCGGTGGGTGAATTGTTTTTAACGCATCAGAACTCACTTAAGTTCACTCATGTCAAATGGTTATTTTGTGATTATTAGAAAAGTGTAACCGAATACTGTTTTCCATAGGTTACTCTTTTCCACTAATCAGATTGATGGCGTCAGACGCTTGGGCTTGCAAAATACAACTTAAATGAAAAGGTTATTTGTGTTAGCATAAACACAGCATGGGTTATATTTATGGGAATTATTCGTGAAATTTTGAAGCCCGTCTTAACTATAGTAGGTTTGGCCTGAATTCGGTTTCTAGAGAGTATGAACTAGAAACCAGGTTTTATAGCGCACTTATTTCCTCTTTTGCTGGGACGTCTTTTAGCAATACATAAATAGTGAATGCATTGGATCTCAGTTTTCGATAGCACGAGGGTTTGCATTCGTATGACATTAAAAGAGAATATGCACCCAGTGGCATACGCTAAGTTGAAGGTTACGTGATCGCTGATCATCGATGTATATCCAATTTTTTCAAGTGATCGGTGCCACTGGTTAATTCTGGTCGACAGGTGAGTATTACCTTTTTAGTCAAGCTGATTCCCACGAACGCTTCTTCCAAGTTTTATTATTTCATTGCTATTTATGAGTCATTTTTATCACAGGTCATTGAGGGTGGAAAATAATCTATTTTTCTATCACGGCTAGATGGAACTAAAAATTTTCACAAACCTACGCTCTACTGCATACATGTTTAGAGTGGAAAGTTGGGCTGAAATTCTCACACGCATGTTCCTTTAGTTTGCTTATGCACTGACCACAAGACAAGACTTGAGGTGGAGAAGAGGGGGTTGGGAAAGTCTGAAACGGACAAGACATATTGGCTTTGGGGAGGGAGAGGGTATGGGAGGATGTGCTTTGCGGTTTTGCCGTTTCCATCCACCCCCCCCCCCCCCTCCCTTCCGCCTCCTCTCTAACACTTAGCGTCTGGGTGTAGGTGCAGCAGCATAGACGGAAAACATGTTTTCCACCCATGTGCACCCATTTATCCAACCACCACCTTTTCTCAGGTGTTTTATAATTTGACGCTTTCCAGTTCTTTCTTCACATGCTGGCGACATAGTCAAATACAACACTCAATAAATATGAATGGGCACACCATGGTGTTAGGATTTGGGGTAAAGAGAGTGAGAGTGTTGGGTGGATGGGAAGATATGTGCAGTAATGTGGCGGAAAACTTTGGAATTCTTCTTTGAAAAGCGACAACTGTTTCACTCGCTCCGTATCTCGATAAAAGTGCTGACTCTCTCGCGTACATGTTACGGCCAACTTTTATGCATCTCGTAGAAATCGCAACTTTTGTGTTCTGTAGTGCGGGTGTAAAACAGGAATATAGCTGTTGCGATTTTTTCTCAATTCGCTATAATTACCCAAACTCCCAAACTTTATTTTTATCTTAATGGTCAAGGAAGGGGACTTTCTTATTTTTGGAGGCAGGGATGAGTGAATTTTTCCATTCTGTTACTGTTGTAAATTGCATTTATCTTTCCACTCGACTGTTTTGGTTGACTGTAGTCGAATTCCCGTTTCATCTTAGCATCTCACTGAGGCGAGATAAATATTAACCATTCTTAGTGGTCATGTTCTTTGGAAGAAGAGGCCCAATAATCACGTTTTAGATTGTATGATATCTCCCGTTTCCATTATCACTTCTGTTACCTTTCACCCTTCTAACACTTTTTGAACTCATTAGTCAATATACTGCTCAACTTCACTAAGAGGAGTGTTAGCAACACTTGAGGGAAGGTAGAGAGAACCACTCCGATTAGAAATTAACTTTGGATTGACTGGTGGTATTGGACTTTCACATCACTGATTGTGCCTGATGGGCATTAATCTCATGACTTCTTACGGATAGACGTGTGTGCTTGCGTGGCCGTTATTATTTGTACAAATGTCCCTCGGCTTACTTAAATGTTCTTAATTTTGTTGCAGTTTGATTAAAGTGCCTCCCGTTTACGTGACTTTTTGACAGAAGACGGCCATCTTTTCCTATACACACACAGAGAAGGTAATGAATCATCTCCTTCATCGATGTACTTTTCCCCTCCACATACTGTAGAAGTAGCTGTAATGTTTGCAGGCTCCTTTTTCATCATTTTCTTGAAGAAACAGGGAAGGTTTTCTACGAGTGACGGAGAACGAGGTGTGCAGGTAGCTTTCTTGTTGTCCAGTCATCTCTCCGCCTCGTATGCGCGTGTCGGTCTGTGTACTGGGTTAGGACGGTGGGAATGAAACGGGCAGAGAGTTTACCACTTAATGGGAGAGTGGAGATGCGTGACACTGTCTCATCTTTCTCAGTTTGTCCCGCCACTGCCATTCTCATGCTGTCGCTTCTGACACCGAGATACCAGCCGCATGGGACTTTAAATTGGGTTGACTTTTGGGAACGTGAGAGAGTGAGAGTGTTAGTTGAAATGTTTCAATCTTCAAAAAGTAACTTAAATTTAAACTGGTTTTACAGTCCTGGTTGGCATTCTGCTTAGAATGACTTTCGGAACTCATTGAAACAATTGAATACAGTAGTGTTAACAAAAGGTTTAACTAGGGCTTTCGACACTATTCTTTGTTTATGAACGAAATTTAAATCATCAAACATTTTGCTTACTTAAATTATGCGAAAATATTTGTTTTCTAAATTGAATTAGATATGCATTTACTATTTGATGAAATGGTTCATTTGTTTTCGTGGTTGTATGTACATGATTTTTGCCTACATACGTGCATCACTTCACGCGCCTCCCGTGTTGTATTACAAATGAGCCGACAACTCGTTTTTTTCTTACGTGCAATTTTCACTCTACCATGTGCTCTCTTTCGACATCCCTTTCAATACACCTTCACCTCTACCTCTTTTACTCTTTTCCGGCCGCTTACATGACGTGTCCTCTCATATTTTGCATTGGGGGGGTGGGGGGGGGTGGGCTTTAAATGAGTCATTTTTTACCTTGTGATTGAGTGGAATTGACTCAGGCGCGTGAATCTCAATGATGCTATGCAAGGAGTGTGAAGCGGGAACTCCTATTTGTTGTCTGCTGTAGCATCGTGAATCGGATTCAATTTGTAGTGATTTTGTCTTTCGATTTTACTGATAAAATCCGACCTTCGGCTTCTCATAATCATAAAATTTCTACATATTTTTCAAAAAAAAGGCTGTATTTGATTCCTGTCTCAAATAGAAAGAGGTTCTAAATCCCTAATAGCCATCTAAAATCCTGTTTTACGGACAAAATCAAGCCTCTTCAACTGTCTTTAATCGTAAACGGTCGGAACTGAGGATGAAATTGGGTCTGATTTTACCAAGTTTTTTAAACAAGATCGAGGTCAGTGTAATCACACACACACACACGTGCGCCTATTTTATATGACATAAATTCTAGAGCATAAATCGAATCTGATTGTGTGTATATGTACACACCCCGGTGCGAAAAATCTCCGCGCACACGTGTTCGCCAATGCATTTGCTCTAATCCTCTAAGTGGTTTCAGGAGCATCACTAGATGGTACGGAGGTTTGGCATCAAGGTTTTATTATGGTTACATGTTTGCCCTTATTAATTCGAGAGTTTTCCGCTTTCTTTTTCTAATTGGATTGATGCCTAAGAGGCTCTAATCCCGATACTAATGCGCTATTTTACTTTACTAACAAATCCTATGATCTTCCTAAGGTTCAACAGCCTCCAATGGCCTTTTCCAGATGAGAAGACTAAGATTTGCTACGTAAACATGTATAAGAAAATGTAGTGATATTAGTAAGGGGTAAACAGTGCACGAAGAGGAATACGAATTAATATGTGCGTTCTGTTAAAGCTGTGCATTCATCAGCTTCAAGTTTTCAAATTGTATATTCCATTTCAATAAGCTTCTTGCAAGAGGAGTTAGGAGTCTATTCAGCTTCTAATGCATGCATCAGCTTCTTATATCCTTAACTAGAAAAAGGTGAAAAGAAAGCTTTTAGGTGTTAAATAATCTGATTGGTGAGCTGTTTTGCTTCTCCCAGATTAGCCAGTATCCATTAACCTCTACTTCTAATGAATTAATTCTTTCCTCTCCAGTTTGTGCAACTTATTGTTCTTTGGACTAATTTACTTTTTTTGTTATGTTAGAGGTTGTCTATTTAATTGTTGGGTCCTCTGTAATGAATATTGAGAATAGACCAATGGTTGTAAAGCTTTACTGGAGTATCTATCCCATAATACGTCCCCAATATTTATACAAACGGTAATTATTTGACGAGAAGGAGAACCTTTTGGTGTTCTTTAGTTTCTGTTTCATTCTTTCATGCAGGGTGGTTAATGTGAGTTCACTGGCTGAATATGAATTGGCAGGAAGTTGTCTGATGCTAAAAGCCGAAATTGGTGGATCTGGTTTACAAATTTAGTCTTGATAAACAACTAATGTAGAATATTGAGTCATAGTAAAAGAGGCAACTGTTTGTATTGTAACTGATATGCAAATGTCCACTGCAAATTTTATGACTCGGCCCTATGATCACAAGTTGCTACATTTTCAAACCATCTTTGCTGTGACTAATGCGAATAAAATTCTGGTAGTTGGTGTTTCAACTATCTTTGCCTATTAACGACTTAAAACGACTGGAAATTTGGCACTTGTTGATCATCGATTCTGAGGAACGATGACATTGTTTTCCTTTCCGTGTACATTCGCATCTAGTCAGTAGCCTCACAACTGATCGCTTTAGCTTGAATTGTTTGGAGGGAGGGGGGGGGAGGGGGAGGGAGAGACGAGTTGATTTGCCTTAGTCATGACTTTAAGTAAGTAAGATTTCTTTTTGGTTCTCCTTGGAACCTGATTACTATATAGAAGCTTTGGAGTAAGAGGACTTAGGAGACTTTTCTTAATAACACAGAACCTCATAATATTTTAAAGGTGTTTGTTTCGAAAGAAAAAAAAATGGAATGTGCTTTTTCTTCAATAGGTCATACTGCATCCGGAGCATCTCATGAAGTAATTAATGGTGGTATCGTATCCAAAGTAGGCAGTAGTGTCAATGAATCAGTAGGTGGCGGAGGTCGCAAAATTCCTTCAGTTATTGGAGGCGGAGGCTTTCTTCTTGCCGAATTGACCCCGATCGCCGTGGCAAATTTTCGCACCGCTCCCCCGCCAGTTAGCTGTCGTCAGCAGCCACCATCATCGCAGCCTAGCAATAACAACGCGGGGGATCCTTCCGGACTTGGTCTACGGAGCGAATATGATCCCCTTTTTCTCACAACCTCACCGTCTGACCCTCACCACCATTCCCTAATCGATGAAAGTAATTCCGGCGACACAAGCAGTTCCATCCCTTCAGAATTCGATGCTGCAGCGGTTGCTGATATGAAACGTGAGCCACCTAGTGGTGGATCGATTCATGGAGATGAATCTGATGGTGGGAACAATGGTGGAGGTGATAGGGCCCAGCACACCTCAATGATTCCCTCACCCACTAGGGAAGCTGTATTTTATACAGCACAGATCTCTCCATTAAACTACTACCCTCCGTTACTGCGGGTGTTCCATCACAATAATCGGCGATCGCCTCCACCAGCTCTTGGCTCAGAACTGTCTCGATTTGACCGGGCTCGAGCCTTTGACCATGAACATAGTCGTGACCAATTGGGTCTTTTGAGACAATTGGCTCCATCGCATTCATTTGCCCATTATCCAGACTCCTCAGCTGCTGATTGGTTACTTAGGCCTCGGAATAGTACGGGCCTGGGGAGGTTCTCTCCTCCACCTCAGAGAATCCAAGCTATTGTTCCGCAGACGGATGGAAAAGTTGGTGAAGAGATCGCAGAGGGTATGGAGTTTAGAAGGAAATTCGAAAGGTGAGTTCACATTTTTTGTGAAATACGACATTTCTACGCTATCCACAATGCCAGGAGGTCTACCACTCTACCACTCGGATCTCTGTGCTCTTTGAATATCGTTAGGCTACAGATGACTCAGACCCGACGAGAAAGATAGGGCACGAGTGCGTTTACTCTAAGACATCCCAAGCAGTTTTCATAGTAATGATTTTTGAAGGTCAAAAGAATCCTGTTTTCTCCGAATATCCACGTTTCCTCTGTCTAAGTTGTTACAAACGCCTATCAATCGTAGGCATAAATGATAAATTCAACCTCTGAAAGCTGCTAATATACGCTTTATAATATCAGATTTTTACGCTCTAATTCTAGCTTCTTCTGCTATGACTTATATGCCCACTAAATACCACTAAGCTACGGTTGACTAGATCCAAGAAGAGGGTATGATAGGACGCTGTCACTCTGAGGTATTTAATTAACTCAGGGCATCGTATTGTCCGATTTTTTTTAATCAGCAATAGATCAACTTATTGAATTCTATCAAAGAACAAACGCATATTTATAATATCTAAGTTACTGACGGGCTTTCATTATATCTCACTCGGTCTGAAGGGAAGGCTGAGGCGAAATGGCCCAGGATTTGCAATAAATAGAAAGCAAAAAGTGATATTCTTTGTCAGAAAGAGTGATGGAGGATTCGCTTATGTTTGTTCAACATTATAAAACTGTTCTGCTATATCACGAGATTCTTTGCAAAGTGCTTTTTACCAATGGAATGTTCAGGTTTGCATAGCTTGGTATTGTAAACTCTTCAACATAGGCTTGTTCGAATAATGTCTCCAATTGCCTTATATTTTGTTTTCCAGTTCCGAGGAGTTCTCACCTACGCTAAGAGCAAAAACTCCGACTTTTGGAATTTCTTCCAAACGAATACTTCCTCCACGGCGGAGAGTGTCACTTCTTAACCAACGGAGTATTTTCAACCAATCCGTCGCGTCGGCTGAGCAAGCTGATGCATATACACAGACAACTGTGTCGAATAAGGATACTCGTAGTTATAGTGCAGTTGGAGGAATTCCTCGTGGCAAGTGAGTTGATATAATTTTTACGTACTTATTTGGTTTAAGTATACAAGAATTTGAGTATCGTTTATTTTTGTTTCCATAGGCGAAAATTTTCGTCTAATCTATTATCTAAAGGGGAACCACGTGTCGATTTCGTAGACTCTCAGGAATCCTCTATTCAAATATCCTCCGTAAAACCCGTACCCGTAGCATTGGGTGATCTCAACCGACAGGTCTAAGCAGCAGCAAAGCGTGCTAGATCATGTAACGTCTTGATGTCTTTCATGTGTAATTTTGTCCCACTAGCAAATACTAAAGTGTCCTTACTTCGGCAAACTATGCATCCTTGTATAGCTCTCCGCATCTCCCACGGATATCTACCTCTGCACGTGACATATGCAAGTATTACTACCAGCAAACTGTGTTTCCTAATGCAACTTCTTTTATTACTACTTCTACTGTCGCTCTTTTCTTCACTGACTTGCCCAAATGTCTAATTCTTTCCCTACACACTTAAACTTGTACACAATTATTAGCGATGTAAACTTTATCAATATGCTTGTACTAAAATATTTAGTTATTCTCTCGGATTTTTTATTTTTAACGAACTTAAGGCTAATTTAGGTCTCTAGGGCAAGAAAGTGATCTTGACACGAGACAATTTGGTGGGATTTTTTGACAGATTGGATTTCTAAAGGATTGGAAGGCCTAAAACGAAAATAGAGTTGACGCATTACTCAGAAATTAATTAGTAGAGAGGTTATTGTCGAACTCACTTCGGTGAAACTGCAAGGATATGGAGTCCGGGGGTCATAGCATCTAGCAAAGTGATGGAAGACACATGGTCTTTGTGGAAAACGTTTGTGATTGTTCCATGAAACAGATGGAATCTTTCCTGGCAGGTTCCCAGCCAAAGTTGAGCCTACAAAAATTAGGCATAAACATTCACAAATTATGTAAATTTGTGGTTGGACAATTATGAAGCATGTAGAGTCAAATTTCTTATTGAAAATAAACTGAACAGAAGTATGTTCTTGGCTACTTACCACCACAGCTATGTAACTTCTTTCTAAGTGTTATGTACTCGGATTCTTTCTGAATGTCAATGAAGTCGGGATGAGCGCAAGGTGGGAGGGAACGATGACGATGATATTCCAGCCACTTTCGCTGGGAAGGTACATATAAGCCGTATTGAAAATAAGAGGATTTTGAACCGGATTCCCTATTATTAAATTCAGGAATCTCAATGCGAAAATCTCGGTGCCTCCCCAATTTCGAATAACATTGACTGGCAGCTGACATTGCTCTTAAAAATTAAAAGCTGTCATCAGCATTTCTTACAAGATCTTTAATTTAACAAGGTAAAAAAGCATTAATCTTAAGCATTTCGAGATATTGAATAATATGCACGCCATGATCTCTTAAAATTATGCTAAATAAATTTACTCATAAAAGTTGTGAAATAATTAGGTTTTTAATATTGGACTTGTTGTACCGGTATCTTATATTTACTCCGTGCTAGGCGCTGCATAGATAGGTCAGCTAGACTATTCTCTGATAAATACAAACGAAATGTGATAGACTACTATATTTTGATGATATTTTTGTGTCTAAAGATTATTTGTATAGTTATTTTGTTACAATTATAACACTACGTAAAACAATAAACATAAAATTCAATTTTCTTAAATAAAATAATTAAAATGCTGGCTTTGCTGCTCGTGTTTGAAAAATCATTTTTAGTATTCCTACGCTTTCTTCGAGTCTACATCAGTTTTTAGCACTTTCTAGTAAGTTGAATCGATCTGATGGAGTTCTTGATCGATTTGTCATTTTTCATATTTTCATAAAAATATATATGATAGATATTTACTCGGCTTTTGAAGAAACGGCTTAAT
This sequence comes from Hymenolepis microstoma, assembly GCA_000469805.3. Lineage (NCBI taxonomy): Eukaryota > Metazoa > Platyhelminthes > Cestoda > Cyclophyllidea > Hymenolepididae > Hymenolepis > Hymenolepis microstoma. The sequence goes on along the minus strand of LR215995.1, from coordinate 12,569,683 downwards.
GTATCTTCTTTCTGAAATTTCAACCGTTATTTGTCCTTTTCATTCTTGCATCTCAATCTTCAATTCAGAATTTCACATGTGAACTTTAAAATCGTTTGTTTCAAAAGTCAACATCTAAAAGCAACTCGGCCATCTATCTGGTGGCGTACGTAACTTAAGTGGAAGATTAATCAATGAAAAAAAATGGCCTAAATCGATCCTCCTTGTAAACAACCTATTTTGGGTGACTCTGTTTTTGTCGGAGCATTATTGAAAACACTTTCTAATTGATATTGGTAAGTTAATGCCTCTTGAGATGTTTCCTTTTAAATCTACGACATACACAAACACTTATATCCAATATATCTATTAAAGTGGGTGTCAAATCAATAGTCCAACTGGTTTTGGTTACACACACGGGCATATATATATATACATATATGGTACCCCAAAAATGTATACAGTTTGAGAACAACCAGTGAAAAACAATAAAATTTAACTTATAAAATATCCTTACGCTTTTTAAATAACAAAATTCTAATTGATCGTGCATGCATTTTTTGGGACACCCTGTATATTTATGACGTCGATAAATCGACAGTAGTTTAAAGCTAGATATCGCAAACTGTGAATAAAATTTGTCCATGGTTCGTATCCTTTAAGTACCATATTAGAGCACCATAGATACAAAATCAGAAACAATTTAGTAACAAAGAGTAAAATCATTCTAAATTTAACACAAACTGCCAGCATCGAAGCGTCTAGCACTTAGGAAAATAAAGATCCCGCATTAAGTAGAATTCGGCCAAAAAGGTCAACGCGTAGGTAAAGGCTGATGCAGTGTAGACGAGATTTTATTACTTTCGAAGTTTTATGGTAGTATGCGCACGAGCACTAACACCTCAGTTTGTTAAAGTTACAATTAAAATCCGTCAAAATTTAACAGGTTTGACCTTATGTTTAATGCCCCTCCCCCCCCTCCCCCCCCCCTCCCCCCTCTTCCATATCTTCCATAACATTCACCCCTTGAACTCGGTTTAAATGGAGTTTGATTTAATTATTCCAAATATCTTAATATTTTTGCCATGGATTATTTAACCAAAATTACTTTAGTGCTTGTTTGGCTTAGTGATCAACCCGTCCCTCTGCAGAGTCAGATATCATGGCTGGTTGGTGTTTACTCTGAGTAGAATGCACGATCATACTGTTTAGTTCTGTCTAGTTAAGTGATCGGGAAGTGGCAGAATTCGGGTTTTCCACCAATAATGCTTCGTCCAAAATGAGTGTTAGAAAACGTTTTACTAAGTGGACCTAAGAGTTATAAAAAAGCTAATTAAAGTTAATTGCGCACTAGTGGTGCAGTGGTCAATGTACACGTCAGCCAGATTAGGGGTCACAAGATTGATACTCATCGGTCCACATGCAGTGGTGTGGATGGCAAACCACTATGGTCAGTTTTGATCAACAAGAAGGGCGATAAAATGCGAATTTCTCATGTGAGCAGCCCCAGGATGCCTTTTTTCTAATCAGAATTAAGAACGCTGAATGGTCATCTTAGTGCATTTGGAAAGTATTTTTAGGATTAAATCAGATATGCCAAAATGAGTTGATAAAGGAGTAGTTCGAGAACTACTCATCTAAGCCAGCATGCATAAAGTAAGTCCAATCTTCTTGTCCATTCCTCGTGTTCTATGGCTAAAAAGTAGGCTTATAGTTTCACCGTTTATTTCATGCCAATTGGTTTATGAGATTGACAGGCTACCCGGATTGTGAGTAAGAAAACAATAGGGGAAGTTCATTACCAGTAAATAAAATTGGTGATCCATAAATCCGGTACAAGATGAGTAAACTCTGTTTAAGGAATATTTATAAGTTCTACTCAGAGTTTCATAAATCTTTTATACAGATTCAAATTGTTTAATTTTAATCATGAGAACTTGTGAATATATCGACTCCGGAGGATTAAAAGGGAAAAGAGGAGTTTTCTTTCTCTAATGGGATGGCTTGAAATCGACTTTAGGAACTGATTACTCCTCACTATTTGTTTATTATTATTTGGGAGTGTGGAACTAACCTGTCTGTAGATGACTAAGTGTTGGTAACACAGCCATCACCAAGACTTTAGGTAATAGGTGCTACTAAGATGGAGAGACTTTGGCATTTTCATTTAGTAATGCTAACGGAAAAGTTACCCGTTATCTAATAGGCAATTAATTCAAGTATTAGTAATTATAAATATAAACAAAGGGTAGACAATATAATTTGGATTTCAAACTACAACCTAGTATTCATCCGATGTTTATTACACTATATGGAAGCCCAATATTAACCTATTAAGTTAAAGATCTCTTTATCGACTAGCCCGTGCTTCTAAAGTGATCCTTCATCAACCTTGCGTTTGAACAACTGATTATTGAACTTCACAGGGTGTCGATAACTTGACTTGATCTTGAACATCTGGACGCCTGAATTTCTTTCCAAAGGTTACCTTCAACTACTCTTTGAATAATTTTACGAATAAAATTATGCATGATAAATAAACCTCAATTTTGCAATTTAAAAACTCATATTTACATTAAATTCAATACAATTCCTGGTCAAAAATCAACTCCATACCTTATTATTCTATCATCAAAGGACTACCACTTTTTTACATTGAGGCGTAGGTATTTGATAGATTTAGAGGGTGGTGCGCTCTGAATATCATTTGACCTCACTTATCGCACAAAGTCAAAATGCAGGATGTTTATCTAGCGAGTCATCTAGGTCGAGTGGCTGTTTATAGCCTTTTCCTATCTTTTTAATACCATAGCGCCTGAGGTTTGGCTTTTTGGTAATATTTATGGCAAACCCTGTCTTTCGTCAAATCAGAGGTCACGGGGTTGATGATTGTCTAACTTGGGCTACAACATACTTGGCTTCTCGATGGTCCACAAACGCAGGGTGATTTCCTTGTGTGACTTATTAAAGCACATTTTTTTGGCTGCGTGTGCTGTAATATAGTCGTATTGGCAGAGGTTGTGCGCTTGAAGCGAATCCGTGATTATCTCGGAATGGTTAAAACTGGTTAGGTTACGACTTTCCCACGAAAAGGCCCACCCTTCAGATCAAGGTGAGTGTTGACATACTCCTTTCAACTGACCATGGCTTATTCTGTTTTTAAAGCATTAGAATTTCCAGATATGTCAGAGAAATGATCGATCGCATTACTCCAGTTCTCCGCATATTTTTCCAAACCGTTTATTTGTTTTAAGGACAGGTTTCAAGCCGTGGGAATTTAAGGTCAACTATTAGTCTCAAAAAAGTGCTGACTGGGCCTCACAATCGCTAAGACCTGCCAAGCTTTCACCACACATCTGTCCAAATACTAGTTCTAGTGTCTTCATCACGTCTAACCAATCAAACCGTTTTATTATCTTTGTTTCCAGACCGACATCCTTTTGGACTAATTCTTGCTATTTTATGGGACTTAAATGCGTTAAATAACAAGTTTAACAAATGCATTTTCTCGATCTAATATTTGCCAAGAGTAATTGAATTTAGTTTTCGCTTATCGTCCCATCTTTGTTGATCTCTGTTCTTTTTACCACGCCGACTGATTTTGACAGTTGAAGGAGTTGGCGGGTATGGTTAATTTTTTAAACAGTGATCAAATCAGATTGAAATTTATAATATTTACCTCAGTTTTGGCCTAATTTTCTTAATCAGTAGGTAAATAAACTACTTTAATATGATTAACTCATAGATAGGATAATGAATAATAGAATGTTCTTTTTATGAAAAACAGTCAAATTAGGCCAGATGTCTCTTCTTTTGTTCTCCACAAAATCTAAAATCTCTTAAGCAATATAGAATGTCATTCTGTGTCCTCTTATTCTCGTTCCACTCACTTTTTTTCAGCAAAATTTTATTTTCTGTCGTGGTGTACAGAAATCTAGTTTGCGTTAGACTAATTTTAGTCCTACCTGCGGTTATTTAGGAAATTTTTTATCCTTGGATTTATTTTAATGCCCATTCACAATCACTGACAAAATTTCAAATCATTTGTAGACAAGTGCTTTCCAACACTCATCTTGTGCAGAGGAAAGTATCCAGAAACCTTCGTGATTTAGGTAATCGTTCAAAGCTATCCCCTTTAATTGTCATTTTAATTTCTCGACTTGCATTGATCAGTGCTCCAGTTCGTGCTTCATCTCGGGATAAGCCTTCCTTGCAGGTTGTCAAAATCACCCATCAGCCTTATCAATATGCGGCTCTCCCTATACTTTGTTGGTTATTTGGGGCAAAATTGTTGTCATGACGACGTTTTTTAATCATTGTTTTAAACATCTGTGTTTAGTCAATAATGCCTAAGGTGAATTACACTCTTGTCTCATCAACCTCTCTCGTGGTCTGAATTCAGTCGACACATAGGTCTTAGAAGTGAGAAACTAGACCTCCTAACATTACAGTCAGTGTAGAAGAAACTAACTTTATAAATAGTACGAAACCGTGGTAAAAACTCAATTTATTCCTCATACTTAAACTCCATCTTTAGCTTTAACCGGTCATTCTCTCAAAATGTCAACAAAATTTGCCATTACATTCATGAGCATATCTTGAACATCACCCTGTATTGAAATTGGTCTCTGCACAACAATTAACTAATGAGGTCTCAAACGGATTTCAACGATGGTACCCCCTAAGATGATATGAAATAGCTGTCCAATAGCCCACCGTCTGCCATTTCCCAAAAGATGACGAATCGTTGATGGTGTTTTACGCGCAACAACACCTGATATGCCAGATGGCCAGAATTGTAACAACATAACAAAATGAGTCATCCAACCATAAGGTGGCTCGTATTTCAGACATTGGGTAGTTGGTTGTGTAATCAAGTTAGTGCTAACTGTGGGTTTGAAAGGTCTAGAGACAGATTGAGAATTCACCACCTGTCTATTTTAAATAAAATAATACTCAAAATAGCTTCTAATGGTGACTAAGAACATGTCAAGACAATTGTCAGAAGTACCACCATACTCCAGTCGTTTCTATTTAAAGTGTGAAGGATCTTAGTAGTCATTGGGTTGAATAATTGTTTATATGGACTACCTACATTCGTACCTAGTACTGGTAGAAATCGTCTTTACAAAATAAAAAAATGAACCTCTTCTAGAAATTTAAAAAGAAAATTTAGTTGGAGCATTAAGCTATCCTATCGAGACTGTCACAAATGTCTACCATCCGCAGTGGCGTATTGATTATAGTGATCTAAAATTATGGGAAGGGTAGTGACCGCAGATGTGGAATCCGATTAATTCACTATTTTAATTAAAGAGATCATGTAGGATTAAGGAACTAGAATGAATGTCAAAGAATGGTTGTACCCTCACGGAAACTTTATTACAATCGGATTAGTGATAGAAACCTATTACTTAAGCGACAACCGCAAGAGTCTTGCTATCAACTTCTGGTTGAAAAAGAATTCCACAGTCCATTGGAGATACTAACAGCACTCGACGTGGGTTAGAGTGAAGGCATTTTGGAGCTGATCTTTTGTTAAACTCAAACTCTACCACCCATACCACTGGATGTGTTGATTGGAGCAGTCACCTACTCAAATGTCAGTTAGATAGATTATCGCTTGAGATGAGACGCTGAACTCAATTATTATTTCACTCTTTAAAGGAAAACGGAAGAGCTTCGGAACATTTTCACTAAGCGATTTGCGCGGTTGGTTAAATTGCTCCTCAATTAGGGGTATGGTCTTTAAATGCCTTTTGAATAGCCAAATGATTTAAGTTTTATTTGATCTAATCGTTATATAAGGATTAAGATCGGTTATATTTGCGAGGAGAGGTCGAGACAATGTAGAAGCGTAGTTACTATAAGGTAATTCGTTAACTCGGCAAATACTACTAATAAGCAAATACATGTCATATAAGTATTATTAATCTTATAAGATCAAACTACTGCAGGAGTGGCAACGATTTTATTCCGCATAACTATCAAATTGTTAGGATGGCCGTATACCCGTAGGTTAATTCTTGGCCTTAATACAATCTATGAATAAATGGACTGTTTAATGGCAACCTGCGCCTTAACCCGCATTCCATTCAACCCTGCCCCCTCCCCCATCCCCAACATTCCCTTTAAAATTTAATATATTATAGAATTTGAAAAAGAAAGCTTTCATCTTCTACCAAGAAGGAAAATAAATAGGACGAAATGATGATTTTATTACAATACGCCGAGATTAAGCCTGCCTCGAATGGGTAGCGCCTCATCTTAACCAATAAAAACCTCTCCGATCGTATGATAGCACGATAATCAGCTCTCAAGAGAGTTCAAATTTGTAATGTTGAGTATGCAGACGATAAAAGGTTTGGATCAAATCCTCAGAATAGCCTAACCATAGCTTCATATAAGCAAACGACTTGAAACAGTATCGACTTGCATATATGCCCTATAAAGGTCGTGGGTTTATCACCTTGTGAGTAGAAAAATTGAACACACAAGTTGGTACTCGTCAATATAGAGATGGCCAAATGTGTACTTTTCAATGAGAGAATATCTTGTCATATCTCAATTAAAATAAATTTATCATTACTTAGTTTTTTTTTAAAATGAAGTGAGACTCAACTTTGTGGAAATTACGCGGTTTCTCATGCTCATGCAGACATGACTCTTAAAAATCAATGTATAACATCTATCAGCGTTCTCTACCGATTAGTCAACTAACAAAGGAAGAAAATGTACAGTGAAACTAAATTATATACAGAAAAGTAGGACAACTACGTTATTGGATTCATCGTGCGATGCAAAAATAACCCAGAAAGCATCAGTGAACTGCTAAAACCTCATCTGGCAACAGTTACCCAGCTCAACTAAAGCCATATCATGCCTTCGGCCCTTCTTAACTATTAGGGAAAATACTAGCAATATTTGACTTGGTTAGTGGGTAGGTATCATGAGAGAATTTCCACCCATCAACCTTCTTTTTGACAAAAATCAAAGAGTGTGCGTCGACGGCCACCAACCTCATGACCTCTAACTTAGCAGACGTGTCCTGACAAAGTTATGTAAAATCCACATTAAAGAAAACAATGTGCCACTCTAGTAATAAAATTAGTTGTGCTAAACTCAATTTTCTATAAATAGTTAATCTAGAATCTATTGACTTCATTCGAACAGATGATACAAGATTGGAAGAAATAGCAGCTAAATTAACACCGCTATTCGTGTTGACTGGTTTTAACGGTCATCAAAAAGTACACGTAAGGAAATTGTTAGACATTTAATCCAGTAAATTAGAGATACTGTCGAATTGTGTTTCTTTATGACTCATTAATGGCAATTAAAATTTTAACATTAATGAAATTGTATACGGCGTCACGTTGAGAACCTTTGGATACTGGCGAATAGACACTAACTTAAGTCAACTAAAGACAAGGATATCGAGAAAACCTTCGACATTACCCCATAGCTTAAATACTGATCAATCAGTAGTGTTAATTTCAAATATATATATTTCAGTAAAAAATAGAAACCTTTTTTTCTGTTTAGCTGGCGTGAAAAAAAGCACATTTTATTACTTATGTCTGGCAAAAATGGCAATAACGATAGAGCTTTCAAATTCATTCAGAAAAACTCTCCCCATTAATCATGAGTGGTGGAATAACATCGCGGAGCTTCCCTGATGAACGTCCCTTATTCTTTACTAGATCGTCTTTAACGGTGTGGAGGAATGGCGAGGATCGAACCAATGTCCACTCCTCACTAACCTTGTATACAAGCACGCAAATTGCTGCACCGGGAACAATATTGATGGTTTTGGATCTAAAAGGGTCTACTTGGGGCAAAATCGCAATGCACCCACTATATACTGGTCCCACTTACAAATTCCTCCGCATTTGTCGCTTCTCTTAACTGAATGGTTTTTCTGCTCACAGTTTTCTATACGGCACTATTTTTGTTAACCTCTGGTGTGGCGTGTAGACTGGCTCTGTGTCATCTCCCTGCCTCAATTGTGATAACGACCTAGGGTGTAGCTAAGACAATCGTACAGCAATATCTTGACCGCTGCACCGTGACCTCACCCCAACTACCACTGCTTAAGAAATTGGATGCAGTCATGATTCTTTTATTCAAATGTTACGATACGCGTAATCGGAATTTGACATGAGCAAAGGTATCGAATTTTAATTTGATCAGACATTTTTCCACCATTTTGTATCCGTGTGACGTCGTAGCTTCCCTCTCTTCCTATTTTTCTTATAGCACCAATACACTGGATATAGTCTAACAACACCTGATTGTGATTGATCCACCAGCGGCGCCCCCCACCTCACATTCACCATCCAAATTCCCCACCGAACACCTGTTTACATTCGCCCAACCTACCCTAGGCATGATGATTCAAAAAACTACTTAGTAAATGGAGGTGCAATACCACTTCGACTAATATTTTACCTCTGTGAAGACTCCATAAATCTAGCCACAGTCTTCCAAATTATTCGTAAAGGTTCCTCTGACTTTTTCTGTTGGAATCAAACATTCGCCTCCTCGAGCGATGTTCTGTTATCATCCAACTTACGACAGACAGCGCCAGATTAACGGTACAAGGGACTAAAATTCCGTGCTTCCAACGCCTCCGCTCGAACAGCTACTGATCACGGTATTCGTCGGACTTTTACTGTTTGTCTTGGTCATAATCTAGCTTAAACAAGTTCAGCCTTTATGACTCACTAAATTTTGACAGCACCCATGCATATTTAAATGCTGACAGAAGAGTTGAGCTCATTCTCTGAAAACCACACAACCAAATGTCTACAACAAGACCAAATCTCCCAACCACCTCGCAAGTTAGTTAGACACCTGTAGACAAATTAACTATGTCTGGACATGAGATCCGGCCACAGACCACCCTGGGGCGGGCAGACAAAGTTTTAAAATTTCAATAGGCACATTAAGAGGGTTTAAACGTGACAAATAGAGAACCCACGCATCCAGACGCAAGCATGGAAAATACCTAGCCAAAAGACCATATTTATATGCCTATACATACGGAAATCCACACACATACACACGCACACTCACACACTGTACATAATGGAGAAGCATTAAAAAAGAAAGGCTGTAAAATGTGCAAATCTAAGTCACATGGCCTTTGGTCTACTAAGAGGTCCGTGTCGACAGAAATAAATATGGTATAGAAAGGGACTCGTGAGAGAAAGATACACATACAAACCGAGATAGGTTTTTCAAGGGATTTCCTTGAATTTGATAGGAAAGGGGATTATCTAGAGATAAGGTAGAGAGAACTAAAAACCCTGATTACTACCAGCTGAAGATGGACCAACTTTTATGCCTTTTGAAGACCCTGCATTTGACGATACAGTTCCACTTGATGAATGGCTCTGATCATAACCATCAGTTTCGCCGGTAGGAGTACTTAATGCATCATGCAGTGCCTCCCGTTGAGAGGCTAAGTGTTCCTCTTCACTAATATACACATGCAGTGGTTGTTTGCTAGAGACAGCACTTGATGGTGTTTCAGGTTTTGTCAGGGAAGATGTTTCAGGGGGGGACAGGTTAGTGAGAGTTCGATCTAGATCATTCTCCTCTACAGTAGTGCTTCTTCCGTTTTGGCGTGAATTTGGTGAAAGGAAATCGAGGAAATTAGCAGAAGAACGGGTAGGAATTTCTGAGGAATCGTTTTGAGGGCAAGGCGATGCACCAACACGGGGAAGACTGTCGAATGCGAAGTCGTCAGTTGATGATGGCTGCTGATGTTGTATACGATAAGTAGGTGAGGAAGCCGCATTTGCATGAGGCTAAAGGTGAGAAAAAACGAGATGAAAAATCAAGCACATTAAGGATAACCCAAGAAGTAAGCGGCACTTACCACAGACCAAGATGCCCCCTCGTTCTCGCTTCCAGGAGGCATGACAACAGCCGGACTCATAGCTGTAAAGTCGGAGTAGTAATCTGCTCCAGATTCCCCTCTTCGATAAGCGGCAGAAGTTGAAGAAGTAGATGAAGTAGTGGGATTACCACTAACATAGTAGTCTTTACTTGGACTCAAGCCACCCAAATGAGTTCGAACCTGGTAGGAACAAGAACAAAGAGTACGTAAATGAGACAAGGTGCAGACTAACCAAGCCTAACATTTTCATGTCAGTTAGTATCACAGAAATTTACATAGAGATTACTAATATATGCGTTATGGAGGGTATCCTAAATTCGTCATGAAGAGAACCTCGCATTCCACAGCTTTTTGAAGGCCAGCTCTCATGATTTCGACTGCTATACTAGTACCGTTAGTATCGACTGGCAATCAGATTAATCAATAACTTCTCTTTCATCCATTAGTTGCAAGGCGAGAAGAAATTCGCTCAGAGATCTATTGAACAATAATAAAAAGTTATTATAGATCAGGAGACACCTAGTTTACCTAATGAAGTTTTCGGGAACTGAGCACACAGAGTTAAATGGGAATGCTGATAAAATCAGCAATGCTTACTTAAACACTCAAGTTCAATCGCTGTGAAAGATTCTACTTGTGTAGTCCAATAGGAGAAGGTATTAATATATAAAATTTACCAATCTCAACCTGGATTCATAGGGAATAAAGACCAAAAGGATTTTCAAGAGATTGATAAGGAAACAAACGCTATGTAAACGTAAGGACGAACCCAATCAACAATAAAAATATCAAACAACCCCCCCCCCCCCCTTTAAAGACCAAGCGCAAACACGAACAACTAAAAGCAAATCCCACGTCACTACTTCCGAATGCGTTTGCCTAACGTCAGGGACGTTAAAATCGACTGCGGATGTTTATATAAACTCTCTACCTTAATGATGAGGGCAAGCATAGAGATAGAGACGAAAATGACTCATTTCGTCTCCCCCTCCCCCCCCCCCCCAAGTCTTAGCTATAGCCAGTCAACATCACGTAGATGAATCATGCACCCAACTAAATCTTGGATTGGCCCAGTAAGATGAAGGCACAGTTCACAGATTTATTCATGCCTCTCAAAATAGGTGGGGCAGAGAAAAACAGACAGCAAAAAATCTAAACACAAGAATTGCGTTCCGATGTGTAATTAAGACACATGAACCACGCACCATCCCAATCTATGGCATGGTGTGGGAGATTGTTATATGGGAATTGGAACACAAGTTCACACACCCCCTCCCCCTTCTTAGTACCCCAAATGAGGACAATCACACATAAGTAGAGAGAACGTACAATAGGCTCAGCAGCACCAGGTAAGTCGGACACAGTTTGTGGCTTTGTGGGAACTTGATAGGCATAAGGGGATCTCCCAGTGCCTGAAGGGGGTTGTTGGGGTGCTGGAGCAGGAGGTTCGATGCGGGTCAATTGTTGAGTTGAATGTTGATGGGCTATGGAAGAAGCAGATGTGGAGCCATGGCCGAATGACCGACTTGTATCCAGTGGATTTGAGGAGCTGAAAGCGCTCGTTGCGGCTGCGGCAGCAGGTGGAACAATGGGAGGCGCGTAGGAGGAGTTTAAACTTCGATTACCGTAATGGGAAGGGGTGGTTGGAGGAACGGAAAGTCCATATGCACTAGCATAGGGAGAAGTATCTTCGGTAAAGCTGTAAGGATAAAAAGAAAATACCAAAATGTGCTTGATAAAAGAAACACTACTAAAACACGAATAAGATTGTGCGAAGTCATTATCATGAGAGATACGTATCCCGTTGGCCTTCTTGTTGGCTAGAACGGTCAGCAATCGGTGAGCACCGATCCCTTGAACCCCGACGTGCACGTTTACTATGTAACGGTAAGGCTCACCCTAGAACTGTATGAAGACCCACAAAACAAATAGCTGTCAATGGATCCTCCCAACTACACCTTAGTTCTTAAGCCAATGAAAAACAGTCAAGAATTAAAAATAGATATCACTAAACCATTTTTTCCTCCTTTCACTGACAAATATGTAAGAACCAGTATAACGAATATGCGCTTAGGAGAATGGACACTTGAATGTAGCTATTCATCAAACTAACCCCACAGCAGAGCATGATGCCCAAGGGACAATATTAGATTACAAGAGGAATCTCCTAATCCTAATCCAACGTGTACATCCATGGCCACTTTAATTTTTCACTTTTCCATTAAACGGGATCGATAAAATGGATCACTTAAGAACTATGGTGGGCAAATTCTAAATCCTAAAGACTAAACTAAATTTTCCACGAGAAACATAGAAGTAGTTCGAATTCAACCAGTAACTAAAGGGATGCACCACTTGATGCATTGAAATATGATGAAGTGATCAAATCTGTCTAAGGAAGCGGTATTGGAACGCGCTTGTCAGTTAAGGGGACACATCGATTAAAGTAAATAACTCTCAAATCTCGTGAAACTATCCTGAATTAAAGACAAAGACATTAATCAGCCCAACAAATAACGTAATAACTTTATGACTTTTAGACGAATAGGTTGAAATAAGCGGCTTACCTTGCCCGTCTTTCACCCGATCCATAAACCTGTCGATGGGAATAAGATGGTGTGTTCGGATAGACACCAGTTCTAGCGGGAGGTGTAAACTAAAATAATAAAAGAAATTTCTCAATAGAGTGGGAAAAGATAAATTTCGGCAAATGCATGAGACTAACCGGTGGAAAAGGGAAAGGATAATGTACACCCTGTTGTTGATAACCGCCCGTAGGCAAGGAGATCTGGGTATTACCGGCAGTTTGAGCTGAACTATGATGATAGGATGGTACATTTGATGATGGTGGAGCGGTAATAGTTGGAGAAGGTTGTGAGGGAACAGAAGAAGAACCGCCCAAACTTCCAATGCTGCCAGAACGACCAGCGGGGGAATTAGTATCTAAGTTTGATTCAGTGGCTGAAAAAGAACGCAAAATAAGCAACGAAGAAATAACACTAACGTGGAAATACGAACCACAAACCTTCTTTCTTTACAACAGGGAGTTTATTGAGAACAAGGGGAGAAGACTGAGCCGAAGACTTCTTGCTATAAGAACTTGAGGGATTATCTCCTGTAGCAGCACCATTTGACTTGTATAAGCCTAAAGAAAGAGCTTAGATGTGGGGCTAAAAGGCAGGACCTACTTTTTTCAATGGCTTCACGAAGTGCAAAAGTAGAAGCTAAGTCGGGTGTAATAATGTTTGAAAGACTTTGAGACGTCGGATTTGTTGCTGTAGAAGACATGGGATTGGCCCGTTTCTGTTGTTGTTGATTGTAGGAAATGATGGAGAGAGCGTGAGTTGAGTGACCATTAACAAATCGATTTCTGATAAGATGAAGAGCGAGCTGAAGGAGGGAAGAAAACTCCCCACCAACGACTGTTTGCGCGTACTCAGTAACAATACGAATTGCATCGATTACTGTGGACCCTTCCACACCGAGAGCAGCTCGCACTTCCTGATCGTCAATTGAAGTTGTTGAAGGTGGACCACTGTGAAAAGCATCGTTATTTGAAGAATTAGAGAGTTCGAGAGTTAGATCAGGTAGGAGAGGCGCTTGAGTATCCCTTTTCTTGCGCATTCCACCATAGCAGTATCTGGGGTGAAAAGAGGGGGAAGTGAAGTAAACAAAAGGTGATGGTGGTAGCGACGACATGAATTAAGGGAGAAGGGGGAGGTGAGGGCATTAACTGGAACAGTACTTGGATGTGTGCAGGCGGCTTTGTGTATCTACCGCATAATGTATAAACAGCATTTGTGTTTATTACAATTCTCATACGAACATGAGTTATAAAGGGAATTGATGTAACGAATTGCAATACTTTTGCGTCGTCCGACTGAACACCACGGAGTACAAAAAGACAAACAAAACACCAAAGACGCAGCGGTTGGCATGTTTGTAAGCGTATAGGGTCAACGAATCAATACACATATCAGTGTGCACCCAGTGACCGATCGCGTTGTTGAAGTACATTTTATTAAGAAAAGCAGAACTCGAGTTCCCTACAAAGTGTTAGAAAATCGCCTTGCTAAATGGATTTGGAGTTAAAAAGGCTGCCACATCTGAGGGACATTTTTAAAAGAAAATTAATTTTCATGTTCGGGAATTTGTGGCATTATGGATATGATTATACTCGGAGTTTAGAGAACACAAAGACACGCACCTATTGGCTAGGTTCAACGTAATACCTAGCAGTACGGGTTTGAACAAGGCTCTCCCTGATCAAGATTAGTCCACAAAGGCACATTTATTCAATCAAACTAAGACATGCCATAAATATTACCGACCGACCAAATGAGAACGGTCAACTGAACAAAGATGGGGACGCTGAGAAGAGGCTTAAAAATTTTCAAGTAAAATGTATGTATAAAACATCATTGACGATTTCTACTCTTTTCTATTTACCAAAAAAACTGATGTAGGTTATCATAAATGAATTATGCGGACACATACGATTCAAACAAGAGAGACAGAGAGAACAAAAAATATAGTTAAAAAGGAGCTATATACGCACCGAGATTGACCTCTTTGACCTAGCCGACGTGGCCGCACATTAGGAAAAGCTCGTTTCATGACTTTCCCAAAGTCCGCAGTGTTGAGAGGCTTCATACGTTGCTGTTCGCAATAATTCCTATTTGGAAATATAAAATATTTATTAAAAGCGTTGATTGACTATCAGACGGGGAAAATAAAACGGACTTATAATCTTCGTAGACTTCATCCTTTCGCAAACAAGTGGTTGGATCTTCTTCCAAATGAGACTTGATCCAGGTAAAAGCATAACCCTGCTCCACTTGATTTGAAACTTGGAAAGCGGATACGCTGAAAGCCCCAGCGGTATTACCTTCAGCACCACTATCATCGTCAAAAAGGCTAGAGTGACCAGCGACAGCGGAATCCGTCATAATTTTCAAAAGACACACAAGTTTCTCATCGTTATTTAGTGCCAGGAAACTATTTAAAACCCCATCTACCCGAGCTTGCGCTTCGGGAGAAAGAGTATTTTGGAGATTGGTCTCGAATTCTCCACACAAGCTTTTTACATTAGGCTCACTCACGGATACCATTAGAGGTTATTAATAACAAATAAAACCTTCAAAATATAATCGCAGGACGCAAGCAGCCATCAAAAGAAGACACAACTGTCTAATCAAGCGAATTTTACAAGGGTAGCTCAACCTTAAACTTTCAAACAAATTAGAACATATAGAATAAGAAATAATTCAATAGTTTTAGACAAGTTAAAATATTAATAAATTTAATAAATGCTTTTACTGGTAAAAATATCGATTTATCTATTACATGGCAAATTACCTTTATGGTTTATTTTATAACTTACATTTTAAATATATGATAAAAGCGTAATGTATGATTTAAGCATTTCAAGTTATTAATTTTTATTATTCGTTTGGAATCACCTTTCTATATGTGTCAAGTAGCGAGACAAAAAGTAATTAATTACAAATCTATTTTAATATTAATTAATGGTTCCAACAGATTAAGCTCATATAACCGTTAGTTCTAAACAATAGAAGACTGTGAGTCTTTGTAAGGCAATACTACTATTTATGTGTTCCTGAAATTGGTCTTTATCGACTTTTATTCTAGATCCCCCAAGTAATCTGAAATTACTATATTTCATCATTACAAGTATTACCGTTAAAACCTAGTGAAGGATAACCGGTGATCAATTAGTCGCACTTATAGTATGCTGTCATAATAACTTTTTATGTAATTACTACGAAAACCTTAACATTATTTTTATCTTCTCATTCAACTTTGGTCAAATCATTATCGTTAAATAGAAAAAAATTAATGATACATATTTTTGCACAAATCGCAGGTAACTGACATTTCGTATATGACTACTCAAATACTATTTTCTCAAGAGGACTCTTTCCCATAGTAAACTACTATTTGCTCATTGACATCTCCATTTCAATCTGTTCTTTACATGTGGAACTTCACCTTCGGTTTTGCTTGAAGTCCTGCCGTTGGATTATCATTACTATCTGCCTATTTAATCCTTAGGGGTACATTCAGATGATTCGTTCAGATTCAATGTTTATTCGTTTCATAACTAATTCCAATGGAGATTTTCTATTATGCATAAGATTTCCAATCGTTCAAAAGTACAGGAGAACACACTCGTTGCTACTATTTGGATATTTAGATATTTCTGCCTATTGGCAGCACTGATCTCATTCGTAGAGCAAACATCCAGAGCTTTCAGAGTTCTTCAGTTTGACCACCAGGATTTTGTTTTTTTCTTATTTCCACACATTCGCGCTTGCCACACAACTTAAGATATGAGATTTTAGCAGAGAAAATCAAATACCACGTAGTTCATTGCAGAGCGAACAAGATGGCAGAGATTATGTTTAGAATTATTATTTTATACTGTAATTTCACATGAACCCCTCTCAATATATTTAAATTAACTGTTTTTACCGCAATATTGCTGAGTTAAGTCAATATCACATTTGATACTTATTTATTATATTCGAAGAGAATAAAAGGTCAGAGACACTTTAAGTGATCTTTCAAAATACCAGAAAATGCGGTGTTTAAAAGGTTGCTTTTACCACCAATTAGCAAGTGAATCATTAAAAAGAAACAGCTTAACGATGCGGTTAATTAGATATATTACATTATATATTGTTCGCATTCAGAACATAGTGTGCGAAAAATCACCTGATCAACATCAATATACCAATTCCCATTCTTTTCTAGTATAAAAAACTCTGGTAAAAGTATTGAATTTCGGAAATCTTTGACCAATCAACACAGAATTGGTTGAAGCGAATTTGAAGCGAATAAATATTCTACTCTCCAATTAAGATTCGATGGACTAAAATGAAAAATATAAGTTTGAATCGATTGCTATATTATTCAGAGAACTTCACTGGTTGCCTCAAGTATCGACAATTCCACGCTGAATGCCGTTGTGTCCGTTTCATACATTAACCGAGAAATTATTCCAGCTAAAATCTTGCTTTGAAGATTTGAATTATTAAAATTTAAAACATGGTAACGTACATCTTGCCTAAAATATTTGTAATTTTGTAATAAAATTTTTAAAATGATGATAATAGATAACCGTTACATCCTTTTAAATTGGTGCACGTGCCATGTTGATTGTCTGCAATTGTCTGTAATTGAACTTCAATTGCTATCGATCATTGTTGTAATTGACTATTAATTTCAAGCTTTCATTTAAACGAGGTCTTGTTGATGGACAGACTAATAGATGAAAGTTTTGCTCTTATAAACTGCCGATGATATTAAAGTCTGAAAACGTAAATAAAATGGAGGAATTTTTATAGAAATTGTCATAAAGCAGCTAAAATCTATATGTCGATAACGACTTAAATCCACCTAAGGTCGTTCCATTTTCCTTCGAGCAAGTTCGTCCTATTAATGCTTCAGATTATTGTGTTGCCTTCCAGGGCTGTTGACCTTGAAAGAATCTTTTGAAAGACAGATTCCGGTGTTATCGTCCGCAAGTGCTAGTACAAGATAGCTCCCTAATATCTTTTCTCCTTTCTAATCCACGGTTTTAATGTGGTTATAGTAATCGGAATAGAGTTATTATAGTTACCACTTCATAGTATTTCAGGTCTTCAAATTTTCTCGTTTATCAAACTAGGTTATTTCTTCAAATAAGTTATCCTATTAAAAGAGAACACTAATAGTTTTGCCAAGAATACTCGGTATCTGATTAAAATTAATTATTCCACGTTCTATAAATAGACAAATTCTCTACAGACATAATTTGAAGCTGGTTCAAACCCAACTTCAATTTCTAAATGACAAATTTTTGAATTCCTATAATTTACACAAAATCTTCCCGAGTGCTTGAATTCAATAAGACGCCGCGATGATTATGTATTTTAGACAGCTCATATATGTGTTTCGTCCGAATACGCCCCCTCTGAGCACCAAGCAACATAAATTACCGACACGGGCGGAAAGCACATTCCCTTCGATTGTCTTAATTCTTCCTCTTCCACGTTTGTTGCTAGACTTCTTAGCTCTTCCAGCATTGACAGTTGAGGTAAAGTAGAAAGTTAAAAAATGCAATTGTTATTGGCCTTTAATAATCAGCACACGACACCTCCGCTTATGACCTTAGAGATCTGCCCGAAACGAATCAATTGTACCGGCTTTTTTTGGTGACTATATAAATTTGCATTACTAAGTAAAAGCTTATAGGTTTAGATTGATTAAGAAATGATTTCGAGATAAAATTGAAATGTGCAATTAAGGCAATTTGTGAAAAGTGAACAGGAGAGCGTGAGTTGTCGACAAGGCCCTAGAACTAAGGCTCGAAAACAGCAGTAAGGATTTTTTAAACAGCCTAATATGTGAATTGGTCACTTCAAGTCCGTTTAAAATTAACTGTTAGTAGGAATACGACTTGTGGGGCAAAACTAGAATAGACTGTCTACCCTCTAACAAGATAATAGCGATTTCATTGCTCAACTTCTTAAATCAATTCAATTCTTGTGCTGTCAGACGAAGTGAAATTGGTGAAAATGAAAACTAAAGCAACCTTTGTTTATGAAGACCGAAAGTAGCTTACCTGTGACTTTGAAATTAATTCTCAACGGAACATAAAACTCTAAATTTCATACAGAGGCAACTCGCAATTGTAGCTTTGGAAAGTCCTTCTCTGCTGAGGATTCAATTTTCCCCTTTTATATTGAAGGCTAAATTCTCATCATTCAAATGCATTTTTTAATTTGAGCACCCATTAATTATTTTATTTTGATCAAATGAAGCAAGCACATTAATTTCATCAAACGGAATAAATGAAGTTAAAAGATAGGAAATTAAATGCCTCAAAAGAGTAGTCAATTAACTGGGCTCCATAGATGACTGGATGGGCTTAACGGAAATTTCAGTTTCAGCCTTGTGTGGAACAACTTTAGCATGGCAAGAGTAAAGGCCTCTCGACCAATCAGCGACCAAAGCCATGACGACCAATCATGGCCAAGTCATTACGTGATTATCATTCTAGAAAGTGTATATAAGGATTAAATTAGCTTTGTGGTAGTTTGGCTAATTCTGGAAGCCTGTCCAAACTAAGAAGAATCTGCCATAGAGATTATTGAGTGTAGCTCGTCAGTGTAGCAATCCGCTACAGCTTCTTAAAGACAGAATACTAAATATTCTGAATTGATTACGGTTACAAATTGAAAGATGAACGCTTTAAAATCAACGTATCAGGTCTACAACTTTGCCCCCGCCGCTTTCCGAAAGATGGCGGTAGTAGTCGGTAGAGGTTGTAATATATTAATCACAGATGTCGAACACTTTGTCTTGAAATTTGTAAATATAACCCTGATTTGATATACCTTAATTTTTTTTGCCTAATAACAAAACTTTTAATTAAATATGTTTAAAGTGGTGAGTGGTGATTTTGCTGTCGAAGACGGGCATATTGGTGGAGGGGAAAAAGTTGTTGAAGGCGTTGAAGTTGTTGCTGAATTGGAGGCGAGCGATTCTTAGTGAAGATTCGTCTCAAACTCAAAAAGAATTATCAGAATCATTGGGTATCAGTGAACAAGCAATTTCAAAACGCCTGAAACAGTTAAGAATGATTGAGAAAGAAGGATATTGGGCATTCCACGAGTTGAAACAACGAGTTGAGATGTGCAGCGACGTTTATTTGATTGTGAACAGCTGGTGGAAAGGCGAACTCGAAAGGGATTTCTCCAAAGTATTGTTACTGGGGACGACTCATGTCAAAAATGGGTACATTGCAATAACCATAACCCTAACCCAAGCGCAGAAAATCATGGGGATTGTACAGTGGTCATACTGCTACATCAACATATCGGCCGAATATCCATGGCTCAAAAGTCATACTTCGCGTTGGTGGGGGACCAGTCTGGCGTAATTTATTATGAGCTTCTGAAACCGTCTGAAACCATTACAGGTGAGCGCTATAAAACGCAAATGATGCGCCTGAGCCGTGCTCATGGAAAAAGCAAAACAACCACAGTACACCGAGAGACACGATAAGGTTATTTTACAGCATGACCTCATGACAGCATGCTAGACCTCACGTTGCCAAGTTGGTGGTGAAAAAATATCTCGAAACGTTGAAATGGCAAATTTTACCTCAATTGCATCTGATTTTCACTTCAGTCTGGCTGTCTGGCTGACCAGCACTTTAGCTCATATGAAGAAGTGAAAAATTGGATCAACTCATGGATCTCATCGAAAGATGAAAAATTTTTTCTCCGCGGGATTCGCCTGCTGTCCGGGAGGTGGACCAAAGTGGCAGCTAACGATGGCCAGTAATTTAAAACTTTATGCATGTAATCGTTTTATTGTGATAAAGCCTCAAATTAAACAAAAACGGCGGGAGCAAAGTTGCAGACCTGATAAAATTCAATAATACTTTTCCTTTACCGGAGGAACTACCGGATATTAGTTAAAAAGCAATTCTTGCACTTATAAAATCACTATAGTAACCTAAAAATTCTACACATGGAAGTGGATGGAGCACTTTAGCTTTCTTCAGTAAAATTGACCTATTAATATAAACAAAATAAGCGATTAAATATAATAAAGAGCATTACATTTTAGAAGTGGAGTGAAGCAGAGTCAAATAAAATGGTAATAATAAGTTTAAATGTAACTCTAAATATTTAATAATAGTATGATCATTATGAACCTCTGTTCTTGTTTAAACTTATTCAACACAGGTGAACACTTTGTTTAAACAGCCACGCATGCCAGCTAGGCAGAACCCAGCCCTGAATGCGTCCTCAAACCAAATTTGATGGCAAACAGACACTATTGGAAGTACTCCAACTATTCCTAGTAAAATCTGGAATCATTGAAATTTTTCATCTTTACAATATTTAACTGTTTTTCTGGACAAGGTTATGTCTCCAACGTTAAAAACTTATTGATCAGTTGACTTAGTAACGTGCTTAGTCACTTCACCCGAACTAACTTACCATTTATGATAGCTAAAAACTTCTCAATTCTGCTAAATTTCAAAGTAACTTTTAATTGAAGGGGTTGGGGGTTGTATGTGGGGGGGGGGGGGGGAGGATTGTTGTGAAAGTACAGTTTGAAGATTATTATGCACAATAGTAAATTTTGAGCAGCTATTGTCCTTCTGCTTTTTTTGATGTTCGTGTCATGAAGTATTCGAGGCTATTAGGCTCATTTTGCAGTTTTGTATTGTGTGTTGAGTAGAAAACCACGTTATCTGTTGATTTCTAGTAACAAAGACAGAATCTAAAACAGTGTCAATAAAACCTTTATAGTTGAAGAGTGCTTCCATGGAATAAATGTAAATGAAGCAACACCCAGTATAAAATATTCAATTCGATACGATCACAAAGTCGAGTCGACTTTAGTCTAGGTTCTCAAATACAATTCCATTTACTGAGCTGATAAAATTACGTAAAAAAGAAACATTAAAACACCCAATGGCATAAAAATAAAATATCTTTAATGAAGTCTAGGAAGAGTTATAATAATTAGTTATTACCTTGCCAGATAAGGGATAGCAAATCATGAACGGCTTTATTTAACACCTTATTACGAATGTATCAATTTGATTTGGAAACTACATATACTCGTGAATAATAGTACGGTTGAAACAGTGATTACTTTAAATAAAGAAAATGATAAGATTGGATAGAGGTTCACTGTTAATTTGGGTGTCACAACGGATTATGCAACTGTCCAAACAAGAAGGGTATGGAAAGTCTAAGGAACAAAAACATGTGTGGCTGTCGAGATATGACTTTTAATTTCAAATTTTATTTTAAATATCCCGAAGAGGTATGGGTGGAGCAAGTTATTCTTTAACTATTTAGCTCGAAATTCAATAAAGGAATATTTGCTTTTGGGAAATGTAGACATGCCAGGACAAGGGACAGAGGTCACCTACGGTTCACTCGACAATGAAGAATTTCATTCGTTTGTGGAATATTTTGATACTTTGCTAAATACCTACTTATGACGCCGAAATGCATGATACTACTATAAAGTTTCACCCTGGAAGAAATAGATTCGATCGAATCTCAGGCTTTTAGGTGTATATCAGAACATTTTTAAAAGTTTGGCTGTCATCTAAAGTACTACGATCTATAGAATTGTGTCACCAGCATATTACTCTAATTGCAGAGGTCGATAAAAACAGTTAACCGCGATATTTGTCTTACTTTCACGATGGTTGCTATTATGGACAAATATCCACAAATAAAATAGGCGATTTATCAAAGAAAAGGTCCCAAGATAGTCCTATATCACTCATTCGAATTGCCATTAACGTAGGGTTGATTTAGGAAGAAAAACATCAGGTAATAGCTATTGGGAAATATAAATATAAGTGAAGATTATTTCCAATGAAGCCATTTTTTGAAAGTTAGTCAAAACAAATTTGAAAAAATATAATTAATAATTAAAAATATGTTTTTTCAAATGTTTGGACAGTTTCCTACAGACGTAAGTGTTGGATGAAATTAAAATATTATATATTACTAAACTGTGTCATAATAGCATTTATCCTTTGCCAAAAGTAATCATCTATCATATTTGGCAAAATGTGGCAATCCACAGTTACTCGCACATACAACATGAGACCCTTTACTGCAAGAGTCCGCGGCTATATATGCAAACAATTCATTTCTCCTCTAAGAGATAATAGCCTTTTAAAAATAGGAAGAGAGTAGAAAATAAATTTACCAACAAGGTATGACATAACTAGAATAAATGAAATTATAATTGTGGTGCAATAAGACCCTTGTTATCTATTGGTAAGAGTGAGGTCACTTAGTGGAAAATATAGCTTTAACAGGACTTTGCAATAGAAGTGTCTGCCCACTGACATTTTTACATCGTCGGTCGTTTTCACTAATGTTGCCAACTGATAAATTATAGAAGTTAAACACTAACAAGCTATGGAATTATATCTAAGGTATTTTTAATGCTCAATGAAATATTGTTTTTTCACTATTATAACTACACCTGAGTTTATTTTACCTCAACCAAACAAATCTCTACTGTTGACTTGCACACTTATCGAAGTGAGCTAGAAGTTCCGTGGTGCTCTTTATCTAAAAACGCCAGTTAGATGAAATCATTTTTATTCTTGAGTCATTAAGTGTTTTTTATGTATTTCAAAACTTATGCCCGAAGTTTAACAATGGCTAAATATTAAATTATATGAGGAATTTATTTGAAGGTATATCAAGTATTACTATTATCGGTCCAGGAGCGCTGTGAATTGAAATGGAATCTTTATTGAACATTTCGATGCTACAAATAGGTGACTCGATTATAACCTGTTTGTCTATCATTGATTTTTTCAGAAAACCGAGATAATTTATAATCAATGATACTTTATATGATTGCTCAAGTAAAAAGGTTAGCACCAATTTATTAATCATTTATTCAACGTGAACGGGAGTAATTATAATTGTTGCGGGACTTTAAAAAGGATTTTCTTGCCAAATGGTCTTAAAATGAATCGATAATTAATTTGTTTAAATTAAGTCTAAATATGCAAACTTCTGTTTAATGAAAACATAGGAAACAATAGTGTAATTCTCTGAGTGGTTCAAACTTCAGTGGGTGGCTTAAAATGATCTGTGAAATAGTTCTCTAAATGATTTATTGTCTCCAGGCTACCACGCCCACAGCTATCAACATACGGCTACAGCAAAAAAGGCAAAACAGTATACGTGAAGCATTTAACAGATCATTTATTAAATTAACAATGACCAGTTGTGGAGATGAAAGCCTTCCATTATGTAAAGTGCCCAATCAATAGCACTTTTTATTCATCCATTCTATCTAGAATGTCATATTTTCCCGTTTAGAGAAACAATTAGATATAAAGGTGGTCATGCTAGTTTTCAGTGTAGTCATATTTGAAAAAAATCCACCTTACTTGAAGGTAATGCCTAAATAAGTACTTATGATGGGAATTTTATGAGGCAATATACAGGCACAGTTTTGAAAATTACCAGTTGCATGACTCCTCTACACTGTTGTACAGCTAGAATATCCAATTCTGCTCTTGTGTCCCCGCATAGGATTTAAAAATAAGCATATCATTCTCGTTTTTGATTATTGTCATCAGAAGCAATACAGTTGTCCTCATTAACTGATAATAATGGTGGATAGTATGGAAATAAAAGATAAAAAGATGTCGTCTTCTATTTAATTATTCAAGCAGACGCTGAAGATGGAGAAAATTCGGAGTGCTGCAAAATGTGTGGTTTACAGAGCTGTTTCATCTAAGAATTCCAATAAATATCAGAAATTTCGCAAGTTATATCATCGCATTTGGCTCGTTTCACTAACAGTAGCACAAATAACGGCAACGGAACCAACTTGAAATGGTAAAATTATGCAGTTGAGGATTGTTTATCCCAATCTATCCCTTAACTTCTAGGTGATGTTTGTATTTCCAATATCAGGAGGAACGATGCTGTGGAGGTAGATTCTTATACCGTAGGTGCATGTGACTCGTTAACTCATAATATTTCAAATGATTCCGAAATTAATCAATGTGGTAAATGAAATTGACCTGGATAAAACAGAAAACACTATTAATTTCCCTTCAGCAATTGAGTTAGTAGAGACGAACACTAAAGAGGGTCTTTAATAAAAACGGACAAAATCTTTGTATCCGCTGAATGCTTTCCTTACAAATAATTCATGTAAATAATTCATATATTGCGGGTTTTTAAGGCTCAGCTGCTCCCGTCATGACACAGGTTTTAATCTTCCATGATTAGGTGAGTTCCAGTCATCAGCCAATTCCCGTTCTCATCACTTGTAAGAATGAAGCAGGGTGTAAATTCTTAAAGGAAGCGTACTGTGTGCGTGAACACCTACAACGCATGAAAAAAACAGCTATTACCCCGTGAAATTTATTTCAGCTTTTCTCTTATAGGATTTTAAAACATTAACATAAAGAGAAAAAATAAAAATTAGATGGATTTCATTGTTACAATTTAAAGTAAATTGAAACGTATATCTGATTTCAATCCTGTCTATTAACAAATTCTTCAAAAAAATGTATTAAATATTAAAACATATTAAATATTAAATGACACTTAATTGTAAACAAAGAATTTCAAAAGTTGATGAAAACAAAACATTTTATTTTATTTATTTAAATTTTGCGACTTCTCCCCCCCCCCCCCTCCCTGGATTGCAAATAATGCTTGTGTACGATATTCAGTGACTTTTAACTAGTTCTTAAACAAGAAGCGTTGGTCTTGTCACCTAATTTCATTTTTTTTCTAGTGGCTGAGGCGCCTACAGGCCTAGCATAGGAAAGATAAGACGGTCCCTTAAGCCTTGTTAACGCAATAGGTTTGGATACAACAGCAACAATTTTGTTAGTGTACTGCCAGGAAGAATTTAAAACTTACCCTTAAAAATGCTTACATTCTGTTGGAAATATACTCATACAACAGAGGAAAAGGCGAAGCAAAGTCTATATCCTGATTTTGTGGAAAATGCAAGCAACTAACAAGTTTCCCATCTAAATGAGGATTAATGGTGGGAGAATTAAATTTTAAAAGTAACAGAATAAAAATAAAAATTCCTTAACCATATAAGTTTTAAGCTTATTAGGAAAGACTTAAACTATTCTTGCGTGAGGAAGTTTAGTATTTAAATTTAATGTTAATTTAGTTCATAAATATATGTCTCAATTTAAACAAATAAATGTCTAAATGGAAACAGTACTTTCAATCAAATTAAAAAAATGTTGCATTCATAAAGTTGAGTTCTACACAAATAATTGCATCATTTTTAATTCCGCGTTTTTGGACATATTAGAATACGTTCCTGTTTTATGAAACACAGAAGGTGGGTCGGCAAGCACCAGATAACACGCAACTTCTACCATTTATTAATTCACATAACGTTAAAAGTAAACTTAATAATTGATCTCATAAAAGCGAGATTGACATACAGATTTGAATAAATTTACCTAGATAACTAGAATTTAATCATTTTCAAGCACTGAACATTCGTTGCAATATATTTTGGCCTGGAAAAGTGAATGGAGTGTAAGCACGCAAGTTAAATAACGATTCAAAACTAATGTTAAAAACGAGGGTTGGCAGTGCTAGAGATTGGTTGGTTTAGGAAAAATCCTCGGATTGGTTCCCTTGAGATCTTCCTTACTACAACGAATGGAATAAAAGCCGGAGCAAAAGGAGTGAAGCCTGACTAAAACTCCCAATGCCTGGCCTAAAAGTACTGTTTTTCCTGCTAGCTGGTCAAGTGTGTTTTGAACACGTCCAGGGTCGGAATTATAACAAGGTACTGGAGAGCAATTCCCTTCAACAATTTGTGAGTTTAAATGCCTTTGCATGCCATACAATTTTTCCCGAAATTGATCGATCTATTGGAATCTATTATAATTTGTAGAAAATGTTCCCTCTTTGACAATATAGGTGAATGCAATTTCAGAATTTTATCTACAGTGTTGAGTATACATCTGTTTTGTTTGATTTGACTGAATATTTGCTCATTCCTTATTTCACTCTTGGCAAGCACTACAACCATATAAAGTTATCTCGTCACTAAATACTATGTTTTATTTCGGTTTGGGTTATTTGGTTCCCTAGAATTAACTTCTGAGTAAAAAGCAGGTGATTGAAGAAGGTAGTGGCCATGTAACCACCATCCAATATTCTGTACTGCCGAATGTATACCTTCCTAAAATTATTCCTAGTTCAAGACTGCTCAATAAAACGAGAGGAAAACGCTTTCAGAAAGTTTGACTATAGAGTCCCGTAGAACCGAACCACCTCTGCATTTTATTTGAACTTGAAAGCTATGTATCCTTTTGCCAAATTTGTATGCGCTATCATTCATTACTGTTCTGGCGTGGCATATCCCCTTCATAGTATTGAATACAGTGAGGGTTTTGAAAAATGTAAGATCAAATAGTTATTATTACTAGCTTTAATTCTGGCTTCTGGTCGCTTTAACAATCCGTGAATTAGTTTTGAAATGCGTATCACCATTATTAATATCGTCTCACCTTCAAAGATCTCCATTAAGACGATTGAACTTATCCCTGTCATACAAACAATTATGAAGTGCTTTGAACTTTTTCATTTTTATTATTAATAGCATTAAGAGGTAATTATGGCTCCCTTTGTTTAAAGCATTTATCAAAAAAATATTTTTCACAAAATAAACCAGATTACATGAATAGTTAATTTTCCTTGGAATAGAAAAGACAAATGCTTACAATAATAATGCACTAATTTGGAAATAAAAATTGAAACAGTACTTAACTCCGATGATGTATTTCTATTTATTTTAGTGCTCCGAAGATGGAGAAGAATGCATGCTTTCAACTCACTGCTGTCCGGGCTTATTTTGTGCTGTCCAAGGTTAATTTAACTAAATGAATTTGGTACTATTTATAATTAAATGTTCTAGAAAATTTTAAATGCTACTGAAAAGTACTGAAAATACTTGAGATATCAAATTCTTGAAATGACTCACAATGACTTGCTTTTTACACGCATTGCAAAGAAAGTAGATACGTCCGTTTTCTTGACTAAGGCGAATGGAATCTGGCAAGGTTGTTGAAAGTAGAAAGGGGCCGAGTTGTGAAGATGGTAACAACACGAATCGGGTAATTATTTTCTTGTTTGGAGTGCCTAGAATAGTAAGCTTTTCAGTTTAAAATTCGCATCCACTCGTTCGAACGTTTGGACACGACTGATGTAGTTCCTGTGTTACGAAACTCAAATTTTCAGACTTTGTAAATAAGGGTGAATCAAATTACATTTTAATAGCTATGAAGCTTTTTTTCTTATTTAACCAAAAATTTCAGCTTTTGCTAATGATGCCGCTCAAAAAAAGAGAATTTAGAAAAGTGGATAGGATCATCTGCCTAAATTTAATACAACCAACATAAAATGACAGGAGATGAAATAGTAACATACTTTCTTTAACTTTTCAGGCTATCCACTTATTCTTTTCCCATTTATTAGAGAATAAAATCTTAACTGATGAAACGGACTTTTAAGTAGTGTGATAAATATATCAAAATGAAACTTAGTTTCTCCTAAAGATTTAACTTTGCGTTCTCTTTTACAGGGAGCATTGGGACTTGCTTAAGACAAGAGTCAGAACTGACAAGATGTCAGTCGGACGCAGACTGTCCACAGATCAAATGTTGTCACCATGATCGTCACCGTGGCGAAATAGGCGTATGTGCCTATGTTTGCGGTGACAAGGGTGAAGTCCTTGAAGAATCAGTACACTCAAGGGGCTGATTTTGCAAACTCTTTGTGACAAATGACACACCGCCTTACTATACAACACTGTCAGAATTTCGGAATATAGATGCTTGCACTTACTCCGATTTACGATTAGTTGCATTTAATGTTACTGAATTTGTGTGCATTGACTAACTTTCTTTAAAAAACTAACTTCTAAAACACAATCTAAATAGTATCACATTTCTACTTTTTAATTTTTGGATTATGAATTTAATTTAAAGAGTTTACTTTCTTATATTATTGGAATTAACCTCTGTCGAGCCCTCCAATTTATCATAAAACACGACTTAAACCTCCAGTGGAATTCTAATTTGTAGGGAATTTACGATACAAATAAGCCCTGATATATGCTCAGTTATCTCCACGGTAAGATCTCCTAGTTTGGAAAGGCTCCCAGGACTAGCTAAGTTGCCGCAAAGCTATAGAGAAAACAGACGTAAGGGCGAAGTCATTAAAATTCAAAGAAGGATTTGTTAAATCCTGCAGGGACTATTGATTGGCGGCTGGCTAAGAGGTCACTGAGACCACAAAACTTGCTCCCTACGCGACAGGTAGCACGGCCACACCTTCGAGTCTGTCTGAGTGCGCATGAGATTTCTTCGTTCAACCATGACGGCGTTGTACAATATATAAATCCACTTTATTTGGTGGCCCATTGGATCAAGTTCAAAATTTCAATGTTTAAATTTAAAAAATAAATACTAGGGTTAAGAGTGGATTAACGACTGCAATATTTAGAGTCCAGTGGCTAGTGGATGGAATTAAGCGCGGTGTGACGCTAATCGCCATGGGAGCAAATGAGGTCAGGAGTGCGGAAACCTCCCAGCCTATCAACAATAAATATTCACGGCATGGTC
The DNA here is from genome assembly GCA_000469805.3 of Hymenolepis microstoma. Classification (NCBI taxonomy): domain Eukaryota; kingdom Metazoa; phylum Platyhelminthes; class Cestoda; order Cyclophyllidea; family Hymenolepididae; genus Hymenolepis; species Hymenolepis microstoma. Next base: position 12,540,587 of record LR215995.1, on the reverse strand, counting down.
AACGTAACCGAAATTGTATTTAATGACTGAGCTCCTTGACAGTAACACAGCCCAAAATATCTCTATTTCCTCTTTATCGTCGAGGTAGTTTGGCTAAAAATGGGAGCCATTCCAAACTAGGAAACCTTACTATAGAGATTACTGAGCATAAGTCAAGGCTTATTGGTGTGGCAATCCGCTAAAACATTGATTCAAAACAGTTCTCTTTTCTTGCAACCTTAAACTCATTCTCTTTTGAACTACATCTGATATATGTTCTAAGCGAATTGAAATAAATATGACTCAAGTACATATATAAGGTACTATATTATGTATCGATATGGAGAAACGTAAGAGTTAGGAAATACATATTCACAATTACTACTTAAAGAAAAAATGCACAAAAAATTCGGAGCCGTTGGAAATTCAGCATAAACAATTTATTATTCATGACACTCGAGTGATTGTTGAATTCGCATTTTTCATGAAAGTAAATACAACTATTAGTGTTCTCAGCATAGTTTATTTTACTTAAGGCGCACTGATGTGAAAGAAACATATCACTTGGTATCAATTACCCACTTCTATCCATTAGAAGCGACAAATGTGTCAATGTAGCAAGACCAAAAACTCAATGTAATCAGCACCTCAATGAGCCACGGGAGAAGAATTTGGAAATTTGAACACTGGAGCCTCAGAATAAGAGACTGCAAAGGCGATTCAGTTAAAGTGCTCAAGTAATTGCAGCGTTTGATTGAAATATTGATAGTTTTTTCCGTTTTTTTGGTTAAAATATGCACAGAGGTGCGGTGTAGATTCCAGCAAATCACCGAATATGGAAATAAAATGTAGTGGTCTAAGAGTATCACAATAATCAAACTAGGTTTTTATTTAACATGGCCTAGACTCCAAATCTGGATATGAAATACGCCTGCGATGGCGCATTAAATTAGGCCACTGCAATAGAAAGGCAAATGGCCGAATGGGGTTTACTCGACCTTATATGCTCTTGAATGGCTTTCTAAAGTGTAGTCTTGGAAGCTTGTTTAAAATACAATACCAGAATGAAATTGATCAAGTCTGAGTTTCGTCAAAGCATTTACTGCAATTTTCTTTTAGTCTTTATCAGCTCAATTTTATCATTTTTTTTATATAACATGATTGCATAAAGTAAATAGACAAGAGCGCTAGATTGAAAAGTCTACTTTTTTCTGAATTGGGAGCCACATTATATAATTACAACTTATAGACTATTATAGATTTTACAATTAGTATAAGTTTTGCACTTAAAGTTTCGACACCGAAGGTTACCGATACATATATCAGATGTATCTCAAAAGGGAATGAGTTTGAGGTTTGAAGTGAAAATAACTGTTAAAAATATGGTCTTAGAACTTCCTGGTTAGTTCTTCTATTTATAAATACCAAAGGAAAGCAACAAACTGGATCAAAATATGGCTTTTTATATTATTGAGTGAAATCGACTGGTATATTTAATGTATTATAAAACGTTGAGCATAACATCAAGCTTGAATTGCGATTGGAAGACCAAAATAATAATCTTAAAATAATTATGTTTTCCCAAGTACCAGTATAATCATTGATACTTTAATTCGATTAATATAACCGCGCCGATATTAATAATGCCCTTAGCTTTCTCACCGGGTTCGTTACGTCGATTCGATGCCTTTGCTAAACCACTTAAGGACTTTCGGATTCAAACAGTTTCTGGAGCATTTCGTTTGTTTTATTTTCTGATAATTAATTGTTATTTTAGTATCCATAACATGCATAACTATCATCTTTATCCTGTTTGTTTGGGAGTTCGCGGATTATTTATCTCCTGCTGTAAAGCAGGAAATTATTGTTGATATATCGCGTAATCGACAGATGTCAATAAATTTTGATATCACATTCCACTACGTGCCTTGCCATGGTAAGATAGGTCGCCACAATTTAGCATTTCTTAAGCTCTTTCTGTTGATTCAATGGACATTTCTGGCGAACAACGTTCAGCGATAACACAAGATGTTAATAAAACAAGTATTCTTGCTGATGGAAGTGCCAAACCTAGGGGCAAGCTTTTTATATACTCATTATTCTTTCCATAGAATCAGATAACGAAAACGCGGCGATGCTAAAATTGAAAAGGGTAGGTTATTTACCAGCCTCTAGTTACTCAATTTTAGAATGAAAGTTATTGCGGATCATGCTACGGAGCAGGCAAAGATGATAAACAGTAATTTGAGAATGTTTAGATATTTTTTCTCTCACATCTAGATGTTGCAATACATGTGAAGCGGTTGTGGAAGCTTATCGCATTCGTGGTTGGAGTGTTAAAGATCCGTTGGCTTTCGAACAGTGCAAAGATGAAAAGAGTGCTGGTAGTTTGGGAGCTATTGGGCAAGAAGGCTGCAGAGTAGTCGGTAAACTTGGAGTCAATAAAGTGGCCGGCTCATTCCATATCGCTCCTGGAAAGAGTTTTGGTGAGGGAAATGTTCATGTTCACGATCTCATCGCATTCTCTGGAAAACAAGTAAATTATCGTTCATTTTCACATTTAAATTCTCATAAATCGGAGATTTGAAAAATGTAGAGGGGATCGTTTGGTTTAATTTGAATTTCTCGATTGAATAGCAAGTAGTATATCAGGTGTTTGACGTTGTTCCTTAACATTTACTTGAGTTAAAATGTTACTATTTCTTTGTGGATGAATATTTTTTCCACTTAGTTTTCTGATTAGTTCAGAAAACTATTCATCTCTTTATATTGAATGGTTTTTACTGAAAGACCGTCTAGTAGTTTAGAGAATTATGATCGGGTACTTTCATATTGGTAGACCATAGAATACTACTGTTGCTTTATATTATTAAATATTTCGTTGCACTGGATTGGAGCTTTCTACTACCAACTGGTATGTCCTCTACATTAAGTTACTAACGGTAAAACGGGGATGTTTAGATGACCAGCTACTCCATTCCGCTAGAATGCTCCGAGTTGAATGAGGAGAAAATAACTGAATTCGTCTTGCTGGGTTAGTGGGTAAGTGACAAGTCCTTAGTTCACGAAAGGATGAGTAAGTCTTATCAATACGGCAAACTTCAAACTGTAGACCGTAGTCAGTAATAGGTGTTGAACTAAACTTGTTATTCGCATTTTTTAACAGTTCAGGCGTGGGCAGAAGGTGTTTCCGTTTTACTAAATGTAATCGGTGCCTTAATTATTACGAAGAACACAGAGTTTCCATATAATGGAGAGAGTACTAGGAAAAAAGCTTGACTGAAGTCCCGTTAATACATTTTTATCTACTGAGTGAGATGCCAAATTGAACTCAATTTGTGTCAGTATGTTAGTTTGTCTATGATTTAAGCTTTTGCCATGGTACTAGTTGCGCTTGTCTTACTCTTCTGACTCCAAATTTCCTCACTGAAATATGCTTGTTACATAACTGAATGGCACTAACATCTAATACACACCTTTTCCCTTTCAGTTTAAACTTGATCATCACATTCATTATTTGAGTTTCGGTGATACGTATCCTGGCCAAATCAATCCTTTGGACAATTCAAATATGTCCGAACCCCTTGGTGAGAACTTATTTTAATTTTTTTTGTGATATTTGTCCCTTGTCACTTGAAACTTCCGTTCTCTGTGACTGCCATGGTTTTAGGGACGCGTAAAGATATGAGAGTCAGAAGAGAGAATTCAATCTGGTTTGTGATGGTGTAAAGAACCATATTTAAAGTTAACGAAGAGGAGGATAAGTTAATGAATGCTTGGAAGCACTCGGAGCAATCACTTCATTGATGTTAACAATTGATATAATTGATTACGCCTATTCTCTTAAGATAAATATTTTGGATCTGCAATGTTTGCATCAACTTCGAATATTTTGCTGGAGATTAGCCAGATAGTTTCCTTAAATTTTTTTTATTGGTATATACCCCAAATTATGTGAAATTAATTCCCTGGAGTTAATAAACTGAATGTTATAATTATGATTTAACGTCCACTGATGTTTTCCTTTTTTGAAATTACAACAAAACAAGACCATGAAATCATCCTCAGTTGAGTGACATTTGTTACCAACTAACATAAAATCTCCCCTTTAAAATGTACTTTCATTCACAAAAGTGTTACTTCAATAGTGAATAGCACAAAGGCTATATAATGGCCTATTTTTTCTCTTATTATTTTAGAGTCACCAATGATTTCCTACTTTCTCAAACTGGTGCCGACAATCTACTCCGATCTCTTGGATACTGTTAGTTCTCGAATTTTTAAAATTTTTATATAATTGAATCATGAAGTCAGGTCCGCTTTATTTTGATTACCAAATGGTTTACTTTTTCCGCCTTCAAAGAAATTAGGTAGAACTGATGAATTTGCTAATGATACAGTTAGTTGAATCGTGTGTTACTTAGCTGTGAATGCCTTATTATTCTAGGGGTATTTTAAGGGTTGCAATTTTTCTATCGAAACTGACTAATTTTAAGAGTTAATTATAACAAATTGTTCTCAAGCCCATAATGGTAAGTGTTCACAACATTTGAATTGGTTATTGGGAACCACCTTTATGAAGAAACATGCATTTTTCCTTCCCTCTTTCTGACCAGATTAAATCAGCGCGATCGGCCATCCACGCCATTGTGTGGACACCGACATGCACTGATATGCGACCTCTGAATTGTTAGACGTTCATGTTACCCACAGTACATCATCGGCTGAATAAGTAAACTATCTTTCAAAAAGATTTATGATTGACACCTGACAAGAAAGTAGCAGAGTGTAATTTGGTTTGTTGTTCCAAATGTCCCAAGTCATCTATACATAGGCTATTTTGCCCCGCTATCCATATTAAGGTAAGCAGCAGAAAAATAGAAATGGGCCACAGAAGAGCCTGCTTTCCTTTCGATTCTCGTTGCATAAGGCAGTCTGTTTTTTCTCACTTTGCTCATTAATCTGCTTCATTAGGAGCTAACTTTTGAGATTTTAAACTTCTGAAGCTTCTCCACAATTTTCTAACTGGCTGTTAAAGTCTGCAGTATTAAAAATTTGTTAACAATTATATTGTAGTGAAAAGTAATTCACGGCGCTCTGATATATCTGCCACTAACCGCTAACCACCCATAGAAAAAGTTCACTAGAGTTCAGGTAAGATGAACCCTACTTTTTTTCATTTACCGTTCCTAATATTAACCTCAGTAAAGGTAAATAGATTCCACTTATTGATAATTCTGAACTGATGGAAGTCTCAATACTGGAACTTATTGGATCACATGCTAATGCAGTGAATACTGCAGCCTCTTTAAGTGTGTTCGTGGACTAGTTCTATTGATGTCAACTCCACATGCCGTGTTTTGTAACTTAAAGGTAGGTAACTTAAATAGGCTTGTTATTGCTCCCTACGTCTAATATTCGTTATGTTAAACCATCTTATTATTTCTCATTTTTGGTGAACTAATACATGTTGACCAAAGTGAAGGAGATTCCGTGTGAATACAAAAAAGTAAATTACTGTTATATTTTTATTTCAAAAATAGTAAAGATCAGAATATTGCGCGATCTCTTGCAAGAGCTCAATATCATTTTCGGTATGATGCAGGACATGGGACCTCAGTTACCTTGGCTATACCATTTATTTTTCTTTAACTGGCATGATCGAATTTTTTTTCTGTGAAATCTACCTCTTCTTTAGCCACTTGTGACAAATCAGTACTCGGCTACGTGGCAAATCAAATCGACGCCACTAACAGGTGGATCTGATGGTATCCCTGGCGTCTTCTTCAACTACCAAATCAGCCCTCTTCTCGTGAAGCTTACGAGGGAACGAAGGTGAGTATTTATCTGTTTAAAAAACTGGATTATGATGTTTACAGATGTTGATTGTGTGCTATCTTCCATTTTAGATCTTTTCTACATTTTCTGACGAATACATGCGCTATTGTTGGTGGTGTTTATACGGGTGAGAAGTATTTTATATATTTCCAGACTTCTGCCTACACGATTTCCAATTAATGGGATCTGCCTTAAACTACAGAGTGACTGTTTAAGGATTGGCTTAGAAAGAATAGAAATCTCTTATAGTCCCTCTGCGTTCCCATTTACTAAGTCGCTTCTAATTTGATACAAAGCAGACGGTTTATTGAACCTTAAAACTCACAACAGATTGTGCGATGACGCGATTTGAAACTTGAGGCAACTGTTGCTCTCTAACTGACAAGGTTCTATGAACTGTAGTTATTCCCGATCTGCTGAAATATTAACTAATTAAGCGACAGCAAATGGCCTCATTAAAGTGGTTATCTAGTCTTTCTTCTCGTCCTCTAGGCTATTTTGTGCTTGTTTGGTTGGCGGACAAGCTCTAACCAACGAAATCAAATTTTGTGAATATTATGAGTTAAATTTTCAACGGTATTTTTCATCATTATCAAATCCGATGTGAACTGCTATTTCCTAAATCAGGGCATTGTTTTTAGATTTACTGACTTGGCAAAAATTTCAGTAATAAATAAATAAACAATTCCAATTACTTATAAAAGTATCAGTAGGCTGTTATATTAACCAAATTTCATCTCGATTTTAGTTACAAGTCTCTTGGATGCATTCGTCTATCGGTCTTCTTGTATTCTTGCCAAGATGAAATGACTTAGGTTCTTTACTAATATTTAAAAAATTGTCATAATAAATACTTATTATTTGTTTGATAATCTTATTCGTTTTAATTATAAGGGTTCTTTAATTTGCATAAAAATGCAAATGTTTGAAATGAACTGCCCTTGCTTGGAAACATTGGTTCTGGATGGTCACTATTTAGTACGCTATCACTATTGACAAGTTGGAAAAAGCTTTGGCACAGGTGTAGTTATTTCTAACCTCCTATGACAGTATTACAGCAAGATCTTTTATTATAATTTCACAAGTATCTGGAATGTAATAAAATAAGCATATTGAAATAATTTTATCAATCAGTCGACAAGCTATGAACTTCGAGGGCTTAAAGCACCAATTAACTCAGAGAGCACATCCTTCTCATTGAATTTTGAAACTATAGGCTATGAAGTAATGAACCAAGCCCATTGGATAATATGCCGATCGATTTAATGAAGTAAATGGCCATGCTATCTCGCTTTATTTGCATCATAGATGAGATAGCTGACATTATGCCAGTAACAATTATTAACACTTCACACTTCATTAACTTCAATGCATTTTGACGTTATTATCAAGGGTAATTAGTAGTGGAATTAATTTCGGAATTGGTAGTGGTATGCATAAAGAGAGCTCATGTTAAAAAAGTAGGTACCCTACTTCCATATTTGTAAAGCAAGTAATTGCAAATTTATTAATTGAAAGAGTGGGTTTGAGACAGCCATGAAAGATTAATAAAAAGGCAATTAGTATGCAATTTTTGCTTTAACTGTGGACGTAAGTCAAGACTACGCCTTATATGCTTGGAAAAATGGGGAAAGTAAAATCAAATCAAGTGCAATTATGCTTAGAACAACGAATTCTACAATCTCGCAAATTATAGCCTTGACGACATTGCTTACCATTAACCTTGACAAATTGGTCAGATCAGAGGAGAGAGTAATTAGGCCGTAGTCCACTTGCCTGAATAAAAATTGTATGTTTTGAGGAATTTTTACATAAAGAAAAATTTGCGAACTACTAAATCTTCCTATCTATCATAGGAATGGCCAATTATTCCAGTTGATTTTCTCTTACCAGTCAGTCACTCTGAGCCTTAAAAGGTTAAAGGCTGATTTTAAACCTCACCTCACTGAATGTTCATCGGCGGGCAAAAACCTGTGACTTCCGATGTGACAGACATACAGGTTAACTATTAAATCACAGAAGCGTAATTAGACGTCTGAGAACACACATGTCATGAGTTAAGCCCGGATTAACTACTTAGACGACAGTAAGGCGAACAGTTGGTATCTGAAAGTCACTGAACAAAACAATTACTTTATTTGATTTTAATACTATTGTCAATAAAGCTGGAGTATTATTTTAACTATCCTCGAAATATTCTAGCGATCTGAACTACCTAAGTTATCTTATTATTTGATAGACAGATAAATATTGCATTATCTTGGCTTGAAGCGAACCTCTCTAGTATTTGTGCTATTGCTAAAAGAAATAAATTCAGGGTTGAATTGCGATCAAACATAAATATTCAGTAATACGCTGATTGGGTGCTAGAACCAGTGAATGAAAAATGCTATGATTAAAACATTTGACAATCATAAATACAAGGTCATTGGATTTCGATCTAATGATCTTATTAATTTATTTATATCAAATGACAGGCTATATGATAATTATCATTAGCTCTTTAGTTGACTTCGGGCTTCACAGAGGGGAGGGGAGGAACATCAAAGTCACAAAATTCGAGAGGGGGAACAGAAGAGTAATTCTCAGATGTAAAAGAGACGGACGCAAAGATAGAGATAAAAGGTAAGATGAGTACTGTGGAAGCGGTCGAATATGGTCATGGTAGTTTGAAGTCAACTGTCGGTTTATAGACTTTTTTTGCCGTATGAGTATACATTGCCCAGGGTGTACCACGTGGAGGTAAGTCTTTTGCGCACCCCTCTAATGATCTTCGATTTAACAAATCTTTCGCGTGTTGCCACGCTTTTGCTGGAGGCATTTTATGATTTCAATTGTATACTTTTCAATTTATAAAAATGAAGATTTTACTAGTCCACAATTTTCAGTCCTTTGAAGACCTTTCAAGGCGATTAGATTTACTTTTTACGTATTTCACGGAACCTGTATGATTTATATTCTACAAATAATGAAATGGGGAACCGAGTTTAAAAATTTCGTCCTCTCAACAAATGTCTGTTGCTTACGAGAACATGCGCCAAATTTCACTTAGTGAAATTAAATCTATATATAGATCTCAGTGTTCATTTCGCTACTCTACTAAATTCAAAGTCATTGTGCTTTTAATGATAACTATTACCTTGGTAATGAAATACAATTTTTGCTGATAGGAAGCTAACAGTGTAGTTTAAATGAGAGAATATGCATTAAGTAATTTTTCAATAAATAATATTGTTAATTCAATTAAAAATAATAAATTTATATCAGCAATTAAATCTATTCTGCTCAAATATAGGGCTGCCAATATTGAATTTTGTGAGTGGGTGAAATAGTTGACTTAATAATTTTAATATCAAAATTCTGAGATTTTTATTGAAATTGAATAATTTGCAAGCGTTTAAGTGTCGTAGATTGCTGTAATAGTTATGCTTAAGGGATTAAAATTTGTACTGGAAGCAGTTAGAAGAATGATATCTGCTTCTGCCATATCATATCTCAGAATCCAGTTCCAATAGATTTCACAGAGTTATGATCCGTGATTCCCATTTTTCTTCATGATCGATAGGGCAGGATTGGCAATTGAAGAAAATCAAAATGCTCGTCTGTCAAATCAGTAGTTACGAGATTGATTCCCGTCGTCAGTTTATGATCATAGTTAAAAATGCGGTTTAGTGTGGAGTAATCTGAGGGGAATTTGGATGCAAGTATCTTATCTGAATGATTTCGCTATGTGATTCCTCACCTATAAATAAAAAGGCACGAAGAATTCATGCTTTCAATGGCCCAAAAAATTAATTAGTCAGAATGCAAGATGAAATATGAAAATTGAAACTAATGAAATGGAGACATTTAAATTCGCCTGTCCAATGTTAGCTCTTATTTGAAAGCCAATGACAAATTTGGAGAAAATTTGTACATTTTTTAAGAATAAGCCTTTATTTTCATCATTCTTGACTTAGTTTCAATTCTTATTATAAATGTGATTCTTTTCAACAAGTAAATGCTTTATTCTGTAGCGGATTAGCTACCTAACTATGCCCGACTGTACTCAGAAACCTCAGTGGCAGATTCTCCTAGTTAGTACCTCTAACTGAAGTAGCTAAGCTATTGCAAAGCTAAGAAGAGACAGAGGCACCCAGGGTACGCGTTTATTCTAGACATGCATGGCATGGAGTGCGACAAGGGAGGAAGCTAGGTCATTCAACATGGCGGATCAAGTAAAACGAGCAGAGGCTTTTGATTGGCCATTGGCTGTGTGTCCTCGTACTTAATTCGTACGCGAAGTTGAACGGCCGCACCTTCAAGTCACGCTGTGCGCTCATGCAATGACGTATCCTGCAATTCAAACGAGGTACCCGGATTGTATGAAAAAATACCATAAGACGAAATAAAATTAGGGATTAAAATCGGTGGCACAAATTCTCTCAATGAAAATGAAAAAATTTGAATAGGAATAAAGACAAATAACACTTTTTGTTTTGATCAGAAATGAGGTCAGGTTTTGAAATCACCAATTATATGCGAAGGGAATTTTACATTAATAATATAGTGAAAGATGTAAATGTTTTGAAGAATTCTTATTATAAAATTAATATTCCAGAGGTATTAAGAACACCCTAAAGACTTTTAAATGTTTAAAATATTTTAAATTGATATTTAAATTTAAATTTCGTTTATTAACTTGAAAGTACGAGAACGAGAATAATAAAGATATTCAGGTTTTCCATTATTTCTTATAAAAAATTAAAAAATCTATAAAAAGAGTCATTTTTAATAAAAGTACCAATTCAATGAAAGATTAAATTTTCCAATTGGAAAATAAAATTGTTTCGTAATTTTCACTGTTTTCCCTATTGCCCATTGGGCACTGCGTTAGGAGACCTACCAGTATCTCTAGCGAGTCCTTTTAATTAACTTTTTTGGTTGATTGGGGAAATTCTGTGGATTGAATCTTAATTGTTTTGTCTTGCGCTATGAAATGGGAGTGGGATTTCAGAGGATTTTTATATGCACCCAATGGAATTGATTAATTTGTGAATTAGCTTCCTGCAATTTTTCATAAAACGAGTATGATTAACTGGGCTCGTTTCTAGACAGATTGGCTATTATCGATCCTCTATCAACAAGACGAATGTTAGCGCCAATAATGCCTCAGCCCATCAATCAAATCATCTGAAAATACGCGAATGATCGTTCTACAGCATTTCATAAGGAGGGCGTATATTTACATTTCAATAGAAAATAAATCGTGGCATGAGCCTTTGGTCTAGCCCCGTGAATGTAAGATGCTGAAAATGGTTGTAACCGGAATAAAATCAGAGACACACTTTGACTTTCACCAGTTCGTAAAATGTCATGAAAAATTGCCCATCTGAACCTGATCAAATGATTCTGAACACGGAGATGTAGGAAACCGCGCACAAAGATTTATTAAAGTTGTGCCATGAAGAGCAAAATGCTTAAGTTAAAGTGAGAACTCATAATGTGTACTATTTATTCCTTTGTCACATACAATCCTTAAGGTAATGGTATTAGTGAACTTACCAGATTTAAATAAATCTTGATTTGGAACGGGTTAAATTAAAATTTTTTATTAAATCCTTAAGTATAAGTAAATGAAAAAAGCTCCATTAACGAACGTCGAGACTCAAGAAAAAAAATTAATGAAATAAAAATTGACCGCATTTCCCCCGTGACTAAGGCATCCCAAAAGGATTGATTAATTTAATTTAAAAAAAGATTATTCAATTTTGGATCTTTCAGAAGAATTTTAACATTTATTAATTATTAAAAATTTAATGATATAGTTGATTTGATGAAAGAATCTTAATGGCTTTAATTAAAGTACATATTTTGTGACACGCGTCTGATGAGCAAATAATTAAACTTCAAAATACTATGCATAAATAATTCTACAAGTGAACTGAGTTAATTTTCGGGCTGTTATTGAAGCTTTCATGAATTTTACACTTGAAAAAAATATTACCAGTCATTATTCACGGGAAACGAACACAATATGTTCTAATATTTTATTGTTTAAAAGCGTTACAATCCAGGCGGCAGCAAATAACCTATTACTTGATGGAAATTGAGATTAAAGTAGATGTATAGACCACAATTGGTCCATCCAAAAATCAAATTAAGTCAAAATAACTGAATTAACAAACTATTTGATTTGATAATTGTTTAAATAGATGGTTTATTACCGACTTACACGCTGTTTCTTCGCATTATATTTCGCTAGCACATAGTCAAATACTCATATGGTTGATAAGTCATCTTTATAACTGAGAGATTGAAGTCCATTCACAAAGTCAGCAACCATTTGATTCACTTTAGACCAAGGATACAATCTCAGTAATATAATAAAGGGAATATGTCATCGAGTATAAATGAACTTATTTTTATTACTGTTCAAGACCATTTGAAAAAAAGACAAATATACATACATTTAAAGACGGTAAACCTGGGCGATTTTTTATAAAATTTGCATGTGGCTCTGTAATTATGAAGTGCTTTTCAATATTTGTGTTCGTAAAGCAGAGTGAGAAAGAGACATCAGTGATCCACCGTTGTACTAGGCTTGAATTTTGCCTTCTTAACTATTAGACAGATATAATCAGTGTAATTTGCCATTCATCTAATTGTGTCCATAGACTTTGATCGAACTCTAAATAAAGTACACCCCAGACTTCAGCACTTTATCGCAAGGATCTTATGTGCTCTCAAACTAACGCTACATCTTCTCACATTGATCTTAGTCCTGAGAGGTCTATCAGAGGAATCTCAAATCCATTCCTGACTGTTTCCTATTCAAAGTGGCCTGAGGTGCTATTCATCAAGTATGTCACAATCAGTTTTGTCATTAACAACCTCCGTCAGGTGTTCACCAATCATGGCTTACCAAAAGTTGGCGCATCCAGAAATGCCATCAAATTCTCTTCTACTCGATTTGAGGTCTGTTGTCATAACCCAACCAACGTCCTTGCACTCTCTTCACTAAATTTCAATGATCAGGATGAGTAATTCAGTGACACTTTGAAAAGATGACTTCCCATGTCATGAATGAAGGAGACAGTGAATGAAATTCTTAATTTTTACACTTTACACTGTTCCTTTAAATGAAATCGTTCAATCATTTATATGTAAAATTAAAAATACACAACATATTGCCCGTTTAATACCGAATCACATCTTGATATAAAATGTGTTAGGAAAATCTAATCAAATATAATTAAGTTTTATTAATTATATGTAAACTGCAGTAACAAATGTCGAAATATAAAAATAACTTTGAAAGATACTTAAGGAATTTTCATAATTTAACACAAGCTTAAAAATTAAAGATCCTTCGCGGATAATTATTATTAAACATGGACATGTTGAGATTAAACTTTTAAAAAATGTAATTATTTAAAATGAGTTGTTAGTCATCGCCCCGTTTTTTCAACCTACGTAGTGTAGATTTTCTAAAGTGCCTGAAAAAGCAACTTAGACGCTTTTCATTTCACTATTGATTCATCAAAGGATCTACGAAAATTAGTTAAGATAATTTATAATTTAGGTAAAGCAAAAGGAGGAATTGAGGTGACAGATTTTTCGCTCAAATGTAATTTTAGCCGCCCAGTTGTGTCATTTTCCTCAGTGCGCATTTGAACTTTTAATTCACGGCTTTAAATGAATTATAACACTCAAGTAAAGGCACTCAAGTAAACTACTAAAATAATTCAAATTGAATATTGTGCGAATACAGTTTTACATAATAAATATTGGTTTTCAAAAATTCTTTTAAATTAGTTAAATTTGAAAAAAATGTATTAAAAATATGCATTCGAAATTAAATAGTTTTCACAGCCATGTAATTAATGTGAAGTGCAGCAGATTGCTGCACGAATAAGTCTTGACTTATCCTCAGTAATATCTAATGCAAAATAGCCTAATATGGAAAGGCTCCCGGAATTATTTAAACTACCTCCATGGGATAGAAGAAGCAGACGTCTAGTAAGTATAGCGTTTATTGAACTTATGCTCACAACAAACATGAGTAGAAATTGAATGCATTTCACACAACCTGAATGAACCTTAATGACGACTATCTGAGAAGTCCTCTTCAAGCACGACCGCACAATCCAGATTATTCGAGTGCCAGTTTAATCGTGTTAGAATTGCGTACTTCACAAAATATTTCTCTAATACATTTCGAAAAAATTTTAGTACATTTCTGTTTTTCGTTGTAAATCATTTTTTTAAAAGAATAAGAAAATTTCTCGAGAGAATATTTTGTTCAATATGTATGCAAAGGTAAGTTATATATATTGCAACTTGTTTGCGGCCTAGTGTGTGTTTCATAAGCAGTAATTAACACGATAACTTTCGCATCCATGCCATTTGATTACGTTACTTATTAATTCTTACCCTAGAGCAAAGTATTTTTGTTTTTTTTTTAATTAAAAAAGGGATTGATTGTGAATAAAATTCATAGAAAAATACTCCACTATTTCTGGAGATCACTTGTGCCCAGAGATATGTTCGTTGAATTCATTTCCGAATTTAAGTATTGACTGTAAAACAAGAACTACGATGTTCATGGTAATAAAGCCTGGGTTGAACACCAAAATGAAAATACTTCCGGTAAAGAAACTGCAAATAATCAAATATCTCATCTAACTGTCTCCTTCATTCACTGAGTTACTCATCCTAATCATTGAAATTTAATGAAGTGAGTGCAAGGACGTTGGTTGGGTTATGGCAGCAGACCTCAAATCGAGTGGAAGAGAATTTGATGGCATTTCTGGATGCGCCAACTTTTGGTAAGCCATGATTGGTGAACACCTGACGGAGGTTGTTAATGACAAAACTGATTGTGACATACTTGATGAATAGCACCTCAGGCCACTTTGAATAGGAAACAGTCAGGAATGGATTTGAGATTCCTCTGATAGACCTCTCAGGACTAAGATCAATGTGAGAAGATGTAGCGTTAGTTTGAGAGCACATGAGATCCTTGAGACAAAGTGCTGAAGTCTGACCTGTATTTTGCGCAACCAAATTTGACTTTTTACCTTTTGCAAGCGAAACCGTTTTATCAAGACTAATTTCCTCGAATTGTTTGTATTTATTGTTCATTAGAATTACCCGCTTAGTAATGCGAAATGAGCTTTGTGTTAGTTTGAGTACGGTTGAACCGACAACTATATTCTGAGATTCGTCTATTGTGGACGTTTCATGAGTTCTGTGATAGGAAAAAGCACTATTTTCTTCCTAAGGTCTATCTATATAGCGTATTTGATTTTTTCGGTGATTATGAAGACGATTTGTCTGGACGAATTACTATGTGAGAATAGTAGGCCTGGAGAAAAGTCGTCATGTAACGTCTTTAGCCATGGAAGATTTCGTAAAGAGCGTGGGATTCATTACTTTACGGTATCTCTGACTAACGCAATAAACTCGTCCCACGTATTTGAA
The DNA here is from genome assembly GCA_000469805.3 of Hymenolepis microstoma. Classification (NCBI taxonomy): domain Eukaryota; kingdom Metazoa; phylum Platyhelminthes; class Cestoda; order Cyclophyllidea; family Hymenolepididae; genus Hymenolepis; species Hymenolepis microstoma. The sequence continues at coordinate 12,525,305 of LR215995.1, read as the reverse complement.
GGTTTGAATAGTGGGCGTTATCAGTCTTTCTATTCATTACGAGCCAACTAACTTTTAGATTTGTCCTGACTATCGTTAGTGAACAAAAACACTTTATCAGGCGTCATTTCTCTATTCAAGCTGCTTTCAGTGAGTACCAGTGCCACTCCTCTAATTATTCAATTTCTCTTCATAATTCTTCATTCCAATTTTCATTCATTCTCAGTTGTCCATGATAAACTTAACGCATTATCTTCTCTCGTGGAGCGCTCGCGTAGCTTGCTAGCTTTAGGAAGTCTGTTGCTCCTATACGAAGTTACCTAGTCCAAGTTTGCGAGTTCGTATAGTTGAATTGTATTGCGGATTAGAGCTAATTTAGGCTAGATTGTATTTTATCATCTAAAATGGTGGCTTAGTGCAGCTATGTTGTTACGATTTAAAGAAACTTGAAGAGTTGAATAGAATAAATTTTAATGCATATTTACCGACTTTGAAGAAAATAGTCTAATGAACACACCCAGCAATATAAAGTTAACTGAATATTTAGTAATTTTACACCAAAATGGCGGAACATAAAAAAAAATCAGTACATATATATATATATATATATATGGTTGTCATTAAAATTATAGTAAGATCACGTGCTAAAACAATTTAGTCTGTTTAGAAAGATCACTTCAAAATTCATGAAAATACCTGAAGTATTGAAATACTTGGCAAATATCTCTCCTGGATCACATGGTCTCCTCATCTCGAAAATTTTACCCTAAATTCATACAAATATTACATTTAAATTAACAAAAAAAATGAAAATTACTGGGTGTCGAATGTTTTTATTTATGATAAAAATGATAAATGATAAGCTCGTCACGTTTGACAATACTATAGCTTCCATATATAAGCTTAATTAAAATTATCCACGTTGATCCAAGATATTATAATTTTTGACCTTTTTGAGGCAACTAAAATAGGTTGGCAGAAGAGCAAACCGAGATAAAGGTGTGAATCGAAAAATGCTGAAAGCAATACCGATCGAATCTTATGGCATATAAAATACCATACCATTCACATCCCAAAATTCAAATTTCATGATTCGTTCTTCTATAACATGTAGATGCTTGTGCTCTATAGAGCCAGATCGATAAATTTTGAATGAAAACGGTAAATTTTTACAATGTGGACAGTCTTTGTGGATTAAGAGAAATTGCCAAAATATTTTCTTCATTTTACTTCGCACGCCCACACTCTCTTTCACTATTTATTTACGAGAGAGAGAGCAATATTGTGCATTTTTCTTGCTGCCAAAATTGTAACGATTTCAACAATATTTGGCGCTTAAAGTGGGAGATTTACTGAAGGCATTAAGTAATGTAACACGACTACCTTTTTCGAAAAAAATTAAATTATATCATGTAGAAAATTAAACTATTGTTTCATCAGGAGGTTTGGAAATTTATCCAAATTTAAAATGAAAATGATCAACTTAGCGAAAGCTTGTAACATTTCAATGCTAGTGTACATTGAGAGCCAAAAATATTTGCATGAAAAATTCAGGTCAGCATATATTTGGTTCTGTTCAAATATTACCTATTTTGGATTTTAAGGTTAGCATAATCGAAGCTAATTCGATATGGAGATCGATAAATACAATTATTTATAATTAATTTAATTTAATTAATTTAATTATTTGCTAATATATATGGGTTATTAAAATAGCGACTAAAGTAATAATATAATCGTTTTTGAAAGTTGATTTTGAAGGAAATTCACTGAAACATTTACACACAACCAGCATACCAATAATATGTCGTCTATCCACTAAAAACAACTAGAGTTATTTTCTTATTAAATAAAGAATCATTTGAGCAAAACCCCATTTATTCTGCCTGAAGTCTGAAAATTGAGCAGCTTTATAAGAGGTCGGCTGAGCAGTTATAAACTACTTTTTAAGATTCAGAGCAAACAAAACGATGTAATATATGAAGCAAGCAAGCAAAATGCTCTAATCTAGTCTTGCTTTATTGAAATTATGGAAAAATGATTCCTAATATTATAATATTCAATTATAATAAATTATTTGCCATTTTCATATGAGAAAACTTGTCGGAAACAATTCAGATCTTTTTGACCGGTTATTGTTATTTTAGTATGGGAATGATAATGCCATCACAATTTATTTGCTTGTTTTTATAAAAAAGAGCGGCAGATGGGATCGGTCACAATTGATATGTGTAGCGGATTAGCTACCTGAATAAACCCGGGTTACTCTCAGAAACCTCTAACGCTATTTCTCCTAGTTAGTACGTCCCACTGGTATAACTGTGTTCACCGTACTCAATCCGTACGCGGTTGCACGGCCGCACCTTCACGCACGCGTACGATGACGTGTCCCACATATGAAGATAGGAGTGTGCTCAAGAGAGTTCACTCAAAGGCGAGACCTAATGATTTTTCCACTTATTTACTCCTATTTAAGGACCTAAACATCTTTCTCTAAATTCAATTTGCCTCACGCACTAGAAAATCTCCCGTTTACTAATAATATATAAAGGAAAATGTTTGGGAATATGAAATTCAAATGATAATACTTCAATGGCTAACATCTCATGCGTAAATCAAGTAAGTGCGTGACCAAAAGGCCACTTGGGTTCTTTTCTGTTTAATATTTGCACTAAATTAACCATATTGCTATAAAATTTACTACTAAACTGGGGTAAGTATTTTAATCAAAGAATTAATATTTAATTAATATTAAATTAAAAATGTCAAGAAAAGAATGTAAAACGCAAAATTCAAGGCAGACGGTAACAGTAATACTAAAATTAATCAAATGTTCCGGAATCTCCCAAACTCGTACTCTTGCATGTACTCAATTGCAATAAAATCTAAGGCTCAGGCTTTCACAAAATCCAGACGAGTAGCAAAGGCAGACTCTGGTTTTACTCGTCCGACGGGGATGTATTAGCCGAAATTACTGATTCCCAATTCAGAAAATGAAATTCATCATCGCCGGCACACACGAAAACCTTCAATTGTATCCAAATGTCAGCAGAAAAGAAGCTTATACTTTTGAAAAATTTCCAAAGTCACTGTTTTTTAGGAATAACAGGTATCAATTACCGGAGGTTTTATTTCCGATAGAAGATTAGTGATTACTTAAACACAGTACGCCACGGTGTTTTCAATGCTGATAAAATAGATTTAAATTTTATTCTTTCAAATGAATTCCTGTAAACAAAGAAAAATACCACGTGGTCTCCCGAGCTAGGAGGTTAAGAGGTAAAATTCACAAAGCTCAGGGACAAATGCATTTAACTTTCTTCATTTATAAACTTATAGTCTTTCTTCTGCATTTTAAAACAGTATACAACATTTCAAAATTTCTTAGTGTCATGAAAGCAGAGTCTCAGTTCCTTATCAATGATTTAATAATCACACGTTTACTTTATTATTTCGGATATGAGCTATTCTAGCCTTCAAATTCATATTTGCTGTACTAACTTTATAACGATTAGTGTAAGATAAATTTAATATGGTCGGGACGTGTTCTTCTTGAGATCCTGAATGCGATACAATACCCATCATTCTTTATAAATTCGGCGAGTATAGAATAGACAATCATGCATTTTTCAAATTCGTTCAATCTACCATTAAATACACAAATCACTTTAATATTGATCAATCAGAGATCAAAAGGAGGTTGACATAACTTTGATTAATTAATTACTAAGCTTGAAACAAAATTATTTTGCACCAATTTACACAATAACTCTAACTTCCTTCAATAAATTTTTTGAAATCGTTTTTTAACTCTTGTTTTCAAAATTTTTGGAGAGTTATTATTAAAATGGAAAAGGGATGCATAAAACAAGGAAAACCCAGATAACTTCCGATTAACAAATGAAATGTGAATGAAATATTTAAATGTCACATTTATGAGCATATCGGTGTGAGAGGAGACGGAAGAAGCAGAAATTTAAATCCAATTATGACCCATGATTAAGTGAATCTTTGGTAAAAATAATTTATAATTTGTTCCACTGCGTAGTAAATAATAAAAAAATAGGTGAATAACTCTCAAATATTGCTTAAATATAAAATATTATATTTTTTAGTATAAATGTACAAGGTTTGGTTTCGAGTGACTGATAATTCGCTTTTTTCAATAATATACGTTGACCTGTTTATGTAATGCTAACAACTCATTAATCTTGAAGTGATACTTTTCACATATCTCTCAGAGAAGTGCATGGTTTAGTATTTTAACCTCTGACAGTTTTGGCAGTCAATGAGTTCTCTCTCGGTGCCCAAAGCGTGCATCCATATCGATTATTGATTCAGAAGCGTTTGCAGTTTGCATCTCAGATCTCTCACATTCCACGTGAAATCTGTTCTCTCCCAATCAATATTCATGATCTTCTAATCGTATTTTCATTAACGTTTTATACTGTCATTCTGATTTTCTGATTCAGAAATTACGATTGTCTTACACTCGCAATTAGGCTAATTCTTAGGTGATAATCCCTAGCTAATTCAAATCAGGTGATCTCCCACATTTCAGTCAAATCTAGAATACAAGTAGGAGAAAAGCTAGTACTACTCTCCCCTATCCCCTCCCTCCCCCCCTCCCTCATCCCAACTTTAAATGCTTTTCACAGTCGCAAATTTAGTTACACATTTTATTCGCAATAAAACGATCCATCATTGCATCATTTTATATTAGTTAACAGTGGAGGGTTTCCTCATGATATGTGAATTGCCTTTGTTCTTAATATTCAAGTCATAAAAATACTGAATAAAACTGTAGGTAGAATGATGAATAAGAGGGTGCATCATAATAGTCATGAACATTCTTACAAAAAATTCAATTTACTAAAAGATTATAGTTCATTTCAATTGGATAATATCTCTCCAATTTGAAAAAGAATTCCTAATGTGGAGAGTTCTAATAGAGGAGACTACAGACTTCTGCGTTTTTTGTAACAAATGAGTGTAAATAAACTTAGCGGTATTATTTACGTATTCGGTTTTTAATTTTGCTCCCGCCGATTTTGTTTAATTCGAGGCTTTATTACAACGAGACGATTACATACATTAAGTTTCAAAGTATTTTCCATCCCCAGTAACAATACATCTCATCTCTCGGGCAGCAGGCGAATCCCACGGCGAAAAATTGTTCATCTTCCGATAAGATCCATGAGTCGATCCAATTTTCCGTTTCTTCATATGAGCTGAAGTGCTGGTCAGCCAGGCCGTGTGCCGTTGAGCGAAATCAATAGAAGGAGCAACATCTGGAGAGTACGGCGTGTAAGGTAAAATTTGCCATTTCAACATTTCGAGATACTTTTTCACCACCAACTTGGCAACGTGAGGTCTAGCATGCTGTCATGAGGTCATGCTGTAAAATAACCTTATCGTGTCTCTCGTTGTACTGTGGTTGTTTTGCTTTTTCCATGAGCACGGCTCAGGCGCATCATTTGCGTTTTATAGCGCTCACCTGTAATGGTTTCAGACGGTTTCAGAAGCTCATAATAAATTACGCCAGGCTGGTCCCCCCACCAACGCGAAGTATGACTTTTGAGCCATGGATATTCGGCCGATATGTTGATGTAGCAGTATAACCACTGGACAATCCCCATGATTTTCTGCGCTTGGGTTAGGGTTAGGGTTATTGAAATGTACCTTTTTTTCGTCCCCAGTAACAATACACCTTTGCCTTTCCACCAGCTGTTCACAAGCAAACAAACGTCGCTCGACATCTCTTGGTTTCAATTCGCAAAATAATTCGTGGGGTACCCAATATCCTTCCTTCTCGATCATTCTGAATCATCATCTCTTTAAGGCGTTTTGTAATTGTTTGCTGACTGATACCCACCCATTGATCCTGATAATCTTTTTGAGTTTGACACGAGTCTTCACTAAGAATCACTCGCCTCCAATTCAGCAACAACTTCAACGCCTTCAACAACTTTTTCCCTCCACCAATATGCCCGTCTTCGATAGCAAAATCACTACTCACCACTTTCAACGTTGGAACCATTCCGCCGACACGTTCTGTCACTAATAGCCGTTTTACCATAAGTATCGGTTTAAATTCGGACATATTAAATTAAAAATTTTATTTTTATGCAAAAACAAATTAAGCAGGGTTATATTTACAAATTTCAAGACAAAGTGTTCGACATCTGTGATTAATATATTTAAACTTTGCGTCTTGAAAGAATTCGTGTCCGACAGCTGATACCCAGCTGTAAATGGGACATGCCAAAAATGCGTGTACAAAAGAAGAATGACAGTGTTCGTTCACTTGATCGGAATGTAGTTATTAACGATAATCGCTCTCCTTCCTCTGAAGTTACCAAAAGTGACAAAGGTTTGTAAATTTGAAGTTGTTTGGTGGCTTATCGATAGGTCAGGGTCGAACAGGAATGGTGTAAATATTCAGTTATGAACAGAGTAAGCAGGTCCTGGTTTTATCTAGTATATAATTGAAAACATGATTGATAAGTAAAAAGCACAACTGAATGCAGTTTTGACATCGAAGTTTTTGAGCGGACGAAAAAAGAACTCAATGAGAGATTTGGATGTCTGCTGGAGCTCACTACCTATTATGAATTTCATTGTATCATTTAAATGTTCTGGTTATATTTGCGCCAATTAAGGTCGAGCCATTGTGGACATGGTATCATCAACAGATGTAGAAAATTTTTGTTTATTCTAAGGAATAATTTATTATTACAGCTTTTTTTACCTTCACCGGATGATTTTTTTGACCATTAAATTCCCCTTTTAGAAAAAAACGATGTCTGTTAATTCATGTTGAAATCAGACCCATTATAATCTAAAATTTTCCATGGTAATCAGATCCATTATAATCCAAAATTTCCCATGGTAATCAGATTTAAGTTACTGTGTAGGAGAAGCGATTTTTTATGTTTTCCCAGATGGGTCGGAGATGGCAGCAGCTAGTGTATCCAGTTCTCCGTGACCGGTAGGAAAGAACTACGCAAAACTTAAGAAGGAAGCACCTAATAATGCCTATGTTGTGAACAAGCTTCACAGGTTTCCTGTGGTCGTGACTTTACTTATCTGACAGACTGCAATCCTTTGTTATCAAATTCTGGATCCAAGAAAGACATTCCAGCTTCTTCAGTACTGACCAATAAACTTGATGAAAATGTGATATCAAAATCAAGTAGTAGAATCTAATGAGCTCGGACTAGCTGACAGATTTTCACAAATAATTACAAATACTGAAAAGATTTATTAAAGAAATGAAAACCTTCAGAACATTTCTTTCAGGCTGACTCCATCTAAAATATTCCTGCAGGATTACGAAAATGAAACATTTTTTTGTCATAATGGCCATTATATTTTTAAGAACGAAGTGGCTATCTCCACGAAACCATTATAGTGGCTATATTAAAACAGGGAGATCTTTGAAAATTTAATTCCTATTATCCATTCGATTAATCATCGATAGAGAATACAAGCACTAATCGGGAATAAACAAAAATATGTCTAAATGCTATCAGAGCTCTTCCATGTGGGAAAAAATGACTTGCTCCTAAACAAAGGCACGGCGGAGTAGAGTAGTTGTTGATTCTGCAGCAGCCATCAATTTACTTTTTTACTTGGTATTGATGGACTCACACCCTCCCCCTCCCCTCCCCCATATGGACAGAAGTAATATAAATACTGTCAGCAAATACTAAATCGACTATCAATACTATTGACCTCATTTTCATGATATATGGTGTCCAAGAAACTCTAGCATCGGATAATGAAAAATATTTCTGTTCGTTGAAGATCGAAGAACACTGCGAACAGAGAAATATTGATCACATCTGCATGCCATCACATCAATTACAATCAAACCGACATGAAGAAAGATTTATTGATACTGTAAACAGGGGCCGTACTTAAAAAAATCTGAGAGGGTCGTTATTTGAAGTTCCTGCAGACCTACAAAACGATGCTGGTGGAGGGGAGTGGGTGGGTGTAAATTGCTTCAGAGCCACAAATGTAAAGTGGGGTTCGAGCAACTGACCATGTTTTGGTAGGAAAGAAAATATTAATAAACCAGCAAAATGTCATAAAAGAAGTGTGTTCATTATCAGCAATCTCGTGTTTGCTAGTTATTTTTAAAATGGCTCCAATCTAAAAAGTTAAAAGAATTCATCTATGAGATCCAAACAAATGACGGCATTTGAAACGTATGTAGAAAGTCAATGAGAACATACACTGCGGAAACTAAATTGGCGCCAGTATTAACCTCATCTTAGCTCCTGTCAGACACTTTTTAACTTTAGGCAGGTCAATCAGATGAGACCAGAGAAGGGTAGACGTCAAAAGGAAAATGAAAGTAAGCACATTGTAAGCATTTTTTTCTCTTGTTCATATTATAAGTACATTTATGCTTCCTTACATTTCATATTGAAAATAACCTTTAGTTATGAAGTGGTGTTATGAGCGAATGAGTAACCTGGTAAAGTGCAAAATTTGTGCGCGTTAACCGGTACTTGCATCTCTTTTCGATCTTCACCTGTTTTGTGAATGCTTCGGAATTGTTGGCTAGAAGAGCAATACTGGCTAAATCCCCTGTTGGAAATTATTATATGAACGTCCTTGTGAAGGCGGCTACCGCCCATCTAATAAAGATTAACTTGACACTTTGGAACATTTAAAAATATTTAAATTATTATGCCGAAAAACCAAAATATTACAGTAAGAGAACAACATGGAATAATAGTCCCCTAAATCACACCCCTTATACTTACATTTATCCATAATTGAGAATTCTGACTTTGTTGACTATTTTGAGACCCAACATTCGATTTAAAGCAGAGGTGATTTGAGAGTTCGGCTAAATGCAAGAGTTCAATGTTGGTTCTTTTTGACCTTGGTTATGGCAATAATATACACTGCTTTGTAAAGAAGGTTTTTGTGAGATTTTTTAATGGTATAGCAAATAAACATGCAAGATAAAAAATGTAAGAAATGAAGGCATTGCGTTTTCTAATATCACATAAATGGTATACACATGTTGTTATGATAAAACATTCCACGGTGCAATTTTCACTATTGGATTACTCGAGTCTCGGAGATTTCTGCTCAGTTGATTTCAATTAAGGGTTGATTATGTAGGCACAAAATATCTTAAACACTAGTGCACTCCCTACAATCCAATTAAGTTTCTCCTCCCCTCCTCTCCCCCTCCAACGGCAAACACCCGCAAAGCTTTAGCGCCAAAAATGCATACATGTGTCACTAAAATCAGGAAATATGTTACTACTTCAACATACCCAATACACATTTGAAAAATTATAAATAACTATGAGCAGGTTAATTTGTTTCCTGTAAAATGAAACAATGGCATTATTAAAAGCGTAAGTAATTTTTTAATTACATATGTACAAAAAGATTTAAAATTTTGAAAAAGTGCAGAGTTCCCTTAATATTTCCTTCTTGAAATAATTAATTTTAAATTAAAGCCGTATTGTTATATGATAATACACTGAGAATCGGATATCTTACTCAATCTGTTGTGATAACAATTTTATGACTAGCGTGTTCATTGTCTTTGATAAAAGTTTGTACAAAAGGAGAAACAGAATGTTAAAAATCTAGTCAAGAAGTATGCTGTGGTGCTTCCACGATCGGTAGCGATGAAAGAACAGTGTCACAAGCAAAAGAACTAAGGAGACAACAAAGATAAGACCGGGCCAGAAGGCAGAATGGAAAATTGTCTGTGGGCGATGAAATTTGTCCATCAGTGCCTCGTGACTACGAAATTTGCCAGAAACATAGCATCGGAACTTTGTTCTCGAAAGGAGACGCATTCGGAATAAGTCCACTACGTATCGATTATCTTCTGTACGTCGATGGCATGTTGAAGTTACGCACTAGGAAATAAAATTCTATTTGGGAAACACAATCATTGTATTTTTATAATATTCATTTAGGTACTAATGTTGTAATGCAAACTTAAGATATATATATAACTGCATTTATGTTAAAAAATAAGTGGCCTGATTTTAATAATGACAGAAATCGAGTGCATAAGGAAAAAGGATAAATAATTTTCATTTTTTAAAAGGTTTAGCATTCATTTGCCGGATTAAGAAACGAGTTCGAACATATTTTTTCAATACTCAAATAATGAATTTTTTAGGGATATTTTTAATGACTTACGGATTTGTTTTGCTGTGTCTAATAGCCTTAATTAGTCTTATTAATGTACTTTCGGCTCTACAAAACAAAACATTAAATTTGTAGTACAAAGTATTCTTTTGCATAATTTAGTCAATATAAACGAAATATTTCTGCTACGGACTCAGGCGAACAGACGGAGATCAGTTAGTAAAAGTGAAAGTTTAATGAGTTTGGATAATGCCAATTAATGGCATTCTCGATATGACTTAAATCTGATCCCTAATTTCAGATGTGCAGGTGTTATTTCTTAAATAAAATAGCAATTGCACAACTGGTATTAAAAATAAAAATATAATATGATGGCAAATGACATCGCGTATTTTTATTTTGCACTAGATCAAATGATACTTAAAAATATAATTTATTGCAATTTTCTTATACGAACAACCAATTTTTCGATTATTTCCCAATTGTCAATTGTGATTTGCTGCAGAATGAATTTCATAAAAATCTGTTATTCTTCCATCATCGGTATGAATTCAACCTATAAAATACCTACTTTATAGTTTTTTCAATTAATTGTAATTCAAATTTCCTTAGTTTTCTCCAAATTGTAAGTTTAATAAGACCGTTTGTTTAGATCTGATGAATTGTATTTTCTTCAGCAAAATCAATCCTTTGCATTGGTGTTATATAAATTGAACACCTATAAAATATGCTTCCTATTTCACATTTAAGGGTCAATAAAATTTGGAAGAATATAAAGTAAAAAGAGGCCTTGGGATAGATTTTGTAAAATATTTACATGGATAAAATAAATTTCATTTCTATTCACTTCTAAAAATATTCACAAACGAATGGTTACACATTAGCAACAAAATTTAGTAAAATCGTAACGATGTACTGATTTTCTAAAATTATTCTCCATACTTTTTTAAAATTTCATTTGACTGACACATTTATTTTTTAAATGTCAATAACCTAGTTTCATATTGTACCATTTTCTGCCCGTCCACAACTTTCAATATCCTTCAATAATTGTCTAATTCTGTTTTCCTAAGTAATTGATCGATCTACATCTTCCTTATTATCGATTTTAAAATTTTACTTTTGTTATTTTTGAGAAATATAGAGAACGCATTTGATAACCAAGGCAGAAATACTATCGAGGTAGAAGTATAATTACCCAACTTCCGAGAACGTACGCTTTTACCAATTTCCTTTTAAAAATACTATGGACTAATTTCAAGATTTTAAGAATTAAAAAATATTTTAAGGCTTTATCTTTTAAGATACAAAACTTAAGAAATATAATGAAAGATGAATTCCTTTGTAACGTTAAATTTCAAACAAAATTTTCGTCAATCTTCGATAAACGGTAATGACAAACGGTAAGAGCAAAATGTATTTTGAACTAAATAATATGGACAAGAATTGTACACATTCAATAAATTAAATTTTAAGAGTAAATTTTAATAGTTTTGTAATTAACTTAACCAAACACGTAAAATTTGACGTTCTTAAGTGAAAATAGATTAAAAATGAAATTCATACAATAAAGAAATGTTTGATTTAAAGTTGAAGAACTGTGTGTATTCAAAATAATTAACATTACTTAATGACGAAATTCAATACCCATTGTTAGAAACGTGATGCTTTTAAAAGCCAAAAAATTTGTTTCTGTTTAGCAGTTAAATAGGTATATCACTCTGAGATAGAAAAGAATATTCGGACAATACTTCACAATTCCATTTTGTATTGATACTTGTAGAAAATTTAATACAAAGTTTTATAAATAGCATAAAAGAGGAGTTTATGAAACGATTCTTAAAATCATTTTTGATTTTGAACAAAGATTTAAAGGTATCTATAATTTAAAATGCATTAGATTTTTACACTTTAAAACGCTTTAAAATGTTCAAAATCTTCCTAGATATTGAAGTTATAGATTTGATGAACGTTTAGATTTTATACTTAACGCTCGCAATTTTATTGCTAATCTACCTTTTCTTATGGGTTTAATAACCGCGATATCTATACTCTGTAGACACTTTATTTTTATGCAAATATATTTTAAACAATTAATGAAAATTTTATTTTTCATGCACTCTCAACTGATCTACCGTGTCATTTATGTTATCACTAAATTCATCTTGGGTACATAAATTTTACATCAGTAATTTGCAAATGTAAAAATTCATTGATGATCTAACTTTGTGCGTAATAACTGCACTATTTAAGTTGAAATGACTGCATTATTCAGTGTCAAATTTTAATCACTCTCGAAAAAAATTTCGCCTCTAAAGTGTAGCGTACCTTTTAAAAATAGGCATTCATTAGAATAATGGCAATTAACAATGCCCAAGGCCATTTAGAATAGCATTTTCCAACGCTCATTTTGGGTGAAAAATGGCTTCATGGAACTTCTTCGATGAGCGACTCGAATTTTGCCTCACTTAATACCAGCCGGACTTAACCAATGCAAAGATACTTACCCCATGTTTTTTGTAATTCTCATGTGTCCCAATAGTATCGAATAATTTGGCACTGTGATTATGGTTCTCCCACTCGTAGAAAATGTGAACCTTAAGGCAAGGAAATTGAGATCTATCTTTGGAGCATTTATTTTCACATTTGAGCATAGGCATATCCGGTTCAATATAGTGCAGGTAGCATGTGGATTCTTCAAAGTATGATTCATGCAAGTATGGTAAAATTACAAGACTGATGAGAATGCATTCAATGATCAACGACATAGTCAGAGTAGTAAGACAAACAATATACACCGTTTTAATTAGGACTCCAGTGCAGATAGTATCTGCAAACTGATCGAAAGCTGAATAATGAGCACCCCTGCTTGAAATGGCCTCTCGACGGGCATAACTTCTGCGGCTGCCAGTGTAATCAGGAGCGGGTTCATTTTGAGGTAATAGCATTGTTATCTTCACATGACTCTCTTTTTTCTTTATTTTATTATGGAAGGCAAAGTAAATTCTTCACCGCTTTTGAGGTACAGTTGAGCACGTGCGCTTAGTGGAGGAAACCAATGGGGAAAGAGTGTCTGGAATTCTGTGGGATTGGTAGGTGTTTTGCCAAATGGGGCCTTAGAGAAAAATATGAGCCTTTGTTACTAAGAGGGAAAGCATCTATAGGTATCAGTTCAAGATTGTCTTAATAGAACGATGATATTTTGCTTAAGTTAAATGAAAATTAATTTTATAATGAATATTTTAGTTAATTAGTAAGTGAAGTAGATAAAATTAAGACGTTTCACTATGTTTGGTTTACAAATTTCGATTTCTATTTCACATTCAACAAAGATTGTAGAATATGCAATTTAATGGGCTTTTTATTCAGCGCTAAAACGGACTTCCAGATATTAAAGCTATATAGTTGGTTAAATTTTAATGGAATTGAAAAAATAAATTTAAGTAGATCTGAAGGCAATTTGCGAGTGGTCGCTTCATCGTATTTTGAGGGACCAGCCTCTCCTAGTGCAGCTTACCTACTTCTTTTAAGGGCAGGCTATATATTTTTGGTATTCAAACGGACTTTCAATTACAAAATAAAATAGAAATTAAAAATTATTATAAGTTTATTAAACTTTTTTGCTTTAATTTTTTTACTCATCTCTTAATTTTAGGTAATTAAATAATTTTTGTGATCTGTTTGATATTTGTCACTATTAATGTTTGGAAAGAGTTCAAAAAACGCAATTAATAAATTAATCTGTTTTCTTTATTTAAAATATTTCATTTTTCCTTTCGACTATTTTATTTTATTTCATCTTAAAGACATAATATTACGACTTCAAGTCTATTGTTTCAGTCTATTTCTGTTTAAGAATATTGCGTTTGTAACTGCGCAAATACATCAAGCCCAACACATTTAAATCTAATTGGAGATGTTGTATTTTTAAGATATATATCTATCTAATTGACTGATTGGCTTTGGGCTCAATTAAGCAACATTAGAAAAGCTTTTGATGTCCTCAAAATTAATATTACTGAACAGTGGCAATTTCTTTAATACATTTATTCATAGTTCAAAGGTAGAAATAGATATTGCAGTTTTCAGAAAGAAAGGATACTTAGAAGGCAGAAATAAGCATGTAATTGACACGTCAAATATACCAGTTTAATAAATAAATTTCCAAGCAAAGAATTGAAAGGGCTATAAAGTCAATTTTTGTGCCAAGTATTTTTTAAATTTAATTTCAATTAAGGCAGATTGACTGTCAAAGCAGCACTATATAAATACGCATAAGCATTACTTCTACACACTTTCGCTTCTCTTGTCTGATATAGATATGACTGGAAAGTTATTTACATTAGATCCTATCAAGGGCTTACATTATTCCTAATTTCGCATAGAGTTACCATTCTTCATGAGAACTTGAACCAGCCTTCTCTAAATATAATAACGTGACTATGAAATTTTAATCAGAGAATCACTTTCCCTTCAATATCTTGAGCAATGAAAAAGCAAAAAAGCATTCATAACACTTACCCAACAAAAAAATTTGTACGATTGTAATTCAGCACTTTTTCAGCACTATTGAAAACATACATATATACTTTCTACTTTTGACCTTCTAAAATAGACTGGCCTGTTCATAATTTCTTTTTAAAATATGCGTTAATTGTTCATGTTTTGGTTCAAATACTTTTAGGACCTTAGTCCTTATATTAAAGACACACTTCAGAAAATTGACATCTGTCAAAAAATTCCATTTATCTTGAATGCAAAACTTTTAACATAAACTTTAAAAGCAAAAGGAAAAAACAAGAGATGTTTGAATGCTATGGTGTTTCTCATTATACCTGAGCTCATGTTACCACCCGAGAAAACGTATTCAGTCAAATTTTCCAAGAGTTCATTAAAATTACCTTTTTCCTAAATTTTGGTTCAAACCAGCTCATATTTTGCTACTTTGAATATTCCATTTAGCGCTACTAGGTCCTTATCATATACTAAGGTATCCTCAGCGTTTGTGATGAAATAAACTGCGTCAAGTTTTCGTGAATATAATTAGTTAAACATGTTTAGTTTGAACGGCTTCCTTCCTATGCGAGTGGTAAGCGATCGATAAACGAAGTATTTTTTTCAAGATTTTAATTTCTGTAACTTTGAAAACTATATTAAAATAAATAGAATAGACCATTTTCATTTTAAACCTTGTATAAATAAGCCGTTATAAGTACTCTTACCATACTGACAAGATTTCATACTGACAAGCTAATTTAAAAGTCGATTCCCTTTAAATTTATTATTATTGACAAAGAGATAGTTGATTCAAGAGAAAGCATTTTTCTTTAACTTAAATTGTCGAAAGAGGTAAAAACAGAAGTAATTTGGCAGCAATAAATTAACTAACTTTTTATCAATTAGTGAAAAGTTTTGTCTTTCAATTCGTTGTTCTATACACCATCAACCAACGTGTGCTCTGCGATCATTTTTTCTAACCCAGAGTTCCATAAATGGACTATCACATCCATTTTCCAGGAATTAATTAACTATATTGTATCAGTATCCATATCATCACTATTGTAATCCACTTATCTCTGGAGTACAATTGATAAAAATGCCAATTTAGGGAAATCAAAAATTGAATTTAAATTATGAAAAATTTTTTTAACTAGAGTATGCAGATAATAATTTATTTTATGGTAGACACAAATAATTACTCTGGTAAACGTTTTGTCAAAAAGATTATGAAGATTTTGAAAATAGCAACGTTTGAAAGAAGTAAACTTACTTAGAACTCAAACGGATTTATTTACATTCGAATATTCATGTTGTCTACTTTCACTTTGACTCTTCTCTTATTAATAAAATTTGATCACAGTTAATCCCAACAAGTTTCAGTGAAAAGTCAATGTGTTATTATACTGTACTACACCCACTCCTACCTACTCCATGCTTTAGATAACCGTGTTTTATTACGCCTGAAGTTGACAGTGTTGCATTTCATTGCCTTTTCCTGAATTTCTTTAAGATAAGGATTCAATCAAGCTTCTTGTATTGTTGATAGAAATATTCACAGCAAAGACTTTCGGGTATTTGAGAAAGAATGCTAAGATTAGAAGGGTTAAAACACGACGTATCAGAAGATTATTCTTAATGTTGACAACAAATCCCATGTTAGTCCCTTTAAAAGACCAATTGAAAGAAGCAGTTGCAGATTTTCCGAACCAAATCTCCCTCCCCATTTTTCTAGACGATCTTCGCTCAGCCAACATTCAGAGCTGATTTCCCAGTAGATTAAATGTAGATTTTCGACTGAGTTACGTATAGTCTTCCAATGGTGAATATTGCACATATTTAGTAATAATGTTGCTATTACAAGCGTAAAAGCAATATTAATCAGTGATCGACATTGGCTACCATATTTGAATGCTTAATAAGTTTAGTATTTTTATTTTAACTTCTATTCGCTTGTCAAAGAAGAGACAATAAGATCAAGTAATACTAGTGCTCATACGGTTAGGTGGATTTTAAAAATGCGACTCTTTATCAGAATCGCTTTAAGCCAAATTGAAAATTCCCGCGTTTCTTAGAGAAATGCTTATTCAAAAATGCCTCTCATATATATAAAATTTATTTTTAAAAATATCGATTTCCCGTTAAAAATAACAACTAGACACTCGTTACGTTTATTTTATAAATTCCCATTTTTTTATTTTACGCGATTTTAGTGGTTTGTTACTTTTTTGTAAAATACAAGAAGAAAAGTGATACTAAATTTCAAAGCCTCAGTTTGACAGGATTCTAATTATTGACACCCATACTGATAAAAACTTTTACGATATTTGAATGTCTAATATTAATGGACTGTCCTTTTAACATGTTAAAAGTCCTTAAAAGTCCTCCAGTAAATCATGCGTTGAAGATTTAAATAACCAGCACAATCATATATTTTACATTATTTTTATATTTTAATGCACGAAGTTGCTTCCTTTTGCATAACATATTATACCTCACACTAGTTTGAACAAGACATTTATTTATTGTCTTGATAAATATGCAATTACGTTAATCATTAATGATGGACAATTTTTCGAATGTTAAAAGCAACCATTCCAATTTTTGCAAATCGTAATGCTCATAAATAAAATTGTGACTTTATAATGAAACTCTAAGTTCCTTTAACAGAAAAAAATTTACTATTAAACTTGGCCAAGAGGATAAATGAGGTCAGTGTACCCATAATCTGAGGAATTCTTTAGTTATGCAATGAATTACACAGGTATGGTGGTTGCTATCCATTCTTTGTATGTTTGCTCAAAGTTTGATTACCAATAGGTCAATGATCGCAGAGCTGGCTCCCGCACAAAAATTGGCTAACGTGGCAACAGTAAAGGACACAGTGCATAGCCAGCCAAATGACCATACCATTTCAGAAACTGGTGACCATACAAGTAAGGCTCACATTCTATTGACTTTTGTATGGTGTATGCTTATTTTCACCTTTTTACCCCTTTTGTTCGTTTGTTTTACATCATAATTATATTATATATTTATGATAACTTATTCAGATTATGATTACTACAGTAGATTTGATTCATTTTTCGGGCCAAATTTCAAGAGCTATCTGAGCATATCTTACTGACTTCAGTTTATATTTCAATAACCATCATATAAATGTCATGTCAAGGATTTTTTGAATGAATATAAAATATTAAACATGATAACCTATTACTAAACTTCTTAATTTACAACTCGAGTGGCATAACTGTTTCTACTGACTGTTGTATTTTAGCCAAAACTGAGTTTTGACCCCTCAACCTTCGAGATTGTAAACAAGACATTGTTCTAGCATTAATTTTTTACCTTTTTTCGTATCGTGTGATCATAAAGTTGTTGTCTATACCAAGAAGGAACCAGGAGACCGTTCTGTCCTAATTGAATAGGACAGTAAGTTAGAGTAAGCCAAAATCAGCAAAACTGCGGTCATTGGGACTTATAACAATTTTTTTAAAACCTCTAACGTACTTCTAACCTGCGTTCTAGATGACTTGCTGAAGCGGCGTCTTGCCTGCATTTGACAGGAAGTTTTAACATTTTACGTCCATAGTCGTTAAAACAATATGTTAATACCAAAGTATTATATTAATTCAAACAATAAATGGTTTTTTAACCTAGACACCATATGTTACTTTTATAAGTTTAGACGGTGTTAAGGACAATAGAGGTTAAACAATGGGTATAATCTATTATTCTTACTATCATCATTATTATTAGCCACAGCAATAAAAAATTACAATTTTCGATTGTGATTGATATTAAACCAACAAATGATGCTGAGACTGAAAACGAGATATTAAATAGACCTCCATTATTTATTTCTTACTTTGAACTGAGCAGTATTTACTAACTGGTTGGCTCACGCAACGAAATTCAAATTTTATAATTCGTTCCTTCGATTATTTCTTAACTGCATGCTTTCTCTCAATGTTTGAAAGACCAAAACTGAGCTAACACAATAAGTTTTTGATTCCATTTTTTGCCCCCTACAGAGATTGACTTACTAAAATTTCATCATAGTACTACTGTATGACTTGAAACATTGAATTTAAATCCGTCTTAGTAGGTTATTATGTAATACGCTTTTGCCCTAACCCATGATAGTGAATGATTTCTGAATCCATGTAATTCGTTGAAATGGGTATCAGGTTTAAAATAGAAGTGTCATTTAGCAAAAGCTTGCATGTGATTTTGATTAATTCACCTATTGGCGCTTGTCATTAAAAGTGTACTTGTCTGTGTAGGCAGCATCGGTATATCTATGGTAACTGGAAATGATGAGGCAGTTAATGGATGCAAAGGACCTATTAGGCGTTTACATACTAGGTTTCAATAATAGACCCCTTAATGTTTTTATAAATACATCAAAATTACGCTATTTGGACTAGATGCCGCAGCAATGCTGAATTTGGGAAATGCAGGAGAATTTAGTTCATACTTTTAATTCCGTTGGCATCTATGTATTTTTCTCAAGAATCTTTTAGATAACGAAGAATCTCATATCAAGAGTGGGTGTTAAATTTAGACATGTCAGTAAAACGTATTCATGTTTTCGACTTAAAGCAACCAAAATTTGACAAGTGAAGCCTTGGTGATTTGCGTGACTGAGAAATAGTGATCCAGTTGGTAGAGCAAAATTATTGCCATCTTTTCTGTAAATATTCGCATGCAAGTTGACAGCATCCAACTTTATCATATGCAATCAAATCTCAAGAAGGAGAAATTTTCACTTTATAGACAGAAATAAACATTATTGACTCCTTTATCTTTGAAATTCTCATTAGGCCAAGGATTTCTTTGAATGGTTGTGTATTTTTTTTCCAGGACTTTAAGGAAGATAGCTTTATATTTCTTAATACTACCTGGTGAATCAGAAGAATGTATACATTTTAAAGCAGACCAAAAAGTAAGCTTTTCTCTTTTAAAAGGTCAGCCGTGTTATTTTCAAAATAAATTTACTGAGTTAAGCATTCAAATAGCTTGGAACTGTCGGGGCGTAATCAAGCAGCGTTAGGAAACCTTGCACCTCATGTTCTCAAGTGCTATTATGGGTGAGTATTAACAAAGAATTAGCTATACAAATATCCCGATATAGCTCCAGCAACTCAGGCTGATAATTGAAGACACTTGTGGCGGACTGCTACACTAATAAGTCTTAACTATACCCAGAAATCTCTGTGGCAGATCTTCCTAGTTGGAAAGGCTATCGCGATAATGGAGAGAAGGAAGACGTGTTGTAAATGAAAAGTTTATTGCAAATTATGATATCCGCAAATGGAATTTGCTATCACATATAGCTAGCCTAATTTGAGTGAACATTAATAGTTAAATATCCGAGCAGTGCTCTGCACACACGGTCGCACACTCCAGAATGTTCGGATGAACATTTTACCGTGTACGGATTGCGTACACCACTTACTTTAATATAGGTTGGAATCGTACAAGTTGGTGTTCGTCACAGCAAAGGGTATGCGTTAGGGCACATACCAAATTTCATCCACAATCATGGCAATGAATAAAATGAGTAGCTAGCTGATTGGCATAGAGAGGATCACATCTTTGTTGAAGATGAGACAGGCTGAGTCATTTTTGTGTTAGCAGGGGGGGGGGGGGGGTGAATAGGGGCGGGGTGGGTTTTCCTAAAATTCCTTGTAAATAAATCACTCCTTCATATTTAGTCTGCAACACACATTACCTTTATATTTACTGAAATTGATAAATATATAATAGCATTTTTAATATCAGACACATACGATATCAACTTAAATTTAATATACTTTTAAAAAAGAATCCCCTTGAAAGAATCGATTGTGCTTACCAGCGGCTTGTTAATTAAGTGTGTGAGATTCATTCTACAGAAGGTTATGCTTTGAGCGTATAGTTTTTTCTGTTTCGGTTTTCGAGTATAGTTTGACTGATGTAATAGCAAGTCCTGCTTATGATAATGCATAGCTATAAAGTGCCCATTTATCACTTTCCCAATTCTTAGCAATAAATGAAAATATGAGTTATCCGGGATAGACTCTAATCGAGCTGTACTTAATGTTCCTTTGAGTTTGAGAACTTAGAGAATATTAATAAGTGGATATATTCTGGGCTTAATTAAGAAAATATATATATCCAATCAAAGATCCCAAATCATCACTTTTGTATTTCCAGGAGTCAACAAAATTAGAACTCTGGATTTATGCTGTTCGGAAGTAAAGTATCAATTAAACTAAAAAGTGAAGAATCTGTTCACGTTGTGAAGCATGGACGAGACAGAACACTAACATGTGCATGGTTATTTTTCTGAAAGGGTTAGAATGTTAAAATGTAGCAGTTTTCATTAAGTTTTAAGAAGAGCAATAAATCCATATCTGGCTCTGATCGTTGGAAATTTTTTATCGCGAATGATGATGAGATAATTTATATAATTTTGTCTTATTTATTCAAATATCATTGCATTGAAATATGCCACATCTAGAATTTACAGTTTTCTTTTCCTGGTTTAGATACAACCACCAAGTCATAAGCTCATTCGGTAAATCCGTTCATGCACTGAATGAAATAGTCTTTAAGTTCACATCTCCATTGTCAATACTGTGCAGAAATCCAGTTGCTTGGAAAGCGTACTTGACAAAGCCACGTGTAGACTGCGTCCTTTGCATAGGCCCTAGCCTTCATGTTCGCCCGAAGTCAATGGTTCATCAGTTTTTATTGAAGGCTAATCCCCAAATCTGGTGTAAGTTAGATGATTAATTGATTTTCAGTGGGCTTCTTCTTTTGGTAAATAATTGCATAAAACCTCGAATTTCACTGATATCTTTCAACACTTATGCCACCTCTCCCTCCTCTTTTGACTTGATCTTACTTTTTTTCCCTTTTTTCCCTGATACTCTATTCCATTTCTAAGGAAAACTCCATATTCCCACATTTATCCTTATTGGTATTCTTGTTTGAAATTTAGCGCCCGGTGCAAGGTTTGTTTGATTAAACAGTCTGATAGTCAATTCATTTCTCTATGCGCAATACTATTATTTGAACTCATGAAATCCTGTCCTATCTCGACTTATGTATTCTTGAAAGACACGTATTTTAATGAGCCTGACTAAATGATAAAATGAAAATGTTTGTTTGATTGCCTAAACGATTTCCAATTAGTTTCTACCTCACTATTCAGGGAAAAGTAGATTTGACGAAAACGCTCGGTTTAATACAATTCTTTAAAGGAGAGGATAATAAATAACGTGTGGCTAGCAGGAAGACTTGAAAGAATTACCGCTTCCTGTGTAGTAGTGGATTAAAAAAGAACTTAAATTTATGCTTAAATTAATCTCATTAAGGGAAACAGAAAACAAATTTAAAATTTTGACTTTACCTACACAATAATAATGATTGGAAAATAAAGGAGCTTCCAATTTTGTCACAACCGGGTATGCTTGGCTTTTAAATTGTAATTTTTAAATTTACTAATTTTATTGGTTATTGAAATATATCCATAAACCAATAATTCAAAAGTCTCTTTATCAATAAGCAATGGATATTGCAATTTGTGGTAGAGACGCTGTGACTCTGGAAGCTTTAAGTCCTGGACGTTGACGTCTACCCACTTACTAAAATAGAATGTTAAACAATCACTCAAAGTATCACTCCCACTTCAATTACTTTACATAAATGCTTTGTTTTATAAAGCATGTCTCATATCCACTTTAGTGTTTCAAGGAGAATTCTTTGGACAGCTCTAATAAATTAATTATTCAGTAACACACATTTTTCAATTAAAAGTCAACTAAGCTGGTTTGGGTATTAAGAGGTCTAGTTCAACTACTAATATTTATCTCTAGACAATAGCTGGCTCAGACCCAGAAAAATGAGACAGAAGGTAGTTACTTATAAACCACTTTGTTAAATAAACATGGGACATAAGGAAGAATATGAGTTGTCTTCATATTAGTGTAGCTTGAAAATCAAAATAAAAGAGGACTTTGTCCCAAATAGCTGCGCTGTGCGCAGATATATTGATAAGAGGGGTGAACGACTTGGACAAAACTTGTGGACGTTGATATTCAGGAGACAAAACAAATAAATAAGTTCCTCTCTCCTCATTTTCAGAATTTGACTCATCCTCCCCTCAACACCCCCATGGATTATTGGGACCATCAGTGACTTCAAAACCCAATGGTCTCTGGTCGAATTAACTTTATACTAAGATCGCATTAATTTTGTTAAATATGGAAAAGTCTACCTCTTCTGACAGCTAAGAGTATAATAGTAATGGTTGTAAAGGGGTATTACTAGAGTAGTAATACCTTGAACTTTTCTTAAAGCTAACTTTAGTGGCCTCAACTTCATGAGTTTTATTTTAAATCATATATTCATTAATGTGATTTTTCACATCGATTTTAGACATTTTCAAATAATAATTGTTGTATGCGCTATTCGAAAAAGTACCCTTAACAGGATAAGGGCACGCACGCAGTTCTCGCAGTTCATGGGTTGTAGAAATTCCTTTATGGGCAGTTCTTCTGAAGTCTCAGTTTTACCTAGTTCTCGTGAATGGTCATTTGAGCCTTTTATAGCTAGACACAAAGTGTGTACTTACTTACAACTGTTCGTACAGAGCTCTACCTTTCCTTACATTAATTGGTCTGTTCATTTGAAGTTAATATTTAACTAACCTTAAATACCACTCCAAAGTAGTGATATTGGTTCAAATAGGAAAAACATGGTTATTTTTCAATATTTCGAAATCCAATCAACTATGTTTTAGCATTTAGTTGAAAATCACTCATGTAAATATGTGTGAATAAATTTCATATCTTCGAAGGCAGATTTACAGACGGTTGGTTTTTTCCAAGGGGACTTCTTCTCTTTCAGTGGTGTTACAAAATTTAATCAGAATGCCACTGTACACATATCCTGGACGTTTTCGAAGAACTGCCTTCAATGGTGAAATAATAGACTTTTTACAACGAAGTCTGATAATCCTGCTGCATGCAAGAAACTGTCCAAATATGAATTTATGTCTATCTCATTGCGATAATCCCGTTTGCAAATATAGGAAATTAATGGTACGGCACATATTCACTTGCCAAGACGGATCCTGTACTAATCATCGCTGCAATATTTCTAATCTCCTATTGACACATTGGAAGAAGTGTTTCGATAGATATTGTGACCTATGCAATCCTGTAAAGAATATTATTAGAGCACATGGGCTTGAGTTTGTTATTAAAGGTGATCCCTCTTGGAGAGTGGAGTATGATGAATCAAAAAGAAATGCGCTCATTGAGATAGTGTAGGTTCGGAAGTTTATTAATTATGTTGCTTTTTTAGGCATAATGGTGTTTGTTCCAAAAGAAGTTTCTTTGAAAACTATATCTTGCAAGATTCCGTTCTGCGTGATTTGAAATCATTTGAAAAACAGGCGTTTATGTTTTCAAGTGATGAAAATGAATACTTTAAGAAACTTACTGAATGGGACAAAATATATAATCCTCAGTTGGTAATACAAGCTTTATAATACTTATTCAAATGAAGTGAATTCCCTGAGCTTCGTGTTAGTGGTTATCTGCTTTTTATCGTTTGCTATTTAAAAGATGACT
Source organism: Hymenolepis microstoma (assembly GCA_000469805.3). Taxonomy (NCBI): domain Eukaryota; kingdom Metazoa; phylum Platyhelminthes; class Cestoda; order Cyclophyllidea; family Hymenolepididae; genus Hymenolepis; species Hymenolepis microstoma. The sequence continues at coordinate 12,501,057 of LR215995.1, read as the reverse complement.
CATTTATTTATTCCTTTGGCTTACGATTAACATTTTCGCAATTCTAAATGGGAGCAATTAATAGGGAATTTAATTTTATAAAGTTTTTAGGATTTTCCTGAAGTGTCTGGCCCTTAAACGTCCAGAATCGAATCGAAAGATCGTTTAATCAGAATTGTGATTCCTGGATATATTCTTGGAGTTCCGATCCTTTATAAACGAAGTGAACTCTTTAGCTCTTCATATTTGCTTCCATATATAAAGTAAATACTATCCTCACACTCAATATCGTATTACTACATTTGACTCAGACCTATGGAGAGAGATATTTCAAAAGTGCGCTTAATATAAGATTCGTCGCTAACTTAACAGAGACTATAAGCAAAGTCAGGCTAGCAATTTAATAGCATCAAGGACCAAATCGCCTCTGGGCTGATAATTTTTTGGTTATTTGAACTAATATCAGGACATTTAGGCGTCCATTGTGTCTCCATACCGCTAAGGATGTTGGCATTTATTTATCCCGAGACAACGCAATAAGTTTGAGGTAATTTAATTCTTTTCAATCATTTCTTAATTAAGTTCATAAAATTTGAAGATAATTTATTCTCAAAAATAAATTTCAAGTTTTTTTGGGAGTGTTATCACAAAACTGTAGGAAATAAGTCTCATATGAAGATCTGGGAGATGTTTAATGAAAGACAATGAAGAATAATGCAGGAATGGTGGGAGATATAGGCAAATATTCCCATATATATAGTCGTTTACTTATTCGGTGCCTCGAAAAGTCTATTATGAGGAAAACTGTGCATTGCGGTTCAACTAGAACTGCGACTTACCTCCCAATTTGGTTTGGCATCGAAGTGCTACTTAAAAATGATTTTATATCTCTCCTATCGTTAAAGAAAATTTCATTTTAATGAAAAATTATACCCCAATATTACTAAAAGTGCACGTGTCCTATATTTCTTGCCACTGCTTGTTAAAAAAACCGTACTAGAGGCGTAGAGTTAGTTCCTCTTCTGACATTCACAGTTTTATTTGTGAATTTTGCTCTTTGCTCAGCATATTTTGACTCCATTTTCCAAAATTTGTCCGAACAAATTGCTATTATTATTACTAATAGTGAATCTGTTTGTAAGTGAATTTAATCTATTTACTATCATTTTTATCAACTAGTAATCAGCTCAGCCTTTCAATCGATACCGTTTCTTGATAATAGATGTGAATTTTGATAACCTCATAAAGTGAGCATTATTACTATTATTCACTCCAAAGCACGAGACTTTCTAGCTTTTGCTAAGGTAAAGGATCTGACCTGGAGAAGATTAAAATAGGTAATGAAAAGGATAACAAATGAAGTTTTTGATCAAAGCGATAACACCTAAAGAGTCTCGGTTCATTTAAAGTTATTGTTAATTAGAGCGCATTTCTTTATCTTAATAAGTCATAGCATTGAAAAGATAAAATTTTGTAGATTGCAATAATTTCCACTTTATCGCATAGCTTATTAAACAGTTATTTAATTTAATTATTAACCATTTCGGTTAATTTGATTTATCCTACCTTATGATCAAAATTTGCTTTCGATACATCCAAAATGTTAACATCTTTTTGATAAAATATCTGATTGTGCACTTTTGAGTCCGAAGAATACAGTCAATTGGTAACTAGAACGAATGTAGAAATTCATTGTAAAGATTTTACTTCCTTCAGATTTTTAAACCAACCTTCATTTTAAAATATACCGTTGTGTTGACACTTCATAAAAGGGTGTATTTTCTAAAAAAATGTCGAAGTGTGTCACATTTTTTATAGTTTAAGTGTTATTCCAGCATCATTCTCGGTCACATAATATATATGGAAATTAAACGATCAATTCTTTGTAAAACAAAAGGACTTTCATTTGCCAAAATGCCAGCACTTCTTCAAATATAATTTAATTAACTCCTTAATGAGTATGTGATTAAAGGTCGAAGGTGATGGAGACAATGTTGATCCAGGAATTAAGGAAGAAATTGTACAACTGGACTAATTTTTTCAAAGCTTTTTTCCCAAATGCATGCACTCTTTTATGCGTATAATGCGCGAAAAGCTCAAGTCATGACCTAAGTGTTAAGCAAGACTAGCAGTAAATTGATACGGACGACCTGATGTTTATGAGTCAGTTTAAAAATTTCTGAGTTATTTAGCTTAAATTCGATGCATTGTGAATGTGCTCCTTTTTATCTCTTACAGTTAATGCGTATTTTGAGCATCTAATGCTCCTGGACATAGAAATAAAAATACATCTTGGATGACATGAACAATTGCGCAGTTTCATTCACATTCAAGTGCTCTGTGAATAAAGCAAGAAATAAGATTTTCGGAAAACAGATATTTAAGATAATGGCGCAAAACTTGATGAATCTGGAAATCAAGCAAATCAGGACTTCATGAGCACGTTGATTTCATTTTTTAAATTCAACTCAATGCTTCCAGTCTTCACCTTGACTAGAAATGCTCTTATTTTCTTTGATGATATGATTTTATACAATTAAAGTTTCGTTATACCAAGGGATTTTTTCCAAAATTAATAGACCCACCACCTTGAATATTTCCTATTCATACGTACTTAGCAAAACTATAACTGAAATTTCCTGCCAATTTCAGAATTGCAAACATTCTGCTACGGTAACTAATATGGGTTTCTAAACAACAAATTCCAATCTGTGCCCGTCTTAATTCCAACTAATCAATTATAATATATTTTCATTGGAAATTCGTAAGTCTACCGTAATAAGCTTGATTAAATGCTTAAGTCAGATTTGTTGATCCCTAATTTCTAACTGAATACGTTCTTCAGTTATTATTTGGTGAGTATATATCAATATAATACCATATGATTATTGGCGTTGTAAGACCAAAATAGCATCGCACTGATAGCAGATTTAGTTCCAAGTATATGCTATGATGTCAGATTTGATGAGTGCTCGTTGATCTATGAGGATGAAGAACAAATTTTTGAAAAGCTGTGAGCTTTGATCATCTCGAGACGAAATATGAGCTCTCCAATAATGACCCATGTGTGGTTGGATTCAAATCGTAAATATTATTTTGTCGGACTTAATTAGGGTAGTTAAGCTAACATTTAGCGAAAATTTATATTCCTCAAATACACCATCTAGGGCTTTGAATCAAACTCATGAAAAAGTATTGAAAAATAGTTTTAATTTATAAATTAGCATAATAAACATATTAAAATCAATATTTAAGCAAATAAAACAGCATAATAGTACTCATTTATAAAATTCGCTCTATAAATCTGGAAAAACCACCAATATTTATAAATTTCATGATCTTGGCAATATATCGCCATTCTTTACAAGTGCTAATAATTTCGGAAATTTGTTTATATATAGAACCATTTAGGCTTTGACTTCGGATCTAAACATTTAAATAGGCTTAATTTTAAACTAATAGGTATTTTACATAGCCCTTTTCTCTTTCACACCCGCACACACACACGCACACACTTATTTTGCGTAAATAGTGTGTGTTTAGATTGAAATTCCGAAAAAAAAACCCGTCGTGAGCAGGTAATTACAATTGTAATATTTACTTCGCCAGTAGATCTCTCCTCTATTTTACTTAAGGGTCGAACATAATTTTCTTATATCGCCTCAAGCATTTCAATTGCAAAAAAATATTGGGATTTGGAAATTCTGTTTCTAGACATACAAATGCCTCATTATTAATTACGATGATGCTCACTAGGATAGTGATTTCTAGTGAAATATTTTAATAAGAGAAGATGGGATTAGAGCTTCATCAGCGTCTGTCAGGTGAATTTCAGACATCCACTTTTTATTAAAACTTCATTTTCTTACATCAGTTAATTCCAAATTCGAGGTATAGGGTATGTTAATGATATTTATGGATAAGTTTATGTTGTGATTCTGATAGCTTACCATTCAATCATATGTTTTTCTCTCGATAGTTTATTTATATCTGGGAATTTTTTAATCCACTAAAGTTTATCAGATCTCCGTCACTGTAAAATCTTATAAAAAGATTCAAAGATAGGGTAAATATAAGTTATTCCGCACATTTAAGAATTGCATTAAATTAGACCCAATTGAACAGTAAGGTTAAATTAAATTAGTGACTTTCCCAGAAGTAAATAAATAAGCTTATGATAGTCTTCACGCACCGCTGAATTTTACATCTGACTGATTGCCCAAAGTTCTGAAAATTAAAATAAACTCTCTCTGAACAAAGACGAATGTGTTCTCCTCATGTCTTTAACGAGAATCCCATTGCCTAACAATAGCTAACTTTGTAGAAATGCATTTATCATCTTGGAATAAAATAAGATACTTGTAACTGAGGTGTTAAAATAGAATTTGGAACACAAGCAGTGAATTAATATGTAAAATTACGCATCAGTAATAGAATATTTTAAATTAAATTAAAATGAGCATATCGAGCATAAATATTGAGATCATGTCAAACTAACAGTGGATCTAATGAATCTAATGTTCTAATCAACACTGTCCCATTCTCTTCAAAACATCTATTAAATTCTTTTTACTAATTCATTAAATTTGGCCGATTGACACTCGTACATTTATAAATTTGCTTAAAATTAAATTGATAAAATGGGGTCATTTCTAATCGTAAATTACAAAAAAATTTAAATCCTACCCAAGACGTAAGTAATTGGGGAAAAAAATGCTGTTTATTCTGCTAGTTTTACATCATATCAATTGATTAAGAAGAGGTTTATTGCGGTTTTTAAGCACTCGCATGTCGCCATAATTTAAGTACTGAGAGGCAAACGACCGTTCTGTAAGAACATTAACCACAAACATTTCTTTAAGACCTGACACGGACGCTCACTTCCATCTAAATTGAATTATTTAGGCTCTGGAAATAAAAAGTGGCATTGATGGCGATGTCAAAATATAGCTCTACACTTTCTCGTTTCACTAGCAGAAATTTGACCATGCATAAATGTATGCGTTAATATTATTCTTGGAGATACAAGGTAACTTGTATGAATATATCGAAATATTTAAAATACCATAATAATAATTGGTGAGTGTTGATTGGGGTTGGGGGATGAAACGTTTGGTTGGATAAGGAAATTTGATGAGTCACTTTTGGTATTCAATTTCATCAAATAGGCGGGCGCGGGTAGACTAGATTAGCAAGAAAATTTAGACAAATAAATGTTAACTGTAGTATACTCTGTTTATCAATCTCTGCATAATTTTGTGCATATTTATATTTCATGCAATTCCTGTCTTATTTCCTTCAAACACATTGTGCATAAATAGCATTGCATAACGTTTTCCTTAGTTTAATGTGAATATTGCTTACATAGCAGCCAACGAAGTCATTTCCAAATTCAAAGGCCATATGGTAAATACCCGCAGCTACACACCTGGTGAGAGGGCATAACCAGACGTAGTAATTAGGTCTAGCTAATTAATGAAGCAGTAGGATTTGAGCTAATTAATCAAAGCAGCTCAATTTTTTTATCTTCAAAATTTCAAATTGAAATAATGCAATTATGAACTTTGCACACAAATAAACTATACGATACATTCAACCAAAGAGGAGGAAAATACCTTGGAATACATGACAATGCAGACCTGTGTGATGGTTTGCTTCCCGTGAGTGAACCATGCCATGCTATTGTGAATAAATTGAGAGTAATTAGCATAACAATTGCCAAACAGTGACGCAACTGAACTAAAAGTCAAAGGCTAGCTGATGAATCTAAAAATATGAATTCTTTGTGTTTATGCTTTGCCAGGAAAGCCCTACTTTTCTGTTTAAATGAAAAGATATGTCAATAAAGAATTTTGTCAAAATTACCGTTTATTTTGAAAAGGACCTGTTTTGAGTTATGCCTAGTAGCAGATGTGGGGTACCTCTTGAAGTACATATCACGGTAAGATTTTGAGTCTCAAGTCAATCTACAAACTATTCGGATTAATAATCCCAACAGTGCATTAATTTTTAGAAATGATTTTCTTCTCTTTTAATTATAAGCTGTTTAAATATATTTAAAATTATTTTAATTATTATCAAGGACTATTTTTAACCCACTGAAATTAACTCGACTATTCAATTCGTTAAGTAAATCGTACACATCTTTCGTCAATTCTTCATAATTCAATTTTCGAGAATAATGATTTTGCAAGAGAATAATGGAAAGCCTAACATCACAAATTTTAGACATGGGAAAGCATTTAACTGGAAAGATTAAATGAGGACTAAATTTAAGTAATCCAAAGACTATGATATTCGTAGAGTGCGTTAGAACTGGCGTTACTACTAAGCCTCCAAACACGAATCTTAATTCCTATATGCGTCTGAAATTTCTCTTACGAAAAGCTGCATTTGTCACTCTGTAGTCACTAAATCACATCGACCAGTTGGTTTTTGCCTCATAATTCTGTTGTTGAAGAGTGGTATAAAATAAGCAGAGCGAGATCCGACACCTAATTGCTATCATTCATTTGAAAATATGTTGATTGATTCATAAAGACTCAATGCAAACAAAATGTTGCAAGAAAGAACACGTAAGGAATAATTTCATTATGAATTCATTTCATTTCTTACTATAGATTAAAAGTACTTTTTGAGTGCTTGGATTGCAACTGTAAAACCTGTTAATGAAAATTCTGATAAAAGTGTCATTGAGAAGACATCAGGAGACACTGAAAAGAATTCTTAAACCTTTTCTAATCATTTTGATCTCCTATTCACCGAGACACCATTGTTCAATAGTTTATGAAATGTTCTGTTTATTTTGGGATTTCGGGTTTTCTATTCATTAAGTTCTTGAAAATTATCAATATTATTGTCAAGTCATTTGCCATTATTTAGGACAATGGTAGACGTATAACACGAATACTCTGAGACAATTTTCTTCTACTTATTTGATGGTAATAAGGAGATCGAATTTTTATTAGTAATCAAATATTTGTGACACTTCCCTGAATTTTTGCATTGTGCTATAATTTATGTCTTTTAAAAACCGGTATAAATTAAGCAATGTAAAGTTAGTTATTTTTACTATTCTTCAGAACCCTTTTAGAAAATATAACTCACATATTGGGTGGTCAGTGGTAAATTTATTTTAAGCTTTAGCGAGTCTCGGTATTTTTGTTTAAAATTCAAAATCTTGGTGGTCTTAGACCGTACGCCATGTGATTTACTTTTCCAACGCCTATCACAATCATAAAAATGGTCAAGTGCTTCTTTACTATTCAAAAAAAATATATACAACTATCCTCTTTTCACTTTGCGGATGGGAATTTCGTTGTGAATGGGAAATAAACCGATTAATTAGCAAATTTTGACCATTGGTAAAGTAAGACGCTGGACAGGTGGATAAATAAAGTAAATGAGTATTTGGAAGTTTAATAATGATTAGGCTAACTTTCTTGAAATTCAATATTTGTAATACTTTTGACAACGGCAAAAAGCTCGTATAACTTTAAGTCATTGAAGTTTTTTAAATATTCCAATGACACAAGAAGAAGGTTAACTAAGAAGAAGAATGTATGTTAAATATTTTCTTTACTAAGACTAGTAATGCAACTTTAATAACATTAATGTTCAAAGTCTCATACACTTTTTCCTTTGAGGACGCATATCCATGATATTCAAAGTTTAATTGGAAGTAATTTTGAAGATTTGATGATCAGGTTACACCGATTAATTTATGCCAAATTATAAGCAAAAGCAGGTTGTTTGGGAGAAAAAAAATAATTTCTTGGGTAGAGCTCATTGCCTCAAAATCTTATAATCAAGGTTTATGATTTAGTTTATGGTTACCCAGAAATTTTGACTAATTAATTAATTTGAATATCCAGTCAAAAACTGCATACCTGTTTTTTTCTCTTCATCTCATTTTTTAAAGTTGAATGAATATTAAAAGATGTTTATACGATTTGCAATATTTCGTATAAGCCCTCGAAAACAATGGGAAAATTTTACAACTACAGGTAAATAGAAAATGGCACTTCCTGGACAAAAGCCTAAAAGTAATTCCAAAATTTTCCCCTCTGAATCGGAGCGTCCTCAGTGTTCCAGATATGAATAGGTATTAAAATTTGATTTCCAATTTGTTACAGTTAAAATTTAAAGTAGGCACTGGTAAGGAGAAAGTATCTTTTTTCATGAGAACAGCATATGTTCCATCTAAAGTTATTGCTCTATTCAAAATTGTACCAATATTTTGATAAATTTCGAATCTCAATATCCACTTTGTGTAAGGCATTAAGATACACTGCTGATATTAGCGATAACACATTGCAAGTCTATTTTATGGCACTTACTGCGTCAAAAAAATATCAGCACGAAATTTGAACTTAAAACACAGTATTGAATAAAAGCTTAATAATTTGAAAGTCTCATCACTATTTTCGACTGCATCATATTAGCTTTGGTCACATTGTAAAAAGGACAGTGATATGAAAGCCTTCATTGCAAGGTGGAGGATAGTGACATAAATAGGGGGGTATCTATTATACTCTCTCTCAGCTACCGCAAAGTGGGAGTGAAAAAGACTTAAGCAAGAATATTTTGTTAGGAAAGAGGCCACAGCCTGTATGCTGGAGAGCCGAAAGTGGATTTCTGCGGAGAGAGGGAGAGAATAATTCGTAGCTCAGTGAATGAAAACATGAATGAAATGCATAAGGACCGTTGGGATAAGTCATGCACATAACTGTGTGAACAAAAATGAACAAAAATCAATAAGCTAATCCCAATGGCACATAAGTAGATGAACATCAGGACCATTGCTGTATAACCAACAATATACTTAATTGGACCCAATTAATTCATTCAAAAGTTGTTCAATTTTATCACTTTAACTGTTGATTAAAACTTCGAATAGTTTTGCATAAGCGCATTAACCATTCTGCAATATAACATTTTCTAGTGACTGAAACAGAATTGCTGGAATTGTAAAACACCTTGAAAGAAGTGACTAGTAGAAGCTACGTAAAATGCGCTTGATTTATTGTAGTTGGTGTTATTTTGAAAAACCTTTTCAGTACTAATTACCCACCCCGTTTGTGTCGCATGCAGGAATAAAGACAGAGAAGAACGTAACCCACTAGCGAAAGCAAATCATTTTGTTAAGAAAAGAGAATGTGAAGTATTCAAAAAGATTTAAAAAATATATATATTACATGACACCGTATAGTGCATGCTAAATGTGACAATCGGTATTTTTCCTATTAAGTTAGTAAATATGAAGGCTTGAGACCAAGACATACAGTGAATTAGCTTGGTTATGTACCGGATAAAATAGATGACGATCCTTTGTTTGACCTCAAATTTAAGATAAACCTATTTATGTATCCGGACAATACCTGTCCCATTCTGTCAATTTTAAATCAGTTTAAATGTAGTCAAAGTAAATTGAGCAATGTAAAGTGTGGCAAGTGGTCTTCTGACTTTCCCAATTTCAGTATGTTTAGAGTTCGACCTAAGCTTTAGAGCACATAGTTTGACAGAATCGGTTTCAAAGTTATTATGAAAAATAGAGCAATTTAATTTTTTATAAGTAAAATCTACATTTTAGTAAAATTCATTAGTTGACAAACACGCTGAAATTATTACGATGGTCTTGCCAAAGTGGAAATTTTATATAAATCACCAATTTTGTTTTATAATATTACTACCCACCAATCTGCAGAAAGTGGTTTTATTCAAAGCAGATAATAGATGGAGTCAGGGAAAAATGAAGTATTTTTGTAAAGGCAACCCAATAGTCCTTAGATTTGCACATTCTTCTTCAAGGGGCCTGCTCACAGCTACGTGTTCTATTGTTGCTATGGCCCAATTTCAGTGCCTGTTCTATTTTTAGTGTTCGCGACATTCAACCCTAAGTGGCGACTTATAAATTTGGATGCTTTGGAGACCACTTCAGATATACGCTTCTCATAACTAAGAAAAATCTAATTTTAGTGAAACAGCTCACTAATGATATGAATCTTTACTTACTCTGATACACTGGATTATAGTTAAAGTTCTCCCTTAATTTGGGCCTTATAGTTTTAATTTTGTTATCACATGATTTAAGTTTTCAAGTTTCAATATAAGAAATTTGAAGTTAAAATATTAAGGAAGTGTTTTCAAAGTAAATTTGCAAAAGAAGAGAGAATTCACTAGACAGCAATGACATAACGTTTAAGTGTTTTGTGTACACGTTTTTATTTTTATCTTAAGTTTTAAATTTTTTCCGAAAAGGGAGACACAGTGGACTAAACGCATTTTTACAACAATTTAAAGTCAAATAGCTTTAAAACAAGACAATTTCACTTTTAGTCGTAGCACTCAAAGTGGGTGAGAACCGATTTGTGTATATCTTAGATTACAATTTATAAAAATAACAATTAATGTAAACTGTTATTATTATTTAATTGGACACTTTATTAACTATTTTACGAGTGTTTTTTGTTGTTTTAATTAGCATTTGGCAAATATTAAAACTGCTTATATATCTTCTTTTGATCTTATTGAAAATACTGAGGGTCAATATGCGGTAAAACAGGATTATTTGTGAAAAGTGCATGATCTAACGATTGCAACTCAATTTAAAACATCTGAATGTAAATCATAAGTACACATTCCTTACAGTCACACTAAAAAGAGTGACGAAACAATTGACACATATTGGAAAAAAACAAACGCTTAAAGTCCAATATTTTGGTTGTCTGAAATGTTAGAACATTGGAAATATGACCCAAAAATCTTATCTTTGTATGACTAGAGTGCAACTTCAATATGTGATATTATAGGAGTTAAGAAATCAGCTCATTATGAAAGGCACCAAAATGGTGCTTTAAGGGCACTAAGACTACCTAATGGAGTATGATTTATGTTAATCGCCGGTCGGTTCAATTCTCATTGTCTTGTCTTATTATAAGTTAAAGTAATCTCCAATGTTAAACTGTTAACACTAGTAACAATAATTTAAAAGCACGAGAGGCGATTATCTATTCAAAATGCGTCCATCTCGCAATCAAATAACTCCAAAGAATGAGATAATAGGAAAACTTCATTAGAACTGGAGAATGAATGAGTCATGGGGTTAGTAAAGATGTACGAACTTCAAATCAGGCCTTGACAGATTTGGCCCAATCAGAAGTTTTTCATGTTATAAATCAAATATTGAAGAAAATTCCATGTTATACTGAAGTTATATTTTTTGGAAAGCCAAAAAGAGTAATGCTGACAAAAGATACCTCATTTATCTTTCCTTCAAATGTTACAATATTCTTCTACTAGAACAATTATAATAACTCAATACTGTCTCGTTGTTCGTAAATAAGGTCAATCCAAGAATATCGCTAAGAAATTGCGATAAATATTTATATTTATGAAAAAACATTTATGAAAATGGAAAAAAAAAATAGAACCTAGTTACTATGCTAAACGAAGCTTTCATTTTAGTTTATGTTAAAATTTCATCATGAAATTGTCAACTTTTCATTTTTGTTGCTATGCGCTCAGTCATCATCTCTCAGCATCTGGCCCAAAAATATCTGCACGGACTTTCGTTTTAAATTCACATAGTGTTGCATTAATAGGTCGTCGTTTAGTACCTATCAGCTCAAACTACCGCTCAACAGTTCAAATATTTTTAAATTTTAAATATAGTGTCATATTAATACTAATGAAATAAGAAATATGGTAGTGTACTTCTTTTAGAAAAGTAGAATTTTAAATTAATTTTATTAGGACAAGTCTATAAGATAAATAGCGAATGAAATTAAATTATCACGAAAGTCCCATGTTAAAGCCTTAAAGTTTAAATGCAAGAATAGCTAATTGAGATAGGTCAGTGGTTTGTGCACATATTCTCTAGTCCATTTAATCAACTTAGTCAGATACTCCTCTTCGCATTTGGAGGTTTTCAGTATTTCCGGTTCAACTTGCATTAGGTAGTAAAAACAGGTACAAATTTCAACAATATCTTTGGAATTTGCTCCTGACGAATAAATAGCTTTCACGCTAAACATATGATAAATGGTGAATGCTTGAATGCCTTTCTTACTTTATTAATATCAAATTCATCCTCTTCTGTGCTGTATACAGTTCTCTCCAATTTTTTTGTGGTATTTCCGTCGCACTTTCCACTGCTAGAAGAAAATTATATAGAAGTTTGTAAAAAGTGTAAAACTGAAATACCATGATTTTTTTCAACCTTTGTGGGTCGCGTTTCAAAATTATTTATTTTTCCTCTAGCCCCCGAACCAAGCTCTACTGATTGCAACATTTCAAGCATTGTTTGGAGCTTGACATCTAGTTGTTCGTTTGTAAGAGGACTTGAAGATTTTGTTAATTCCATGGAGTTAATTTTCTCAAATTCAGCACTGATACAGAGTCAATGCAAAGTGAATAGTGATCAGAAACACTAATTTATATTCAATTTAACAAGGCCAGCATGTCAATTTAATGTTCAGTTTAAATTTCAAATATTTGAATTTTGAAATCTTAAATATCAATCCTTTGATGTTTTATTTTCATAATTTACAAACAAATTATGAAATTTATTGTGAATTAATGAAGGTTATATAAATTTTATTAGCAATATTTACTCAAAATTTGAGTGGCGTTGCAATTTGGAATAGACACTTCTAAATTTGTCTCCGATTCCTACTCTGAACTTACCGTTTCCAACGACGCCGCATTCACAGATAGCTTGAACTGAGTACGTGAGATAAGATAGTTAAAGAAAATCAGTAAAATAGAATACAGAGATAGTAATCAGATGTGCCAAATCAATTTTTTTTAATAAAAAACAGGAATGGAAACATAATGAGTTTCTAGATCAAGAAGGGTTCAGACTATGAAGGACCTTGGAATATAATATCAGAAAGCCATATTTGCTGATGTATTTACAAATATGTGGCGCTAAGTAAAATCGCAACATTAAATGGCAAAAGTGGGATGCGGAGTGTCAAATATTATATCTGAAGCAGCTTTTTAACTTTTAAGATTTACTTAAATTTATGAATGTAAAATGCTTAAAGAAAATTCTTTTTCTAATAATTGTCTGTGAAACGAAACTTCCCGGGAAAATTTAAACAGTCCACTTCTATCCGTAAATAGATTGGAGAAGAAGGGTCATAGACATTTTGCGACACTGAAACTTGGATTTATCTTACTATCGCTGGTTTAATGCAGTGGAAAACTGATGAGAGGCTGTGAAAAGCAATGATAGAGCTAATGGAGTTGTTTTGAAAGCGGTAACTATTTTTATCTGGTAGTAAATTAGGCTAAAAGAGATAAATAATCTGATTGCAAATATTTTTGTTAAATGAACAATATCTGTGTTAATGTTTTTTATCCCTTTTGTTAATTCAATTTTCTTGACCACATGCGGGAATTCATTTCACGGATTCTCAAATATCTTATTTCTACACTGGGTTACTGTCACAACTTGATTTACCTACCAAAATAGCCACAAATTCCACAACTCCTTAAAATACGCATAAGGCTTAAGGATAGGTTTTTCTCCAGTTGCTGGTTCATATCATATTTACCAAATGGCTGACTCACATCCCAAAATTGTTTGTAGCCAATGCTGCCCTACAATTTAATGCACCTTTGGGTTAGTTTGAACACTGAAGTTAATTTTCTGTATTTCAGCAGTTGAGAAGGCAAAATGTTTTCAATGATTTTGTGAAGTTCGGGAAGTTTGAGAAGTTTTCTCTTTCGTTGAATTTGAAGAAGAAAAACGGTTTAAACGTTAGTAAAAAGACTCCTCATTGTACTTGTTTCTTGAAAGATCAAGACTTCAGAACTGAATACGTGTTAGGAGATAAACTGTAGATAGAGAAAGTGTATATGTATATATATATATATATATATATATATATTATATATATAATTTTTCCTTTAAATGAAGTAGTAAAAACATCATGTTAATGTTGAAAACTCTCGTCAACCTATATTTTGCGCTCAGTGGCTGACATGTATCTTTTAAATAATCATTGATGTCAATTTAACACAACTGTGTTTGTATAGCTTACTTAATAGGCTCTAAACGTCATTTACTATGAGATGTATATTACAAACAGATAGTGGCAAAATTTCGTTAGTACTTAATAATATTTTTTGATTATGCAATCTGTAATCGATTTATCAATTCACCGTCTCAAAATAATACTTGTACAAAGCATGACTCTTATACGCTGTTGCAATAATAAGGCATCAATCTTGTGCCACTAAAATCGTCCAGCTCACTCGATTTTGATGGCCAATAATTGACTCCGACTCAGAGAGAGAGGGAATGACGTAGCAGTTATTGCAGTTGCTCAGGACAAATTGATGGATTGAACAGAGGAATTATATGTGAATATGACTTGTCTTCGTGTTATTGACGTTTAAAAGGAGTAATTTTTTGCCAGTATAGTGCTAAAGATGGCGTTGTTCAAAGACAACTTTTCAGACTGGACTATCCAGAGGCAATAATAGCTCAGAATCTTGCTGCCATGTTTTACAGGTCTACTGTGGACATAAAACCATGTTCAGTAATATCATAAAAAATAAATTTGAGGCCAAATTTATTTTGCCTATAGAGATATTTGTCTTAAATGTTAGTAATGCATTTATTATATTTAATATCACATCTACTTATTGGCATTTTGAATAAAACGGGGGGCCTAACTTTCCCCTTAGAACTTGTCCTCCATTTGAGCATTTTTTCATGTCACTTAATGTACATATTTTCTCTGTACACTCTTCTTTGGCTTAAGGCGAAAAGGTCTAGACTCATTTAACATTTACGCTCATGTTTTATGACTTAAATTAAAAATTCCGAATTTAGATGTGTAAATACTTTTCAGTCTGTTTGCATTAAAACGCTCAGTTCTTAAATTATTAAATTAATTTTAAGTATTGCATAATAAAACTATGGTATCAATTTAGAATGATAGAGTTCGGGGTTAGAATTCAGATAAACTGACGGATTTCAAGACGGAATAAATACAAAATATTAAGGTATGTTGTAGAAAGAAACATCATTACTGTTACTATAACAGTTACTGTTAGATCTAACTTTTAGTTAAGGTATTAAAAGGCATTTTTTGCTGAAACTTATGGTGATGGTGATACTGATAAAATGCATGTGAGCGTCCGGAAGCGATATGATAAATAAAGACAGAAATAGTTGCGTGCATATCTGTAATTTCGATCAAATTTTAATCACACCAAGAGAGAAAATTATTTGATTTAAATATTAATTTTAATTTGGTTTTCAGTTTTAGACAAATTTCTCCTTGTGAAGGGGTAAATATTTTAGTATTTCTAAAAAATCATATCCTGTCAATTGGACATTAGTCTATTTGAGTTGAAGATTCATGTCATCTCTAGATTCTTAGTAAAAATTATGTTATACATTCAATTCTGGACTTATTTTTAATGCAAGCACTAAAATCACTACGTAATCATCTTAAATGTTCTCAAAA
Organism: Hymenolepis microstoma; assembly: GCA_000469805.3. Lineage (NCBI taxonomy): Eukaryota > Metazoa > Platyhelminthes > Cestoda > Cyclophyllidea > Hymenolepididae > Hymenolepis > Hymenolepis microstoma. The sequence goes on along the minus strand of LR215995.1, from coordinate 12,485,590 downwards.
TTTGTTCGTAAAGCTTCCTATTAAAAATTCATATTTACATCAACAAGTTTTGGAAGCTGTGTTTAAAACTATCGATTTCTGCGTTCATTGATTACATTTTCTTATTCTTAATTTGCAATAATATAAGAATCACATTATTATTTTGAACTAAGACACGATAATATGACATGATGCAAATAGTCGGTAATGCAATCAACTTTACGATTCAGCGCCTCAGTACTTTGATAGTGCTCAGTTTTTACTGCCTCTTCTTAATTACTTAAACGGATTTCTTGTCTTTTTTTCGGTCACTTGGTAGATACTTGGCCACTTATACTTGTAGATCGGAAAATGTGAATAAGTTAGCATTAGATTACTGAAGCAGGAAACTGCTATTTACCCTGAAAGTGATTGTCCCTTTCGCTCTTGTTTGCAAAGCTACATCCCCCGCACTACTAATCATAATCTCAATCGGTTAATTATAGGCAAATAAATAATTCAGTTGAGGTAAGTAATTATGGAACTGGGTTGAGGAAAACTATTTTGGATGCACTATTATCCGCTGTGCCAAAATGTTTTCCTACTGTGCTATAGTTGAAAAATATTAAAATATCGCAGGAAGTTAAATATTTGAGAACAGTAGACTAATTCATTTTCTTTATAAATGCTATATGCACCACCTTGTTCTTATATGCCCTAGTTAAAATGTCAAAATTTTAATTATGATTAGGAATTATATTTTGTTGGTTTGGGTTTGTTTCAACATGATCATTCGCATAGAAGAACGTTTTAGAAAATATAGTAGCTATAAATTAATGCACTGTTATTTCAAAGTAAATGGGAAAACCTTTTTCAATTTTTTTGTTAGATTCAATATTGTTAGAACGAATCCACATCCAGATGTATTCGAATTTCAATCGGTGATCTTATCAAAGGTAGATTTCTTTGTGAAAAAAATTTAAACAACTCAGATGGATCTAAAATTCAAATGAAGTGGACTCTCAGACATACCGACTTTCTTTCTCTACTCCTATTGGACTAGATTTAGACTTTCAGTCTTCCTTTCACTCCTCCTTTGCTACAAAGACCCGTGTGGCAATTTGTTTGATCATGAAAGATACCAAAATCCCCAATTATTACAGTGGTAGCATAAGCAACCTTTAATTTAGACGTATATTTAATGATTATTATTTCAATGTTTAAATTGATGACAAGATGCCTGTCTTTCACAAGTGGACCCCAAAACTTCCAGTAAGTTGAAAGATAATGGCTGGTAGTCATAATAGCTGTTCAAATTTTTTTTTTTCACAAAATACACATGATGGAAATTTTTGATATCTTTTGAAAATAAATATCTGATGCCCCAAGAGGACATATCTCAACTTACTACTATTTGAATCGTTTGACTGACTGAAATAATTGCTCGTATACTGCACATCAATTTTTACACCAATAATGACCCTATACTAAAAATAAAGTATTTATGCTCACTGGCGTAATAGACTTGTTTCATTATCTAATAAGTCACCTTAGCAAACCCTGTCGGACAGTTGTCAAAATGCTCTCCTACACTGGGCTAAAAACTGCTTTAGGCGTGCACTAACCTGTGTGACAAACTGAATGTGAAGTTTTCAATTAAAGCTTATGGTGGAAAACCCTTTTCGAATATCTTCGTGACACTAGAGAGTAACTCGCAATTTCAATCTCTCATGCGATGAATTATCGATTGTTGGCTAATCAAACAGCCAACTATTTATCACTAATCGCGTGCCTTAAAATTAAATTTATTTTGTTAAAGAAAGTGGTCATTTTTTGTAACAAATTGAATCTTTTCCTCCTGCTTGTGCTGGAGAGGTTGTAGCATTAATAAAGGGCAGATGAGAAGTTAGGAAAACAATAGCCAAAATGACAGAAAATTAAGTTCTTTCATTTAATGATCTCAGTGTTTAATTCCAAGTATCAATCCCTTGATTTTTAAAACCTATAAACTGTCCACTCTAAAATAAATAATTACTTTTAATTCAAAGATGACACTAAACTTTTATGGGCAATACTGAAGTAAATAAGTCCTTGTTATAACAAATAAAGATTGCTTCATTCTCCAGAATCAGCCATTCGTTACGTTCATGTGCACTAATTCGCAACAACATGACTCCCTCACAATTCATTTGTTGAATACCTCAAAATTAATTTCGTTTGCACAAATCCTGGCATGAATTTACAGAAGGACAGTAAGCAAATGTGCCACAGCTGAACGTGGAAGCTCTGCTATAGATACTCTTAATTATATTAATTGACTGGAAGTTCAGAGATTGCTTAAAATGAAATTGATCTGGGTACTTACAGAAACACGTAGTGAGAGACATTGTGTGCCTCTTATTGGCTTAAGAGTTGAGGATAACTATTTTAAAAGCGAAACAATATAGAAAGCCTAAGGAATCAAAGTGAAAAAAGGCATTAAATCTTAACCCTCCGTTGGTAACTTTTCAGATCATTTTAAGATAAGCTGTTACAGATTCAAACAAAGTACTTTATTCCAAGCGTTTTAATTTATAGATTAGACAAAGACAATCAACATTCCCTATTCACGTTCATATTCTGAAATCAACTGACGAATGCAATTGGATATCTTCAAATGGGATTTTCCTATTTTTTTATTTTCGAAAAGATTAATTTTTACTTTGAAGTACACTTGTTTAATGACCGTATCGAAGTCTCAGTTTATAAATAGGGAATAAATGACTTCCAATTCACTGGTCATTATTTCCACGCTAACATTTTCTTACATTGACTAATATTATTAAGGTACACGTCCGAAAACGCACAAAATAGATCCAATTCCCTCTTAACTTATAATAATCGTAACAATTATTATTTTTACTAATATTTAACGCGAAATTCATGATAAATTTTATTTCCTCAATAAATTAAGCTGTTCCTTCACACCTTCTTTTTGCATAAAAAGCAAAATTCCCTATACCCTTTCGTTTTCGATTTGTTGCAGAATTTTTGATCGAATTACTGCAAATTTTAAAATCAAGAATAAAATAAATTAAACTTTTAATTCAATTGCAGAAGTGCTCCGGAAATTTAAATTTTACTCGCTTCAAGCAAGGAATTCCATAAATGAGAAATACTTTTTAAAAACACTGCCATAGCATAAATCAAAATATCGGCAAACTGAATGTTACTTCTAGCCGGTAAACCGATTTTGTTATTCTTAACCGCGAATATGAAAATGAAAACCACTTCCATAAGCAATTTTGGAAAGTCACTGGAAATGGAAAACTAGTCAAACATAAATTAAAAATTACCTCTTTTTATTGAGCTTGCAATTTTAGTCCAATCTAGTCCGCTCCTAAACAGTAATGACTCAGATTTTCGGTTTTTGCAAGCTATCTTAAGACTCTTGTACATCAAGTCAATAAATTTTAGGCTACAAATGATACAACTTCGTCTGCAAATATGATACTTCTTTTAGAGACAAAAAAAATGGATTTGTTGAAATTTAAGGGAGTATTTCTATTTCAGACGATAATATATAGAACTGAAAACCAATTATTGTCGAATTTCACTAAATGGCACACAATGCAGGAGCATCCACTTTCATTTTACATTGAGAGCCATTGCCATTGAAAGCGTGGGCTTACATGCAATAAAATCATGGGTAAAATTATTAGTTAATTAGTTAATTCTCAATCAATTTTCTGCATTTTTAGGGTTATTTAATTAAATTTTTAAATAAGGAAAGTGATGATTTGTCATTCTGAGCATACAGACAGTTCATCAATCGTTCGTTTTTAATAAGCATTTGCTTCATCTGACCTTATATACAGAAACTTTTGCCAAATTTGGCTCTGCATTTAGAAAATGTCAAGATGTCAATCCATTACAATATCATTTTTTAATAATTCACGAAATGATAAAGGTAATTAGCTTACAAATGAAATTTAATAGCGCGCACAGCTAGACTTGTTAAAAGCGGTCTGGTATGTAGCGATTTAATTATTGAACTAATATAACATTATGATTTATGATACAAAAGCAAAACGAGCTAATTTTTATCATTTCTTAAAAATTTCTGATTGACATAAAACGCATTAAGGACTTTCGATGATTGAAATTTCATGGGCATAATGCCCATTTTAGATGGCAAGTTAACGAACTAACATTGCCAATACTCGTTTGTCCAATCACTTCCTAATTTTTACCAACAAGTCAGGTTCCCAATAATATGTGAAGAAAGTGGGAATCAGTCATTTTCAAATTGCTAGTTTTGGGTACATACCCATTTTTATAAAGTTTTACATTCCATGAACTATTTGTTGTCGAGTACTTGATTTAACGAACCATTGAATCAAGACCGCAAAATGGGCAATATATCAATTTGTGTAGTTATAAAGAATGGTTCATCATTGGTCAAAGCTGACATTGGGTAAGGAGCATAGGAGCATTTGAATCAGTTTCTTTATAACTGGCGCTTATTTGCAAAAGCTTCTAATGCAAACGCTGAGGAGTTTTGCCATTTTTCTAGAGGATACTGGTTCTAAAAGCTCGATCTATAATTGCAATGGAACTAAATGATAATTACTTGATGAACTAGGCGTTATTAATTACACCCAAGAATTCAAGCATACAATATTCATTTTACATTAATTAATAATTCTACTAAGTACCTGTTAATTTTTATCTTCGAATATTTATTAGTACATAGGAAATACAAATAAAATTATCACAGTATAATTGACATTCGAACAATGGACTAGCGTATCTGCTGTAACTATTCGCACGTTAACATTGGTAAAGTCGATTGACAATATCTAATCACATGCATTGTATGCTAGACTTTAACAAAGGCAAGTTATGGGAGTCTTCATCGATACTCAATTTTATTTTCTAATCTGGCAATTATTCCAGTTTTCACCACATTAAGAAAAGCTGTTTAAGCAGAACTCGGCCTTGTTATTTGGGAAAACGGACTCATATGTATCCAGAAATAATATTTGCTCACTTTATGTTGTGATTATACTACAATTAGATAAGCTAAGCGGAGTAGAAGTTATATAATACAGAGGTGAGTTTTAGATGGTATCAGCATCTAAAATAATTGCGAAACCAATTGAAGGGCAGAAATCACTGAGCGCATTTTCTGGTCTAAAGAGAATCACAAAAGCTGCTTTCCTCTTGATCCACCATTTAATGTCCATATTCTTGTTAATTTACGTCCATTCTTTTAAGCTCCGATTTCTTCAAATTGTTTCAATCTTAATTTCGGGTACATTAATTTATGTAATTGTGGGATTAGCTAAATATTATCTGGAGACATCCATCGAAAACTCACACAATTACACACATAGGGCATAACCTGACTGTTCGTCTCAGCATACCTTCGTTCGTCTGCTCTACGCAACCGATATTTCCTTCAGATTCAACGTCCTCTTCCAGCTCCATCCACCTGATTCCAGTTGTCTGATCAACGTGTGGTTCTTAAGTACTACTTGATTTTATTACTCGGTAAAGGTTTTTAGTTTAAGGAGGGTACATTTAGCCCATTGTGGTGTAGATCTTACATAACCTTATTGTTGTAAAAAGTGTTACTTTGCGCGTGTATTATCATTATGGGAAGCTTTCTGTTTTTATAATGAAATCATTTTAATGACAGCTAAAAGGATATACTGAAATTTAAATGGAAGGCATCAAAAATTGCTTCGTATGAGCTACGATAAATGATTCTGGATGAGAGTCTCCAAGAAGGAAGTCTTTTCCGCTATTTTTAGTTAATAATGAAGGTGCAGAAACAGCATCATGTTGAAACAACGGACTTCTGTTTTATATTATTTAGGCTTTCAGTTTTTCGCATTTCTAGTCATAATGAACTGCAACAAATATTTGCGAAACTCAAATATTAAGCAGTGTGAATACTCCATTCAATTTAAATATGCTTGATGTAAACGAAGTTAGATTGGCTTAAGAAAGTATACATTATTAAATAACACTTATTTAAAATTAAGTTGTCTAATTTTTCAATTGGAAACTGAAATACAGACTAATTATTATCTTACGAGCGGAACAAATATTGTCAAGCCAGAGTTCGCAATATATCCTTTAGAGGAAATAACTGAAAATTTATTGATTAATTAGATGTAATTTAAGTGAGGTTTGCACGAAAACTGCCACAACTTCGAAATAACTAGATCCATAATCAATATATTCTCATTCTGAGTTTCAGAATATTTTAATTTCTCCTCAGTTTCAATCTAAGTCAGTAATTCCTCCATTGCTCCATATTTTGCATTCTTTAAAAACAAACAACAACAGCAAAGCTACATTTGATTTTGAACAAATCGCTGATTAATTTGCGTTGATTCGAACTTTAGCACGCCAAATGCAGAAGCCTCTCGACCAATTGATGATCAATACCAATACGATCAATCAATGGTCAATTCCAGTACACGGTTACTCGACCAATCAATGACCCAAGTTCTATGAGGTCATCATACCATAAAGTGTATATAATGACTAAGTTCACATCACACACAGGATACAGCAACACACAGCAAGCTATCGCGCTAACATGCATATCACGCTTGTATACAGCACGCCATACTAAATAAACGTATTCACGGTATACGTCTGTTTCTTCCATTCTGGGAGACTTACCAACTAGGAGAATCTGCCACTGAGGTTTCTGAGAACAGTCAAGGCTTACTAAGGTAGCTAGTTCGATACAAACTCTTGAGTTTAGAAGTAAAGAAAGCAGGTCGATTCAGGATTCAAATATTATTTCATATAAGGAATATATTTAAAGGAGAAATTAGTTATTTTGAAATTGCTATGTTTTCAAATGTCCTATTGGTTTATATTTCGGGTGCGTTAGTTGGAATAAGACTGGCATCAATAATATGCTGCAATGACATTAACTTAACTCGCACTACGAACGTAAGTATTTATTTATTAGCATCAAGATCAAACTCATTTCCTCAAATTCAATTTAATTAATGATTAGATTAATAATTTTAAAACTATTTATACCTATTTTTTCCAAAATGAAAATACCGGGAAGGTCTAGCCTTTTGTTTTAATAATTGCGTGTTTATCAAAAATTTCGTGTGATGTGATGATTTTTGAACAAACAAGAAAACCTTCCAGCAATAAAATCAATATTTAAAATCTTGGAAAATCAAATGTAGTCTGTTTTGGTTATAACGCTGAACAGTATAATTTCATGAAATTTGAACATTCTATTTGGCAATATAAGACACTTTCATGCTACTGTGACTACTAGGAGGCTTATTTTATGCCCACTAGATAACGCTTTCCCAGACTATGTGACAGGACAGGTTTTGTGGTTTTCCCAAGGAACACTATCAACGGCACAAATGGTTTCTATAGCCATATAAACGAAGATAAGAAACCGCTGAACAATTTATGTCAATTTTTCAGGTTTGTTCAGGATTGATAAGGATGGTGGCGTGACTTAGAAACAACCTGGTAGTTATACCAAGACAAAATATCCGCATTGTTAGCTATGGCCTTTGTTTTATCGGCTAAATAAAAACCCACCTCAATTATATTATGCAATTAAATTTTTACGCAAAATAATGCCACTTGTTTAAAGTGAAGATATGCATGATGGAAAAATCCAAGAGCTGATTTGTTTCAATATTTGCTTTGAATTACAAGGCAAGGTTACTTGTCAAAACATACATTTAAATTGACATGTAATTTAGACGAAATAACAATAATAAAAATTGTATTATAACAAAGCCGCGCCAAATGCTTTTTGGATCCATATACTGCATGATAAGGTCACTTAAAAATCTCTACTGCAAATTCCCCTAGTATGAAATTGCTCCCGAAATTAGCTAAGCTACCTCAGTAATATCTGTGAAACAGAGGTTAAGGTGTTAATAATTTTTATTCTAATTCTGTGTCACTGCCACAAAACTTAGTTATTACAATATAATTAGGGGCTTATTAAAGAAAGCAGCGACAATTGATTGGCTGAGAGGCCTCTGTGCTCATGACCGCGCTTGATCCCTATGGGACGTATAGCATGGCGCACCTTTGAGACTGTCTGAGTGGGCATGAGCTTTCTTTGTTTATGTATGGAAGCTTTGTATACTCCTCAAGTCTCAGTGGTATTGCCCTCTTTATTGATTGGTTCCATATATTTGCCATATTTAAACTCATGTAAGCCCACAATATTGTATTAGTTGTTGGGGACAATAAAGGTGAAATGTACAGTTAAATTAGGCTCACGTCTACTGAACTCCTAGCTCAGCATCCTTTTATTGAACCTCTCACAAATGGATGTCTTCTTTGATTCAAATGAAAAAATAACTTTGAATATTTACAGACGCGAAGGTTATATTTGTAGCGGTAAGCTACCCAACTAAGCCTTGACTATACTCAGAAACCTCAGTGGCAAATTCTCCTAGTTCGTAAGACCCCCAGAATTGGCTAAACTATTGTGAAGCTAAGAAGAGACAGAGGTATCCAAGGGACGCGTTTATTCTAGACATGCATAGCGTGGAGTGTGACAAGGGAGGAAGCTTAGTCATTCAACATGGCGGATTAAGTAAAACGGGCGGAGCTTTTTGATTGGCCATTGGCTGTGTGTCCTCGTACTCAATTCGTACGCGAAGTTGAACGGCCGCACCTTCAAGTCACGCTGCGCACTCATGCGATGACGTGTCCCACCTATTTTCTTCCAAAAATAAAAAGATCCCTAAGTGAAGCAAGCGAAAATTAGAATGAAATGAGTTCATAAAATTCAGTAATTGTTACTATTTATATTACAATGTCAAAATTTGGGACATTTAAATATTTTAAATTCAATTAGTTTATTTCTTAATTCGATATTTATTCAGTTAGAATTACAATGGAGCGTTATTATTCAATATTAAAATATAATCTATTATTAATTTTACCTAATTAGATATTGCTTGAAATAAGTAAGTATCAAATTTAATTTAGGTTTAATTGGAAATTAAAATCTAAGTTGGCATTCAGTAAAGTCCACTTTCGTTATAGTTGTCCTTGTATAATTACTCAGTTGTTGTGACTGCACAGTGATCGTTTCCAGAATCGATACAGAACTACTAGTGTGGTTGACCTTTTCTATTAGTAGATATATTTCGGACGATAGCAAGATCTCTCAAACACCACTTAAGGGGACTATTTAATTAAATATTGAGCGAATACATTAACCATCTCAATAACATGATTCTGATCGCTTAAGCACGTTACGTATCATTCGAAGCTTTCATTGAAGAGCGCTTAAAGCGGTTGAAAATGGGAATAAAATGAGTTTTCAGATCCAGGCTTTATTCTCTCGCCTCATTAAAGCTTGAATTATAGCAGCTAGGTATAAATTGGAATAAAATTTATATAAGTCAGTCACTTCTGACTACTGTCATCTAATTTCAACTACGATGTTGAAAATTTGAAATGATGAGTACCAGTAAACGTTATCGCTTTAATAAATTGGATTGCAAAAGACTGTAAATACTCCTTGAAATTGTATGACCTTTAGACCTGCTAAGGTAACAAGTAAAGGTATTTGGTGGCTTGCTGCTGCCTTCTATGCTGCCCTGAGAATAGACCGGGATGACTAAAGACACTTCGACAACAATTTTCCCGAAGTTAATAGGGAGAATAAAGATATGCCCTCTAGAAGTACATGTGTGATGATGTGGCTTAGACGTCTGTTTATCGCATGAAATTGTCAAATTAGCTCAATTAGACGGGCATCAGTAGATAAGTCTAAGATAATAGGCAATATAAAATCCAGATAGAGAGGAGGTATTAGTCCATTATTCAATTCAACTCGATAGTTCCAATTTTTGTTGGTGTGTAACATGTCTTTGCACTAATATAATATGCTAAATAATTTTGGATTCTTAATATATTCTTTTGAGGTAATATTTTAACTTGCGTTTGCTAAAAATAGCCTTCTAGTTGTCTAGATTTGGTAAAACGTCCCATTGACAATCATTTATCATCTTTTTTGCCTTCCGGAGTAGGGAAATTCTTTGATTTGAGCGATGAGAACTTTAGAAGATCAGTGGTCCTCCTAAAATGGAAAAAACACCACTATTTTAATTCTTTCATAAGATTCATAAAATGCCAAGTATGTTAAACTATTGTTTGAGAAAGATTGAACCAACAGTATCTAAAATCTTTAGTAGGCCTTCGGAAGGCATTTGTTATCAAGTCAGCTTTGATCCTATTTTTTCGAACTTTTGAAAAAAAAATACTTTTGAATAAATTGCTATGACAGTGTGCATGGTAAAAGGTCCATAAAATGAAACGGGAAATGCATTCCCATTTGTATGGAGCATTTATTTTCAGTTTTGAAATTTCTATTTCCGTGAGCGGATTCAAACAAAAGATGGCGGTGGTTCAAAGAAACATTTTTAAGTTGCGCATATATAATCAATTTCCTGTGAATTTTTCAATGTTTTTCAAGAGCATCTATTTAATTAAGGTTTAACACGTGGGTTTAAATTTTAACTTAGGAAATTTCTTGAATAACTTTAAACAACAAAGTTTTATTATATGTAATAGTGAATAATCGTTTTGGAATCATTATTAATTAGTTTTGTTTAAGTAATATGGAATATTTTGTGTCTATTTCATTTTGGTTATTGACCCAGAAAACGATATGTCTATAGAATTCAACTCAACAATTTATAAAAATTTGGAATTATTATTTTACAATTAAAAATGTAATATTAGTTTATTGTTGTTTTTTGCCATTTCAAGGCAGTTTGTCCCGTTTGAGAACTCATTCGAACATTACATTTTTATGTAAATTAAATTGTGTAGTTAACAAATCACAAGACATTTGAATAATCAAAATCATCTAGATTAACTGACTTGGAATTGCCCAAAATTTCAGTTTTAAAATTTGCTTACTTTCTTCCCAATGCAGTTTCACTTGTAAAAACTATTTTAAAAAAATGTGTGAATAACTTTGCATATCGAAATTTTGTAAATAAAATGATCCTTAAACCTTGGCGGGTATGAACTAATCACTAATCAGTTTATGACATTTCCCATCGACATTTTGACCATATATCTACTTGGCATTCTCCTCCCCAACCTCTTCTACTGATCCGTCCAGCCAACTCCCTCTAGTTCCTCCTTTGTAGTCCTCTTCCCCCCCCCCCTTTCTGATGATTTGTTGCTCCAAAAATAAAAGAGTTTCGAGCAATGATACTTACCTCTAGCAGTTAAACTTCATGTAGAGACATCACCGATTGTAATTGCTAATACAAGTACATGCCCGTAGGTCAGTAATTTTGTTGACTTCTTAACCAACTCCGAAGTTTTCGGACATTTTCTTTCTTGGTGAGAGAATTGGCCATATGATATCCTATTGTGCATTTAATAAACTAAAATACTGAAATTTCTTCTAACCAATCAATCAATTTATTAAAATCGGTCAATCTTATCTTAAACTATCATATTTTAGGTTTCTATGCACTGGATCCTGCCTGAACCAACTTTTGAAATGCATTATAATGAGCCAGTACCACTATAGTTCCTGCGTGCTCTGACTCACAGACCTGCTCTGTCTTTCATAGCAATGCAGGTCTATTGTCTCATATCACTGCACTAACGACAAATTGACCATAAATGAACAAGAAAATGTTAAATTACCTATCTACCTTACCGTGCATCATTTCGTCTGCACCTGACAACCCCGATTGTCCTCCCTAGGTACTGACACCTCCTTCTCATTTAATTGCTTTCCCAACTCTATCTTCTTTTCTCTCACACCCACCGCTGATTGTCCAATACACTTTTGTCCTACCAAAGTCTTAGTCTTCCCACCCCCACAAGGCTGCTGTTCCTTTTTAGCCCTGGGAAGGACATTAGTTCTATGAGATGATATCTATCCCAAAATGGCTTTTTACTTGGAATCGCAGACACTTTATCACTCATTTTATTTACGTTAGAATCATGCACTTATAAAACTTGCAGCCTGTTTAGTACTTCCGTTTGACTTCTCAATGTTTATTTATCTGTTAGAATTATCTAAAACGGACTCCCTTGAACACGGGCTCTTTTGAATCTTGTCTGCATATGTGTGCCCCAATACACATATTTTGGAACCTCTCATTCTTTTGGCCTTAGGGTTCAACTGAACTGGCAATTTACAGGCATGAAGTAGTTGGAAGTGCAACCATCTTGAGTTTTACGGTTAGTAGAACGACCTAATATGGAGACTCAACACTCACTTTAAATTTGCCTTAAAAAATCCTTGAATAAAGCTCGCTCTCGGAAATCCAGTAGTTCATTATTAGTCCATCCTTCTAACTATGGAGTCGTGAATTTTATCCAGCCGCCTACAAAACTATGCTCCAATTTTGCTTAACCTTAAGCTAAGAAGGCCTTAACGACAGAGTAAGCAAATCACAACTTGATCTCTGGAATTTCAATGTTTCCCTTTTAATTCCACTTTACAATCTCATAAATATCACAAACTATGCACGCCCTCTATGCAACTCGCACCTTCGATACCAGGTGTAACGAATCACTCTATGATCAAAGGAATTTGTTACACTGCATGTTTACAAAAAGTTTTGTCATCTTTAGCATTTAAATATGTTATATTAAAACGTGTTAGAAATTGTAACAAGTCGATAGAATTAGAACAATAAGTCACAAGTTGGAAAGCGGCTATGCTTAAATCAATGTGGAGAGTTAATATTCTAATCAGAGCATTTACTTGCATCTCTTATGAGATTTTCAGTTCAAAAGTCTAGTATGATTAAAGAACTGTGTTATTAAACACACGGAGAGAAAAACGTTTCTACTAAGACCAAGTGTCTTTAAATGTGATCAAAGTACCTGATCACTCCTTTCATTTTTTGCTTTAAATGAAACGAATTCCCATTTGTGTTGAAAATTTCAGCGGATTAGAGTGCAAGGCACTATTAGAGTCTACTCTGCGACTGGAAACTCTACGTCTAATAGTGCTTATTCAAAATTAACCGACCACGGTTACTCTTGATTGAATAGGAATGATGTTTAAATTATTGACCACTTTACACAATCTCTAGCTTACTACTACCCCAAATTTCTCTTCTATCACCCATGCTAAACATCTATTGAGTTTAACAGAATGGCCAACGAGAGTTAACTGAGAATCGAGTGGATAAGTGTTATTGTTAAGTATGATTGACTAGTAATAAGTAATGTTAAATATGTAAGGCAAAATGAGGCTGCCTGCAATCTGCCATAAGAGCCATACATAGGATTAAGGCCATTAACACTCTTACGCCCACCATTTCATTAATTTTACGCGACCTTTGACTATTCACCCAAGTTGCTTGTCATTTATTTGCCAGACTTCTACTTTCACATTGAGCACCACTTCTGACACACCTTTCTTTTATAAAGTTACTATGACTTTTGTTCCAGTTTTCCGGTTCACATATTTTGGACTTCCCTTTGCTTTAATCATACGCTTATTTTCAATTAGCTACTCTGAAGAAAGGTGCCACTTACGCTCTACTAGCGGAAGTATAGATCCCACAGCCCCTGCCTTCTTTACATCATCCCTGTGGAGGAGGGCGTATAAGTTCAGAAAAATGACAGCTTAGCAACTTCTTCAGCAACACTCAGGCCTCCCCTTAATCAGCCACTTAAGATATCACAAAAAAAATCTTCTGGCTGAATGATGTTAAAAGACAAAATGTTCTTAGCTGAAAAGCAGTTTTTGACAACTAACATGTTTGGGAATCGGGAGATCGATACCACTAGCCAATCTTCGAAATTGACAAATTTGGTATACACTATCAGAAAAATTTTAAATGGGTCTTAAAAGCGGGATTGCAAAAATAAGAAAACTGCAAACCCTTATTCGTGAGGGCGTCTAGCTCAGCTTTTACTGAACGGAGTACTCACGATTGTTCAAATGAAGAAAGTCTTACGGGCAAAGTAGTGTTAATCACAAGTTGGGTCGCGCAAAAATCGTTGGCTTTTCTTTACTCAGTAAACGTATTGCTGAAAACTCTACACCCCTTGGCTTCTGAAGAAACTTTTAAATTGACTTTATTATTCGTATGAAATGAACATAACTCTCCCCTTGAAAGAATACACAACAACAACAATTTCTCATACCATAACACTTATATGGAATAAAATAGCAAAATACAAATCTATCCAGCAGTCACCTCAATCATATATACAATGAATGCCTTAAAGGACATCGGGCATTTCCACATCCCCCGTTTGGTTTGAAGAAGATGATAAAGCCTCGTCTTTCCTTTTTTCTTGGAGGGCAGCAGCATAGGCTTTCGTCAGCTCTCTATGCCGGGCAATATCCGTGGCAATATCCTTGTAATCCTCAGGCATTTCAGTCAAGTAGATTGGATGAAGGGTGTCTTTTAGGAAAGGGAACCAATCAGGGAGCATATACGGTTTAACCCAACCGACCAGAGGAGTTTGACCGCAACGGTAGTATACACATGAGTGATAGAATAGGACACCGTCCACCTAAAAGTGAAAAGTCGATTCATTTCACTGCTTTTATTGTTCATTTTAAGAACGTGAAGACGTAAAACATTTAATAGGATTATTATTATTAAAAATTTGACTCAACAAAAAAGTTTTAGGTTGAGGACAAGTGGTTTAACAATAACCATCTGTAGAAATATTAAGCCCGATTAGCACCGATGACACTTTTGTTGAAAATAACTGCACCAAATATTTAAGAGATAAACAATGTCGCTACTGGTGAATAGTAGTGAGCGATCTTGCCAGTTTGTATGGAAGTACTCGACAAAATTCTGACCAACGGGGAGCTAACAAACTTAAAGAAACCCATTTTCGAGTCTTATACTAATAAGGGTGCGCGATAGGCTTACCCCAAGTGATACACCCTGGGCAACGTATACTCACACGGCAAAAAAAGTCTATAAACCGGCAGTTGACTTCAAACTACCATGACCCCACTGTATGTCGCTGTCGACCACTAACACAGTACTCACCTCAGCTTTTTCTCTACCCTTGTGTCTGCCCCTTTTACATCTATGAATCACTCTTCTATTTCCCCTCTTGACTTTTTGTGACTGATGTTCTTCCCGTCTGTGAAGCTCGAAGTCAACTAAAGGGCTAATAATAAGTATCATATAAATATTATATATATATATAAATCTTATACTAGTAGGAGAGGTAGTGGTCAATATGAACGACATTTTGATATGGGAAAAAATAGTATTAAGCGTTTGCCCATGTAACTACGTAACTAGCAGAAACGATGTACATATTTAGAATCTGTAAGTAATACAATCAGCTGTGAAATAAACAAGGAAAATAGATTTAAAGTGTAAGTGACATTGGCAGACGGAGCAAGTAATGACAGAAAAAATCAACGAATGACCTTATATATCTAAAGCAAATCGCTACTGACTTAGATTAGTAGTCTTTTTACCAACAGAAAAGAATAGGAGTAAGGACGACTTGGAGAAAAATTAATACGAGAGTAACTCCTCGGAGTTCGTTTACCAAGAAAGCCAAAAATCTTTACATCACATGGACCACACATTTAATGGTTTTAGACCCTGTAAAAATCTGAGCGTTTCTGAATAAGCCTATCAGATCTTAAATTGAGAAAGATGCAAGGGAAAGAAAAGTAACGAGCAAACTCAAATGAAACCAGATAAGTCGACCTTGGTTGATATCAGCTAACTAGTATCCCGTCTACTAAAAGAAAATCAATGAAATACCACAAACAGAAAACTAGTTTAATCAACTAGACGATAAGATCTGAATATTTATAAATAATAACTACAATAATGAAGTTTTGAAGAGGTATATCTGAATCATTTGAAGCACTGCAGCTAAAGATTAGGATTTTTCTGCAGTCAAGCGAAGTTTAACGGCTTCACTTAAAAACTGATCACCGTCCACGCCACCAAAACAAAGATCACAAGTTCAGTTCCCATGGGAACACAACTATTCAGTGCAATGGCCAAACGCAGGGAAGGAATCTGGCAAACAGAGGGTGGAAAGAATTTGAGCTTCACATCAAGGAGGACCTATGACGCCGTTGGGAAATACCGCCCTAAAAATAGGTCTGAGAACTGCTGTTTCCGTAAATGTATATAAAACTAAGTTTCAAATACAATGAACAAAGATTCGAGTAAGAACACTCTCCTAACCTCCGGTAAAGGCAACATAAGCAACTAAACTTATTTCCAATTAATCGTACGAAAAAAATTACTCAATCTCGAGAAGAGATAGGCACAAATATCTTTACATTTCACATGTACGTAAAATGAACCACAATTTACTAATCGTTCCTATTTAATATATAGCACGCTCAGACACAGATAGAAATACACCACGTTAGGGGCATTTAGAGAAAAAAATAAAATATTTTATTAAAATTTGAATACCTCAAATGGAGGAGGAGATGAAAACACCGACTGCATGGTATCTTTATCACAGCCATAAACAGGAACAAGTTTAAATTGAACCTATAATGGGGAGAAAACTACAATTAAAATGGAACAAGTGAGTAATAAGTAAAATAGTGATATCGTACAGAGTCAGTATGCTCATAAGCTTCGATGTGCGATTGGTGATAGCTTTCCATCCATTCACATCGTTCGAGGAACTAAACAGACGTTAAAAAGGGTTCAAATAACTTAGAGCAATTGAGAAAAAAATTGGAATAAGGAGAATTCACTTACCGTAATATCATCATAGGAAGTAGATTTAAAGGAAATTAAATCAAGAACCATAAATATGAGCTTTTCCTCAATAGATTCAGATGAGAAAGAATCTCGATGGACCCTTTGACGATTATCAATCATGATGCAATCTAAAACTGTCTTATACCTGTGCATCATAAGAGAACTCTGGCCCAAACCTCCACCTGGAAGTCTAGAAAGAAACGACTCGATTCGGGTGCCCGATCTTGCATAAACATCCGTCCTCCCCTTCCAGGCGACTACGCAAACATGGCGACCTTTGGGACATAGTTTGAAGAGGTACTCAGTTTCAAAGTTCTTCGGCATGAACAAAAACCATTCGGCGAGCATTATCATCGAGCGCTTTCTAGCATGACGACCACGTTTATCGATTTTATTTGCAGGCTTTTCTGACCAGGGGTTTTTGGCCTGATTCAAGTCACGATTACTATTAAATTTATCCCTTCTTTTAGCATTTCGTTCAACTTCAAACAATTCATTTCTCCAACGACGTGCTTGATCCTCGGCAGGCTTCGTATTTTTATAAAGAGAACGGTGTGGAGAGTCCGTATGACTATTTACAGTCACTTGGATTTGATCTGCACCAGATAATGTAGAAAGTTGCTGTGACAACCCGTTCATCTGAATATCGTAATCCATACCACCATTGAAAGGCAAGGATATTTATTCTGCAAACTACAAAAAGAAACTCGGCTAGGCTAGCAAATCACGCCCGACCAATAGTAGGGCACCGTCATTCAGGAAATGCAATCACCCGCTAACGTTAATAGATAGACCAATGGCCGTGAAGAAAACCATCAAGAACTATTTTTCGATGATAACCTACTACTGATTGCTGTCGCATAACTAATAATAATGCCTTTCTTGATATGAAAATTATGCCATACTGAACACTGATGTCGTTGAAAGAAGATAAAGATCATAATAACTTTATTCGAAATAAATCTTTATTATTTAGCCTGTGTCCAATTATCTAATTTGCAGTAGTCGTATTAACTATTCTATCCAGCTTTTAAATCTTTGTAAATAAAAATTTTTATATGGGGAATGGAACTTATTTTTTAATTGTTTTAAATCCTTTTTCATACAAGGTCATCCCGTTAGTAGACATTGAAATGGTTTTGACGAATACAAATTCACCACATTACGGCCTTTATGTCTAGTTTCGGGCATTTCATTCGCGATGATCTATTCGTGTGCTAATATTCTTAATTCACTCGTGTGGATTCTTGTGTTCCTAATAACATGGCCTTTGTCGTTTATGTTAGCTGTCATTGAAGTCCTTCTTATTCCTCTTTGTGTGTGTTCCACAAAAGTGAAAGATGTTGTGGAGGAACTTGACCGGATATCTAAAGTATGTGTTCTAAATGTTTACCCATATAATTAGACCAGTGAGTACTATCTTAGTTTGGATATCAGAATTTTATTTGCATCATCATCAGTTTAATGTTAATTTTTTTCTATACACAATGTTTAATTGAATTTATTATTTTTCTTGTCTTTCAGCACCTTATTATTCATGGGCATATTTATATTTCTCAGTTTATCCATATTTGTTACCATTTCAGTGGTTCGCCTTTGTTCCTATGGAGAACGCTTACAAAAGCAAGCCAATTCGTAATCGTCAAGAGATTCCTGTCCCAGCTGATGAACCGGGTTCTCCGGATCTAGTTTGACTTCGCTTTGTTACTAAATCCTCACCTTAGGCTCTTTTCATACTCATTTTCTTTTGGGTTCGTATGGATGCTTATCGATTTAAATTAATTTTTACGAGTCTTGTGTATATTTTCTCCCTTTTCCCTCTTTCTACCCTCTGTTGCATTTCTCTGTCTCTTTCTGTTTTGCTTGTTCTCTTTTTACACCATCAGATGTTGTCTGTCACTAAATTTTGTGGCTTCGATGATACTTTGCTTTTAATATACTCTCACTTAAGTTCATGCTCGCTTTATTTGAGTTTAGTTGCTTTTGTCAAGTAGATTTTGGAGTATTTTTATTATTTAATAATGAATCGTTATATATTGTCGGTAGTTTGTGAAAAATCAACTAAGTGACTTACTCATTCTTAAACATTAATTTTCCTCAATTGTCTTTTTTTAATAAACTTCTTCAGCTATCCGAAGTATCTCATTTAATTGGTATTTAAAGCCTTATCAGTAAGTTAGATGAATGGAGTGGAATACACAGAGCGATAGATCAGTAACTTTTCTTGTTCAAAATCCCATTTTTTTCATTTGATTAACTCATTTACAAGAGCAGTCATTTGAATTATGTGGGTGATTAAAATCGATTTTTACAATTCCCGAACTTATTATGGCATTGTTCATAATATTTGACTTGGGTCGAAGGGCTGTATCTCTGTGCCGCTCAAACCAAAAACTCTTACTTAAGCAATCATCTTGCAGACCAGAAATGGTTATCCACACTACTTGATTTGCACTGGGCAACATCGATCTCGTTGCCTCTGACTTAGTTGGTATTAACCAGCGTCCAATACATGAATTACCATAAACCCTTTTCAATTTTAATGCGTATGACAAATTCGTTCTTTACATCAAGCTGTGTAAGTGAATATTATGTAAATAAGCCTTGATTAGACCTTTGCAATGCTCTCCAGGTAACTCCACCAGTATAAAATTGCTCCCGAAATTAGCTTGGCTCCGTCAATGTTATTGAAATGATAGAACGTCTGAAATGAAAATCGTTTATTACATACAGTTCAAAATTTCACTAAGCCTTTTCATCAACGGCAATTAGTACCGCCCTGCGTTTCAACGACTGTTGATTTCTGATTGGCTGAGTGGTCTCGATACATGCGTCCACACGTACTCGCTGCGCAATCAGTAGCACCCTACGGAATGTTCTAGTGCGCATGGGAAAAGTCAAGTTTTACGTGTTTTTTCCACATTTTTTCTTCATGGCCTGCTGGTTGTCCTCGACTAGCTAATAGTG
Source organism: Hymenolepis microstoma (assembly GCA_000469805.3). NCBI lineage: Eukaryota > Metazoa > Platyhelminthes > Cestoda > Cyclophyllidea > Hymenolepididae > Hymenolepis > Hymenolepis microstoma. Next base: position 12,465,926 of record LR215995.1, on the reverse strand, counting down.
AAGGGTGTAAATGTTAAATTGGTTTTATAGACTTAATTTTTCCCACTAAATGACAATTTCCTACCGTCATGTTATGATGTTATGCTATCATGTAATCCCAGACCGCATTTTTGTCATTAGTAGTTGGCTTCCACTTTCTAAATTTCAATATAAATAGAGTTTACTCTAAAATTGAGACCAACACCACTTTACGGGCATCACTCTCCACCTTCGTCGACATATTAAATTTTATACTCCATCTGCCTTTCATTATTTTCCTTAGTGCACTTTAAGAAGAGAGGGATTTATTGCCCCTTAAATGGTTAGTTTTCAACCCTTCTGAGCCACACCAGATGTCTGATGCAGAGCCCTTAGCCCTTTGATAAGTCCTGGCATTTTCACAAATTAAATACATTGTATTTTCGCTTAACAGGCTGTGTTCTTATGCTAAATAGAATCACCGTGGTACGAAAAATTAATAATAACTTTCGAGATGCAGATTTCCCCAAGTAATGTATTGATGAAGTCATGCCTTACGGCCAACATCAGCTTTTCTTATTATGGACTTGGGCTAATGATAACTATTATAAAGCCTGCCATTTGATATAATAATTATTATGAACTAACTTCAAAGTAAATTTCGAAAGTTCTTTGATATCTTGTGGCCACTGACAATCCAACAATCATAGTTGGGAAATAGAACATCAATAGGCTTTAAGAGTTTCGAAATGCAGATTCAATATCAGCAATTTGTAAATGAGATGTTAAAGCTCAAATAGCCAAACAAGAGGAGGCGAGGACAGGCAGTGAAAATTGTCTATTCAGTAATTCCCGTTCTTGTGTCGTGTCCCAAGTGGAAGGTGAGGGTGAAGACACTCAATGTAACACATACTTTGAGTGGTTAAAAGTACTCAAGGCGTTTTAAGCCAAATACCTAATACGTCTGTATTAAAGTGTGTGCATGTGTAAAATAGAGTAAGTCAGTAAGGAGAATGCTTACAAGAAGAAGAAAGTACCCGATTAAGGACATTCATAATCGCTCGCTGTCCTTCATTTCTCAAAATTTTCCCATTTATCGAAATAGCTAGTAAACTCTCAGGATAGTTTAATGAAATGCTACAAAATTACCCGTATTTTCGTTTATCAATTCACTGAAAAATGTGAATAATGCAATAAATTGGGATGGCATTTGGAATAGAAGAGTCGGTATCAGGTATCAGTATCAAGTATCTGACGTGTAAGATTTAAGTTGATTCAATAAGTGCGTGGCTGATTTTTAACTAAATCCACTTCCCCAATTCACTCGTGAGCACTTCTCAGTGGGTTTCAAATCTATCAAGTCTGTGTTGATATCAGCATTACGTGACATTGTTATAACTCTTTCTACTTGGCCTTTTTGACATTTTTTCATTGAAGATACTTGAGGTCATTCTCTATTCGTCGTTTAAAACAAACGACCCACGCGTTAATTTTCCACAAACAAAATACTCGGACGAGCACGTACTTTTAGGAAAGCGTGTTCAATGAGAAATGAACTAATTGATTGCAACTACGTTGGCACACACATACTTGTGGGTGCTCCAATTGCCGTTCAGTAAGGTTTCTTGCGTTTTCAAATTATATAAGCTATTAAAATGCAGTACAATATGATGATGTTGATTAATTTTAAGAGATCAAACAATTCTTAGATAAATTCAACTATCGCCAGTCACCGAAAAATTTTACCCTTTTTAATATACATTTATTAACTTAGTACTGCTCTTTCCTATACATCCTTTCTAACTTTCAGATTTACTTTATAAATAGTACGTATGGGGGCAGCTATGGGATGGTATACGCTTATGATCTCATTAACCAATGAGAACGACTCTATTGTCTTAACCAAAAATCATTTTCTATCCTCTCAGCAATAGGAGAAAAACCAACCTGCTTCCATGAATTGAGAGATAATATCGAGAAACCCTAGTGAGGGAAAAACGCCACATGATGCAAGTGTGTCACTTTTATACCCGTTCTGTCTACCACCATTTAGATATAGACATCTGTATTCCACTGCATTGTGTGTCTCTTTTCCTATTAACGTCCTATTCTGCTCTTATAATTAGTAGAGCTTCAAAAAATGAAACTCCTTCTTGCAGTGCCTTTGTTTTCCACGGGATAATCAATTCCCACAGTTTGTCCCCTCCACTCATCTCCCTTATCAATACTAGGGTCCATATCTCTTGACAGTTTTAAAGATATTATGATGGTGTTATGATCTTTAAATGCTAACAATGTGATAACGGTTTGCATTCATATGTAAAGCCTCTGTTCACAAGTGTCTTAGAGAAACAGCGGTTTTTTCATATTTCTCTGAGTTTGTGTCAACTGTAGCCTTACAATTTCCAGTGGGTGCATGGATCATTTTGACGGAAATCGAAATTTAATATCACTATTACAGCAAAGAAGAGATTTTATTTACAGGGCTTATCAACAGGTTAATCACTTTCTTAATAGATCTTAATTAAATTCCCATTAATTAGGCCATAGCAATCCTGTTATTGGTGTTAAGACATGGTTTTGGTTTATATCGTGCTTAATTATGAAAATCAATGAAATCATCGTTTCAATTTTGGACACTGAGGTGTAATGATAATTAGGTTCACACCGTGTTTGCGACATCGCATGCCTGAAGTACTTCCTGTTCACCCCATTCTCCAAAACGCTACAACCCTCACTACTCTTAGTCATGCTGACATGACTCAGTCAATTCGTGTGATTATCGTTGAGGTGTTTTTTAGGAATCACTACTGCCCGCAACCAGTTGAGTAAATTTTATATGGTTTGTGCTAGCCACTACTACTAACCCTTTAACGCCCGAATTATTTATTGAAAACTGCACCCAACCGCACTCACGCGTGTCTCACAGCAGACTGATGCCGACGTGAATTTCGGTGGTATCAAGCAAAGGCTATAGACGTATTGAACATGTTTCAAATGGAAATAGCGCCTCCTGTTAGGAGTCTAGTACCAATAGAGCTTATTTTGAAAGAGGACCGTACGGTTCTAAGGGCGTTAAAGAGTTAAGGCCTCCCTAGGAAGAAACAAGAATGTAATGCAATAACCCTATGTATCACTGGTAGAAATTGTGCTTAACAACGCAAATAAAGCTCTTCAGCAATCACCTCTTATTCTGCTCATTAAAAGTAGATGTCGTTTTAGACTCTCTGTTAACAATTTTGCCTTATGGGTGTTTTTTAACATTTGTAAGGAGAACTAATTTAGCACCTTTACAAATCCGTACTCACATTTTTCTCATTATCTTTATAAGCTGACCACCGAGTATAAATAGTGGAGGGCCTTTTTTCGGATTTAGTGGAAATATGTAAAAGTCACTGACCTAAAATCACAAACAACGAAGTGATCTGTGGATTGGTTTAACTCGCATGATCCATGAGCCAATGGGAGAGGCAAATGGCAAGCTATCGCACTAGATGTGCACTAGCGATTCTACTATTAATTAGCATTTCGACACAATTTTCCTAATAAATTCCACACGTGAATCAATATTTAGCTTGTTCACATTTTAGTTAAATGTACTTAGTAACATGATCTAATTATCTTTGATCGAATCAATAACCCCAATAAGTCAATGATTTAACAGTTATGAGGTGACCGCCAAACCATTTTACTTGAATTTCAAAGCACTTTTTTTTCAAATACCTTTTATGTATCTGGAAATTCACGAAGGATTCAAAAGATCACATCTCTAATATTGGTAGAATTCTAGTTATTTGAGCTGATGGAGGATTATGAAAAAAAGACGAAGTCAGACCTACTTAGACTGTCATTTCTAAAAAAAGTACTTTATCATGCGACGGGACACGGTGGCTTAGACAACCCCACTGCTTCAACATTCACTTGACACCAAGCCGTATGATTTTGAGGTCAATAAATTATCTATGTCTGTCTTCAATAGCTTACTGTAAGGTAATAGAATGAAATTTATTTTACAGGCCAACAAACAAATTTATTAATCGATTTATATTCTATTTGCCGTTCCACGAGATTTCGTCACTGTTCTACAAGATTTCGAAAATCTCTGTTTTCTTTATCTCTGAGTTATTCAGCCCCCGATAACTGGGTGATGCCTAGATTATTACTATTATTATTACTACCCTTGAGAGTCTCTTTGGCTGTTGGACACCTATTACCTGGTGGCTTCAGGTGCATTGTTATAAAAAAATCCGAAATTATATGAGTAAGAAGTAAAAAGTTATACTCGAGGCCACCATCATTCCCAAATCAGAATGGCAGTAATAGGGTGAATACCAATCTATATTGTACAGCATCGATCAACTTTAATTCCATACCAAGTTAGCACCCTCGTCACTAACGTACATTTACTATTGAAAATCGGTTACTTTTTACTAGCGTTAACTCGTCAGGTAGGTGTGAACAGGGTGACTAGGTCCTTGATGTTTTATAGGCATTTGAATTTATTTAATAATCGATTGTACGTGTTAGCTAAACTTAAATTCTCCTTTCAATGAAATAAACATGGACGACTTCAATGAGTGAAAAGCGGATAGCCCAATGGGATGCTTCTAGTGCAGCTGAGTGGCGTTGACACGATGTTTTCCAAGAACAATGGTTTATCGATTACCGACTAATGGAACCTCACATTTAATGTATTACTGGTTATTGGGAGGCCAACCAGTTTCTCAAATTCGATTTTGTAAGCGCTTTACCATACCTCATTTATGATAGTATTAAATACTGACCAATTTTAATAGCCCTGAGAATTGATTAATATCGTGGATAGTTGCGTGTTTTGATAATCTCTATCGCCTCATTACGGAAATTGAAGGATTTTGGAGGATAAAAAGGCTATAAGCCATTCTAATTAATCAAACACATTCACAATAATGATACTCATTCTTGTTGTAGGCACCTTACCCTCTTCAAAAGAGTCCAGAGAAATCGTAGTCATGGAAATAACTCTTCTAACTCCTGGCAACAACGCAATGGCACCCTATTTTATAGTGACGATTACTTTTCATTATTACTATTGCCAACTTGATGCTTTATTAGTGGGAAATGGTGCAGCATTGAAGGTTAAGAAATTACAACGGACAACAAGGATATTGTTAAAAACCTGGTTATATTTTTTGAGAGAGGGAATATCCACGAGCGTCAGTCCCATACTGATGATGCAGATGTAATAACTAATACTTTAAGGGAATGAACATCACATTTGGATCATCTATAAGTGACCCACAGGAAGTAAATATTGACTTTTCTGAAGTTAATTTTATATTTCGAGTTTTATTAAATCAAATACTAACCTGAAAATTTGTTGACTTAGCAGCACAACAGCTTAGTAAAAAATTAAAAATAGTAATTGACAGTTAAATGATCTGATTCTCGATTTCTAAGCTTTGTCCAATCTATGGTAAAGTTGTATTTCATAAAATCGATAAAATTATACCTTCCAAGCCGGTAAAGAGAAAGGATTATGGCAGTTAACTTGGGTACAAGGGAAGTTTTGCTGTAATAAAAAACACTCTAACGTGTCTCTCCTTGATCAAAATTAACACAGTGATTGGGTCTCCACATCATTGTACACGGACCAATGAGTGTCTATTTCGTGACCCTTCATTTGATAGACGCGTGCTAAACATAAAGTGTTACTTGTCTCAGCTTTCTCAATTCTATTTCGTTAAGACCTTGAAAGCTGACAAGGTCATGCAAGATCACCCTAATTCCTCTAACTGAAGGGCAAGTGCAAATTAATGTAGTAGAACCTACCATTCCAATTAATCCGTATTGGACATTTGGAAAAACAACTTTCCAAATACTCAGGGAATAAATCGTAATAGTAAAATAGCAGAATGTGAGCTGCTCGAATCAAAATATCTAAAGAAGAGGGACTCTTTAATACCTTGTTAGTACTCACAACATCTTCTCCTCTACACTCATTTTTCATACAACAGTCTTATTGTTAACCGATTTAAGCTGCCTTCAGTCGCTGTGGTTCAGAATAAAAATACAATACTTTCATCTCTTTATGTGGGTGATATCCACAAACGTAAGTTATATAAGTCTTTCAATTTTACCATATTTCATCACCACAGCGAAATAGAAGATTTACCTGTGTCTGCCTTAAATAAATCAGAAATATATTGCAATAAAATATATAAAAAAAAGACGTTTTTGAAGTTTGTTTCCCCTCATGCAAAATTCTTCCATCCTCGGTCACTTATGCCAGACTCTATCCATACTTCCTCGTAATTAGGCGATGGCGTCCCAAATCCTATGACTGACTTATTTTTGCTAAAGAACAGAAGTCACAACTATATGTTCATGGTTAAAATGTGAGGGCGAGTCCAAGACTTTATGAGATTATTATATTTAATAGCGTCATCAAACATGGTTGATAACGAGAAGTGAACCAAAATTTGTTTAAAACCATTCTGACTGCTATTACTATTATTATTACCTAAAGTGATACACAAAAATACATTTTTTAATCTTGGGAAGCAAATAAAATTACTTTTTTTTCCCCAGAAATTCCAGCCAATAACAAAGAGGAGGGATCGAGAAGATGACGAGAGCCATGTCAAGGTATGAAGGTGTTTTACTTAGTTTGACTTTTGAATTCGGTTGTACAATTTTTGTAAACCAGTCAACTCACGTTCGAAACCCGCAATATCATTCTTCGTCCCCTTGAGTAGGTAAACGCTTACCTACCATATCCAACGCTTATTGGCTGGTATTCTATTCACTAAGATCGGTCTCAAAATTAAATTTTGTTTTTTTTTAAATTTCGAAATGATTGTACATGATTTCCAGTAGCTTAGGGTTTTAACATAGCCTAGAAGAAATGGCCGCCATCTTTCAAGTAAGAAAATATCTTGAAAATAGATATTTAATACGGGTATTCTTGATTTTATTATCAATGCATAAGCCGCCTAATTACTCATTTAGAGAGTAGTAAACGAGTTCAGGCTTCTACATGATGTGATTAAACGAAAATGGTTTGCCACCTAATATTTTGATTCACCTTTCTCTTACTTCCATCTGTTTTGTAGAATCGACAACAAATGACTGCATCTTCTTCGGAGTCAAATCCCAAAATCTTGACAAAGATATAGATAATTTGCATCATTATTATGCTATTCAAAGCTCAATTTGGGGTGTAGAGATAATGAAGTTAATTTCCTGATAATTCACTGAAATTATACCAACCAAACCGTAATTATAGAGTTAAAGGTTCTCAGTTGCCTTTCGTTAAATCAACAGCCGCTCAGACTTCGAGAGAAGGAAAAAGAAAGACTAATAGCTCAAGTTTTCGTCCTTATATCAGACAAAATTGGTTTTCATAAGCTTGAAATAAGTGAATAATGATTGGGTGTCATCCAGCCAATAATTGCAGTGACGGCTTCTCCATGGGTGGTCCTACTTACCTAGATGTGGGTGTGGTAATTGTTTAATCAATAGGACAGTGCACGGGATTTGAAAAGTGAATTTTTCTCAAGTGTAATGAAAATATTTGATTATACGACTTTACACAAACATGCAAATCATTACATTTTATCGGGCCTCACAAGTTAATTTGATCCTAATAGGTGACTAAAGCAACCCGTTATATCATAGTAAGTTATTTGGTTTCTTTGACGAGGTCTGAAATATGTCCCCATTACTAGCCATTTATAGGTTATTATATTTATGTGTTTCCCATGGCAGCAAATATATTTCATAATTTTCAAAATGGAGAAGAGCTAGGATGTACAGTAATTCAAAGTTTAGAAGAGAGACCGCCGAAGTAAATCATCTAAAGGTTGTAGAATTGAAAGAAATGTAAATGAAATGAAACTATTTAGCTTGTTCAAATGTTTTGAGTAAATTTTGAAGAATAGGAATTATTCAACTAGGTACAAAGTGAGGGATTGTAACAATGATTTGGAAGCGTAACTAAAAAACTCTAAAGTTGAAAACAAATACAAACACATTGAAGTTGATCTGCCTTGAAAATGAAAAAATGAGGGAAATTGTTTGGGTTGTCTTTCCTATTGCGAACGAACAAATTAAAAGACAAAAAATTCAGTTCAAATGAGCATTGACAGTGAGAAAGAGTAAGTTGTGGGGACACAACTTCAGCGATCCCAATGCAGAATCGATGATCAACACCAACTACGATCATTCAAGGTTAATCCCAATGCAGAGTCGATGATCAACACCAACTACGATCAATCAAGGTCAATCCCAGTATACGATTTTCCGACCAATCAATGATCCAACTTACTATGAGGTCATCGTACCATATAGTGTATATAATTACTAAGTCTCCACGTCATATACCCTTACAGTTCACTCCGCCATCTTGTCACGGCGAATAAACGTCTCTTCTCCCATCTCGTCTCTTCCTTGACTTTGCAGTAGCGTAGCTACTTTAGTGGGAACCAACAACCAGGAGATTCTGTCACTGAGGTTTCTGAGTACATTCAGGCTTAGTTAGGTAGCAAATCCGCTACAAAGTCAATAGAGGCATTATGCAAATTACAATAAGAATAATGATTTCGTCAGAGAAAATGAACTATTCTCACTGGAACATAAAAGCATAAAACAGGCCTACGGATGCACAATTAACACTCTTTTATACCAATAATAGATCCTTTTTATCAAATGTGCACTGTTGTGATAAACTTTAAGATAGATTGAATATTAGTAAAGTATTATATGAGCGAGTCAGATCCAATAGAAACTAACTTATCCAACAGAGGATATTTTATAATCAATAAAGTGCTCAGTTGTTTAGCAATGTCTAAAATTAGGTGAAAGACCTCATAGGAATAGAGAAAGTTCGAATTTAAATGAAGTGCTTTTTGTTAAAAATAAAAATAACCATATTTTATTTTGGTGGTATGAAATATTTGCTATATCTAGAGGAAAACCCATAAAGCAACATCCATCGGGGTATCGTGTGTATCATTATGAGTTTTTCTTATGTAACATATTTACCGGGTGTATAAAAGCACGAAATACAAGTAGTAAAAATTCCCTTCGAAAGCAAGGTTAAGATCGTAAAATATTTGAAAACAAATTCGATGCATTTATATTTGGATTTTTTAAAAGTGACTGGTGTAAGAAATAAAATTCTTGAAATATTATATGATTAATAAAAGCTATATATAGTACTTCCGTCTTGGAATTAAAATCTAAAGTAAAATAGTTAATACTTATTTGAAAAATTAAATAAATTTTTAATACCTTTAGATTCTTATATTGTCATAACCATAAAAATATGAACTATGATTGTTTTATAGGCTAAAATAGTGATGCTTCTAACTCCGCGGTAGTTGAGTTATTTTCATCGAGGTAGTACCGCATTAGTATTTATTTATAAGTTAACTGAATTTCCATTGTTTTTATGCATAGAACACAATGTTAGCAAATACTAAAATTTAATGCGTCTGTACCCAGACGAAAATATTCGTGTTTTTATATATATATAAAGGACTATTGAGAAGAATAGCAAATAACCCTATTTTATCAAATTACTTTTTTAATTAAGCAGTTTAATGTTTTACCTAAATTAGGGATTTCCGGTCCGATTTAATCTTATGGTTTCTGTTTTATTAATGTTAATATATTATATCTCAGGTGTCACACTTATTTTAAATAATTAGGTTATACTGTTACTCGACTTTTCAAGAAGAATGGTCTTTATTAAAATATATGTACATTTTATTATTGCATTTTTATTTCAGATTCGTTTTATATGCAAGTATTTTAGACTGTACATACTCATCATTATTTTGTATCGCCTATGGAAGTAAATGATATTGTATCTGGAGTTATTACCAAGTGTAAAATTATTGAACAACAAACGATTTTAAATAAAGAAGAATCTCAGTCGCACAATGAATCCCTCTGTTCGGAAAGTCTTGATATCAAGAGTTTCGACGAAAAAGAAAATGAGTTACAAGTAAATGGCCATCAAAATTCTGCTTCGCTTTGTGATGGTTTTAAAGATCAAAACGAAGTATTTACCCAATCCGTAGATTCCAAATCCTTGATAGATGTGTCGGAGGAGAACCATGAATCTCTTGAGTCGACTAATTTGATAACGAAACGTGTCAATAATATATCACAAAATGATTGCAACACTAGTGAAACTGTTGCGACACAATCTTTGTCTAGTTCACATGATGATGAGCGTGTTGATTCTTCTCTGGGGCAGTCTAAGGCATTTGACCAAAATAACTCTGCAGAATTTTCCACCAGACAGCAAAATAGTGGAGCCGATAAAGTTAAAATCGTGGAAAATTTAAAGGAAAAGACTGTTCTTAACAACATATCTCCTGAAATTTCCGAAGAATACGAATCTTCTGTGCAGGAAAATAAGGAAAAACACTTCCAAACCATTTCTGTTCCAAATAACTCTAATGAACCCTCCCCAGAGATGTCTCTTGTCGATTCTTCTTCACTTTCAAATTTTTCGAAATTTGATGATTCTTGTGGAAAAACCAACATTAATAAAAACAAAAATTCTGCAATTCCCACAACTCTTCAACCTTTTCAAAGTGGGGAAGACTCAAAAGATTCAAAGCCAGATATTCCTGAATCTTCAGATACAGATTCAGTCTCAAATATATCATCAGTTGTAGATTTAGAGTCCCTGAGTGAAGTTGAGCTCCTTCGAAATAAAGTAAGCGATCTGACTAAAAAGTTACTACGATCGCAAGAACAAATGGAAACCTTGTTGGAAGAGAAACAGAAATGGTTATCAACTCGAACTTTGCCACAACAGAAGCTGTCACCATCGAATCAGAAAAACAGTGTCTCATCTGACATGGCTGCTGTTGTTGTTAAGTTTGCTCAGGTACGATATCCTCATTGCGCTTTCACATTTATATTTGCTAGGTAATTAAAATTTTATTATTCCATACGTATCTAGTCAGAACAACAAAGAATGAAAGCCGAGAATAGAATACAAGAATTAGAAGCGATTATTTCTCGAACTACGCCCGTTGAATCGAATCTATCTATTTCTGCCGACAAGTCTGGGCCAATGACTGAATTAAATAAGGTATCATCAGAATTTACTTGGCACATAGTCTTATAAACGTCTTGATGTTATATGCACTTTCTGGATTTTGAGTAGTTTCAAACTTTCATTATGACACTAACTCGAGATTATCTGGTCTATATGTGCCATCGTTATGCTACACTTTCCTTGTCCCCAAAAATTTAAAAAAACTACTACTACTATTATTATTATTATTATTCAATTTATGAGTCAAATACGATGTAGGTGATTGAATGGCCTATTGGTTCAAACCTAGATTATTAACACTATGACTTTGTAGAGTCAGTATTTGCTGTCTCATTCCCTTACAGGCAATCATTGGGTATTATTTTTTGTATGAGGTAACACTAAATTATTGACCTAATATTAAGATATTTCTTGACAGGATCTAGTTGATTTTTGAGGATTATAAGAAAAAATCTTTCACTCGGCAATAGAGCTGATCTTATAATGTATATTCTGGCATGCCTTCTGTTTAATAGTTGTTCAATTTAAATACTTTAAGTCTTTATATTAATATAATAATTATGGCCAGTCGAATGCTCAAACAAAAAAATGAAGTCTCTACGTTTCTCTATGACTTTCTAGAGAGTGTTAAGACTTTCTATCTTAATTTATTTCTAGCCACATTCCTTGGGCGAATAATACTGTTTTACAAGGAAATCGTTCCTACGTCATGGTATTTACATTCTTCTAAAAGGAGCCCTTGCTGATTGCGTCTATATTTGACTATTTAAGTTGGTTTTCTCTTCAACGGTTGGCGATAAAAGGGGTTCTGTGCAATGACTTGTAGTAGTGGATATTTAAGAGAACAGTGTTTGACATTTTTAGTTTATGCCTGTAGACATCATCTCTTGCTGCTCAAAGATACTTATCAACTTCATAAATAGTATATATAATTATATCATTCTTGAATTTTGTACATTTAGTTACTAAATCAGTCGAGTACTGCAGAATGTCTGCATATTTTGAACTTTTCTATTAATACCCACTGTTGTAAAATAACTGTTTCCGTATTGACTTAATTATGTATTTCAGTGAAATTTTGTCTTCATATTGACCGGTTTATTATTATTATTATTAACCACGAAAACTCAAAAAGTTTATATTCTTTAATCATATTCTAACACTTGCTCATACGAAAGGGCAAAACAGTGTAGTGAGGGAATCGATTAGAAGTCAGGATTTCCTATTTTATTTAAACTCTAAGCTCTAATTTGCCCACTTTTACATTATATTATGCAAATACTCGGAAGGTCGATTTTCACGCCTCAGGTTTCTGTTTACGGTATTGTGAACATACTTACTATATATGCATGTGAATCTTATCACAGTGACGCTATCCTCTTAAACTTAATATGGTGGCAATCCGAATGTCATTATTTTAAGTTATTTCTACAAATGAGACTAATTCATGGAGTTTTAGTGTCTTAGCTAAGTTAAATGAGCTATGATTTTCGACATTTATTCTTAATGTAGTATAAGCGGGATTCATGTACTTAAATTTCATACGTTATGCTAGGTAAACATATTTTTTTGTGTTGCGAGTCTTTGGTGAATGTAGTCAAGCTTCATATAACGGTTCACAATTAGGTCGTTAATGCCCTCATTTTTAAGAGAACTAGCTCACTGTCATAGTGTAAGCAAATTTTTGATCAGTTTATGAGGTTTTACCTATTGAAAATATTTTATCACGCTCTATGCAAGAGAAATCCACGTCATGGAAGTTCTAATTTGGAAATTTCTCGTCTACGAGCCGTAGCGAATTGGGTTGGCCATAACTTTTCCATCTCTGAGAATGGTCAAGGCTTATTTGGGTAGCTAATCCGCTGCGGAACATACGCACGCACATGTTTGGTTAATGACGACTTGGTACGAAGTTATTATAATATATTTATCCTTGTTTTATCTTCAAGGGTTTTTCGCTGATAATCAAGCGATGCAAAGTGATAGGAGTTATGAACTTAGAAAATCTTTAGGCAGAAGTATAAATCCATTTCTATCTCGAATTTTGAAACTGACATTCCCCTTAATTAATTAACTTAAAAGGCAAAATCAATGTAGAATTGCATAATCATTTCTTACTTCATTTCACATAGTCTCTAGTGGGGGTTTAGTCGGTGATAAGCTGGAACCTTATTGGTTATGAAATAACAATAAATTCTGATTCTTTTAGGAGGAGTAATTTTATATATCGATGTTTCGTAAGAAATTGTAACAAAAACAGTATCTATAGACAAAACAAAGACATTTGTCTAGGAAATCCGATGGGTTCAAGTATGATTATTTCATATTTGCTTGTTTTTCTAGATCCCGTTTCAAACTTATTTGGGTAGGAGACGGAAAAAATGTAAACAGAATTCCATTACCTAGTCCAGGAATGGAGCCTGGTTGTCCAGATGGCCTATCAGTTCAGCAAAAGTAGAGTAATGAAATCATCGTTGAATTCCAGGTGTATCTCTTTACTCGTTCTGAACAATTGTATTCGCGAGGTTACGTTAATGACCCCTTGCAAAAGCGTAATATAGATTAAATTACTTCCTCCCAGATAGCGTGTAAATCCCCGAACGCCTTGATAAAACGGGGTACGTTTTTGGTGCCTTCATTCAATTTAGTGCAAAACAGCAGTAAATTTTAACGAATATTTGCATCTGTGATTGATTAGAAATAAAATTCTTAATATACTTTTTTAAATAAAATATCCATTCCCATCCAACGGTGAGGCTATATCATATTCTTATTAGTGTAGACTGAAAGCCGAAATCAAGGCTTTTCATAACCAACATACGTGCTTTTCTCTATGCCATTATTTTTGTGCAAAGCCACGTTTCGCAAATTATATTTCAGTTCTTGTCATTTCAGGGGATCTTTCGCATTCAGTATGCACCCATCATTTATTAGCCTGTAGTTATTTATCGTCGACATAAAGATTTAAATATCTTTAGTTGTGTAATCCGCAGTTTCACTGAAGAAAGATTTTGTCAATATCTAGATAAAGGGAAATCGGCAAGCTTCGAATAGATATATAACATGAAAGAGAGAGAGATAGAGAGATGGTTATAAGATGATTGGATAGGTCATCGCAGCCTATGTACAGATGAACCTCAGATTTGTAGTATTTGACCTAATAGAAAATTTATAACCTAAATTGGGAAAGTTCTTACAACACCTGGGTTGAGTATAAGGGGGGCGTACTTTATGACTGCTCTATATGGAACACTTATTTAGCCACTTTATTGGCCAGTGCGGTTGAGCATCTACAATATATTCATTATTAAGCATTGGTAACAAATTGTTAGGCATACAAGCAAATGCTATGGCACTGTAAATCTGTATCTACTTGTTAAATTTGTGTATTTCTTTAGGCTCTGCTGGAAGCTAGGGAACGGGCTGAGAATCTACGACATTCATTAAAGCAAGAACAGGCGCGAGTAAGCGATTTGAATTCAAAATTGACCGCAACCCGTGAGGCACATCGAAGTGAACAGAAAAGAGCTGCTGGACAAGTGGAAATTATCAGTAAACTCAATCGGGATGTCGATCTTCTCAAAAGGCAGCTTAAAGTAACAGCTCGCTAACTGATCAGTTAGTATTACTTATGAGATTTAAGTAGTATGGATGTTTTATTTTCTAGGATATGGAGAAAATTCGTGAGCGTGAAGCCAAACGCCTATGTGACGAGATGATTCTTCAGGAGACAACAGAGAAGTACAACAGATCCTTGACCGAAATCACAGATCTGAAGGATCGCATTTCTGAATTAGAAAAAGTCCAAGAGTCAAAGATCGAGCTTGAGACTAAATACGAAGAGTAAATTTATTTGTTCTTTAAATCTAAGCTCATTTGCTGTTTATTAACTGAATGGGATATTAGTAGTCTATTTTTCATTAATAGTTGCAATATGTCGGCCTTTTATAGCCTGTTTACATATCTCTACTGAAAAGTCTAATCCAGCATTTTTTAATCCCTTTTAATTTGCTAGGTTGTTACGTATAATTCATCTGACAGACGATTAGCTAAACAATTCCACTACTATGTTTATTAACGATCACATTATTTTAGCTGTTAATCTTTGGGATTTGGTTATGCTCAGTAAGATGCGGAATGAAATATCTTGAATCGCACTGAAAATTGTTCCTTAAAATTAAATCCTGCTTAATTTGATGATATTTTCTATTCTCTAATGAGGCCGTGACCCTGAACTCACTAGAATAAGGGTCATAAGAATTTCAGAACTTTGAAATAAATATACATAGTGATATCTTTTCATGTGAATGCTTGTTGAAGGGCAAACCATCTTTGCTTTCTTGTTTAGTCCTATCATAAGCAAGTGTCTAGATTTCGGGAGCAGAATGAGCTCTCATCGCACCATTGGAAGGAATGAATTAGTGCCCTAACAAGCTGTAATTACGATATCGATATGTGATCTAATAGGGTGTCTCTAAACGTTGACCTCAATATTTCATTATTATTTGTTGTTAACTCTTAATTTCAAAAATAATTTTCTACAAATATGTACAGTCTCCTACAGAACTAATGTGGGTTGAGTCTTTAGTAGCTCGAAAGGTAAAATATTCGTTGAATTCTTATTTTACTATCTAGTTGTGTACTGTCGCATTTTTTCTACAAAAGTCCACTTTTAAATCGTCTGCCAGGCAAACCTATTAAATATATTTAAATTCACATAAAAATAACTTTTGTTGACCGATATAACATTAGGAGGACACAGTGTGTAATTTATTTTACTTTCATCCATTCACGAAAAAATTAACCAAAATGAAAAATTGAATGGCGTTATTCTCCTTTTTTTGCTGCTAGGCTTCAGCGGGCCCACGACAATCTAGTCTCAGTGCGAGATGAAATGACCAGATGTGTTGAACGTGAAACTCAGCTCTCTGAATTTACTCGTCGCCTAACGGAACGTACTGCTGGTCTCCAATCAGCCCACTTGGCAGCTCAAGAACGACTGGCTGCGAGTGAAAAAGCCGTTTCAGAGGCCTCTCGCGCTGCTAATGAGGCTACAGAACTTCTCCAAGCCACAGAGGCTCGGGCTCGAAAAGAACGCGCTGAGGCTGCTGCTACCATCGAGCAACTTGAAGCGAAGGTGTCTATTTGAATTTGAAATAATTTATTATTGTTGTACTACCGGCGGCTCCGGTGATATAAAGTTTGGCCTGTTCGCCTAGGAAGTCCGAGAGGTAGTATACTAATCGTAATACCCTTGGCTGTCTAATAGGGGGGTCAGGAAAATGTTGACTTATCAACTGAGAAGCTTTGTTAAGCTGTCATTCTCCCCAGAATAAGTATCATGAAATCTATCTAATACATTTATATCTATAATCAGTGTGTATATTATTTGTTCCCTTGAGTACTAATTGTTTGAAGCCTAGGCTCCATGGGTTGAGCTTAAGCCTTTCCAAATAGCGAGATTCTTGGGTGAAATTTGCTCAAAATGGCGTGCATAGGTCTTATCAAATTGGTAGGGCTGAAAAAACTTGAGATTTCAGATTCCAGTATGAAAAACAGTTTTCCTCAATGCAGTTCACTATATTCCCTGTGGTAGTATAAAACCTGTATTGTGTGATGTTCAACGTCGCCTCCGCCTTGAAGTTTTTCGATGCCTTTTTTACCATTCCCATGTTGCAGCAAAACTGTATATAGGTCTTACAGGGCCATTATTAATTCCCTGCAGATTTTGAAGTTGACAGAATCTGAAGCTTTCCTGAAGTCCGAATTGACGCGAGAGCAGGTTGAAAAGGCCGCACTTAAACGCAAACAACATGGCCTAGATCGTGAGTTAGCACGCCTTGTGAACCAGCAACGAAAACTATCCATTCAAGAACTCCGTCAGCAGACTTCACAAAAATCAGACAACATGTCAGAGAAATCACCCATGGGGTCAAACCTCAGTCTTTCTGTTGGTCCTATTGAGAAAATACCGCCTTCTCCGGATTCTTGTCATACCTCTGAAGCGGTAAGCTCCATGTTCCTTGAGTGAATATACTCGTCTTTACGGCCGATTTTGCTAAGTGTTTTGTGTTTTCTTTAGGTTCACACTTCTACTCAAGCCCCACTTCTAGGTGATGTTCTAGTTTCGTCGACGATAAACACTAGATTAACTTCTGACCTCGATGAGATGCCTTTCGTATCTACTCCTGAGGTACAAACTCGGGAACCAAATAGGAATCTTCTATTAAATAAAATTGATCGACTTCAGAGGACTAATATGCGACTGATGGATAAGATTGATTTTATGCATGAGCATATTGGTCAGTTAACACAGGAGTTGCAAAAGAAAACGAAAATTTTACAGGTAGGTTAAATGTCGAGTTTTAAATTTCACATCGTGTTTTACTGCACCCAATACGATTTAAGAAATTACCTGTCTCTGTCACCTTTTTTCTAAAAACTCTGTTCTATTTGCAAGATTCATGTGCTTTGTTTAATTATTTTTTAGAACTGAATTTCAGAAAATCATTTTCCTTATTAATATATCTACCTCAAATGTACTTTTGTAAAGTTAAAGTACATCACGTAGGTCGGATTGACTTATTAGACGCATAATGTGTCGTGTATTTGACATGGATTCCTCATGCAAATTACTGTTTTTTTTAAATATAAAGAGAAAGTAAAGGCAAATCTCTAGTTTTTGTTTGTTCCACCTTTTTTTGGAATTTTTTTTTTTTGGGGGGGGGGGGAAGGAAGGCCGTAGCAAAATAAATTCCCATTGTTGGTTTGAAATGATCCCATTGTGCTTACTCTTTAAACTCGTCATGTAGCTCATATGATCATGTTTTCACAAACTATTATGCAGTTTTTAGCTTTGTTAATTCGGTTACTGTCATGCAGGCAGATTACTGCGTATTCTTGTTTATGACTGCCATGTGTTTAGTTAGATTCCATGAGTAATTCGGGAAGATGTCTCGATTTCTTCTGATTTCTTTTATCCTCCTAAGTGTATCACTGGATTTTGAACTGAAGGCCGTGATCCCAAGTACTACAGATGTTCTGAATTATTTTTTCTTGACATAATCAATAGGAAATAGCTAGCTATGGGCCAATGTATTGACCTAGTTATCTGAGTCATACTTCTGTTTTTGAACTCGATATACGCGTTAAAGCCTGTATTTATGCAATGCATGAAATAAATACTGTTAATTCTTTTAGTTCATTTTTAAGAATCTTTCCAAATTGAATTGGGCAATCAAATTTTAAATAATAGTGCATCAGTACACTTGCATAAATAATTTGTCAAACCTTGAAGCCCTTTGAAGCATTATGATTTATATTTATTAATAACATACGACTATCTCGTATGCGATGATGAATGTCGGTCCTCAATGTGTTATATCCTTTAATTGGCACGATATCGTAATTGTTCATCTTCTCTTCTTTCCCAGAACTGTCTTTCTCGAGAAGCGGAGAATGAGGGAGCAGCAGTGCCCACGACTGTGGACGCAAACAAACGACAGCGAATACGAAGAGGCGGCACCTTGATGGCTGCGGTATTTTCAGGTGATGCTTCCGCACCAGCCTCTGACCTCCACACCTCTCTTCAACTCAATAAAAAACTTCAATCGGTGCTTGAAGATACTCTCTACAAGAACCTCACTCTTAAGGTAAACATGGATTATTTATTATTCACTGTAAATACAAAGATGGCAAGGGCAAGAATACAAACAGATATGTGAAGGCTGGTTGGGCTGGCTCGGTCAGTGAGTTCGAATTCCCAATTGTGTTAAACGATAATTGGAAGTTGGGCTTATTGTTTACCTAATTTAGTGTCTACTTGTACCATTAGAATCGAATTTGATTGGATTATGATTGACCGACGTGACAGAATATGGCTGGTCAAAGAATGAACGATAGTTGGCCTTATCGTGTCGTGGTCTGTCACGATTGAGTTTGCGCTTCCGGTGCACGCCACACCTTGTTTCACCTTCTTGAGGTGAAAGCAGATTGTATTTGACTAAGTATTCTAGGCTAATCAGAACCAGACCGTAAGACAAAGGAGGAGTGATGGAACCAGAGCAATGCTATGGAAACGGTATGACGTGTAGATCTGCAGAGTGTAGGTTACATATTACGTAAATTGATAATGAAAGGCACGTGAGTTGGTCAATTAGACTGGTGGTGGCCACAGTTTCGGGTTACCAAAAATATACTTAAATTAAAACGAAAGATAATTAAATTTCGTCCTAATTTGCTTGAAATTGGAGTTTATTAAGGGTTTTAATACAGGAAGAAGAGAGTTTCAGTGGCAAAATATCTACATTTGGGGAGAATAGAGAAAACAGCAACCTTGTAACCACTATGTTGAAAATATGACTAAACAGTAGAGTAGTGCTCTATAACTAAGCGATAGTATTATACCATTATCACTAATAAGGTACCATATGCTAACTCTAATCATATACTATTACAGTTAAACTTGACTAAGCTGCCAATTAACTATTAACAAATTAGAAGAATCTTAGCTTTTGAAGAAGCAATACGACTGAGATGATTTACCAACCATCTAAACTAACCAGTTGATCAATAAATTCTGGCCGCCTCAAACATAAATTCGTTAAAAAAACTGAAATCTGGATATAAGAACATGAAGCTATTCTTATATAATGAGTGATGTCCAACATAATTTTTAATTCAGTTTTATAATACTTTGAATTGTTTGAATTTCAACTTTTGGTCAATCCTTTTCCTTTAACCCCCATATTGGACTCGGTTCAGACGCTTCCACAAAATGAAAAACGGTACACTTGTCGCCTTCCCTTGAATATTAAATAAAAACAACTTAGAGATAACTAGAGAAAACAATAAACGACGTAGAATGACGTGGTTAATGTATAAAACTAAGCAAAATCGTTAATTGCTCAGGATCACTACAGCTCCTCGACTAACCAGTGCTCAAGTATTATAATTGTGTATCATCCCCACTTTTAGGCCCAATAGAGTCATGAAAATCGCAAATGCAACTTTCTATGGTTGGCAATAAATCTTATCATCCAATGAAATTGTCGTAAATATTTCTATGTCCCGACTCTTCAAGGCAAAGTCATTTGATTTAATTAATAATTTTCTTCCATATTTGGTTTAGAAGCACATGAATTTCTTTATAGGTTAGCAGGAACAAAAATGAAGAGTAGAGCCATATGTAATGATAAATGAATTATTATCGAATTAAGCCCCAGGAAATTCTACTTTCACTTCACACTACTTAGCAATTATTCATCAATAGACCACCAAACAGCGAAAGGTATAGGAAAACCACTCATTAAAGTTGACTTAAGGCCTAAAAACCATGATTTAAATCACCCCCATATTTCAAGACTAGGTCAAAACCCTTTCAATTGTAGGGCGCCACTCAAGTGGTCTAACAAGACTTACGTATTTAAATTACTAGCATTTAGAAGAATACGTTTATCTTAATTTTGATCAAGGCTTAGAGAAGTGACTGGAGACTAACTATTGAGTTAAAAGCCTAATTTTAGCCGAAGTCGATGACTGCTCACCATCGTGTTTGCGTGTAATAAATGAACATTTCTCTATCTCTTCACTTTCCAACAGGAAAACGTCGGCACCTTAGCAGACGAGATCGCCCGACTAAAACGAGCCAACTCAGAGTTAAAAGATCTCGTTTCTTCTCAAAACTTTGAAGAAGCCACTCCCCAAAAACGTTGCCTTGTCCATTCTACTCCCTCTCAAAATAACTAAAACGAACTCCAGCACTGCCATCAGCGTATACTTCTCCCACATTCCTATGGTGATCTCGTTATATTTGTGATGTAACTTGTCTTTCTGTCTAACATTTTACTAATAAACATAAAGTGTCTTTGTGGAACCTTCTTTTTTCTCAACCAATTCGGTGCATGAATAACACAAATCTATATCAACGAAATAGCAAAGTTATATATATCAAGAGTGGAAGACAGGGCAACTGAAAGTTTAGCACAAAATTCAAAATGGTCTAGATTTAAGTCCATTTTCAGCTTATTCCACTTATCAGGAGAGAGGAGTTCCGACAGGTCGTATTCTGAGCAAGTTTCGGAAATATTTTGATGCCACAAGTGCGTGGAGTGTAATGAATGAGAGGATAAGATTGGAATTCATTTGCTGGTGGTTTATACAAGGCGGACTGAGCAATGTTGCATTTCGTCTGGTTTGGAAACATGGAGATAGGAATTGAAAGACGGGGATCCGGAAGATCGCAGTTCAAGGAAGTGGAAGACAGCCTACAAGAACCCGTTTGATGATACAGCAGCGATGCAGAATACGAAATTGTGAGAAGAGCAGTTGCTGCGAGTGCCATTGACTGGAATAGGAAAAAGGCTGCTCTAGTTTGGTACTAAATGCAAGTCAAGCACAAAATTGACACCTCTGGGCATTTAACATTGGAATACATGTAAATTAGCAATGGATTAAAAACCTGCTTGTTGTGCAGTTAATTAGATACTTATTAAACATATGGTTGATGCAAGTGTTACAGAGTTCGCTACAACTGCTCAGGTCGCAGAGAAAAAACAGACTAGATTAACCTGCCAGGCAGAACAGAAGTGATTTTTAGATGTAAGCTGGAATCTATTCATTCATAAGAACTGGATTTTAATATCGGATAACCAAATTTTAATACAATGCCCATAGAGGGAATGCGAAACACAAATAGAGGAATTTTATGCTTGAACTCAAGAATTCTGCGTAACATTGTGGTACTCAAAACTACTGAGAAAAACTTTGATCATCAAGAAATTAAGTTTGCATTCATTAGCATTTATTTAATCAGGGTCCAGACTGAATTCTAACTTTAAAAGAAAACGTGAAAATTTCAAAAAAATGGACGATAAGGAATACTACCTGAATCAATATTGAAAAAAAAACATTTTTAAAAAGCATCCAGTGCGTTTGTTTGTACAAGAGACTACAAAGTAAATTAAAGCTGTTAACAGAGGAAGAAAACAACCAATGAATAGGATAGTATAACGGTACGGATAGAATTTTATAAGACTGGCATAAAAAAAAATCCATGTTACTTTTCTTAATCAATTTTCTGAAAATGTTACGTACTCTAGCTGAAGGGAGTTTGGCAAAGACACGATTCCGCCGCAGATACCTTACAGTCAGGTGATTGGTCCGTAAATTTGAGGGCTGACTAACAGATCTTTGAGAGGGGACTTTAGGCCTGTTGCGAGATTCAATATAAGAGCGCATTGGTGCGATTAGCTTCATACTAACGAAATCGACAAAGTCGGAATTGGATACAAATAAGTTCCAACTGAGAGCCTTGTAAAAGTCCAACTCGGCTTTTTTTATATCCTTCAACTCAATGTTTAAGTTTTCCGACAAGATTTGATTTGTAACAGAATCCATTGAATCTGGATCTTGTAGGAATTTCACTGCGGCCAGCTATGATAGGGCAAATATATAAGCACGATCATACATCGCTTTTATGAGGTAAGAAAGAGAAAAACAATTTTCTTACAGTAGCAACAACAAACAACTCTGTTGCGGTTAATTCGTAATAAATAGATGGCTTTGGGTTGAGATTTATAAATCTGTTAATTAGTACCAGTGCAGTAAAAAGCGTCGCATCATGCTTCACATAATAGCTAACAAACATTATTGAAAAACTGAGACAAACCTCTTAAAATCGTAAAGCCATTCATAGTCTACTTTGCCTAGCCGTCGTTGCACGGCCGAATTAACAAAATTAAGGACGACTTCTGGGAATAAAATGAGAATTATAATTTAGTATACTAGCGTATAAAATATACAGATAATCTAGGGCCCCCTTACCAGTCATAAAATTATCATCTTTTTCTGCATAATCATAAAACAGTTGCATCACGTCGCCAGGACGCAACAGATTCGAAGACATCACCATCAATAGCCTTAGTGAACAATGACCCAAGTATAGAATTTCCGTAAGTTTAATTATTCGATGATTCGCTAACTTCTACAAATAGATAAATATATGTTATGTTTGTTGAAGAATAAAATAAAAAGTGGATAAAAATATAAAATAGGAAATAATTCAAGGCAATCCTCTAAATGGTCACATATTTACATTTTTTATTCTATATTTTACGATACACCATTAAATTATTTTGAAAATAATTATAGTAAATATGAATAACGCTAGATACAATTATTTTTACGATATAACTAATTGGTCCGTGAGCGCGCGATACACAAGTTCTCGTTCTCGCTTACAGCTGGCTTTGACTTTGGGATCGCTATTTCTACTTACGATGAAAGCGATCTTGCGTGTCTTGTTACTTATTGTTACGATGGCCTTCTTAGCTGATGCTTTTAGTGGTAAGTCTAACCATAAATGCATTAGCATATTTTAGTCACACCTCCTTCGAATGTTCTTCTCCCTACCTTTATGTCAAGTATTCAGTATGAAAGTATTCAATTTCAAAAGCGTGCAAAGAATGATTCTCTTCATCTTGTTTTAAAATTTGGCGTTGTTGATGTACCATCGAAAAGTGTGACCATTTCATTGTTATACAACAACCAGAGTATTTCGGTTGGTGATCCCAATGATAGAATGGTTGTCTACGCTGAGAAGCGTCTTAATTCAAGTGGATTTTTGACTGATATAACTCTCAATCTCAAGAATTCCGGTAGGATCATTTTGTTTTGCGGTAATTAAAAAAAATACTTTAGCCGCTAATAGTGGTTTATATGAATTGACGCTTTTATCGGATTCTCAAACTGCCTCCGCGGTTGCTGAAGTCGACTGTAAGGGAATAAACTTTTTATAATTCTTTTGTAAATTTTTATTAATAATTGTTGCGTTTTTCACCAAAATGTAGCTGCTCCCATTTTACCTGTTTATTCCAAGCCGAAGCGAGTTTTGCAAGGTGACCCTTTGCGCATCTCATGTCGTGTGTCTAGCTATCCAACGCCAGTTAATGTTTCTTGGTTCTTTGCTCCAATTCCTGTGGAACTTTCTGATGATAAGACCACAATCTCTGAAGCTTCTGGCCTCCTGATGGAAATTGATTTCTCCAACGAGACATGGAAAGATGCCATTTTTTCTTCGGAGGAAGGCACCCCAAATGATACTCTTAAATTTGAGTCTATCGGCATTGCTCAAAATGGTCTTTTCGCTTGCAATGTCTCAAATGCTTTTGGCAGTGATTCAACCTTTTTACTTGTCGGAGTTAAAGGTGTGTTCTTTCTTTGTTCTTCAAATATGGATCTTTTCTGCAGTACTGAGTGTAGCTTTTGTGACTGTATATGGATAAAAGGATCAGAATTTCCTAATTTAGACTGATGAATTTCATTCAGCAAGGGAGAGTTCACAATGAACAAAGTTAATTATTCACGCACATTAAATATGTCGCTTTTTATCTACTCATGCAGGGGATATCAGAATTCCATAAATTTTGTCTGGAATCGCTCTTCTTTACCATTTCTTTATTGTTAAACAATGATTGGATTTAGTTATATTGAGCCAAAAGAATTTCTTTTCCTGTGTTTATTTCTTACTAGTAAGTTGAGATTTGTTAATGTTTTTAATTTCATCATTAATTATTGTTTTATTGCCATTGACAATTATCGATCTGTGTATAATTTGTGCCATTATTTCGCTTCAATCTTTAAAATGATAAGGACAGATAAATGGAATTTATTGTTTTAAAGTTTCGCTCAGAAGGTAGACACACCTCTTAGCAACTATAGTGATGTTAACCAGGAATTGAATTAAAATGCCATTCTCATCTGTTCATCCTCTTGCGCCTTTCATTGGTCATTATCTTTATTTAGACAAATACCACCAGGTATTGTTGCAGCCTCATTTTTCGATGGGAGCAATAGTGCTCTGTTTTACACTATTAGTAATAGTCCAATTCTATTATAAGGTTTAATTTTTTTTTAAGCCATTAGTTATTTCTTTTCCTTCAATCGTTCTGTGAAAGTCTTTTCATCGAGTTTTCTGACATCAGAATTTAGTTGCTCATATATGTTATGAATACTTAAACGCTTATTTTTGTGTTGATTTCAGACCGTTGGGCAGCTCTTTGGCCATTCGTAGCAATTGTTGTTGAAGTGACTCTACTGGTAACAGCGATTCTGCTCTATGAACGTCACCAAATTCGCAAGAAGCCTACTACATCAGAACCCGCTGCTGCCACTGAAGCAACTTCGCCTATTGGGAATGCTGTTGATAAGTAAGCTTTTCCTTTTTCTGGGTTTTTTTTCCCGTGATTTGAATGTGCGATCTCATCTTGTGATTGTGTACATATACGTTCTAGGAGCTCTAAACTGGATGAAGTTCGTCTGCGTAACACCAGGGCATAGATGATTTAGCCAATCAATACAATCAACCCTCTAACCTCCCCCACCCATTTCCTTTTATTACAACTTCTACAAACTGCTCTTTCCTCACTCTCTTGATTTGGGATCTCTCACTCTTTGGTACTGTTTACGTGTATATCACTGGCTCATCTTGATGGAATAAGGTTGCCATCTTTCTTTTCTGGTGAATCGTTTTATGTTCTTGGTGGGCTGCAGTAGAGTAACGGCCTTAGAACTAGATTTTGGCGTCGACTGCAAACGCTTTCGTCATTCCGACGAATAGGCCGGATATGTGGTCTCATATGCACGTGTGCGCTTATAGTGCCTCGTATAATCATACAGTTTCGTTGGATTTATTTCTATCTGTTGTCTAGAATTATTTTGAGTCATCCAAATTCCGAACTCTTAATCGTTTGCCAAGGTACTTTTAGAACAAATAACATTAGCAGCTTTAATACAAGATTTACTGATAATTAAAGTTTGTTGGAGCTTTGAGATACTAAAATTTGAATAATAATATCAATTAAATACAGTATCTATTTGTGTTTTCTAATGATTTGGTATATTCAGATATAAAGGCATTTCCCATCGGCAGTGATTTAGTATTGAATTCGATTGATTTCTCCTGTATTCACCTGGTTATGGACCTCCAAATCTAGCTGAATATTACTTGAATATGTACGTTAACTCCTAGTCCGTAAAGCAGACTGTTCATGTATGATTCTTCTGTGCTCTTCAAAGAAATATGGACCAAAACAGTAGTTATTATTTTATCAGATAATTTAAATTGTCGACAAATTCAGTTCTATTACGCCGATGGAAGACCTGTGCTTTAACAGAGAATGATAATAAGTGCCAAAGAACGTTTAGGAACAAGAAGACCGATAATCTCACTACTCCGATATCCTGGGTAATCTTGTGCTCGTCATGACTTTTCAATTTCGGTATGTCGGTTACGAATAAGGTTGCCTACACACTCAAAGGCTCCGTATTATAGCTAATCAATTGTAAACCTTAGATCATTGTCGGTTTTGCGATAAGTATTGAAACTATTAAGAAAAACCAGTATTAAATGTTGTTTAACCGTAAAATGCAGGTAATGTTGCTGAAAGTCTGAAGCAAACTGACTGAAGTCTACTTATGTACTTAAAAGAACTGCAAAATCCATATTTTGTTTAACTTGAAGAGTTGAGTTTGTGACTGAACTTTTGAAGTTGCTTGCCATTAAGGTAAACTCTAACCTTCATCTGAGGAATTTAAAGGACTGTTCAGGCTCAAATTTGCATCATGGAAGTAGATTTTCTTACAGCAGATTTATGATGTTAGATTCTAAGGAATGACGTTGGTTTGATCAATTTTGCTACACATAGCGAAATATTTCCGTTTTTTAATAAGTGGAGCTTCTTGTCCTATTAGTTAGCCATTGGAAAGCTCATTAAATCGACTTGATTGATGAAAATTGATTTACCACATTCTCATAACACGGGATTGTTTGCGCAGGTAATGCGTTGGTAAACAAAGCAGTTATATTGATCAGTTCAGACTTTTTCCCCATATATGTCTTTACAAAGGTGTCTGCGAAATTAAAGGTAAAATTTGAAAGAAATTCGTGGTTGAATAGATTACTTTTTCTTTCAGCGACTTAATGTATCAGTGTCTTTTATCGTTTCCACTATTTTATGCCTAAGTTTGTGTGTTGCTATCTCAGCTAAACATTCAATTGCTAAAAATATTCCAGAGTTGGAAATACAAATTAGTGCATAGAATGGATAACTATACCTGCCAAGACATATGAAATAAGGAGTAAATAGTACCGCAGAGCCAGGAGTAAAATAACGTCTACCATCGAGCGTAAGATGTACCAGTTACTGTGCAAACGAGCTTTGCATAAACCTCCCTCAGCATAAAATTGTTCCCGAAATCAATTGCGTCGAGGGCGCGGAGCGTATGGATTGAATGGCATGTAATATGAACTACAAACATAATCAGGAAATGAATGAAGGGCTGAAAAGGACTCTCCTCGCGAGACTACGTTTTCCAGAATATTTGACTTTGGTTATCACCACAGTGGGAAATAGCCGAATTTATTGTTAACGTTATATATAGCACAAAAAAACATGTCTACAAGGCAGTATTTTAGTTTATTACAAAACAGATGTGTAAGAGAGTTTTTAATGATTTTCAGAACTTAGGTTTCTTTAAAATTCTACTTCCCAACACTTTAAATGAAAGGCCATTATCGTGGAAAATTCATAATTTCAAATAGACAAAAAGCCTATTATCACAATGCCGTATAGAACAAAAAAGGAGAGTGAGACCTCACTTTTATTCCAGAATTTCCTGCTAATTTGAGACTGGAGTGAAGTTTGAAATAGTTCGTTATCTCATCTT
Organism: Hymenolepis microstoma; assembly: GCA_000469805.3. Taxonomy (NCBI): domain Eukaryota; kingdom Metazoa; phylum Platyhelminthes; class Cestoda; order Cyclophyllidea; family Hymenolepididae; genus Hymenolepis; species Hymenolepis microstoma. The sequence continues at coordinate 12,438,181 of LR215995.1, read as the reverse complement.
TGGTGCATTAAGATTGTAAGCTATTCACTACCGCGTAAGATCACCTTGCCTTCTCAACTAGTAGGGAGAAGCAACGGGATGACACGACAGGACTGACTCTCTTTTTAATACAAGGCGAGCAATAAGCCCTGGGCATCGTAGACAGGCATTAGCTGCAATCCAGAGAACTGATCATGAATTTTGAACTTCAGAAAATGAGAAATCCGTTCAACAAATGATAACACAAATTGAATTTAAAAATTAAATGAAGTCCAACTGCTCAATGCCTTGACGTTGTTCTCAACACTTTCTTGATCTCCCATTAATTAAACTTGCTGTTAATCGACTTTAGTTGTAACTTCTTTTCTAAAACTAACTTGTAGATTTTAGCATTAAATTTTCTTACTATTAATTTTTTAGTGGCTGTTTGGAAAGAAATATTAATTGACAAATTTGAATATTGTCTTCTACCTGTCTCTCCAACTTGCGCATGTATCCCAAGTTCACATTTTCTTACAATTGATTGTCTCAAACTGTTAAGATACAACACCTGTTTCTGAACACAATGATTTATATATAGCCATTTTTCATACGGACACCACGTCGGCTCCGTGAATTATTGAATGAATCGAAATTGCTTCTCAACTATGGTCTTCAACTTCTGATTGGCGTTATTACTTCCTCTTATGACATGGCGCACTGAGTATGTTTGATTTTCTCCTGCCGTTAAGCTTTTCCATGGTGTTTGCCTAATCAATCATGATTGAGATATAAGAAAATACCATTTGGTAAAGATGGTTCTGATATGTTAGACCAGCCATCTAACCGTAACATAGGTCTCTCTGGGTCTACTCCTCCCAATTAGTGTGATCGATCCATATGATAACGTATCTTCCCCTTCAGTGTTATATTACTTGTGTGAGGTTCATTGAGTGGTGAGTAGATTAGTTAATAAATTTTTCCCTATTACGATGAAACGATAGGGAAAGGTTTTCTTTAGTAGTCTTAATATATCCTCTGAGTGTTTGTTGAATTTACTATTCTTGTTTAAACACAGAAATTCTATTCTTCTAAATATTTGCTTCATTACCAAAACCAAAGAATATTTGCTCCGAACCTTACATTAGCTCATTGCTGTTACTCATTGAAAACCTTACAAAATAAAAAAGACTTGTTTCTATGATAGAGTGTCTGAGAATTCATATTTTCCCTCAAGTTGTCGACAAATGGTGCCTCAACGCTTGATAATACAATCACCAATGCCCCAAATTACCTATCCAGTCTCATAGTAATCATGAGATAATTTCAACGCAATTAACGAGGTACGCGCTTAAATTTCAGATCTCTCTAGTGGCCAAGCAGTACTCTTCAAAATGCTTCTTTGTCGTTTCATCGTCAACATGTTAGAAGGAATGTTTGCTATTTATTTGACCCGAAGCGTACAAAATCTCATTGACATTGCTCATTAAAACCCTTCTAAAATGAGAACGGATAGGTTTCTATGAGACAATGTCTGAGAAATTATCTTTCACATCCAAGGTTGCTTAATGTTCACTGGCATTGAAACGCAGATTAAATATTAAAATATTTAACTTTCGTAACATGATTTAAGCACATATGATTAGAAGTCGATAGTTCCCACCACAAAAGATTATTCCAATGCCAAAGTCAACACAATTCATGTTTAGCCAAATACCCTGACTAATTTTGCACCTTAATTCCAAGAAAAAAATAATCAAAGCATCACTTAAGATATTTGGTCTAGGAAGATCACATTGTTGTGAAAAACCGAAAGGTGTATAAATAGTCAAACATTAGGTTTACTATCTACAGCTCGTAAATCCAGTCAGAGAAGATGAAATAAGCACAGCTTCTCTCTGTGTTAGCAATTAATTATTACTGCTCAACTCGAATCATGCGCAGTATGGAACATTTTATGTTAGTTCGCTGAAATAATTTATGGGATGAGCTCTATTTTAAAAAGCATTAAATAGATATTAATTCTGTCAAGGGAAAGCATTTAATAACACTTGATGTCTACTCTCTTGAGTCTCAACTTCCACATAGTCTCTTAGGGTTTCCTTGAAGTCCCTCAGTTGGTTCTCTGTTAGTTTATGTCGTTCCATTCCACTTTCTGGAGAGTATTCAGGTGACTGATGCTGATTTATTTCTCTTCTTACCATTATTCCATCGGAGCTTTTCAATGAAGCATTGGATGAACAGCCTTCCAGCAGTTCACGACATCAGCTTTTTACGATTTCTTCCTGACATTTTCGTAAGGCCCATCCTTTCCCTTCCTCTTGATTTGTAGCGTTCTTTTGTATGTCTGTTAGACCCATCAGTTGTACAGAGAGATCTCCATTCTCTCTTTTCTCGATGGGCTTCAGTTACGATCCATTGAACATTACAGGAACTATTCAGAATACTGCTACCTTTTCTTCAACTTTCTGCCCATTTTGTAGCACGTTCGTGGGGAATCTTCCGTAAGCTTTCATTCCACTTCATATCCTTCTTCGAACTGGCTATTTTTTACTAAACTGTTTGTTGGTTCAGCCTTCTGAGCGACTTTACTCCTTCCGAATTCTAGTTTCCTTAAGAACTTTACTTCCTTATGTCCATGTTTTCCACAAAAACTACACTTGTGAGACGCATATGAACAAAATACGACATAGTCCAAATTAGTACATATCCAGCATGCAGTTGTTTCCAACTTCGAAGCATTCGCTTTGCTCAGCTGCTTTCAACAAGTTTCCGCTGATTCATGCCACCTTCAAACTTGATGTAAAATTTTCTACCTTCATTGGCACTACGCTATAATGTTATTTTATTACTTTGTTTACTCATTCTGTTGATTTGACGATAGACTTCAGTTTCCGACGTCCACTCAAAACAGTAAACATTTGAAATGATCCTTCTTAGTGACAGAGAAATCAGAGTCCAAAGATAGTATACCTCATTCATTATGCATTTTTTGCAAGAGAAGGGCATTAGAAACATTTTTGTCGTTTGAGCATCCCTCACCAACAGAATCGGTGATCTTCCGGGTTGTTTTACCAAACTTTAGATTTGAAACTGTTCCTGGATCGCTTATAAATGTTCAAAAATTTCTTTTCTCTGTAACAATAGTCTAACTTTTACATCATGTGACATATTAGTAGGATCAATTTTTGAGGTATAGTCGCAATTTCCAAACAAGTTAGCAAAAGTTTGATCTGATTCTATGATGTCATAGATAAATCCGCTAAATTGTGGAATCAAACAATCAGCAATACATTTGGTTAATGAAATATCAAATGTTTCCTTTTTCATAATTGTATATTTAGAAGACCGTTATTGTACCATCATAGACCTTCCCATTGTTTCTTTAGCTAAAGCTGGTGACGTTCCCGCACTTTCTTCAGAAAAAGTTAGTTTTATTTAAGGATAAGTTCAAATTTATCAATATTCAATGGCATATCAATCTCAATCAAACGACCAGGCAGAACGATTTCTCTGCATGTTCAAAGAGTTCCGGAGGAAGTAGAATGGGAGAGAGAGCGACGTAGGAAGTTATTCGAAAAATTCCTAATCAACGACTTCTCACCTAATGCTAGGTAGTGAAGGGGTGCAGAACTGCAGACCCATGCTATGATACCGAAGAACGTGACAAATAAACCAGCGAAATGCCATAAAAGAGGTGTGTTCACTTTCAGTCATCTCGTGTTGACTAGTGGTTTCCGAAATCAGTCACAACTGAATGGCTGGAATTGTGGTCAAAGGATGGGAAAATGCCATCTATGGAATTCAGGAAAATGATAATACTTGGATAATGCATGCATATATTGTGGGAACCAAATGAACACCAGTATTAACCCCGCATTATCTCCTGTTGGTCACTTTCAAACTTTAAGCAGGTAAACCGGATAAGGGACTCGTCGAAAGCCCAGGAGACCTTAGATTAATTCGAAATTGAAGTCCTTCTGAGAAAGGGACAGCTTAAAAAGGAAAGGGGGGGGGGAGGGGGAAGGTGCGAAAATTGTTGCTATTTTTCCTTTACGATATTAACATCAAGTTTCACGTTTCCTTCTCTTTTATGTCGAAAATAATGTCTTAAAGTTGTTTATCCGAGCGAATGAATAACCTTTAGAGTGCAAACTTTGTTCGAGGTGACTGATAATAATACAAAGTACAGACGTCTTCTAAGTTGTCTGCTCTTTCCTCACTACTGCTATCTCCGTGGGTACTTTGTGATTGTTAGCTGAAATATTGTCGCTTCTTCGCAGGAGTTTGAAATGGCTATTTTATTTAGAGAGTCGGGGTTATAGATGTGAACTAGGCAATATGCTAGTCAACGGAAATATGGCAACATTGTTACAATGTCGAGGGTGCATTATCTTAGAAGCCTCACTGATTATAACAATGCTCTTACCTTCTAAGCGTTTTTTTTCAATGCGTCCTTAAAAAGTGGCATTTCGAAATGGTGCGGATAAGAAAGACCAACTTGAACTTCCTCGTTAGAATCTCAAAATATATGGTCGGCAATGTCATATTTTTTCTGTAAACAATCTGAACCTAGTTAAACGCTCACTGACATTACATATCAGTATAAAAAGTAAATATGTAAATTTAATTGAAACCTTAACTAGTATGCGCATATAAACAACAGCAGTCTAAAAAAATAAGACAAATTTCTAAAACGAGGCGATGGCTGATCAATTTTGCCTTCATGTCGACTTCAATATAGAAGGTTTTACGTCAAATTGATTGAATTATCTGCAAGTACATATTTACCTTAACAGCTATGATACCCGCTTTTTAAATATCAGCCAACTCGCTTATTAGATAGGTGACAGGCCATAAGGGAGACACGCTATCCCCACAGAGCTAACGGCAGGGATCTGCCATCCAAGCGCCATGTCAAGGTCAACAAACATTAGGTGTTAAAGTGAATTTGGAAAGAACTTGATTGAGAGAGAAACCAAAATTTTTAAGAGCATTTACACTGTTTTCCCCACACGAATTGCCTTGGTCAGAGAGAACAAATGAAGGATAAGTTGGTTGCATATTGTCAGACCTCATTTGTAAGTGCGAAGAAACAATGGGTTAACGAAATTATTAGCGTGTCCTGAGTAGGAACCATTTAAAATTACCTTTAACTGTGGATTGACAACTTTTATATGTGAATCCTCACATTATGTTGTGTTTACATACTTTAATGTCATTGGCAATGTTGAGACATTGGTTTTGAGGCATATTGAATATTTCCATCAGCGTTTATCGTTTCCATCACTATTAGGCTCTTCAGTGACGTTCCATTCTGCATGACATTTCAACATGACAAAGGAAAAAAGGACAGATTATACTAACCTGTTCATCAAAATAAATTTTCCTTGAGATAAAATCAAGAAGCTATATTTAATTTTGTTAATGCTTGATAATATTCAATATTTACTTTTCCTGCTAACATTACACTTGGTTCTATTACGTATAAATACTTTATTAAAAGAGTAAACTTACGCAGCAAGCCAACCCACTTGGCATTATTCAGTAATTTAAGGCATGCAAAGTCTATTTGTTATTTACAATTTACACTCTTGCTTCAGAGGTTAAAGTGTCTTTGGCATTGTGCTTGTAAAGTATCCAGGTTGAATCTAGGAGACTAATCTGATCACAAACAATGTTACTTTAGGAGCCTGAATAAACCGGTCTAGTCACCCCCTCTCCCCTCCCCCCCCCCCCTTAGAATTGATTACCTTCTTAAGGCTAACAAAACCAGCAGGATGTAGAGTGTGAAAACCAGAGGTTAGCATGGACAATTAGAAAATTAATGAGAGAAGGCGGGAAGAAGAAATTGAGAAGAATGAGAGGCGCTGTAGATGAGGGAGGAATGTCCGAATCGTGAAATGTAAGTGAGGTCACTAGGGCTTGTGATGCTAGCTGTTTTACCTTGCGTGAGCCATCTTGTGATCGTAGGACCAACAACCAATCAGACATTAACAGCGGACCATGTGATATGGAAGCGAAAGCCTCGGAATAGAAGACATAGTCTTTGATCACGAATTAGCCGAAGCTGAAATCAAACCTAAATTCCCTCCAAATATTATTTCATATACTTGCGAACTATATTACACTAATTGGGTGCTTATCTCTGTTCAGTCGCCGATTATAATCCTTGGATAGAAAGAATTTGGTATAATTTTCAATTCTGGAGATTCCCACGCGGTCATCGTGGTTACTATCCTAGCTCAGATATTGGTTTTGTGAAAATCAATCAGAATGATAAAGAGGAATATCAATGGCTTCCAGCCAGGCTATTGTTAATTCATCTTGCTCATTTTTTATGATAATAAGAAAGAAAAGTCTCATAGTTTCCATTACTTTTCAAAACAAGTCGATTATAAACATCACAGATCATACATTCCCGATCAAATATATATATATATATATATATATATATATATATATTGTAATCACGTTAACTTATTTGAAGTCACTTCAAAACAGGAATTTTAACATTGCCTATTCCTGTGATTTACTAGGACTACTATTGGAAAACATTTTAATTCCTGCGCACATTTAAGGGCAGGCTTTGTTGACAGCTTCGAGCCGGTTTAATGTACTTTGCCGATCGATTCTTGAATGCACTCGCGCTCGCTTTTTGTATAACAGGCGGAATTCGATCATCGCTGAAACATGTTAGTTTATTGTTTGGCCTCGGTTCATATGCATCACTTGATTAAGTTTGCAGCTAAGTAGCTGAACTATGTCTAGCTGTGATCCAACTGGATTGAAAAGCTGTTTCATTTTTTGAAGCCCCCAACTCGTGCTAGTTTAGAAGTTACGCTTTATCGTCATCCAGGAGTTAATATATTAGCAGTCAAATTTATTTATGGTATCCAATGCTTCGAAACTGAAGACTAGAAAACTAAATAAGAATCTATTTTCGATAAATTATGACAGCATCCTTTAATAGCTACTCAATTACGTTATTTCCAATTTAATTCAGGGTTTAATTAAAATTCAGTTCTTGGTAAAATTACGGATGAACAAAATCGTTTTCACAGATTGATGCAACTTTCAATTTTTGGCAATTATTGCGTTAAATTTCGCCACATTGAAACAATTTGCGAACAGTTCTTGCACCTCTTTTCTTTGTAATTTCAAATCTTAACTACAAGAGTACAATTAGTGCGAATATATTGACTTTTCTTTTGAGGGATTTGGAAGATTACTTGTTCTTTTATAAATGAAACTGCAAATATCTGTTCAATTCTTAAATGAAGTGCTCCTTTCTCTCACGTTTCTGAGCCCTTTAAGTTTTAATAGCCGAAAATTCCTGGTACTTTATGTAGTTTTAATTAAGAATCATGCCATTTCTTAAAATCACAGTCAAAAGTTAAGTTAAATGTCAACCAGGACCCAAAATCACGTGCTTTTGTCTTTCCATGGCGAATGATGGTGTCGCATTTTTTGCAAATTTATCGGTTATCAAAAATTGTTGTTAAAGATTTATTTATTAATATCAAATGGCAGGCTTTATGATAGTTATCATGAGCCCTTTAGCTGACTTCGGGCTTCACAGAGGGGAGGAACATTACAGTCACAAAAATTCGAGAGGGGGAACAGAAGAGTGATCCACAGATGTAAAGGAGACAGACAGAAAGGTAGAGAAAAAGGTGAGGTGTTTACTGTGGAAGTGTCGAATATGGCACACAGTGGAGTCATGGTAGTTTGAAGTCGTCAACTGCCGGTTTATATATCTTTTGCCGTATAAGTATACGTTGTCCAGAGTGCGCCACGTGGAGTTAAGTCTATCGCCCACCCCTTACTGGTAAAGATATCTCCATACATCATCATTGTGTACTTTAGTTAGATGTCTAAGTGGATTGCTACACTAATAAGCCTTGATTTATGCTCAGTAATCTCTATGGCAAGGTCCTCAGCTTGGGATGGTTCCCAGGATTAGCTTAGCTACCGCAAAGCCATAGAGGAAGCATGCGAACGGTATGGAACACGTTTACCCGGGATGTGTGTCTGTCGCAAAGCTTCGTCATTAAAGCACAATGAAAGGATTAGTAAACAATGCAGGGCCTATGGATTGGTGGTTGGCTGAGACCGTGACAAGTTACCTGGCCGCAAATTCGAGCCTGTCTGAGTACGCATGAGCTTTCTTTGCTCAGTCATGACAGCGTGGTGTACGCCACAACGTTGCCTGTCCCTTTAAATTAAATTGCTAATTAAACTCATCTATCTTATTCGTTTCTTAACTTTGCATTTATGCTGCAGTGTCTTTAAAACCTGTGTCACCTCATCACATCACTTTCTTTCAAATCTCGCAATTTTAAGTGTGTGTAGCTGGTACTAAATTCGATAGCGTGACTATTTCAGTCATAATACTTGTAAAAGACTGGTGCCTTTATCGCCTTTTTGGACAGAATCTCCGGCAAGCTGTGGACAATCATATAACCTCGGTTTTCATCTATATTGTTGATTAGACAGTACTTTTACTAAATGCAAAATCATGGACTAATAATTATTGAATGGAGAGAAACCAAGAATACCAATTTTGAATTAACCAATAACCATCATTAAAATTTTCGTGAACACCTCCTGACCGTGCAAATTAACTCTCCACTAACTAGACAGGTGAAGGTAACGCGATGGAGATAGCAACAGGGAAAAGTAAATTATTTATTCAGTTTCCACTCCTCGGATGATAGCCCCTCGGATATTCATTATTATTATATTTGGAAGTGACATTTTTTGATTCCGCTCTAATCATTCAAAAGATTTTGCTTAGTCATATGTACTTTACAACAGTTTACATCGGTGACTTTGCCAACGAATGGTGCATTTACATATAGATAATTTTGTGTAAAACAACTTCACAGAGTACATACCTTTCAAAAAAATTAGACCCGCTTTACTAAATCAGTATCGAGAGCAAAGTATTTAGTCTTGGGAGTTTGCCATATTGACGTTTGTGGTTATGTATTTACTCAAATTCAGTTAACAACAAATAACATAACCACTAGAATCTAAGAAAATGGGAAATACGCAAGTTTTTCAGAAAATACTCCAAAACTCTGAAAAAATATTCATATTGATGACTGATTCCGTCACTATTTTTAAATTTTGCTTCTTTAAATGAAATTATGGAAGTCCTTCTGAGTGCATTAAAAGACTGTTACTAATTCTACTTGTTGAATCATCTTTGATTTGGTTTCTTGCAAAATTTCTATCAACTCAAATTTTGTAGTACATAAGGATCTCTTTATTTACACTCGAAATACTCCTGCTCTTTAAAAACTGAAAAGCAAAATTACACCGGACACGTTCAAAAATGGTATGAATTTCAGGAAATAAGCAATTTGACAGAAAGACATCCCTGTGATCTCCGACTGACAGGACCATTCATGTAATTTATTCCCTGCGAGATAAATGGCAAATCTGTTTAGATTTAGGCTTGAATTGGAGTTGACTATCATCCTCATGCGCTTAGCTCTCCCCAGTATCAGGCCTCCAAAATCTCGGAAACTATCTTGTGCTCTCCATCGTTAATGTCTAGTTAACAGACCAACTGAATATTGCTGGCAAAATTGGCGCCTCCATATCTACAACCGTCTAATATTTGTGTATTAAATTGAGATTTAATATAAAATAATTATAGCAAATGGCAGGCTCTATGATAGTTATCACTAGCCCTTTATTTGACTCCTGGCTTCACAGAGGAGAGGAACATCAGTCACAAAACGTCGAGAGGGGGAACAGAAGGAAAGAGTGATTCACAGATGTAAAAGAGGCAAGACACAAAGGTAGAGAAAGTAGGTAAGGTGAGAAATGTGGAAGTGATCGAATATGACGTACTGTGAGGTCATGGTAGTTTGAAATCAGCTGCCGGTTTATAGATATTTTTTGCCGTATGAGTATACGTTGCCCAGGATACGCCACGTGGAGGTAAGTCCATCGCGCACCCCAGTATATAATATCCTTGGAGGTTTGTTCTTACTGATTACTCGAAAAGAGCCTGAATCATGAATTGATCGAAGATCGACGCCATAGTGATATAAATGATGATAATACTGCCAATGGAAGGATTCACTTCTAATACGAGTTGTATTTCCATCAGATCACATTTTTTTCATTGACACTGTATATCCATCCACATATACATATATGAAAGGTACGAATTGTGTAATTAAAGAGGAATTCAAGAGACCTTTTTTTGCATATACTTATCCGAAATTATAACCCACCCAGGTATTACATTATCATCAATTCAGTTGTACGCATGAAATACAGTCAATGGTATGTTATACCTAATCAAAATGGTGTGTCAACTTCACATAGGCTAATTGAGATAAGAAAACATTCTTAGAACAATATTGAACAAATTTAACTTTAGAAACTTCGGTTTCCACAAAATGGAGACTCACCAAGATAGAATTCTTCTACATTTATGGATACACACTAAACAATATATCGATAGACATTGAGCAACGAGAACACTTCACTATTTATTCTCGAATTTTATACAAGCTTTTCAAACAAATATATTGAAATGAAGATAGGTAAGAAGTTCGTCAGTTATTTACAATCTTGTCTAATTTCAATGAGAATAGTGCAAAAGGAAAAGGTAACCGGAAAGACAGAAGGGGATTCCGAGGCGGTTGACTAAAAATTACTTTACCAACACAACTACTGTATTTCGCTCTTTTGATAGTCCAAATGTTTGGGCGCTTGAGAAAATAGACTCTTATATTGATAGGCCAGTGCCAGAACAAGTTCAATGTCATCATTAGTCCATCGATGTGTGGGTAAGGCTTGGAGGTATACTAATAAACCATGGAAATCATTTTGCCTCATTAAACCATCTTTAAATCGAAGCAAAAACGCCGCGCATACATACACATGGAATTGGGAAAATCCTTCCGGTTCAGCCTGAAAGAAAAACAATAGTTAGCATTTCTACTTTAATGTATTCAGTACGTAGAATATTTCAAATAAAACGAAGACATTCCCTACCATATACGTGTCCCATAATCGAATGATACATCGAAGAGGCAGTTCTCTAATTAGGAGATTATTCATCCATCTGAAAGAAAATTGCAAATATTCCACTTTGTGCAGCATCAAATGCTTATGCAATTCGTTATCAACTCGTTCAATCAGACTGGATAGTTTATTAATATTGTTCTGAATTCCTGGTTGAGCAAATGTGTAACTATCTTGAATTGTGTCTAGGAGCCTCGAAACGCACCAGAAAACATCTGCTTCTAGGTTTTGCATCTGTTCCTCGGTCATTGGAGCAGAGAGCTTCAATTCACCCGAGGTATTCATCTCTGAAAATCAATGAAATAAAAGCGAATTAGGAAAGCATTCACTGAATCATCGTTGCTACCATATATGAAGAATACAACCGGTCAATCCAGCTAACCTGTTTTTACGTATTCGGAAAGGAAGACCACAGAAAACGGTGTTAATAGATCGTTTATACCTTGAACATAACTGCTACCCGGATGTCTAATCGACCAATTAAAAAGCACCCTTTCAAACAACTAAAAAACAGAATAGAAGTGTAAAAAGATTTCAAATAAATCAAATAAGTGCAAATATTGCGGTCTCTCACTCCAAATAGATCCTGTCGATTTTGAAGCATCGGCATTCGTATGAGATCTTTTTGAACTTGTTTAAATATTTCTGCGCCGTCATGGCCGTTACGAAGGTTAAAGAATTGGTCATTCAAATCATGATACTGTTTGCGTTTTTTCTCTAGGATTGAACTCCTTCGATCGCTGGATGCTGGAAGGTAGTCCTGTAGGTAGATGAAAGTGGAGCTTTAAAAATTAAGTGTTTAGTAATATCAAAGTAGGATGACGTAAACATGTCGACTGAATACTAAATTAAATGGGAAGGAAGAGAGTTGCAAAATCACGTACCAACGAATTAAGTGAGCATTGCTAAATTATAACCCTATAATCGTTTTCCTTACGTTGATATAACCCTGTTTAATATGGCCTTTTTAAATACCAGCCGTTAATTACAATTATGTGTCAAAATTTCATACGTGGATCTAATTTCACATTTCTTTCTTAACCTACTGCTCCGGTGTATTACTTATGGCCTCCTCGATGAAGATTATTGAGGCCTAATCTAAATTTTTAATATCACGTAAAATCATTTATTACCAGTCTTGGAAAGAAAGTGGACTGAAGTACCACGACAGATCATCATACTTAAACAGTCAATAAACACCGGATGTTGCGGGGTCAAGAGAAAGCGCAGTCAACTGAGTTACGAATTTTAATTTGAAGTAAGAATTTCCGATTAAAAGGAAATATTAACCTTTCATTATTCAATAAGAGTACGCCTAACGATATCAGTGATTTTTTTTCCACAATGAAAATTCGTGTTTTCTGCCAAATATGGATTGGTGAAATGTTATTAACACCCCAATCGGGCCTTCAGTTGCCGTATTTTTAATGACTGTTAATGGGTTTGAGCCATTTTTAGTATATAATCAAGAAATTTCTGAGGCCTAATCTTCGGTATGGCAATGATTGGTCCTACTTTGTTTTTAAGTTCGTACTTAAATTCTTAAGTATTTGAGCGAAAAATAATGAAAAATAGTTACACACTTACATACGAAACTTTCTTATCTAACTGTGCATATAATAACAACCGGCAATTTTATTGCTTCCAATGGTTGAGAAGACACGTGATCTAATAGGATATTCCACAGTTTACAACTTTAGCAGGATAGGAAGGACAGAGCTCAGTAAGCTGTGTACACTCAAAGAAAACGGAATTTTAAAAAATTATATACCTAATTACATGTCGTAGTCCAGAATGATTCTTGGTTGGGGAGTTGCCATTTTCATTGATACTTCCATTGTAAGACGTAGTATGAATTGGCGTAGGTAGAAAATTCCGCACAATGATGTTACCCAACATATACTAGCTTGTGTAAATAAATATGCAATTGGCCTCCACATAAATAAATTGGTGGCACAGCTATCAACATGTCAAAAAGGTGTCAAAAAAAATTAATTTTATTAATAAAGTACCATATCTAACTTCAATCTGGGTTTGGTTGACTCAAGCCACTTAAAATAGACAGTCAGGGTGTTACTCCGTGATCATCTTCTTTATAACTTAAGACTGGTTAAGACTAGAACTTGCATTTGGTCGAAACATTAAATAAACAACTAAGGAATTACAAACGTACGCATAGCAATTTCCACGTGACTGGGCGTATGGCTTGAGGAATCCCTGACCAAGAGAGCTTACGAAGTATTGCTTTTAAAATATACAGAAAATATAATTAATGCATAATACTTTTAAAAAAATATCAAGCGAATGTTCTTACTCAAATCTGTAAATGGAGCATTAATAAGGGATTTAAACTGTTCAATGCGACGTTCAACAGAAGGTTGTGCCAGAGACAAGGAAGAATCAGAATTAGTCTCGAGTCGAACTACTCTCCCGGGCATTGAGGTACGCAATGTTTCAGTTGCGTTTCGTGACTAGATTTGACAAAAAGAGAGCATGTATGTTGAAATTCAATAGTTTACTATTGTTAGACAACATAAAAAAAACCTTGATGACTTTCTGTGCTTCAATTGAATGACTCCTCATAACTTCCTTCGCAGTCATTTCCGCAGCTAAATACTTTTAACAAAAGACGACTACGAAATTACCTGCTTTTGATATGAGAGAAATAAATTCTTCATCGTCAGCTTCCCAAACGTCTTCGACGCTGGTCTCGTAAGCGGAAAATGAATTTGAATTTTTGCTAACCATACTGATGTTTTTTTTAGATCGCAATGTAGAATAAATAACTTTCTTTAAAATTTCTTATATGGAGCTAGGATATGGATATAGCGAACCCTACACAACTAGGCTAGTTCGACACATACATGGGCTATTTTGCTTGTTCTTGTGGCATATTTTGCACAGAGTAATTTAAAATTAACCAAACGATCTTTGGAAATTTGCAACAGTTTCAGCAATGTTTTCCATGTAAAACAATTTAGAAATTCTCTAAAATGACGAACTTTAAAGCCATTAAACTATAGTTTTGAAATAGAAACCCTATTTATAATATGATTCACTATTATTTCATCTAATATTTTTATTTGCCTTGATGGCAATAGTCCGCACACTTTTATCTTGGTTCTTTACCGTCACTTTTAAAAATACTCCAACTTCAGCCACAAATTTCTTTTAAAATTAGTCGTACTCCATTCACTATGTGATACCTTAGAGCTCTTATTCCGATTTGAGAATCCATTCAAATTCCATGTTAATGTCTAATTTGTTTCTTAATGCCAATTTTTAAAAAGTAAACAGATAAATCCTTTGGCTGCAGAATACCGATTTATTTCTGACCTGTTCTCTGTGTATTCATTAAAAGGTATGTGCGTTGTTGCCATATATAAGTGCAGTCCAAACAAAAGTAAGCCCATATATGTATTTATATAACTAGGAATACTTCAGAGAATATGCATTAATATGAAATGTATCTAATCACTCTGCAACCCGATTTTTGTATGCACTTGACATATAGCATTCAACAACTCGCACAAAAAAAACAATAAATATATTTTAAGAAATGGAGCTACTCTAATTTTATTTGCACATAGAAATTAACATACATATTGAGTTTTAAAGTAACATTCACGTCGTGGCTGGTGAATTAAACTATTTGGTACTTTTAGCAAAAAAATAATTGTATCGTATTCGATTAAATAGGATAAACAGAGCTGTTAATTAAATGTATAAACGAGCCTTTTAATTTTATTAGTCAGTTATTTCAATATTCTGACGAAACAACTAGGAGTAAAGTTCCTTCAAACTTGTTCCTCATGTCCATAGCAAACATTTAAGATATCTTTTAATCTATGGAGAATTTAGAATAGCACGCAGTTGATTGATTTAGCAAAATTGTTGCTATGTTGTATTCTAAGATGAATTAAGTTATAATTGGCACACTTTGTTATTGTCTGACCATGGTTTTGATGAGAAAATGGTAGACGGCTTTTGACTTATATTTAAACACAACTGGTTTTATTGTTCCCAAAAGTCAATCAATAAACAACTACTAAATTATGAGCCACTAAAGAAGCCAACAATGAAAAAAACACGTTCAAGCATGATTAACAAAAATTTCCCAATTTACCTATCACCTAAAACTACCTCCTCATTTACTTGTTTCTTATTTACTTCGCCCATTACCTTCTATCTTTAATTTCAACGATGTTTTTTCTGTTTTGGAAGATGTTTTAGATGGTTGTTTTGCGGTTAACCGCCTACTGTAGCTGTAAGTCGACTAAAAGTTCAAATATTAGAAAAAGGTGAATGTCCACGATATTTGGTTGTTTACACCGTAAGCGCTTTACAGACGTAATGTAAAGAAATAAGTTTGAAAAGGGCCTTAAATACGTGGGAATCGGAAACTTCAAATACAAAGAATGCTAATTAACAGAAGTAAATGAATGAAACTATCGTTCACCGAAGAATCAAATCTTATTGCTTTTCTAGCCAATCCAAATTTGAAAGGTATCGAACAATATTTGGATGAGGAGCCGGACAGTGGGTCAGTTGAAAAATGACGCTTCATTTCTCCGTACAGTGAATTGTCGTGATGATAATGCGAACATTTTACCATAGTCTATGCCGCAAATTGGCACTGCGCCTCCAGCGCACACCATAACATTGTACACTTTGGATAAATAAGTAAAATGCATGAATAAATAACATGAACCCTTTGTACTAATGGTACTGTATTCTTCATTAATCAATTAGATAAGTAAATTTTTAACAAAATGATTAAAAACAACATTAGAGGCTTCAATTTCTTAAGTTTATTATCATTGTCATACCTACGATCTCAAATTTTAGCAGTGACATGCCGCCTAAACACGAAAAATATCAATTTAGTTCTGAAGGGTATGGAACTGTGGCGGGTTGCCACACGAGTAAGCCTTGACTTATGCTCAGTAATTTCTATGGCAAGATCTCCTTGCTAGGAAGGGCTCCCGGAATTAGCTGCCCTGTCTAAACGATATAGTGGAAACAGTCGTGCGTATGTGTCCGTATGGGGGAAGTTGGCTTGGAGCTTAATCATTAAATACTGTTAGAGTATGATGACCCTGTAATGACTATCAATCGTTGATTTGTCGTGAGATCTGTGCACTCGTCACCTCATTTGATCCTTAAACACTGAATATAAGTATTTAATGCTGTCAGAACAACTGCATTCTTGCCCTAATTAAGTTATCCCCCTTTCAGATATGGCGCATAGTTCAAGTTATAATATTTCACTTCAGATATTGAGATGTTTTAATTTCTGTGACTTGATACTTGAAGAGTTTACACGAGGTTATTCGATCTTTTTCCATACTTTTTTCTACTTAGAAATGCTACCAACAAGTGGTATGATGATTATACCTAAATAAAATTTGAATGCTCACCATTGCCAGTTGCTCCACGTCAGCATTTGTCTACTTCTTTTAGTTGGGGATTCAATGATTAACACCTCTACATTCCAACGAGAACTCAGTGTATTAGTGTGTGCGTGCGTGAGGGGGGGGGGGTTCTTATTTTTTTAGAGTGAAAAATGCGAACATCCGAGGAATAGAATGATTCGTATGATGAAGAGTATAGCTTTAGAGCGTGATTGACCAACAGAAAATACTTCACCGCAATAAATTTCGCAGAGTAATTTAAAATTAACTCAGGCATTAATAACATCGGATTCGGGAAGCACACTTTGCAGTGCCCCACTAACTCCAACTAAAAATCAATGCAAGATCTAAGTGCCAATCTACTGGACTTCTGTCAAACCCAAGGTTGCAGTCGTTCACCCTTACGAGGTCGCAGTGAAATTCAAGGTGTTGAAACGGTTGGAAAAACCGATCAAGAAACGATTGATGAACCTCACGTCTGGAGAAATCACGTGCTTTTTCTGACGACAGCCACAGCTTAAATGCAGATCACAAAAAAGGTAAGGAGAAACTTTCTTTTACTGGGTGAATTACTGGAATCACAAAAACGAACATTGCGGACTTGATTTAAAGTTTTGAACTATTTTACTTAATACATATAAGTAAAATTGTTTTTATATTTTCGACAGGTCAAGCTTAAAGAGCACATAGGAGCTTATTGCTCGCACAATGGTAAGAATAGAATTGATTATTCCTCCTCCACCACCACCTCCTATTCCAGAAGATCGGAAAAGTGCTGCTGATTCGCTACAAAGCAGAGATCAATTTCCATCACCTCCCATACTACTAATGAAAGACATGAGAACGCACAATCTATTTTAAATAATGGGGATAAGCTGGGCATTCAAAGAGAACAGAGGCAGTCAAGGCGAGCGGAGTTAGCTAAATCTGAGCAGCTGATAAAGTGCTGTGATTTGCCAGGTAAGGAAGGTTACTATAGGGCTACAAATAGTCGAGTGGCACTTGGAACATAGGGTTATAATGGCGCATCAGATAACCAAGGAAGTGACCATGCTCAGCCTGCAGAACATCACCATTTTCCTGAAAGTCAGCACACCGAAACACATTCCATTAGAAAAGTGAATTTACTTCAATCTTTAACATGTATTGTAAGAGAGCGACAAATTCCTGCAATCCTGAAATCGGGTATGATTAAATTTACGTCATTCGATTTAACTCACCATGTTTCAAATTTTAGTCATGATTATGCTTTCATATTCAATCATATCTCTGATATTTTCGAAATTTATTTATAGAAATTTGTCCTTTTATCACTACATATTTCGCATACTAATTATTCTTTTCTGTGCAAAGATTCCCTGCTTCATCTATTAAAGCATCTTAGCTCAAAATACTCCTGAAAGAATTTTTGTTACACACGTTGTCTTTTTAGAGTGTAACCTCTGAATATAGGAGGGGAATCAAGTGTGACTTGATAAAAAACGCTTATCTGCAGCACGCAGTTGAAACTATGAGATAAAACGAATGTCTTCAAGGCAATTGCTGCAAAATACGCTATGAGAGAGAAATCTACTGATGCTAATAATTTAGAATTAGGACAAACCCAGATTAATGGAAAAAAGGCCGCTCTTTACATGTCGGCCTTCGTTCCCTTTGAAATTTTAGTGATCAGCAACTGATGTTTTGCATAATTTTTGATGACAACATTCCAAAGAGTATGCATACATTCCGTTATTTGGTACATTTATATTAAGAACATTTCATAACTAAAAAGGAGAGTGACTTTAAAGTTCTAACTACCTAAATCTTTCTTTAGTCTACTATTTATGTTGGGTCTTTTTCTTATAATTTACAATTACTCCGCCTAGATAAGAGTCTCTACACACATTGGTTCATGCCTTTTTTTGTAACAAAGCTTCGTGGATTGTATTCATTTAAATAATCACTGGTTCTTTCAGCAAAATTAATCCAGTTTGGTTAAACTAATAACAAAGTAATTGCATTAAGTAGTTCCCTATTACTATTATAATAATTTAATAGAACGTATTTATCCAGTTTATGCAAACTTGAATAGTCTGTCGGTGGATACTTGACGAAGGTTTTAAATACTTTTGATAGACCTCTTTTTTCTTGTTTAACTGCGTATCGGTAGATTATTGGGGGTCTGTCGCTTTACACGTAAATAGTGCTCATAATTATTCATTTTTAATCAAAATCCCCAAATGACGAGACTACTTTGTGCTTTAACGTGATTTGAGACAGTAACAAGGGACAAACGTTGGTGTATTTTGTCGTAATTAGGATGCTAGAGCATAGAGTAAGTAGAAATCTGAATAATTTACCTTCCACAACCTCGCAATTGACCTTTGAGTTTGCTAACATAAAATTAAGACGATGTTTTGACTAGGAACCATAACCGAAGTTTAAAACTGAAAACCACAATTTTAGCATTCGAAATGAATGATTTGCCGTTGAAACAGTTCTCTCTGATTAACAGTGCAGTGGCAACAAAAGTTTTAAACACAAAGTAGCTCAAAGCATGTCTTCGCCCGTTTTCAGTGAGACTCCACCATTGCGAAAGAAACTCCTCTGAATAGTGCTAATTCTTCCATAACGCGGATGTGTGATTTCACTTTTAGGAAAGACTTCAAATAACTTCCAGCCATATTCCATTGCTGTAGTGACTGGCATTTCATATCTTTCATCTGGATTCAACTTTAGTCGTTGTTTCAGATAGACGCCACTAGAGGAAGAAACAATGAATGTTTGAAAAAATGCGAAAATTAGGTCACGTAAATGAAAATTTGATTGTCCAGATTACCTTTGCAGAGATAGCACCGAATAGAATTTTGAAATACATGAGTGGGCTCTTAGTAAATGGTAATTTGACAGGATAACTTGATGATAAGCAGTCTTAAAAATGATAAAAGACTTAGTAATCGGATTAGTTATTTTGCGCATTTTAGCTAACCGGTATGGCTGAAGATTATTTCAAATATTCAGTTGGACAGTGAGAGCATTCGCCTTGCCTAATGTCCTTTTGCAACATTAGCAGTTATAAACATTACTATTGTTTAATTAGTTATTACTATGAGATGCCACGGATGATCGTTTACCCATTATTTACGGATGAATATTTACTTACTTATAATAAAGTATTCAAACAATGTCTAAAGGTCGAATTGCTTAAGGTGTAACTTATTTCAATAAAACTTGCGTTTCACCATATTCTCCGTAAAGTAAATTCTTAGTCGACGAACTGGGAGGTCGCATAAGAGGACTTTCTTCAGTGGAAGGCAATAATTCCTCCTTTTTCGCTTCTGATTGTTTCTTTATCTTGCTCTGTGCCTTTTCTTCCATAAGTTTGGCATACTTTTCCGGTATTTCAAGTTGAAAGATCTCCTTAACTCTGACTGAGTTAGCAGAGACCTCCTTATCTGGTTTGTGATGGGCAAGAAAGAATTTAATGGCAGCAAGATCCTCCTTTTCGTAAACTTCTTGCAAAGCTCGTTGCGACTGAGTATCGACAGGGTAGCCCCGTCTCATGGCTAAATATAAAGTGCGATGGTAAATTGGGGTTAGATATGTGTGTATCAGTGTTGCCATGGCACTTTTATCGTATGCCAAATGCTGCATTGTGGTATCCCTAGTTAAACTCACACATCAATTCAAATTAGTCCTATCCATGGATTTGGGAGGCAGAGCTTCCAGTAGATGTGTAATACCAACGGGAACGTCGCGTCGTGATAAGCTGAGATTGCATTTTACTATAAACAGACATAGAAATTGGTTAAAAAGCCATGTTACGTTTTATCCAAGAGAATTCAAATTAACAAACTATTGCTAATTGATTATTACATTTGCTAAAGTGGCGACATTACATGCTCTTTGGGTTGCATAATTTGGAGCGAATTGGCTAAGTTGCTCAGTCTTGTGTTATTATTGAATTTGGTGGGATTGTGGTTCTTTTGAGGACTAATTAAGTTGCAAAAAGTGATCAGCACACATTACATGCCACCTCTGATGTTTGTAAAGATCGCATTATTTAATTTTTAAATATTCCTAACATATTAATAATAACCTAAAAGGAAGGTGTTCTATCTGCCTACAACTTTTTATCCTGCATAACCTCAGTTTGCTGTGCAAGTTTTGCGTTTTCTTATATTTACAAATTATTTGTTTTGACACAACTTTACATATACACAAATACACATATTGGGCAATTCAGGAACTGTCCGTGCTAGAATTCTAAAGATAGGCTTCTTCTCCTCAATTACAGTGATGACCTCTCCACCTTTCGTGCACCGACACACATCTTTAATCCATGTGCTGTAGGAGGGTTAATGTTCTTAAATAAAAGTATCAATTATCATAATGTTACTTTAAATTTTAAAGTAGACTAATTTGAGCTAATTTGTTTATCGTATCCAGACATTAAGACACCGATCAAAAGTCATTTCCCTAATGAAAAGGAAAAATTATCCTACTCTAAGTGATCGAAACTAGTAAAAGTATTTTTAGAAAAAGAAGGAAATTTCTCAGGTTGGTGGATTTAAACTTTTTATTGCAAACGCCTGAACTCTAGATTATGCCTGCATGAACACAATTAATAAAAAGCAGACGTAAAGAAAACGGTACTTTTAAATTTCATGAGATATTTAAAATATATTTAAAATTCAACTTTTTACGTTTTGGCATTTGGCTCTTATTACAGCACCTTCTAAGGTTAATCAGAACCATTCCAACACCTCCACTTCCTTATCAATTGACAATGTTAAGACCAAGGTATCATCAGATTCCATATTTTCATCTTTCAAACTTCTTGACTTATTTTACGAAATAAATGCAATCAAAAGTATTCACAAGTCCCATAAATTTAATAATAAGACGGTTTAAGCAAGTTTAAAAAATTATTCAAAAAACTCTACCAAGCAGAGGCTAAAGGAACTTAACAATTATGTAGATCTGATGAATATGTAATAATCAATTGTTAAATTCCCTGGGTAAAGATTGCTTATTTTTATCCAGCGATATTCCAGTCGTCACCACGCAGCAGATTTTCTTTCTTTTAACTCCATATTTCCAGGACTTACGCTTAAACTGCAATTAATATTGGAATAATTATTAAATCTCCCTTACAATACCTTAAAGCCGATTTACATCATTCATACTTGGCTTATATTATTCAAAGTCTTATATTTTTTGTCCCAATTCCAAAACTCACTTATCATTCCTTGCTTCTTATCATTCTTCAACTACCTTTTGTCTTCTAATCCCATGGAGTTCAAGATCTTTTATACTAAACCAACTAATCACCCTCTATTCTCTACTCTTAGAAATTTCCAAATCCTATTCTACTACAGAGTGAAGTCAAAAATAAATTATATGGTGATAAAATCCAATAGTAACCTATTTTCGTGTTATGCTTAACGATTCATTTACTATACGTCCGATAACCCCAGAAGTCTCCTAATAAGCACAAATTCTGAACTGCCTAATAAGCACAGAATCAAGCAAAACTTTTCATTTTGTGCTAATTTTAATGAGTAATTTAAGGTATTCCATCAGTCAGTTGACACTGCATCTGAACATCAAGGACATTTGTTGTTAAAATAGACACTAAGCGGTGTTTTGTCTTTAGCTTCAATAATTAGTAGAGAACAGACAACAATAGAAAAAAAGGTAACAAGCACTTAAATTAATGTTAAGAATTTTATTTCCATTTAATTAGTCAGAAATCTATGAGTTTAAAGTTGATAAAAATGAGACCAACGATTGATAATGGTATTTATAGGCGCATTTTTGGGAAAAATTACAGGATATTATAGCATTTTGCCATATGATTAAGCCTCTATGGGAGGAAATACAATCATCAGCACAGAGACCCCTTAGCCAATCAACAACCAATTGCCATGGGCCAAAACTCTATCTGGCGAATAATCTCTGTGCTGGTTTCCCATTTAGAGGAGACATCATAGGTTACACAACCCCAATGAACGTATTTCATATAATACCTTCCATTTCCTCTATATCGCTAAGGTGGGTTAACGAACTTCGGAAACCTTTCCGAACTGGGGCTTTTGCCATGGAGATTACTGAGCATAAGCCAGGGCCTATTCGTGTGGCAATTCGCAACAACCGCATGTTGTCGTAATGAACAGGGTCGCCTTTATTTGCCAATAAATTCCGTGTATGTTACAATCTAGGAGATAGAAATATATACAGTATCAATTTAAATGCGGTTCGAAAAAATACCACAATTTCATTTTTAAATGAAAAGCGTTTATTTACGTTGGTGAATTTTTAAGGTAAGGTCGAATAAATGTTAGTCAAAGTCGAATTTCATCATTTGAGCTCAACGAGCATCAAGATTCTTGTCATTGTTTTAAAATTCTTTAACAATTGACAAAAAATGAACATAACGACTTTCTTTTCAATGATTATAAATTTAATAATAATATTCTATGAAAGGCGTCTATCAAGATAAGGGGCAGAATTAGGAGATATTTGAACATAAAATAACTCATTTTTCCCAAATTAATAAAATTTAAAGTGAAATAAAATAATAAAATTTTGATATGAAGTACCTTTACTATCAGATTTAGAAGGCGTTAGCTCTGTATTAGTGGCACACAGCCACAGTGGACGCTATTCACGAGATACGCTATTTTTCCTCAATACTGTTGAGATAGCTCAGCTAATTTCGGGAGTCATCCCACAACAGGGAAATTTTCCATATAGATTGTTGATTCTTAGCCAAGGCTTATTTGTGTGTTTCATCCTCTGCATCTCTTCCAATATACCTTAGTACGGATTGGTTCCTGAAGTTGGCTAATCTGCAAAACCGTTTGACGTGAATACCCTTATAAAGGGTGAGATGGTTGTGATACATGCTGCATGAGGTCACTGGCTTAGTCATCAAATACAATTTTGGCTACGTTGATTATGTGTGAATATGGGTTGGTGATTAGTAAAGAGGTCTCTACACTGGTGACCTCATTTCCTCCCTAACGCGATTAGCATCATGGCCGCACGTGATGACTCTGGAATGTTTAAGCGCGCATGTGATTGCTTAGATTAATTGTGCTAAGGATGTGTACTCCACAATCTCAAAATGTGAAAGGGCACTAAAATAAAAATATGTGTTTGATATTTGAATTTGATATTTTACGTATTCCCTTAACTTATTCAACTAATTTTGTCCACCCCCTGAGATTTTGAAATATAATGTGAATGCAAAATCCATATATTGAGAAGGTAGAACATTGATAGGTATTTTTTGTTATTATTTCAACCACAATTTATTCGAAGTTTAAGCAAATTTTAGTAGGCTAACATTAGAGCAGCTGGTACATATGTTAATTCAATCTCTATGGTATTATTAAAATATATAAGCAAGAGAGTCATCTGTTTTTCAATACTTCGCAATAAAGTTAACCATATGCTGATAGATTCATTTCGATCTCGTATTCAATAAGTAAGGGTTTTAGGCAATGTGGTGTTCGTATTGCCCTAATCGACTATTTTCGATTGGTGCCTTTAAAGTAAGTATAAAAATTTATATGTGAAAAAAGCAATTAGTTGTCAAATTTAATAATAATATGGATAATAGGACTAAAACGGAATAATTAACACCTGAGCCTATAGAAGTACTACTGAGTAGTAGAATAAAAAGGAAGGCAAGTTGGTTGAAGAATCGATAAAAATATCATGTTAGTTTATTTCATGCGTGATCCGTGTTTATCGGAGTGTTTGCTTTTGAACCTCCAATTTCCATCCAACTAATTCCCATTAAATTCTGCAGCTTCTTTACATGGAAAAACAGATAGCTTGTCTACTTAGTACACTATTAGTAAAGCCTTCTTCAGCTGTTCCTTTTCTCACCAAACACTTGGTTTTATATTCTTCATATTTTTATGCGCATCGATTTTGATTAGTCCATTTTTAGGATGTGAGATTTTGGGTGATTTTGATTAGTACATCACTATCACAACGAACTTAGTAGTTAATTAAAAGATGCGCTGTAAAATATCTAAGTTGGATATTTTATGCTAGACTTTCAAAAATCGTACCTCTTCTACAGCTAATATCCAATGTCACGCATTTACCCGCGCATTTAAAAGAGTAAAATGCACTTCTGGTTATCTTGCGATAGCTACCAGTGGTCTGCCTTTAAAAATATTCTAGGCCCAACATGATCTCGAATCTATCTAGGTATCGAAACTTGTCCTCTTGCCATGGAAAAGCAAGCATTCTTCAACTTGTATCTCAAGAAATCACCTAAAATCGAGCAACTGCAAGGCTGAATTAGGAGATAGAGTGAATGAATCAAATAGATGTCGATACTGATGCCATTGTTTCAAAGGACTGTTGTTTTCTTTTAAGTCAGATCGTGCAATAATTAATTAATGTTTCACTTAATATTTATTATTTAATTTACAATAGGTTCTCTTCGATACCTACGAATTAGCTGGTCTTAACACCAGCCACGCTTGGTTTGTCCAAGGGCTGAGAGAGCGAAATGACCTTGTATAATCTTAATCAGAGCCATCTTAAGGTGAACGGCAAGGATATTAATTTTATACTTCTCTTTCACGGAATTTTGTCTGAAATACGGTTGGAAAGTTGTGCTAAAACAAAAAACTCCAACAGTTCAATAGATTGAAATCTAAAAAAATTAAAAAATCAAGCCGATTCCCGAACTCAGGCTTGGAATTTTTATAACTAATATGTATGCTTATCAGTTAGTACTAAATTAAAGCAAGGTAAATGGCCTATCTTGTATAATTTCAATCAAGTGATCGGAGTGAACGAAACAATGTGTATTTGCACGTCTTGGTGTGAATTATTTGATTATGTTTATTTGAGCATATCCAAG
The DNA here is from genome assembly GCA_000469805.3 of Hymenolepis microstoma. Lineage (NCBI taxonomy): Eukaryota > Metazoa > Platyhelminthes > Cestoda > Cyclophyllidea > Hymenolepididae > Hymenolepis > Hymenolepis microstoma. The sequence goes on along the minus strand of LR215995.1, from coordinate 12,412,876 downwards.
TCCAATCTACAATTGTGACTTCCTAAAACATGTAAAAGTAGCATTTAATAAGCTTCCAAAAATGATGTTATTTTGTTCAACTTTTGATAATTAGAGAGAAGTACATTTTTTTTTGCTGTACTCCATATAAACCAACAATAATTTAATTAACGTATTAATAATCATCATCTGGTTCACTAAAACCATTGAATTTGCTTAACTGGGCCATATAATAAATGAGCTTTGTGTTAGGTAATAACAGGGGAATTGTAATGATATTATTGGATTTCTTTTATAATGCTGAAAATACACAATATATGATAGGCGGTTAAATATAGAGAAAAGAGATGATAGTGATGAGTAGAGATTTTGAGAGAGGACCATGAACTACGAGAAGAAGAGCGTATAAGTGAATGGTAGTTAAGACAAGATCAAACGCAGTGAACCGACTATGCGTTTTCAGAGTTGGTTATATGGAAAGAAAATGATCTTTTGAATAAAGAGGGGGGGGGGGGCCAAAATGGGAAGTAAAGGCGTCAAACCGCAGTTAGCTTATTTTGGACTTTAGCTGAGTATGATATAAGTACGAGTTTCATGGGCATAGCCGAACTGGTAAGGCATATTAAAGAATAGAAAGCCACTACAAGCCTAATAAAAGTGGGGTCCGAAGAAATTGTGATTTTGAGACTAAAATCCCCAACTTACCTTCCTTTCCTCAATAAGTATTATAGTGGAATATACATTTTCTGGCTACAACTCATTGTATTAACGAGCTAATTGTATTTTCAGATAAAATTTTGGCATTTATGAATAAACTTGCCAAGAAATTAGATAGTTCGTTTTGTTTTCGAATGCATAACTAAAGACGTACGTAACGTCTCTGACACTTGGTACTTTAAATCCACAACTCAAATACATCGTTGTATATAAATCGGTAATTTTTCCATTGAACTCTGACAATCTTCAATTTGTCTTATTGATTATATCCGCAAAACCAATAAAAATTGAAACTATTTGGCCCCGGACACGGCAACTCTCTTTCGCGGTAGCTGGAGTGTTTGCCGTAAACAGACCTACTACAGCAAGTGAAGAAATAAGCAGGAAGTTGATTGGATCACAAATGTTCGTTTCTGATTGGTTAGATTAGAAGTTTCAACCGTTGCATAACTTTATTTGCCAAAGCGAATGGTGCGAATGGTGTTCGTTGCACGATTGGCTTGGTTCTATTCTGACCCTACTTCGCTGTTTCTGGTATTTTTGGGAATCGCCATTCACACGTTTATGGAATTAGTTGCAAACCTCATATGTAAGCTATTGTTTGCTTTTATTTTGTAATAATGATTATAATATATTTCTTCATTAATAATAAACTGGCAGGATGGCAGTCGAATAATTTATATTTGAGAATTTTTTATTTGTTTCGAAGTTAAGCTAATAGAAAAAAAAGTATATACGGAAGACGAAACCTAAATACGTTAGCATACATTCTCTAAATTCTAATGTTATATATTTGAATTCTAGTAAATTAAATCATCACCTCCTGCCATTAGAAATACCAATAAAGGACTATATGTAGTTCTATATTCGGCAGTTGAACGTCCACGGCTAAGCCAGTCGGAACTATGACTTTTATTAACAAGTACAACAAACCATAGGGTTACTAGTGCTTAAATGGGGCGAAATTGAGTCAGATGGGGTGTAACGTCTTGCTATGAGTCGCATAAATGGAAAACATGTATATTATTGATTTATAGGGAATTAGATCAAAGCGGGTCATTAGACCATAACTTTCAAATCTATATGTTGTAAATATTACAATTATTATTTGGAGAGAAGATTAATTGTTTCCGTTAACTATAACCATATCGCTAGTTATTTGGAATCTAATAATTCTAACTTATTATAAAAGAGTGAAGAAGTTTGATGAGGCCTGTCGTAAGTAGTACACAACTATGCTCTTGATGAAACTTTAATAATTCTCTGCTAGCTAACTACACAAGTACAACTAGCCTCGAGCATAGCCCTCTACAATAATTCGCCTCATAATTATCCATACAGGTAGTATGTTGTGGAGGGAGTTTGCTGAAAAGCTTGCTAGTTTACTCTGCACAAATATTTATCGCTGATTATTTGTCGTGATCTAAACACACGTCCTCGGGTGCTCATTTACGGGATCGATAGCATGGGGTACTCCAACAACACGCGCCGTATCCTTTTGGTCATCCTTGGTAAAGTTGTACAATCTATTATCTATTATATGGATTGACAAACAAATATTTTACTTTCTGCTAAGTTAGTTCAGGCATAAGAGAGTGGCGCTTACAAAGTATGAGCATGTTAAAGTTGCAATAACAGAAAAGATGCCAACATCTAATTCCCATTGTTTGTACTTAACTTTTGTTCCAATACAAAATTAATAAGGCTAACGATATGATTGAATTTTAATGATCCAGCCATCACTGTGTTGAGAATAGTCGGCAGCTATTTGGTCAAATCGACAGGAACTATTTTGAGACCGCCTGTGAACTTTTCACTCCTTGGAGAATCCACCTGTTTATTTACATTTTAATTTAATTCGTTTAAAATCGTTCATTTTAGGCACAAGAAAGAACAGAGTTCATGCCTATTTTGCATTGGATTATCTTACTTAGCAAGGTAAGCAAATGTGCGAAGAATGTTCAAGAATGGCTAATTTCTTAAATTGGACTTCAGACAAACGGAGTATGCCTTTATTGTTCTAAACTTGTAATAGAACGCGGGCTTGGGTTCATTATTGGATAATATTAGGCATTTTGTTCAGATTAGAGAAAATACTTTGGGATTTTCAATTTTTTAGGCATTTGGTATTTTAAAGAGCTTTGTTGAATCTGGTCCAATGTTCTTTTTTCCAAGATTAATTTAGAATTCATATCAGTTGTGCACTTTTTCAACCAGTGGAAGGTCCATCTCCGGTTTTTAGACATCACTCCACGTCCTATATAACTTCAGCTTGTGGTTAGCTTTACACCATTTTAAACTACTTAAAGTAATTTTGAAAGGTGACGTACATCTTTTGCCATTATACACAAATACTTAAAATAGGAATTCAGTGATTTCACATAATCCAATGAAAGTCGAATCCATTTCGACTCTGTGAAAATTTGCCTGCCTACACGATTTACTTGTTTTTTTGTGACTATATTTCCCCTATGTTTACTCCAGTTGCTTTACTTCAACGACAATTGTGTCAGAAGTTCGCTTATTTCATTCCAGGTAATGGTCAGATCAAAATTTAACCAACACAAAAATGTTTGGGGTTTGGTAATCTTTACCATTTCCTTTATTGCAATTCACTCTTATATTACGCGAAAACAAATTGATACCGAAACTGAGGAGTTTTTTACTCAAATAAACTCATCCGATCATCCACATTGCCTGTCATTTCGGGAGAAATTTCCGAGGTCTAAAGGCCAGTATGACATGGATATTGCCTTTACGATTGTCGTGCACAAAGATATTGAACAGATAGCCAGACTGCTCCGTATGATCTATCGGAAGAACAATTACTATTGCATCCATACAGATTCAAGATCCCGATTATCATTTGAAAATGCTCTGGAAGGCTTGGCTGCTTGTTTCGGTCCAAATGTCGAGCTTGTACCCAAGTACAAACGTGTTGCAATTCGTTGGGGAGATGAAACAGTACTTCGTCCTCAATTTATTTGTAGTGAACAGGCCCTTCAACGACATTCTTCTTGGAAGTACCTTCTGAATATTGTTGGTCAGGATTTCCCATTGAGGACCAATATGGAAATAGTTGCAGCATTGAAGGCTTTGAACGGTTCGAACATGATTGAAGCTCGCGATCTCGGTTATTTCAGGATACGAACATGGGGCAGAAGCCTGCCTAATAATGTATGTAATTCTGTTTCGTGATTTTTGTTTCTTTATTAAATTATGTATAGTAAAATCAACTTATTGTTCAGGCTACATGGGTTAAAGGCTCAATCTACGGAGCCTTTAGAAGAGAATTTTTGCAAGAGGTTATCTTTAGTCAGTCCACGCGTGCAATTCGAGATTTTATGCTCCAAACTCAAACATTCCAAAACCCAGATGAATTTTTCTTCAGTACTCTCAATTACAATCCTCATCTTCACCTACCCGGAAGTTGTATGAACACTTCGTATTTCACCGACCCTTTCCTGGCCAAGTTTGTCATCTGGGAGAGTTCTTCAATTCCCTGCTCGACGAAATATGTTCGAATGGTGTGCATTCTGGGCACTCAACATGTAGACCATTTAAAAAGAACCCCTGAATTGTTTGCCAATAAGTTTTACGCGGATTACTATCCCGAAGCCTATGATATCATGGAGAAATGGTACTTTGACAAGGTTGCGAAGGAAGCAATCACAGGAACCTATGATGTGGAACATTTCAACATCTCTGCATATGCAAATCTCACATGTACGCGTTACCACTATTGAACAGAGTTTGTATTGCTATTTTATATTTATTTTTTAATAAATTCTTCAAACGGATTATTAATCGATTTTGGATTTATCTATCACACTTGAAAGAAAAGATATGACAGAAATGAAACACTGTATCAGGATATGGATCAGACCTTGAATACATAGCGAAAGAGTTGCTGAACAGCCTGCATTGAAGAGAGTGAACTCACCAAGTGAAAAAGTCTCCTTTGAGCGAGGCAAACACGTTTCCATTTTAGACATTACTCAAGCCTCAAAATCCTCTTTATTATCCTGCACTGCAGCTTAGCACATATTTGATATAATTTGTAATAAAGCCTCTCTATTGTAGGCGTTAAGGCTTGCTAAAAGTCGCAGATGGGCCTCTGACAATGTCTAATTTGAAATACGAATTAATAGGGCTTCAATGAGAAAGTAATTTTTTACTACTGATAACAGACTTAAATTATTAATTTAAAAGAAATTGATTATAGATACTTTATTTTTCTGATGTCGAAATAGGCTATCCAATAATTGAGCTATTGTTTTACAAGACGTTAATAAACAAAATTCAGGGCCATAGAGTGCGTTTCGTCTCTGGACGATCAGTGTCTCAGATGGTCTTTATGTCCCTTTTCAATATCCGATGCCCTCCCCTCCTCGAACCTTGACGGTTACTCGGACCAAAAATCGATATTAGTCATGTGAAGCTTTGTCCGCCGAATATCGACATCATGAAGGTGGTTTTCGTTTATATAAAAAGTCTCGTGGAGCAACATATTTTTGCAATATCTCCCTTGTTTGAATTGGTCGTGTTCTAGATGAAGGCGGCAGAAAGTAGACTTAAAGTAGCGTTCTCAAACTTTGTTAGATGGTAGTGTTAGTGTAGTAAGATTAGACAAATTAGTTTGAAAATAGATTTTGACAACCCCGATTTTGTATATGTATATACACGCACGCACACAAATGTATCGAATTAATCAGGTAGGAGATGTCGGCACTATGACCACTGATAGTATTCAGCCTGACCAACTGAATTTGTATTTGTATGGATTCCTTTTATAGATTACCATTGGTTTCGATAATTGAAATTGGTTTATATCGAGTCAATTCCAAATGAATTTTCGTCTATCTTATGATTTGGCGGCATACTTGAATTCAAAGATCTCATCTCTCTTTTTATCAAAGTACTTAGAGAGAGTCAGTTAAACAAAAACACTGAAGCACAACAAGCATTGTAACAAAATTAACGTCAGATTTCTAGACACAATAATTTGAGAATCCCCATATAGCCCTTAAAAATCGAGTGTTTTTTTCAAAATATATCATTATTTTCAGAAAAAAATATTTTCTTCAGCACACAGCACTTTCTAACGCTTACTAATGTACTCATTTTATTCTGGCGCTAACTGAAAGCCTATCATAGAGCGGCTTAGTAAAGGATTATTCTTTTGGTTGGGTAAATTTTCTTCAAGTTTTCGAAATTTAAAGCAAATTCAGTTTGAGGAAAACCAAAGATGCAACTAAAACAATGTTAGCCAGTTCACCAATGACCAGCCTTGAAATAAAAGTGATAACTATTGCCTATGCCATAATAATGTAACTAGCGGGCGGAAACCAATACTGAGAAGTCCAAATTATTTTTAATTGATTGCGAAAATCCCCCTCAGTGAATACCAGGTTTCAAAAAGTTAACCCTCTTCCATATCTATTGGGGCAAATTAACGCAAACGAGACAGATGTCGAAAATGCAACTCACAGTAACTCTTAAGGCTTCCACCCCTTTTAACATGTCCATAACTGGGAGGCTCATCAAGAATGTTGGGGAGCTAAGCCTCTATCACGATCTTTCCACAATAGTACCAAGGGTGTCGGAAAGCATCAGACTTAAGGGTTTTCTTAATAGAGCCAAAAATCCTTAAGTTAAGTTTCAATAAGGGTGACTACGCATTTGGGTTCCTATAAAAAATCTTCTCATTCCACTTATCTTTAGGCTTCTATTCAGTCATTTTTTCCAAGGAGAACAATTAAGAAAGTAAACACAAAGTCACGACCAAGGTAAGTCGATCAGGGCGCCAAGGGAGTCTTTGGCTTTACGGGACTGTAGTGGTAAGAACAGTCAACAATGCCAATTTCTATATTTAACAGCGTAACACTGGATCCTAAGAATGTTAGAGCCGAACTGGTGATGTGGTCATGTTTTTTGAAGAGGAAGCGATGCTATTGCGTTGTCCTTGGGCACAACGATCAACAGACTACTGATGCCCAATTCCTGATCAGTTTAGCCTTATTAAAGATAGAATTGGTTGAAATACCACACAGTAGATTATAACCCTTAGTGGTGACATTAGATTTAGTCCCAGACTCTTCAAAAAGAATGTTTGAAAAATCGTCAACATATGCTCATATTGCTAAGAAGATCACAGTTTCGTTAGCCTGGATCTCAAGGTCAGAACTTTTCTTCCTCAAAACTATTTCCCCTCGTCTGCGGAAATGCATTCACCTGTCCGAATACCATCAGCATGGTTGTGAGATTGAGTTAATTTTACCTGGCGGTCATGTGCTTTTACAAATCAGACGCTTTCTCACCAGAATGAATGAAGTTTCATCAATAAACACACTTGGTTAGTCGGTTACTGATTATTCCCCTATAGTTTGTTTGTTGTACCAACTTCCCAAAATTTGAGCCCTTAGTAAATTACATCAATAGTTGAAACTATTTCAGGACATATATGATGGTAATGAGGTGTGCAATAGACTTACCTCCACGTGGTGCACCCTGGGAAACATATACTCATATTGCAAAAAAGTCTATAAGTCGGCAGTTGACTTCAAACTACTATGACCAACTTGAAACGAAAGTCCAATAGGAGGAATCTTCCTTGTCAGGGCGAACCACAACTTTTGTAGATCCTTCAGTGGAATGCTGGAGGGATGTCACAAGACAAGGAGATTCAAATCCAGAAAATTCTGGTTAACTACAACATAGACATTCACAATCATGGAATCCAACCTTATGGATGACAAACTCACACACTATCAATTTTCAGGTTGCATCTTTCATCTGCTACCTAATAATCGGCAAGTGGCAAGTGGAATATTGACTGGAGTGAAAGAAGGCCTCACATCAAATTGCGAAATAATCAAGAGTATGGGCTCAATGCAAGATATATGCGAAATAATCAGATTAAATGTTTGGAAAATTCAAAACCACTTCAAGATATAGGCGATCCATAATCCAACCCAGAATAGATCCGACTTCGATCTTCTTAATATTTCACACAAAACTATAGTACTTGGAGACTCCATCGCCCACTCCACCAGATGGAGCTATAAGAACAGAAACACAGCTGGGAAGGAAATCCAAGACATACTTAACAGCAGCCCTCGAGAACTTATTTACAGCGATGAGGATTCTGTGACATACCTTCATTGCAATGAAACCAGAACAACTCTTAACTTGCTCCTGGTTTCAAGCGACATCAGCGAGCTCACACAACGCAAAATTATTGACGATCCTGGATCTGGTCACAAACCAGTCATTGTTAGTATTACCATCAATTCCAAATTCATGACACCCAAAATGCCAACCAAGGTATTGTGGAAATTCAAGGAGGCAGACTGGCCTAAATTCGCAAACCTTTGGGAAACCGAACTAAATGCAAGTCCTACCAATTACAACAGACAGACTATGCACCAATATCATCAATATTATAATCAAATGTGCAAAGAAAATTATTCCTCGTGGCAAGGTTAAACACTATAGAGTTTTTTGGTCTAAAAACCTTGAGGAACTGAAAAGAAAACGAGAACACTGATGAGTAGACTGGAAAAACGGAAGACGTACAAGCCTGAAGACGACAGTCAGCTGTCCTCAGGCGAACCATCTTACAAGCCAAACGGACTACATTCAACAGCTTCATTTCAAATATTAACTACCAAAATGATAGCCAACGCACATTCAACTTCCTGGGTAACCTCCTAAACAACAAGAAAAAACTCAAGACGGAACCAATACGCTTGAACAATAAACTGCTTACTACCGACTTCGAAATAGCTAACTCCTTCGCGAGGTTCTATTCCAACAAACAAAATTAAAACCCATTTGTCAGAAACTCTTCAAGAGATATCAGGCAACAAGTGACAAAATTTAATGAAATTAAGGAAAACACAGCAACTTACTGAACCCTTCAGCTCTCACGAACTCAATGCTGCCATAAAACAGCTAAAATGCAAAAAGTCTCCTGGAGAAGACTGTATCTACCCGGAATTTCTAATAAGAATAGGGCCAAAAGCCAAGGAAATCCTGATGACACTTTTCAACAAAATATGGGACACCAGTCTCGTACCTACCCAATGGAAGATTGCCATAGTAATTCCAATACTAAAAAAGGGCAAAGACACTGGCAACTTTGATAACTATGGCCTATCTCCCTCACAAGCATGTTGGCTATACTTATGGGAAGAATGGTTAACACGAGGCTGACCTGGTACTTGAAACCAACAACATTCTTGGAAACGAACAGGCAGGTTTTAGGCCACAAAGATCATCAAACCAACAAGTAGCCACGCTCTCCCAACATACCAAAGATGTCATCGATGCAAGAAATACTCTAACAACTGTATTCATCGATTTCAAATCAGCATATGACTTAGTATGGAAGGAGAAATTAATTCTAAAATTAGCGAAGATTGGTATAAGGCATAATATGGTAAATTGGATAAAAGCATTCGTTGGACAGAGAAAATGTAAAGTCGGATATGGAAGCGATCTGTCCAAATCGAACCTTTTACAAACAAGCTTACCGCAGGAAGCTGTTACAGCCTGCTCTCTTTTCAACGTCTTGATCAATGACATAGCTGAACTGGTACAGACAGTTAAGGAGGTCAAGTGCTTACTTTATGCAGATGATCTTGTTCTGTGGTATTCCGCTCCCAAGAAGGACCCTCAGAAGAGGACGGAGATTGCCCTAAATTATGCACCCAAACTATTATCTAACTGGTGCGACAACAATGGCATGGTTGTCAACACATCGAAAACTGCGTACCAAACATTTTCATTGGCCCATCACGGCATAAATCCGCATTTAATGTACAAGGATACTTCTCTAGAACAGACCAACGAGTTCACTTATCTCAGAGTGACGTTTGACACAAAGCTAATATGGAAAAATCACACTGCCAAAATAGCAGAACGAGCCTCCAATAGACTGGACGTATTGAAGCGCTTCGCTGGTAGCCTATGGGGCAGTGAACGCTCAACTCTAAACACCACTTAAAAGATGTTTGTTCAACTAATAATGCAGCTGTATTGCTACGAGACACTCATTACAGCCTCTGAGGCGATTCTCAAACCACTCGAGAAGACGCACAACCAGGCATTGCGAATAATTACTGGGGAGATAAAATCAACACCCATAGATGCAATGCTCCTGGTCACAGGGAACAGTACAATACGTTCATCTGTCGAAGAATAGGTCTTGACCCTGGACGAGAAACTACTGCGAATTCCCAGTGACACATTCTGGAGCAGCTACGTTAATAGACCAAAAACACCTAAAAACTCAAGTTGGCCTAATATAGGAAGCAATAGAACTGAAGAAAAGATTACCAACTACTAACAAACCAGAAGTGTGTTACAAATCTATATACGAATCTATATTGGCAAAAGATTTCTTCAATATTCCGTATTTTCACTAATTAGTTATATTATGTGGAAGACCAAATTGTATTCCGTTGAGTTAAGTCTAATTGTTTATGAATCGAACAGCCCTCAAAATGAACAAAATGATGGCTTATAATCTTAAATAGTATTGTTTTAACGAAGTGCCTTTGGGAGAGACTTTAAGTTATTGTCTATTTAATACCTTTTGAGCTGAGTTTTTGTGATTGACTAATCTTTGAAAATCGCCTTATATTACCTATGAGAAAATAAAAGTGCAAATTTTTGAACTTCTCAGAAATTTCGTCACCTTGCGTTTTGCAATAACCCGAAACAGAATTGCAACTGATAAGAAACTATATGAAGTTCAGAAAAAAATGTTACATGTATATACGTGTGCGGTATTCTATTTTAATTCTCACTTTAAACCAAGGAGCATCCATTGATTGAATATTTCACACTTTGGAATTTCACCTCCCTATAATAATGAATCTTTTCTTGGTTTTTGAAATAATCTTTATGAACTCATCTGTTTCCAAATTGAGGATTTTCCCAACTAAGTTATATGGCAACAGTTTACACGAAAATATATGAGATTTGTCTATTAAAAGTATCACGTATGAATTGAAAACTGATGATTTTCCTTAAGGCTAAGAGGGTACACCAGATTTTCACAAATCTGAAAACCAAAGACAGACGGAGACAACGGGTATATAAGATGAGATTGAAAAAGCTTGTATAAAGACGGATTGGAGGCAAAAGTCAGCTTTTAGTGCTTGAATAGAGGGTTTGTGCTATGGGACACCAAATACTGGTGCACAAAGTGTGGTTCTGTGACTTGCGTCCTTCACTTGTAAGTTGAGTGACAAGTAAGGCGTAATCGACTGCATAATAGGGAAGTGCACATATTTGGGGTATCACGGGTATTCAATAGAATTTTACAGCTTCAATGAATGTCAGACACTCCTGTCTAAAAAGTGGAGAGCGCTTTCTTTGAAAGTGATCGGCAAAAATGACACAAGGCGCCTCTCGAAAAGCGAATGTTTACATGGGCTCTTCACTTAAATTGGCATTTCACTACCTAAGTTGAATTTATTTGAGAGCAAAAAATGTAAACACAAAATTGCCAAAAGGTTCACATATAATTTACACACTTTTGCATGTATAACGACATTTAACTAGATAAGCTAATCAAAAGCAAGCTTGGAAACCAAGCTTATTATACGAAATTAATGTCAAATGAATACATTTTTTTGATCACAGACAGTTCAATTTTTTTGACATAACCACGCGACCGAATACGAAAAGGATCAGCTTGAGAACAGCCTGTTCGATTTGCCCAACTCAGGGAAAAAAATTAACTCAGCAACCATGGGTTTTGCTTTATTAATGCTCTATCAGTGTCATAGCGCCACTTATGCACTATTTCTGACTAACTTATCACGTAAACCACTTGTATCGCTCGTCCCTGAAGTACACTTGGACTTCTGGTTAAGAAAATCGGTTGACTCACAGAGACCATCTGTTTTCTAAGACTACATGTCTTTGAAATACAGCACCACAGAACCTTGGAGGTAGTTAGAAAATTCGGAATTCCTACACTATTGTTTAGTGCTCTTAAATTAGCCAACATTCTTTTCACGAAACACCAAAATTGTTAGAACTCTATTATAAGCATTCTGTTATGCTATTCAATCATTAACCCCATTCAACTGTAGCGGATTAGCTACCTAACTAAGCCTGATTATAGTCAGAAACCTCTAACACAGATTCACCCAGCTGGCACGTCCCACTGAAGTAGTTAAGCTATTGTAAAGTCAAGAAGCGGACGTAGTCGGAGGGACACGTTTATTCACCGTGACAATATGGCGTGGTATGAGTTACAGGAAGCTTAGTCATAATCAACATGGCGGATGGACTCAAACAAACAGGAGCTCCTGATTGGCTATGCGTTCACCACACTCAATCCGTACGCGCAGTTGCACGTCGCACCTTCACGCGCGCGTGCGATGACGTGGCCCACACAACACACAAGTAAGGATCATCTGACCATTGTAGCGGATTAGCTACCTAACTAAGCCTGACTGCACTCAGAAACCTTAGTGACAGATTCTCCTAGTTGGTAAGACTCCCAGAACTAGCTAAGCTACTGCAAAGCTTTACAAGAAACAGATGTATCCAGGGTACGCGCTTATTTTAGACATGCATGGCGTGGAGGGTAACAAGGGAGGAAGCTTAGTCATTCAACATGTCGAATTAAGTAAAACGAGCGAAGGCTTCTGAATGGCCATTGGCTGTGTTTACTCACACTCAATCCGTACGCGAAGTTGAACGGCCGCACCTTCAAGTCACGCTGTGCACTCATGCGATGACGTGTCCCACACCATAACGAAGTGAGTGAATCACCGATAAAAGTACCTGATGGTATTAACTTAATTGCATCAAATTTAATTTCATTACTCAACATAGTACCAGTATTGTAAATAATGTAATAAAATTCCAAAGTACTTTGAGTTAAACTATTTATCCTATTCTATAATTACTTCAAATAATAAAAAGTAATTTCCTCCATTATTAGACATTGATTAGAAAAGTTAAGTCTTGAATACGGTTTCATGGAAGAATTCACTCAAAAAAAAGTTTCCCACTGTTTTCCCTTCTACTACCAATGAACATATTTTGAAAGAGGATCGTACGGTCCTAAGGGCGTTGAAGAGTTAATCTAAGACGTGAATGATTTCCAAGCCATCTCCTCAATGACCAAAAATTTTGTCTATGACAGTCTTTGTTTCACAGTCTTTTGCTAAAGTTGTGAGCAAAGCTCAATATGCACAAATTTTGCTTCAAATCCTAAGAATCTAATTCACTGGAGTGCACAACGCTACCAAGGCTGGAGAAAAGAAATCCCATGCTCACTTAGACGCGAAGGTGTGGCCGTACCACTGATCGCGTTAGGAAGCAAGTGTGGTCGTGTGTGCAAATACCTCTCAGCCAACCACCAACTCATAGGCGCTCTATCGTTAGCATACCATAATCGTATCTTAATGTCAAAACTCTGTGGTTGTTTCCCAAATTCAGAACAATCGCTATTCTCTTTAAACATTCTATCTCCTCTTATTGTTTAGCCAGCTTAGCTAAGGCTGGAAGCAATTTCGCTCCAGGGAAATTTTCCATATAGATTGTTGATTCTTAGCCAAGGCTTATTTGTGTGTTTCATCCTCTGCATCTCTTCCAATATACCTTAGTACGGATTGGTTCCTGAAGTTGGCTAATCTGCAAAACCGTTTGACGTGAATACCATTATAAAGGGTGAGATGGTTGTGATACATGCTGCATGAGGTCACTGGCTTAGTCATCAAATACAATTTTGGCTACGTTGATTATGTGTGAATATGGGTTGGTGATTAGTAAAGAGGTCTCTACACTGGTGACCTCATTTCCTCCCTAACGCGATTAGCATCATGGCCGCACGTGATGACTCTGGAATGTTTAAGCGCGCATGTGATTGCTTAGATTAATTGTGCTAAGGATGTGTACTCCACAATCTCAAAATGTGAAAGGGCACTAAAATAAAAATATGTGTTTGATATTTGAATTTGATATTTTACGTATTCCCTTAACTTATTCAACTAATTTTGTCCACCTCCTGAGATTTTGAAATATAATGTGAATATAAAATCTACCTTTTATTTCTTCTGTTTCAAGTAAAATGAAATAATAAATTAGTAAAAGTAGAAAAAAAAAACAAAATTTCCTTTACAAAGCCAATATACTGCATTTCGTATTAAAATACTGTTGTAATATAATTATTGAACAGCTGTTTATAATCAGTGAAATATGGGTGTTACGTTTGATAAAGCATATATTATTTTGTGGTTTTTTACATATAATATTAGTTCAATGGCATAATTATCGAATCGCGTGTGGATTCTATTACTATTTTGTGGTTGTAATTTAAGGAGTCTATATAACTTTATTTATGTCCAGGCTCCGCTTAAATAAGGCCCCCAGGATGAAAAATTAACTTCGGAGGAACAATCAAATCACCAAGTAAATGACTATGAAAATGACTACAGGCATTATAATTAAGAAATGATTTGTTAATGTGGACACAGTACAGACTCGGTGAGGATTGTGTCTGTTTGATTACTGTGAAGGAAATAATTTTAATCCTCAAAATCCTTCCCCCTCCCCTCTTCCCCCTCCCCCCACCCATTGAGCCTTATGAAGGGCGACGCACATGGTAGCGTCCAAGACCAGACTTCATGGAGAATTAGAAGCACATTTCTCGATATACAAGTATCAAATGAACAGATGCAAACACTGATTGTGGGTTGCTCACCTCAGATTTCAGGACTAAAGTAGACCAAAAAGAGCAGAAAGTAAGCCGTAAACTTCGAAAGTCAATGAGCTAATGGCTGATTATCTGAATTGGTAAAAAGAGCTGACTATCAACCCTATCCCTGCTTATTGAAAATCTTCAATGATTGTTGGTGTGGCAGAATCTTCATACCCCGATGCAAATTGAAGTAATCAGCATTTACTAAGCTGAAGAGGTAGGAACTAACCCATCTAATAACAGAACTGTTTTCCTTCCTGACATGATTGTAAATGCTCTGTGTCGATGGTTTGTGAGAAACTTAATCTTAGTGTAAGTGAATCATTGTCAGATATGAAGCATGATTTTTGATTTGGAATATCCGCAGAGCGGCCAATCCTTACTGTAAGAACAGTGATCTCAATGCTATTACCTGGCATTGTGGAACACTACTTGCCTTTGTTAGCTTAAGGAAGGACTTTGATTCATCACGCATTCCCATGATCTGAACGATATCGAGCAAACTGAAGTTGTCCTGAAACCTAGCTAGCAGTCGAAAAATTTCTATCTAGGTCCAAATTAACATTAGGCAAAATAACAATGAGAATATGGTGAGAAAGTGTCTCGATGGGCGTATATTCAGGCCCTGTCGAGTCACTTCTTTAGCTAGATGGACATAAGATCTATCGAATAACTTCCTAGGCATATCTCGGGTCTCTCAAAGACGCCACTGATGTTACTGGCTTAATATTATGAACGCTAAAAGATGGACAGGAACACTATGGTTTATCCACTATTGTCCAGCGCAAAGGTGAACGATAACGAATTTAAGGTTGTTCAGAACACATCTTGGCAAAGGATGTTGGTAGATGAGTGCTAGTGTGCTAGCAAAAACTTGCTACGCAACTGCAGAAGCGTAGGTTTGACCTCTGGGCAAGTGGGCGCAAAAAAGACCGTTACAATAGCTCAACTTTTAGTAAATTCCCAACTTCGAAATTAGAAAATTTGAAGTCCGTCACCTAAATATCTGACTTAAGTATCTAAATTCTCAGGTGTGAAACAGGGGTTCGGTGTAAAAGATGGTGAGATTTGGATGCATTATTCTAATACAAATAAGGGGTGTGGGAAAAAAACGAGTAAAATCTGCACGAACATTCGGTGCCATCGACACTTTGCAAACACGTATAGGATGAGACGTCACTGTCGAATAGAACATCATTGAAACTCCGGAATTCAATGAACCAGTAAATTTTTTTGTTCAGAGGATGACTGCTTCAAAATAATTTGAAAACACACCATCCGGAATTTCAAGGTAATGATGGTGAGGAATAATTTGAAACATTAGTGAAGGAAATTAAAATGCAGACAAGCTGACAATTTCAGAGTTCGATATAGCTTAAATTGCTTTTAATACCTCTTTTGGTCAAATGCTCTCCAGGATGAAAAAATGTTAGGCTTCTTCTAGGCCATGAATAATAGTAATAATACTATAATAATAATAATAATAGTAATAATAATAAATTCGTTTTCCGTTTGTGCAACTCCAATCATACTGTTTATTTTGGTTAATATGGGAGTAAATGAATGGGTGTCGAATTTAGTAAGAAGGTTGATAGTAAGCAAAGGTGGTGGCGTTAGAAAATTTGCCTTTTCTTGAGGAGGGCTGGAAAACAATTGAAAAAACTTCAAGCTCAAAAAGAAAAAGAATAGCGCTTTTGCCATCGCTAATTCCCACGACACATTATTTCCGAATTCAACAATGCGATCAGTTTTGAGGGCCAAGTTAGCTTCCCAATTTAGCATAAACTATAAACAATATACTATTCGAAAATAAATTAACTTTATATAATCATAAAAGGCATGAAGTCACAGCTAAGATGCCATTACTGATCAATGCTCCAATGTATTGTATCATAAATGGATCACGAAAAATTCTGATTTCCAAATTAAGAAGCAATTCATCATAGTTTGTGAAAAATATATAACAATCAGAATGCAAGCTTACCTCAATCTTTCCAATGTAAATATTCTCATTTGGCCAACTTCCTGTGGATGAGCAGTAGAAAAAACTGAACATTTTATCATCACGATTAGAGTCTTGAAGCTCTGTGAGAAGGATCCAACCCTCCGGCACTGACATTTTCAATTATTTTTCCTCAATATGCATACCCCTGAATGAAGTCTCATAAATGGTGTATTTCTGATTGACACAAAAGATAAAACAATTTTATCCGAGTAAAATAACAACTATTTACTTTTAAGCCCTGATAAAAGATGCACACTTGTTAAAACTTATTAAATTACATAGCCGTCGCTTTGACCAATTTTGAAGAAATCCCAGAGGTACATCTCGATAGGCCTTGACTAAACTTTAGGAATCCTTTCAAGCAAAATCCTGGGAACGGAGCGTGTGTTGGTAAACTACTCAAGTGCTTAGCCAATAAATACAATCGCTGTTATTTTACGTTGCATAAATATCATTCGATTAGAAGTTCCTGCATGGACTGTATACCAAAAGTGGATGAGGCAGGAAGTTTAACATATGATTGGTATTGTAGAATAATCTGTCTCTGGGGCAAAGTGAAAGTCGTTTTCTTTAAGATATTTTGGGGAAGGAAATACCAGATATTTTAATTTTCCCCGTTAATGCGTTAAAAACCACATCGAGCAACAGTAGATTTTCGAACCATGGTATCTCTCTGTTTCTTTCAGAATTAACACTGTCTGGATAATAAAAAGGCTGATAGAATTGAAGTTTACTGGCAGGTAGCATCATGATTGTTAACCGCTAACCCAAGTTGAGCGTTTAAAAACAATTTCCCAAATAGGTTTGGAAATATAATAAATATCATTACACCCTCTATCAACGTGGACTATTCCATCAAGACTTGTACACACCCACTTCATTTCTAGATGCCCCTCTGATAACGGTTATTTCTCAATAAAAATGCACCCATTTTTGACTTGGTTTAGCACCCTTTACTTTAGCCTTTTAACTAGGGTAAATTGATTAAATTCAAAAGAGGTTATTACTAATATTAGAGTAGTATGTACTAATTATATTTCTACCATACTCAGTTTCGATTTTAGATATCTATAATAATTGGAAAAATCACTTAAAGTTGTGACTGAGCAAACCGATCATGTCGCCTGGAAGGTTTATGATATGACCATATTTTCAAGGTTGAAGCAATCAGCACCGCTGATTTCTACCTCTGGAAGTGTAAACTCTACCGTCAAAGGAATTCAAGTAAGCTATTCAATTATATTAACAACCACAAATAACAGAAAGCGTGGTAAAAGATAAGGGATCGACGAGATGAGAGAGGAGGAGGGGGGGGGGGCAGCGCCGAAGCACCACAGGATTTTTATTTTCGAGATTTTCAATAATTACTGCATGGATAGGTCATGTACCAAAATTCCAACTTCATTTTCGATTGCTACTAGCTAGTGCTTTTTGTTAAGAAATGGTTATGTGCTATCTACGAAATTAGAATCCCACAGATCAAGCAATCAACTGTGACTCTCATTATCCAATTTTCGGATGATTCAAGTCTTCAAAAAAAAGGTGGTTGAAATCCCATATATTCGAATTTCATCCACAAAGTTGGCATTAGATGCAATTTTAGTCTCCTTAAATATCTTTTTCTGGAAATATAGCTTTCTAAGCCAAGAATAGTATATCCGTAAGATTATTGATTTAATATGGCCCAAACCTCTACAATTTCCTGATTCGGCAATAACTCTGAATCAGCTTGTCCAATTAGTTGTGTGTACGCTATCTATCTTTGTGAATAAACAGAGATAGTATTGTTGACATTTCATTAAATACAGATATGTTTAAAATAATCAATTACCACTAGCAGGAAAATAATCACGAAGATAAAAGCCTGATCCATACAATGAGCCAATACGTAATTAATGATTCCGGCCTCTCAAGAGACTATACCATTTGCTGTAAGAAGACTCCACATTTAAAAATTCATAAGTGGATATTAAAACGTCGTTTATTGCATGCAGAATCTCACTCATGAATTCAGAAGTCAACTAGTGAAGTTTGAGCACCGGGACAACGCAAAATGATGTAAACTCTTTGTGCGAATAAGAGCAATTCGATAGCTCAACAATTTCATCCAAGTAAGATTACTCTGCTTCTTCTCCATGATCTCACATTCATTTCATATTTTATTGAATTCATCCGCTGTTACGTTCATTCAGACACTCTCTCCTAATTATAATTTTGTGCGCTGTCATTTGTAACATTAATAAGCTATGAATACTAACGAATTTAAATGAGGAAAGTTTCACCATAAGGCAGCAAAACTGATCCTCTATTTGTATTCTAAGGCAATATATTCGTGTATATGGAAAGATTACAAGTTGTATGGCTGCGAGTCTAGTCAGTTCGATATAAGTGACCAAACATGAACACTAATGTGTCGCACCAGCTTGTGCCATAAGAATCAAGAATCACTTCAGTTCTGGAGGTCATTTAGACGAAGAGATATGAAAGTGAATAAGGTGCTTGACAAGGATGCTGATGATAAAGGCAAGTGTCAAGGAGGAACCCGGCCAATTTAGTGAAGCGAAACGTAGGAAGCGTTGTCTAAATAAAGTTATTATTATTGGGAGATGCAGTATAGAAAGGGAGCAAAGTTTATTAAATCACATGAACAATTGAAATAAGGGCTGTTAGGTATGGCATGCAATGTTTGGAAGGAAGGAAACATCTTTCCTT
Organism: Hymenolepis microstoma; assembly: GCA_000469805.3. NCBI lineage: Eukaryota > Metazoa > Platyhelminthes > Cestoda > Cyclophyllidea > Hymenolepididae > Hymenolepis > Hymenolepis microstoma. The sequence goes on along the minus strand of LR215995.1, from coordinate 12,393,731 downwards.
GACGAATAAAAGTCCCTATCCCAAACGAGAGCCAAGAATACGTCCTGATCTATCATATGGCCGCATTAATCAATAACTGCATCTAACATAGCATTGCCTAAATTAACATTAAAATCCTGCAAATTGCATCATTAACTGTGTGCGTTCTATATTGTCTTTTAGTCATTTAATTTCTAGTGGCCACTGAAAATGTAATCTTTCGTTACTGAGGCACTTCATTCTGACCGTTATTAGAAAGGTACTGATATTCCTCATAGTGCCATACAATGGGTAAAGGCGCGAGTAAAAGTCTCAAGATCTAGACACCCCCCACCCCAATCATCGGGATTAAAATACGTAGAAATAAATATTAATCTGTTCTTAGCATGAATACCATCAACTCTATCAATAGCTTATATTTTCAAATTATAATGGATTGAAAGTATGAAGCGTGGTCTTAACGGCCAAATTTAATCAAACTAGACACAACATCAATGAAAAGTTATTTATTTAAAAAAGGTGCTACACCAGAAGGTACATAATCTACAAAGAACCGGTTACTTTTTTTTGTCCTCCCCTTTCAACGTAGACCCGATTCCCCACTTTTCCAACTCTTCCGCCAGCTTCCCAGAGCGATGCATATCCAGGAGAATATCACACCCACCGATAAATTCCCCATCTATATAGACTTGCGGAAATGTAGGCCAGTCTGAGAATATCTTAGCACCGTCGCGAATACTGTTGTCAGATAGGATATTAAATGAAGAGGTAATTGGAGATCCCGTTTTGGGATCCTTCTTGTCCAGTACACCATGTGCTTCGAGAATTCTGCACACGGCGTTAGAAAAACCACACTGGGGTTCCTGTGGATTACCCTTCATGAGGATTACAACGCGAGATTGTGAGGTGAGTTTAGTGAGACGATCATGGAGCGCTTTGTCGAGCTTGGGGGCATCAGAGTAGTAACGAAGACTGAGACGTGCCGGTGATACCAGGTGGGTCTAATAAGGGAAAATAAATGCTGGATTTCGTGATGAAAGTCAAAAGTATAAATGATAACGATTGTGCACTTCGTTATCGTCAAATTACTCGAATAGAAATATTACAACTTGGATACGACTTCCATGATATAAAGGGCAGGAATGCATTCAATGCTAAAAAAGTAGAATTAAAGGACAATGCACTTTTAAATTTTATAAAATAAAGCCTACTATCTATTCAATTAGTAGCGCCTACTATGGGGAGATGTAATGGTCCTTTGGGAATCCGCATTTAAAATGAACTGTCTTTCGAAGATAATTGGGAAACACACTTAAGTTTGACAAAAAATCATAAATCTCCCATTAAAAACTAAACTAGAATGAGAAAAATTGAAAGATTTCATTCGTAAAGCCTATCGGAAGCTCTAAATTGATCAGAATAGAAAAGTATGATATTAGTACCATATCGCGAGAGAGAATAAAGGCAGATAAAACTGATATATTAGGGAAAAATCATACAAATTCACCCTTGGGAAGAGAAAGAATAAGACATTTCTACAATTGAGGATATTGGATCCAGCAAAAGCAGAATCTTGGTATTCACGTTTTACTTATTTAACAGCGGAAAAATCGGTAAAAATAGGCCTAAGAGTAGGGATAAGTGACACGATCACAGAGTGCGGAGAAACCCACTCCCGAAAGGTTAGAGTTTGGAATTCAGTAATCTACAGCCCAAATGTTTTGCAACAAATACCATTACGGGAATACAAAATCATTTTAATCCTGCAATTAGTTTCATGCAAAAGCATTTCATAACAGCCGTTCCGACTACAACAGCGGATTTCCAATATCAAAAAATGGCTCTAGGGACAAATGGGAAAAGTGACCTTGAGGGGATATAGAGCGCAAACTGCCAGTGCGTAGGATTCAGGGAGTGAGTTGTAGTCACGTGCAAATGTCTACATTGAAAAAGGACAGTCGACGCTTTCATGGGAAGATTGCAGCTGTACCATTAGTGCAATTAGAAGTCCCTTTCTTTAAAACACAAGGACTTAAGCGACCGAGATTTCAAAATTCATAATTTTCAAGTAAGTGCGTTGAAAACAGTAAAGTGTTCCAATAAGAAAGGAGTGAATGAAATAGGACGCCTTTGATACCCTGATTTTATTCCCAACTCACATAGGATCCCATTCCTTAGAATCTCTCACAGAAATTTTCTTTTACTTTTACAAGGATGAAAAATTGCACAACTTTCGTTGTTTTGTTGTGGTCCATTGAATAAAAAAACGCCAAGCCATTAAGTGAAATTAAATGCTCTGATGCCCTCAGCCTCAGCTCAGTCTCCACCCTCCAAATCATTTCACTGATTCTTGAGTAAAGATGCTCTCCTATGACTAAAAATAGCAAATTATCCTACATTGCCATAGGAACTATCAATTAATGACAAAAATATGACTACTTATGGGTTTCAAAATACAATTCTGGGCCAATAGTTTAAACTGGAACTGGGTCAACCGTACAAAAGGTGCTGATTACCAGTGTAACAATTGTGAGATTTTAAATGAAAATCACACAATGAGGATTGCACAAGAAAATTACGCAGAAAAGCGCACGATGTGTAACATAAATTTGTTTGCGATCAACAGATTTTGGAACTCAAAATAAAGGCGAAGATGAACACAGTATATATGTACTTTCTCTTTAATTTTAACCCATTATATTCATCCACATAATTGTCAAACATTCGCTTTTGTTATTTGTAGTAGTAATAAAATAATAGTAACAAATGAAAAAAAAAAACAAATAATTCAACTTAAATACCGAGTTTCTCATTTAAACTGGCCTTGAACACACAAAATTTCGTTTGTTTTTTTTTAAACCGCTCGGAGCCGCCGGTTTTAAGATTTTTCTTATCGCATTTGAATTCGAGCAAGTGGTGCCCAAATTTCGCAGTGTCTATAACCTAGAACATTCCCGAACATTTGAAGTCTTGGAGACCTCCATGAGAATTTACTTTTTAATCGATTCATATATACAAAGTTAGTTTATGGGTTTAGCATTCAGAACCAAAGTGTTAGCTTCTTTTCGAGATAGTTTTAGGGGAACATTCAACATTTAACAAAATAATTTAGCTTTAATAAGTATCGGAGAATGGTAAGAACGGTTGAAGAGCACTCAAATTTGAGTTGAGTAAAGATTTAAAGAACTTAAACTGCTCATTAGATTATAAAGATGTGGTTAAAACCAGATATTTTATCGAGCATTGCCAATTATTCACCAATAACCTTGCAAATCCTTGTTAGTGAATGAGGGTTATGTTATCTGAACGACAAAAAATACACAAAAATTCAAAAATTCGACGGAGTACCTTGATATGGCATCTAAAGCGATTTACAAACGATACGGGGAAAAACAGAGAAGAAATACATTAGCTTCTAATAATTAACGTCCCCCATACAGCCTTTGAAAATTTGACGCCATGACTTATGATTTCTTTTGCAAACAGATGAACGTGAACTGGATTCTGAAACACAAAATTAAGACAACTTAAAGGGATGCAAACCAACGCCCTCTAGAATAGAAAACAACTAAATTTTTCAGTTATTTGCTGCCTTAAGAAACTACGCTTGAAGTGGGCATTACCAAAAGAGTCAAGGAAGAGAACGCAATTGAAGATATGCAGAAATTTCGGTTTAAAGACAAAATTCTCACAAAGTACCGCCCCCTCTATAAAAATTGCGTTGAAAGGTCCCTCACCCAAAAATGGTATTTTTGATACGATTCTGTGCTAAAAGCGGCAAGTTACCCACCTTATTGACTTGTACAAATTGAGATGAAGCAGTTGTAAGGTTAATACTTTTTTGAGTTGGCATAGTTCCAACCAATGAGAGAACACGTAGTTTTGGAAGAACTCTAGTGTGGATCATCCTGGTTATCTACAAAAGACGAAGAAGATGATTTATAAAGATATCTTTTATTTGTTTGAATAACAATCCACGACATTTAAATACCAACTACGCCTGTGTAAGAAAGACAGAGAGGGGAGATTGATAAATTGTGCAATTTTGTGTGCACTAATATTCAAACACAAACACAAACAAACTCATGCGAACATGATAAATTAAGCAAAATAACGAAAAATATTTATCAGGAGACTGTACAGAGAACAAGAGAGGGAACAAGAACATTGGAAAACATGTACATTAAAGGGGGAAATGTATATTTTTACCCATAAAATTATAAAACTGTCAAAATTAAACCGATCTGCATCATTGATGGTGAAAGGCTCCTAGATATATTAATTTTAACCTTAGCAAGTTTTGAAAATACCCTTGAAACAAACTCAAGACACCGCACTTAGGGAAAGGTTCTTTAATTGACTGACTCAATGCGTTATTTAGTTTAAACAAGAGAGATAAATATTCGAATGAACAATAATCAATAACGCGTTTTAAAAATGATAAAAAGGAGAACTGGAAGGGTATGGAAAGTCACAGATTTCAGACTGAATCAATTCTAAAAACCCTATTTTTAATACAAGAAGATTAACTGCTAGAAAAGAACCAAAATTGATGGAGACCAGTCAAATCCACAAGATCAATGTTCATGGGGAAGTATGTCTTGTGAAGTTTGCGATATAGATAGATTTTGATCAACAAGGTGGATGGTAGAAGTTAAGATTCCCATAACGGTGGCTGCAGAATACCCCACCACTACTTAGGTCAAATGTCATTAACACTGTCCTTAATAGGTCTAAATTTTATAAATAAAATGAGTCATCAGTGACATGAAAGCCTTAATCGTAAAAACAATGAATTGAGTATACAAAGAAACTAATTCGATTCGATAAATCTTGATAGCGAAAGAGTAATAATAAAGGCCTCACATTACAAAGCTAAATAAACCAACAGCGCCTGTTTCAACCAAAAATATAAGAAGACAGTCTAGTTTCTTAGAAGGTATAAAATGAGAACCTGAAGAGAAAATTCAACTCAAATGATTAACATAATTTAGATGATAAGACATCGACCTCTGCACCGTTTCTGAGCTCTTTCAGTAGTGATTTAGAAATCAAGTATATGTTTCGTCAGTAAGGTTGGAAACGACTCTTGCTATACGTCGACTTAGAAATGCAGAAGGGACTTCTCTTTATACTAATTGAACCAACAAATTGCTAAGTCGATGTGCGACACTGCCACTCTGGATGTAGAATTTTTTCGCTATTAGGCAAATCATAACAGTTTATATTTTGTACAAAAGTACCAAACAGCTATTACAAGTGAGATACTAATAGAACATAACGTTATCGTGTCCAGAAGGTTTAAACTGCAAAGAAAGAAAACTCAAGATAGTAAATAATTTCTCCCTGCGGGGACACAGAACTGCCCAACTAACTTTCAAAAGAAATCTGGTCGTTTCCTATGATCAGATGAAACAAAAGGGTCGCCTAAAATAAACCCAATGCAAAATTCGAACCTAGGAATATACGTACCCAAGATGACTGATATCAGAAGTAATTCTGCTTCCATTTCGAGGAGATGCTACACTGAGAGTGGTGAATATTTAAATTATCAGTGAGAGCAAATTCAAAGAAGCCTTACTTTATTTCTCTAATGATCAATAAATTGAAATAAAAACACTGTGCCCGCCAAAAATAAAATAAACGTAACTAACGATGCAGACTAAATCTCAAGGTAAAATCACAGACTTTGACATAAGTCGAAGAGTGACTTTTAGATTTTGCCTAATGGAGAAAAAAATTCGAAGTTCATCTTCTGAAGAACCTGAGTAGTTAGTGCGAAAATCGATAATCGGACATATTAAATACTGCGTTAAATAATCCTTACTAAATTAACACCAGGTGGATAAAGAGGTAAGTAAATTACGAACAAGGCAAAATAACTTGGTGCACAAACACTAAAAATTATAATTTCGCACAGGCGGTCAAATAACTACAAAAGGTGACCGACCTATATAACCACGTGTAGAGCTTGTTGATATTAATATGAATTCTCATCACGCAATAACCTCCATTTCACAATAACAACGAAAACGCAAGGGCTCTGGAGCAATTCTACGACGAGAAAAGAAGGGTGGAATGATAAATTTAAAGAATAATTTGAAATCGTCATGAGATGGTAAGCCAAGCAATAAATTATCCGGGGAGACGGGGAATAGAATGTGCTTAAATTTATAACAAATGGCAAAAATCGATACTAACATGGCTCGAGTGACTGAACACAGAGCACAGCTGACATTTTGAACTCAAGACGGGAAATTAATTGAAAGAATAAGCGCATTAAAGAGAATCGAAATAGTGAACTTTAAAGGAGCATCTAAAGTTCAAGAGAAAGGCCTGGCCATACCTTACTGTACACTCAAAAACTCGGTGCAGTGAATCTATGACAAAATATAAGAGAATGAGTTTCTCAAACTACGGCGCGTAAAGTAAATAAGCAAGCACGAAAATAATTCAATGAAAGTTAGTAAACCTACAGTCCCTGGGCGCCAATGTAACTAAACTCACGTGCGAATAGGCAGGGGAACAAATTCAAATACCGTGAACACGAGACTTCATATCTATGAGCCCAGCCCTACATGTGTGCTTTTGATAGTAAAGTTTTGTCAATTGCTAATTCGCATGATAACTGTAAAGTTGGGTAGGTACATCAAACAATATCATAGACTCGTAAGCTGGCAATACAATTCAAATAGGTATTTGGTGACCGCTTATCGTATTGATGTATATAGTGTGACGGACAATTATATAAAGGGAACTTCAGAATATATTTGTCCTCCTTCCAAATTAAAAGAGGAATAGATGAAATAAAGCCATATTTGAATGTCTCGGTTAAAGCAAAGTTGGGTTGAGTGGAATAACACGATTTAATTGGAAGATAGCTGATAGAGTATAATCAACTAGAACAGCAAGGGACTTCTAAAATTTAGCATCTTCATATTTCGTATCGAACTTTTGCTAAAACTTCGATGAGCCAGGTTATCGACTAAATTCTATTACACAAGTACTGATGTAAAATTTATAAATGGAATAACTTCATTAAGGTAAGACTAAAGGGAGTTATGGCCACGTACTAAGGGTTTCTTTGATAAATGGGAACGGCAAACCTCTTTTATGACCAAAATTTAAATAATTGAAGGACCCTAAGTAAATAAATGGACTGTGCAGGAAAATTCACCAATATAGCCGCCCCTCATTATGAGTAATTTGGCAATTTTAGTGGATGTATAGTGTACAAAAAAGACAACAGAAAGAGATGAGTACGAGTCAAGATTTCGCAAACACTCAAACATAAGCGAAAGGAAACTATAAATGGAGTACAATCACAGCAAATGAGAAAAAAGAGACCGGCATATATAGGCTTTACGGAGCTGTGCCAAATGTGTATATTTATACTTCATTTTGATTGATAATAGTTTTTTTTCAAGTTAGAGCATATATGAGAAAAGAGGAGTCTTCAAAACTCTTACAGTATATATCATCGGGAGATGTTCGGAAAAAGAGGAGGATTAGAAGGAGATTAGAACTGAGTGATTATCGAGACAAAGTTAGTACAAGCCAGTTCAAAGAAAGATTACAAGAGAGAGAGAGCGCACAAATGGCACAAAACAGAGACGGGGAGTAAAGAAATGACAAAACTAAATGTGCAGAACGCTTCGCCATGGTCATCCAACAAGGGTCATCATCATCGGGAAATGTAATACAAATGGCAATCAGGGGTGTAGAAATATGTTTGGCAGCTCATCGCGATCGAAGCTGTAATACAAACCGAGAGACATTAAGGCATATTAATCGCATAACATTTTAATAGGCACTTTTGATTGTAAAGGTTGCTTACCTGAATGCTTGGCGGCGTCAACATAAGAGATATCTAAAACACAAGTCTTTGATTTAGGTTCTCAGATTGAAAACTGGTTGTGGCACATCCAGTAAAACTCTATAACAAGGACTCTGTTCCATAAAGGACATAGTCGAAATGTCCATAGAGATACTAGATCCAATGCGCGTTTATCGTCATAGAACGTGTAATTGCGAATGTTTTTACAACTTACCTGATGTGTTTGTGTGTCCCTGATATTGACAGTTCGAAGAAGTTCAGCGAAGCTACCTAAAAATGTTGAACAGAGATAACTGTAAACGAGAATGACTAGAGCAATGGTATAAAATATAGTTAGGTGAGCTCAATATACGTATTAAGGAGGGATTTAATTAATGAGATTCGTCAGAAAGATAATTAAATGAGGTCATGCAATGAATTTTCCATCAATATAAGGATATACATGATCTTATAGGCTAAATAATTCCGACGATTTGACCAAATGAATAATCCTACAAATTCATCCATTGAATATTCCCTCTCAAAAGCATAATAGAGATATGGGAAATTAGGAGACTCCTTAGTGGTTGTGATTTGAGAATTTCCTAACATACGAGTTTTCAGTCTCTAGGTAATTAATTTCTGTTAAAGTCGACAATAAGAAAGTGTCCCATGGAACTTTCGATTAAACAAAGGCAAAAAGATCAATTAGAAGACGAAGCAGTTTTTGATATCCGACGTACTTTGAAAGCAACTTAATGGTCAATAATTTGTTTTAAATACACCAATCTAATACCGAAGTCACTCGGGGCTAAGGCGTAAACATACGAGTAGCACTATCCAACTCCAAAGCATCACATATAGTTTCCTTATGACAAAGGAAGTTTGGTAGTTGCCTCTCCCCAACGACAGGACCACGTTGCTGTACAATCTCAATAAGAATACTTAGGATCTCACTTATCTGACTTCACTTGAAACACCCTAAATTAAAGTAAGAACCTGAAATCTATTGTCCTCCCCTAATTCTCAGAAGTTCGACTTAAAAAGACACAGAGCCTCCACCCCGCTTACTCAAGAGAGAGAGAGAGAGAGAAAGAGAGCTCTTTTGAAGCGAATGTACCGAGTAAAATAACTGGGGGTTTCCTATTAAAGAGTGAGAATGAACATGTCCTAAATATGGCGCACCGGAGGCACAATGACGCAGATAGCAGCACGTGTTCATGCGCACAGGTGTGTACTTTTAACCTAAACACATTGCTCAGGCATAAAGTTATAAAAAAACGTATTATACAACAAGAGGAGACTACGACAAAATCGATTCCAGTTCATGGCTAATATTTATCTAGCTCACGAAAATCAGTGTGAGTAGGAATCCAATAAGATGTTAAATAGGAATTACAACACTATGAAGACCATATTCATAAGTTAAATAAGTTTGCCATGTCTCCTCTCCCTCCTCTCGAATCTCTACCGCCGTTCAAGAATATACCTTTGTCTACTCACAACTCGTGATATTCTCAATTTGACAATGCAGTATTCAGCAAACTGTATAGCTCGGAGGAACTCGTTTAGTCATGCTAGGTGTTGAGAGGAAATAGAAGACAGAAATCAACACTATCTTTGGTAAAAAACCTTTCAAGATACGAAAATTTACTGAATCAAATTAGAAAAGCTCAAACCAAATATGAAAAGTTCCTAGGGCCAGTTTGTAAACTTTCTTAATGAAAATAACTTTCAATTCCGTTTAGAAATGTGTTCTATAGAGCTTATCTTGGGTGGAGAGCGGTGTAATGGAAACTGCCAGGTGAGGTGCTTGAAGTGCAACCCTCTGTTAGTCAGAATTAATCAATGCGGGTGGCCATTCCACGCAATGGAAACTATCAAACATATTGTCAACACAAGCACCGAAAGTCTAGTGAAAGTGATAAAGAGGCCGAAAAGGTCTAGCTTAACTGAGTAAGTGAATAGATGACACAGGTGCAACAATCGTTCGTCAATTTTTCAGATTTGGATATAGCTGGCATACAATGGTAGACGAATAAAACAGCATACAGATCTAAATCACTCAACTCCTGTTTGTCGAATGAAGCTTTTATTGTAAATTTATAAGTCCTAAGTCACTCAGAAGAGAGCATTCTTTTGGGTAAAAGAGCACTATAAAGGGACTTCTCCGATTAGAATCTAATCGTGCTACCCCTCCACTGACTAGTATCAATTAATAGACTTGACTTGGTCATGCATTCAACCGAATATTGAATCCGTAACCACCACGCCTCCGTTGTCAGATATCCAGTTAAATTTCGTGGCAGTTCCGTGATACATTCTGCCAAAATAGTAAACTAGCAAAAAAGAACAGATTAAGTCGTAAACAATTCACTTTATCGAAAACAAAAGTGCTTTTCAAGAGGAGTTGAATTATGTGGTTCGATCGACTACACATTTTACTTCCTATCAAAATATAAAAGGTAACTCTCTCTATATCCGAATGTTATTAAAGTAGCATATAATAATGAACAATTATTACTGATATTGCAAAAAACGCGAGAAGCTTGACCACTTACAGGTTGAAGTAAAGTAGAAGACAGAGTGGGGTAGTAGACAAGGCGAGGGGGAATAAACACAGGGACAAATTCACATCTCAATTTGTGGCCATAGCATTCTCAGCAATGGAGCCATTGTCACCAAAACTTAGAACACTTTGTCGACTAAGACTCTGTCGACTGCCATGGTAACTAAATCGTTGGAAGTAGGGCTGATCAAGGTAATCGGAGTAGACATTCTTCTCCGGTGGTGTCACTGCCACATTTTCTCGTTGGAATTCCTCCGGAATGTACTTGGTATCCATGTCACCGTCAACGTCTGGTTTCCATGGAGGTGTTATATCTCTGAAAAGAGCACAATATAATACTGAGATAGACAGAGAATAGAGAATTCATATCGGAGAAAAACATGATTGCCTATATTCTGATTGCTCAATTGTCCACTGCCATCATCAATGTAGACGCTCATTCGAATTCTGCAAAATGACTTAATTCTCTGAATACTGACTTTGAGGGTTCTTACGCTATATTTAATGAGATTCTATCTCCAACCCTCATCAGGAATGCTGTAAAATACAAAGGGCATCATAAACTTCGCAAAAATCACTCCTCTCATTGAGTCCAGACAGCTGAAATAGTTTCGAGATTAAGCGCGTAAAGGCAAATGCGCAGCAGACGTAAATAAATTACCTAGAATGCACTCCAGGTAATCCAAATTCAGCTTTCCTCGTATTTCAAATTTTAATAAAAGCAAATAGGGACAATAGTAAGATATGGCCTTGACGGCCTGGAGGAGCTCTCGGTTCTTTTACTGTGTGCAGCCCAATTATTTGATCACGAAATTCGTTATTTCAAACTCATTCATTCAGAGCTGAAAGCTTAAGAATCCCAAAAATATACTAAGATATATACTAATAGATAAGCACAAAGAAAAATTCAATTAATATTCATTTCAAGCTGAATATTTAGGTGCACACTGCGTTCGGATCACGGAAAATAAAAATAGGAAATACAATCGATCAGGGAGTTTCTGTGTCTACGAGAACGCGCTTTCCCTATCATAATATTTGCCTCTTTGAATAGAACTTAGGTTGATTAAAAATTTTCCCTTCTTCAGGATAGAAGGTAGCATTAGCACGGTATGGAACACATGGTATCACCTTTTTAACTTAATTCAACTTTTTATTAGTTACTTAAGCACACGTCTTCAAATTTTATGGAAATTTTCAAAAAAATTGATAAGAGCCAAGATGGTGAGTTATGAGAAAGTATAACACAGAGAGAACGGACTCAGATGAAAAAGTATCGGCACGCGTGGAAATCACATCGAATACAGCAGCTGGCTGAGAAAGAAATGAAAAGTGGACAACCACTGTTCGTGTAAATAACCGCAGACCCCGTCGAGGCTATACATATGATATAAAGGAATCCGTTTAAAACCGTTCTAACAGCTTACTTGAGATTTTAAATTTGAATTCGGATAAAATTTAATTCCAACTGACTTTAGGTGGAATACGGATTGTTTAATATTGCACATTTATCAATTCCGATTCGGACCTAAGCAGAATATTTATTATTGAATTCATCATTAAATACTCATCCAATGAATAAAAACTTAAAAATAAACTCTAAAATGTATTCTGGTAATATGTAGAAGATACAGATCAGTGTTCGGCAGCTGGTATAAAATGAAATTATTAAGAGTACCGGCTTCTATTTACTTCTGACACTGGTGATAGAGGTATCAAAGAACAATATCAACAATGACTGACCAAATGCAGAGGAAGAAGACAAAAAGCTTGTAAGTCAACAAAAACGTTGGATAAAATGGAATAGTTTTATTTAAAAAAAATTAAGTAACAATTACCCTTCATTGTTGATTTTATTATTAAGTGTAAACAATTTTACACTATTGTTATACCAAAATTGATGGTAGTTGATGGAAATAATCAGGAAAAATAAAAATTTTTGTTTAATGTTTTGTGTTTTATTAAGTATCGGGAATTGAGGGTATTTTGGAGACTTATTGGGCTATAATAGGAAACCTGTCCAGTGTTATGAGAGTTCAAATGCTTACATACAAGAGTTAGTCAGTAATGTAGGAACTATGAGATCTCACTCCCAATCATGAGAAAGAAAGAATAGAGTATTGATGGTATCGAATTCTGCTCCCTATCAAATCGTAGCATTATTTGCGTAAAATTGCTTTTAAATGGACTGAAATCCCTCGATTCATTTTTAAATAAACAACAAAAATATAACTGAACACCTCGAATGTAACTTCAATGCCTCGTCGTCACTCACTACTGAACTATTAAACGGCCTTCTGCGCGATATATCCAGCAGTATAGATACTATAATCGTGAAAAAAACCCTTATTAAGAGATAAGTAAAAGTTAAATGGGTGATCTTGCTTGAGCAAAGTGGGAAAGCAGTATGGGCATTTTCGAGTCATAAGGCATTAAGATTGCCTAGAATACTCACCCTACAGAAAACTTTTTAGTTGGATAACAAAATAAAAAATACAACAACGGAGCTGAGTCATACCCACCGCACACAGGCGGGAATGGGCATCAAGTTAACAACGAATATGAAAGCATTCCGGGGTTGAGAAAGGTGAGAAACATTCGCGGAGGTGTAGTAGCGAGTGGGAATAAACGCGGTAGGCCACCAAAAAAGGAGTAAAAACTTAGTACACTAGACTGGCTAGTTAAGCAGACAGCTACGGCTAACCAAACTCTTGACCCACGATGTAAGAGAAAAAAATATTAAAAAAATAAATCGTTGTGTGTCTTGTGCCATCTAGTCATGTGACAAATGACCTCATTTGCAATATATAGTTAAGGAAATTTCCTTTAAAAGAGTGATGGAAAAGTAACCGAGATTGACTTTGCAAAACAAAGCAAGAGTAAATAATAAACAATAATACATTACACTAGCAAAATGGTTCGCAAATAGGCAGCAACGAATTGGCTACACGGTCAAATTGTATCACTTCCGACGGACACGTTTACAAAACAGTTTTATTGCGCTATAGCAGGATTAACTTTTAGAGCCCGATTTGTATAGATGAATGTGTATGTTTTTGGGGTTTTAATAGTAAGAAATCAAAACAAGATAACCTCAACGATCTTCTCACAATGATCAGAACGACAGGTTTTGAAAACACCACATTATTTTTTTCTTAACCCAAATATTGTACTATTTACAGTGTTTAAAAAAATTCATTAACACCTAAAATGACGACCTTCTATAAAACTCTTAAGAGCATCTCTGATTGAAGAGTCACACTTGAACATATATAATTGGCGTTCACAATTTTGTCAAACTAAGCAAATATCAAGCCTGTTCCTTTGATAAAATTTGATTTCATACTTTCTTTTCATTATTATCAAAAAGGACGTTTGTCTTGATATTAGTTATATGAATTACGATATACTGGATACAGTTCGGGACGAACTATAATACGCTTTCGGTAATAACAACGAGAACTTGTGTTTTACCTCATTCTGGGTTGGCATTTCGGCTTGTAGATAGTGAAACATTTGCATCAACTATTCATCTCAAGCCGCTCCGACATGAATGGTGAGGGAGATTATTGGCATCCTACTAGTGTTTTAATGTTCATGCATTAGCAAATTAACCAGTTTCATGCAACAGCAAAAAATCTAAAATGACACACTTGAAAAGCCAGATCACATGAGTATGTTAAATTGCGCCTACAGTAACGAGTAGGAATTAAAACACTAGAGAGAGCATATACCGTTCCTCAAGCGCATTAATCCTCCAATTACTCAGTTTCTGGTTACTTTAAGTCCCATATGTGGTTGTAATTGCACATACGTTCAACGTTAAATTAAAATTCGATGTGAATCTTGTTAAATTATCCTTATCAAAGGCAACAGCAAATGCTATCTCAGGAAAGAGAAGATCGGGCGAAACCCAACCCACCACCAGAATGCCAAAATCGATATTGGCATTACATTCAATGCGATTCTCTTTAAAGAAGCATACAACTTTCCCTGACTAGATGTGAGGCAAGAACACCTGTCTGACCTTTTTCCCAACCATACCCTCAAAACCATCACCAAGTATGCATTTATCCGAAAAGCATTGCCATATGTTCATAAGAGAAAGACTGAAGCTTACTTGCGAATGAGCCTTTCCCAAGAGATAGATTCGAAGAAGGGATGCATCATAACCTCGATGACGTCTGCTTTACCCCCACCCAGGCGTTCAGCTGGATCCTTCATCAACAAGCGAATGAGAATGTCCCTTGCTACCTGACTCAGATTCTCTGGCACCTTTACACTTTCCTAGATAAAGATACAAGAAAAAATATTAAATTTTATGTGATGCTAAGAAAACACAAAGAGCTAATAGGCAATGATAACATAAGTTGCCATAATGTCTTGTCATTTCTGCATAGCCTCTCCAATATACCACTCATTATGATAAGCGTTGGGAATATGAAGTCAAAGGGTCACTGCAAATGCAAAATATCCTTCATGAATAAAGAACAAACCGCAAAAAGAATAAGTGATTGTGGTAAGAGCAAAGATCGAATATATCTTGTTAGTGGAACAGAACGTACACAATTCAGTGAACAGAATTCAACGATCCGGCACTATTCTTCATACTAACAGATAATCAATCAATCTCGCACTTAGGAAGCCGTCGTTTCAATTATTGCGTTTGTGAATGTTATTCACCTCGAGAGAACCTGGCATATAGAGCTCAGCTATCACAGCATTTTAGCTATCTCATCACTGCTGTGTTAAGACTGCTAGCCTCTGAATATGATTTGTCTTATTAGTCACGGAAGGAAGAGATGAGTTAAGACCAAACATTGATTAAAAATAACGCTTAATAATTAACATCAATTAACATCATAGATAAGTATTTGGTGCAATCTGCATAATAGATCATTTAATGTGAATTTTGGAACATGAGTTAATCATTTAGTAAAATCAAATCAATGAATCAATTGATCTCAATAGCATTTTTGATCCTCTTCCATTTATTGTTTACTAGACTTCGGCTGAATTTTTTCCGCAATACCATGGGTAATAGTGACAAAAAGTGTTATTGGTCTTTTTATTCAACACTGCCACAATTTGTAAATTATTAAATTTCAAACAATTTTTGCTGGATTTAATGAAAACCACCTACACGTTTGTTTGCATAAATCATTTACGATGTTACGCTATTTTCTAAAAAAACAGCTGTGGTGCAAGAGGGGTAAGATTTATAATGTTACACAGTCTAGAATTTTACCGACATTAATAAATTGTCTATTTAATGCAAAATTACTTACAGCTACCAAGTAGAGTAATTTAAGGTTGAATAAGTCAGGAGTTGACTCAATCCAAAAAATTTACAAATGTGCAAAGTGTAGTAAAATTACTTACTTGGAGAATAAGCTCGAAGAGAATTTCATGTTCGTTGGAGTAGAAAGGAAGTCTACCGCACATCATCTCATACATAACTACTCCCAGACTCCACCAGTCTACTGAGCGTCCGTAATCATTGTCCAGGAGGAGTTCAGGTGCAAGATATTCGGGAGTTCCACAGAAGGTCTTTGTGGTGGAGCCAAATCCAATGTCTTCTTTGCATAAACCAAAGTCTGTAATCTTGATATGACCATCCTTGTCCAGTAATAAATTCTCCAGTTTCAGATCCCTGTGAAGGAATAAGTGAAATTGAACACGAGTTCATAAGGTTCACTTACTTATTGTGGTCTTATAACCGACTCCTCCCATCACCATCTACTTTTATAACAATAGAGCCGTACTGAGAAACCAAAAAAAGATAAAAAAACATATTTATCTCCGAAATTCGTGTGGAGAAGTATTCAGTGGATGAAAATAATGGTAGCATTAAATCCATTTCATATGACATTTTCAATTTTAATATTGGGAATGTGTAGGGAATACAATGCCCAATATTTCCTTTATTGAAAAGGAGGGTAAGAGAAGCAATTGTTGTGAATGTCTTTTCTTAAGTTCCCCAAGTTATTAAAAGTTAGTAAATGGGTTATTGAACTTAAAGAACTTGTGATATTAATGTTCATCAACGCAAACAGTTTAATTTTGCTCTATACTGAAGAGAATTCTGGGTTTCTAGCTGCATAGGCTTGTAGGATTTAACAGTGGAGAATATTTTCATAATTGCAAGGAAGGTTGTTAACGAAAGGTTTGAACATTACTAACAACTGTAATTAAATACCTTCTAGAAATGTATCGTGCTGAAGGAGCAATGATTTTTATTCCCGGTTATCAATGTCATCCAATGAATCCAGAGTATGACCTATAGTAATTGATCTGAATAGAAGGGTTAGAATAAACTCCGGAAGATGAGTAGGCCAAACGGTGTAAAATAAGCCGCTTCACCAATTAAAAAATGAAGTAAACATTTTATAGTCTTTGAATCATTAATTCAATTTGGCAACATGGAAACTTCCACTGGAATATGTTAAATCGGCACACACAAAAGCCAAAGGCTGGTACATTCTGCATTAATTAAGATGTCAAGCTAAATGGAAATAGAGATAGATCACAGAATTTTATATGGTACTTTGTTCCAATTATGTGTCATACAAAGATATTCATTAGTTTGAACAAGACAGTTTTTAAATATAATTTCAATTTAAAATGAGAAGTAAACATACAATTAAAAATTTATTTTGTCGAGAGAGGAGGAAATTTTCCATAATATAATGGATATCTTAGACAAATACCTTGTGTGTACCCCTAAATGTTCAATTCCTACTGCTGTCAGATGAACTATAAATTGTCTGAGAAACAGCTGACTGTGGAGATAAAAAAAATCCCGATTCAAGCAATCAACATTGAGCAAAATTTCTCACTAATGGTTAAGGTCTTTAGAGTAAAAAGCCAATCAAGCTAAAGATAAAAATTTGGAGATCGAAATACATTATCTTAATTCTTCCATCCTTCTAAGTAAGTAAAATAGTGATACCCTATAATACTTTAACTGTGACTAGCCATTATCATGAAATGAATTATAGAGCAAATTAAAAAAAAACATTTTATATGAAAAAATCACATGAGTTGAGAAAACTCACCGATACACAATATTTTGGCTGTGTAGATAGCCCAAAGCGGAAGTGATCTCCGCAGCATAGAACTGGGTTCGAGCCTCTGAAAAAACGTGTTCGCGAGAGAGGTGATAAAACAGCTCACCACCATTACAGTACTCCATGACGAAAAAGATGTGATCACGAGTAGTGAAGGAATATTTTAGCTGTGTCATGAAGGGGTGATTGTTGAGTTGTAGAACTCGGTGTTCTGTTTGAGTATGACCTACTTCGTCTTTCTAAAAGAAAATAGAAAAAACTCCATAGTCCGGTTAATAAAACCTTTCATAATTCCCATCTTGGGTAGTTTCATGGTTTCCCAGGTGAAAAACGCGAATATTGCAACCATTCGATAAACGACTGGCTATTATGCTCACTGAGTGTGAGCCAATGAGCATCGGGCCCATGACTTCTGACGTAGCAGAAGTGTAGGTTAATCCCAATGTCATTGGAGGGACAACAAATTGGAGCATACAATTTTCTATTAATATCATTTGAACCCCTCATTAGCAAAGCATAAGTATCTTTAAGATAAGTGCCAAGTGCTTTCCTAACTTAATTTATTAGAAATGCTCATACCTTAGTCATATAAAGGCAAAACTTCAAAGAGAAGATGCAGTGGTCTAATCCCTTCTCTCTAATGACCTACTTCTGTTCTTTGAACCCCATATTTTGAACAATAAACCATCAGCAAATAACTTTTTTCAGACAAACTTGGGAATTCAGATTTTCTGAAAGCGATTTAATTTCTGTATTCTTTGGTAAAGCAATATGAATTTATGAAGTACCTTCATGCCAACGCATTGAAGCTGGTAACACTGATATTGTAGTAACAACCCTAGAATACGGATAATCAAACGGAACTCTATATCTGTAAGAGATGGCTGAAATGGTTACTAAGGCCAAAGGTTTTTTTCCCAATTAAATAGACTCCGGCATGTCTCTTCACTCCAGAAAGCTAAAATTCGCTTGTCTGGATTCTTGTGAAGGTATACACATACAAAGTATATTAAAAGTAACTGTACAGTTTGAGATTATTGACTAAATCAACTCTCAAGAGAAAAAAAATCGGATAGGCAATCATTAATTTTCTTTTCCTATTCAATTCCAAACTCGTACTCTCCACCCTTTTTTAGCACGGTTACTTTCTCTGTCTTTATATCCATGCATCTGTGAGATGCCTGAGATTGTTGTTTCAGGAGCACAACACACATTGACCAGTTATTTTGGCAATACTTTGAATTGTGTCCCAAAGTTATGTTGAAAGACTGGCTTATTACATCTTCCTGTATTTTAGCAACATCTTAACATCTTAACGGTGGAGTATTTAGCCAAAGATCCGGATAGACAGATAAAGTAGGCAAAATGAAATGCTACACTGAATGTGGCATTCTTAAATAGCCCGTCACCAAAAAATATTTACTCACATTATCACAGAAAGTCATGTTCGGACAACAAAATCCCTTTTTTTTTTATTTCTTAAGATGAAATTCACTTGAAACTAGACAAATCAAAATGACTTGTAATGAGAAATAGACTGTTATCTGAATGAAAAGTATAATGACAAAAGACCCAATTAATTACTCTTAAAGTTTTAATTTGTATATAAACAAAAGGTGAAGATCAAAGGTAATGCAACGCAATGGGGACTATAAACACGCTTCTTATCTACGCTTCAGACAGAATACAAAAGCACTCTCGAGTACATGCCTTTGAGAGGAAAAACTCTAAGAGATTAGATAATGTGTGATGTTGATTGTTTAGACTACTTTATGACGAACTTTTAAGGCTCTTCTACCTATTTCAAATAATAAACAACAAAGTCATGTTATTACCAGCGAACCAAAGAAAATCCAGAATGAATATAAATGAAGAATGTGCACAAATGTTTATTGAGAAATGACGATTATAGAAAAGTTAATCTGAAGTGCATTTCTCAGAATTCCGTTAAAAGTAAAAAAATCAGCACTGACAGAAAAGGGTACGATACAATAGAACGCAATACAACAAGGCAATAAAAATACACATTTGGAGATATTAAAAGGCTGGTTAAATAAGTAATCAGTAATGTTTAACGCAATAATTTAGAAATATAACATTTCAACTTTTAGATTCAAAAGTGAACTATCAGTTGCTCATTAGTGCAAACATGGTCGATTCAAATATCACTTCTCTATTCATTTAGTACATGCTATATTGCAAGACATGTATTCCTTTGTCTAAAACGTGCCTTCGAAACGACCTTGAAGAAATTTTACTAACTCCCATGAAAAAACTATAACAAAATGATAGACGATTCAGAACACTCATGAGAGATTGGTGATTCAGAGCGAAAGAAGTCAAGAGGACAAGGTCACGAGGAATTATCACACATGCCTAAGGACATATTGGACTGCGCTAAGGCGTACCTTAGATACCATTTACGCAGAAACATTGTCGTTAACTTACTGTGCAAGAGTTTAAAGAGTGCGATACGTGACTGCAGCCAAAGAATGGTCTAACACAATCCAACCTGCATGTAACTACCACATGAACATAAATCCTAATAAGCTAACGAAATCAAGAGGGGTAAGCTATGGCAGACTAGCTTTGAATCAGCCTAAAGATAGGAGCGAACTAACAACTCGCGAAGAGAAAGAACACCAGTGGTAAACCACCTTTGACCGTATTTGGTCATAACACAAACCCAAGCATAATAAGCATAGTTGCAAGTATTTAGCCCACAATGCCTCCTATTAACGTTTTTCAGAGAAGTACAGCAGATAATAAATCAAGAGATACTGCAAGAAACCTTTGAAACGAGGAAGACGATGACCTAGGTAGTGAACTATAATGACATTGGTAAATAAGTTCCACGACCTTTTGTTTCAAACAAGACCAGAAGAAACAATGAGGCCTTACCAGCTTCTTCCAATTTAAAGTTTAAAGATATGCCATTTAGCGCGATCGTTGGGTGGAGGTGGATTGAAAGAAGGTACGCGAAAGAGCTTCCGAGGGCAGTGGACTGCGTTGTGCTACGTACGAGGTCATGAAAAAAATACTAGTTGCAAATGCGGACACATCTCATAGCATCGCATGTAGCTAGGACATTTCAGACCCTACTAATGCGTACTTTATTCACAACTTAAGGGACGAAGCAGAGTATACGAAAAGACCACCGATGAAAGTCAATAAAATGACAAAATAATTCATGAATTCGTAGAAAATAGAACCGAACCAAGACGGCATGGTCAAACCCACTCGATTAAACCATCCGGTACAAGTCTCCGAGTATAACGACATAAATTCATCGCGATATTGTTGGATCAAGTCACAGAGATTGATATTTTAAACGTTTGGATATTATAAGATGAACTACAATTTTGTATGACATAGAGGGCAGTCTGATAAACAAGACATCCAAACTCCATTTTGTATACTCAAATTTAATCCTGATTTCACTCCTTCCTGAACAATTTTGTCATTTCGCATATTCATGATTCGTACTTGTGACACTGCACTATCATGGGGAATGATCATGAAAAGGGTTGATTGAGCATAAACGCCAGACAAGTGTAATGTGGGTTTAGAATCAAAGAGCCGTTAACAGTGACGACGTTGGCGCCATGATTATGAAAGCCTGTGTTATATATTGTTAATGTGTATTGGTATTGCCTTAAAAGAAAGTGAGATTGAAATTCAGGCCCTTTAAAAAAGAGGGAGAGGGCCACTTAGTCTATCTGATGAGAAACCATTCCCCTATTGACCGTTATCAAACAATACAGGGTTATTTACGCCCTTCATCGTACGTGGGCCTAAGACTTCAAGATTTTTAGAGCAAATGGATTTTAAGTTCGTAAGAAAAATAAAAACTATCCAGAGAGTGAATTAATGGGTGAAATTAACTAAATTGTCTGACAAGATGACATCTACCTGACACACTTCAAATTATATCATTTGGTGTACCAAATGGCTGACAAATGCGGAATCCTTTTTGGTTCACACAAGCAAGCGATTTTAGGGACATTTCAATGAGCCAAATTTACAATGCCCCAAAGAAACAACAAGTCATCATTTAAGAGCCGATATAATAATAATTATGCGAACTTTCTGTCACCCTTTTAAGCGATTAATAAAGTGTGAAGAGTTAAGAAGGCAACTTACCTCAATGAGGACTGTTTTCTTAAGGATCTTCATTGCATAGAAGCAACCGGATTCCTTCTCCTTACAAAGGACGACTTTACCAAAAGTGCCCTTGCCCAAAACCTTCAAGAGTTCAAAGTCTTCTGTGGAGTAGCGTTTGGGAGGCCTAGAACGCAAAGTACAAGTTATGAAAAATCTAAAGGATTAACAGAAACGGTATTGAAAGAATTTAACCCAGAATAGAATGAAAAGCAGAGAGTTAGTTAGATTCAATAAAAGTTTGAATTAGGCTTTATCATAGATATTAATTTACCCCCAAGTTCGCTGTGTACCACTTGAGATAACAAAAACAGTGAAAAATTTTAAAGAAAAAGAGAAAATCATATAATGATCTCATTCAATTGTATATACTTTATCTCTGTTGTTGCTTTACAATCTCTGTTGGCTAAAGAAGATTGAGGCGGCTAAATAAGGTAATTGAAAACTGTAAAGCTCAACAACTCGTTTTAGGATGCTAAGGTCACCGGAACATTGAGGAAGTAATAATTAATAAAATTCATTCACTTGGAAAGGTTTCATCACTTAAAGTTTCAAGTCACTAGCTTTGTAATGGATTCCTGAGTGTTTAAGAAACCTGCATGAAATTCGAAATTCAAAAGAACTCATAATAAGCAATTAATTTAATTACAATCTAAGTATGTCTGCTTAAAAGGTCACTACTCCCATTCACTTTAATGGCCAAGTTTAAAGTTTATCAGTATTAATTTTTTCAACGCAAGGGCTTTACTTATTTTAAATTTAGAACTCATTACGCTATACTCAATGGCCTGTAGATCCCATAGTTTTGGTCCCTAAGACCCTGACTAATAGTTCATGTTCAGAGTTTATTGACCAGTAAATTGAGTTAGGTTGCTAATTCTGTAATCTAGTAGTGTTTCTTTTAATAGCTCAACTCTTCATTAATTTAAAGCATTTAAACTAGTCACCTACTGAAGCCAGATCAACGCTCTTCCAAACCGCTTGTCTGACTGAAAGACGCCCACGTTCTTTTTTGATTTATCACGAAGCATCCACCAAGAGCCGACCACATGACCTATTTTTCAGCACTACTGTGGGTGCGCGAGGCGTAATTAAGTTCTGCAACCAAGCCGAAAAGTCGGCATGACCTTGGGCAGAGTGAATCAGCACTCAGCAAACAGGAGGAAAGAGATGAAATAAACAAGGCGCAAATACGCACAGCCATCTCTAAGATGAGAAATGAATCAAAGAGAGAACCGCGGAACTGTTCATAGAACTAAATTCCATTTTTTAAGAAATATCTTTCCTTGAAAGGCATGCAATATAATGTCCAGGACCTGTAGTTGATATGGCGCTGGATTTAGTGAAAATACAGAGTAAACAAATTATTCAAAAAATAAAATGTCAAAATTTTTCTTTTTAACCGTTGCACCTGATTTCAAGAACAAATGAGAAATTATACCTGTGATATTAGGTTTTGTTTAACAATTTAGTTTTCAAACAACTGCATAGGAAAAACAAATATGAATAGAAGAAAGATCTTATTTCTATGTCAAAAGTGCAAAACACACTATAAAAGTTCCGAATTAAAAAAAACAGTAAGGTTCACATCCGGGATGTGAATTTTAAATTATCTTTGTGATAAAGCAAATAGACTAGTTGACTGCGGATTCAAATTCATAAAAATTACGTAAATGACCGAGCTCGCCGTCGAAAGTATTCATACACTGTAGTTGCTCTTATAGATTAAAGTCATGCATATCACTGGATGTGCACCGTTACGCAGTGATCTCATGACTACTGATCTTTGACTTGTATTGTAACTATCAAGTTGGTTGAGCAACAGGATCTCTGATTACTATTCCTACATAACCACCCTTAATAATTAAGTTACCTTAGCATCAGCATTGGGTAGTAGGTTAACTGATAAATATTCAATTTATAAGCTGCACCCTTGTCTACTTAATTATGTCGGTCTTCTGAGTTCACACTAAGGAGCATATACTATGGTACTGCGTATAGGGCGATAATTCAGTGACAAAACAAGTGCATGTGCTAATTTCATATCATTATCGAGGAACTTCACTTAGACTAAAGTAGGTACCTCATATTCAAGAGATGTCAAAGAAAGTTTAAAACATGAAAGCCAACAAGTCAAACTAACCTCTCAGGTAGGTCAATGACCACATTATCCGCAAAATCGACTTTGTACACGGAGGTAGGGGCTTCATTCTCCGAACGAAGTCGATTGGCAACCATTTGGATAGCATCTACCCACTCGTCCCGCTCTGTTTCATGCTCAACAAAGAAAAGACGTTCCACCACTGTGGTCCATTGAAGACCTCGCATCAGGATAGTATAGGGTTTGGGTTTGTTTAAACAGATGATTTGACAATCTCGAACTGTGAAGTTGTTTAACGGCTGCTCCAAGTTATCCTAGAGAAAACAAAAATCGAAGAGTGGAGATCAATACTAAAGTGCGCTAAGATAAAAGAGACGTAGTGGATTGTATACCAGAGTTAATGGGGAATACTTTCAAGGCTCGCTGTGAAGCATTTAGTGTTCAGTATATCGTAATATTCTGTGTTCATCAACTTTAAGCAAACATATAAAATCGAGTTACCTTGCAGCATTTATACGGACCTCTTTTACCTTGGTCAGCCCGTACAATCAATCATGTATACACATAAAGAAGTCAATAACTTGATTTCGTAATTTAAGTTAATGTTCTTAGAGAGTATTTAGTCCACTACAAAATGTTGTAAAACAAATGATAGGAACATCTTAAAGCCAAGCAATAAACAAATTTCCTAAATTAAGACCAAATAAACGAGTATTGTATAGAAAAAGGCATCGCTTAACAGAAAAAGAGTATTATGAAACATTGCAAGTCGTATTAGCGATATCATAAAGAGAGTAAAGAGTGACAAAGTAAGGAGGCTTTTTGTCAAATGATCTCAATTTCACCCATGTAACTAAATTTCATAAATAAATCATAAGTATCAAAATAAATATAGCCCCATCAAAATCATGGTAAGACAGATCCGACAAAAACATGTAATATATATATATATATATATATATAAAACTGAAATGTACAATGTAACACCAACTATTACAAATACAGTAATAAGTTATAATTAACAGATTTATTAAAAAAGAATGTAACAGAAGATGTTAAAGCTAAACTAAAACCATATTTTAATAAGTGAGAAAACCGTTGTGAACAGAGTTACGAACAAAGAAACAGATCATAATTTTAATAAATAAGCAAAACCTTACACTCGGAATGGTTTTATATCCATAGAAAGTACCATCCTCTCGAAGAATAAAGAATCGCCGTCGCCATGTTTTAATATGTTCACCGCGCTTCATAAGCCAGCCCTGTTTGATAACCTTCCTAGTCAAGGGCAGGGTTCTAATTTGAAGATACTGCATAAATAGGGCATTATTGATACCCACTGATTGCTGCTGCCCGATCAGATCGGTAGACCCGGGCATTCCTTCTGTTAAATGTGGCATTGGGACAGGAGAATGAGGAGAAAAGTGATGATGAGCCGGTGGCGGTAGTTGGTCATGAAGTTGGGATGTGCTGGCGACTGGCGTACTGGACCCAACAAGCGACGTAAGAGTAGATGCGCTCGAGAACTGGGAGGTATTAACGGGAAGTTTGGACATGGACACGGAAGCAAACTGTGAAAAAGAAGGCAAGGTTTTAATAATTAGTAAAGTGTGTAAGTTTCCATGCCTAAAGTAATAATAAAAAAATCCCCAATAACAGCAATCTAGCCACAAGTACACGACAAACGCAGAACAGGAGATATAAAATTACTTATTACAATTATGCTCAACAACATATTACTCAAATGCTGAAATTAAGATATGATTAAGTAATCAGTTCAAATAGTTAATAATAAACAGAAAACTAACTGTTGAACAATCGTCGTCAACTTGCATTTTAATCAAATCAACAAAGAATAAATCACAGATGTCTTATAACTAGAGTGCGCCGGTCAACACCCGTAAATGAACAATATATTCGAAATGTGCGGGAGATTATTTCATATGCATATTTATTTTATTCATAAAGGAACATGTATATATTTTGAATAAAAAATAGCTTCCAATTAAAAAGGTGTATTTTTTTATTTTTTAGTAAATGAGATGCATACATTGATAAGTTGCAAAATAAATGGATGTGGACAAAATATTAATAGAAATCTGCATTCCCCCATGTTTCTCATCTTCAGCGAAAAATGTATTTATAATTTCAAATAATCCCATTCTGAGTTTGATCTTGTCAATAACGATTAACTATCGGCTATTCGCTAACAGAAACCTGAATATATGTGTGTTAATATTGTTATTGACATCCAGAAGGGACTATATAATCTATTTAGTTTAAAATATATGCATAGTGTCTTGAATAAATATTTACCTGCAATATTAAGGACAGTTCTGTGAAATTTATGTTCATAAATCAAAACTAATGAAATTAACTGCATTAAGGATGGACTTAGTCGGTTCTATATTTGCATAAGTTTGTAAAGAAAAAGTAAAGACAATGCTATAACCATTTAATAAAAAGGGAGCATAAACTCGAATTTATTATTCCCAAGAACCTCATTCAGCATTAAAAATTCCTTTATTAGTGACATCCAAATATATTTGAAATAAAAATGTGTACCATGAAAATAAAAGTTAAGTGTTTCTTATAAAAAATATAACAGCGTAGAATATATTTCAACCACTCAGCGCTTGCGCCTATTTGTCAGCTCCAGTAAAACATGCTTGAGGAGACTAAACCCCTTTATCATTTCAGCGTTATGATCAGTTTGGGTCCCTTCATCATAACTGGCGACCACCTTAATTGTTTCCACACTTGAACCAAATCGGGTAATGTAGGAAGCAGAATTTCTCCTTTTTATCATGATAGAATTTCCTGACTGACGACCCTCTAAAGACACGCGCCTCCTTTGTGTAAATGAAACAGCCTATCATGTTGCTTCATTTTCGACGCTCTTTAAATGCGAATATAGTTTGTGCAAAGAACGCAAAATAAAAGTGCGATGGAAGTGCTAGAATCGCCATAAATTATCCGATGTAAAGCTCTGAGAGGAAATATATTTTAAAATATATTTTTGAATTCATCAAAGTATGTATTTGTTCAATTATGTATGAAAACTTTCACGGAAAAATATATTAAATAGAGTATGATAAAACACCAAATCCTTAATATCATAAACATCTGTCTTAGAGCTCTCTTAGAGTTTTGAAATGTCATATACCTGTTTATCAGACAATAACTCCTTAACTGAATAATAAAATTTTAATAAATTTAAAAATGGTTCAAAGTATTGGAGCACACACAAAACAAATGATAGTTTATTAATAAATTATCAACAATAAATATTATCACAGTGTAGTATTTCTTTAAAGATGATTTTTGAAATGGTCTTGTGAACAAATTATCTTCAAGGACGAAGATTTTCACTCAGTTTGTGGTAAATATTTGCCTCATTTGAGTGCTTTATTTACTCAATCTGCTAGTCGAATATGGGTAGCCAAATAACAAAAATTATTCCAAATTTGTACATCGGTTCCAATGAAACTGCAAGAGATGAAACAGAACTTATCGCCAAATGCATTACTCATATATTAGCAGTTCAATCTGATGATGCTGAAATAAATAAGGTATTAATAATTTTTATGGTTTGTATTTATAAAAACCTTATATATTGTACCGACTTCGTGTTCGGGTTTATAAATTATTCAATTTGACGTAGTTATGGCAGTCAGTTCATTGCTATTGTCTTCATTTTTTCTCAAGATGTTCACCATTTTTAGCTTACTAAGTACGAATATCTCAAGGCGTATGTTGGAAAACCGGTCAGTAGAGCTTTATTCAGAGTTATCCCTCAAACGAACGATTTTATTCACCAGGCGCGAATGGAAGGTGGGAATGTTCTCGTTTATAGGTAATACGATTATATACTTGTCCTAATTGTTCCTTAACAATCGGCTTGATTTCTTTTTTTACTGATTTTAGTGAATCAGGGACTTCGGCAAATGTGGCTGTCGTAGCTGCCTACCTAATGACTTTGTACGAACTTAATAGTAAAATAGCGGTTTCGACCATTCAAGGTTGTCTTCCTCCGGCACATCCTACTGAAAATCTCCAACGTCAGTTGGATCGATTTGACTCCACTAGCCCTGATGAACTTCGTGGTGATGCGCCAATTTCTTCCGAATCAGAGAGGCAACGTCTTCTTCATAAGTTCGGTCCGTGGGAATTCATTGAGGTAATTATTCTTTTCTCAAAATTTTTGACATTTTAATCTATAGATAGTTTGTAAATCTGGTTTTCAATAGATGAATTTGAACAAGAAGGGGCGGTGGAGTATAGAATAAGGGTAAATAATAGTATCAGTGAAACTTTACTTCCCCATCATTTTACTGCTTTTCACAAAGGTCGAAATTCCCTTTGTAGTCTTTAGATTTCCGGGTAATTGTTCATTACCGCAATGCTTTAATGTGACTAATGGTTGATTGATCGGGTTTGCTTTAGTACAATCAAGATTTTATTTGACCCATTTCCTCATTCTTATTCCCATTATTTATCCGCTTTTTCATCTTTAATTTTAGAGAGACAAACGTGAACTTAAAGAAGCACTGGATGTTCATGATAACTTCAAGGCTTCTGGTGATATAATCATAACTTCTGGTGAAAGTAGACCTAGACAAAAGGCACCATCACCGAAGCCTACTATTTGCACGAGAACCCATGAAGAATTCGAAGTTTTTGATGAAATGGGTGAGTTTCGTTGGGTTATATCAGAGATATAGGACAAATTGGGAAAATCCATCGTACTTTAAATTGGTAGGTAGATCTGGGGATCGGAAAGGTGTTTTATTGGCTTTTAATTTGGTGTTATACAAACTTTTCAACAAACCTGGTGTAAATGGGCAGTCAGGAGAATGGAAATACTATGTTGGCAGCGCTTTATTACCATGTATTTACCGCCAAACCACGTTGTTGCCTAAATAATAACAGAACGTATAGCTGAAGTATTTGTCACTTCTTAGTATCTAAGATCAATTTCTTTAGTGATATGGAGTTTCAAAATTAAAGTGGGCTTGCTGGTAGAAGTGGTGAGAAACAAGGGTGGGAATCAATCTGCTTTTATTCACAAAAATATTTACAACTTGGGTATGCAAATAGAATTACATTAAAAGTCACTCTAGGGTTCGATTTTTTAATGAAGGCCGATGTTACACTGCGGCTATCATATTCCTATCAGCTTTTCTTGGCTTATTACAAATTTGAGAACGACATACCTTTTTTTGCCTGTTTAATTCTGTCCGTATCCCCTCTCTTGTGTTTTTCATGGCGACTTCATATTGATTAGATGTGCAGCATGTTTATCGCACTAATTCTACTTAAACTTTTCAGTAGTTGGTTAATGTCCTCTTTTCACTTTAGGCAATATCGTCGATCCACACGTTTCGAATGGTGTGCTGCCCCTGTCGCAACAAGATTTTGATGTGTTTGAACAGATCCCCCTCACTCCAAGTGACTCCGAAAAGAGCCTCTCAGAGGAGGGAGAGGTTCCGGGATCGATTCCCGTACCGATCCGAACTGCATCTCCGACTATTTTCTCAAACGGTAATGTGAGCTCTACTCGGCAAACCTCCAAATCCCAACTCATAGATAACATATTCAGCATGACAGATGATACGCGAATCCGAATGGATGCAGATGACGCTACTGCACGTATATATCAAAATTTATCCTCTACTGCACCGGTATTTCAGGACTTTACAAAGAGGTACCTTGATGATCGCTCAAGACATCTAAAATGAGCTCTAGACTGATGTCACATTGTTATTATCGCGATAAATCTAACCCTCCCCACCCCTATTCCTAACTGTTCTTTTTTGTGTGGTTTACGACTGAGTATGTGTTGGTGAGTGATTAAAAATCCAATTTGTTGATTTTTACTAAGTTTGTCGCTTTTGTTCAGGCCTCTGCCTCAATCTCTCGCCGCTTTTGTGATGTTTTTTCTGAGAAGAGGATATTTCTTTATTATGTTTGGAAGGCGTATCAATAGCTAATTTTGAGTACTTGTCGTAATGATTCCTGTTGGATAACATTATTCCAACAATCTATTGTTGATTATTCATAAAATTTATATTTTATTAAGATGTACTAAATGCATAATTTTAAGTAAACTTTTGAAGTTAGCTAAATCCCACGTTAATATTGAATTCAGGGACTTTTGGGAGACTAATAAAGTCTGAACAAATGGCGAGCATTTACCACTTACCATCTCCGACGATTTTACTGTGACGAAATCGAGTCTTTGGTTTCCCAATAAAAAGTGGGCTACTCAATTCCTTACAGATCGAGAATTTGTCTGCGGAAGAAAAAAACTTCTTTTGGAAAGACTTGGAGCTAAATATTTTGGCGATGTTCCTATCCTATCTACTAATAGTGTTCTCATAGTTTTATGAAGATTTTCCTCTGCCTCCTGCTGTACTCCGGTCTCCTATTGTGTTTTCTACTGCAACTGTTTTTTTTTTCTCAGGCAGCCAGTGATGACATGAATTTGCACCCGCCTATCAGAGATGATGTAAAAGTAACAACTCACTTGCTCACTATGCTGACTTTTCCTTAATCCAGTGCAATGCTCGAGGATTTTTGGTTACCTTTGGATTCTAATAATTCGTTATTTTCTTTTGAAATTTTCCTGCACTTTACTAAAATTTACCTTTAACTCAATTTCTAAGCTTGCCCTTTGCAATACTTATTTTAGTATGGAAAGGAGTATATTCTTCGCAGCTCTCCCGTGGTAAACTTCCGTTTAAGCATTTTCTGACCAGTAACAATTTGTATGATTGACTATAGCGTCTACTGGAAGTTTTTAAATAATTTTCGTTCATCTGTCCTTTGAATATGCGTGGTTGTTTGACTCAGAAGACGTTAGAATGGTCACGTCATTTACGTCCTATTTATACAGGTAAAATATATACTTTCCGGTAGAAGTTTGTCATTTCATCTGAACCTTCGTCAAGAAGATCTTGGAATTTGAACGTTCACAAAATTTCCTTCTATTGCCAGAACGGTTATGAATAAACTTGACTAACACAAATTTGATTTCATTAAGTTCAAGTAAATCTTCTCAGACTTTCAATGAACGATGATTATATCCCATGACCATTGAGAATAAAGGTGATAGCGTTTGATAATGTTTCTTCTTCAGCTCTCTCTCTGCCTAAACTTCATTTTTTCTTTGAGTCTATTGGTGACATTTTACAATGAAATTGATTAACAATTTAAGAAAGGACTCTGAGGTGCAATAGTCAATTTAGCGCAAAGGAGTTGAATGGAATAATTATTTAAAAGGCATTGATCTTGAACCTTTTTAATCATTTGTCAAAACTTGTTTTTATTTGACCTGCAGAATAAAAGTAGGCTTCCAAATGGATTGTGATCAAGCCGGATAATTATATATCTATACATCCCACGAAACTGAAAGGCCAGCACCATTGTAATTCCTAAATTCGAAGGTCGGGGCAGTGCTTGAATACGTCTATTTAGTTGAGGTTCTATAGGACTGGGTTTTAAGGTCTTTTTTCGCATAGCTTTATCGAATCCATTAGAATAGTGGAACTTCAATAGTTATAATCTGTATCTTAAAGGTAAGACAAACTTCAAAATTCCTTTAAGATCGAGTGACGACAGAAAAATATGATGGGTGACACATCCAGAGGACTGTAATCTATTGTGATTTAGAATCGGTGTTAAAGGAATGCCTCGAAAAAATAAGGAGTTTTCGTTAAGTCCCACTGTTTTAATCTTCCTTTGTTTTCGTAGAAAATAGAGCTGTCCCTCTGCATTTTCAATATGTGTGATCACTAAATGTCCTTGGAACACTCGGAAGCAGCTTATCTTAAGGATTAGTTGACTAAATATACCAAGTGAACCGATGAAATGGTGAAGTTCACTATTCATTTATGGATGCTGCCTAGTGAGAATCCTCCCTTTAATCCATTTCACTGATAGATAAAATGGCTTCGAGGTAGCAATGATCACTTAAAATCGATGACCTTTGATAATCTGGCGTTTAAGTTCGCACACAAATAACGCCACTCACTGAAGTACGGTCGAACTAATTCCAGTCTTTTAAATTGACTAACAGGGTAGGCGATCGCAGCATGCAGCGTGCCAGTATAAAACGATAAAAGGAACGTTGATGAAAACTCTTTATTTGATTTTAAACAAGTTTTACTGGTACCTTTACTGTTTGCTATTTCAGAGTATATGTAAACACATTTTAGGAAGAATAACTTTTCTCAAACTATATTTTGTTATTTTTTTCTAAGAATGGGATAACTCACAATAATGGAATGACTTTTTAGAAATCTCTAAGTTCTTTATTTTGGGGCAAAAATTCAGCTACGTAGATAAGCTTCAATTAAAAATTCTTTATCTCGATATTTTCCTCTATAGCTCGAAAGCTAAATTTTGTTTAAAAGTTGAGCATAAATTTAATTCAGTCGTTCTGGTTATTGTGTAAAACGTTGAGCCTTGAAGTCTAAGCCAGGAAATGTTAAAAGATCTAATGTTTCACAAATAATTTTTGTAAAAATATCAGAACTATTCTTCTGGTGGAGGTATTGGGTCGATTCGACTCGTAACGTGTGACTAGTGAAGGCATTTAATCCATTCAAAAAGCAAGAATTAGTAAAGAGCAAATATAAATAACATGTAGTGTATCGCCCTACAGAGCTCTATTTATATTGCGTATTTGTTTAGCCATTGTTTACTTTTCACTTCTGGTCAGTTTCCAGTCGCAATTAAATCTCTCAATATCACGGATACGAGAACACAATGGCCTTGGCCTCGGAAGAT
This sequence comes from Hymenolepis microstoma, assembly GCA_000469805.3. Classification (NCBI taxonomy): domain Eukaryota; kingdom Metazoa; phylum Platyhelminthes; class Cestoda; order Cyclophyllidea; family Hymenolepididae; genus Hymenolepis; species Hymenolepis microstoma. The sequence continues at coordinate 12,361,242 of LR215995.1, read as the reverse complement.
CAGTTACTCTTTCCCACCTGGTTTTCCGCAATTCTTCTTCATTCATGTTGTTTGGATCTCCAAAGTATTTATTATCTATTGTTTTGACCTGATTATTTAAATCAGCCATAGATTTGTCATTGCTGAATAGAAAGATTAATTATATACATTTAAGCTACGGAACATTTTGAAAAAGTGTCACATACTGAACAAAGTCCATAAACAAATATTACAAAATATAACCTACATCATAGAGCATTCACAATTTGTTTTTGGTATAAGCCCTTCCCTGGTATTGAGGTTGGTTTCACTACTTTGTGGTTAATGATAGTAAATGAACTCATACTGTTTAGGTAAAATTTTAAATGGATCCTTGCATTCTTGTAGCTGCAAGTTAATGCCTATATTGATAAGGTATTTGAAGTTACTTGGTTTGTATTCCTTCGTCTATAAAATGGCACTGTAAAAGCTTTAGCTGATCTTTCGAGATTTGAAATAGGGTAAAACGCTTTATCATAGACACTTTCCTTCCTATTTCGATTTCCCATTGCACTTTAAGTATAATCTACCAGCAACATCTTACATTTGATAAGTAGTTTTGTATATATAATCTGTAATCTTGCTTGCTTCATCAGTAGGTTGATTTAACCAAGGAAATGGCTACAATTTTTAAATATTTCGAAAGTTACTAGATGAGGAAACGCATTCGATATTTGATAATCGGATGGATAGTGTCTATCCATATCTTGCAAAAGGGTCCCACGTAGCTTTCCAAGAACTAATTTGTCTGATGGGCAATAGTTTTTTAGTTTATCATGTTCTTTTTCGGTAATTGTGCATTTCTGAAAGTCAAATTTTTAATTTATTCAGACCTCAATATCATGTGATCTTTTTTCCATTCTAGTACACCAGAACTCGATACTTGAATAGGTGCCAGTATACTAACGAATAACATTACAGACCTTTGATACACTGTTGTTAATAACTAGACCTTTAGTAGTTTAAAACTATATAAGGTTAGCATAAAAATAAAGTTTAAAAAACAAATTCGATTAATTTACTAAATGGAATGCAAATTTTATGGTCTATAAATACTAAAGCGGAATATTAATTCAAAACATATTTCGATTTCTAAAATTGCTTCTTTAAGGTACCAGTAAATAGACTTCAAGAAATACTATTTCAAGCATAAAAGCAATCATCAAAGTTAAGGGCTTGAGGATTTTAAGACTCTTGTTCAACGTGACCATTTTTTCAATGTCTCAAATCAAAGCTTTTATAATTCCAGTTATAATACTCTTACAGCCGTATTCTTCAATTACAAATCAGCATATGACCTAGTATGGAAAGAGAACTTAATTCTAAAATTAGAGAAGATTGGTATAAGACATGACATGCTAAATTGGTTAAAAGCATTCATTGGACAGAGAACATGCAAAGTCAGATATGGAAGAGATCTGTCCAAATCGAACCTTTTACAAACAGGCCTAGCACAGGGAGCTGTTACAACCTGATCTCTTTTCGACGTCTTCATCAATGACATGGCTGAACTGGTACAGACAGTTAAGGAGGTCAAGTGCTTACTTTATGCAGATGACCTTGTTCTGTGGTATTCCGCCCCCAAGAAGGACCCTCAGAAGAGGACGGAGATTGCCCTAAATTATGCACCCAAAATATTATCTAACTGGTGCGACAACAATGGCATGGTTGTCAACACATCGAAAACTGCGTACCAAACGTTTTCATTGGCCCATCGCAGCATAAGTACGCATTTAATGTACAAGGATACTTCTCTAGAACAGACCAACGAGTTCACTTATCTCAGAGTGACGTTTGACACAAAGCTAATATGGAAAAATCACACTGCCAAAATAGCAGAACGAGCCTCCAATAGACTGGACGTATTGAAGCGCTTCGCTGGTAGCCTATGGGGCAGTGAACGCTCAACCCTAAACACCACTTACAAGATGTTTGTTCAACTAATAATGCAGCTGTATTGCTACGAGACACTCATTACAGCCTCTGAGGCGATTCTCAAACCACTCGAGAAGACGCACAACCAGGCATTGCGAATAATTACTGGGGAGATAAAATCAAAACCCATAGATGCAATGCTCCTGGTCACAGGGAACAATACGTTCATCTGTCGAAGAATACGAGAAACTACTGCGAATTCCCAGTGACACATTCTGGAGCAGCTACGTTAATAGACCAAAAACACCTATAAACTCAAGTTGGCCTAATACAGGAAGCAATAGAACTGAAGAAAAGATTACTAACTACTAACAAATCAGAAAACCTCTCTTTACCCCAAAACCCATTAGCAGATAGCGATATACCATTTTGTACCCAACTTCTTGGCCATTCCATGAAAGCAGACACCCTACCAGATCAAATTCGATTATTGGCCCTTACGTCAATCAATGCAAACTATCCTGCAGGTCTTTACTGACGAGTCATACGTAGAAAACCAAGCAAACGTTGGTGCTGGAGTTGATTCTGAACTATTCACATTCTTCGCAGCAGCGAGACAAAATAGATCGAAATTCGGAGGTGAAATAGAGCCCATTAAATAGCCTTACGCCAGTGTGTGGGATACTAAATTCCCCAACGCGCTTATTCTTTCGAACTCGCAGTCAGCAATACAGTCAACTGGAAATAGAGAGCCACCCAAAACAGCTGAGATCCACGAATGCAACAAACTGCACCAGCTACTCAAAGAAAACAATAGTTCTTCAATGAATCCCTGGACACTGTGGCATTATAGGCAATGAGCGCGCTGACACACCTGCTAAGAAGGGGATCACAATTTTGTAAGCTATAGACCAGCCAATATCTTTTTACACAATGAAGACCTTAATCAGGAGAGAAATCAAGACTTTAAGAAGCAACGAACTTAAAGTCCGAACAAAAGAGAAGCAGTGGGCAGCGGCAATCTCCAACCTAGCCGGCTGACCAAGAATGTAAGCTGGTGCAGAATTTAGACTGCGTACCGGACACGATTGCCTAGCGAAACATCTCCACGGAATAGAAGTATATGCCCAACCAACATACCCCCACGTGACCTTCAGGAGGAAATGGAGAAGACCTATCAGATACGATGTCCGGCCCTACAGACAGCGACAGAAATCCAGAGATACTGAGAAGCCAGAAGTCAACTAATGAGCTAATGATGACTATTATAAACTATTGATATGATAATAATTCCAGTTATTTGACCGTTAACTAAATCCAGCCGTCCTCACTAGCCGGATATGTCCATCTTCTCTTTCTCATAAAACTCCAACCTACAAAAAACCATGGACTTCATTTTGGGCTAGTGCAACTCCACTCCAGACTTAACTCCATACTCCCAATCAGATTTGTGGAAAGCGACGACTAAAATACATTGAAGATGCAGTAGTAATAGAAAAAAAACAAACAGAAGTCATGGAAATATGCCAAATTATACATCAAATTTACATAAATTATGATTAGTAAGAGAATAAATGCAACAAAAGGCGTCGCAATAGATAGCATATTTCTATTTTCGTCTTTTCGAGCTGCGCGAAGATGACAGCGTTGATCTAGTCGGGGGTGTTTTTTTCGTCGCAATAGCAGCAAATTTCGCTGCCTGTCGCCTAGTTGTAATAATCGGTTGAAATGGAGGCTGTAAGGAATAAAAAATAACCTCATCACATGTTAATACACACGTCAGATCTTCAGGCTACAAACTTACAATATCCAGATTAGCTTCCTTCTTAGAGTAGGACTTTTCGCCAACCTTCCCTTTGTCCGTAATCGTCGAACGTCGCTTCTTGGAGGGCGGTGAAGAATCCTCTCCATGAGGCTTTTCGTGGTCTAATGTTGAAGCAGAAAGCTGCTGCTGTTGTTCCTCTATCGATTCAACCTCCGTCGCAGGTGCTTCTGCTTCAGAGATGGGATTTGCCGTCGGTGTCTTTGTCGATGGATTTTCGTCGTCATCGTAATTATCAGTGTCAGTGGGAGATTCCTCAGGAACATGGTAGTTAGACGTAGATGGAATGGGAGCATTTTTGGCAGATGTGGGAGAAGTGAAAAGACGGGCAGCAGGGAAGGGCCGACTGGAGGAAGTAGGTGTATAACGTTGAGTAGTAGATGACGTTGGTGTAGAAGTATTGCCAAGTATTATTTTGTGAGAGGATGTAGGAACAGGAGAGTTATCTGTCGAGTATGAACGGCTACTAGCTGGTGTTGTTGGCGATTGATCTTCGGTTATTGGTTTAGACAAACTGAAAATATCAAGAACAAAATATATAAATAACCGCTTGCTAAAGGGAGACAAATTACAGAGTTAAAACTACGCTAACATTTTGGTGAAAGAACCTCATATACAGAGATAAGTCACACTGCATGAATCTTTTATTGACCATAAGAATGACAATCTATTTAAAACCCCAACGATTCATTACTAACAGAAACGAAGGACGCAGACATGTAATGAATAGAGGTGGATATGATTAAACATAAACACAGACTAAGGCTACATTAGGCGATGATTTGTGCTATGAGAAATGAGCTCCTCGTGTGCGAGAAATATAACATTAATCGTACATCATTGACACTCCAATCCTACGCCTCAACGTCATCAGAACAGACTATGGCAAGACGAAATCAACCACAATCCATCGATGCCCCACTGAATATTCATTTTGTCATAGAAGTTATGAGAAATAATTAACAGTAATTATTGATTGTGCCAGTTGGAGCCAGTACCTTGTCTTATTTCTAACAAGGCCTAATGAGTTGTACCTTAATAAAGGAAAAAGATAGAAAATTGAAAAAAACAACTTACGCGTTAAGTCGGTATTCAATATATCTGCCGTAGTCCAGGTTGGGCATAACCTTATTACGGGCAAGTTTGCGGCACCATTTTTGCACAGGACATCGAGAGCGAGCACAAGCACACTTAACGGCATATCTACAGGATCGATAGTCAAAATCGAAAGGAATGGTTAATTCTACACCGGGCATCAACTCCTGTGTAGTGCGAATTATGATGCGCAGTTTATCGCACACTATGAAGTGATCAAGCTAAAAACAGAATAAATACAGTACTAGCTACTTTTGGATGGTATTCGTCTTTACATTTAATGTTCAAAAAACTTCGTTAGTCTTATTTAACTGCCCATGGAGAAAAAAGACACAAAGAAATCAAAGCGTCGTGACCGACTATTCAGTTAAGGCAAAAGTCCGACAGATTGATGGTTGCGGAGAACTTACACAGGACTCACGGAGGATTAGATTACCACCAAGTAAAATACAGTACTTTCAAGGAAGATATCAACAAAATGGTTCAATAATTTAAACCATTCAAATATTGACATCCTGACTTCACCATAAACTCTACTAAATTATTTCCGCGTTGCCTTGGCTAATTATAGCAGAGTACTTGCTGTTAGTCAAAGCTAGTGAGCCCGGATAGTTCTAAAAAACTGATGTTGAATGCATCAAGCAGTACAACCACTATTCTAATTTATTCTGCTGTCAGATATGAACTTCATAAGATCTTTTCGATTTCAAGATTGGAATACAAAGTGCACTGAAAGGAGAAAATACATCACCATTAGAAGAACACTCATACAAATATAGCCTTTGGAAGCAAAAAATTAAAACTTCCATTTAAAAAGAGGCCCAAATGTTGGAAGGTAACCATCAAATTGCGCAAATCTCAATGCGCCTAAAACCTGAAAACTACGGAGACTTTGTCTCCAAGGCATCATTAGCAAGAAGATCTAGTAAACGAAGGTGATATGAATCTTATGAATCACTTTCCAGAAGGAAACAGTTTCCAGTGACAAGACATGAAATGAATCAAAGTACTACGTAACTTGAACAATGGATTTGATAAATGTGTATTTAACCTGCCAGCATCTTTTCTTCTGATTAAATAACGACGCAATACAATACAATTCAAATATTATAAGTGTTTACTATAAAAAACCTTATTAAAATTAAGGTTAACCAGTCGCAGGAGCTCTAAGAAGATAAGGTGGCATAAAACTTAACAATCTTAAAAATCAAACCGAGTACGAACAGCTGAATTAGCATAATTCATCCTAAGTTATTAAACATCTGACTTACAAAACAGTTGGGAATGCAGGAGCGACGAATAAACCTAGCATCATTACCATATTGTGTGGCATTGATAGCAATTGAACGATCACCAAAGTTTTGATAAATCATCACGTAACGATTGGACCTAAATTTTATCAGTAGTAGATTAAGAAATACATATAAGGGAAATTAGATGAAAACGACTGTAAACATACTCATTAATCGGATCAACAAAGTGCTCATACTCTTCCATAAGCATGAGGTTTCCCCGAAGTTCGGTTACGACTTCACCCTTTCCAAGGCGTGCCGAAGCTTCAAGACCCTATGAACAGATAGGAGGAAAGTAATAAAACAGAGAACTAAATTTGATAGGACTGAATCCAAATAACTATGCGTACCTTGTCGTCATGATCGAACATGACAACCCGACAGAGAGGAGTTCGACCAAGGGAGGTAGGAGTCAACCGCTGGACGCGTTCTCGACCACTTTTACTACAAATAAGGGTGGCGGCAACAGAACTTGTGATTAAATACGTTCAAGTGAAAAGTAAAAGAGAATGAAGTAAAGAAGCTAATATGCCGGTATGCGTTGGTAACCCATTAGGGGAAAACCAAATGCACTGGTTAATATCGTTCGATAGAAGACAAGAATATCGAAAGAGGACTGCAAAATATCTTCCTTCCAATTAAGATGAATGGTGGAAAACGCCTTTCAACTGAGATCGTCAATAATATAGCAATTACTTACTCAAACTTATTGGTTTCGCATAGATGTGCAGAAGATAAAGGACTAAGAAGAATTACACTTATCGAAATTAAAAATCGTATTGTCTGATTATAAATAGACGGAATTGACCGAGAAATGAAACAAATTTAGCCATATAAGCATTTTTTTGCACGTAAAATTAAATATAACTATATGAAGAAGTGCGAAACAAAATACTTTACCTAAAGCTACTTATTTCCTTCACGAGTAGTTTGGTGGGCGAAAACTCAAATGAAAGTAAACGAAAATACTTTATAAGCTTTACTATTACTAATGTAAATTGAAAGCAAAGAATTACTCAAAACCTGTTCACAGATACTTACGATGCAAAAATGGCCAAGTTTGCTTAATGAATAATACTAGTACAAAGAGCTAAATGAATCTGCAAAAAATGGTGAAACTTGCAGAGATCATTAATGGTATCAGAATATTTTATAACACAATAAGATTTGACTTACAGTTCGATACAGTTCTTAATAACAGTAGGTAAATAAGGAATAAACAAATACAATGAGAGAAATGATTAAACAGCAAGCGCTTTACATAACCAACAGAGGCGTAGCAGTAAGGCACCATTATTACTTATAGATAAACTCATATGTATAAAGTATATTTAGATGAAAAAAGGTAAAGAAAGGAGTGAACAAGTTCTTGCATAAGTGATAGATTTAACTCAGTCACCGGCCTAGACGAAAAAAACCAGTCGTATTTGTGATCAAAATTAGGTTGGGAATAGACTGATTGCAAGAGGACGTCTTAACAAGAGCATAATTAATAAAACAAATGCATATGGCCGACACATTAATAGTAAATATTCAAAGGGCCTCTGGCATATTCTTCTATCAAATTTATGAAGTTGATATAAATAATAAAGTAATAACACAACGTTGCACTTACATTCGTTGATCGACATAGTTGAGGAGATTTTCTGAAAAGACATTTGTATCAGCTTCTCGATAGTCCTTAGCCCATGCAGAGCCGAGAGTGGATCCTACATTCGATCCTCTTTTGCCGGTAGACATGCGTTGGGGAGATTCAGAGCACAATCCTGACCTAAATGAAGATTAAGCGTGCCATAGATAAGAGCTGTCCAAGGCCGTAATGAGAATTCGGGAGTAAACTGTCATAAACACCTATCATAACCTCCATTCTTACCCAGTAATTCATCTTATATTTCAATTTGTTTCCCAAATGATTAGTAAATTGTGAACATAGTTGAAATTAGTCTTGTTGCGACTGATTTAAGGACTCCTCTCTAATCAATCAATATGATGATTAAACGAACTACGACACAGCCAAGAGCTTTTAATTATTAAACATTAAAATTAGCAGAACTTAATCCAGGAATAGTTCCCACTAATCAATGGTCAGAATAGGAATATGTAACTGACTCATCGAAAATGATGCGATTATAATAGAACCAGAAAATGATCGAAGTCAATGGCCAAGTGAACGGGTGTAATTATATTTGGCTGCATTACCTCCTCGGGGATAGAATTCGTGCGTTCCTAATCACACCAAGACATTTACCTAAAATAGCACACAACCTAAATAACTGCTCCTTGTAAATCTGGATTTGAACGGTTGATCAGGGTACGGAATTATCTACCTATCTTCACAACATCAACCAACAATCCTTAAATTAGGAGACAGAGAGCGAGAACATCATGCACAGAAATTATTCAAATGTCGAATTATGGCTCGAGATTAATATTTGAGTAAATACAACCTTTGAGTCGCTGCTAGTAATAACGAGCGATGGCTATTTAAACGCCTATAAAGCGAAGTAACATAAACCCACAAATCACGCACAAACGATCACCATGATGTTTGACTCCACACCAACCAAAAAACCTATTCTATTTACTAAAGAGAGGCAAAACTAACCTTTTCTTCTTGGTGCTATTATTAATACCCATAGGACTTGTCAACGGGGTCTTCTCGGTTGACGAAAGAAGGGAGGTGTTGGGTGATCTTTCGTCAGTTCCATCAGTGCTATAGACCTTGACGCCTTGTTGATATGCAAGACGAAGGGGAGTATTTGAACCTGCTGGAGTATTGGGACCGCTAGGAAGAATGTGCGCGTTAGGAGTACTCGGGGATCTTAGCTCCTCGTTTTCAACAGGACTTGGTTTGATTGAAGCCGGTGGTTGTTCAACAACTATTGCGAGAAATCAGATGTAATAAGCAACTAAGCATTTCCTTTCGATGAAATAAGCAGAAAAGGATATTGTACCAACTAACTACTCGTTAGATATGAAGATGGGAAAAGAATTATGCTGTAGTAAATCCTTGTTTACGTTGTTTCTATACCCCATGCGATTGGTTATATTTTTGCATGAATCGCCAACTCACACCCCTCCCCTCCCCTCTCCATCACTTCATTGACCTAAAAACCAATATGAAAGCCACTAGGTACAATCGTACTGAGGAATCAGGAGGTTAAGCTAACAATCTCGCCAGCCAGTAGGGAAGCATTTAACCTGTGAACAATTGCCATAGGTTACAGTTAGGAGAAACCCAAATATTGTGGTTAGATTTTCCCTTCCGTACCTTGTACCTTTAATATTTCATGAAAAATCTTTATATACATCATAACCATTATTTAATAAAGGAATATTTTGATTCCGTTTCTTATATTTGCACATCACTATTTGTGCAGCTCTCACATTCTTCATATCGAAACACTTGGATAGACATGGTGATAGGTGGGCTTAACACAATTTTACACAGAGGGAACTCCTCAACCCATCACTTTTATTAAATGGACATAGCAATTAAGAAATCGCTTGAAATTCGAGAAAGCAGAAAGGAAAAACATACATGGCTTTGATTTAAGATCCTGCTTTCTCTTAGAGGCCCGAGGAGGTGAAGGAATTCGTAAGTTGATATCAGTGGATTCATTATTTTGCCGCTCAATACAGTTCTATAAAAAATAATATAAAATAGGCATTGTTATAACAATTGCAGAAATAGTAAGCAGCAAGAAAAAGCATAAGTGAATGAATTGGAGAGCCGGTAGTGCAGTGATCAACACGCAAGTCTGAAAGATCACGAAATCAATAATCAACTATGTATAACAAGTGACGTGAATGACCAACCGCACAGACTAACTTTAGTCAATAAGAGGGAAATAATGCGAGCCTTATAGATAAAAGGGCCCAGGATGTCTTTCAAATGGTAAAGTCAGGTGTTGAGCATTTGTCATGGTGGCTTTAGAAGATGCTTTTATAAAGAAATTAAAATCGTAAGTTAAGAAACGGACAAGAACATATAAATTAATTGAAGTCACAGATTCAGTAGCCCTTGATTGGAAATAGGGAAAAGTCGTTGAGAAGGCATTATAAACACATTCAAACAGCACATGCTAGAAGTACCGTAGAAAGTAAAAAATAGCCTATCAACTGTTAAAACAAATATGTCAACAAAATCCAGATACTTTCCCGTGACTATTCATTACATGCAAATAATAATTCGTACAAGATTGAAGGCCGAACGATGTTGTCATGTACAATAAGAACATTTTTATACGCCACTGACATCAATTCCATGCACTGGCCTGAGACCTCCAAAATTATTATGATAAGTCACGACATGGTGGGTTTAATATTCATCCATCATTCGATTCGTTGTCTGATCAATCACGTTTCGCCACTTATGATAATGAACGGTTCTATCTTTTTCGACAAACCACAATTCAATACAATAATACTTCTATCTTATTCCCCTTCTTCAACAGGGTCCCAGTAAATGTTCGCTTTAACAGTGAGCGACTTCGCTTTACAAAATGCCCTCCCAATCGTAGCAAATAACTTACCACAATATACTTAAATTACATGAACACAAATAAAGGCACCGAGTTCAAATCAAATTGACAACTCTATGTGGAGATTCGAGGATTACAGGCTTTAAATATGACGCCCACATAATAAGAGGAGGGATAGCCATAAAGACATTTGTATTGACAACGACCCTCCCATGGAAGCCAATAATGATCAGAGAAAAACAAATCGGAAAAATTTCAAATGTTCTAAAGTGAAAATGACCGAGTAGTACTAACGCACAGACTATCAAACTAAATAAAAAAATTGTTCACTAAATAAAAGGGCTGCTTTTGGCACAATAGTCAATTACCAGCTTCTATAACTTTGATGAAAAGTGATAACGCTTTAAAGCTAACATTAAGATAAAAACTACGAGAACTATTCAAGTCAAACCAAACAAGGGAGATAAGCCCTTTAAACCCACCTTGGAACTAAACGGTGCTGTCTAAAAAGCCAAAGCGTATATACAAAAAATTTAACACATTTTCAGTTTAATTAAATTTCAAAATGTATAATGGTCTACTTTAAAAAGAAACCACATACACATATTTTTAATGTTATAGTAATTGTTGAAATGAGTAGCATAAAATAAATAAAAAGTAACAAAATTTTATCTAGGTGCATGGAAACAGGATTATGAAAAGGAGACAGAAAATAGTTGTGATGCGCACAGATTTAAATATCGAGTACAATAATAAAGGTAAATTTACAAATTACAATATCGAACAAGAATTAAGCCAAAGCAAGACAAGAGATTAAAACTAAATCTACCAAAGAACAACATATGTTTCTTACCATTTTGACCCGTTCATCAGTACTTGGATAGTTAATCGACTTAGAGCTGGTCGTGGACCCTGGTCCACTTCCATCGCCAATGAGCCCCAGCTGCCGTGCCCTATCCGTAGCACTTGCAATCAGGTGAGCACCACCAATAGGACGTCTGGGTGGGTCAGCTTTCCCAGAATTATGTTGCATGAAGGAGTAGAGAGTTTTCTGTTTATTCGCCTCCCTCTCCTTCTGTGCAGCGATAATGCGTGCAAACAATTCGGAGCTAAGAGTAAACGTAGGACGAATACAGGAAGGGCACAAGTAGGTGGCAGGATCTAAAAGTTTATCCTTAGGAGTGATTACAGTGGGATTGGCCTCGTCCGTGCAGGCTCCATCAGAATATGCTATGTTCATACAATCCAGGTGTTGGTGATACCTAAGAAAGCATAAATTTATAGGTAGAAAGTTGGCTCAATAAACAAACTATAAAACAAACTTATTTTTTCAATATTCTTACTGCATATTCTAATGCATGCGCATTTTAAATCAACAACTATTGCTTTCACTGATAAGCAAGAAATAATTAGCCTTTAAAATAATGTCAGAAGAGTATCACAAGACCACGATTTTAGTAAAGACCTTTCAAAATTTTAAATGCTGAAAACACTGCCGGAAAGAGAACAGGCCTTTAGTACAAGAGGAGGAAGTTAGAGCATTAGTATAAATTTATGTTTAAATCCAAAACGTTGCCTGGAAGATAATAGAGAATTTGAAACCCCCATAAGGGAAATCATTATTTCAAGTATCCAGAATTAAATATATAAATCCTCAGAGAAAATAAAAGGGTGGGTCAAAAAATGCCATAGCTTTAAATATAGCATATATTTACAAGTTCAAACATTATAAGGTAAGGATCAAGACAGGTTGCATCTCAAAATATTTGTCATTTTCAACCCTTCAAAATGACTAAACTAAAGTGGAAACTCATTCAGGTCGTAGAGGAGATTTATGAGGATTCTGGCCCACATAGAGCAGTCATTTATGATCGCATTAAACGCTTTCAACGGAGAGAGGTGCAACTTGATGGCGACCCACAACACATCAAGAAAATGTCTCTACTATACAGAACCGAATGGAACAAGATCGACGAGTTACCATTGAGGGAATTGCAAATGAAGTAGGAATCACGTGCGGATCAGCATTTTCAATTCGCTATGAAAAGCATGGCTTGAGCAAACTCATGGTGGATTCCAAAAGCGTCGCAGGAAGAACAACTGATTCAAAGAGCTGAACATTCTTCAGCGACTTTGGCAAAGATGGAAGCAAATGAGGATATTCTTACAGGAGATAAAACCCGGATCTACCAATTTTAGCCAGAAAACAAAATTCAACCAAAAGAGTGGCATCCAAAGGGAACATCTGGGCCTGTCAATTTGAAAACTGAAAGGATCATTAAGAAAGTCGTCATGGCAACTATTTTTGGGATTCAAAAGGAGTGATATTGGTAGACTTTCTAGAAAGATGGAAAACGGTCAACTCAAATTATTATGAAGACGTTTTGAAACAGTTGGAGGCATCCCTCGTCAAAAAACTGCAATGGAAAATCCACAGTAAAATTTTGTTTTATCATGGTAATGCCTAACACATTCTTCAAGAGCTATCGTGGCCATTTTAAACGAATTTCGATAAAAAACAGTTCCACTTCCTCCTTATAGTCCAGACCTAGCTTCCAAAAAACGAAACACCTTAAAGGCATCCGATTTACGTCCTTAGATGAAGGGGAAAGGGATACAATTTCATGGTGCCAGACAGCCCCCAAAAATTCTACCATAAGAGAATTTACAGTTGGAAATATAGATTACAAAAGTGTATAGACAGCAATGGAGCCTAAGTAGAAAAATGAATGCAATTACTTGTTAAATAATGAAATTTGTCCGAGAACTTTTTAACTCATCTTCGTACAATTCTAGCAGAACTGAACCTTGCAAACTTTGGACTTTGTATGCAAGCAAAGGTTTAAAAAAATATTAGTAATAACGAAATAGACCTCTAATGGACAGTGAATATTTTAATCTAACAGAAAAAAACGTACCTAAGAGACGATGAAACAAAAATTAATTATTGCCAGAATCCACTCTGAGTGAATTTTAGTGCCACCACAGGACTATATAAACAGATCGAATCGGGGATGATCAACCATACATTAAGCATATTCCTCATATAAACTAAGATGGGAAAAAAGGGTTAAATAATGCTGAACTTTCGGGCATTTGAACACAACGAAGTGTACTATATATCATCCAGAACTCAAATGATGTTCTGATAACCGTGTCAGAGGTCCATATACCTACCATGTCCATATAAGTTTATCGACAAGAAAATAAGTACTAATAAAAACCTAATAAATAATAATCACGACGATAAAAAATATACCATACCTGCAATTAAGACACTGAATCATATTTGAATCACCAGTTTTCATTTCGCAAACACAGCTGACGGTTGACCACATGGCGGGCTAAATTAGGAAGTAAGAGAAAAGCATTAATGAAATTCGAAATAAATTTTAAGACTACCTTTTGGCCCAAATCGTTTTCTTCGGCTCCATCTCCTGAAAGATCTTCCTCATCAGAACTGTCTAGACTGCTCAGTTTCGACGGAGAAACACAAAGTTCTTCAGGGACTTCAAGTATCTACAAAACACACATAGTGTCATAAACTGCCCAAAATTAAGAATCGAATACAGCTTCTCTATTATCTGACATATAACAGCACAGTGGGTTTAAATACCTCAAGCATTGTGGAAAATGCAATCACTTTATTTTTCGGAACTTTACGTAGCTGCCGGAAGAATAGAACAATAACACAACTTTAGTAAAACAAGTACAACAATAAACACAAAATATTTTACTATTAAAAATAAGTAGGTAATTTGTCAAGTTCTTCACATCTGCTGTTGCTCTCAGGTTAACAACTCATGTGGGGTTCATTTTTAACCTACTTCGATAAAAGCAATGAAGCAGACAATCAAAGCATTAAAAAATTAAGCAGACGGGAAACAAACCTTCATATCGGATTCAAGATAAACTCTTTCACCCTCCGATTCTTTTCCAAGACTTCTGCAATAACGTGGAACATTAAGAACGATCTGATCCTTGACAGAGTTCTGCTTTTCGGTGGTGCTATTAATCGTTTCTGTTTCGGTAGAAGATTTTTTCTGCGATTGTTGCTGAGTTTCGGAATTTTTCCAGTTATGTTGAACTAGCAAAGTACCACCACTAGCTGCGGCTTTGGCATGCCAAGCAGCAAAGAGAGCCTTCTTGGAGTCAGATAAACCGGCTGAAGGGTCAATAGAAGGGACATCGAATTGAACTGGTCTATCAGATCTACTATTAGTAAGTGATGTCGAAGGGGATGTTACAGTAATCGTTGGTGACTTGACTTCTTTTGTTTTGATGAGGAACTTCGCTTGATTTGACGTAGATGAAGAGAGTAATTGAGTACTAGTCTCTATCGTCACATTTGAATTATTAGCAGCAGCATCAACAATTGTCTCTTTTACAATTGAAACTGGGAGAGGTAAAATATGTGATCTGGAAGGATAATCATCCATAAGATGAGGAGCCATAACAGGAGGAGTCAAGCCAACAGGCTTAGCATAATTGTGATCATTATATGATAGACCAAAGGAGCAGATAGTTGGACCATATGAAACACATTTTTCAGGATAAACTGCGTCGAAATCTTGATGTCTGTTAATCAAAAATTTATATACCAATTAAAAAGGGGCAAAAGATAATGCAATTCTTATAAACGGCTTAACAAACAGATACCAATACTTGTTAAATATAGAAAACTTACAACATAGTCAATAAGTTCATGCTACTTCTTCGTAGTAAGTTAAATGAATATAAAGAGCAAATTATCAGTTTTCAAAAATACTTAATGAACAATTTAATAAATAATAATTTTTCACTTACGATTTATCTTTATCAATAGGAGCGGTGAGTTCAAACATTGGACCAACCAAGTGAACAGCACTTTCAGGATCAAAATCTGCAAATTTTTGTTTGGCCGTTTGGAAAAAATTAGAAAAGGGCTTAATAAATTTTTGGCCCTGCAAGAGTGGCGACGTTTCTTCAGCAGCTATATCCATATCCATATAAACATCCATCTTGGCAAATTGGATGGAATTGAAAATAAATTTTGTCACAAATACAACCTAATTTTCGGAAAGATTTAAAATATATAACAACTGATGAACAGATCACGAGGCCCAATGTCCAAATTACGAATGAATTTGACGACACTAGTTCCTATTACCGCTAACTATAAAAGACAAACAAACGAAAGTATACTTTCATATATAGTAAAAAAGCAATAAATTTTCTCAAAAATTTTAAAATACAGCACTAAATCTTTATAGAGTTTTGTGTGCTTTAGTTTTGTGAATTTCTTCTTTAATCATTTCAGCACATATTGAAGTTCACTAAAAATGTATTCTTTTTTCATGATTATCGAACTTTGTTTTTGCACTTTTAAGTTGCTTTTGTTTTATATCAAACATGAGTTATAATTCTAGTCTTATTAGCTATTAAATTTGCTATAGTTTCATGATTTCTCTTTAGGATTTCCTCGAAATAATTTTTGTCACTTGAATTACATGAACTTTCAGAGGGAATGTTGAACAAATCCAAATTGATTAGACCCTAAATGTTTTTTCTATTTCAGTTTACTTTTGTTATTTATTCTGACAAGTACATTTCTTTACCAAAATCCTTCATTATTTTAGAAATCCGAAACCATTTGATGTATACATCCTCACACTTTTCTTTATTTCTCAATTTTGGCTTTATTATTAATTTTACAGGCAAATTTCCGTTGTAATATTTCATAAAGTTCAATAACTAATAATTTGAAAATAAGTTAAGCCACAAATTCAAATGACAAATTTAACCGGTTAAGAATACATATATCATCCAGTCACTTGTTTTTCGGCCAATTTCAACTCATCAATAACTCGTCCAGTTGTTTCACTCCATGTTTCATTCACAGTTTATTTATTGAATGATCAGATTCCGCTTCAGACCATATTGTTCAGGTGTTTTTGAGATTTAGAAAGAGGGTCTTATTCAAATTTATTCTATTCCCTTGTCGCACAACGTCCGATTTTTTGAAAACAAAATTAAAAGTATACAAACACGAAGCTTAATTTTAGCAACTATCTCATATCTCATCGAAATGCTTCATTTTAAAATTCTTATATTTTATTATTACTTTGCTATGGTTCAATTTTAATTATCTAAAAATAATTTCTTGTCTGGATTCAAATTTCTCAATGCCATAGTACTTACTTTTGTTTAGTTTAAATGAAATAATGATTTGTGAAATCAGAATTATAGCATTTTGTAAGCTAATGACCGTTACTATTATTCCGATTGTTAAAGAATCTTAAATTTTTGTACAGGATGACATTGCATTGGATTTAATTTTAGTTGTCCTCTGTATTTTTAAAATATCTACTGTTATTCCAAGTTTACATGACACTACTTTATTACAAAAGAATCACCAAATAATCGAATTTTTACCTTATTTTTCATTTTATTCTAATGACTAAATTTCTGAAGAAAATGTATACTTGTTATAATAAACTGACGATGCCAAGGACAATGGACAATGTTACCGTTTTCAAACTTAATATGGGCGTTGGTTAAACTTGACCTAGTAAACAAAGTTAGCTTTTTTACTATCTTGAAGTATTTTGTTACTATATGTTTTAAGTACCCCTTAGCTGTGAGACGTAAATATTTCGTAAGAATTGTTCAAATAAGGAAAAGTAGTAAATAGCCACCGAAAAGAACTTTTGTTAAACGAAAGTCAATTTCGTTTCCTAATACCGGGTGTTTTGACTACGTTATAATGGTTTCGATAGCATCAAAATCCTTTGGAAGATTTGATAAATCCGAAGACTATTTTGTGAGGCTCATTGTATTTGGGTGGCTTGAATTCCTAAGATTAATATGGACTCTGATAACCTATTATCTAATCAAACGTTGTTATTAATATTCTTTAAGACCCAAGGTTTAGAACCCTTGAAAATCATGTTAGCACGGTTTGTTTAAGAAAGAAATGATATGCATAACTAGGATAAATTTAATAAATATATATTTACTTGACTAAAAATTAGGGGAACACACACGTCGTTGCCGCATTGGGTTTCGTGGGACTTTCGAGTTACTTTGGTTTTGGTTAGGCGAATAGATTAGGGTGAAGTCAGACTAGACAATGTTTTAAAATGTAACTGAGATTTTACTGTCAAATACGAAATTTTATAACCTCTCTCATAGTATTTTAATTCTAATTAAACATTCAAAGAATGTTTACGACCAGAAGGTGGACAAATACCGTCTATTACTGTACAAACGTCGGACTGACAATGCATGTACTTCAATCAAGTTTGTAAGGGCTGTAACCACTTTATTTATAAGTTTCTTTAAGCATTTGATAACCTGTTTAATTTCTTACAATTTGTAATAAAGTGGATTTCGAGTTAACTAACGAAATATTATTTGCCGAACTTACAGTTTTGACACTGTGGAAATGAGACACAATTTTAATTTAATAGAGTTGATTGACTTGCCATAATTATCAGAAAAATTACCTCTAATACTCGTTCTTTTCAATCCAAGTTTTTAGATTCAGAAATACGTATTTTGCAAGTTCCTATGGGTTTTTTCGATATAAATGTTAATTTTTTATTAATCTTTAAGGTTATCAAAACCTTCAGTGATGGCATTTGGAGAATACAGGTTTATCGTTATATTTCAGGAATGTATGCTCCTTTCAAAATACGGGGTCTCAATTAGTCAATTATTTACTTTCATATTGAATAAGGAATGTAAAGAATATAGGAAGCTACAGTTTTTTAGAACTTTTTCAAATTCAAACAAACCTGCGCACTCTGAGTTGCATTGCAGCTTAGTAATCACTTATAAATCCATACTTTAAATTTCTGTGTTTACACTTACACATGTGACCAGGCAGGAATAATCGGACAACATTCCTATTCAACAAAATTTAAATGTCAACAGCAATGTAATGCAATGAAATCACCACATTGACCTAGTGCTTAAATTCGTGCATTTTCTGTGCATTTAGGCGGTATTTTGTTTGCGAAAGTGTTAAAAATCGAAATATGTTCAAACCACCATGTCTTTCCTTAAGAAAGATCAATGGAGTGCCTCAGAGTTCAAATAAATTAATTCCCCCTACTTTGCCTCTCGTTAGTTGAAATTAAAAATTTTTAAATTAAATCTTCGTGCATTGTATTCGCATTTATTCCTTGGGTACATTGTTTTATATACTGATATGTGTATATGGACAGTAAAAGAAGTAAAATTGTGTAAAACTTGTTATGGACTAGCTACTCTAATAAGCTCCGACTATTCTCATAAACCTCTGTGGCAGTTCTTCCTAGTTATAATTCTGTCGTGACGATAGAGAGCAGGAAAACGTGTTGCAAGCAGAATGTTTATTGCAAATTATGAAATCGAGAAACACGATTAGCTATCAAATAATTCTAGCGTAATTTTAGTAAACATTAATAGCAAAATGTCTGGGCAGTGCTCTGCACGTACGCTCGATAATTGTACATAATCAGCGAGTCGAGTGGAGAAATTAACTTTTCGGCCACGACGTGTGTACTGGCCTGTGGGTCGAGGTGGTACAGGTGCGGGTACTACCGGGTTCAAAGTGTCTTCGGGAATGGGTTGTAGCGGTGGGAGGGAGGGAAGGGATACTGTGTCTTTAGAGGGTTGGTTTGCAGAGCTAGATAGGTGTGTTTTAACGGCGTGCGTCGGAGAAGGCTCCAAATGTGTCGGTTTTAACCTGTTAATACTTACTGAGTCCTTGGTGCCATTGCGGTCCTGTATGAAATATTTTGGCCTGCGTTTGAGAATTTTGTAAGGTCCGTCTTTCTGTGGTTGTAGGAGTTTCTTTGCTGTATCCAGTCGAACAAAAACGAAGGGGCATGTAGATAAGTCTTTATGAACATATGTGGAATTGTCATTCGAACAGACGGGTGTTGGGAGGACAGACCTGAAATGTTCTTTTAATAGGGTTGAATATGATGCTGGGTCTATGGAGGCCGTCTTGGGAGCTGAAAATCATTTCTCCAGGAAGCCTTGGCGTTGTGCCTACTACAAGTTCTGCCATACAGCATACAAAATCTTCCTTCACAGTACTTCTAATTGAGAGAAGAATGAAAGGAAGACGTTCCACCCAATTTAAACCAGAAGAAGTAGCGATAATTGCTGCTTTAAGCTGTCCGTGGAAACGTTCGACGAGGCTTCAGCGTGTGAGTTGAACCCAAGAGCTGGTTTAATTCCTGGCACAGGGCAAATGTAAATTGGGATCCTCTGTCTGTCGTGATAACGGATGGGACACCGAATATGGATATCTATGATTCTATCAAGGCTTTCGCCGCCTACGCAGAAGAGGTGTAGCTCAAGATAACTGCGTTCGGCCAGCGTGTGAAACGATCGATGCAGGTTAAGATGTAAGTGAAAGAGTTTGATGTCGGGAGGGGACTGACAATATTAACGTGGATATGTTGAAAACGGACTTCAGGGAGAGAGAAACAATCAGAAGACTACGGGTATGCTTGTGGATCTTGATGGCTTCACAATAAAGGCAATTTTTGGTCCACTGTCGAATGTCCTGTCGTATGTTCTTCTAAACAAAACGGTCGGTAATCAACTTCGTTGTAGAGCGAATGCTTGGATGCGACAAACCATGGAAATAGTCGAAAATCTTCCGGCGATGTGCTTGCGGGACGATGGGTCTTGGCTTGCCGGTTGAAGTGACGCAGCGGATCTTGGTGATAGAGTCTGATAGAGAGAAACATTTGAAACGTAACGAAGGGTTGGATGTGATTTCTGTAAAGTCTGGATCTTTCTTTTGGTCGGAAGCCAGGACTTGCAGATCTAAAGAGGGTTCGACAATACGGTTCAATTCCATACGAGACATTGCATCGGCCGTCTATATGCCGTGCATCATTCGTAAATGATCACGGAAGATTCATCCCTAATTGTGCTCAAGTCCTTCAGCCTCTCACGGATTTGCTTAAAGGTAACGCGAAGTATTTCAAGATGACGCCAGAGGCTGAAGCAGCAACTATCAAAGGCGACTTCATTAAACCATCTTGCTACCTCTAGCGGGAAACGCAAACGTAGCTGCACACTCAAACATAAGTATCTAACACGAGCTAACTATTTTTTAAGGCAAAGTAGCACCACTTTTATACATCCATTTTTTACCACTTTACTCTAATTCTACCGATGTTTGCAGTTAAAAATCTTTCGTGTCTGTTGGATTTTAAATGTCTCAGCTATGCTCAATTTACATATTTGCGAAAATTGGCGTGCCAAAATTTATTTTACACTACATATATATTAACTGAGTTAGCTTAGGATCACCAGTTTATTTGAGTAGAAATCGAACGTAACAGCTGATTATAACTAATAACTGTCAACAATAAAACAATCTTCGCAAAGCAGAATACCACGAATGAAATGGACACAGCGAGAGAATACGAAGAGTAAGTTAAACATGTTAGTGTGTGAACAACCTTAATTGGAAATAAGAACGATTATCACACATGTCATTATGTCTAAAGGACAGGCAGTTTGTGCAGAAGTTCGTGCCATAAAGTTCTAAATTTGCTAATAAAAAGAATTTGGGCCGTGAATAGCTGTCTTTCATCCTTCAAATTGAGCTTTGCCCTTTCCTTTCAAGCTTGGTTACCCTTATAATGAAAGTCTACAAGTTTTATAATTCCCTTCCTTTCCTTTAATGAATTTTATGTTGACAGCCATACACCCACTGTCCAAGTCTCAGCTACGATGCGGCATTTTGGTTGTAATGAACCAAAACTTTGAGTGAATTCAAAGTCACCTTATATGCTTTACTTCCGAGGTTTGCCATTCGTAATTAATGTTTTCCATTGAAATGCGAAGATGAGTGAGCATAAAGTAAGATGTGCGAATTTGCTCTAAGTACAAAAACCAAAGAGCTATCGATATTTTTATTAATAACTATGATAGTTCCTTCATTAAATGTAATTTAGAAAATTACCTAAGTACTAACTGACTCACATTCACTCATTTTCATCTGGACTATTAAAGTCCTTATGGAGTCCTTGAGTAATCGTTGTTTGGTTTCAGCCTCCTAGAGCGACCTAAGAACCTTCAAGCTGTTAACATTTGGCCTACTGAAAACAGATACTCACAGCATCAGTGGCACACGACCTCTTAATTACGCTACTACAATCTCCAACAATTATGTTTATTCCGATCCTTTTTGCCTTTCTATATTCTCTATCCAATGACCCTTATCGACTAAAATAGAAGAATGGTCAGTTATATGGTTGTTTACCCTTTATGAAAAGCGTGATTAGCGCATGCGGTTATCGAGATCATGACTATCATTATAGATCAAACGGAACATGTTTGCACTATGTGTACCAGTAATTTTCAGGCATTCACGCATTAAGCACCTCGTTCTTTTTAAACGAGTGCAACACCAATGATTTTCACCATCCACATGAGGTCTCTTTTTTCTTATGATCTTAGACCAAGGCTTACTACAAATCACTGAGGTCTAGCGATAAAGGATATTTCATGAAATTGGACAAATGCCAATTAATTAATTAATTGATTAATTAATTTTATTTCGAAGGACTGATTTGTGCACATAATTGATTAAACCCCCAAACAATAATAAAGGATGTTTATAAAAACCATTTTATTTTAATTATTTTAACCTAAATACGTATTTTTTTTATATCAGATAACAGGGGTATGACATTTAGGATATCATAGACAGTAATTAGAAAGGTTGTAAGAAAGTCATTATTCGAACTATAAAAAGGCATTCTTTTTTTCAGAACGACTATTGATAGGTTGTTACTTTTATCAGAGCCCAGGTCTTATGCAATTCAATCAAGTTAGAATAAAATAGCAAAGTGGTGTTAAATAGAACGAAAATATTACTTTTTACATAATAGGTAGTGTATAGTGCTAAATACGTATTATAATAATGTAACACAAGGTGATGAACAGTTTTTAGTCTGTAGTAAATTACATCTTATTTTACTGAAAGTAAATCGTTTAAAGAAGCCGGTGAATAATACTCGGCCAGTTATCATAAAGTAACCCCAAAAGAACTGGTAGTAATCATTAGAGAAACAGAATTGTTGATTATTTAAGCTTCGATAAATTTTAATCATGAAATAGCACGTTGACATGTTACATATCAGCATGAAACCATAAAAAAGTAAATTGGACGATTATTTTGTGCAATATTTGACAGATGGGATGTCCACGGTTTGTAGTTTCAATTTCATGATTCTTCTCCTGAATTGTAGTAAACCCATGTTTACAATGTTCACTGCTTCTTAAAGTAATTTTTAAGAAAGGCCAATTCTTCCAGTTCAATTCACTTTTTCTACGAATGATTGAGGTGTCGAAATGATTTAATTTAATCTTCATAAGCCTAGAGATTTGCCAAGACAGGCATGAGATACCTAACAGATTTTAATTTAGCAGAGTTCCGTAAAGTGCACCTACTCCAAAGTAGTATTTAATAAGACAGGAATTTCGAGATTCTTACCTCATTTGTATTCTGTAAGCATGAAATTGCCTCGTTTCTCATAATGGTTCAATTTCGGTTGCAATATCTGGACGTTTCAAAGCTCACTTTATAGAATTTTATATATGTTTTTTTGTGTGAGTAAGCCAGATGATTTTATTTTAATTAGCTGGTCATGCCAGTTTGATTTAGCTTCATATTCTTACAGCCAATTTTATCGAAAGCATTTTAAATGAGTCTAATCAGGATTAATTCACATTACATTAAAGAGCAGATTTGAGTGAATGCGTTCGATGAAAAGGTGTATCCATTAAACTGGGATCTATTTCATCCCCTCTGCCACGCCAATGACTTATTACTATAGTGCAGTGCTGATCTTATTACTGACCATGCTCATAAACATAATGCTCATGTCTTTTGAGCTACTGCTAACACGATTTATCTATTTAATCAAGAACGAGAAAACCGCTAATTAATAGTGACACAAGACTTAATTGGCATTATTTTACCCTCCCAAAATAAAATTTTGACAGCTCATAATTTTATTAGCCATGAATGAGGAAGTCACCTCGTTTCTTTTATGCGCCTCACACCCACATAATCTTCAGTTGAGCAGCGTAAAGGAAGGAACGATTTGTCCGAGGGCAGAATACGATTATTATCCATTCATGTTTGACCTAATGGAGTGACACGGGCAGTAGAAGTTAGAATTTGGATAGGGAGTGCGTGACTTTTAACTATGAAACGAAAAATAACTACGCCATCCCAGTCATTCAAGTAAAAAAAATGTGTAATATGGTAAGTTCAGTGTTTATTGTATTTTTAAGGTAACACTAAAGATCCCACATTTTGGCTTTATACTGATGCAAACAAGCTGCAGTAAGGGGAATGAGGGCAATGTAATGGGCCATTTTTCCCATACTAAGCAATTTGAGTTATAAGTTTTCTCCAAGTGACCAAAAATCCTACTGTGTGACATTGGAATTGTAATTGGTCTCCAGCCCAAGCTTACGTAAATTCATTTCCATGTCCGCCAACAACCTTAAAAAGGTTGTCAAGTGAAATGGATTTTTTAGGTATACTGAAGGTGAAAAAGACATGAGGCTGGAGCAAAATTGACAATTTTTTGGAAAGAACATTTCCAGCCCATCGATAAGTGAGATTGAACTTGAGAGTTTTTGCATCTTCATGAACAAAGCGTACTTTACTTAGAATATCGTTTCATAAATGAAATTATAAGTAAAGTAGAAGAGATATACCAACCAGTATGGATGTCATGAACATGAGTCTGCGACGAAAACACGAGGTTTCAATTCTGGAACAAGAAGCAATCAAGTGCCAATTGCGTACTTATTGTACAGTCGGAATAGCAAAAGTAACATTTCACACCCATTTGCAATTTCTGACCTGTTCCATATGCACTAATCCCTTATTGAAACATTTCATTGCCACGGGAGTGTAAGTATTTGCCTTACAATTGGCTATAATACAATAATCAGTGCATACTGCAATAAGTTCGTTCAAAAGTTCGCCAATTTTCTATCATTAATTGCATGTAGACTGATTGTTTAGTCACCTTAGGATGCAGTTAGCAGATAAATGCTACGTAGAAACCACTTATTACGTGCCAGAACGGACTCGACCAAATGGTGTAATTATGATATCTCCAACGAGTTTCTTTTTAAGGTTTATAAACTAATTTCCTTAAGGCAGAAGCACCAAGTATCCATGTTGTCAAATATACAGCAATATTTCACATGCTGAGGCCTCATAATTTCATGCACTCTCAATGGTATGCGTGTGACAATGATTTCAGGTAAAAATAGAGTACCTTCATATGCGCACTGTTTCTAAATTTCGTCATTTGAAAGCTGAAAAATGTTTACTGAAATTAAAAAGCCGGATACATTAAAATAGGCGAATTTGCACATGGTTCCGCCGAATATCCGACCACATGACAGAATTCGTTTATTTTTAAGTTGTACTTTTACGAATATCTGCTCATTTTCCTAAATGAGATCACACATTATTCGGTTTATTTTATCAGAGCTAAATGATAACCGTTCTAGAGGCAGACAAGAGCAGTTAGCTCAACCGAGAACTGACTCACTCAAAGTTGATCTGAGTTTGATAAAGAGAGATACGGGTACTTAAGAAAAAAGCTGTTACTATTAATTTAATAGTATAGTTGAGGTTAGATCGGTGTGTTTCTAAGCGCTTAGATATTTCCATGATTAAAATAATCTTATAGGTAAATAGAATGAGAGAATCGGCCAGAATCTACTGGGGTTTTCGCCTCCTTTCGATTGAATCAGGTTTGTGAGAATGATACCAAAATTATTGACTGCATTCAATAGGGATATTCCTACCAACTGCTTGTTGTTAGACTCAGAGTTTAAAACACTACTGACAGAGATATCCTATGTAATACGCCACAAATTATAAAACCCAGAGCCGCCAAATCAGAATAAGCTAGCAAATTCTAAAAGCATTTATAGATAACTCAATTAAACTGAGGTCAGTCAATGAGACTCGAGTGCAGGGATAGTAGACAGTGAGAAAGGTTTGCTGAGTAAGGCGCTAGCTGTAGTTTTGACCACCAGAGCATCAGTGCAACTGAAATTAACGCACTTTGGAGCCCATCTCTGTTTAATCCATTTATTTTTTTGATCTCTAAGGGTTGTAGATCTATGTATGTAACCACGATGTACCTTTTAACTCGCCGTCGTTAAAGATACTCACACTACTACACCGGCTTTGATTAAAATGCAATTTTATTACAGTCAGATTTACCAGAGTTCCCAGAGAAATTATTTTTAGTAAACTCTTCCATTAATTGCTATTCTTAAAGAAAACAAAACAGCATATTTCGATAATTCAAAGAATTCTATTTCCCTCGAATTGCGTGTCGACTTCTCTTACTCATAAATTCCGCATAGTGGGCTTTTTCATTGTTTCACCCAACAGTTGGAAAATTATTGTTTTGTCTAAATTTGCATTGGTTCTGAGTTTCAAAAATTTGAAATAGTAATTGTTCTTAAACTAAAATAAATAAAATTTTTACTCTTCGTACTTCCTGATAGATTCCATTTATTATGTGATGGGATCATTTCATAGACATTGCCCATTGCCGTGTAAATGCCGCGTAAATTAATTTACTTTAAGGAGACATTATTTGATGATCCTAAAAGGTCACCTGAAAATTGTTGCCCGCTATTATGCATAGGGAGAGCAGAAATGATTCGATAAGAGACTTATAGCAGTGGTGCCAGACATCCAAAGAGGGAGTCAGAGTTGAGGGCTCACCATGAGGCGGGTGAATTTGAGAGTATACAAAGGGCGCTTAAATAGTTGTGGATTGTAAAAGTATTTGTTGAATCAAACTGAGTTTGTAAACAATGAACTGGATCGAAATACCTGAGAAAGTTGACTACATCGATTGCTCTGGGCTGGTAGCAGTAAAGGTTGATGGATAACCATACACTTCTAAAAAGTACTTTTAGATCACTTTTATCACGTATAGCTGTCCTATTTCACTTAAAAGTGAATTGAATTCATATTCTCACATGCTTCCGTAACCAAGGTACTCATAAAAACTGTCTTTGTATTTCCATTCCAACAAAAAATGCTCTTGTCACTAGTGTGCTCGTGCACCCCCCAAACTCTCCACCTATCTCCCCTCCGTCTTTTCCCTCTCCGCTTTTACTCGCACCGTTTCTCGTCATCAATGCAGCTCTTTATGCTCTACTCAACGGTAATTTTGTTCAATAACTGTTTGTTAGTTGCTAGCCGTAGTCTTATCTTCTACGATCTGCTTCTGGCCCATTAACTAGTTTAATTATTGTTACGCAACTCCAGCAGGGTAAATTTGATTAGTCTTAAAGACAAAAAGGGAATGCAGATGTCGCCGCGAAAATGGCAAATCGATGATTTAAATGAATGAAGCAAGTTAATAAGAAATGGTTTCAAGTTTAAATTACACCGTTTACTGCGATAGACATTCTCTAAATTTACTATCACAGAATAAATGAGTAGAGCGGAGTTTCATGCAGGTTAACGATGAAATGCTGATGTAATCCATTTTTTTCACACAGGATATTCATATAAAGTCAAATAGTAGACAACGGGTAGCTACAATGTCGCCTATCCCAACGTCATCTTTAATGCATGATAATCTAAGATTACGTGAAACCCCACCGTGCTATTTTGGTGCTAAGCTGTAATAAAGTAGAAAGTTTTCGACTTTTAGGTGGTCAGTATACAGCACCAAAAGGTCATAGCTTTCACAAATAGTGTTTTGTGTTCCTAAGTTCACTTTTGTTTTTACTTGTCAAAAAGCATAACCAAGCACACATTAAAATCAAGAGCACATCTAACTATGAAAAAAGATTAAAAATAAATCAATAAGGAAAGAGTAAGATATAGCCAAGGCATTAAAAGCATACCACGCTAATTTAATTCTGAAATTTCGGTTCACAAAGCCATATCTCAGTGCTCTAGAGTACAAACTTTGGTTCTTGACCTACAAGTCATTGAATGAGTTCCGACAAGGTCACATCAGAGCCGCCTGAACCTTAGATAAGATTGCTTGGCTAGTAATGCCGTCTTGCTAGTCTTATCTCTTCCAATAAGTAAGAATATTATAATACAAACCCACCTGTTCGAAAATACTAAAATTCCCAAGTTTATGAATATATAAACGTGATTGGAATAGCAATAGCCACTAAAGCACATCAGTCTATCTATTTTTTGGTTATAATCGCCCTAAAATATTGTTCGTTTTAACGCACACTATCACGTCTCAGTGGAACGTAGCTTTAGCTGATAAAACGGTCAATAACAAGGATTACTTATCCATGTGTTAAGCGTATGACTATTTATGACTCATCAAAAACCCGTATCTGGTAAAAATTTCTTGAAGATTTGATTTGAATTCTATTTTTCAGACAAGATTAAAATCCAAGTTTTGAAAAAAAAATTAAATTATATTAACAATTGAACGTAATTCATTAAAAGTGAGATTTAGGAGGAGGGGAGGATAGGAAGAAGATTTCATATTTAGGCCATCGAAAAGACTTTCCAAAGTAGGGATAATTCAGGTCATCAGGTCATCAGTGGCCCGTCATTTACTAAGACCAAAAGGCAAGATTTAATATCTTGGCCCCTAGGTGATGTTTTGCGTACTCCGTATACAGTACTGATTAACCGATGAATTGGCAATGAGAGGTCAGTCGTGTCAAAGGCAACTTGCAGGTACTAGCTCATTCAAATGAATACAATTAAGTTACTTAGGGCGAATTCTTCGAATCAATAAAAATGATTTTATATTGGCAATACCTTATTCGACCACCGCATATACCAAAATTCTTTCCCCGAAGACGATAGGCTTGGATGTCTCATCAGAATTCCCATGAAACTCTAAAGGATACAAATAATCAGCCATTAAAATATCTATCTGTGCACAAGAAGCCGATAGACATTACTCTTCAATATTCTTTGCCCCGTGCTGTATATTAAATTGATCACTTTTGAAATTCACAGGCGGGCTTATTTTTCCAACACTTCATACACCTTCACTTCCGCTGTTTGACTAGTTTAAATAACTATTAACGCTATCAGCAAACAAATCTTATCGATATAACACTAACGAATTAGTAAATTTGCCAAATTAAATTAAAACTAGTTCCTGTTCAATTATTTAAATGATATCTCCACCATGTTGTCAGTGAGTGAACTTTAGCTCACTTAGACAGTGTCTTGAATTTGCAGAGATTAGGTTAATGCCTCTTGCGCTTCATGCATAATCATAACCAATTATCTAAACAATAGGAAAGGCGAAGTTTTCAATAACTTTTCCTCAAAGACCGAATTTCACCGACCACTCTTCAAAATATCTTGAAATTTATACCTCCTATTTAAACGATATATATATATATATACAATTAGATTAAATAGATTAAAAGAAAAGTTAATAAAAAATTCATTTACACGGAGTAATAGAGCTGAAAGGTCTTGATAAAGGTAAGTTTGTGTCACTTTACCCCTTCCGATTACCTATTTAAAATATAATTATTCACTTGAGTATAAGGAGGATATTTTGATTTTTGACAAAAAAAATAAATTATTTATGGTTTCCTTAACGTCTGCATGCTTTTTATGATTACAGAATTCAGCTCCATGGATTCAATTTTTCGAATTATAATATTTTGAACAGTTCGAATTTTGAATAATTTTAGACCATTCAATGTCGAATACATTGGAACATGTCCACAAACGGAATCGTTTTGCATTACTTATGTAACAATTATTATTTGGGGAACGCCCACATGGTTAGTCTTTCTATACAGGATCTGAAAAAATGAGTGGTACTTAGTTGCTTCCTATGTTAATCTATGTCAAGTTGAAAAATAGGCCAATGAGAAAAAAATAGGAACTGAATGCCTTTCTTTCAGAACGAAATGGACTATCCATTTGAAGGACTCAAAACGAGTACTTAGTTTGCTTTAAGAAAGTAATTTTCATACCGAAGTCACTGGTCAATTTCAATAACTTATTTATTATTGATTTATTTGGAATAAGTTCAGGGATGCAGTCAGAGTCATCGGTTTAGAATTCTTGGACCAAGCCTACCTTTGAATTTTGGAAGGGATCTTTTGGTAAAATTTTACAAAATTACCTATGAAAGACTAGTATCATCTGCATAAGTTAAATTGAACACAGTGCTGTGGAGTAGTAACAGAAAATCACAAATTATTATAATAGCCTAGCAAGGCGTCTAATCGTAGGATTTGGAGGTAAGTGCTGAAGCATGAGCCCAACTGCTGTGAGTGAAGACTGGCGTATCTCAGTCGAGATTTTTATAAGTTTAGACGGTCAAAGTAGTCGAAAGGCTGCCAGGAAATCCGCCAGGAGTTTGTAAATAAAGGCACGAAGGTTAAGAAAAGGAAAATGAATGTATATATACGTATTGACAGTACTGAAAACTCTAAAATATTTTATAATTTACAAAATATTCTTAAGTAAATCGAACACATTTTGGCTAATGAAATGAACCAAGTAAGTAAATAAAGCGATTTTAAGTAGAGAAGCACAACTATTTAATTAATAGGTTATAATAAATAGGAGCATGCTTTGTTGTTGAAAAGGGAGATTTGGTTTTAGCCATGAAGGCGCATGACTGTCTTACTTCTTCACAATTATTAAAATAGCGAGCACACGGTTGACGGTAGTTTAAGCACCACTTTTTGTAGATTTGAGCAATGAGAAAGTTGATGCCGGCAGTTATTTCAATTATACCTCTGTAACTTTAAATTTTAAATGATTTTACTGAATCGCCTAACTTGATCAAGCAATTAAGGTGCTTAAACAATACTATTTTTGTAAATTGGTATTCATTCCAGACACGTTAATAGCAGTTTTCAAGAAAAGATATTCCTTACGCCCTTTCACAAGAAACACTATATCAAGAACTCACAATATCAAATAAAAAACACCTATTTATTGGAAAAATTGGACCACGGCTAGAGCGACAGTAATTCATTTTGCTGAAAACAATCCTAAATTTGAAAGTAATTAAATGGCCTAATTAACCGCGTTTCCTTGGGACTTTCGCCAATAAAGCAATTAGATTCACTAAAGCTGTGAAAACAATTCAGTTTCGCCCTTTGTCTTTGTGAGAGAAATTCGTCTATGCATCATCAGCATCATAATCATCAAGTTTACGGTTTAGTTTTAGATCCTGGATATAATAATTAAGTGCACAGTGATTCAACGAGAAGATTGTTAAATATTTTAATCACAGTTAACAGTATATTCAATAGACATTAATGTTCACCTTCAGTTTGTAATAAATCGTAACTAAGCAACAAATTGGACAAATATGTGCATAGCGTTAGGGCTTTAACACATTGATTTGAGAAGACTGTAAAATTCAACGATTATTTTTCGTTCATTTTGATGCTCTCTTTCCTTCTACGGCTTTTGAACTTTAATGTTTATTTAAAGCATGCAGCGTTAATTTTTACGAAAATTGTAAAAAGGTAGTGATATTTAAAAGGTTTGATTGTTTAGTGAGTAACATTTTGTATAAAATAATGTATTTTAGAAGCATAGTATCAAATATTTTACACCGAAGCTTTCTTATTCTCTTCGTAAAAAATGAAGTGAACATTCATGACTATATCTAGAAAGATTTTGTAGCAAATAGAACACAGCGAATGTATTTTAAACCACATTTTTTAAAATAGAATGATTGGTATTAATTCCTAGCTATATTCTTTCACTTTTAGAAATAACAGGACTGACTTGGGTCACAACAAAATTTGAAGTCATCGAAGATTAATTTTAGCGAAGGAATGTCATCATAGACAGTGCATAAATAGGGCGACATTTTGTAGAGTGGTTAAAAATCAAATTCTTGAAAAGCATATTACTTTCGTGAAAAATACTTACGCCGAAAGGATGCTACACAACACACGGTCCTTAACATATTAACAAGGGAAAATGTCAGTGAAAATGCCTTTAATAAAGGACGTCTTACTGAAAGATATACAATTTTTGACATTGCTTATTAAAACATTATATCCATTGCGATTTTTCTAGCTATTTTCTATTAAGGTTTAAATGAATTGAATGTGAACACAGGACTTAATCACTTATCAAATTCATTCGTTAACTTTGCCAATTCACTTAGCTAAGGCCTCAAATGTTTCAAGAATGAAGCATTTTAGTCTCGTTAATGAAAGAACAAACTTACCATAGGATAAAATGATTAGATTTTGTTATGGCGCTCCGCTCCTTTTCATAACATTCCGTGCTATTTGCTACTTGTAAAAAGACCCGGAAGCCAATGAAGTATATACTTATTGGTTTCATTACTTAATTTACACTCTAAAACAATATTTTGTGTCAAATTATTACTGTCTTTAAGACCATAAATTAGTAATTTAGTCAAAGGTGTAATTATTCTGTTATTTTATGCAGTGGATATTAAGGCAGGTTTTTCATTTGACTGCTCAAAGATGTGAGATGTAGAAACGATTCCTGATTTGGTCATATATTTGTTGCAGAAAATAAGTTATTTCAAATATCAAATTAAGCTAACGTTTTGTTTGGCTAATTCAATTTATCGTCCCCCCACTATTAAAAACTGAACGGTCATTGTGTCTGACTCGTTAATAATGCGCAAAAATATTTTCACAATTATGGGAGTGGACTCTTTGGTTCAGATGGGACTAATAACGTAGAAAAGGTAATTGCCTATCAGGCAGCCAATTTTGGTTTAGAAATAACAACAATTCATACCAAAATTCTTTCAAAATGATCTGTCATAAATTAGCTTTAACACAAGTATTTCTAATAACGATAAAGGCTGAATATAACTTTACCGCCAATCTTCACCTTGTTATACTCAGAATCCCATAAAAGTTTATTAAAAGAATATCTGGTATAAAAGGAGAGCAGCACTTTAAAGCAGCCTCTAAACGATTTTTTCAAATAAGCTTTTCTGTTTTAGCAAGTTTCCCCTAAATAAAGAGTTATATTTTTCATTCTTATTCTATAAATGCGATTTTAGTCAAACTGACATTTTCAAAATAGGTCTTGACAACATTTTTCTTTTTGCCAGAGGAAATAACTACTTTGAATGCTGATCAATCTTACACAATTTAGCATCACTATTGTAACTATAATAAGTCATTTTTATGACAAGGAACTTAAAATACATAGAAAAGATAGTTCATGACTAAATAAAAAGGTTTAAACTATTTCACAAGTTATTGCTATTCATGCTGTTTAATAATAAAAAAACCGTTTCGTTATGCTTTAATTTCATTAAATATAACCGCTTTTATCATGACAACTAGTATTCGCAAATAATTGTTAATTATTGCAAATTTTAGCCTTATCGTTCTTAATAGTTGCTTTGGGAGGTTACCATTTTTAGGTAGAAAATATCCAAATGTGTAGGAGGCATAAAACGAAAGGCATTTCCTAATCGCGTTGAAGCAGTTCTCTTTATATCCAATAAATAAAGATATTATCGACATAATACCTGGCTGGGTGGTGCCGTGCATAAGAATTGAGGAAATGTAAATGATTATTGAATGTAGCTGCTTGAAGATGTTAATAAAATTCAGTGATCAATAAGTTTCGCTTACTTTAAAACCATAAATGTAGCAGTTTTGTGCTGTTGAATATTGAATTTAGCACTCGAAACCGACCGTCTAGTTTTTCGCGTATTCCCTAATACCTATGCCACACTTGGCGAATTGGCGTCAGGTGAAGGCCATTAATTTGCCATATGGGAATACATAATTCCATTTTAAAGGCATTTTGGAGATATTTTTAAATTAAATTCTAAATTAAAACTAATAAGTTTATTGGAAACAGGTAACTGAACCATGTTGATGAATTCACAAAATTTATGTAAGACCAACCCCAGTGTAGCCTAACTAACAGCTTCAATCCAAAGGTAGAAATTTGAAAAGATGGTGAAAAGCATTGATTTCCCGCAGCACATTTTTGGGTCTTTTAATCAGGGCTTTATTTAAAACAAAAATGGGAATATATACTTGCTTTTTATTATTCCTTTACGATTCGAATTAATCAGTATGGTTGGTAAATAACCTCGCTGAATACGTGCCTGTTGGCGCCAACGTCATGACCTCAAAATTTTAATGCGTGTACGCACCAGCGGATCACCAGTGTTTCGCAGATATATTGTCATTCAATAAATCAAGCCTTTTAAACTCGTTATCTACGATATGAATTAAACCGAAGGAAGTGATGCTATCGACGTATGATACATTATACTGAAAGTTAGATTCGAGATGAAGTGGACCAAATGAAAATCCGCCGTATGACAAAATCTTGATATTCGCAGAAAATTTGTTGCGGGCCAACCTTTCTGTTTATAAATAAATGTCCAAATGAATTAATAATGAAGTTGCTGTGGAGTCTGTTTGACTATCTAATATTAACTTTCATCTACTCTCCTATTAACATAATGTTTCAATGCTTTTGCCTAATTGAAATTAGCAATTTTCGGTACATTACCCCGTAAACAATTACTGAAAGTCGTAATGCAAGAGAGCAAAAGGCTTTGCCCAAGTAGGCTTCATAGTGGGGTGAAGTAAATATTGTTACGAATGCCCTTGTTAATTACCTGGGAATGAATTGAACCATTTATATATGGGAAACAGAAAGAGCAAAAGAATTTGATCGATCGCAAGTAACATTATTTTCGTTTTTCATTTCCATCCATATTTGCAAAAAAAAATAAAAAAAAGATCATCTAATAATGCCTGAAACTAGTTTATATAACGCTGAAATTAACCAATGCTTCTGCATTTAAATTTAAATATTTTGATAGTATTTGTCTATCTTAATTTTAGGCAAGAAAGTTCCTTGCTCATTGGGAGTGTAGGTAGTAAACTAGGCTTCGATTAAGAAAAAAGCATCTTTAAGCTGCCCTCGTGAGAGAAGCAAATTCCAACACTTCTCGTATTTACTAGAATTGATCAGGGTATTCGGTCTTTCCCAAAAAGCAAAAGGATGTTGAGGGACATTGATCTCCTGACCCCTGACTTGACGTACCAAAAACTTTGGCCACTGCGTCAACAGCAGTTGATGAATTTTCTTCTACTATTAATAAAGCAATAAAAGTAACCATTTCTATAGATAAATCACTTCGTGTTTAATACAGTCTGCAGGTATTCGCACAATTAGTTAAAAAATGCGAAAGACTTTTATATTTAAAACTTAAATATATCGAGAGCATTTGCTTAATTAAAAAGGGTTCTACTCTTAGGCACAGCTGATTGGTGGCTTTTCGACTCATAGTCAGGTTAGAGCTGATTTTTAATGAACTGTACCAAATTTCAGTCAATTTTAAGCATTAAGCATAACACGATTTTTACAATTTAGCTTTGTTAACTTTCCATAACAAAGAAGTTCAACATGTAATTTTGGTTTATATACTTTGAACTTATTCGAAGTATTTGAAATATTTTAGTATTGGTAACTTTAATGCAACTGAAAGTGAGCTGTAAAATTCTAATAAGCAGTGAAGAATCAGGATTTTTTCTATTGGAGTCAATAAAAGTATTCATTTTTCTTGTTAATTGATTGAAGTGAGCGCAAGCCAAATGTCTGGCGCCGTATTTCGATTCTAAGTTAAGTTTTTTTCCAGTAGACTTCCGCTGCCTCTATTTTTATTTTATTTTGCCATCATAACCAAAAGCATGGAGGATTAATGACACAGCTAAACTTTTGTTTTTCAATTAAATTTCTTTATAAGTATCGTGAACTCGATTTGTATTGACTTTTTAAGCCAACAAATATCCTACAAGTGCGAACTACATGCAAATTAGGTCACATACTTCCCAATTAAAGCTGATCTTTAAAAGATTTAAAAATGGATAAAGGTATTATTGTCAAGTTATTTTGTAAATATTGAGGATATAGTGATTTTCCATGCATATGGTTATGCAGGCAATTTCCCGATTTTATTGACGAGGTTGGTGCATTAGAGTGATTCATCTCACCCCCTCATTTAACTTGTTTCGTTTAACCAAAAGGCAAATAGGTGTTAAGACATTTCTCTTTAATATTTTTCTTAACCACCTTGAGAATTTTACAAACTTTGAAAGGAACAAAATTACTCTCTTTTGTGCAGTTTTGTTATTTAACGCCTTCAAACACATTAAATAATGATTGTGATGTTTGAAATAGGAACTAAATTAATATTTAATGAACGTATCATTAATCGAAAGAATTTTTCTTTGCAAATTAAAATAGAAAGGGATGCAGTTTACGAGGATTATCATTTTACACTTTTTTCCCCTGATAGGATAAGTGGCAAGAGATAACAGGAAGGCCATTTATCCTAATAAAAATCTATGGCTGAATGATTGGAAAGTATGATTAGAACCAGTCTGTTTTGAATCTGTGTTAAATTACTTGGGAAACTTATATTAAAATTATGGTTTCGCAATGCTTCTTTTGTGTATTCTCAGTAAAAAGTTTAAATTAGAATCGAAATTTATCGATTAAATATGGATACTATATTACGACGTCAAAATGCACTGGCATGCACGATGACAAGGGTACATCACAAAGGAGTTAGCGGTTTATCTGATGACCTTCAAATGCAAAATCTTTTAAAAATGCTGATCCAATATATTCATGTTCATTGGAAAGGCAAATTTGTGGTCGTTCTTCTCTTTTGAATGGAACTGACTTTTTATGGTAAGGGCAGGGTTGGCAGAACTGAGAAATGTATCCACTCCAAGTAAACAAGTGGTTATTGCTTTTTTTTGGCCTAGTGGTTGGATTTCTCATATCATATCATCTCATATTGCATCTAATTTTATTACCGTTTTTTCAGCTAAATTTCTGCCCGATGTCTCAAAAATGCACCAGCCAATTTTATAAGGCCGCGATGAAATACTTAACAGCGTGCGAACAACTTACTTTTTCATTAAAATTGAAGCATTTGGGCTTAGGGGAGAGATATATCTTTGAATTATGTGAGATTGCATACGAATATCTTAAATGATTGATTTATGAACTGCAGAACAAATAAATTCGAGTAAAAAAGGATTTACTACATTTTAATAAGACCTACCACTTACTATACCACCTTGTCCAACATTGCTGCATGGAGATTAATTTATTTAAAAGATGGAGTAAGGCATATCCAGCAGCTATTAAAAAACCTTCCCTTTTATAAGAAAATAATGACTAGTATAACGCTCATAATTAAACCTTCATAATTGTCTAGCCAAAGTAACTATCAACTAGGGTCGTTGTCATCCTGAGCATGAACTGCTCATTAAAATTTGCTATATACAATAACCCACTGGCTGATGTCATTATGATTGCTTAAAAAATTTTATGAATTGATTTCTTAAAAATATATATATATAATTTAATTAGTTTATCAAGTACCTTTGGGAATAGTCGCCAATAATAGTAACAGCGAAAGCAGCATTTGGTCTAACTTCATTAAAACAAAGTTTGTAAAATTGTTGTTGGAATAATTTTTTGCACGCACCGATTTTTGTGGACAAATAAAACACAAAAAAGCAATATATATATGTACATATATGTACGTATATGCATATCTTATAATCTGAAAGCCAGGAAGTCGTAAAACAGAAATTCTCGTTGTTGAAACAAAAATTTCTTATAGATCAACCTGAAATCGTATAATATAATAAAATTCATGATAGTTTTTCATAAATAATTGAATGGATAAAAATTATCTTCAGTAAGAGCGTAAAGAAAACGTGATAAGTATTAACTTCGCCAACCCAAGACGTTTAATATTCATCATACTCTCTTTTAAAGACGCATCTTCCCAATAGGACCTATCCTTCGGGTTCTCCTGTAGTATTTCAGATGACATTTTCCTTCCTCCTGGTAAATAAACACTGGTCCAGGGTAATAAGGTAGATATTTCTACCCATTAGTATTTTCATTCGTGATTTCACACAAAGTCCTGTATGAGCAACCATGAATGGGCTTTCGGTATTCTTGGTTAGGCTCCCTCCCATTTAATCGGATCGCCAATTTCATCTTTTAATTCGGGGCATTTGCTTTGGATGCCTGGAACAGAGCATTATAATCGTCTTTGGTCTTGATTTTTTGATCAGTGCGAGAGCTAGTTCAAGAAGCGGCTCCATTTTTTCCTCTACCTTATAACAATTTCATCCCACTTAATGCTCTTCTTTGAATTATCTATTGATTCTGTCACTTGACTGACAGTTATTCAGCCTTTTGGATGGGGTTATTCTTTGTGAATTTCGGTTTCGTCTGAGCATCGTCATGTCCGCGTTTGTCACAAAAGTTACAAACATGACCTTTGTAAGGGCAAAATCAAGCAAAGTGCAAATCATTATGAAGCTAAAATTCAGTAAGGGTTTCGCGGAGAGTGAAAATGTTCTGACACGCAGTTTTATGAGAAACTCGATTGATATAATTGTGCTCACCGGAATTCTATTCATTCATATAATGTCACACTTGATTTCACATTTATGCATTTATTAAAAGCTTCCTTCAGCATGACCTTATCACTTGCTTCAAGCATTCTGAAGACCTAACAATGGAAATCTGTTTGCTAATAGATGCGCCTTCCAAATCCATTATGCTTTCTGAAGATAATAGATACTTTAAAAGTGCAGAGGACTTATGGCTAAAAAAGGAGAGAATTGATATGGCTTCATCAAAACTTTTACTCAAAATTGTTCTCGAGTGGATAACACTTCAGTATTTCATTTTCGGCCATTTTAAACCTCTTCATCAGCAATCTGATTTTTTCATCCTTGAGGATATCGTCGGGACTCTTTCGAAAAACAGTCGTCGACTTTTCAAACTAGTTAAAAAAGTTTGATCTTCTTCTGGATTTAAGGGAAATATCAAAAAATTCA
Source organism: Hymenolepis microstoma (assembly GCA_000469805.3). NCBI lineage: Eukaryota > Metazoa > Platyhelminthes > Cestoda > Cyclophyllidea > Hymenolepididae > Hymenolepis > Hymenolepis microstoma. Next base: position 12,322,750 of record LR215995.1, on the reverse strand, counting down.
AATCATAATGTGAGCTTGGAAAGATGCGGTCACTTTTTTTAAATGATAACCTAGATATTCATATTCACCTTATAAATTATCGTAACAGTTAATTGTAGCTACAATTTATGCATTCAAAATTAAGAACAAACCACTATTTTCAAATAAGAAAGCCAAAAACAGAGGGCCAATAAATCATATTCTGCAGTGACAATATAAATTCCAGAGAAAGAGAGGGCAAGAAACGAGTGTCAGCACCGCTCGACATGCAATCGCCTCGTTCTCATGTGAGTAAATCCAAATATTATGATTAACAAAAGATAAATGTCAATAATAGATGATAAAAGTCCATTTATAAATTGATTTAGATTGAAATACACAATTATTATGAAATAGCTTTAAATTAATTTTCACTCCTATCGTAAACGTAAGACGAGAGCCAGCCTAATTGTGGAGTAGAGTTGATTTTGTAGGTGATTAGGAGGGAGATTAGAAATGATTCATGGAAAAAGATTTTGATACTTTGCTATTAGGTGATGGATAATTATGTGATCTTGCACGCACCTAGACTTAAGCCAACAATTAAAGTGTTCATTTGACGGGATGTATTGTTTTAAATACTTTTAGTTGCGATAATTTTGATCGCCTATTTGAATTGCGTCAATTTTTAATTAAGTAATACATAATTTTGTTTGCCTGACCCGTCGTTGAAATTCCAAGCTAGTCTAATTAATTTTCCCTTTGAATAAAAGTAGATACAAATAGGATATAATCAAACGATTACTGACCTCTGAATATTCTGGAATCGAGTAATTAAATTCTACAAACTATATCCTATCAAGAAAATTTTGAAAATTCGATAAATCTAAATCCTATTCAAATAAATTAGGACTGTTTGGTATGTTAAAATTAGTTTTCCACTCACTAATTTTAATATTTCAGCCTAGAATTGATGCTCATAATACATTTATTTTACTTTTTTGAAATAAAAGTAATTTAATCATTGAAAACAAATGGTGAAAGCTTCAACGTTGGTGCCTTTGTGATTAATCCGCTTGTCATAAATGAATTTGGGAGTCAATCAAAGAAATATGACAAACAATTAAATTCCAGAGACACCGCGCCAATCCGTTATAGACTCATTTGATTTCAATATGCCAATTCCCTCCAGTGATTTATGCATGAGAATTTTGCACTGCTAAGGCCTATAATAGCCCTGCCCTTTGCACCATTTAATTCAATTTTATATTATTGGAAAAACGATTCAAAATATTTTTTCTCTTAATAAAGAGAATTTTAGAGTATTTTGAAATGTTGATTTTTTATAAATGTCTGCATTAATACCTATTTACAAAATGTAATTATGATCATATATTTGAATATAATGCCGAGTACAATCAGAAAGGTTCACAAAACCCAAAGTTCAAGTGGATGGCAAAATGAGATATATATCTTCGTGGTACTAAACACACTATTTGATATTCAAGTGGCGAGTTGAATACTACTCTTGAGAAAAATGCCTACTAGTGAAATTTCTAGCAAATTGAATTTCCAACGCCTACGTGGTTTAATATTCTACATGACCTAGGTATAATTTGAATAACTCATAAATCGAAAGTCGCTGTAAATTTTCTTTATCTGTAGTTTAATATTTTAACAACAACAAAAGCCATTAAATAGCATAAAACTTTTCAACAGATTTTATTAAATTCAGGCGGATCCATTACTACCATCATTTGAAGCAATCAACGAGGGAATCTCGCATTTTATAACATATTTTTTTCCGCTTGGAAATGATGACTTATTGGTTTTAAACGTTCTTTTATTTTTTGCAAATATTTTCAAAAAAATTTCATTAATTCCTACCCTAGTGTATATGCCCATCGGACCGCTGTGAATGTGATTCATGCTGTCAGCTGTATATTGAAATATCCACGATAACCAGATAAGATTCACCGGCTACCATAAAGGGAATAAGCGTATTGACTGTATAATTGTTTGGTGATTGTTAATAATAGGGAAGTATATAGGTATTGTAATATTCATTACAAGCGTCATTTATTGAGTACGTAAATAAGATAAGAATTTATGAGAGTAACCATATCAAATGAGTTATTTGCAGTTAGGCCACCTTTTGATCGATTTACTATATAGAAATTCTGTCCTTACTCTTTAAAACAAAAGCTTAAGTTGAATCGAATAATTTAAATTTAATTTTTTCAGGTTTCTAGGCTAGTGAAATGAAAGATGCAATAATCTGCCTTTGGTGAAAGCACTCAAAGTTATTGAATTTTCCTCCCTTAAATAATCCCACGACCTACAAGATTTGAAAATGATAATGAAAGCAAATTTTACATGAAGGCTATCACCAATCGTAGATACATTGAAGGCAAGGGTGATCTGAATGAAAGAATGCTTTTTAAAAGCGATCCTAGTCAAATCGGATTTAGTGGCTAAACTTGATCTGTGTCTGAATATGAACATATTGACTGTGCTATTTTATATGATTTCACGAAATCTGTATTACTAACACAATCAAACAAGATCGTCTGTGAAGTTGCTTTGCCGTCTCCATTGCAATTTATCAATACGTGACGGATTGTTTTTACAGTATTGAAGTAGCTACGAGTTGCAACCGTGATCCTCATGTTTTGGTGGCCGCACGAATCATCTTTAGACGAGTCATCATCCATGATTGTTGTCATCACATGTACGAATGAGGAAGAGTCTAAACTTGTATACAGGAGCTTGTCAACTTATGTATGGATACTTTTAATTCATTTGTTTAAAACGTTAAAATGTTATTGGGCAAAATTTAGCATTGGACAACCTGTTTATAAATAATAATCGTTAAAATCCTTCGTATTAGATCTCATTTCTACTATTAATATCTAGTTCAACGAGAGTCTGTTTGAATAATTATTTAAATGGAAGGATGACGCATATTCCTGTAATTTTTTTGAATTCTATGGAGTGTTTCTCACGTCCTTCATCAACTACTTTATTAGAGTTTTTGATATTTCTGCTACTTAACGGGTATTGCTGTATTCTTATGCATTAGAATATAATTATGGTGCCGGCAGATGCATTTCTCTTTGTAAGGAGTTATTTAATTAATAATTACTTAATTTAAATACAGAACAGTAGTTTATAAAACAACTTAATTAATTGATTTTGAGGAATAAATCAAGATATTTCAAATGCACATGCTCTGATTAGACAAGCGAAAGAATTCGTGTCAAACGGAAATTGGTTTACCTGAACTGTCATCGCCGAGATGAAATGGGTGGGATCCAATTCTCGTGCGAAGAGTCACATTTACTATGGATGACACTACCTACCAGGCGACATTTTAGAAGACATTTGGAATTTGCATCATAAAAGGAAATATAACTTTCCCTTTTAAGACTTCACGCTGCTTTGTAAAATAGTAAAGTAAATATTCCACTGTCCTTTAATTTTAAATATTGGAATTAGGTAATAGATTGCAGACAAAGGCATAGCTTTTAAATTTTAAAGACCGGAAAGGTGAGGCCTGCACAACTTTACGCCATTACGTAAATTTAGTGGTAATATTCGCCAATGTGAATTATTCTTCCGGTCTGTCTACGCACATCTCGTTCTGAGGCCCAAATTCATCCATACCACATCCATTTACCTTAATTAGGCACCCCAGAGGACAGCCTGAATATGATATCTTCAAGTAGTAAATAACCGAACAAAGAGATCCATGGTCAAGCTCTTCCATTCATTCGTGCTGTGTGCAACGTGAAGTCATTTTAAGCCAATTTAATAACTTTGACATGTAATAAAATGTTTGCATCTCTGTACCTGTTGACGTATACCCAGCGCAGTAGAAACGTCGGTGCCAAGTCTTCAGTTGGAGCGTATCAGTTAATATTTGCGAAACTAAATCGAAAAATTATGAATTCCTCTTTTGATATTAATATAACAAAACTTTAAATCAGCCTGCTTGACAAAAGTGAGCCATAAAACGTCAAAAGATATTTGCTGAGACAAGGCATAATTGCTGAAACACGACCTATTCGCATTATTTTGACTCTAGTCATTTAATGGGAAAATAGATATGATTGAAGTTTAATTTGAGCAAGCCCAGCTCTCTGAGCTTCTAAATTGTCGGGAATCATGTAAGGTGATGATGATACGAATTGTAGTGACCAGACCGCCCGCCATAAGTGAACAACCTATCCAGTGGACGAATTATGTAGTTTTAATTTTGAACTGTAAAACAGTGAGTAGGCCAATAACAAAAGCTCCACAAACCGAAACCAAAAATCTAACCAAGTAACTTTACTGAGGTTCTAAATCTTTCTTATCCAATATCACTTGCTTTCTTGTGATTTAAAATTGTAAAATTTTTCTGCATTTTTGTCGATTAGAATAACAATATTAGTATAATAAGCAATACGTCAAAGTGATTGCAATTATACATAGTTGATGGCTAAGTTGCTAAAACATTAGATTCTTTAGAAAGATTTCATTTATTTGAAAAAGAGAATTAAGTAAAAGTCTCTTAGAAAGACAGTGGAGTGAATTGGTGCCAATTTATTTGACTGCTGTAAAAACACGCCTTGAATTTTTAACCTACTGCCTTCCTTAACTCGTATTCATGTCACGGCAACATTAGTGGCTAGCAAGCGACCAGTAAGTTATTTACTTAAGTGTTACATATGGATCTGACTAAGCTGTTGAAGACTAACTTATACATTCTCTACTCCAATGCTTTTTTGAATCGTTTTGCCCAAACCTTCAGTCACTAAGCATCGCTTTAAAATATAATTCAGTCGGTAAATCTCGAACACGCAAAATGCAAAGATTAAACTTTAAAGCGCAAAGAAGAAGGAAGGTGTGGAATATTGGTTTCTGAGTTGTTTCCATGTGCATTTCAGCAGAAATATATTTACTGTATTAGTACTGGCCATAGTAACAGAAAAAAGCACATTTTTAACTGCTTAACACTTTGCTTAACAAATGGCAAATGAATGGGATCTAAAAGACAAAAGATGAACACTTTATTTCATTCGATTATGTTTGTCTTCGAGTTTCACAATAATTAATAAATGCATATTACACTTTCTAGCATTTAAATTGAAAAAAAACGTTCTCTTATACTGCGACAAATGCATATGGTCAACATTCAATTGGTTATTGATTAGGATACTAGTAGATCAAGAAGGGCCATTTTCATTTACCCTCCTTTCTTTCAATACCTAAAGGGGCAAAGGATCTTCAAAAATATTTCTCAGTTTAAAGCTTCAGCATAGTAAAGGTAGAGAAAGAAAGGATTTTGATGTTAATTTTTTTTCATATTTGTGATTTAAATTAATTCATATCATCATTATTGTGTTCCTTGCATCATTAACCCAATTGCTGTGCCGGTCATTCCATTTGGCCTCTGTATCAGTCAGTTATTAGTGGCTTGAAGGCATTGCGCTTTGGGGCAATCTCAGAGTTTATCTAAGAAAAATACTAATTTAATTTTAGAGCATTCATAAACATTAATGTGTTTACAATTTATCCATCCCTAGCATATTCAAAGGAAATAAAACAGTAATAATTTCACTTTAAAAATCAAGCTAATAGTTTATTACTAAATTTTAAGTGCATCGGAACTTCCATCTTTCAATAAATTATAATAGAGGGTAGACATAATTGTTATTTTTATATCTAAGGGCACAGAGGTATCAAATTAATTTTCATTGGTGTATACGTTGGCAAAAAATCAATTCAGATACCTCTGTTAGGGGTAAGCGGAAATATGATTTCGGTCCAACAATTCGAACGACTTTACATTAAACTATTTTAACGAATCTCTTTGAAACCGTATTTAAAATCCTTACGTAATTAAGAATGAATATAAGGAATTCGGGCCAAACCTTAGGAGCTGATTCACCAGTTTACAGCTAATTAAACTTGGAAAAATGATGTTTCCTTAATGAAGTTGTGGCTTTAATTCCAACACCCACTGTTTATCAATATGAATCTGAATGCAAATAGTAAAATATTGATATAAATTTCATGATTGATGGCAGATATTAATGGTTTATTATATGCATAATATCAATGGTGAACTCCTTCGTTTTGCATTTTGAGCTGAGAAATACTGCAAAGAATACTATCGTTCTGGCGCGTTTAAATATCTGCAAAATTTTTGGTTTGCTTAACTAACACAATACAATCTTTTTTATTAAATATTCATAAACAAAATGGAGTTTGCCGTCTAGTTAATTCCGCTTCTCACATTTAAAGTAAGATTCCTTAGAAAATGGAATAGTTGCAAAGGAATTTCGGCTCATGTTTCAATTTCAAAACTGGTAGTTTTCCCCCAATATAACAGTTATTTTAAATCTGCAATTTTTTGCTAAGTGGAGATTTATGTAACTGGTTCTTGTGCTATTGTCCTGTCTTTTGCAGACTCGAGAATGATTACCTGTGTACCATAAAATTTTCATCACCAGTGACATTTCTATCCAAAAGATTAGCGTTAAAGGCAGGCATTAGCTTTGAATTATGAGTGCATTCATTATCTCATTAATTAATTTTTTTTCAGTTTGCTAAAGGGCACAAAATACGACGTCCAAAGAGTTGGAAGTAAACTGTTAGAACTCTGAAGTAATTAACAATAAATAGAGATACAATGGAATTAAGGAATTAAATCCGATCTTATTTTATACAATGATGTCAATTCTTGAGGATGGAGCACAGCATTTAATTCTCGTTATAATATAATTTTATTTTATTCCAATAAACATTAAGGTCAGATTTTTAAATGGCCTTGTTAAGTGCGACGTTGGAAGGGTAAGAACAGTATGTTACCATTCGTCTACTCGTTGGACGCTTCCTTGCGACATTCGATGAATTCACATGAAGGCCACACGCTGACGGATAATTAAAAGTCAATACTTGTGAACTAATACTGGATAAAACAGGTACATTTTTTGTGCTTCCCATGAAAATTTACCCCACATTCATACCAATGGAGGATAGTTTTCAATTCAGCTTCAGAGAGAAAAGTAAGATATCATTTTTCTTTGGTTAATTCATTAAATGCCAAAGTTTTGAGATCAATCATTCCATTATGCTGGAACAATATTCGCTTCAAATATTAAAATCAAGCGGTATATAGGATACGGATTTAATGTGAATTTAAGTTATCTGAAATCAAGAAACCCTCGAAGCCCCGAACAGAGGCACAAAGGTCTCGCAAATGGGGTTCTTAATATGGAAAAAGAGAATTTTTCGACTACTTTTCCTGCGCTTTGGTCTACAAGAATAACAATTTGTTAATGATTTGAGAACATCACATGAGCATGCTTAGTGGCTTCACAAAGGCCCCACCTGAGTATGATTATAATAATGCCTACGTACCTTTGTATAAATGAGACAGTATTAGTGCCGTATTTGCAAATATTTCAAATGAGTATGAAATTTTTTACTCTTAATGATATCACGTAAAGGCATACTTTAATTTAAACATGCTTACCCGTAAAAGAAGCGAAAACTTTTTTCTCAACCAGCGAAAAAAATATTTTTTTATAGAATCTGTTTTCGAAATTCAGGGGTATCGGGCAACTTGCCGTTATCTAAAAATAGTTTGAATCAGATTCAAAATTTTAAAATGATGTTCTAAAGTGACAGCATCTGTCACAATGGTGTATCAACAAACTGGTTATTGTTAGTCTACCTTTAACAAAGAGAAATGGTTAAGAAGGCAATTTTATTAATGTCTATGTAGGGTAATGGCACATAGCAGGACTGAACACAGTTTTAATCCCAGATATTCAACAGGAACGATATTCACACGAGTATTGATTAGATTGGTGGCCGATTTGGAGACAACCGTGGGAATTGTTCACCACATGACAAAAGATAAACACCGCAACCGTAAGCTTTGTTTTGTTTATTTCCTTTCGAATATCGGGCTAGGAAACTTTATACATGGATATTTTTAAATGAAACGGCCATAGTCGTAAGTTCAGTCAACGAAAATATGGCTCGAATTTTTTTGAAATATCTTAAAACGATAAATCTACAGAATAATTAATAATTAATTTAACTGAATTAATACGAGACTCTCATTAAGATTTTTTTGAAAAAAATTATAAGGACTTTTACCCTAAGGGAAGAAGTTATGCTTTAGAAACCGGCCAAAGGTGTTATTAGATAGCTATTTGAATTATTGATTTTAGGCACATTTTCGAGTAATAAATTTAACATTGTAATACATATGCACTTAACTGCACTGATATACTTCATCTCTCGACGCATTGCGTACTTACTGACTCATAACTGATTGCCAGTGAACGAAAACCACCAAACCGAACGGCCTCTCTAAATGCACTTTATTTAACCTTTAAATGCGATCTCACTGTCACGTTCGCAATTTTGGCGTGTTACCCTTCCCCTTTCTAGCGTCCACTTCTTTTTCCTCTTCCTTCCTCTGTGATCATACAACGCACAACTAATTCTATGATTTGTTAATGCCTGCGTATCTTGTTTACCTAACTCAGCCAGTTTTTTTTGGAATTAACTTTACCTTCACTTCCACTTTTACTTTTCCTTATTTCTGAGCATTGTTAACTTTCCTAATTACTATTGCGTATTTGGAGTACACTTATTGCAAAAGTAAATTTATTGCTCAATCACAAAAGTGCGTATAGGAGTGATTAATGGACATTATTCATCAAAATCTGTACAAATAACTATTTCAATTGAACGGCATTAATCATAATTAAATGCTATCGGTGTGTACATTTTAGACAAATTATCATAAGGCAAAGTTGAGCATAGGTAAGAGCATTTTTTCTAATTTAATGCTTAGAGGAAAAGTGAATCAATGGGCGATAGAGGTATTGATAGGATCGAAGCAATTGATCCTTTTTGTAGGTAACTTTTGATGCGCTTTAATAAAGTCTAAAATGAGGACTGTTTCAAGGAATTTGTTATACGCGTTATTGTAAAACGCAGAATATTTATCTTGCACCAAACACTATGTGCTTTTGCTCGTACAACAAGAGCGAATAAGCCATTGACTCTACTACCTTGGTTTTAAATACTTTTTTAACTAAAGCTTCATGCGTCAGTGACTATAATTGAATGCTTATGATGCAATGAACGCCACTTGCGCAGGACTTATTTTAAGGCTACTGCCGTTTTATTGTTCGTTTGTCTCTAGCTGGAATACTCACAGTTATTACCTCTACTCCGAAAGCAATTAAATATGGACATTTAATCGTAGAATCTGCAAATATTAATAGTCAGTGACTTTTGTTGGTGCTAACAGAATTCAATCCCGAGGCTACTCGCAATCATCTGTTTACTTTTCGCTTAAGGCAGATTTCGACAAAATTCTGCATGAATAATAGTGTATTTTGGTTCAAGTCTCAAAGATTTTAGCCACTTATTCTATAATTATCTAGGGGCACTACTATTACTTGGTCTCTCTGTGCCCATGAGTAGCCGCAAGGCACATTAATAACAGCGTTTCATTGTACTCATTATGGGTAGACGTGCATTACAGCTCTCCTACGAGAAAGCAGGATCTTGGAATTATCTATACTGGCCAAACTTGAGTCGTGGTGATGGCCATTTTGCTCACTGTGCGTGTGCCTATAAGTTTCTAGCCTGTGAGTTCCGATTTCGAAGACGAACGTGTTTCATGCTGCGTCAGTTGTGCACATCGATGCTCACCATTTACCATGCTCTCTCTCTCTCTCGCTCCTGTTTAAATGTGCGCTTTGCAAAACAAATGATAAATTGGTACTCATGTTGTAAGAGGGCGTCGCCCAGCCTAGATATGATTTTATGGCTTCTGCCACCATTTGATGCAGTTCATTTTACCATTAACATCCAAGGCCTCATTAAATGTGAATATCTTTAATTTTTGCTAAATGCTTAGGAGAAAACTTTGAAACTGTTTTAAAGCCAGATCAAATTGTCCTTGTCAAAAGTGACGATCTTCCAGGAGGCCAATTTTTTTGAGAAGCGATCTCAAGCGCGAGGGCAGAACATTGAGTTAGATCAAGTGCATGTTGGAAAATCAAAACGGACGAGTGAGAGGAGAGGAATTAGAAATAGGGAGCAACGGTTACTAGTTGTGATAAACTGAACAAAGTAAAGCACCTTAGAGAGCCTTCAGATTTTACTTTCGTTAACCGTCAATGAACAGCCAATAAAAATTATCATCTGATACTGAAGGTTTATTACTAACAATGATGTATCAATGTAAGCATAAATGACCGTATAAATAGGTAAATTGGCATTAAAGTTTGCTCTGTAATTTTATTTCTCGAAGAGCCTCTCATTTTCAAGGTGAAGACTGATGAAATGCTAAGCAATTTGCTGAAAAGTTAAGATAAAAACTAGCAAGAGAGCTTTTCCTGGTTCTGCTAATTCAGATATTGTTTAATCGTATTTATATTTCTCCCACTAAAACACAGATATCAGCCAAAGATGGCATCACAATCATGAGGGAGGGGAGAGAAAGGGGTGGGGTGGGGTGGGGGGGGGGGGAATTTGCCATAGAGCGTGACTTGTCTAAAATGCGTAGTTTCAATCTGATTGTCAGTCTTTTAAATTAACGCTTTATTATTATTAACGATGCGTTAGTACCGGGACAATGAATGCCTGTGACTAACTCGATCGACCAAGTAAATTTGCAGTGTGATGATAAGCGGTAACTAGATGAACGCACTTTAACTAAATTTCAATAATAAAGACTGCTAACCTGTTCACAACCATACACGTGACTCTCCGTGTCCCAGCATACAAACTCAAACTGAACTTTCCGAACTGCCCTTAAGTACTTGCATTTTTAAATCACATGCAGAGCGATTGAAAAGGCAGCTCCCAACTTTAAAAACCAGAGTATGCAAACACAAATCCGTTTTTATTAAAGTTAAGCCAAGTGAACTCTATCGTGTTCTGTCATTTTGCCAATCCTATTCTATTGCAATTATTCATGATTGCACGAAACAGATAAATAGAGATAACATAATCAGCCTTGCATTAAAATAGTCTTAGTATTAATATGTGTTAAATATTTGCCACACGTAATCAACCAAAATTCAGATGACAGTGGTTTGCATTGACATGAGGAGCAATCATTGGGGGGAAACATTATGGATTTCAATTGAAATTCGATTTCTGCACAAGTGCTCATCTACACCTTCTTAGGTGTCGATGACTCCATTAAATAATCTGAACTTTGCACGTACGTGTGTAATGATTCCTCACCATCTCAGCACCCCTACAGCTAATGCCGAGTTGATAAATATCCTATTTTCGAACTTAACAACGGCTGGCGATATTTTGGGATTTGCTTCCAAACCTTATTATACTACTGTAAAATAAGCTGTTTTTGAGATTACCTGAATGGTCTATAAAGCACTTATTTCCCCCAATCTGACAGAGCAACGGGATTATTTGCAGAAAACATAGCTCTTCATTCATGATATTTACACAAGACGAGTCATTTCTCCGCGCTATATGCACTTTAAGTAACACTTTGTAACAAAGATAGGTGCATACTTGAATCCCACAACGAGTGATGCTTATTCTACCATCAAATACAAAGCCAGAGCAGAAGGAGCAGCAGCCTACTTCATGAGGTGCGCGTTTATGTGTGTACGCGCAACTTGCACCTCGCACTTGCGTCACTTATCCCCGCGATTGGTTGGAGCACTCAGGGCTTGTGATTGGGCCAGAACCACATGACAGTAATGCATTTCAGAGATTAAGCAAATAATAAAAGCTGATGATCATCCGAATTGACAGCATAATGTGACGCGTATTCAGCGCTCTAAGTGTAAGCATACGCAAACGAAACATCAAGAGTGCGTTAGTGATTATTGAAAATCAAAAAAACAAGAATACTAGAGGATTCTTTGGATGAATATACCAATCGACACAACTTTTGGTAAAGGTGGAGGTCTCAATTTCACCTCCGCAGCATCCACTCAAGACCCACCACTATGTCCTAACGGTTTGGTAGACGTTCTGACCCGATATAATGGCAGTGACCTTCTTATGTATTCACGATTTATGCCTCCGGTAAATGATGTTGTGGAGAAAGTGAGCTATCCCTTATGGTGTACACTCGGTTTACCAGGAAGCATTCTCAGCATTTATATCTGGTCTAAGAAGAATATGCTAAAACAGGGGAGTGTTGCTGCAGCTGTCTATCAAGCAGGTCTTGGCTGGGTTGATCTCTGTTTTTTCCTTGTTCAGATTATGTGGTACCTACATACACCGTGGAAACTGCGAACTCTCGACCACACTGTGGTATGCGAAGGCTTTGCAATTGCCAACTATTTGCTTCAGTATGCTAGTCCAATGCTTACCCTAGTCTTTACTGTGGAACGATATATAGCTATCTGTTTTCCATTCCGTGCCGGTGCTCGAAATTTTGGAAATAGTTGTAAGAGTGCTGTCCATGTTGTTCTTGCAACAATCTTATTTTGCGCTCTTCTGGCCAGTGTTCAGGGTGTATTTTTTACCATTAATGATGGTAATTGTGGTCTACGGGAGGATTTTGAAAAAGTGGGTGAACCAGAATGGCTATTCTACACCGGATGGACCTTGGTTACTGAACTACTTATGTTTGGATTAGTTCCAATCATTTGTCTTATTCTTAACATTCTTGTAATTAGAGCCTTGCACAAGCTTTCTCACGAAGACCTGAGTGGATCTAAAAGAGATCGCCTACTTCCCCATTCACCCACATCAAATAGCTGCACCCGATTTTCAACCACTAGTTCTGTCTTCTTACCCCAACTTGAAGCGTCTATCAAAGAACATCAGATTAAACAATCCAGTACATTGACTCTTCTTTGTGTTTCTTTCTACCTAATCATTGCCCATTTCTCGGTTGCTGTTATGGTCGTACTCTACTGTCTCTTACCAATGGGAGATCTGTGTATGACTGACGAGCAAATTGCTAAGGACCCACAGTGGCGACGGCATTTTCGGTTTGTGACAGTTCGATCGCTGATTGATTGCTTTGGGACTTCGCACTATGCAGCTAAATTCTACATCTACTTGGCCACTAGTGCTGTCTTTCGGGAACAGTGTGCCCAGATATTCTGCTGTTGTAGACGACAGCAACGCTCACTATCACTGGAGCCGAATTCTTATCATGATCATACCACGGTCAGTCTCGTTAATGGAGGATCTAACCTTGCCAATCACGGAGCAAATTCACTAGCAGGGTCATCTAATAATCGATCAGGAAACTCTACGGCTTCTGCCCTTATGCCTCCAAGACGAATCAGTGCTTCTAGTATAGGATCTCGAGTTTTTGGAAATGGAAGTGGGGCAAATGGACGAAGAATACCGAGAACCCGACCACCAAGTGGACTATCACGAACAGTTCTTACTGAATCTGGCGAGCGTGTTCAACTTAAAATTTCCTAGTCACAAATCTCCAATCCCTTTTGTACAAGACAAATCTTCCGCTCCCTCGTTTCAATTCATTATGAGTAAGCCAATTCTTGCATGTGTACAGATTCCTTTCCTGTTCTCTGCATATATATTATAAGGGGAACACATATTATATACATCAACTGTATTTCTAGTCTCATTCTATTCGATTGAAATTGTTTTATTAATGATAAGAGAGAAATGGGCAAAGTATTTTTCTCCCTAGAATACATTTGATACATGAAACACTGCATAAAAGCTAAAGTCATTGAGAACTCCGAGCTGAGACTGAGCCAAATAATGCTCACCTTACGTGAATATTTAGCGGTCTCTAAGTTACTATTAATTTTGTCATTTTTGACACTAATCGTATTGTTACACATGCACACACGCATTAATACTGATATAAAATGTCTATTAATTAATTTTTCCTCGTTTTCTTGAGTATTTGCTGAATTCATTGGACCCATTTTGCGCTTTTATACAATGGCGTATTTCATAATCAGATATTCGTACTGATCTACGGTGTCTGTGAGCGTTATAAAGCAAGAATAACTATTGAAAACAAACTGGTTGTGTAATTGCAATGAATTCATAATTACAAATGCTACTGTGACGAATTATAAATGAACTTCTGTTCTAACCAATACGCATCATTGGAGTGGGAGGGAGAATGGATGATACTTTACCAAAGCCAGTTGTGTCTTGACGGTTCTGAATAAAAGTCTTGTTTCCTTAACTTCCAAATTAAATAAAAAGGGAAAGTCAGCTCAAGCAGGTTGCTGTTTGGCACTTCTTGACTAAGAGTTTCAACATCCAGTGGTTATTTCAATATTTCAACGTTTGGTTTCGTTTAATACACATTTTTAGATTCCATGACACTAGAGACTTCGAATCAGGAGAACTAGTCTATCGAATAAGATAAGTCCTAACTAATCAATAGTGACTCACGTTTATTATTTTTATTAAAATTTTTTTGCAAATAAAACATTAAGTTAACTTCAAGAACTCTCAAGTCTTAATTCAATTGATTTTTATTTTAATTTAAACCTTTGTATCTACTTTCCACTTGAGAGAGTCTGGTTAAAATTCTTTTATGGGCCAAAATTATCTAACAGCTATTAATTTTTATAATGTGATACTTTTATCACACGAGATTTCAAATTAGTGGTACTGTAATCTTAATTTTAATGATTGCTCATTAAGAATGTGACCTTGCGAAATTGCATCAAATTAATGTTTTTGCAAGCCTACTAAGAAATGTAACCTTGGGAAAGAAAGTCTCTGCTTGTGTTGGTAAGTTTCCTCTTAAAGCAGGTGTGTAACCTCAAAATAACTTGCTGTATTTCATAGTTCTCGGCACACTTTGATGTTTCTATATCAAATACCTTTTCCAGCTTCAATTTCTGAGCATTTGATTGATTCGACTTTATGAGTGCTGACTGTCAGCTTAATGAGATTATCGAGGCGATTGGGGAAACAACACTTGAAATATTTTGTGAAATCTTCTGAAATCTTGTGACTAAATCCAGATTTGTATGTTAGAAATTGCATATATCTCTAATTCGAAGAGAGAGGGAATTTAAATCACCCCTCAGTATTCAAATAAATAGCTTTCTGCAGCCTTTGAGTTGATTCTAGACCATTAGTTAGCAGTGTCGTTGAACAACCATTTTCACTGAATATACACTAATAGACATGCAAATAGGACTCCAAATGTCTTTGTACATTCATAATGAAATTTTTTGAGAAGATATCTTTCAATACTAATCATGCGATTTTTGCAAATCCTGTTTATTTCACAATGCTAACTTGGCCGGAACGGAGGCCACTAAAGTCTAATTCATTCTATTTTGGCGTTGCTCTACGTCACCCGCAAATGTTTATACCTTCATATTGGTGTACGTACAACTGGGAATTTTGGATGCAGAATTTCAATTGGTCTTAACCATCAAGAGCTTTATTTCTCAATGTGATATCAAGGAATTTGCTAGCTGGAAAGTCAATATGTGCAGATTCATTTTATTCAATTAACTTTTCTCCCATATATCACCTTTTTAAATTTTGGTTTTTTAGACAAATCGAGAAAGTCGAAAAAGTTTAAAGCAATCATAACCTTAATCAGGATGCAAAATTAGTGAACCACCATATTTTTGCCAAATTTGAAAATAATCTCACTAATAAATAAATATAACTTTAAAAATTATCTCTTTGGTATCTGTTGTGAGCAAGTGGTCATATTTGTAATATAATTATCTAATGTGTTTCCTATATATCACTTTAAGATTTTTAAACACTTCAAATTTTAGAAATGTCATACAGTTCTCTCTAAGTTAACACGGTTTCGTTATGTGAGTATTTTATGAAAACAACCTTTAATTTTACCATAATCACTCAAATGAATGTAAATTACAATTTTTCTTTTGATTTGAGAATAGCATCCGTGAGCTCCAATATAATTTGGAGGAGGAGTGAAACATGAGAATTAGGATTGGATGATAGAAGAGTCGTTCGTTAATGTACACCTAAATTACCCAACTTTCTGTATAATACTCTCAACTCAAAACTTTAGGAACTGTTTTCTTGAGTTTCCAAGTGAACTCATTCCTGCGATAATTACGATATATTTACCAGTTTATTTAGTTAAGTGGCATGGTTATGACATCTCTTTTTCGCATAACACACAGGGCGCGCTGGTCGATGCTAAGGATGAGTCAATAAATAAATTGTCGTATTTTCGAAGCCACATCATTATTAATAAAATAAAATTAATGATTTGTTTGCTATGCTTTGTCTTCAGTTTATTTGCAGCAATGATTCTAAAGATGATAGCTCAATTAATTGCCCAATAAGCGGGTAACTAGATGAAGCAAACGAATATAATCAAATCATATTTGGTTGATACATTAATTTGAAAGTAGGGTTGCAAAAGAGATCTTATCTGGTCTTACCCTCTCTCTGTAAATGTTGGGACTAAATTTCTCCCTGATTATTTCATAATTTTACAATTTGAAATGGCGATTTTTCGTAAGTAATAAGAGGAATGTTTAGATAATCAATACATCTTTAAGAACAGAATTACGAGATTCTATGAAAATTTTTTATTAAATATATCTTATATCACGGTATTCGATTCATCCATCATGCTAATTATTAACTATTTTCTGAAAATGTACGAGTTAACGGAATTTTAATATATATACTTTCGGAGTACGCAGATTCCTAATGCATATGTTAGAAGTGAGCCCCCATTTATTGATTCATCCACTTACTTCTCGCCAAATATTTCTTCTTTACAAATTGGAAGTCAAGCTTTCTCCTTCGCGATCTCTCAAAAGAAAGCTGACTTTCTTCTATCTCAAATTTTCATTTACATACCCCTTCACCCCGTATCGACTTTAAAACTTTCAATCCATCTGGTAGTGAGAGGACATTGTTTAATCTTTCGAGTAAAGGAATATCACAACCTCACAGTGTCTTGTACAAATAACTGATTAGGATCAGGTGTTATGGCTCTAAGAGAAGAAGTGAAGAAAATGTTTAACTGCCTATTTTCAGGCTTTTAAAGCAGCCACTCCATTAGAGTTTGATGGCACTAATGGCTTTCATATTTCCTTGCTATCTAAGATCTTAATGATGTAATTAAAGCGAATTTAGCATTCAAGTGCTTTGTTGCCACAAAATATTTGTACTGAATATTATCACAAACACTGCTTAAAAGCATTGTGTTTCGATCGAAGACCTCCAAGTTTATCAAACCCTAATTAAGATATGCAGCCTTTTATTAATATTATACTGATAACTTCGAATGAATTGCGAAGCGCTCACTTGTCACACCACGTTTTTAAACTTCATTGCAAAATAAGAAATTTTGTATATATTGTATGTATTGTGTGGGATTCTGAAAGAGAAATTTAAAATAATGACCCATTGCTCTTTTAAGGTAAGTTTATTAACGTCCTTATCTTCATTTTGCAGATATATGTAGCGCTGGCATAAGAAGGGCTCGATACTGTGTTGGCTAAATTTACTATTAACTGATTATAGGCTTTTAGAATAGCATAAATGATTAATTAATTGAGTATTAAACTGACTAAACTAGTAATTAATACTTATTTTGATTTTAAAAAAGTTCCAAAAGCCCTCGTACGTAAGGAGAAAGATACGTGATGTGAATATAAGGTGAACGGAAGGGTTGTTATTTTAAGATTTTAGTTTAGAAAATTTGTAATTTTACTTGAATTGAATTTTAAATACATTGAAATGATATATTTAGTAGAATCCACGGCTAAAGTTCAGCATGTCGGTTTCACAAGTATTTTGCCCACAATAAATATTTATAGTTATTGATTTATTGATATTGCAGCTAATAATCATCATTGGCAAGGCAACGTGGAATAAATAGAGATTTTAATGAATTTTTGTATTCGTATTGAAAACAATGAGTAATTTGAATAGATTTCTTGTAAGGTCACTAGTGATCGAAAATCTGTGCATTAAAAGTTAGCATTCTAAATTGAATGGTGCTTGAATGATCTTAACTTTACGAATGACAGAAAAATGCCAATGGTTCAGAGATTTCATTATCTAGGAAAATAATTTTATAATTACGAGCAATTTAAGTATGACGGTAGTTGCAAATCTTCAACTAATTAGGTACCCTATAATTATAGCGAGGATAGTCGCCCTTATTTTCCCATCGACGTAAACATCATTTACGGCTTGGGGCAAAATTTTAGGACTTAAATTTTGGAAATTACTTGGAGGAAAAAAAAGAAGACTTAATTTATGGTATGAGGCAATGTATGAAGGCTGCATGTGTATGTGACCTCACTAATTTCCCGATGTTATCTTCGAAGCCTGTGACCTTATCGATTCCACCCAATCACAGATACCGAATATGTTAATAATTTAAGGCGGATGCCATGGCAACAGAACTAACTTCGTCTGTTTAAGTTAATGATCAGAGTATTACCAGGTAAAATCTGCCAAAGTAAGAAATTATTGTTATAGTGAGCGAACCCGTGTGACCTTCCCCAAGTATCCTTCGGCTGGTATTTCAACTGCTCGGATAAAATTTGACTCAAATGCAATAATAATATATATTGTTCGACCTATTGTTGTGAATAAAGTGACCTTGACAGTTGCTTTAAATCTGCTCAGTTATAATTATTTTTCCTGTTTAAAAATGTTCTTTCAAAGCACTAGCTTCAATCCTTTTCAACTTAAAGCCATTTGATGCAAGCGGAGAGTTGAATGAGTATTATTATTTAAAAGCTTATTTACGTATTTTTTAAAACTTTGAAACTGCCAAAAACACGAAGATTTCTAAACGCACTCACCTGTAGATTCTTAAGTACTCTAAGACGAATTTTGGGGTCAGTCTGCAATTCTTCAACAATTCATCAACATCTCTACACATAGAGAACTGGTTTTTGTACCTCATAGCTAAGTTTTGAATTTTAAAACTTCGAACGATGTTCATGATTATTATTTTTTAATCATTTCATGTCTAGATTGTCAATTTGTGGAGATGGTATGAATATAGATCTTGCACTTTCGTTAAATCATTAGTAGTGAAAATATACCTCTGAATATTGTTTGCTAACTATATAAATAAACTCTATTTATAAAGGGAGATTATTTTGTATCAAAATGATACTATCCGAGCAATATTTATGCTGCCGGCTATTGCCAGTTGGCAAAAATTGACTGATTTTAGATTTTGAAATACCAATCATAGTAAGGTGGAGTAAATCGTACCTTGATAACCATGCGTATATGCATATATTTTAGAAACCCTGGGGTAAACCAGAATAAACCAGACAAGCTCACTTATCTTAAGAAGGCAGGGAAAATGGCATAGTTAGAAGTAGGCAACAGCAGAGTCCTTCCATCTGCTCCGCTTGGGAATCCAATTTAATTTTAATATAATGTTACAACAATGTAATGTTTTCGAGTATTAAACAAATACTAGGGTATAATCAAGTAGATAGTCGATAAAGTGGAAGGCTAACTTTTTTCCAGGAAGCCCGTTGCCTTATATGTCCAGGCTGATGCAGGCTAAGAATATGAGAAACGAGACCTCACCTGTAATATCATCTGGCTAATATCCAATGTGGTTGCTATCTAGTTTTCCACCGACTACTTCTAGTCTGCTGAGAAAATCAGACAGTTGCATAGTAGTGATTCCAATGCATTTTTAGTAATTATTCCAAATTTTTACATTGAAATGAGTACCTCTTCATATAATTGAAAATTAAGGGCCAATCCACCACCGCATCGATAGGAACTTTGTTCACGTAGGTTATAAAGGTGTTAGAAATGGTGTGCGTTCGCATAGGATGACTGAGAGGCTACCGTGTGAACACCTGAGCCGTATAAAGCGCTAAGATTTTTTAATCTTTGTTCTTAAAATATGTTTGTCGGCGTCCTACTAACTTGACGTAAATTTGAAGTCTTCCGCCACTATCATTAAGGAGTCAATTTCTGAAGTTTCTTCATGACATCGAAACATATTAATTTAACTGGTACCGTTGTTTTGTTCTATACAAAAACTAATGCAACATTAATTTGCAAATTTGTGGTTTTCTTATAAGTAATAAACGTTAAGAGATATTAAAACAAAAGACTTAACTTAATTATCCAAAAGGGTTCGTGAATTTTGAACATGGACTCTTTCGAGAACTTGAATTAGAATTTTTATTTTTTTTTATATTTAAATCAAAGAACTTAAGAGGCATTAAAATACAACTATCATGGGGAGGGGGGAGGATGCCTGTTGAAAGTACATTTTACATAATCAACTTCCTACCCTTTCAACTTCTAGACGAGCCATCACCTCCTACGCTCCCCTTTAAGTAGTCAAGCCAGTTAAAAGTATCTGCCTCCATGACATGTTTACCCATTAGATTCATCCAAACTATAACTGACATAGGTCTAAAAGGGAAGTAAATGACTAAATATGAGCTTTGCAGGTTACTTTATTTGGGAATAAAGTTACCTTCATATTGATAAAGCATGAAGATGAAAACGGCAATATGTTTCGTCCCCAAAAGTATCAGGCTAGCAGGCGTGATGTGCTAAAAAGTTTCCATGAGGATGCTGAGTGGCCTGAAAAGCGGCCAAGAGAATTGTTGAATTCGTGATAAAACAGTAAATATGCAGCTTTGAGCTTCAAGTTGTTTTCTTTCCTGCACTTTGTCTTATTCCACTTTATTTCTTCGTTTTATAACCTTTCTTATAGTAAAAGACAATGGGTTTATTGCTTTGGAGTAGACATTAATGCAATGTGTAGTTTAAGAATCTATTTAACTCAAAGATAGATTGTTTTAGTGCTTTTGTTTACATCAACTTAACATTGTGTGCAAGAAATAATCTACACTTTTATGGAAGTTGTATTGCTTGATCATATAACTTGTTTATTAAATCAAAATTTTAAATTGCCGTACGCTTCCGATTCCTGCCTATAGTCACATTTCATTGCTCTATACATGATTTTGTTGTCACCTAAATAGTTAATTATAAACAGAACAAATGAAAATTAAATTGCAAATAAACATTAATAAAAGTGAAAGACCATGGCCCGTGATTTAAAAAAGTGGTTAGAGAGTGAGTAAGAAGAGACTTCCTTCAATGGCGGCTATTGTCATAGCAACAGTATGATATTTAGCGCCGTTGTCACTGTAAAACTTTCATAAATTGCCACGTTGCGTGCTCTGTAATCACCTGCAAAGCATGATGAATATACTTGCGTGTGTTAGATAACGCATTCCTATGAATGAAAATAACTTTTATTTTACTATTCCGAAAGTTATCTAAGTCAATTTAAAGGAACTGTATGGGCTGGACGTCAAAAGCACTTGAACGAATGGAACCGAGTCACCGGTGGTCTTGACTATATGGTACTCTTTATCTCTATAACTTACATGTGTGCACTTTTTAATTTTGACATTGTGACATTCTCGACAGAAAAGCCGCAGTTTAACTCCAGCATGACCTTTAGCTATCCCTCATTTTGAAAACCGGTTATAGAGACACTATGATTAAGCATATTACCTACTTGCTGTCTTGAATTTCAACTGCATGACGCTTCTACCTAAACAATCCACCCAAAAGATAAAATTTAAACTAAAAATGTTTTTGAAGAGGAGTACAGTACTTTATACATCCTTAATGACCTTAGCCGCGTTCACAGACAAAGTCTAAATCGTTCCTAATGAAAAAAACAGAAGAAAAGCTTTAGTTCATTTTTTAGGTCTAATATTACAAGCACTTGGCATACAATTCTCAGACGTCACGAAATATGCCAATAACGTGAGCGCGTAATTAGAGAGTAGTGGAGGCCGGCTTTTAGACGGCCAAACAAATAAATCGCGCAAGGACGACTTTAAAAAAGAAAGACTTATTCAAAAGCATGCGATCCGTGAGTTTGACACTATCTTTAATCAATGCGTGCCAAATCATAGCATTATTGATCACCCAATTACAGTTGGGGTGGAAAATGCACAATGAAGTAATGACACAACAGGAGAGAGATGAAAACTTTAGCTGAAGTATGAAAAACCGTTTGACTACACTTTTTGAAGGCAGAGTTTTTATTTTTGCAGAAAACCCTCAAATATTTTGTGAGTATTGAGTAACCCAGTGTTTCTTGAGGGACTGAATATCTTGCCTGTTCTCAGCGCTATTACTTCCTATTGGATTGCTTTACGTTCTATATTTGATTTATTCCCGAAGTACAGGGGTAATTCAACTAATACCAATTGGATTTACTGCGAATCTATTCACATATATTGATTGAATTTCCTTTACAACACACTCTTCTCTCAAGTCGGACGCTCACGAAAGAATGCATTTGAAACGGAAAACTATATTGAAGTAACCATAAAATCAGAAACAAATCCTGCCTATCTACAATACTATTAGACGTTTCGTAATTTCGTTTAAAAATTTTGCACAAAAACCTGTTCCGAAGCACTTGATGGCAAGTAACTGGTGATCAATCGCTTCACTAAAGATAGAAACTAGAAACTGGAGCCTTTGAGGTTTAATAACTCCTTCCAATGGATGCTCTTTTGCATTTGCTTAAAATTATTGATGTATATTGAAATCAATAAATATAAGGCCTTTCAATTTTAATCACTTTGTTGGTTTCCAAAATCGCGACCAATATTGACATTTATTTGTCGGGTATGCTCAATGTCACAGTTTTAACTCAATTACCCCACGATAGGCACTTAGCTCTGAATTTCATTGGAATGGATGTCGGAATCGATTTTTATTTGGAGCAAAGATTAGCATAACAAAACAATTCCACTTGAGACGTTTACATCCCTGTTTCTTCGTTGTTCTAAAGAATTATCTTTGAATATAACATAATTGAGGTATTCGCTAATCGTATCGAAATTATGAATTGCAATGTTAGACATTGGTTAAAAATTTAACATAATTCATTAGCTAATGAAGAAAATAGGTTAATTTGTTTCTTTTAGGTAGGCTGAAACTATATTCCAAATTAACTGGTTTGCTGCATTGGTGTCCTGTATTGAGAATTCTATCAAAGGTTGGCAATACTGTCTATGGTGCCAAATTCGTTAGCTGACACCAACTTGAACACTTTTCTTGCAAAACCTTCCGAACAAATTGGCTATAATTGTTCCCCACCAAATGAAAATATGGTGAATTTTTATTGACTTTCAGTTTAGTTACAAATTGGCCGTTAAGCGGTTAGAGAGCCATTAGACGGTTATTCGCTTAGGAGGATATTTTTATTAGTATTAAGGAAAGCGCATTTTTAAGTTTATGATGAATTTGCTTTAATAGATATTCTCGTTAAACACCAATTTTGTAAAATCGAAATGTGTCAATTTTGCTATCTGGAAAAGCCTGCAAATTTCTCGCGTACTTCATACCAGTACCTCATTAGCCCCAAAATTGGAATTTAATTGCATTTGCATGCGATTTTCTTTTGACCTAAAACTTGAATGTTTTTTTGTTCCGTCATTTGAGAATTGATGCCTGGAATGAACTTGCTAAACCATATTACCTGTTCATGCATGTGACTCTAGTCGTTTTACTCATTTAAAGTGGTAGCTTGAAAGTGCAAATTAAAGTGTGTATTTTGACGAATCTTGGTCTACTAATCATGTCACAATTATCGCGTGAAAGTAGAGAACACATTTTAAAATAGCCTAAATGCGTTAGTTCCGTCCCATAAAATCCAATACAATCAAGTACTTATTTTTTTGAGATCGTGTGGGTGTGTGTGCCGCCCATTTACTTAATTGATTCCAGTTTACCTATCTGATTCCACTTTTGCCTAGTTTTCTAGACTTTTCAGAAAGAACCTTAAACTTTTCTGATGGTTCCTTTTGAACTGCCTGATTTGATATTCACGTAATAGACTACGTTTGGTGATAACTTTCTTTTGGTGAGATACTCATTGCTGAATTACTCACTCGGCCACCACTCTCTTCCACATTTTGCTCATTTATGAGTCATATTTATTTATGACATTTCTTTCATCTGGTGAGCGATATGATATATGTCTTCGCAAGCACTTAATCGATCTATTGAATTTCTCACTCCGCCAATCATCTATCATTAATAATTGTATTCTAGTACACCCTTTTTCATTTCGAACTTTCACACGATTTCTTGTGGGTATGCTCATTCCTTTTACGACACAGTAAATTTCAAAGAAAGCAGAAATCAGACAACCCAACATAGCACACCTTATTTTTCGACTTTTTGCAAACAATCTCGTGTTCAAAAAGCGCTATCCAACTCTCCTCATTCCTAATTTGTTCTCCTTCTATTCCATTTCATCCTCTTTCGTTTATCAACAATTTTCAAAAAAAAACACCAGTTTTTGCGATCTACAAGTCGATAACCCCAGCCAGAAGAAAGCGTGTAGAACTCTTTAATGTATAGGGGAAACTTACTACAGTTCAATTTAAATTATGAACAGTAGAATGTAATTCGCATTAGTTCTCCTAAAATTTCATTGGGTCAGTTATAATTTTAATGATAATGGGAGAAAAACATAAAGCCAAATATTGATTTTCATAGAGTGGAAATATGAAATAAATGTGTCCAATTCAATTTGCAGCCTGAAAAGCCATTACTTCAACTCAACCTCCCATCTTCTGGTTTTGAAAAAGGCTGTTCTATCCTGTTAGCCCACACAGCGGACATTATATTTTTAAAGTGACAGCTCGAAGCCTAGTTTGGTATGACTCATAAAATAATTTTTGTTCCATAATAAGGATTCCTTACAGTTATTATTGCTGATAATAAGGCTTCTACTGTTTTTACCGCTTTAAATGCATTTGAGACTTTTGCAAGCATTTGGTATTTAATTCCGTTTTTAACGATTTGATGGCTGTTACTATCGTAGTGGACTTTGCTTCCACTTACCATCTCCTGCTTCTGTCATACTTTAAAATACCATAATTTCCAATCGCTTTGTAAATTAGCAAGGCCACGTGGGTCTAGTGTAATTCATTTTCTCAACATATGTTGTTCTTATTACGCAATGTCCACTGGGTAAACTTAATGAAATATCATATTTAACATATTGGCTTAAATTTTGTTGAAATGATAGGGAGGAGTGATGTGATTTTACGGACTTGCATCAGTACCTATGAATGATATTAGACATATATTCACCTTCATTTTGCTTCATAATTTCATTTCAATTTCTTATTACACACCACTTCTCACAATAGAGATTGGCAGAAGCCCAACCTCAAATATCTTGCCCCTCCCTAAAATACCATATTACCACAACTTTCAGTTTGGATTAATTAAGAGGTATATGCTAAAATATCCTGATATATAGAATAATGCCATTTATTGTGCCAAGCACCCTTAAAACGATGTTTCCACTGAGGCTTAGTCAGGTAAAGACAACAAATTAATTCCTTCAGCTTATTTAAGTTATATTAATATACAACTATAAAATTAGATATATGTAAGGAAATGCTTACCGTTCGCCAGGACTTTGACGTTATCGCATGGAAAATTCAAATTATTACAAGTAAATGGGGAAAAATTTTCATCCTCCGGTGTGATGTTTTGTTATCTTCAATCCTAATAGGATGGCAATTACCTTGTGCCCCAAGTTACATTATTATCTCCTGATGACCAAACTTCTAAGGACGTACATTTTTTCAATCGATAACTCTTTGATCTTTGTGTGTTGACAATTAGGGTCGGAGGCGCACAATATACAGGGAGATCGAACTGGCCTATAAATCAGAGTGTCCAAGTGCATCAAGTACAAGTACAACTTTGGCTACAATAAAGCAAAAGTTAAGAAAACCAGGAAATAGTCTTCCAAATCGAAATAGATGTATAAATGTAATCTTAACTCCTATTTTTCATTGTGACAGAAACTAAATAATATAATTGCTTGCCAATCTGCATTTGCTTATGAATAAATTTTTAGGAACTAGGTCCAGTTAATTACTGCTTTTTCTCAAGATATGGATAACACTTCCCAAATATACGACCATAGAACTGTTCTAGTTAATACGAAAGCACGTGCTGTTTTGACAGAAATAAATTATGGTAGGAGCTCATCGTTCTGCAGGAAAATTGTGATCTTTTATGCTTTGGTCCGGAGTGATCGGTCTGTTCTACCTAACGAAAAAGTCTTGTTTTTCCTTTATCTTATGACTAATTAAAGCTTGAAATAACCCTGTGGGGTGAGTTTAATGTCTGGTAAAAATATGCCTGGAGAGTAGGAATAAATGAAACGACATTTTCGTTGTCATGAATTTGGCTCTTTCCTGGCAATAATAGACCACAATTTGGACATTCACAGCCATTTTTTATCAGAGCAAAATTTTTTTCACAGACTTTGCGTTTAGAGTCACGAGTTATAGCTACAATGTTAGAACCATGTTACGTTATGATTCGCTCACCAGGTACAAACTTACAACCATTTTTATAGTATTTTCCGTTTTCGTGCGTGGTACTATAATTGATCCAAATTCAAGGCTGTTCTATGAAGTGAAAAAAAATCCCATCTGAATCTCACGAGTGCATTTGGTAAAAATGTCAAAATGCTCAAAAGGCAGTTATAAAATATCGCAGACTTCTCTCGCATCAACGTCAACATTTGAAAAGTATGCGTTTTTGTTCAAATCGATTTGTAGATAAACAAAAAATAGAAGTTAAAATAGATTCAAAGGGAGGATTGAATATATTAAATTAATTGAACATAAATTACATAACTAAAGTGGTCAAAGCTTTTCGTTTCGCTGAAATCCATTACTTTGCTTAAACATAAAAATTTAGGTTCAATATATACCTTAAATCGCTCTTCTTTCATTCATTAAAATGTAATGCAAATAGAAAATTCAACAATCAGATTCATATAGACCAGATTTACTATTTTCCAAATTAGGTAATTGAATAATGATCTTGATTTTGGAAGGGAAAGATAAAAAGGTGGCAAACTTTGCTCACACCTCCACGTATGAGACTTTCTCACACGCGTGATCGACCGAAGGTCAGTTTATTTTTAAATCTCATCTTATATGGTAGCCATAGCTTCACCTACTAAATCACTATTTAAAAAGAAGTCCTTGAATTGTGGCAGGGATACTTTAATGAAAATGATCACGTTTCTGCTAAAATAAAGCTCAATTAAATTACAAATATATATAGGGAGAAAACAGCCGTTGGTAATACCGATAAACTAGGCACTCAAGGAGAAATTGCTAGTGATAATTCTAATTTCGTTTAAATCGCTAGTTTCCACTTAAACGCACTTTAGTGTTATTTTAAAGACTTCAGTGGCAATTACAGATGACTTTGTAGATTTAAAAAACCATTAGAGATAAAAGGGCGTCTGGTATTTAAGCTACCTGATTGAGAAAGTGAATTAAAATTCAATGATTCAAGTTGCTATTAGTTCACTCAGGATAAACAAGAACTCTCTTTGCTTGGAATACTGCTTCAAGCTCGAATTACATTACGTCCGTGGTTTTTAAATCGCCAGGAGGTGAATTATAGAAACAATGAAGTTGGATTTCGTATGACAGTTCCATGCAGTCTTTACAGGGATCTGTGAACATATCACTGTGGTGACATATTCTCATCTTCCTCTCGAATGACGCGTTTTCCAAACGTATAACATGCCGATAACTCGGTACGTTTCAGATCCTGAAGGTACTTCAGAATCTAATTATGAAAAGAAAATACAGCAGTAATAACGTGTGGCAACTAATTTAGAAAATTATCATGTTGAAAAAGTTACCTCGACAATTTCATCCATTTTACTCTTCTAAGTAAGCCTTTGGAACTTACCTAAAAGCGATCATCACATATCATAGGCCGTGCTTGATTTGGATTTTAGAGTACAGTAATTACCGAAAAAAATAAACACATCGTTTCTTAGTCATGAAAAACAACTTAAGCATTCAATAACACCAACGTTCTCGATTATTATTGAACAAACATCAATCTCAGGCCTAAGTGAATCGTGAATCTCAGCGAATACTTTCCGGCAAGCGAAAATCACCGACTAGATTTGAGTTAAATTGCTGAATATTTCCTTAAATTTTAATCGGCAAACAGCCAACTCCTTCATGTTGTTCTAGTTTTTTTTTAAATAGCTTGAAAGATTTTCATAATATGAAATGATCGGATTGATTAAATTATTTCCCAAGTAAAACGTTCGCTACCCCCACGGTGTAATTACTCCTGGAGAATGCTTAACAACAGACATGTAGTTATGCACCACCTGCTTAAGCTTAATCCACTGTTGAGACCTCAATTTCTCATTCAATACTATCACGCGACCTTATGTGAATTACTTATAAGTGACATGATCAAATCACTTACTTGACCCTGGAGTTAACCTTGATAGGCCATCAGTAAACAAGGTGCCCGTACAGACGTATTTTCGGATCTTCCTATACCGATGCAATAAATGAACTCCAGAATTTAGAGTAGCTGCTTTTATAATCTAACTGAGTTATGCCGACATGAGACAATGACATCGGAACAAATACAACACCTTTCCTCCCTTCAAGATCAATTTCTAAGCGTTCTCTCTTTAATTTCTGTTAATGGTTCACAAACCGATTGCTGCGTCGATGTGACCAGACTCCAACACTGATCAGAATACCAACTTTAAGTAAAGTATTTTATATTCTTCAGGCCAAAGTTTAAATTCTGGACTTTTCGACTTGCTGCTCAGTCACCAGATAATCTTCAAAATGAGAAACGCCCCTTCTGGTTTCTCCAAATGCAACAATTCTGTACTGTTAACAGTCTTATCTTTCTTTTACATCCGTTTTGGTAAATATTGTAGATATTTTGAGATTAGAGTTCAGTATGTCAAATATCTGTACTCTCCACCACTCTTAAGACGGACTTCCATTGACCAGATAATTTCCGAACTCACTTTTCGATATTATTCTGGATTCTCCTCTTGAAAAATTCGCATACATCGTTCACATCGAATCCAAACGTCCTGGTACCAAAATACACTACTACGCATACACTAGTCGCGGAGAGTTTGAAGGCATGGACCCAAATATGCTCACAATTACGTGGTGAATGATTCAACTTAAATTCACTCTCAAAAGCCAGTTTTAAAACAAGGGAGAATAAAAGACCTTTATTCAACAGCATCTATGAAATTGTACAAACGAGATACTTCCGAAGGTTCGACCACATCGAGTCTGTTGTTGCGCTTGCATCATTAACCACAGATTCATCAACGTAACTCGAATTCTCTTTTTCCCCTACCTCTTTTGGCGCTTCCTTTATGGGAGTGGGTTCAAAAGTGGAATCTTCGCCTGCATCACCTGCATTCTCCCCGAAATGAAGATAGACAGTCATGGCTTTCGCCTTGTAATTGATGACATCCATCTCACATTCCATGCAGGGAGCCACGTCTAGGGGATCAGCAGCTATGAATCGCTGATGAAGATCAAATAGCTGAGCTGGAATGGAAATGAGATAAACGAATTGTAAAGTCAAGCATCGTGAGGTTACTGCTCATACATGCATATAGTGAACAGAATTATCGACCCTACTTGTTACAACTGATCAAAAAAGGAACTTATTGGATAGGAATTAGTGGTTGAGCAGTCTCTATTCATAAAGTGCTCTCTCCGTCAGAGTGTTCCAATAGATTTCAACTTATTAAAGTAAAAGCTAGATTATTTCGCTCTAAACGAACACTTTCTGACATCCTGTGACAAAGACCTATCTTCATAACTTTCCCTATCCATCAAAGTTTGTACCAGATGGAATTATGAAATCAAAGGTGAAATTCAGCTACCCTGGCCCAACACAGAGCAAGAGAACAACAAAAGGTTCCAAACTGGAGAAAAATGGAATAATACAAATAAAACGAAATAATTGAAATAGATGGTTAAGGAGGTATTTATCTGGATTTCCTCCGTCTACGACAAATTCATTTTGTGTATATATACGAGCAGGCCAATCTATGATCTACTATCACCGATAGTTAAACTACAGGCATGTGAACCTCCCCTGGCCATCCCCATCAGCAATTGACAAATGAATTTTTGCAAATCTCTCTCGATCACATTAAACATAATATCTCTAAAGAGTTAATTAAAAAAAGGTACCGGACCATACCTGCATTGGTATTTCGAGGCAAATAAATAGCCACAGGCCCTCCCGACCGAATTTTCAGAGCGATAGCCTCTACTAGGTGGAAGATGTTTAACTGATCAGATATCTTAGCATTAGCGAGAGAGAAAGTGTCCTGGGAGTACTCTGGGCCACCCCAAGGTGGTGAAGCAAGAATGGCATCATATCGATCCCTGTTTTCACGGAGGAATTTGAAGGCATCGGAACAAATGAACTCAATGTTATCAGCGACTCCATAGACTTCTGCGTTCATTCTTGCCATTTCTATCATTCGCTTGCTGAAATCCACTGTCACCACTAAAAAACACGAGGGCAAAAGTGTTGAACAAAATGAATCAGTCAAAGTGAAATAGTGAGCGCTTATTAAGCTAAAATTTTGCGAAATCCACCAATATCTGACCTATTGATTTAATAACTAGTGCCTCTGAAACAGTCGTGAGATTAAACATGCTAAAGATGTCTTTTTGGTATAATTTACATAAGGGATTGCCGACATGATCTCTAGACCGTCCACCAGTCTAATCAATATGTGGAAGCCAACCGCCAAAGACAGCATGACAGTCGAGAAAACAACTGTCATCAGTTCGGTGATGTTAGGCTCTCCAAACACCACTACATCAAGACCCCCTTTATTGATTAAAATAATTTTTTTCTTGTTAGTGTCACGGAGTAACTGGTCTTCGGTCTTATTTTTTCCCACTTCTGGGTTAGCGGTAGTCTATGTCTAAAGGGCACATAGACCATGATGGCAAACAGCCGAACTGAGAACAGACGCAAATAACTGTTAAGATGCTAGGGGCGATAGAGAACTCGTGCCTTGGTAAGGATGGCGCATGTTAGGCTAAAAGGATATTAACTGAGGGAGCCTTGTGACGAATCTAGGATAGCTTCGAGTCAATATAATAAGCATTAATGGAATAAAACACCAAGCGCCCAACAGATTTCACTCAAATAACTTAAAACCTAAAATAATAACAGCTTGCGCGTTATGTTCATTGCCAATAATAGTTATAAAAAATTTAAAAATACGGAATGATACGTAGAAATATACCAATAGCATTTCACTACGTTTTAAGTGGGCATCGGAACACTGATCCACAAACAATAAGGAATCCCGAGATTTGAGATTAGACTGAAGAAGCACTCGGTGAATACACACCCGCGTATGATCAACTTTTACTCGGTCAAGTATGTTTAATCCCAGCCCCTTATTCTTTCAAAACACGGGAATTGTCCACATCAAGGGATTTAAATTAAATATTTTTAATTTTTCAGAAGTTTTATTATAAAGAAAAAAACAAAGTGGTAAAACATAGAGCTTTAGAAGCCTTTCTCAGTGCCTCTCTTCCATTTCTTCTGCCTCTTAAGCTGGATAAGTTAATCCACTTTGTACGTAGATGTTTCCACAAGATACACATTTGTAAAAACAATTTACACCAACATATGAAATATCAATGACCACAACATTCTCAGATGAGCTTAAAACCATAAACTAAGACTTCAAAAGCTACTAAAACAGGCAATTCGATCAAATTCAGGCAAAGACGTCAACAAACTCTAAGCCAAACTGTTAAATTTTGACCCCTGGCAAGAGTGAGCCGTGAAAAAGATGTGCAGGTCATTAATCTGTGGTAATTTTATTTGCAATGCCAAATACCTTCCTAGGAGCAACCAAAGACAACAGCCTTTGCAATAAGAATTCAGAGTTGAGTGGTGGCCGATGTGGGTAAAACTAATGGAAACTGATCTCATTATAAGCAGCCGTAACTATGAACCCCTTAATTTTCAAGCAGATTCACTATTCGTTGATCGTAAGTCCTGCAGCCATTTTGATGGCAATAAATATCTGGCGATCGGGAACGATAAGACGTCGCCGACGACATTCCACACCATAGTCCAACTGCGCACGTAGATGTTAATCACAGTTAGGTGATACTAACGACTAGACATGAATAGTGGATCACGAAAACTAAATTGAAATAAACTTAATTTTTTGATCAATTAAATGACTATCAAGATCGTCTTTTAGCTGTTCAGCAACTTGAGGAGGTTGGCTTTTTCCCCCGTGAGCTATGTCCATGCTCCATAAGGAGGTCCTCGCTGTATTGCATCGGAAAAGAGATTTTTTTATGTTTAGATAACGAATGGGAAGAAAGTAAGAGATCAGCAAACAATAAAATCCCCTGTCATAAAAAAAGATAAAGCATCCACTCACTAATGGAACATGTTTGCACACCGTTATGAAAAGGAGGTGTGTAATTCTAGAGATAAATTTGGCCGGAAAATAGTGAAATTAGGCTAGTTGATCAGAAAGATCGAAGAATCCATTAATATCAGAGCAAAATGCTGAGTATGGCATTTCGTAGGTGGATATAGAGCGAAGGCTTCATCTCACTAAGCATAATGTAGGGTTGGCATTAAAATACTGTATTGGCAATAGCAAACTAACGTAGTTGGGCGAGCATAGAAAGTGAATAGGGAGGGGACTAATACTGCCCATTAAGAGAAAATGAATGCATATAAAAATGATTATTACAACCTTCAAAGCCCATTAGGAGAAGTGCCCATAACACATAATTTGAATAGGGGAAAGGTGTTCTGAAGCCGCTATTAAGAGAGCCTAGAAGACAATGATCTTTTGACATTCGAAATTTAGAGTCTACGCAGTAACCACTACGCCATTCGACAACTGTGTTTTGCTTAACCATCCTACAGAGAAAGAAATAAATTAGAATTAGCATTGCTCACTCATGAAGAGGTTTAAATGGAAAAGTGAATATTTCAAAGTCAGAGAAAGATTCTAGAAAAAAAAACAACTGCTGGAACGTATAGTGGAATTTTACATTCTACTCGAGTAAAGAATTCAGAAATTTTCACAGAATTGGCAGAAGCATTCTATTTGCTCCCGTTCATTTAAAACACATTGTGATCGAATTGGAGTCACTTTGAATGCTGTTGTTCCTAAGACCAAACCCAAATGCGAGAATTCAGTTATAATATCCAAGAGCTCGAGTAAAATCATTATTGAAAAACAGGAAATCTTTCATTAAGTATGATGCATAAATAAGAACTAAACCTCGTAATGCATTCTCATAAATAACAGACTAGAAGAAATTTCATAATTTTTCAAAAAAGTTTGCTTTTTAATTATTGACATGTATTCAAACTGAAATACTATTCCATCTAGAAACCAATGGCTGAGAATAAACTTTTAGACTGTAGACTTTTAAACTGTATTCTGTCGAAATCTAGTAGATAGCCGAAACAAATACACAGAAATGAAAAAAAGCCCGATTGGTAAGCCTTCCCAAAAGTAGTCACATGTGCGCTTACTCTGATTCAGTGAGGCAAAGAGAGAGGGAGAGAGGGAGGACCGAATTTGCCATTAATTACGTAGGATGCAAGCTTAGGTGTGTGTTTTTATTATATCACCGTCCGATTCATTTTACCTGCACCGACTTAGATCACACACCTCTCCCTCTCTGAACAAGCGAGAGGTGAACTGCGCATAGGCTGTGACTTGAAAAGCAACATCAATTTGAAATTAGATGGCTACAAGTCAATGACTCAGCACTGTCAGCAGTTAGAAAATGAGTGCAATCTGCTATTAAGAACTAACGCATGGCACTAATAAATGGCAATATTTAAATGCTTGATTGAGAAAAGGCTGCACCTTAGGAGTCACTTGTGAAGGTAAGAGAATTTAGGCAAAATAATTGCTCCCCTACCACAAACAAGGCAAAAGAGAGGCAGATACGATAAGCTAGGAGATAGAGCAATGACTGTTTCATGGGCAAAAGCTGAAGTAGAGTTGGAGAGAAATGAATTTAGCGAAAAGGAAATACTGAAAGTCGGAAAATCTGAACAACTTGTTTTCAACTAACGAATGTAGCTACAAGTCGATGGAGTTGCAAATTTTAGTCAACAAAATGTCACCCTGCGTATTCGTTTAGGAAGTTTGCTTGAAATAATCAAAGAAGTACACTGGAAAAATTACCTTTGAATCCAGCCAGCGCCAATTGGATGCAGTTACCTCCAACCCCGGTAAAAAGATCAAGAGCAACGGGGGATTCCTTTTCTGGGGTCAATCTAAGTAATCGCCGAGCATGGTGAATTGCTAACACTTCAGGAGTGACGCTGAATAGGCCTTCTAAAGGGATACAAAGGAGAATGATTAGAAGGATAAATATACATAAATAGGTATATATGGATATATTAAATATGACATAAGGTCACTTAAGTATTGCTTAAATATACAATGTCCAATTACTTCATATTGAAAGGTACAAATGTGAAGAGATATAAACAGTTCAAACTTCGAGCTCTCTACATGGATTATACTCTAACAGATGTTAGAACGCTGGATGTACTCCGGTTGACTTCTTTTGGTCTATAAAAGGACATTGGAGAAGAAGAGTTTTTTCCAGTGCAGTAACTATCACGTTCATAACCAAGACTGAAGGTAAGCGGTCAATAAGCCCGAATCCTTTCAAGCGGTGATCCATTATTTGAACATGGACTTATATGTGACTCACTTACTGTTTGCTGAAAACTCAACTGAAAGAATATCGAGAGGTACTAGCACATCGAGCCACCAAATGTATTCGGATAGTTACTGCCTCTAAAAGGAGTAATAAAAGAGCAAACATCTCATGGTATCTGATATGCAATCTAGGTGGCGATTGAGCACAGAGTTTATGATCCCAGTTACTGAGATATAATTCGTTTCCCATATAATAATTATTCTACAAATTAATGAGAGTATATTAAAGGGTGATCATTGAGATTTCATTACAAATGAGGTTTAGTTCACTATTTGCTTGCACGCACTTGATCAAATAGGAATAATTACCTCCAGTAGGTAACTGGAAGATAACTAAGTCAATTTGTTTATGAGTTGAGTGAACGATTCACAGGAGTATTAAACGGTAAGTTTGACATTTTATCCTCCCACTAAGACTTCTAGAGTGACCAAAGATGATGCAAGACCTGACCAAAAATTTAGAACCTTTTATTATGCATAATTTATTACCCAAGTCTATTGAGCGTTCAGCTTGTTACCAGACGTCGCTTTTCACTTAGGAGCAAAAATTGGCAAACTAGATGATTATGACATGTGAACAACAGATAGTTTATCCATTACCAACGCATCCTGATAAACAGATTTTAATGTCCCGAACCCGAACTAATCGAGATGGTCTATCTACACGCTGATCATGATCTAGACCAAAATATCTCAGAAGCGTTTGCATAGCAATCTTTCAAAATCCAACTTATTTCCCCTATAATACCGCTCCAAACCTCTAATTCAAAGGTCATTGAATAGAAAACACTGTACCAGAATATCAAGGACCTGACTAGAAATGTATCAACTTAATAAATGATACACATCAGTAAGAGGCTGTCGTTAATTTAGTCATATAAAAAAGAGAAATGAGGCATCAATATATGTGACACATAAGCCGAATTTAAATAGACGGCCAATACATACACTCTAAGTACATCTACAACTCAGAATCATTAAAATTGTGCTACTTACCGCGATCGATGTGAATACCCTCATCGAAGAGGCTGAAGAGGCGATAGCGCTGTCTCCAATACTTCTCCAAATCTACATTTCTGAGATCATGCCCGATTAATTCAGGAGGAATGTAGGGGAAGCATTTCATCCGAGCGTTATCAATATTGATAAAGTAATCGAAATAGGTGTGTGAATTTAGAGAATCTAAATAATAATAAAGAAATGCAATTAAAGGATTGGTTAAGGTACATATTTTATATCGATATCATCGGCGCTTCAATAAATTTGGAAACTGATAGGACGAAACGTAGATAGCCTGCAGCTGAGTCACCGAAGGCGATGACAGTGCATGAGAAACAGCACTGCTGAGACGTCACCACTTTAAATCCTTTGAGTCCTCCAGGCTATTCTAATCGGAAGTACATTACACCCCCCCCCCTCCCCACTCCCCACATTCTACATAAAAAAACGTATGTACACGTACCACAATGACTCCCTTTAACACGCACAGTAGCACGACTTTTTTACATACTAGCCCAACTCAAAAATAGCTTAACTTGGAATATGATAAATTTTACAATCCCTTCCTGAAAGTCCTCATAAACTCCTTTTCTATGCGAATAAATAGCAAAGTGGTTGAATCTCCCATTCCCAGTCACTCTCATCCTTAGTTTCCATCTTGATTTATTAATATACAGGCGTATAGCCAAATTTCTGCGTTGCAGCTTCTCCTGATCTACAACAATCCATATATTTAGGAGTAAAAGATGGAGTTTACACAATTTTTCAAATAACGAACTCCTGTTATTAGGGGAGTAGTGACAACAGCATGGATTCTAAAAGTAAGGGGGCGAGGACAAGTGAAGAAACGAATATGAAAATTATCAATCTCGCACAAACATACTATTTGACAAGGGATTAGAATCATATTAACACCAACCTGTAAAATTCATAAAAGCAACCCTTCCCATTTAATAATTACCAGCTCATTGTGCTAACCCACTCTCGCCACGACAGGCCACATAAATGCTCCGTTAAACCACTGCAATTAGACTCCCACAAAATAACACAAATGTGCCTATCAAATAAACATAATCAAAATTTCCATAGCGATGCTTTTAACAGACAGCATTGCGGCGTCCCAAAGAAGGAGAATAAGCAACTCTTTAACTTGAAACGGAATATTATAGAAATCCGATAAGCCGATTGAAACTATGACTCTAAAACGATCAATCAATTACTACACCAGTAACATGTTCAACACTTGTTAGAATGCGAAGAAATTCCTAATCGTACCCCAATTCGCCTTGTTTATCGTAATCCGAGCTTAAAAAGCTCAGCCGTTGGCGTTTGATCCCTCCCATTTCATTCTTACATTCCTTTCCCAATTTTTTTCTCCCTCAATCATCTACGGCTTATAAACTCTATCGTATCCAGGTAGTTCTTAGGAAAATGGTCAGCCTAACTTAACAGAATTACTAAATTAAATCTATAGACGACAATAAGAATAAGACACCTTAACAATAAATTTCGCGAGATTCCGAAGATGTATGAGGATGAAAAATATTATATTGAAAAAAACTCTCCAAGACGTGCATTTTATGATATGATAGTACAACTCAATAATGCACAGGCAAAATGCCTGCAAATAATTCAAAATGTTCCCAGAGGAATGAAGTTGTGAGTAAATGTGCTTTGAAGAGGGCACTTTGGAATTACAATTTTAGTGAATAGAGGGAGGGGGAAGCAGAGGCAGCAAAAGGAATCCAAATTGCTATTAACTGAGGAGGAAAGGAGAGATATATTGCCGATCAACCGCGAAAACGCATTTACTCATAGTGAAAGGAGACGGGAAGAAGGGATATCACCAAATAAATTAAGCACACAAAAGCTTTCCGAACATTAAGTACAATGAAATTCTCAGAACAAAATTGGAATGCAGTGATAAGAGTATAATTGTATACGCTTAATAATCTTGGACCCCATATATATGTTACAAATCTTAACGGCTCAGATATGTACTTCTACTGAACTGAAGGAAAGGGGAGTGATTTATGAAACACTAAATCGCTACTGACGTAATGGCATAGAGTTTGATGCAATATTAGTGGTTAATGTTATATTGCCAGATATCCACTTCGATAACACCTTTGCCACAATTGCCAAGACCCACTAAGAAGCGTATACACCATCAAATAGTTAGTGATTGTGTCAAGTATATAAGAATATATTTTTGGACCATAAAGGTGGGCGTAAAAGGTTAAAGATTACACTACTAATCGGTAATCCAGTGCACGGAGGATTAAACCTATAACCTTCATTAAGCTTCGCCGAAGACTTCCATTCGCTCTTCTAAGGATATCTAATTACGAAAGTACATATGCATGTAAACCATCACTTTTATTTCCTAAAATGTATTAAATCGATATATATGACCGGAAATATGGCTCCCAAATATCTCAAAGTATAACATTTGTAGCTAATCTTAAAATTTTAACACCTCACTCTACAAAAATGGAATATTTACGAACCATTTGCCTTTTAAACCAAAGTGCATATTCCAAAAGAACTTTAAACAAAAGCGGACTTTAATTCAAGTGCATAATCAGAACCAATACTATATAAACATATATTTCAAATATTGAATTTATTGTGAAAAATTGGGAAAAATTTAGAAAGTTTCAACCCCTCAGTGAGAAGAGAGCATACAAAATACAAATAATAATATCTAAACTTGTTTACTCGCAAGCCAACCAGTAGTTTCAAATATTCATAATTAGAAGGCAAGCAATGGAAACACAAAGTCCAGATTAAAGACTAGCCCACTTGTTCAACCGCCCAGGATTTGGAAATGAAAAAAACAAAATAGTACATTTATGAGACTATTTCGATACTTAGCTGGCCTACATCATTACATTCAACACTACCAAAAGCAACATTTCGTTCGGATTGCCTGATAATAAAAAACCAACAAATTGACATACATTCAGGCTTGCAATTCGTGAGAAATTACAATCGCCATACCCAAGGAACCATGCGCAGTCTCCCTAATGGACAAGCAGTTCTCATTGCCAATCAATCTGAGAGTACTGAGACATCTGGTAGTTAAACAGTACAGGAATAGTCGTCTTTACCCATACTAGACCTTCAATTAACACAGCTAACAACTGCAGCAGAATGCACAAATCGTGTTCAACAACGGGAACTTACTGAAGATAGCCATTCTGAGATCGTCTATGTCAGTACACTGCCAGGTTGTAGGGAGATAGAAACGCATGCATTTAGGGAAATGACAACTATTTAGGGGAAAAAATGGTGCATTTGTGTATTAGGCTTGCAGTACATTTATTCAGTAGAGAAGAAAGAAGTAAAGGAACTTACTGGGAGTGCCTTAAAGAGAATGGAATCTTAAGTAATTTACAAATAACTGAGTATTTGTAAACCATCTGTGAGTACGAGTTATCATCGTTGTTATACTGCCGAGCAATAGAAGTTTCAGGGAGACCTATTCATTAAAGCAAAAAAACGGAGATTAGATATGAATATCATAAAAAATTGGCCTAAAGACAATGCAATTACCAAGACGAAGATCAGGAAGACTATGAGCTCGTAGATACGATTCACATGGTTCGGCCAAATCGCGAATAATTGCTATGTCATAGGCCGTAGCATGGAAATGCCTAGAATAAAATCAAATAAAACGGAAAATACGCCATAAATGGCAAATCATCTGAATTAAGTAGAGAGACAAGTTACTTTAAAATGGGTTTGAAACACGAAGAAAGACTAAGAGGCAAATAAAACAGATACATTAATAGGTTGATGGCAAATAAAAAGAAAAGAGCATTTGAAAATAAGAGTGTACTGCCAAAAGGACTACCCATTCGGTTACCATGATGACCTGATGAAACATAAACTTAACATAATTGTGTTTGAAACCACGAGAATATCACAAAATCCTTCCATGCTTAAGAAAGACTGTATTCTAATGTAAATAAATGTGTTCATATACTTGCAATGGATAAAAAGATCATAATCTCCTATGAATTATTTCACATTCCATCGTTTCAAGCTATTACTATGCCAATGATTTAAAGGAAGAACTCCCAGTGCTTAATTCTCATAAGGGTCATTGGTGATTGAAACACCATAGATTAGAAGATCATCCTCGCTATCGACATCAGATCCAAATTCTATTATCCCTCAAAAGGCACTCTGTATCAGGAACAATGCATATTCTTCACACCTAAGAAGGTGAGAAATAAGTAGCCCGAACCTCTTGCATAAGACTCCCAACTCTCTTCCCCAGTTCCTTCCTCCCAACTATAGCAACAGTAAAAGGCATACTGCTGCAATTACCATAAGTAGAACAATAAAATTGTGGTAATATATCGTTATGAAAACAAACTTCACAAATTACCATTTAGATATTTCAGTTCTTTTCGAGTCGCTATTACTAAATAATTAAAAATAAGAACGAAATAAAATTTAGACGACTCATTTCCTTTGTTTTTTTAAATGAAGATATCAAGAGCTTTTTATCCAAAAAATAATTTGCTAAGTGGAGGGGATCATAAGTGAAGAAAAGAAAAGGCAAAAAGCACATATATATTTAGTAACACATACTACTGATATATTATAAGAATGGGCATTTTAGTTGTGCATTAAGTTAAAACTATTGGTCCTAATTAGCTTCGGTTTATGAAATAAATCCAGTAACAAAGTCAATCGCAGAACTAGAGTTGAAAAAATGATTTGAAGTGGTTGACCAATCATCCGGACAAACAAACTTGACAATAAAATTCGAACACAATTGACACAAATGCTTTCGGTAAAAAGGAGGCAAGTCCTGAAATTTGGGTATTGAAATCCTAGATCATGAAACAGTGGAGTATACTCAGTGGGTAAAAAACCCTACAAGCTAATTTCTAAGATCATTTACTACGGGAGTATTTGAAATCCCTGATTTCAATATATCCCTCCAGTGCATATTCTACCAATTGTCAAATGTCCGTAAAGCAGAAAACGGTGAGTGATTACGAGTGTCTAGAATACCGAAGATGTACACTCAGAGATCGAAATGATTTAAGCAATTGATTTTTGCTGAAAAATATTTACTGCAAAACATAGAAAGAAAAACAAAGAAAAAAGATTGGTAGAACTAATGTATTCGATCATAGTATTAACTTAAAATCAACTTTCAGAGCTCTATTTTTGGGGGGGAGAATGTATTACCCAGGTGGTAGGATCCGAGATGCGCACAGCCTGAAAAAGGGTGCAGAAAAATATGGAAATCTATGGCGATGATAATAAATAAGTAGCAATGATGAACAGAAGTTAAAGGAATTCCATGAGCGAAGTAGGCCTAGATAATATATAGCACTAAAACAAATCCATTAAATTTACGGAACTCTTCCACATCTGAAGAAGGAGATTAATGCCAAAAAGAAAAAAAAACACTAAATTCAAGACGACTTTAACGGGTTGAAAACATGCAATGATTATACCTTCGTTGTAATTTCCACGGAATCAGTGAACTTCAAGAAAACGAAACAAATGAAAATATTTCATAACCAAGTCATCCTCAACAAAGCTTTGAAAAGATATAGCCAATCGCCTTTTCAAAAGCGCAAGAAAGCGTTTGAATCAACATTTCAAACTTGTATTGACATTAACCTAAACCTTGGGCATTTCTTGTCGATTTTAACTCTTTTACTCCCTTGTATTAACTGTTTAACGACTTCGACCTTTCCGTAAAACCTTCACTGCGAGTTATAGCCAAAAAATAATAGCAAACACCTGAAGAGACACGAATGAAGAGCAAAG
Organism: Hymenolepis microstoma; assembly: GCA_000469805.3. Taxonomy (NCBI): domain Eukaryota; kingdom Metazoa; phylum Platyhelminthes; class Cestoda; order Cyclophyllidea; family Hymenolepididae; genus Hymenolepis; species Hymenolepis microstoma. The sequence continues at coordinate 12,281,337 of LR215995.1, read as the reverse complement.
AGAATGTGCTAAGCTGTACGCTAAGACTTCAGACTTCAAAAAATAAGGTTGAAAATAGTCAAGGGAGAAATAGTGAATGAAAGAAAACAGAAAAAAAGAGGAGCCTTGAAATCAGTAGTAATGCCTATTGAGCTCACTATTATTAATGTTTGCATCGCGCGAGCTGCTTAATGAAACGCGAGACTATTCTACTTGCCCAACATTTTGAGGATAACAATGAATCGTAGTGATCGATAGGCACTAGGAAGTCGTGAACAAGAATGCGTTCAGTAAACTAAGCAGTGAGTGGTGAAATTTGAAGTTTGAATAAAAATTTTGCCAGGCAAAAATTAGATATAGCAAGACATTTTCATATATATTGACTTTACTCTCTGCATATTTTCGACCCCAACCAACCCCCCCCCCTCTCTCCCTTTCTCCACTTTACCACTTACCGGGCTTTCTTTTACCTGTTTAGCTGACTACCATCAATGGACAAAGGAAGTTTTTGTCTTGTCTGGAATAGTGAAAGTCGGTAGGCAGGGAAATCGATAAACCAATTAAAGATCGAGAGAAGAGTGATATGTAGACCGAAGTGAAAGAAATGAGAAGAAAAGATAATGCAGATTAAGGAGTTCAAATTTGTAAATTATTTTAATTCACTAAGTTTCGATTAGTAGGAAATAATTTTACGCCTACGTTGATGATGCAAGGACGGAGCTCGAAATAGAGCAAAAACAGCTAATATTTTTCTGACCCCGCATACGTTTTACATTCAGGTTTTCTTTTAAAATCACTAAAATTGGGCAGATTCAGGTGAGGGGGCAAAAAGATGTTCCTATGCATATTGCAGAAATTATACCTTTTTCGTAATTTCGGTAACTTTTTATACCTGAAATAATAAAACAAGCACAAGTGACCTAGAATCTACAAGCTTCAGTACAGTAAAGATTTGAAGTTAACTACTGGGCAAATGAATATTGTGGCGTTAGGTTAAAAGACGATGTATTATTATTATTATTAAGTAGCAAAATAATAAATCCATTTTTTCAAGTGGTTCTCAAAAGAAATTAAATTTTCTCAATTGAACCAACTAATTGACCAAGCGCAGCCAAGAGAAAATTTGTTTAGAGCTAAAAAAAATATCCTGATCCTCAGTAATACACGCCAATAACTGCGATTTTATTCCGAGGAAATTGAGATACTGGTAGATACCTTAATCAGAGCAGTTACCTTTGTTTAGCCTCTTTTAAAGCTCCACAAACTTCATGCGAGTTTGATCTTGAATAAAGCAACAAACATGTAAGTAATCGTATGTGAAAAAAAAGGCGTTGGTGCTTTTGTTTCTATAGCGATTTTTTGCTTATTTTTCTTATTTTTATTTCATACAGCTAGAAAAAAAACCAGACTAAGTGGCAGAAGCAAAAGCGTGATGTGAGTTAATTACCGTTGTGCCAAATTTGCAGAAATTTCAGTCGTGTTTGATCTCGAATGAAGAATCATGAGCATAAATGAGCAAGAGTAATCATTGGGAAAAAAATAACCCCCCAAAAAACAAGGGAAAAAATCGAAAAATAATTAATTAATTAATGGAAGCCGGATAATTGCACATTCAAGGTGGTTGGGAAATTCGATTTCCCAGTCTTTCAAATCATTTACACACCACGAGATATGCAGATAATGATTAGTACATTTCACGCCAGGGCATTTACGATTTTCCCTCATTAAGAGTTTTGAATGCAGGGTAATTGAGAGGCAGCTCTCAATCAGTCAGTTCTTATTCCATATACACACTGATGCAGTCTCTTTAACTACTTGTTACTGCATATGAAAATTGTTCCTATGACGCGTTTGAACGTTCACGAACGTGCTGATTTATAGTCATAATTGTTTATGAGAACATTCGCAACGTAACATAAGTTTGGTTAATTTGAATTTCGTCTCTAAATATTGGTGGGATACAATTATCCTAAGGCATTTTTGAGGACAGAATAGCCACTGAAGATGTTATAAGGACAAGTAAAATAATGAACGAAATTAGTTGCCTCCAATTTTCTCAAATGCAAAGCATAAAAGCGTAGGCATACGCTTTTATACTGATCCACACCAAATTAATGTCGTCTTGACGGTACTCAATATTACGAATAAAGATGCTGAAAATGGGAGGAGCATTAAATTCTCGTTCCTAGTAATTTAACGAATGAGTTCTCTATTAACTTGAGAAATAACTTCAAAGTGCTATTGTCTCAACTTTGATCACAAATAAAGCGAAAAATTATTTACCGATTAGTTGAATTCAAAACTGAAGGACAACTCAAGCTGGCAAATGAAAAGAAAGCAAACCAAAATCATCACATAATGAATGGACAAGTAACTCCAGAGCAAAGCCAAGTGTTAAGAGCTTAATTACGTATATCGGAAGTGCCTTTGATTCGAAATAAATAAGTGGGAAGGAAAAGATTAACGATTTTTCAGTTAATACTAAAATTTAAGCTATCAGATTTATAGAGGCTTTTCAATACACGGTGCTAGTAACCTACTATAAGCGGTTTTGCAAGAAATAAAATTATTAAACGAATTTAATTAAAATAGCTTTTTCTTATTTAAGAACGAATTCTAGTGAGCGCGTTGATAATCAAAGTGTTTTTTGAGATGTTTAAGGCATGTTGATTCAAATGGGTGCTTACCAAGAACGTGGGATGGATGATGATGAAAGTCTAAGACAACTGATTTACTTTATTCAATTCATCTCAAGTTACATCAAGCAGCATCAATTGACAAGCGGATTATGAATGAAAATGCCACACACACACACAATAAAATCTTAACAATCTAATCTGTCAAGCAACCTCGCCATCCAATAGAGAAGTGTTTGCCGGTACGCAGAAAAACATGGACGATCCCCTGCAGCAAGACGGAATGAACTACTTTGACCAGATGGTCGCTTCTCCACTGATTTCCATGCTGTTTAGTGCTTACGTTTTTTATACTTGTAGGGATTTTAATCCTCATTTCAGCAGGTTCTACCTGATGAAGATTATAAAACTTTGAATATGAAAGTGGTGCCAAAGTGTAATTTCTTAAACTTGGTTACTGTTGATGAGCGTATTCTCTGCAATCAGACGAAATTGAAACTGCTTGAAGTGAGTGATTAAGGAAATTTAATGGATGTAAAGTTATGCTCAAAGCGAAATGGTAATTTATTGATACCCCCAATATATGCTTATTTCTTCCATTTGAAAAAAAATGTATCTACAGTTGGTCTGTACCTGATTGTACAGGCGTGCCATACTCTAGGTAAAATAAGCCATAAAACATGAATAGGTAATCGTAACTAAGGGATACGAAAATTTAATTGAATGCAATCATCTACGTTATGTTCGAAGAGGTTATACGAATGCAGCGCTATCAATGATTCACAGGAGATACCCATCTATATTAATTTATTGTAAGCAGAAATGGTGAGAGTAGTTATCTATCTAAGTTGCAGAGTGGGGGAGGGGAGGAGGTAGGGGGGGAGGGGTTGAAGATACACAATAACTCAAGTAAAAGTATGAGATTATTTAAGTATACAAATTCAATCAGAAAAAAAAAGAGTTGAGTTTGTGCTAAAGGCATAAACGCAATTACTTAGGAAAAGCAATCAAACAAAAGGCAAAAGTAAGCCTATGAATATGGCAACTGCAATTGATCAGTGCGATTCGTTAATTCAGTAAATTTGCTTCAAAACAACGAAAATGGACGCACAATGAATGCTTTACCAAAGCTATTAAGACACAAACGCAATCAAACTAATGAGTTGAAGTGAGTATAAAGAAATCGATTTTAAAATAAAGAATTTTGATCTATTGGATACATCACAGATATACACAAGAACAAACAACCACTAAATCTTCACGTTAAGCATTTCTAAAAAAGCAACCTTTGATAATCAATGAGAGTATTAGATACAACAGATTTCTTCAATACTTGAGAGATAGGGAACCTTGCACAGAATATGGACAAATCGATACTTCTGGAGTTAAAATAAGCTACGCTACCTATTTCCTCCCATCTTCCACTGTTTCGTACTTTATTACATTCGCTTCAGAGCCTTTACAGAGATGCATCTCCATGATTAAAACGTGTAAAAGTTGTCTCCAACTTGCATGGTCTCAATAATAGAATAGCAAAAGCGGTAATCAATACTTGTGCGCCATGGTTCTGCACCCAATAAAATACAAATTTTGTCTTAAGTGGTCATTATTTCTGAAATTAAGGAAATGAAATATGTGAATTTAACCAACATAAATTAAAATAGAGCCAAGTTGGGCGAGCTGTAGAAATCTTGGCATAAGGAAATTATTAGAGGTAAGAAGAATGGAAATAAGTATCCATTCGACTATTTTAAAGTTAATAATATAGGGAAACGTCACGGAGACCAAAGTATCAACGATTTGGGGGCGCTGCAAAAAAAAAGGAAACATATTTTTCTCAAATCATACGTTTATGAACAAATTTAACGAGTTATACCATATTCCATCCGTCTTCGGCCAAACAACCAAAATTAAATAAGAACAAACCTCAAATGGTTATTAGAACAAAGACTCCTTGTTTAATCGTTGATGTTTGTTGTCCGACTTGATTAGTGCAAAAAACTGTCAAGGCTACCATAGAGCAAACTGGAATGTGCAGCCGTGCGTGAAGAGACTCCTCTGCCAATCAGCAATTGAGTTTGTGCAAAGTAGAATAACATTGATTGCATTTAATGACTAAGCATATGGATGCGTCATAATTTCGAGAGTATTTCAAGTGTACAAGGGGATTATTGAGGTTTAGTCAAAGCTCATTTGAGTAGTATTCACTAGAGACGATGGTGAGAGCACCCAACTTTCTTGGGGTTCTATCTGAACCCAGAGCAAAAAGTTTGAATACTTCAGCTCAACCAAGTATCGCTTTTTCCCAACTTATTTAAAAATGCAAATTGAGTTGTTAATTGGCTATTGGAAGGCATTAAAGGAATTGAAGTACATTGGCTTCAGAAACCTTTACAAGAAAGAATAGAGCACTGAATAACTCTGCAACATAGATATACAAAAATCAACAGGGTGATACAACAAAGAGACCTATTTACATACTGTTACAATAACAATGTGGCAAGTAAGAACATAAAAAAAATAGAAATTTAAAGGAAATCAAAGACCAAAACTACCTATTGTTTGATTCTGGTTGACTTGTGGGTCTGCACGAAGAACATTTATCATAAGCAAACAATGCAAATGAATATAAATAAATTATTAACTAATGTTAACTAAAATCCAGATTTTATGATCCAACATCTGCATTAATTCAAAGAAAAGGATTCGAGATCAAATAATGTGCAGCTTTGCAAGCAAAACACGTCTTAGGATCAGAAACATTAATTAGAGTAGTATATTTAAACCAAAAAACATAAATTAAGAGCAATCGATAGATTACCTATTAATGCTTCTTATCCTGTGACGAAAGGTTTAGAAATGGGAAAAATTATTTAAAAAATTGATAAAAAGCAGAACGAAATGAATGAAGAGCACCATTACAAAAGCCAAAACACTCGACTAAGAGGAAATAGTGGTAATGATAATTGGAGGGCGAAAAAGTAAAGAAGTATTAATTAAGACAGAGAACATAGCAGACCAGTGTAAGGGAGGAAGTTCAGCGTGGGAAGGAGCTAAACTAAGACAGCATAATTAAAACCGACGACACAAACATTCTGCACAACAGAAAGCACAAAGTGGGGAAATATTATTCCACTAAAAAACAAACCCAATTTCTAGGATGCCAACTCAGTAAATTTGCTAATTGAATAATTCACTTGCACACGAGTGAAACCCTCGATTCCCGCCCCTTACACATTAGATTACTGGTTGCTGGATTCCCATGTCCACACACCTGAGTGTCTAGAATAACCTGCAGAGAAGTCGTTCCTACAACTATCGAGCTAACCAGGCTGCCAGTAGTCACTCGTCTCTAAATTCAAGCCCATATACCATAATTGTCTTCTTAATAAAATATCCTTCCAGCTGCAACCCTTGTCTCTTTCCCTATTCCTTGCGCCTGAGTAACTGTAGCTTTGATAGATGGCAACTGAGAGGCTTTCGCAGTTCCAACGCATTGCAATTAGTGCATATTAATCGAAATAATGTAAATAGCGCAAAATTATTCAGAAACGCCAAATTACGCAGTAAATGGTCTTCTGAAAGCAAAAAGTGAGAGAAAAGTTACAGAATGTCCAAAGTAGTATCAAAATTTCCTACAATTAGAGGTCATTCACCGATGTCGTATACTCCTCGGTAAGGATAAGCTAAAATAGAATGACGGTAATGTGATGAACTGGCTGTTTAGGGGAATATTATAGCGAGGAAAGCTAGCCAATTAAGTGATCATCTTTGGTGAGCACGACTCAGTGTGTTCCGTTAGGTTAAATTTTGTGGCCTGAATTAATGCTTACATCACCTAAATCTTATGATGAGATGGACATGACCGGGTACATCACAAACCTCTGTTCTTTAAGTTTGCGCAATCCCTGCAGTTAACCTCCTTCCAGCATCAACTCAAGTTGGTTTGCGAATTGTGAGATAAGTGGTCATGAAACCACAAGCGAATTCAAATCCCTCTTCATGGAAAAGTGACATTTTTAACGACTTGCCTTGAAAACCACCTTTGTTTATTGGTTAAATGGACTTAATGACGATGCGCAACAGAGGCGTTATTCAATAGTCACCATCTCTGAGTAGATATGAATCTCCGAGTATTTACCAACCCTCCCTAGCTTTCACTCTTCAACACCGATTAGGCATTATCATATCCAAACATCTTCGATTTTTGACATTACACTAAGATGTGCCCTATATAATAAGTCTTCTCCCCGAGATACCTTTCAAGAAGTACCCAAACCTCCACTTTACCAACTCTGCATCCCCAGAATACCATAACTCATCCTTAATTGCTGCTTCTACTTTGACAGCAAACTCAAAGGAAACGGACTAACAATCAGAATAAAGACAACGTGTGGATAATCGGGAAACAGATCGAAGCCCGGGGAACGAGTCATGAACAGAACGTCGCTGGAAGGAGGCACGACATTTTGAGTCGAGCAGAACATATTGGAGTTAATAACTGATCTAATGCACAGATACTACTATTAAAAGGGTGAGAGGGAGGGGGAACACCAAGTTGACGGGCTTATTGATACAAATTAAGGGGTAAAAAGAAGGCAAATAGATTTCATTAGAGCAACATTACCCTCGCATTAAAAAGTATGATGAAAGTGTATCCGGACTATTCCTAAAGAAATACATATTTACGTTTCGAAAGGAGATAATCCCAAGCATGATACAATCGCGAAAAATAGCATTGAAAGATTAGCGACACATTTTTTGCAGAACAGTAAGAGGAAACAAGATACACAAATTACCGAATCCCGTGACGTTGTCTTTATTTATAAAAATGAGAAAATGATAAGCAATATTTACTTAACAAAATCGAAAGCAGTGGGAAAGGTAGTTTTGTTGAAAATCATTGCTTCAATACTTAATTGCACTCCATCCATGCAATAGAATGCGACCACTCCGCAACCACAATGAAGGCGATTGAATGATTTCACAACAAGTGACACATAGGCAAAGACGCCCATGTGCCTGAGTACAAATATCAAAGATTAGGATAGAAGAGGACTCGTGATTAAAGCAGTGACAAGTTCCTAGCTTAAGCCACTACAGATACATATGCAAGAAAATCAGATTAACTCGGTACATTATATGCCCTCTTTAAGGTAGTAAGAATGAGGCAACCATTCAGCCTCACATATCACTAACTACTTCGCCTGTAAGCAACCAAGTATCATGTCATGTCAGTTTGCCTTCTCAATCACACAAAAAAAAATAAAATCTAGATTCGAATTGTTAATCACTTGTAGAACTTTGAACTCTCTTCTCAAGATCACATGTCAGTCTTTTTTAATAATATTTTAATCGGAAGATTTAATAATAGATGCGTAATTGAATGTGCAAACAAGAAGAGACATTACCCTGCAAGTTCCTGAATTGGTGGCCTTCTTATTCTGCAAAACGAAAAAAATAGAATCCAAGAAATATGTACAGAGAAATGTTCTTTCAAAAAATATATTTAATTTTACCACATTTACTTGTTATGTACAAATTTTCTGAAAAATTTTTATTTTTACTATTTTACTTATATTTATTCAGTAAACTCTATTATTATATAAATGTTAAAACCTAATATCTAATTACTTAAAGCCGCCATGAGATGCCCTTTTTTACAAACGTGTAAATTTGGTCTGATAAAAACTGACACTCATGAACTCATTCAGAATACCAGTTAACCAAATACCAATATTTGAATTCAGGGACATTAGGCACACAGAGAGCAATGCCTATCGATTAAGAGGCGAACTCTCCGATGAATCAAATGAGGAGCAGGACTGCTTTGATCCCTTTAATTTGACTCTTCAGATTTAATAGAGCAATTTTACTTCGAAGTATAATTAAATACTTTTCTACGACTAAAATATAAAGTGTTTGTAATTATTTTGCTTAGTAAAATTTGGAAAATTGCCAAACAAAATAAACGACACCAGGGAAGAAATTACCTTGCACGTCCTCTGTTCGAACTTCCCCTTTGCCTGTAAAAGCAAAAATATTTAAGTAACAACAAATGTGGTAAAAGAGCGAGTATTTCTGACTATCGACAAATTCTACGCTTATCTAAGAACTATGTTTTCATGTCAGAAAGTGTGCATTTATTGCGATTAAAATGTCCAATGAAGACCTCAATGTTGAAAAATTAAGCGATCTTTAGAAAACCCATTTCCATTGTGCCACTTTAATGATAACAGACATGAGGCTCAATTAAACACCATCCAAAAAATGATATATGACTTTTCCATTAACTCTTAAGTATATCTAATCGCCAGAATTCAAATAATGTTCGACACTTTACTTCCTGACATTTCCATTCTTTACCGAACTAATTCGCTAATTAGATCTCATGCGACGATTAAAGCTTGTTAAAAATTTGTGTTTGTCATGGATAAAAATAATATAATATTATCGACAGACATATGGCCGGTTACAAGAATAGGTGAGTGAGTGGCAGAAGTGAAAAAGTATTAAGGAGGGAGAGATTAGAAAATGCCAAAAATGTGGTGCAATGATTCAAGGTAAAAATTAACCGAGCACCATTTATGAACATTCACCACTGTAAAATATTAAACTACTGATCATTTAATTGGCGTAAATCACTAAGACAATAAAAATCCAAACGAGTATAGTCAATGGCAAGCAAATAACTCGAACTCAAATAGCTCTAAATTTTGTCTTGATATCATTTAAAATAATTTATAAATAAACTTAATAAAAACCCACCTGTTATTCTGACGACCAAAGGAAGAAGGCAGTCCGTAAGATGCTAGCTGATCTTCAGGGCTCAGGATATGACATAAGGATAGAGCGTCAGGCGCAGTCGAAGGAAGCGACTCAAGGTCACCTTCTTCAGCATTCAGAGACACCGTGCCTGTTAGAGAGGCAGGAGACTGCCAATGATGCGAGGAAGATGTTTTTGGAGATAATTTGTCACGCTTATATTTACAAAAAGGGTCTCTAAAAAAGACAAGGATTCCGTTTTATGATAAAATAAATTTTACTTGAAAAAGGCCCGAGATAATATGATGTGTGACGACACTCCATTTAGAGGCGATGGGTATTCGATATCAACAATTTCAATAACATGTTGCATGGAATACATTGAAACCGGTGTTTTGAAATTATTGACTGCAGACCAAAAGACAAAATAAGAACAAAATCATTAATACATATTTTACCGAATACAGCTCAAAAAATAATATTTATAGCAAATAAAAGATACTAGTTGGTGCACACTTAAAAGAAATGTGCCAGATTTGGCAGACGTCAAAGTCAGCCGAAAAGATATTCAAAAGGCTTGTACCGAAAAAGCTTATAGCAAATTATTAGATGCCACAAAAGCTTATGACTAAGTTTATCAAAAATGGTGTAATAAAATTAGATGATGAGGTGTTAAACTAAGTCTATTTGAACTAATACCCTTGGAATTGGTATTATTTTAAAATAATAGCCAGAGAAGAGTTACCTCGACGGGATAGGAGTAAAAAGTGATCTGTGTTCACTACAAATTCAACCTTCAGATTAAATTGCCTTCTAAAACAAGTCGTTTTAAAGTGCCTTCAGCACTTCTGTGATATTTAAGAAAAGTATTCTTGATGAATTAATAACAAAAAAAAAATAATTATGAATCAGTGTGAATATATTTGGATATCGGTAGTTTTATTAGTGATTGTAATTTGGAAGTTTTATAGATTCCCGATTAATACGAGCCTTCATTCGTTCAATTTAACCCAGATTTATAAAATTTTATTCGTTTATATCGAAGTTATATGACTATTTTCAGTTAATTACTCCAGAATAACGTCAAGTTTTCCTTGATGGGTGTCAATTTAATAGATCATAAACTTCCGACTTACATATTCTTCAAATATTTTTAGATACGTTGAAATGAGCTGAATTTAAAAATTTGAATATGAATTAATGTGAAAATAATGTGATGCATTAAATTCATCAAGCATAAATGAAAATTGATCGTTATTCCTTAAACGTTGACTAATTTCCTAATAATCATTGAATGGAAAACGGAATCCACCAGCAAAAGATATTTGCATTTTATTGGTATTCTTTACAATTAATAGCAATTAATAACAAATACTTTGCACGAACGATTTCCCCAAAAAAACTATTTATTGAGAATAATCTCCTTAGGACAATATAAATTACAAATCGTTTGACCTCCATCACCGTATTATATGAATTGGTTTCTAGGTCGCTGAAAGATAATTTTAATCATTTTTGGTGGTCTGTAGGTTAACATTCTAAACGAGTTTTGTCACTGACGTATACAAGTAGAGCTTTTTTGTTTAAGCAAATCTTGCTCTCTTGCTTGAATTTTTCATCGTATACAAAATATTTAGTCTTATAATCCTTTCAATTATATGGCCATTTTAAATTGTACAAGATCCCTTGGGATTTTTTCGCAAATGTTGGACGCTAATAAGTTTGAGTTCCTTTTCTTATTTCAGTCACATTTTTTAAAAATATATTAAATAAAATTATATAAATTTTCTTCATTTCTCTCAACTTTTACAAAACTTCGTGAGCGAGTCATCAAAACATTATTAGTCATTACATAATTCATTGTCGCCAATTACCTCGATGTGGAAAGTTAGAAATCAAGTTTATAGCGTCGAGTTGCTCCGTTTCTGGAAAAGGAAAATATAAGACTTTGTTCCTTTTAAAACAACCGCATATCCTCAATTTTTAATATGAATCACTTTTACTTATTGTGCACAGAGCTGAATGAAGAGTACTGCAAGTATACATCCCATACTTCACTGCAACTTGCAAGATTAGAACTTTTATTTTCTCATTACTTTCCATTCCTTCAAATCATGTCCATTGAGGAGATTTTACTAAATTTGCTTAATAAATCATATTTGGAGGAGTTACAAACCTCCTTGTTTTTCTAAAAGAGTACGTATTTTCCGTGAATACTTATGTCTTTTTTATATATATTATTTCAGTTAATCTTCCAAACCTACACTTTATGGTCAACATTGTTATTCAATAAATTGTTTCAGAATCTGAGGTTTTAACATTTATTAAATATTTATTTTGCATATACATATACATACTATCCTGTAAAACATTGTTAATAATAATGAAAATGAATTTTTTGGTTTTGATCTTACACATAATGGAATATTTAGTAGCACCCTTTGCTAATGGCCTTTTTTCGAATTTTCTAATACTTTATGATACTTTGTGCATTATGTTCAGTTAGTGTTATTGGGGCCATGAATATTCAAGATGTCCGTTTCATTTTCAGCTTCTTTTCCAACACCATTTAAAATAGGAAATAAGTAAGATTAAACGGTGACACATTACCCGCGCTCACAAATGCAGAGTTCTCCGTTGTAATATGATCTGCTTTAGAGCTTGTACCACATAAACTCAACTCGAATTAAATAAATGTACAAAATACTCTTACTTACCCATTTCAGCATATATAAGCAGCATTTGTTTTGTCTTGTCTTGATTCGAGTCCTGAATTTGCAGTTTTAACAACTTAGTCTTGAAGGTTTTGCTTCGACAGTATGCTAACAAATTTAATCATGCAATTCATTAAATTTGATTTCAAAAAAAGGCTATATAATGTTATAACTCACATTAACTTCACATGGGTTACAATATCGTGTTTCTAACGTCAATTTTTTAATATCATCAGCGTAAATTTTCCTTAAGGCTACGTCAAAGATTCGTGCAAGCTGAAAGGGGTAGAAGGGTGATTACTTCGCTCATTTGAAGTGTAATTAAAGCAGATGAAAGAAGACTCAAACAATTTAACTGTTCTCAATTGTTTATTGTGTGTCAGGACTTAGTGGTTAATGATTAAGTTAGAGATCACGAGTTCGATACATATTAATATATACCCAATTAATGGTGTTATCACCATTACTGATTATCACTATCCAATAGGGCGACTCATTCACTAATATTGCTTAAAATGCTCCCTTTCAAAGGCTCTGTTATTAGTAATGATATAGTGGTTTAGGCTTTATTCATTTCGCTTTAAAGATAAAGATAGTAGACCACTAGAATATGAGATAGAAAACCAGCTTGACCATATTCGTTCCAAGGGTCAACCAATTCCTCCACAAAGCGAAAGCGAACTTCACTTCAGTTAAAAGAGACTCCTCGTCCATATAATCAAATTGCTGAAATTTCACTTCCTTGGGATAACAAAGCCAAATTGCAAGGCAATGTTATAACCGATTATAGGTGCACACATAACCACCAAGAGTACTAAAGTCCAAATAATAAAGGTGGCAGAATTCGCACTTTTTGACCCTAATGCTCTGTGCTATTACCTCTCGAACCACAAAGAGAGTTTTTGAAGATCAAGAACAGCTTAATGGAATCCAAATATATTCTTTGTAACTTGCTTATTAACTTCAAACCACAGAACAGCAATTTCTAGCTGGATAAGATGTCACTCCATCTTGTCCACTTAGGGTCTATTTTATCCAGTCAGGGAGGACAGATGCTGGCTCTAAATACCTATTGGTTTGAAAACGATGACAGCTGATGGACTTATTTATGTCTGCCAATCATAATTACTTAACCGTCATTTTAATGAAACTAGTCGTTTGTAAATTTGCGAAAATTATCAGATCTAAATAAGTTCTAATAGTGTTATTAGTCCAAAAAATCGACTAAATGCATCTATGTTCGTTCTTTAGGGTCCTTGTGACATGTTGAGCGACACATTAGATCCCGAAAGAATACTCGGCGGAAGTGATATTCCTCTCCAACATATTCCAGCTTGTGCTTTAAAGTTCTGGGGAAAATATATTTAAGACCATTCTTTCATCTTAATTTTTTTGCTGTCAACTATGGCAGAATGAGTGTAGTTAATCATTGATACCACTTTGAACAAAGACCTATATCAAAATGTGAATAGAAATGCCAAAACAAGTTTTAAAATTGTGATAAATTTGGATGATATATGGAACAGATTGTCGAGGAACCAGTATTGATTGAGGATAGGCAATATTATGGTCAATAAAATAACCTCTGATTATGCTCCGACCTGAAGACAGAACTAAAACCATACATTACTAGACCACTAGCAAGACCAGTCGTGTTTAGGACTTGGCGACGAAGTGGAATCCAGTGTACTTTAAAGAATGTTGTTTTCGGCTTCATATAGTCGGCCTCACTAACAGGATGCGGCATTTTCTTGAAACAAGTAGGCATTCTAGGCAGCTTTAAACCTGATTATCCTCTGAATAAACGGCAATCCAACTAACCTTTAATAATAGCCGCAAATTAATATCTTAAGAAAGACTAAGTGTTTCTAGTCACCACAATTCTTCTAAAGATTAATCCTGATGGGCTCGATGATAACAGCAGATCTAATCCAAGAGTTCTATTACCGATAGATCGACAGAGTTGTTTACAGTATATTTATGTTAGGCAAAAAACGAAACAAGCGTTAGGCTCAAGACCAGTAAAACAACTATATTTTCCTAAAAATTTGTAAATAGACAAAGAGAGTACTGTCAAAGAAAATTAATTGTGTACCGAATAAAGTAATTTGGTCAAATCGGTTAAGTTAGTTATTGACAGTGGGCAATGATTATAATTTGGGGAGAAAAATTTAACTAACTATTCATAATTTAAGTGAACTTACCGAACTATTAAGTGTGTGAGAAACGGAGAGTATTCACTAACATTAGCAGTGTAATAAAGATTGTGATTTCCCATGAGCAGGCATTTAAGTGTCATTCCAAAGCTATATATATCTACACTTTCGTCATAGTCATCTCCTAAAGTTAATAGTTTAATTAAATGAATATTGAATCTCACGATTAATTCCTTTTATCTCTGGAAGAGCATATCCCTCGGTAGAAATAGGCTGAGAGAGATCTTCCTCCCCATATCTCGAACTTCCAAAATCGGCGATTTTTAGGAGAGTACGTTTATTGAAGGGAAGCATGTTATGCGGTTTGATGTCCCGATGAAGTATAATATTTGGGGTATGGGTATGCAGATAGCGTAATCCACCTGTAATGTTTGCACACCACTACACTATATGTCATATAGAGTAAGAAAGTTCGTTTTAAATCACTAGAAAGAGCAACATTATTAGAAATGAAAAAGAAACACAATTACCTTTTTTTCAAATCACCATTTAGAGCTCATTCAAGTAAGAGGCATTTGACACTGTGACTTTCCACATCCGGACTGGCACCGTAAAGGCGCAGAATGTTTTTACCTTTGCAGTCGTTCAGTATTTGAACCTCGCGACATTTAGATTTAAAATAACTGTCATTTAACCACTTCACGGCCGCATACCCTTCGTCATACTTTTCTAAATCGATTTTTTCAAAGGATTCTTCTGCCTCTCTCTAATTTTTTTTTTGATAAAAAAATAATTATCCAAATTTACACGTTTTATCACCTCGAAATCTAATTCACTAATATTTGGGATATCAGTGAGTTGATAATCCATCTAAAATATGGGTTTAATGGATAAACAATGAACGATAGTAGGAGTATTCAAGTTTATTTGCATAAAATTAATTTTACTCTATTTTATATCCAAATTTCATAATATTTCTTTGGTAAAACATGAGTCTTATTTGGAGGTAATACTTGTTAATGAGGGGAGAAATCAAAGAAATTCGACAATTAAGTTCATACTGCTATTTTATTGGCTCCTAGTTGTGTTACATAATATTTGTCGTGTAAATACCCTTGTGCACTAATTTGCAATTCTCTCTTCTCTACTCAACCAATCCTAACGTCTCATTGTAATTTAAGAAGCAAATTACTCCCACTTCTTAGGACTCTCTCTGTGTGTGCATATAATTTCAAAAGTGAATCAAATTACTAGTTTAATTTAGAGCCTTTCAAAAAAGTATCCTTAAAAGGGGGAAATTGCAAAATAATTAATAACTCTTCATTTGCATTACTGATATTATCATTCACAACAATTAAAATGCCAAATAAAAGCTTCGGAAGTGTGTTTAAAAGTTATTCTATTTGAATTTAGGATTCATCAGGTTAAAACCATATATTCCATTGCATATGTTCCACTTTTATTAGAAATTGGTATTAGCGTTGCCGATCGATTTCACTTTCAGATTTTGAATTTACCCTTTTGCTTATTTGAATACAATGAAATGACATATGAATCGTGGTTGGTAACTGAACTGTGTACATTTTCTATTTGTGTTATTGATTATATTACCTGGTAGAATGTAAACCGAATGTTTTCGTAGAATTTGCAGAATTTTTTACGGATTTTTTTTCAACAAGCTCTTCTGCAGCTAGAAATGATGACTTTTGGAATTTTAATTTCTGACTCACTAGTCAGCAATTCAACAACAATTACCAATTTGACATATAGACAGACATGCTCTTGTTATTAGTTATTGAAGCTATAATACATTCCAACCTTTTTGGTACGGCAAAAAATGTGTTATCGTTGCGTTAAAAATTTATGATCCTTTTGGAGAAACAATTTCAAAAAAAATAATGCACTTTATTTGTCTATACAGCTCCTGTGAAACTAATAACTAAGACTAGGTCATCGGAGTAGAGTAAAATACCTTTTTTATTTTAAAAATAAACCAAAAGTTGCTCCACTTTTAATCTAAGATCGATTAATGTAATTCCACAGTTTTCCCTGTTCACAGTTGAGCAATGTTGATGAAATGACGATATTGTTATTCCAAGTAAATAGGTTAGAAATAATATCACCAAGGATTTACTATGAATAAATAATATCTTAATCAAAAGTGCTCAAAATTTAATGATGCAACGACTTGTTAGTGGTTGGATAACCAAGATGTAATAAAATTGTATTAAGTTTCGTCATATTATATCCAAGTCCATCTTGGAAAGAATATTTCAGCTTTATGAGTGACATCGGGGAGGCTTAGGGGTGAGAGACTAAAATTCTGCCCCTCCTCCCCTTCCCCCCTCCCCCCCCCCCCCCCAAGGGTAGCCGGACTTGGCCGTTTAATTCACTGTGGATGGGAATTGAACTTGTGAACTCTGACATGACAGACGCACACCCTAACTCATTTACAACTCACGCATAAAATTTGTGTCAAATAATAATAATAGCAATTATTGCGTCCATTTAGGAGGCGAGTTTCAAAGTTCATCTTGGGTTAGGGGTTGGTGTCAATGAATCACTCTGAAACTCACGTTTTATTAGTTAGACTTAAGCAGTTGAACCCTTGATCTTTAAATTTTCAAATGAGGTTGTTAACAACTGTACCATTGTAATAACAAATGTCACATATATTTTTTAAAATATTGTCTAAAGATCATCGCTAGTAAAAAACTGTATTCGCAAGATTAGAGTGTAAAATAACTCTTATTTTGCACATACACCATTCTGTTGGCTAAAAGCGGCCAATAAATTTCGATTTCGAAGAAAATGAATTTTCTGATGCTCAAATTTTAGACAGTCTAAATAGAGGCATATGAAGTTTCTTAATGTATTTAAGCTGAAAAATATGGATTCAGCCTATTACACTTTCAATAACTCGTTTAGATTTATGATAGCATGACAAGAGCTCAAGGTAACTAAGATTCGACTGATATACTTCAAGTGTTTCCAAAGATTCAATATATCCTTTCGAGTTTCAGCCTGTAATATAATGACATAGCTGGATTGCTGTGGATCGATAAGAATGGGTAAGTGATCCAGCACTTACATCTGTAGCGGATTAGCTACCTTAATAAGCCTTGACTGTTCTCAGAAATCTCAGTGGCAATTTCTCCTAGTTCGTAAGACCCTTAGAATTAGCTAAGCTATTGCAAAGCTGAGAAGAGACAGAGGTATCCAGGAACCGCGTTTATTCTAGACATGCATGGCGTGGGGCGTAATGTATGACGTAGAACTTAGTCATTATATACACTTTATGATATGATGACCTCATATAACTTGGATCATTGACTCTGCATTAGTCATGCCAAAGTTGTGTCCCCACACATCCAGTAAAACTTCTGATATAAATCAGGGCCCAAAGCAATCTATTTCTCAATACATTGCCTGATATTATGATGTCCGATCAAGCTAAAGAATAATTCCAATGATTGCTCATGATCAGTGACCAAAATTGTTAGGAAATTCTCAAATATTTTTCGTATTTCATCTAACTGTTCTTTTGACCAACGGTTGCGTATCGATTTTACTCATCCTTCTGACTTCTTCACACTCTTCTACTCGTGAGTCATCTCATGACCTTCGAGCTATTTATCGATTTAAGGCGTTATCTAGACCTGATTATTGAGTTTCATTCTGCTGCTTACTAAATTTCGTTTGGCTTACTCGTTACATGGCTTCCTATCTACTATAAATGTAACATTTACTCCTAATTTTGCACTGGTGGAGTGCGTGTAGCTGAGAGGCACGAGAGCTTAACTGGGGTTCACTAATTTGCGGTTGATTCTAATAAAACAGAGTGCGTCTACTACAAACTTTTATTCCACCTACTTTTGAAGATGAACGCCATTCAGAACTTGCTAGCAAGTTAGTGAGTTTGAATGTTTAAACATATCATCTTTTCGTAATTTTCTAACCAGGCGATGAAAATAGCTCCAACGGTTTTAACATAGCCGAACTCACCGGAGTTCACTCAAGTTAAGATCTTATCAGAAAAAATTCTGGCCCAGAAAATATAAATTATCAAATAAATAAATGAGTGCGATTAGAATGTGATTAGAAATTAGTGATCAGCGTTCGTGGATTTCGGGTGAGTAATAAATTTTAATCACGACTCTTAAAAATTCATGATACTGAAACTAAGTAATAAATTTAAAAAAATTTAAACTATTATTATTTTTAACTAATTTGTAGATGGAGGAACAGGAAAATCTAAATACCTGTGTCACTTAAGAATATCTTTATCATGTGAAGTTTATATAATTCCAGTATTAATGCTCTACCGCTTACGGAAAGAAAAATTTAATTTTTTTAAAGATCTCTATAGGTTAGTTTTAAGTACCACAGTTGATCATTCTTACAACTGAATTGTGAATAGGTATTGTCGAATTTTTTAATATAAGTAACAACACTGAACGTTACTCTAACACTACTGAATCCTGCATATCTAAAAATCCTCTTTGATATAGTAAAAGCGTAAAGAAGAAATTGGCCATGCCAATACTCGCCTTATAACGTCCGGTATGGTAGTGCGCCTTCATATAATTGTTTCCGATTCAAGGCAGGTCAACCGACTGATGGGGCAATGTTTCTACCAGCATGAACTACAAAACCAATCGTTGCAATTTAAAGTTAGAAGAGAAAATCAAAATGTAGGAGAGATAACCATGTAGTTTTGGGTGCTCTTTCCTGGGTTTGCTAAAATCTGGAAGCTACCCAGTCTATTTTCAAATTTGTGAGCTTAATGCGATGTTTAAATAAATAGACCCATAATAATGTCACTAAAGTTGGAAGCATGCATTTCAACCACCGAGCATCCAGAAACGTGTCTTCTACCTTAATATTCATGTACTCACTTTATTTTAATCAATGAAACAGCAATATAGTGGAATTTATGGTCTTAGAAATCAAAAAAGCTAAACTTCGTCATACTATCAGTGTGAAGTAGAACTCGTTAATTAGCCATTGCTTGTAGTTTCTACATTTTAAATGTATGAGAAGGAAACTTAAACCTCCTACTTTCAATTTTTCGGTTAAAAGAGATTTATTCCGTTTTGGTGGCTTTAGACCATAAATATATGCTAGTGCGACTTTCGGCTTTTCACCAATAAGAAGGTCCTTCCAGTTCTGATTGGATCATCACACCTTTGCGTGTTTACAATTGGCCCACCTTGATTCACCAAAATTCATTGACCTGTCATTTGACTTCTAGAATGTTCTTTTTAAGTGAATTAAATTTCCATTTTCTCATAAGATTGCTCAACGTAAATAAAGCATAACAAGTTGGAAACACAATATAATGATTAAATTGAAGGAAGGCTACTCCAATGTAGGTAGAGGTTCATTTAAAAATAAAACGAGTATTCTTTTATTAAGATTGGCAATTCTTAACTTGCACTTTATATTCCAATGGCGTTTCTTCCTCAGTGTAAATTCGATCGCAAAAATAGACACGTCTTAATCGACAGTTAGCGTTAATCCGCACTCTAGTTACTTCCTGCAAACTTTGTTTGTAACAGTGACTCATTAGTTGATTCAAATTAAATACAACTGTATTCCAACCGGGATGCAGAAACAATGGCATAGTTGTGGAAAATGGACGAATAACTGTGTTTTTGGTAGAATTGCTAGCTCTGAAACGTCGATGAAAGCCACTGAGGTCTAGTGCCTCAATTTCGAAAGTGAAAAAACGATTCATATTTTTAAAAATCATGACGAAAATGGGCATTCTGATGCCTAGACTCTCTTTTTCACAGGCTGGGCATTCAATGAAGGTAGTGCTTACATTTGTTCCATAAATATCAAGGACTATTGATTGAATTATCGGGTCGGTAATTCGCCTGATACTTCCCGATTGACAACAAGCTTTCCAATTTAAGAGGGGCTTAAGACCAATGCTATAGAAAATCGATAAAAATCCTGTCTGATAGGCTCCCCGATACATTCTTTTTGTTCTGTCACTTAATGTTTCTATACTTTTACACTTGTGGAAATCTTCATGGTGGCATTGATTTTTTACATGACAACACGTGTTTTACTAAACAATATAAACTACTAGCGAACGCATGTAACTTCAGTGTCTTCAACCAACTCAGATTTTTAACCATCTTAACAGAGAGTTCCCAGTCACGACCAATTTACATTTATGTTTGTGTTTATTTTTTTCAGAATTAAAGTACCCTCTAATTCTAATTATTTAACGAATAACTTAATCGTAGAGAAATTTCTATTCAAAAATTCCGAAGCAATTATTATCTAAAGTATTGTGAACTGCGTAGATAACTCTAGAAAAGGCAAAGGAACACATTTCTGGTCTAATTCAAATGATTTTACAGCAGGTCTGAGAGACAGGTTAGATACCAGTCAATCTTGCTCAGGTTATCATGTCTCAATAGGTGCCTGTCAACTAGTCTGAAATTGAGTGGATGGACCCGAAAAAAATAATAACTGCTTTTGGTCATCCATACTAATACATTATCTGATATGAGGAATTAGTTAATATTTCCAAGGCCTAGAGTTAAACTAAGTAAACTGAATTCATATCCCTTGTTGATTGGTTTAGTGCCCACAATTCTCCCATGGCAGTAGCCAGAAATGTTGATTCGCTGCTATAAACTGACCAATCAGGCAACCAATCAACCCTATACCCACCTTTTGCAAAGACCTAGCAACTGCAGTAGCTTTCGATGAATCAGCGGAAGTTGGTATTAAGCAAAAGTATGGTGTTGACAATTAACTAACTGGTGTACGACATAATGAAATAATTGAGCGTCAAATCATGCTGGAAATCGATTTAATTTGGGAAGTTAATTAAGGTAGAAACCAAACATGGGAAGAAAATTAAAATTAAAACTAACGTCAAAAAATATTGATAATTTAAATAAAGGGAAACACCTCAAAATTTTCTTTTGATTTGTAGACTTTCTTTTTACTGGCCAAGACTGTTCATAGAGCGAAAGCAGCCACTGGGACTATCGGTAATAGATGATAAGGCCCAGTATTTACTAAGATGTGCAATTTACTTCACTTTTCCAACTGCAGGTAGACAATTGATTCTTATTAACCTAAAGGAGAAAAATTTGCGTTGAGTCCGTTTTTTTAGATGATGGGCCTAATTAGAAAAAGGGAGTTTAGCCACCACTTTCTTATTAATTAAAAACGTAGCTATACGTATTTGGAACACATGTGACAATTGTCGCGAAGGTGACTATAATCGGGTTTGTAATGATAGTTCAACCTTGGTCATAATATCCACTTTGAGCTCATAATATACATCGATATTGATTATAGGCTGAAACCTAGAGAAGAATGACACGTGTCGGTAGACTGACAACTTCATATTCGTAACTAAGATGAAGAAACGAAAGGGACAAATTCTACAATACATCAGCCGTATGGTAGTGTGATCTAACTCCTATTTCCCATCGCCGCTACCCTCAGTGCTACCTCGTTCATTTACAAAAAAAAAGATCAAGGCATTAATAGTTTACCTGCATAGCATGTAATATTGTTGAAATCATGCTCCATTACTAGGCACGTGCATGGAAGAAGGGAGATAGATAAATCATGTCATCTAGTGGGAAACATAATTGACATGAGTTTTATAGGTTCGTAGGAGGAGTAATAGGGAAACGATAATCCACCATTTTGGTGATTTCAGGAGTCTAGATGAGCTATCATCCTTCTAGCTCTGCTCAGTCCTCACCACACGACTAGATGGAAAAGGGTGCAATTGGTTTGATAATTTTATTGGCTTTTTTGGAGGGTGTAGGATGGATACTGGTTCGTGTGTTCAAATTTGTTTGTATTTGGCGAGAACATGAGGATAAGGGGTTTTGGTTCAGATATGACAACGACAATTTGGGGAATTGGTCAATTTCGATTAATATGAGTATTTGGTAAGCTATTGTGGCATTGGCATTCTATAGGGAAAGTGAGAAATGAGAGCATAATGGCTGACTGCAGTGGCTAGTCACAGCCGAGAGTTGCTATGTGGTCGCAATCGGCCATTGTCATAGATAGTTCATATAGCTCCTTGAATTTTACCTTAATTTTGGTCTATGGTCGAATATCCCAGTCTTGACCAAGAATAATACAAGCCAAACATCCTTAAGATCATTAATCCTCTAGCCCTTCACAATCGGTTGAAGCTCTCGTTCTGCAAAAAAAAGGGCACCCCAAAATCCCGAACTTAAGTGACCATTGATTAAGCAAAAGAAAGTGAAATAACTTCATTTCTTATCTCGTAACTTGAGTATCGATTTTTCCATCAGTCGACCAACCCCTTTACAACAATCCCTTTTGTCAGTGTGGAAGGACCTAACCTGTTTCTCCAATTCCGTATTTGTATCTTCCAATATAGAATCCTTCTTATACTAAAGGAGGAACCATTTAAAAACCTAATAAAAACCCAGGGTATAAAAAAGAACACCACTCAGATATTGCATAGCAAGAAAGAAATCTATTGTAGTAGTAACATTCGCATAAACATAGACCAACATAAGAAATTTTTTGTAAAGTTAGATGGGAGAGGGAAGGAAGAGCAAAAGAAGGGAGGAAAATGAATTGCCTTCAGGTATGGATATACACAAACGAATAAGACCTACTATATACATATAGACACATGCACTCAGTGAGCGAACCAATCTCTGTACATAATAGCAGCAGTGCGTACAAGAAAATACTATACAGCATTTTTGCTGCAGTACTGCTTCCGATATGCCAATCTCAGGCCGTCTGCAAGTCGGGCTATCTTTACTGCCATTTCCCAGTCCAGACCCATCTCAGATTGTAGCTCCTGTGCCGAGGGAAGAAGCATTATTGCTTGACCGTCAACCGCCTGGGCTGCAAGCCATGGCCAAAGTTCCATGCAATTCGTCGCCTCTAAATGCTTCTCCAAATCCTGAGGAGTCCAGCTAATTGGATCACTTGCCAGCGTAGGAATATCAAAAGCCTGAAAGGAAGTGGGATCGGAAGCTTTAATTTCTTCTCTCTGTGCAGTAAAATAGATGTACAATTGGTCAACTTACGGGTGTCGAATCACCGTTAATATTACGGAAATTGGAGCGAGCTTTTACAGCCTTACGACTCGTGGTGCTGTTGATACCATTGCATGAATTACTAGTGGTACTAGCACTACCTCCGCGCAATCTTTTAGCAGGTCGTTGACCGTTGGGATTTTCAATGGATTTTCCCTCATCGCCCTTACCCTGATTATTCTTCGCACCTGAGGGGTTCCAGTCGTAGAGGAGTGGGGGGAGAAGAGATCGATCATTTAGGAGGCGGGAGGAGACAATGAGAGGGCGTTTACTGTTGCCTTTTGAAATACGTAGTTCAGAATTGAGGAGGGCGGCTGTTGAAATAATAGTATCGTCAGCTATTACAATTATTGGAGAGACGAAGTTGTTACTGCTGTCAACTGAGTTGTTGCGATGAGAGTTTATCAAATCATGGCACTTTAGAGGACACTCTTGACCCACGGCTCCGTATTGTTGAGTACTCAGAAGGAATGGGCAAGCTTCGAGACTAATGCTAACCTGTGGTAAAAATAATAGATATCAGTAACTTTATCGCGACAAAACCATAAGTAGCCCAATCGTTTCTTAAGACTACTCTTATCCAACTAGTGCCTTAGAATAGGACCGATCAGGATGGTTTATAAACATTTAGCTACTATCCACAATATGAGCGGTAGGTCTAAAATCTATAACGGAAGAATTGGGCATATAGAAATAGAAATTCGTAGTTACATCAGATTTAGAGCAAGTTTCAAAAAATATTAGAGCCTAAATTAAGTAATTTTAGTAAAAAGTGCCGAGTTAACTAAACAGTAATAATTTTCAATACTGTATCGGATTTCGGAGTAATCCAATCAAAATGGCTATAACAAAACAACATAGGAGGTTAACTCAGGATTTGAATTAATTGCTCGTTGAGATCATTTGACGACATAGATATATTGAATAACTCACAATTTCTTTTATAAAATAATTCCAAGTGGAGAAATTCTACCGAACCTTTATCAGATAAATTCAGCCATCGCGGTTATCCATTTCGCTTACTGGATGTGCACCGATGGGTGACGAACTTGCGGATTGTAATTTGGTAAATGAGAACGTTAACCGACTGAACTAACTGGATAGGTGATTTAATTTAAATGTAAAGTTGATTTACAGAAATAACACTTTTGAGATACTCCATTTCTAATACCCACCTGTAGGCAACCATTAACCAGAACTGGCGTAGGTTATGTTAGACACCGAGCCCGGGCAAACAAATTTGATAAACAGGCTCGTGAAAGAAAAAAATTCTTACAACCTACAATAAAGGCACTCTAACAAATCTAATTGAAACGTAAGCTAGTATCAAAAATCACACGATGAGGTACAAACAATGTAGCTATTTCAAATATAATATTAAATAAGTTAGGTAGTCATTCCGATAATGCCAAATGAAGAAAACCAAATTTAACTTTCCTTTGCTTTATTTAAAGGGAAGCTTACCTGACGCAAAAAGTCATCGACAGCTCGAACCCGCCTGCAAATTTCCAGAGTTATAGGAATTTGAGTGCCCTTGTTGGGGCAACGGAAAGAGAATGTGACTAAATTCATTCCAGCGTGAAATCGCCTTATTGCTTCTGCCTTTACCTCTCTGCGTTTTTTGCCATTCAAACCATTACAAAAAACATTGACAGACTTTTTCACCCAGTCAGCATCGAAAGCTCGATTAATTGAGGCCTTTTTATCCACCGTCATTGCGAGATTATTTATTAACCGAACTAATGTTAACTCTAAAGGTCCAGGCCCAAACTCGCGTTGTAAGAATTGCAGTCTCGTCTACAACAACAAATAAACATGAATTGTTAGACTTTATTTACGCATCTCAACTACTTATTTCAAATAAGTAACAAAGTTATGGTGAAAAAATGAGAAATTACCTTAACTATATTGGGCCCGCAGTAGCACTTGGAGTTTATGTAGATTTTCGGACAGACTTCCGATTGAGAATAGAACTGATCTAGTTTTAGTACACCATTGACATGAGGGAAAGAAGGCTTGGGATGAGTTGGCATTTTCCAGATTAGAGGATTGACAGATATATGAAGGAATGGTGGTCGAAGATAAGCCGCGGGAGGAATAAAGGGATGACCATTTTCCTGACTCCAACCGAGTGGATACAGGGAAGTAGAGGAGGATTCAATCACAATTGGAGTATTTACAGTATAGTCCTGATTAGCATATGGACTCCAGTTAGGTAAGAGATCAGGAAGGAGCCAAAGTAAGCCAGCCTGACATCGTATCACAGTTGCAGTCACAATTGGACTCTCACGAAATTCAACCTCACCAGTAGCTTGGTTGAAATGTGTATGCCTCCACATATGGGGCGGAAGGACCATTTCTAGCCTCATGCCTGGGCAAAAGTCACGGGAAACCCACAGACCACTATTATCACTCAGTTCAGTGCATTTTGAACGCTTCAGTCGATTTGACCCTCCGCCACTACTACCCCCACCCATACCAATATTCCGCAGAGGTGAGTAAGTGTCGAGTGGGAAATCCTCTGAATGTTTGGATTTTGGGGCAGTGGAATTGAAAAACCGATCAATAGGGATGGAGAGGGACTTAATGAGAGTCTGGAAGGATTCCTCAGTTATATGCAGGTATGATGGCAAGTTGGATGGAGTTTTAGATTCGCTCAACAAGGTCCTAGCATACGTGATCCAATTAAAGGGTTGACCAATCGGCCAATTTTCTGGAGGAAATAGCTTGAGTCCATAATATCGACACATATTTGGAGGCATTATTTGAGGCATACCAACGTGAGCCACAAACTCCTTTGGTTGGTGTTCAACAGATTTTCTTGAATTGAGATAATGTAGTGAGTGGAGAACATCGAATCTCACAATAAAGTACCGATCGGAGAGAATTTTGACAACTGTGGCCGGGCGAGCGCCAAATGGATTTGAGTTATCAAAGGCTTCCAGCTTTGTTCCCACTTTGAACAGATGTTTTGGTGGGTCCGGAGCAAAGAATAAATGACCATTCCACGGTAACACATCATGAAATGGGGAATGGGCTTGAATAAAATCCGATCCGATTTCTATAGCATCAGTAGTCATAAGACACTTGGGTGGCCTATAGCGAATCGAATGGGCATAACTATAACCCAACATCCGAATACGAGGATCCCAAAGAAAAATAGAAAATACTGGCTGATCCAGACAGTCGCAGTCGATATTAGTGCCGCATCTGAAAACACCGCGTTTTTCATCGAATTCGGCATTGATACCAAGCCAAGAGACCACAAGACGTCCGTTGTAATGTTTGAGAATTTTTACAGGCCATACATCAGAAGGATCGGCTAAGCTTCTGCATTCCAAATAATCACCAACTTTCAGCATGTCGCGTAAATACATGGCTTTTTTATTAAAAATTAAGGGAGAGATGAGTGAATTGAGCACTCTCTTTTCAAACTCTCTACTGAAGTCTGGAATTCCAGGTCGGGATTTTCGATCTAGAATCTCGCCAATTGATTTGCACTGAAGAAGTTCGTGGGGAGAAATCCAGTCTAAATTATATTCTTGACAGTAACCCATAGGACGAACTAGCTCCCAAAATTTTTTGTCGACGTTCAACCAAAATGGAGGGATCCGATCTGCTCCTTTTGTGAAAAATTTTAAACCAGGATTAATTTCTCCAGAATGCAACCAACGAAATTTGCATTTAATGTTAATGGCGCATAAAACTTCGCATGGCCAAAAATATGAGCCACTTGGGATTTGTAAACCACTAGTTTTAGAAAAGGCAGCTAAATCCATCTCAACGATTTGATGGGTTCTAAAATTTAGGCTTTCGTTTTTTTCGATGTGCCGGAATAGGTGTACAGGAGCAATTTCACAACCTGTTTCCATTGAAAAATTGTAGGCAGAAAACTCATCGAAGTCGCTTGAGCTTAGAGAAGGCATGATTTCAGTTGATTCGTTTTTCATCGTGGTAAGAACTGCTGAACCTTATTATTTACAAAAGTGTAAATAATTAACTAAAAATATAAAAGGGCATTTATCATGAAAGAAAAAATTTATATAGCAACATAAATACACATAGGACTCAAATAAGAAGATAAAAAAATTTTTCCTCACTTAGTTTACGAAAAATAAATAAAAATATAAGAGCCAGAATGTAGGCCAATAGACCCCTACCCAAGAACCAATGCGATTGACACACTTAAACAAAGAAATTGACATAATAGTTACTTTTATGGGAAGTTGCGAAAACTTAAAATTTGTGACACCTGGAAGAATTACTATTAATTTAAAAATATATTAAACATTTTTACGTATTTCTTATTTGAATATATGTTTAATTCTATATGTAAGTTGTATCTCTTTTAACATATATTATGTTATACGAACTATCATATCTTTTATATTCATTATCATATCGTTAATCTTTGATGTTTATGGTATTTCAGTAAGAAAGCATTAGAATAGATTTTCTTGAATTTGCAGAATACAAAAATTAATATTTTCCAGCATGAATGGTGACTTTTGAAAAAATTTAAGCAAGTATGAGTTAGTAAACTCGACATTGAATAAGAAAATGACTTTGCTCTGTTCTTTACGAAATTTTACATTTCATTAGTTTTTCTTCAAAAAAGTTTGTTTAATAATGGTATTTTCTAATAAAATTACAATAGAAATTTGTAGCTGCACTTTCCTCCTTAAATATAATGATTTTAGCTTATGTGTCTCTATTTTGAAAAGGAAAGAGAATGTCAATATAGATTCCCGTGGCCACGAATTTTTTATCTTTACATTTAGCAGAAAATTACCCAAGAATTAATCAGTCGAATCACGGTAATTAAGTGCACAATTAATACAAATTGGAGAAAATTGTTTAGAACCTAAAGAAATTAGACGTTGACAATTATTTCGCTTTTCTAAAGCAACGTGAGTCATTGCAGTTTTAAATATAAGATGTAAAATTAATAGTTCACTACCCATATTTATCCACAAATAGAAGCTCAAATTTGACGTAAATATTACTAGCACAATCTTTTTGTGTAAAATTATTCAATAAGCACTTCAATTTGCATTTATGATTAACATTTATTTGTGCACCTTTTGGTCACTTTTTGAGGAGGAGCTGTAACTTTAGTAAAATAGATAATTCTTAATTATAGTCCCCACCGGCTTATTTAGATGGTCCACTTTCCTTTAAACCTGACACTAAATGTCACTATACATCTTAAAACTGCTCTTTCAGATCATCTTGACTATGACTCCAAGATAGGACGAGTTCTCAGTGCAGTTCTTAACCTCCTCACCATCTGCGGACTCGTTTGGCTTTTGGTATCATTGAGCTGTTCTTATGTGAAGCAGTATCTTACCGTCAATAACCAACAATATCGTGGTCACAGATTTTGCAGACATTTTACACTGCCTCCTGCGTCAATGGATGTCGAAAGCTTTTAAAGTGGAGGGGAGATGAACTCCACCCCGCAGCCCGTTCTTCTTACACACTTCTAATTAACATTGAAGAAATAGATCCACTCTTTTCCTTTTAAGGACCTGAAAACCTAGAAGTTTTGCATTTATAAGTCGTTCGAATTTTATAAATATTAGATGTTTGTAATGAATGCCATGTCATATCGTTGAAAAAAATGGTAAAGTTTGTTTGGTTTTGTTCTTGTTCTTCCAAGTGATCTAACAAAACATCATTTATTGCATGATAACATTTAAAACTTAGAATTAGTGAATTGAGTAGATGATTGCTAGCTGTTAATAGTCAAAATTTAGACGCACGTGGTAAGGGAATTGAACAATGGAACAAGGATCTCCAACTTTGATTGTTCAGTTTACTATGGCTTGCGATATTTTTCCTCTCTTTTTGTGACACTATTTCAACGTGAGGTATAGAAATAAAACGATAATATTAGCATTTTATAAATTCAAATAGCTCAAAGACACATAAAAAATGTAACCATATTAATTTAACCATTATTTAATAGAAATGAATAATATGAAACTTAGGGATTCATTGTGACTCAATGTAAGCATGAACCACCTGCAGTTGGCATTACAGTACCTTGGACCAAAAATTAATATAACATTATAGACCAAGAATTAATAGCTTGCACATAGATGAGGAGATTACATCAAAATGTTTATTGTTTTGCATTCATTTGCGCTATTTGTACTGTTCCCCCATGATTACGAGTGCATAGTTGAAACATGCAACATCGACAATTTAATTCACTAAAATATTCCATTTTATTCACTGCTTAAGTTACTATCTATGATTATGTGGATCTACTGAATTTTGATCGGAAAATGATAGACGTTAGAAACATTACATTAATATAAAAAGATATAGAATCAGATTAGGAAGGTAAAAATTTGCTAAATTATCGTATGCAAATAGAGATTTTGGTTGTACTAAAAATTATCATTGTTTAATTTTCATTCCAAACAATATTTGTCCAACAGAAGTATGTGTGAATTTTAAGGTCGTGCTTTGCATAAGAGATTTGAATGTGAAGCGCGGATTTCGGTTTTGAAAAGTGGGACTTTAGTTTCCATTTGTTACATCTGGAGCGTTATGTTGGAGCTTAATATTGAAAGATCTAAACAAAAACAAATTTTTTTGGTGTCTGTCGCATTAGCACAGAGTTTTGCATTTGCTTGTGTGTTTAGTCAGATATTTAGCAAGGTAGCTGAGGAAAATATGCATTGCCAATTGCACATTAGGTAATAGCGCATATGTGCCCTTTAAAACTCCTATGAGTTAAGGTCTGTAATAAATTGCATTGACTGGGACTTTGTCTCATCGAGCAAAATTTTGTCTTTTCCATTCCCAGTCAAACGTAGAAAGGATAGGATGCCTGTGCTGGTTTTTGAACATGAATGTACATACAATTGAATCAACGTGCCTATTTTTTTTTAATTATTGTTTATTAACATTTATACCTTTTACAATGTAAATATTGTCGTCTTGAGACTGATATGAATGTTCCGGAAAACACATAAGATTAAAATAAGATTTAGGCTTGTTTCAGATACTACACAGTTGAGCAATCTGATAGCCTTTGTAATCCTCTCATAAGTCTAATTAGCCGAAGACACGTATAACTAGCCCCTTGTAAACCTCGATTCAAAAATCAGCTAGTTTACGTTCGAAATATTGAGAATACAGAAAATATAGTGCTGGGAATTTAATACAAATGTAAACCAAAGGTCAAAATATCTATTCAATAATTAATGAGGCTACTCTACACCACACCTTGGGTATACACGAGATTCCTTTGGTCACTTCTGGTAGTATTGTATACTATACATATTCCAGCAGTCGATAATGGAAGGCAACTCTAAGACTATGACGAGTGCGAGACGGGATGAATGCAGTGATACCCGCTTCTGAGACGTAGAATATAGCAGAAATGCAAAAAAAACAGAAATAGGAATATATTGGTCTTGAACAACGGTACACATAGGATAGTATTTATGGGGAATTGGTATCAAATTACAAGTAAATTTTGGGGTAAAAGGCTCATTAAAGGTAAACCAAAATGCGACGTATTGGAATTTTACGCACAATGAGCATTAATGCCAGAATTAGTAATAATCCCATATTAAAGCTCTTTTAATTACCTGATTGATTTAAGCTTAAAGATAGTGGATTTAAAATTCAAAAAAACCTTAAAGACGGATAAGAATGAACAGCTTTTCCAATGTCAGGGAGAAGAGGCTGACCTTGAACCAGTGGACGACAGCAGCTCAAGGAGAAAGGGAGAGATGGGTAATTCAGAAGAAATATAACAATAATAAAGTTGTCTACCATCAATAGTTACCATCATATATTATTTAGATACATAGGAACCTTTTGAGTTGCTATCCAAATTGAGATGACGTATTTTCGGAAAAGTTTGAAAATAGGGAAATTATCGCTACGTGATAGTAAATACCAAGGGATTATTCAAGCACGTACTAGGGGACAAATTAGCTGATTAAACACCTCATATTTATTGCCTTGGTATATGCCCAAACATGACATAAAAAGGTACTTGACCTTAAAATGCTATTTGAAAATTAAACTGCAACAAATGAATGATATTGTCGATTTAACGGACTGGCCTTTTGGATGTTTACAAAAGTGAAAGTAAGTCTAAGTTTGTTTACACGATAAATAACATAAAATTGTGCTGCCGACTGATAAATTTGATTCCTGGGAATTTCGTGAATTCGTAGTTTGGTATTTTGCCATATTCTGAGTTTTATCGTTAGAATTTTATTCATTCGAATGGTAGGTGAAATGTTTCCTTGCGTAATATTCAAATGAAAGAAAATGTCATTTAGAATGATTGGTCAGTTTCAACGTGGCCTTAATAATATTATGGAATTTGTCCTCTTAATCTGCAAAAGTAAGGTAGTTGCAATTTTAAGCAACTACGCACAGGGCGCAGCAGTGTTATTCCGCACTCATATGGCCATTCAATTTTACTTAAATGGCATAAATTAACGTCTTGCATTCTGACTATCTACCATTCGGAGATAGGAATTTTACTAATAGGCTCTACAATAAAGTGACTGACCGTTTCATCACTGATCATGTTATCTCTTTCACTACGTATGACCAACTCTTAAATTCTAACTAAGATCTTTGTAGGCTGTTCGAGATGCAGCAAATGTTTTCACTTTGGCATTATCTAGAGTCGCTGAATAATCAATCAATACTGGCAATATTGAAAGCTATTTAAACCGCCACTTTACTTGCCGATTCCAGCTAAGTGGGAGCAACTTAATTACCCCCATTGACTTTGTACTTGTAGGTTAGCCCTAAGGGTATGAAATTGTTACTGGTTAATCTGTTTCCAGCCCTGATTTTTTTCCCATACTATATACTTTACTACATTTCCTACCATTATGTTTCGCTATCCTATCCTAGATGACGGTTAATAATTCGGCTTTACGAGTAATATTGTGATTATAAAAGTATGTCGAGTATAAATACGTACAAGTAAAAGAATATAACAACTCCCATTCGAAATGCTTTTAGAGAATGCGTTTTAACGAATTAGAATAATTGCTGCTCAGTGCAGAGGCCAGTGATATATATATATTAATTACAAGAGGTATCTGAAATTGGTTAAAGGAACGTCCAACAAATACCAAGTGGAAGAGGAACAAATTGATGCCCAGCATAACGAAGAGTTTCACTTCATTTGACCATTGGTTTCAGGTGGCGCAATGTCTTTTGAATGTGTATTCAACATTCCAACTTCAAATTGCCTGATTTACTCTCTGGAATACAACAAGTTCTGGTCGACATACCCAGCCCTTAGCGACCGGCATTTCTTAATTATGATGAGCCGTCTTGTTGCTTTACTTCGATCTTTCCGTGGTCGAGGGGGTAAAATTATCTTGTATGACATTCAGTATGACAGAGATATCTAACGATTTCAGGTCAACTGATCTCTGTAAGCAGTGTTCACTCACTGCGAATCTTGGTTATATCACTTCCCTAATACTTCTTTACATCCGCCTACTTCGTTTAATATATGACTAGGCAAACATCTCCTAAGCTGTATATTATCGTATATCTAGCATATTCAGCCTCGCTATTTATTTCTAAACTTTGTTAAACTTACTCCAAAAAATAGTAGTGATACGAAATAGAAATAGCACATCTTAATCAACGCCACTAACTTGCAAAGTGTAATTTACTATGTAAGATAATTCACAACTCTTTCGAAATGTCCCTATAGTTTTTTAATGCGGATCTCGACTTCAGTTGACTTCGTAATCATGCTTCCTTTTGATGAATCTGAAAAGTTGATAATGGGATGAGGTGTTTGGCGAATATGGAGGAAGTGGTATAAGCTCTCAATTCAGTTCTTGAAACTCTTGAGAGGCCATTTTAGCTCTTTGGAGCCGGGTATTGTCATGTTGGAGAATCATTCCTTTTCTGTTAAATAAATTCCAACTTTTACCTTTGACTTCTAATTTAGTCTCCTCAATTCTTGGCAACGATGAGCCTTGACGTTTTCTACTCATCTTCGTTATTCTAGGAGAGTTGATGCGGCTCAATTTACTAAGACACTTCAATTGTATTTGCTCAGTTGAACATTTATATGTGAGTTAAGCATGAATGTAATTTAACCAGGGAATTTAAAACGATATCATTAAAACTTATCGATTGTCCTGATTTGGGAATATTGTTTAAATTCGTGTTGCACGAATACATTCTTTTAAACTAGAATTGACATTGGTGGACTGTAAGCACTTGAACATAAATTTTAGTAAGGACAGATAAAAAGGAAGCATGAAATTTCTGCTATACGTACTCTCTGTCTTCTCTGCAGTTGGAAATCCTTACCTTAATAAAATAATTAAATTTAGGGCTAATTAAAAACGTTGAACAATCTATCTACTGAGAAGGAAACTGACACAGTGTCTGATCACAAATGGAACTCAAATATCTGATTCTAAGATGCCTGATTTCTTGATGTCGGCCCTAAGAGCATTCATTAGCAGTCTTCCTCCCATTTTTCTCGTCAAAGTGGAGTTTGTGGCTATTGTGACCAATAGGGCTAAGTATTCTATTCCACTTTAACGGAATCTAAATTGCGATTTTTGAAAGCGCAGGAATAATGGCACATCCATAATATGCTTCCATTAATTTAACATTTGGTAACGTTTAGACTTCATTACTTTATTCTACCCAGTCTCTCTCTCCTCTTTTTCGATTCATCATGACATTTGATTAGAGCTTTCTACTTTTTACAGGATTTTCCAATGACCAGCCGTTGACTATGGGGATAGGTACACATCTAACCATAATGTGAAGCTAAATTTTGCTCCATCCATGAATAATGTAATATTATTAATCCTCTATTCAAAACTTCAATCACATGTCTCAATTTTCGTTCATTGGTTTTTTACAAAAACAAAGTAGGTGAAATTTATAAAGGAATGGATAGGTGGAAAGGTGTTCAACCAACTTGAGGATCTTGATTTTGCTGGATTGAGTGAAGGCAGTATTTGGTGTTTTAAGTTAGAATTCTGTTCATTTATTTCACATTCGAAGCTTGGAAAGACAATTGAATTAATCTCTTTTATGATTAACTTTCCAATATACTGGTTAGTGTATTATATTTATTGTCCCTGGCTTTCATTAAAATCAGGCATGTAACTCATTCGGTGGATTCAGAGTTAAGGAAATCCACCTTACTATAAATAAGTACGTTGGGGACTAAATGCACAAAAATATTGAGTTTGAGTTGCAAGAATTTTTCTACGGCATCTTACGAGACGTGAATCAAACTACAAACGGGCTTCATGTTCCTTATAGATTTAATGAGTTGTTTGCAGAGAGTAGGTTGGCGTGGATTTCTATCCCAATGACTTCCTGAGATTCGGCATATCTGAAATAGCTTATTTCATTTGGTATTTTGTGAAGTACTGCTGGAAACTGCAAAGGTATTCTCACAAAACCATCGTTAATTTTTGGTCTATTTGACAGTTGAATTCGACTATAACCAAGATATGACTTAGACTTAGTTTATTTATTCATCATTGCCTTTCTTAATAGAATAATTTAGCAAAACAAGCATCAAGATTTTAACTTGAAAAGATATTTTTCTGTTCGGTTTCATGACTGGAAACTAAAGAGAACAAGGAACACATGATTTACATTCTTTCGAAGGCACTAAAAGGTCTGAAATTTGGGGAAACAACGTCTAGCCTCTATGATTTGCTTGATAAAAGTCATCTGAATTCCCCAAATACTTCAAATATCGGATCTCAGCATCTGAATCTTGAACATAATTGAACAAAATCAGGAAATCACCTTACGAGATTTTACTGAGAACTGTCGAAGAATAAGTGCAGTCCTGAATGACGCAGATAGGATCCAACACTGCTCCGTTAAGCAGAATTTCAAACCTTGAGGAAAAGCTTCAATAAAGAGACACCTATTACCTTACGGTCTATTTAATGTATTGATTCAAATTTACGTTTTCCTAAAGGTTGCTTTCAAAGCGAGAGTTCAATAGCGAGATATGTGATTTTCTTTATATTATTTATGCGCGAGTAAAACAACCAAATTCGGAAATTTTGGTCACGAAAATACTTTTGAGTTCAAATGATCATAGTTATCTTTTCGCCCTTAATTATTTCATGATTTGAATTAACTTCGATCGTTCCATTCAATTGAGGATCACTTTCAATACTGTTGGATAAGTCACATTGAATGTTATTTTATCAAATAACGAAAGTTTGCACTCCAGTCATCATATGAATCAGTCATGTTTCATTAGTTAATAACGGTAAGCGTACAACGTCTTAACGGCTACACCTTGCATGCAAATGAGAAATTGGCCTTGGAAGCACTCTTCTTATTTTTCGTCAAATGTGTACTTTTATACAAATATTCCAAATGTGTGTGACTGGTCAGCAAAAAGTGCAGATAATTCTCTGAAGGAAAGTTTAAGAACAAAATTAAAGATGTAAAGCTTTGCAGAGTTCTCCATTAAATTTAAAAAAAGCTTGAAAACGGTGCATCATATTGCCTACTTTGTAGCCTCAATACGCTCTTTAAATAAATTGTCTTATTGTATCTTGATTTGCCATTGGTTTTAATATTAGATGCCGGCTATAGTGTAGCAAAACAATTATAAAAAGGTGGCATGTAAATTCATTTATTCACATTCAGTAAGCAGAAAGGAAAGATGGCGTATCCTTCTCTCCCTCTCATGCCTCTCTAGCCACCTAATGAAAGATCGAACTATTTAAACAAAGCACAAATTTATCACGTGTACATGTCATTAGGCCCTCTAAGCTGAGGCACAACAATATTTATATCAAATGGCAGGCTTTATGATAATTATCATTAGCACTTTAGTTGACTCCTGGCTTCACAGAGAGGAGGAACATCAAAGTCACAAAAAGTCGACAAGGGGAGCAGAAGATGTAAAAGAGACAGAAAAAGGTAGAGAACAAAGTAAGGTGAGTACTGTGAAGGTGGTCGAATAGGACATACAGTGAGGTCATGGTAGTTTGAAATCAACTGCCGGTTTACGGACTTATTTGGCGTATGAATATACGCTGCCCAAGGCGCACCACGT
Source organism: Hymenolepis microstoma (assembly GCA_000469805.3). Classification (NCBI taxonomy): domain Eukaryota; kingdom Metazoa; phylum Platyhelminthes; class Cestoda; order Cyclophyllidea; family Hymenolepididae; genus Hymenolepis; species Hymenolepis microstoma. The sequence goes on along the minus strand of LR215995.1, from coordinate 12,244,923 downwards.
GGAGGTAAATCCATAGAACATCCCAGGCAGAAAAATACATGTGCATGAATTTCACTACTGAACTCAGTATTACAGTAGTAGAAATTTGGTTAAATAGCAATGCTTGTAGGTAAGTAATGAATAAATTCGTTAGCAAAAATTGAATCTATTGGGCAAGTTTAAATTGTAGCTGAAGAGAATTAGTGGCCATAACATTGCTCTAGGATGAAAAAATTCAATTATGACGTTGATAAAGTACTGAATTGTCGACAAACGGAGCTCAAAGTTTCGAGATGAACACTTCCCAAGGTGATGCCAATGTAGCTTATCATTGTTTAGAGTTTCCTATCTCATTCCTCTTCTGATTGCTTGTTGAGTCAAGAAAATCATTGTTCCTGCGGCGTCTTGGGGATAACTGCGCTTCTCTATATTTTACCTTTCGTGGTCTTAGTAAGCGGTAAGCTAGCAATATCTAATGTGCACGCAAATCATGGGGGGGGGGGGGGGGGGCCAGAAAATAGACGTCGCATCATAAAAACCACATAGGAGAGCTTTATTTAAGGAAATAAAGGTTTATTTGGCTGTTAAAGAATGAGGATAATTTGTTCCAACGAATGGGCACAGCTACTCCTCCTTTTGTTTTCGAAAAAATTGTAACTGACTTAAGAAACTCGCAGAACAAACAAATACTACCCGGTTAATCTACCATTGTCTTCATGGGATTGTTAAAATTATTATGCACTCAGTATATTGGCAGCCGCTATTGAGGGTATTCCAATGATGATTGGTCCAGATATTCTCATCAATTCTCCCATCTCACCTTCATCCCATAACTTCGGGCCAAACCTGGTTGGTGGAACTATCGCAGCTACTGTTTTTTCTGGTCATTAAATGAGATTTGACAAAAAAGGTAGCAGAACTACAATAATTTAAGATTCCTTCGTCAAATCAAATTTAATTGCAGCTTTCACCCATTTACTCTTAAAATTATGATTCAACCGATCAAATTGTTCTATAATGTCTTGGGCTAAGAAAGTGCTAAGGATAGCCTCGTTGTTCGTAACCTTTGGTATTTACTTTAGAAGGAGAAGTCAACAATTTCATACGTGATTTATTTGAATTTGTATTTACTTTATTATTTACTCCTTTTTGAATGATCATTTTACTTTAATGTAATGAAATGAATATTTTAGATTATTACGTTGAGGTATGAATTTCGAGTCAGCGCCACTGAATGTTGTGAATGCCGAATCCATTGCGACACCCTAGTTTAGCTAACACATAAGGCCTAATCTGCCTAACTTGGCTTCATTCCACAACTGATATGGGTATTCTAGACTCTTTCTAGCAAAGTAAGTCAAAGAAGTATCAAATGAAAGTGAAACAAGCCAACTACAATCTCAACTTACATTAGGAACTTAATACTTCCAATTACTAATTACTAATTGGTGATTACTAATACAATAGTATGTTCTATTACTGTGTCCGTACTAAGTAAACACCTCAATCTTGCTCTTGTTAGGGAGAATGAGTCATGTTATAAATGAAGTTTTAATTGGATATATAGCGGTCGGCATGCCTGCCAGTCAAATCAGATATCACTACTTTGGTTAAAACAGGTCAAAAATAAGGAGATCATCATGTTTATTTCTCCCCAGTGTTATAGTTCTGCTCAAGATGAGTGTTGGATAAAGTTTAATTCAATGGACAAGCCAATTTTTAAATCTCCTAAATAATCAATCAATTGAAACCAGAAGAACCCTGTAAGCCTCTTTAAAAATGACAGTGAAATAGGCTAAATGTTATAGTAACTAAGATAAGCACAAATTATGCAGACGAAAACTAGTGTAGCGCTTTAAATTGCTAGAAATATACAGATTTTTCTCTGATTGGTCCGAACCTTTGACTGCAAATACGCATTATTATAAATCATTGGTGTTTAAGGACAGAAGAAGTGTATGATTCCGTAATTTCAATGAATGGTTTGATGCTTACTTAGATATTAAGGTCTTTATCTATAAAAGCAATCTATCAAGAACATTGTCATACTGCCATTTGTACTAGATAGTTTAGTGACTAACAGCACCGTAGCTGATCTTGTGAACTCATGCAAATTGGGCGCAAACTTTCTTATGTAGTTAAATAATTTGGAGAAAATGAATGAATGAATGCATTCATTCATGAAATTTGGTGCATTGCTCCACAATACGGGCCTGTAGTGTGACCAGGATGATCTTAAGTAAAAATGAACGGCAACTCAAAAGCAATAAGCATTTTAAAAATGGAAAGCCTATTACTTCGACTTTCTCTTTAGCCTATAAATTTAATATAATATCTTAATGATACCACCAATTGCCTTAAAGGAGTCAGACGTCTACTCTTCATAATCTATATATTCTTCAAACCACTACTTTAAAGATTGCATCAATCTTCACAACAATAAAAGAATAGAGGGAAGTCGGTTAAATCAAACATCTCCATTTACTGAAATCAGAGTAGATTAAGACTAAGAGGAAGTGAAGGAGTCGATGCATGCTGGAGATTGTAGCGGTGGATTTGAGGTAGAGCATAAATGCCTCTAGAGATAATATAAACAAGTGGATAGATCTAAGGGCTCCAAGTGAATATGTTGTGTGTGATTCCTAAACTTGACTAAACAATCCAAACACAAAAAACATAGTCCTGCAGATGAGCTTCAGATCACGGTAATTTATTATATACTGCGATAGAGGACATAGAAACATAGCTCTTAAGCCAAAGATATGTTGACAATACTTTAGAGTAAAATCTTGACAATAGGGAGCCTGACGTTAGAAAAGAATTCAACAGAATTACTCTTCATGCACAACCGTTGATTGCTGTAATCATATATAAGCTTACTTATTTCTAAGCCCACTTAGGAAAGATATCTCAAAACGGAGGGAAGCTGTCTAAAAAAATACCATAAATACATCGAACAATTGAGTAAATAGACGATTTATTGCAAAATGCTTTGCTGGAAAATAATTGGGCTTTCGGAGATGGATATTATTACTGTTGTTTTATTATGAATCATCAGAATAAGCTTCAAGAGTTGGAAAAATGAGATAATACTAAGCACCATTACTAAGAGTATCCAATTATCTACGAATATCAAAAAAACAATGGTGCCGCTACAAGACGGGACATATTACTTAAGCCACCGCCCATTTAAAACCACATTAAACGGTCAAATGCGGAGCGGAGCGATTTATTACATAATAGGAATTAAAGGAAAAAAGCTAATTTACAGTTCACCAGCAATACGCCTACGTCGGAGTTTTCTAATCTGAATGTCAAGAATGTCTTTACTAGTACCCCAGCCTGGTGCACCATCAGCAGGACAATTAGGAGCTGGATGCCAGGAGGAACGAAGATTGAAAGGATGATAGAGAACTGGAGGCTTGCCTTCTCGAAGACGGATCAACAAGCGAGAGTAATGATAATTCTTCGTCGAAACGTTTGTCCGCAGACCTTTGTGGATTCGCGGCACACCATCACCTCTCAGGACAAGAGCTTGCTCTAAAAAAATAGCATTACTACTGATGAATTTTATATGACGTAGTGACATGTGCTTATAATCCAGCTACTTGGAAGGCAGGAAGTGGTAATTTTCAATGATAGACTTATTTTGCTTATTTTGAGAAGGATATCACCAACCGTTTAAATAAGCATTACACTCGATCGGCTTAAAAGATTTTGATTCTAAATACAGAATGGGCGGCAAAATGACTAATACCTTCTGAACAATCAAAGCTATACTCATGGTCAGAATCACAAGAGTGGAATCTGAAATGTGAGAAAAAGAAAGTAAAGTTTCGGGCTACAATTTCAAATTTATACTAAACAGATGTTGTGAGGAACACTTCTGACGTTGGGCTGATTGGATAAGGTCAACACTACGTCTATTAGAAGTTCGGTTATGTAAAAGAAAAAGTGACCACATCAGGATCAAACCAGGTGTTTACTATAATGATTAGAGGAAAATTGGACTATCTCACCAGTGTTTTCCAAGACGACCACTCGATCCTATTACTTTAATCCATGTTTATTACTGATCTACTACTGATTTACTACTGTTCTCATGATCGCTACAAATTACCCGATAGCAGATCACAGAAAATCAGAAAATGCCCTCCAACCAATATTTTACGCGAGGTAACTGAATGAGACACACCTTTCAGAAATGTCTCCAAAATGATGGAGGCCAAGTAACAACTGTTCCAGGCTAAATGAGTCTAAACTTGACTCTTGATAGGAGAAAACGCTTATCTGGGTCAAAAAAACACGTTGACTAAGAGACGGTTCAGAAGAACAGATATTCGAGGCCAAAGAGGAATCTATGGTTCATACTTCAAACCATATGGCTAGTTGAACGATAGAAATAATTAAAGTTAACAAAATCATCCAGACAAAAACAACAATTTGCTTCTTAACAATGTCTCTGGTTAAAAAAAATATGTAAAAACAGAAATACTAGCACATCTTCTGAACTTAAATAATGTTCTTGACCGAATAATAGTTTCTATGAAGAAAAATAAAATCAATAGAAAAGTCAGCCGTGGATACTAGTTAGATTTGAAACACTGAATTAACTCTATTGTCTTAAGCTGGTATTCTATTTATTTACTAATGGTAAACAGAAAAATATTTAAAATCCAAAGGCCTCAAACTTACCAACCCACAGATTTGTGCAAAATTCAACATCATGCTCCGTTATAGCCTTCTTAATCGCAGCCTCCAATGCCTATGAAATCAAATATGTAATATTTCAAAAGCAATAATTTCTATTGAATCATAACATTTTAGCTATTAAAATGAACCAAGACCTGTTCGAGAATTCGGGCACCCTTTTCCGGCCGAAAACCAAGTTGCTGAAAAGACTCATCAACAGAAAGACCGCGAATCTACAATCTGCTAAATACTATGTAGAGGCTTACCATGAAGCCGAGCAACCAAAGTTTCTTTTGACTGTACAAAATGTTTTCTTTTGTGTAAGTAACTTCAGCAGGACGAGTTGTTGTCATATTTTCATCTTCCGTTACAGACTCCAATTTTTCACGGGGAGGATAAACCACCTCGTTGTAGAGTTCCCACAATTTTGTATATCTACCGGTTAAACGAGATTTCACTGCTCGCTCACCGTCTGGAAAGTTGTGTGTAGAAATTTGACGTGGTACTTGAAAATTGGAAATAGGGAGAACGACCGAAGACTTAAGAAGGGAGGTTGCATAAATGCACCGTAAATATCTGCTGCCTTTTAGAACGGTAGAGAGACTCATTCTATAATAATCAAAAAAAATAAGACGTATTGAAAACCATATAGCACCCAAGCGTTTCGATGAGCTTTGAATGATCATAAAGGGCTGAAGGTTATTTATCAATTCAAGAACCTTTAACTAATTATCGGAATGATATTCGAGCATGATTATATAAGAATGAAACGAAGCACACAACCTCTGCGTATTTGGGTCAGATCTGTCTAGGTCAACTCGATATCATTCAAGGTCTCAAATATGTATCTCTTTTGCGGAAAAGCTCAGAATATATTATTTCATAAGGGATAATTATCCACATTATTTTCAATATTATGTTTTTCTTAAATTGACTGAAGTTATTGCGAACTTTTGTTATTTGGATTTGCTAAAAGTTACCATGGCCAAATGCACGCGCTTAAGTAATTTTCGGCTGAAATTATGTTATTTGAATCAAAGTGGTTGTTTCAAATGTGTACATAAAACTATTATTTGCAATGTGCCGTTCCCTTATATTCGGTGTTATCAGTTGTTATTTCATAAATTTTCATTGCTGTGGACAGTGCAAGTAGTCACATATTTGAAAACTACAGAATGTATATATGTTCACAGCTATTAAGGTTCTAGAGGGTAAAGATATATTTACTTTGTCAACTCATGGTCACTTTACAGTCATTTTAACAGGATGAATTTATATATAATTCCATCGGTTCCTACAACCATAATTTAATTAAAAATAAACTCATCACCTTATACATTTATCTCTAACCGTAGCTCTTTGGTTTTGAATGAATTTTTTGCTGGAAAAAAACTTGTGAAAGCTTCTCTACGTGAACAATGCTTCTATAATAAGAGTTCAAAAACCAGATTCGATGCTTTGGGATGTAAAAAGGTTCACTAAACTTGCTTTTCAATACCATTTCTAAGTCACAAGCTTACTTTGGAGAATATACTTTAGAAATGAATCGAGGAAAGGATCTATTAATCATTGACAAATTTTCTCTACAACTCTCCGTATGTCTTTAGAAATCACTATCTTTTCTTTTAGCAGCCTTGAGAAAACGTTATAAACTATTTTAATTCAATGGATTTTCCCACAGTACGCTACTCATTTTTTGTTCCACAGATACTTTTGCATGTTGGAATATCCTAATTTCTCATTTTATTAGGTCTAAAACTTTGCTCCCGCCGTTTTGTTTCAATATGAGGCTTTATTACAACATTAAATTTCAAAGTATTATCCATCGTTAGCTACCACGTTGGCCCATCTCTCGAGCAGAAGGCTTATCCCGTGGCGAAAAAAATTTAATCTCTCGATAAGATCCATGAGTCGATCCAATTTTTCAGTTCTTCATAAGAGCTGAAGTTTTGGTCAGCCAAGCCGTATGACATTGAGCGAGGTGAGTGACGTGAAAATCAAACGGAGCAATATCTGGAGAGTTCTATAACGCTCACCTGTGATGGTTTCAGAAGCTCATAATAAATTACACCAAGCTGGTCCCACCAACCGCAAAGCATGACTTTTGAGCCATGGATATTCGGCCGAGGTGTAAACATAGCATTATGACCACTGGGCAGTCCTCATGATTTTCGGCACGCGCTTGGAGTTATTGTAATGTACCCATTTTTTGTCCCCAGTAACAATACGATCCCTTTCACATTTGCCTTTCCACCAGCTGTTCACAAGCAAACAAACGTCGTTGCTCGACATCTCCTTTTGGTTTCAACTCTTAGGGTACCCAATATTCTTCTTTCTGATTCATTCCCAACTGTTTCAGGCGTTTTGAAAGTGATTCTGATAATTCTTCTTGAGTTTGACACGAGTCTTCACTGAGAATCGTTCGCCTACAATTCTGCATCTTCAACAACTTTTTCCCTCCACCACTATGACGGTCTTCGACAGCAAATTCACCATTCACCACTTTAAACTTTGGAACCATTCCCGTCGACACGTTCTGTCACTAACAGTTGTTTTACCATGAGTATTATATCTGAGATAATTCGATGAGCCTCAGCCAATCTGCAGATATTTTCATATTGAAATAACAAGCAATACTTTCCTCAAATGACGAGAATTCTGTTTCAATTCGAAAATATATAATTAAAAATTTTATTCTTATGCAAACACAAATTAAGTTATATCAAAGTAGGGTTATATTTACAAATTTCAAAACAAATTGCTCGACATCTGTGATTAATATATTTCAACTACTACCGACTACTACCGCCATCTTATGGAAAACGGCGGGAACAAAGTTGTAGACCTAATACTTGACATTTATTACCCTATTCTTGTCTTGTGTTAAAGTAGAAATGAAGTCACTGTTACATTGTGTTATGGAAATGCTTTTATACATATCCGAATTAATATTATGCTCTGTTAGAAAGTAGGTTAATTGGCATTTAAGGCCATTCCTTCTGTGCTTTTGACCCCACTGAATTCAAGAATTTGACTTAAAATTTCTTTATGCTTACAATTAATTATCTAATCTGTTAATTATTTATAAGCTGCATAATTAAGAATGTGTCATGTATAGCAGCAATATAAATACCATTACACCTCATAGAAAGCTCATTCCAAACCCCAAATAGCTTATTTGAATTTGTGGAATAAAAGACACTTACTGCGTTAATGCCCAGCTACATAATAAGTACATAAGTGAGATGCTAACCTTACAATCTCTGATATCACTATGCATAATGTTCAGAGCGTGTGGAAAGTCTTTCGAAGGAATGGAATAAACAGTTAGAATGCAATATCCTTTTTACGGAAGCCTTTGCCTTGAGTTGAAAAATTGTGGTAGTAACGAGGTTTCATTATTCACACTTAACAAATAGTCAACCCAACTTTAACCAAAATATAACTTAAAAAATACTGTGAGTTATCAATTTTTCTAAAAGATTATTACATAACCAATATAAATAATGAACTTTTGAACCTGTCTATTCATCGCGAGATGTTAAAATGGGTGGCAACTACCAAAATGGAAAATTAAATGATAACCCTATCGACTTAACGCATTAAAAGAATTAGAATAGTTTTGGAAAATTAAAGTCTGATTTAATCGTGGAAAATTTCACGGATTAAATATACTTATATGTCTCACTTATCCATATTATTATATGCAATGATCCGTTATTCTAGATTGAGAAATAAATCATAAACACTACTCCTTGCGTATTACGGAGGTAGTAGTTTGGATGAAATGGGCAAGGATGATTGTTACTGCCACTTTGGCAACAGCTTTGACAGGGTGTACCAGACAGAATACATTTTTTATTTAAAAGCAGGAAATGCATAATATTAAATGAGACCTATCAATCGTTCAATATCAGTTCCAGTACCTTTCCTCTTAGCCACGCTGCATAACGCACTGCCTACCTGTAATTTGCCTTCCCATTTCATACCTTAATGGACTCGTTAAGTTGATTGTTTAAAGTAAGCACAACATTTGCAACCAGTAAGCCAAAAATTCAACCAAAGTATTGAAGTCAAGCTCAATAAGAAAAAGTAACGTAGCGTTGGTGAAATAAATACACGATTTAATGGTGGAATAAAGCTCAAAATTCTCGATTTATGAACTCCGTGTTGAAATAACAAAGCAAGTGGGCAATAAAACCAATGGCAACATAGACTGTGCATCGTATATTTACGATTTTAGATATAAAATGCAAAACGAGTACCGGAACATTGGTGATTGATTTGAAAGTCCTACATAACTAAAGACTACTCGGCAACTCATAAATCCACTTCAAGACAACAAAATAGCATGCAATTTTAAAGATGCGTTCCGCAGAGGCGATACAATGAACCAAGGGATTTTAAAAAGTATTCCGTCAGTAAGACAGATTTTTCTTCTTGCATACTGGACATCAAGTTTGCCGTATACAGGCAAATATCTCCCAAAAAGGTTAAGAAATACTTGCATAGAACTGCATGAATGGCATAGAAATCTCCCGAATAAACCACCAAGAAGGAAATGCAATCAGTAAGAGATCTCTTCTCTTTTGTATCTTCAGAGACAAGTGTTCCATCGATTTGTTGACAACTCAAATGATAATCAATAACAATGGCACATTGCTGTTGGTAATTTACATAAATTGTAAAATGTACCATATCCCAGGGCATCAGTGCAGTAAATTGAGATTGACATTGTATTTATCTTATTTCCCTCCCCAAATCCGACGAATTAATTCAGCAAACATTTGTAATTCTAAATTATTACACTGTTTAAAAACAATTTTTGGGATTCTGTGTTAAATAAAAAAATGGATTATTTACACGAAATGCAATGTAATTTTACTCCAGGAATGCAGAAAAATGACATAGCCGCGATTGTCATTAATCTATCTACATATTTACATATCTCAGTCTGACTCCAGGAGATGAGGGTGTTCATTCCAAAAATCGTCTTTAATGATATCACAATTCGCCTCTTCTACGGACAGTTTGTTAGCCTAAAAAATAATTAAAAAAAGTAAATTAACTATTAGATAGCCAAAAGGAAAGGAAGATATATAAGTAAAGCATGGGTTTTATTTCGACTAAAAGATGTCTAACGTCATAAAAGATAGGCACACACTAACTTCCACTATAAAGCCTCACCCACTGACAGAAATGTGATATTTAGTTTAAAATTAATAGATTCGTAGATTACGCAGCAGTAGTAAACCTAATTCAACTAGACCATGTTTTTATCTACCACACCCCAACGAATATCAAAGGATCACCACAAACATTTGGTAATAAAATTTGAAACACGGTTTCTGAATAATCAGGAAACTTAGTACTCATTTCGCGAATTGACTGAAAAAGCAAACTGATTACAGCTAATGAATAGGGAAATAACAAAGAGCTACTTTTCCATCAGACTGCACAAGAGGTGTGTCGAGTAAATAGACGCCTTCATCAATGTCTTGCACCATGTGAAATTTTCTCTGTATGCGCCACCCCGAAAAAAAGACAAACAATCTAATTCATCCGTATTCCGGCACCAAAATTTTGTCGTGTTGTTGATAGCAATTAATTAAAATGGATCATGTTAATAACCAATATTACAAGTGAACCCGATATTTGCTGGTAGTTTTGCAGAGTTGAATGGAAATGAGGTGGGTACCTTATCGTTAACTTAAACAAGGAGAGATACTAAAGCACCAACCTTTTTCCTGAAAATTGTTGTCCCCTTCCGAAAAAGTTGTGGCTCATTGTTGTAGTTGATTTGAAATTCTGAGAAGAGTATTTCATTCTTATCCGAAGATAGTGTACCCTGAAATATTTAAAACGAAGATATGGGATTAGGAGTGGATGAAGAATGAGAAACTTTACAACTACTTAGCAGTAATGACTCAACTGACATTCATTTTTATTTTTTTTAAAGCTTTTTATTTTTACCATTATTAGTATTGAGAGAAGAAAAACGGAAATGTAGCAAACAAATAATGACAATAAGAGAGACATTGGAGATCATGGCTATAGGGAATAAGAGATAGCTCTCACAAAGTGTGTAATGTAAGGAAATTTCGAACAGCCCCTTTGAGTACGATACATATATTTAAAAATTAAATTATCACCTACACTCATAATATCTGTGCGCTTATAGGATGAACTCTGTATTATTAGCACAAGGATACATAATCGCCGAAGTTAGTAAAAACTTGGTCAAACACAAGCACCACGCAGTACGCATATGATGACCAATAGATCTGTTAGCCCAAATTGGGACTTTTTGACGCATAAACTATGTTAAGCCCAGCAACTTTCCATTTGGCTTCTCACGCTAATCCTTAGTCCTTCCTTCCTATCCGGTCTTCCAATAAACCTTAACCCGGTCTGTTTATTAAATCAGTTTTACTGACGCGAGTTGTATTACTCTGGCGCTTTGAAATTTACCTTGATCACGCAATTAACGCGATCAAATTTTGAAGAAAAACGCAGAGATTATTACTTTTAACATTCTACGGAGACAAATTGTCCATGGTATAACGTCTCTTTACTGCTGCAGCCAAATTCAGAGAATAATTGTATTTTAACATCAAGATATATTATCACTGGTGTCATTTTATTACGTAGATTTAGCAGTGAGCCAAAAGATTCTTAAATAAAATGTCACCAACCCGACTAACACTTGTGGGACACGTCATCGCATGAGCGAGTGCACAGCGTGACTTGAAGGTGCGGCCGTTCAACTTCGCATACGGATTGAGTGCGAGGACACACAGTCAATGACCAATCAAAGGCCTCCGCTCATTTTACTTAATCTGCCATGTTGAATGACTAAGCTTCCCCCCTTGTTACACTCCACGCCATGCATGTCTAGAATAAACGCGTTCTCTGGATACCTCTGTCTCTTCTTAGCTTTGCAATAGCTTAGCTAATTCTGGGGTCTTACGGGCTAGGAGAAATCTGCCAGTGAGGTTTCTGAGTACAGTCAGACTTAGTTAGGTAGCTAATTCCGCTACAAATTGGTGACCCTGACGTGATTCAAGCCTGACAATCCGCTACACACTGAAAACATGTATTCCTCTTTACTAAGCATTTGGATTTCTGCTGCCAAGGGTGAAAAGAAGAGTAGACAACTCACACATAAGCGTTTCTCAGCGTCAACTGGAGTGAGTCCACCGCGTTGAACGAGATTCCAGAAACACGTGTTGTAGAGATTGTTGATATGACCTGCAGAATAAGAGAAGAAGAAAAGGACCAATGAGAAAACACGTAGTGCAAATAAAGCGAAGCCCATGCATTTAATGGCAAGACTACGAATAACGAATGAGATAAAGCATATGCTCTTTGGATACCTTTATGTTTGGGAATATTTTTACCCTGTTCGATTGTCTAGTTGTTTTTTGCCCACGTGGAATTTTCATTGGTCATATGGAGTTACCATATATTACTCTTTGATAACATATTAATTCCCACCTCATGCTGACTCTATGGCTCGTAGTCCGTGATTTAATTCCGATCTTCCGGTCAGCAAGCAACAATCGATTTCAACTATTTTGCTAATTTCCTCCAAATCATGAGGTGGTTTAAAGCAAAAGCCGAGAGATTTAATGGAAATTGGTCGTTGGATAGGACCCAATATATAGTACAGTAGGGTCATAATGAATTAAGCCCATCAATCAGATAAAAGCAGAACACAAAAAGTCCATAATGCTAAATGCAATTGTACATTAAAATAAACAAAAATAAAAGCCCGTTTAGATTCCTTTTTAATAAAGCTACTTAAAGTAAATTTGATTTATTCAGACCCATTCAAGTCAAGAAGAAGACAAGATGCGTTTATCCATAAAATTGATTTGTATCACCCCTATGCATTTTGCGCAACATTGCAGCAGAAATATCCGACATGGCGGAGGTGGTGTTGCGTGATTACGAATATAGAAGATTCTGAAATACGACAAACCTTCGCGTCATGTCAACAGCCTATCGAGGACACAATTCTGATAATTTTTAGTAACTGCCCATTAGAGGAAAGAAATCATCAAAACAGGCAGCTCTACTGAATGTTGCCCTTCTCTTTTCTAATATTCACGCTGTCCGACTCAATCCTCAATCTTCTCGCTTTATACTGTTAGTCTTTAGGAAGGCCATTAGCTTTGGAAAAGTGACTTCTAAGCCTAATTTGATCGTAGTGTTAACGTTGACCTACTAGCGGAATTTAGTGCTATTTTCAAAAACATGACAAACGAATCTTATCATTAAACACCTACAGTCAACTTGACGCCACGCGAGATAATCTCGAAGATTCTTAGTGGTCGGATAGAGCACAACTCGGGCATCGAAAGCGGGAGGATAGAGGAGTTTTGTACCAGTCATGTAGTTGGGCCACTCAAATACATAAGTTGAGGCGAATAGGGAGGCCACGGTCGTCATCAATTTACTAGGAGTGGGGAGGGGGAAATCAATAAATAGTGAGAACCTGGATTATTGCTGAAAAATTTACCAAAGATAATAGACTTGTGTACTAGTTCTAAAGAGGTTGTGAAGGAATCTGCTCAAACGCAAACGCACATCGATATTCGAAATACAGTGCTATTAGTACATATATACAACCATTAACCCAGATCTCCTTAAAGGAGGAGTTCGATGCTGCTTTAAAATGAGTCAAGTTCTGCTGAACCCACCTTCAATTAATAAGCCTAACCATGTCATTTCAAATACGTTCCATAAAATAGCCTGAAACATTGGGGAATATAGTTAGCGAAGCCATGAGTTAAACAACCTTGCGTAGGTAAATGAGTTAAACTATTGTTCCTCCAAACTTCAAAGAAACCTAGCACAAATGAGACGGAAAAAGACAGATTTTACAGAGAAAAATTGTGTTGAAGGGGAATAGAGAGGACATACGCTTTGAAGTTGATAAATAGAGAATGGCTTGAATAGAGCAGGAAAAAAACTCAATTGATGGGAATTATGTAACTGAGGCACATTAGTGGACAATTTAAGGGAGCAGTTCGTTGATTATCTGAGAGGAGGGAATGGGTCTGAATTGTTCCCTCACCACCTAAACATATAGACATTCAAAAACCAATATCACCAATATGATACCATCAACTTTAAACGTCTACATACACTAGCAAGTGCGGTCGTCCAACCTGTTGCACCAAAAAATTTCCAACTTTCCGAGCATAAGCACTCCCCCTAACTACTTATAGAGTATTTTAAAAAATAAGTGCAATAAATCTAAACCTGAAATGAGTGCGTAGTGTGAGAGGAGTCAAATAGGGGATTTCAGACCATGTTAGCACACTGCATAAAATTTGGTCACGAAACCAATTCAGCTAGTGTAGCCGAAGGCGATAAAGTTGAGGACACTTAGGAATTTTTGTTACCATACCGTTCACTATTAACTTTTGCTATAGAAAAAGGAATTATGTCGAACTTGAGTGCCTCTTGCCAAATATCACCCTGTGATTACGTAGTTTGCGAATATGATATGTGAAGGCATTTGTGGTAAGACATAGTGATACCTTTCAGCATAGAAGAATTCCAAGATTTTTTCACAGGTTTTAGCCGACATTACCTCGCTTCGTTTTGATAAGAAAACAGCTACGGGCCTAAAATTCTATCAACTATTTTAGTTCAAATTTTCACAGTTGTCTCCTAATTGATCTTATTAATCCTTAGTTCAGTTTAGGCGCATGAAGCGTACGCTTAATGAGAAAAAGAGTTTAAAGCGCATTGTCAAAAACAGTAAATATTAGGGCAAATTCATTAGCTACTAAAACCTTTAATACAAAATTGGATTTATCGCATACTAACCAACAGACGTACCGACACTATTTGAAGAAACATTGATTAAGATAACGTATTTTAAAACCAGAGGAACCATTAATAAGGCATATTTTAGTTTTTTACATGGATTACTCAAAGTAAATTGCTTATCGCTATAGCAACGATGGGAAACATCAAATATAACACAATACGAGAGAGAAAGAGCTTAATTACTTTCCTGGTGAAAGGCCAGGATATAAAACTATGGAAACGAAGTTATTGGCTGAAACATCAAGAAGAAAACCGCTTGTGACTAAGCTATAACACAGAGGGAACAAATAAAATTTAATGTGCGCAGGAGAGTGTGTTCGTCAGGTCAGAAGGTTATTTCTCTGATTTTGGAACAAACAGGTTAGGTACAAAGAGCTGACTTTAGTTTAGGATAGGAGAGCAGTTTTTTTAATTTCATAATTACCACATGGCAGTCTAAATAAGTACGCACTTACCTAATGGCACTTGAAGTATCAACTTTCTTCGGTCACCGTTTAAAACACACGAATAATCTATATCTGCTTTACTAACAGCCGATTTTACCAAATGAATCGTGCATGGCTTGCATACGAGCGTTTTGAGGGGTGAATGTATAGAAGTAAGGAATGTTAGTTTATTATTACTATAACTATACCTTACTCACGGAAATGCCTACAAATGTTTACATGCATGCCATGTACTTAAAAAGTACAGGTTTAAACCTTACCAATAACGTAAGGATCACGAAATATGTAGTTAACTGAAGCAACAAAATTAGGATTTTGCATAAATATATGATCATATATTTCAAAAACATAAAAACGCCACAGAGAAATGGAAAAAAACTGAGCCAGTAACAATATGAAAACCCGTAACATCTGTGTTCTGCGGTTCCACCTATGCAATTAACCTCACTAGGCTCCTAGGGAAAGTGATATATAGCATACTGATATAGCATCCATAGGAGGAACTCATATTCCAATGTCCCTCTTTTTGACAAGAAAAGACGAGTGCAATTAGCAATATACATTAATGGATGTGCATGGATAAAAACCAATTTCTTGGTTTCTGAATTCACAGACACGCACACTGACCACTGCGTCAGAGCATGTAAATTAGGTAGAGACATTTTGGAGCCTTTCTTTACGAGGAACTCACGTTCTACTACCGCTCCTGTTGACCTGAATTAACCACTGCGGCAGGTCACCCACAATACCGGATGTGCATCGATTGGCATCGATCTCGTGACAATTGACTTGATACACATTCACGTCAACTAGAGCACTACGTACGCACTTATTTCAACGACCCAAAAGAAATTTAAATTCACATGGGGAAGCCCTAATAGCTTAACAGTCCACTGACTTAATCACTCGACCAACGGAGTAAAGAATGTCCGATCCTAATCGATAAAATAACGTAAATGTATGGAAGTCAAATTCATATCCAAAATGATCCTGAATTTTAAATGATTCACAATAAACAAATGATACTTCCCAAGCGCGTTGAAGCGAAACACTCTAGGGCCTGTTATGAGAAATTCGACTTCCAATTCAAAACCTACTCAGAGGTGAGATTGATCTTTCAATTCACCAAAAGTGTGAAAGTGAATTTTGAAGTTGGGAAACTTCTGGATAAATAAACATACATCTTCGACATAAATAATCCACTACAACGTTATAATAATCCACAATATAACGCGTAAGATGTTGAATTTAAGATCCTTTTCCTAAAAAATGTGTAGACCTTCCAAAAAACTACTTCTACTCATCATGCAAAAGAAAAAAATGAAGATACCTCTTAAAATGTCGTAAACTTATCATAAACGAAGTAACCGGAGAGATGAAAAAGTACTAAATTTGGTCTCATTCGCTTATGGCGAAAAAAAGGCGAAATTCATCTTGAGAGATTTACGTAGAATGACGCAACCAGAAGTAGCCTATCTTTAAATGCGTTTGGATAGGATGTGCTTTTTATTGAAAGCAAACTTTGACAAACATCTCAGAGCGCTGAATCGATCATAAGGAAAAATTCCGCCTATTATAATTTATTCAAAAATATTAAACTACACAAAACAACTCGTCTTTAATATCTCACATCCGAAATTAGTTATTTTGCACACTTAGTTGGTCGGTTCATGAGAAAACAAATTAAAAGGAGAATACAAAGAATCAGGGGAATAAGTTATGTCTGATTACGAAAAATCGAAATTCAATTTGAGGTCAGTCTTTGTGGCCTTCTAGAGCAAACTATCAATTGCAACTTCTGGCTGAATATTGCAAAATTCGCAGTGAACCAATTAAAACTAAACTTTAGTTTAATCTTTTATTCATTTTAAAAATATTTGGCGTTGTTAGAGAAGAATATATGAAGAATAAATTATTTCAGAATGTAGTATGGCTATTGAAATTCCATTTGAGATGTTTAAGCATGCATTTAACGGCGTATGATTCCAGTTAATGGTGTCAGGGCTTTAAAGAATAATTAAGTTAACGTTTCATGGAAGAAAGTTGCAGAAAATACAATTTCCCGAAGACCGCCTACATTAGAACTAAATAAATCGATAGAAAAGAAACCACTGTTGAGATCGATCCTCATCAAGTGAAATCTTAGATAGAGCTTTAAGATAGTCTGAGCATAGGATGACAGTAGATCTTATAAGAACTGGACGAAGAATAAAAGAGTGAAGGTAAACTAAAACTGGTTGATTTAGAAAAACTGAGCAGGAAAAGGGCACGTAAGAATGGCGGTTGTTTTGCAGCCTAGGAGAGACGAAATAAGTGAATCGATGAAAAATTGCACAGAACTGTGAAAAAGTGATTAAACTTAATATCAATCAATGAGAGAATATGAGTGGCTAAGAATTTTGTCACATTTAATAAACAGATGGAACAGTGGAAGGTAAACACAACAATCTAAAAACGAAAGTGACCACATTTAGGAAATTGAACGACTTGCCTAGGTCGTCTATTGAAAGAATCAGTCGACCTCCGGAAAACGAAGCTGAACTCATCTGATTGGCCGTAAGCAAGAATAATGTCCCCATGACGCCGCATTACACTACGCGCAGATGCACAGGCCAATTGCAGGGCTTTCTCATCATTAGGTTTTGCGAAGCCATGTTTCTCACTGAATGTATGAAAGTTTTGTCCATCTAACCGAACAACAATCCAAGTATTGGGCAGACAGGGCACTTCAGCTTCAAAATCCCGTACATAGGTATACTGTGAATTGGCCATTTTGTATCGACAGAAAAACTGTGGTAGTGGGAGACAAGGCCGAAACTGGCTGATGTAGAATATCTAAAACAAAGCATCGGAAGAAACTGGAGACATGCAAACGAGCACGTAAATGGCGGAATTTTGGCCACTCACTGTGGAGATTTACTGATCTGTAACCTTAGTCACATGCAAAACCGATGAATGTTACGAAAATTAATTGCCACTAATAAAACCTAAAGCAAATTGGCCACAAGAATATTTAGAAATGCAAACACAATTCCGAGCATCCCTCTATGATGGTTAACACAGTCTATTAACTTAATATGAAGACTCAAGGTAAAGGCTCAGAGTATCTGCGTACCAATTTCTAAAATTGGCTAGTACCAGAGAAGCGATATGAAAACGCCTAAACACAAGCACGCAATAATATTGAGGGAAGTTGAAGGTATTTGTATAGATCACATTTACTTGGATAAAATGACAGTACATAAGATCGGGATGTTTAAAGCAGTCACAGAAAAGAGAGTAAAACAAGAGTATTATAATGAGCAAAAAGACAGTAATGTTAAGAGAGGAATTTATGGTGGTCTTTTATTTTAAGAGAAACACTGCATCGTCTTGAATCACTTTTATGCTGGCGATTTAAACTATTGGCTCTTTGGAAGGTAGAATAGGAGCCTCGTCGTCGTTAGATTGAGGTGTCATTGGGCTGACACACGTTGAAGGAGACTTGAAGAATGCTGGCATTCTCTGAAAAAGAAAAACAATCATAAGAAGAATACTTACTTCATTTGCATAAACAAATCCGCTCAAACTTACGCGATATTGTCGTTCAAATATAGCTCTGCGTGTACGTCTAATACTAAGGCGATAGAAAGCGAAGATAAGTAGAATGACGCTACTAACAAATGTGAAAAGGATTAAGGCCATGAAGAGAGGGTGTGTTGCAATACGATGTAACTGATCCCGAATATGAAGTACTTCGTAAGGCAAAGCGAAGTGAATCTTCCTGTTACCGTGATCATGCATGACTTTAACGCCGTCCCTTGGAAGGGCGTCATAACGGGGAGCAAAGATAGTGTCCATTATCTTCTTTAAACTCTCACCATCAGAAGCGAAAATTCGGACGCGAGCCTCACGAAAGATAGGTTGTTCATCCCCGGTAGTGAGAGAAGATGCGCCATTACTTTCCTCAGTGTGACCATCACTTCTCCTCAAAAAGCCGAAAAGCCTGATAAAAAGAGTTAAGCAAGTCTAGTTAGAAAGCAAACCTTGAAAGGATTGGAGAGCTGAAGAATCCGCTTAGTGGTGAACCGCTATGGATAGGTAAAGCTGGAATGTAGGTGCAACCATCATAACAGGCGGACTTTAGACCATCGGTTGAGAAAGTCTTGCAAGAGTTTTCACAATCTATGTTAATATTGTAGTCATCAGTCTTGGCATTAGGTCCAGCTGATTCATGACACCCAAAGATACAGGCATCAACAAGAGATGCATTCTCCTATGAAATAAAAACTATATATTTAACGTACATATTTGCTTCGACAATTCCTATCACAGTTTTTGCAGTTGTGACGTTCAGAAAAAGCCGCAGAGAACAAAAGGAACACACACAACACAACCCTCATGACTCAAATCAGCCACCAAATTAAACCCAGTCGAACGTATTAAACAAAAACGGTTCTGTCAAGGATGTTGAAATAATTAAAGAAATCACAGTTAGAATAAGAGTCTAATTATTTTTTGTAAAGTATTTTTAAATAATTCGTTAAAGAAAGTAGTTAATCAATTCTAAATGGTACTTTTTTGCTTAGGCTAGACGAGATTTTATTTGTCTTTTACAATGTCTGAGTATGCAAATTTAGCAACTTAAGCTCTTTATTAAATTTTACTACACACTGTTTTAATTGCCGTGTATTTCTTTGTTTATGGTCTGCTTGAATTTCTGCGTAAAAGTCATCCATTTAAATGCATCGCTGTCTCATGAAATGATATAATATCTTGGAAGGTAACATCAGCGTAACTTTATTGGCCCTAATTGGTCATATTTTCCTTTTACGTAAATGCAAAAAATTTATACGATTGTAAAAGCTTAATAAATTTAATCAATGTGGATGTAATCTCATTTACATAATTATACTCTGAAATGAATAATATTGCTAATTAAGATTAATTTAAATTCCTCAAGTAAAGCATACGCAAATATTAATGAATGTCTTGTAAACTCCAGTTTATTAAGTAATTTAAAGCTTTAATGCCATTTGTATTATACGATCGTGTATTTTCGCATTCTGGTAGTAGTAATTAATTAACTCAGCCATACGTATATTCACTAATGCAGAGGGTAAAAAAACGTTGATCAATTCTAATCTATTGGAGAAAAGTAAGAGGGAATCTCATAATTGTTCATTCGAGGTGCCGCCGTTCATTTCAAGTCAGTTATCGCTTAACGTTCCTTTATTATAAATAAGCTCGAACATGAGTGCTATCAGTACGGAAACGATAAAAGATGGCTTTAGATGAATCTTACAGTTTTTAATAAAGCAAAACCTTCATTTTACCATAAAATAATTATATTTGTGATAGAGACTTTGAATCACTTAAGTCTCTCTATTTACTAGTTTTACTTTACTTTTTGTGACTATTTGTAATAATATAGGGCAAGACCTTTCTCAATAACGACTAATTTCAATTTAACAAATGTCCTAAAATATTTTGAAAAATTTTTCGTTTCATTTTAACTTACAGTTATAAAAGGACCAATATATTAATTTCAATATTTTTGCAGCTCATCAGTTAGACACATTAATGGGCTGCTTTGGCATACATTCATTATTACCACCAATTATAATATTGTTTTAAATCTTGAAGCTTTGAGTTGCAAAGCGCTAAAAAATAATCGGAATGCATATAAACGATATCAAATTGACACATTCAGTGTTTTGTGGTTCATAATATATCTCATAAGGGGCTAATAAAAATAGTAAAAGGAATACTTCACGGAAGCTCGATTTATTAAAATTAAGAATGGTCGATATATTTTCAACAGGCTGCTACTCTTTGTTAATAACTTATTAACTTGAAAGTTTTAGGAGTTGCATTTTAAAGCTACTGCCTAAGTATACCATGCATTCTACCGTTACAATGGTAAAGTTTTCTCGCCTGGATTGCATATTAGAAAAAAATATTTTCATACAATATTTGTCTCAAAAACCAATAAAACGATTAAATAAGATTCCTTTTGCATAATACTTTTTGATGCCAATTGCTTTTTCCCGTCCCAAACTGAAAAAATATCTTCCATTCACATTATTGGCTAAGGTGGATATTAAAGAAATTCAGTATTCTAGTTGAGCGTATAATTATTTTTAATAATTCGGGTCAAATTATTATGTATGTTTTAGAACAGGAGTTATATTGATACAACTGAGTCAATTGGATTAACAACACAAAGTAGAATTTTTATCAAGTTCTCGAAAGCGTTCATGCTCAAAATAAAATTTCAAATCGTTAAATATTGCCTAAACTTCTACTTGCCTTAGAAAATTAAAATTGATCATATAATTTTATTAAAAAATGCACCTGTTATCAATTTTTCTGTTGAAAGCATTGTTCGTGGTGTGGTAAATAACCCATATATTCATATTAAGTAATTATTTAAAATAAATATTTCAAAATTACGTTACTAATTTATATAAGGTTAGATACTAGGCTAAGCGCTAGTTGGTCTGGAGCCTTCAATTATTTTTGAGCGAAATGTTTCTCTCTGGTGTGATTGGTAATGTTGACGTATTTCTACGAAGATCAGCTGATATCCTCAAGATCGGTGCTTGTAAATTTCACCGTTACCCTTTGTCCCACAGTGAACGATTTTATCTAAAAAATTACGTTGCTCGTGGTGAACTCGACGATGCTGAATTCCCACCTTCTCGCCGAAAGCTCAACCCCCTCCCTCGGACACCCATTTTACTTGGTGGTGAACGGATTTACAAATATCCACGACGTCATTATGACATTCGTGGTCCTGAAACAATCAATAATCTTTTAAGACACAATCAATTCGGCATTCAGGTATTTCGTTTAAGTAGTGTATAAATTCTTGCTATTGACAGCACGGGTTTTGTAATATCTTATTTAAGCAAAATTTATATTTCAATTTTTAATTCATTTTAGGCTCTTGAAGGAGGTGAACTCTTGATCGGTCATTTGGATATGATTCGTAACACAGTCAATCGCAAAATCAATGAAAAGCGAATGTTCGCAGTATGGCGAGTTCCAGGACCATGGAAACCCAAAACTCAGCGTTCCTTAGGAAAGCGAATGGGTGGAGGAAAAGGTAAATTGATGACATCTGATTTAAACTTTATTTAGCCGATATTCATCATTATGTTACCCCAGTACGTGCTAACAGAATCATAATCGAACTTGGAGGATACTTGGATTGGCGTGAAGCTTCTCTCATATTGAGTGGGGTTGCTAATCTTCTACCCTTTGGGGCTAGGTTTGTCTCTCAGGATCTACTAGATACCGAATCTAAACTGGAGGCATATATTGCTGAGAAAAATGTCAATCCTTTCTATCCACCTGGCAAAGCTCTTCTCGGGAATTACGCTGGCTCACGTTCATTTATTAGTCCTTGGCATCTGGAATGGGGAAGCACCAGCTTCAAGTAAAGTAGGACCTATGTATATCCTCGTTAATCCCACTTTCATCTCTCCTTGTACAAATGTAGATTTCAATAAAATTTATGTGATTTTCTGAAAGTTGTCTAATGCGTTGCAGCATAGTGCTGAAGTGATTATTTAAATAGATTGAGGTGTGTATACTTAAATCAATAAAAGTCGATATTATGAATGTACTTTGTCTTAATTATCTTCTGGATTTTGCTTGTCCGCTTTTCATGTCGTTCATCAGATGCGCTCCGATGTGAGTTCTGCTTTTGACTTGGCATGGTTTAATACATTTGCCATTACCTGATGACAAACGAGGCCATTTTGCTATCTTATTTCGGAGTAGCCTATTCCGCCAGGTATCCTGATACCTAGTTTCCGAGCACTCTAGTACTTGCGGACTCTTGAAGATCGCGGTCTCCGACTAAATCCCGACTCCAACCAAATTCTCGTGTGTTGGCAGGTACCAAGGGGCATTTTCACCGCTCCAGTCAGAAGCCTTGGTTCCACTTAACTAATGGAACCGAATATCCCACTCATCGAACTTTTGGCCCCGATTTTGTACGTTAACCACTTCACATTATATTTACGGAGTATCAGAAACATTTACATACACAAGTCTCCCCATTAGCAAAAGCTAGGGGCGTTTGATAAAAATTATAATCTCTGAAGAAGTGTACAACTGTACATGGGAATCAAGTCGCGGTTAGGGAGGATTGATGGTGATTTCACCCACACTCAGAACTGAACGAAGTTACCAACTCCACGCATTCACACTGAATGGCACAGCGTAGCAGCAGTATTAGTAAAATAAAAAATATGCTGAAATCACCATCAGTCGCCGCACATACAGGTACGTGGAGTTAAAGCGAACTCGCAAGCATGTGCACAACAAAAGGAGACGGTAAGGCCGGAAGTCGCATTAGAATAAGACTGTGGTGAGGGAGGGGATATTTTACATAGTAAGACCGATATGAGATGCAATTAGGGAACAGAGGTCAATGCCAATTAGCACAAAAGGGGAGAGCTGCCACTGAAGGAACGGAATGATGGAACAGAAATTCAAATGGGCTGGTCGGGAGAGCTTAGTCGTGGAAGGAACCTTCGAGGTTCGGATGAGTTCATCAATTCCTGTAGTCCTTCCCGCCTAAAACAGAGAATTAGAGTGCTAAATTAAGACTCACTCAACATTACAATTGTCAAATTGTGAACGGTTGTCTGAGCTTACTTTCTTTGATTATTTCGCATTTTTGAATCGCTTATTGATAAAAGAGCTCGCAGCTTTTTCATTTCACAAACGAGTTCACTATAGAGTACGCCGTGCAGTCGATCAAATGTACACTTTAATGCTTGCGCCTTTGAAAGGTAATAGAAAAAGATTTCCTTCAATAATGCACTAAAAGCAAACAAACATTCTATTTTTGCGTGCTTCAAATACGATAAGGCAGATGAGGTTATACATCTCCAACCAAAGTTTAATAATCTCGATGCACTTATTGTTCTCTGCTAGATTTATAGGCTCATGATGTGGGACACATTGATAACCGTAAATATATTTAATGAAATAAAAGAGATGGGCGGTAAAAGCATCAATGATCAGAATATCATGCTCAGCACTTAGAAGGCCATAATTAAGCTCATTTTACTGTTAAAAATATTACTGAGGAACATGCATTGAATAGTGAAGGCTGTTTAAATCAGAGCATCATAACGAATTAAAGTTGCTACATACGTACTTTCCACGAACACTCCCAGATATAAAATTTTACTTGCAAATAATGCAAAATTTATCTCCTGCGCGAAATCTTTTACGCTTCAGCATAACTAAGTTAACTAAGTGGATAATGACTTTATACTAACAAGAACCCTTAAACATTAAATTCCAGTCAAACAATATTGGAAGTAAAATTACGGTTTCATCGTATCAGAAAACTGATCAAACTTATTTGTTTGATTATTAAAGCGTTTCAATGGGCTGGCTAATAGCAGAAAAAGTGCTCATTGTGTTCCATGTTTCAATGCATACTCAATAAATACTATCTCGAATGATCCGCCCTGACTTTTATTTAGATCAAGTCGAGGTAAATTTCACAAGAATATCATTCTTCTACCGAGTTGTCGAAAAAAGTAAATGGTCATTTAAAATCGTACCTCAGTTTCGAGGGTATCCGCTACAGTATGCTGGAACTGAGCAGACAACCGAGAATCTACAAACCGCAGCATTTCCGGAGTGTCCAGAGGAATACAGGAGTGAGACTTGGACTGATGTTCGGCAGAATCCGACTGCTTCGTTAGTTCAGAAGCACCACTACCTTCCTCACTCTCTGATGAACGCTCAAAATCGGCCTCTGCGGAATGACTGTTGCTTAGAGACAATGTCGCTGGGTCCTCCAGGACAGGGCTTAGTCTAGAAGACTTTTGTGGATGGTTCAGGAAATCAGAAGCTGCAGTACTTGTTATCTGCGGTGAAGGAGAAGAACGAGGTGGACAAGGAGATATGACCGATGCTCCTCCATCGGAAGATGAAGTTGGACATCCTGGAGTTCGATCACTTTTAACTCGATCGGAACCATTTGATGAGGTCCTAAGAGAAAAGAATATGAAAATTTAAGAATTATGTGGGAGGGAGGGGAATGGGGAGTGCGCGGCACGCATACCTATTAGACGCAGGAGAAGAGGTATGTGACGCTGAGCGACCATCAGCCATCTTTTTGTCTAAAAGTAAAGCACACAAAATAGCAGCTGAATAAATTTTCGCAATACACTTTAAAGTATTTAATCAGAACTTGAAACACTCAAGTATACCTATTAAAGCTCAACAGCCAAAGAAACTTCCTATATATATGTGGTCGTAACAAAGAGGATGACACTGACCACATATAAATCGATATTATAAGCCGTTGCACTTTAATGCATACATCTCTCCAATATTAGAAGCTATTACAGCAGACCCTAACTAAAGCTTGTCTTCAGAAGTGGAACACTATGAACACTTTTTCATTTTTTCAGAATTTCTTTGGTACTCATTTGAAAAACAAATATTAGCATCATTCTAATTTAAGGAATTTTAATTTCTCCACTCGGTACCGGATATCAAGCATGCATTATATACAAATTTAACAAATTTCAGCAACTTACGCGACTCAAGGATAGAGGAAATTAAGTTCACAACCGAAGGCTGCGAACGGGAATTGTTGGAATTAACATGAGGAGTTCGGTTGTTATTACTTGAGGCAATAACATAGGAGAGAACAGGCACAAGATTTCGAAGGACTTGATCCGGTTTTAAGGGGTTGGTTCGATATGGAGATGAGGCTAAAGGAGACAGATTAAACATCGAAAGGGCGTAGATTGTTTTTATCATACAGAAATTCGTACCAATAACACCAGATTTAAGACTTGGCGCGAGGCTTCCTAACAAAAATCAACAGAATAACACTCGAACTCGATTATAGGGATTATAAAAGTATACAATCAAGCAAAAAATAATGCACTCCTTGAAATAATACCTAAAACGTAGGGAAATCTCATATGACCATTCAAATGCGGATAAGTTCAATAGTCTTAAACACAACTGTTGAGAATAATAGTAACTAAGCGATCACTTATAATTTAGAGAAAATTTATGGTAAGTTATCACAATGCTACTGGATAAAATGAACTCTCAACCCAAAAAAGTACCATATCAAGCCTTCTTAAAGAGACCTCAGTACGTTTAACTTCACTTGATGAAGCTTACTGACTTTGATGTACTTCCAGAAGGGAGGTCTAGATAAAGAATTCGTCCAGTACCTTGTTTGAGAAAAAGGGGGAAATGTTCATTAACTTGATTTACCTTTACTACTGATAAAATTAAAATATGAAAATACGTAAAAAACAGTAAACAAAAATTACCATTTCCTTTTGAAATGTTACAAATGCTACCACTATCTTAAAGGTCGATATGAAGGAAACATTACTGCATTGGCGCACCAAACTGCAAAATTAACAACTGATACGGTTGCTTTAATTTTGTTCTTCGACACGTTTTTTACAGTTCCTCAAATATGCAAGCAACTTTTTCAGTAGCGACACAAGTTATTGTTGATGAAATTAGATATAAAAAAAGACAGATCCACATTAAATACTACATTACGGTAAAAAAATTACAACCAGAGCATATAAAACGGAGTGAAATTAACGGAACAGACATGAACTGAGTTCAGATAACTCCATCAAAATTTGAAGTAGGAAAAGCGAGCAGGACGACTTCTAATTGGCTACGTTAATACTAACTCAACACCCCACTAAATAGATGCTTAAGTGAGACCTTATGCAGAATGTAGGAGAAAGCAAAATCAATGCACAACACTAGTTCAATTTCCAATCTCAGGCCCAAAAGGAATTTGTTAACAGAAATGAGAAAATTAAGAGATATAAACGGATATCCCAATTATAATGAGGCACAAGGGGAAAGCTTACTAGCCTATCTTTTCTATTTATGCGCCTTAATTTGAACAAGGCCAAAATAAATTTGACAGTAAAATAAGCGCTCGAAGGGCCATCTGATGAAAGAGCAATAAGAGCATTTCATTTAACACAGAGCAAGAGAAATACCGCGACAGTTAAAAATACGCTTTAGGGATCATTAGAAAATGAGATAATATGGAGATTGTTGGAGTTTGAACAGGAACGATATTTCAGATTACAGAAGTTCTCTGACAGAGCTTTCTATAACAGATCTTTCTGAAGTAAGAGCAACCTAAGATAAAAGTTGGAATAAACAAAGATGTGAACCTGACATTTTTATCAAGCGTAAGGAGTCTCACAGAAAAAGGAACTCGATTTCATTTGAAAACACCACAAACTAGACAGAAAAGTCTGCAATTAGACAAATTTTGCCTAAATTCACTTATTTAGGCTTGGACAACTAAGCCTTGCTGAAAAACGAAATCAGAATACATAATACAAATAATCTACTGAAATATGCCTCCTATTTCTCGATCAGAGGAGACCAATTAAAAACTACCCGCAAGAAAGGGGTAAGCAAACGCTTCAAGAGGCAAGACAGCGTGACTTCCCCTATGAAACTATAACCAGATAAAAGTACAAAAAAATCTTAACTAATAATGAAGCAGACTTGCCAGCTGGACAAAGTGAAGAAGCGAGGGCGTCTGACTGAATTTAACTATCATAACTGACAACTGTATGAAGTTAACTGTAACATTTAAAACTTCTAAAAATTTTGCTTTGAAGCTTGATTCGAAGCCCACAATGACCAATAAATGCTAAATATGGGACGGAATAAAAACGATTATCTCAAATCATTATATAAATATGCTCCAAATAGAACACAAATACAAGGAAGGAAGCAGCTTAGTTCTTAACTTCATGTACCAAGGATCAAGTTTCAAATAGGTCACTGCAAAGAAGACAACAACTGAAGCGCCATGGAAGGCCAGACAACTTACATTGCCTATCAGACACAGATGGATGCCTTTCTTTCGTGTTTAAAGCGTTAGCATCTTTCAAGTGGGGATCGGGCAACAAAGAGAAACCGTTACTTAAAACTGGTTTGTCATTCGGAAGTCCGTGCTGTTGGGGAGGGAAGGGGCTTGAAGTTCGAGATGTGAACTTTTGATCGCTATTTACCGGATGCCCAGAGGGAGCGGCATTTGTTGCCAGAGGACTTTGATTAGCTAACTTTGAAGGCGCCACAACTCGAAGCTAGAGAACAAACTGTTATAAAGAAGCGTGCATGAATCTACCCGTGGGGAATGGCAATCAATTCGATCGATATCATGGTGAGCGGAGTTATGAGGAATCTAAAGTGAATTAGTTATTATTTACCAATGCTCACTTTATTTTGACTAGAGGGTAAAGAAGTGCCACAATCCCGAATATTAGTACTTTCGCGACAACTAACTGCACACGTACTAGAAAGGCTTTCCATTTCAATGGAATCTTTCGCATTTGTAAGCAGTCGCTGCACTGAACCGTGACCTAAAGTAAATATTAACAACTTTAGAAAGCACTTACTTGTGTGTTCATTATTTTTAGGAGTACTCCGATGAGAATTATGGAGATCAGGCCGTTGAAGTGACAAATTCTCCCCTTTAGACCGGTCGATGTTATTTTTTGCCACAGTAGCAGTCTTAGCTCTTTTGGGAGAAGTGTCATCCTGGGGACGTGATTTCAAACGATCAGATTGGCTTATAACTGAATATGGACGCTTATTACCTTGAGTTCCACCTTGTCGATCACTAATAACCCGATGAAGTTCACTTTGAGTCAAATCAGGAAGATTCCAATCGACAGGCTTTTGCCATTGGGAAGTATATGTTTCACAATTATAATAGTAGACTTTACCCTTGGAACTCAATTGCTCGGACCACTTTCCACACACCCGTAAGGCGCTTGCGACCCACTAAGATTTATTAAACAATAACTAGTATTACCTCAGTGTTTCGGGACTTATTATCTTGCTTAGATTGATCGTGATCATTAGTTGGTATCCGATTCGTGAGAAGTGTCGACGAATGACCAGAAGAAGCTATAGAGACAGAATTAGATAAGATAAAGTACATACTTTTCATAATTTTCCTCAACAGAGAAATTGATCGGACTCTAGAATTGACGTCCGTTGTTGAATCGGCTCGAAAACTGTACTGAACAATTGCCAAAAATTGCAGTAACCAATGGAACGATTGTTGTATTAACTTTATAGCTACAGAGCAACGTCAATTCACAATACAAAGACAAACGTCCCATAAGCCAAGACGCAAATAATCAGACTGCATAGCCATATTGGAAAGCGCAATTTCCATTGATATAATAAAACAAGACGAAAATGTATTTTAATAGCTAAATATTATTAAATCACATTTAATTTATTTAAATGAGGGAATATTTTTTTACTTATGGTTATGTAAGTTTGTAAATTAATTCTGGTTAAATATTCATTCAGTAACTTATAGCTACAAGTGAATTCACTTGTAGTAAATAATGAGTCAAAAATCCAATTTACACCATACTTTTATTGTAATCCGCATCCGTAATTTATTTGAGCTTTTCTATTATCATCCAAAAATAAACTTCAATTTTCTAATACTGATTTATAACGATAATAATCTTGACCGTTTCTATTATACAAATTTCGTAGAGTCTCACTTTCTATTAAATGATTATGTATTATCATTATTGCTTAATATCCTTTGATAATTAATTATGGTTAAGAAAATCGTGAGCTTCGAAAGGCTTTATTCATTGTCAAATTTATTGAAAATAAAACATTCTAAGTTATTTTTATATCAAATTCTCACCCTGATTAATTGATGGTCTGTCATTTGTGCCTGAATCCACATTGAGCGGAGCTGTCACTTTTCTACATTTTATTGAATTGAAATTTAATCTTTTATTTTTTTGGATTCATAATTACGGATGAAATTTTGGGCTTAAGTGCAAATGATCGAAGTTTACTAATAGTCCCTTGGGCTCAGCTGAGTTCACGTAATCGAAAAAAATTGATTGTGAAATCGTTTTGTTTATTGCCACGCTTGTAAAATCTTGCTACCAATTACCAATTGCTCAATGAACTAAATACACAAATATATAAGATCCAAATTATAGAACTTAAAAGAGAAAAAATTACTAAAAGTATGGATTGTGAATATGGACCTTATAAAATTTTTATTTTAGAGTAGAAATTTTATTGGTTTACTATTAATATCAACACGCTTTTTAGGAGAAAATTTCAACGTTCACCTGGATATCTGCTTTATGGTTAAAATATATTTATTAAAACCTGTTCATGTTAATTAATCTTGTTTTTTTACCATTTTCTTCTTTTTAACTTGATCGATTTCGCCTATTTATGGAATGAGATTGAACACTACGTCGATCTTAGATGTGCTGTGTTCTATGTATAAAATTAATTTCGATGGTGCTAATGTAATAACTATATATTGTGCTTAAAGGTAGATTATTTATCATTCTTGAAGTTCTACCCTTATATAATACAATCTCAAAGTCAATTTCGACGTTAATTTGTAACAATAAAGGGGACACCATTTTTATAATGTTCTTATTGAAACTGTAGTTTTATATGAGAAATTTCAGACCGCAAATTATATAAGAGGTGACTAAAATATATGCTATTGTCTGTACTAAAAGTGCTATAATCATTTTTAATAACATTTAGAAACAATTCTATTTTTCCTGTTTCTACCGCTGGATTTGTAGAACTATAAAGTATTTTTTACTTACAGTAGAGCTAAATGAAGTGGTAAAAAATGCGGGAGAAAAGAAGCAGAAGGAAGCATCAGATGCAATATGTAAATTTTTTTTAATAAATAGTTGATAGAAGATAAACAGTTGATAGTTAGAACGCGTAAGGGCTTGTTCTGTTCTGAAGTGCAATATTATTATACTAATACTTTTTAGTACAATGTACTGATTAAATAATCAAAGAAATAGACAGATTTGAGAAAATCTGATTGAAATTCGATTAAATTTAAGTGAAGTAATTCCCATAAATTCATTTGATTTTGATATTAACTGCATCTAGTCTTGCTTGTCCATGTATTTTACAGAATTTCACACAAAATGCCTAACGCATACATTTACATACAATACTCATTTTTAAATGCGCTGGATCCAGGATTGGGTGCTTCAAAATCTTTAACATCTTTCAAATTCACATCTTTTTATACTTTTACTTTGTTTACTTTTTTGCACTCGATAATTCGAACAGTATCAGGAAAGTTTGTTATCTAGTATATCTTGGTCTACCTCACCTTTCATTTGCACAGAATAAGATTGTAAGATTAACTTGTTTATCTAGGTCAATTCATTGGGAAGTAGAATGCACAGAAATCAAGTTACCTAATATTATAAATACGTGTGCAATTCGCGTTCGCGCAGGCTTATATCTGTAAGAAATGCTCTTTGTAAGGGATTCCAGATGTCTGTTTTCCAATAGAAGTGAAATCATACTAAAGGGATAGCCACGAATAACGAGAAATGCAGTTTAACTAGGCTAAACCTTGCTACCTCAGACTTAGCCCATACGCTCAGCTTTATCTAATGGGACTTCTATGAATTTGGATCATTATATCGGACGCTGGGCTGAATCATATGTCTGTATATTATCTGCACCGATAATTACTACCATCTAAAGATGTTTGTTTAATTTTACTTTGGAGAATAATGAATGTAAAATAGACTTTCTCAATCTTATTTCCTGATTTCATCCAGTATTCCTGCAAGATATTAAGAAAAAACATTTTCTTTAAAGGAGTCCTAGAACACTTTTACTTTTGAGAAATAGTTAGATATAATCGAATTAAATTTCATGGTATATGGCCTACATAATATTCTCGAAAATCCGTTGCAGAAAAAAAGTGTTGGAGAAAGTTCGAGCTTTACTGACGCAGTTGATTGAATGTTTCAGCCTCGACTACGAAGCTAGCACTCAAAGAAGACCTTCGTTACTACTCAAACTTCCTCACTAAAAGCTCTTGAAAATCCTTGTCTGTCAATGACGAAGAAACTTCTGAACAAAGGGAAATATCCTGCTGTGCCACAAACAATCTGGTTCTTTGTTATGAGAAAAAGGTTCGCCAATTTCAAAGCCACAACACTCAGAATAACACATGGCTTGACTTATACACATTGGAAAGGGCACGATTTGAGTCATACAGACAAAATTAGTTCAAACTCTCATGATTTTCGAATCCATCCTCCAAGGCTAATGTGGTGCCCTTGGAATATATTTCAAGAAAGGCTTAGACTGAGTTCAGACGCCTCATAAATTTGCTGACCACTGTAGTATTTAAGCCATGGATAACTAACAATGATAGTCAACAATGGGCCGTATGGATGACAGCAGCTGGATTCGGTTCCTTCTTATGCCTCAGGAAAAATGTTAGAATGGTGGTCAGGCCTCTGAACTCCCTATATCTTAACCAGATGGTCATTATTTATGCTTTCTGTACTGGCGACAAAGTCACTCATCGAGGTGACGGTGCTATAAAGTCAATCAGTTAATGGACCAAATCAATGTAAGTTTTGAGACCATCCAAAGGAGAGTGTAGAATCGGCTTTTCCAAGTTTCGGGGCTGGGGTGCCGATTGAGTTGAGACTGCAATAGTCGTTGATGGCAGTTATTTTATGCAAAATTCTTTGCCAACAGAGCAATTTCCTTGTCTATTGTTTTTTATTTTTATAAAAAAATCTTTTACATTTCGAAGTTGCTAATTATTTTTTTCCCTACAAGACTAATTAATTTATCCCGTATACTTGTATACTTTTATACGAATCCTCACTCAAAAAATGGCGCTTAGAATGAGGAGATTTACTTTATTTTAATTAACGATCTCCCACTGTCAATCCACATCTTACAGAGTTATATTTGTAATATGCAGACTTTTAGCTTGATTAATTATCATTTATTCAAGTGTCAAATATTTGGAGCATATGTGAACTATTCTGGTTGCGCACATAATTTAGCCTATCTTAAAATTTCTTAGTTGTGGATTCCACCATAGCTGCAAAAAAAACAGGTTAGAATGCGCTATCGACCTACATATTAGGGAAGGAGAACAGTATTTGTGTAAAATAACTGCTACGGATCTTTATTAACGAATGAATAATAATATGCGCGTAGTAACAAACTGCTTCAAATACTTAAATCAATTTTATTTAATCCAAAATGAGTCATTGTTGGTGCGATTATGTAGCACTCACACGATGAATCATAATTACCTCATCCTAATATACGTGGCTTCCTAAAATAACACAAGTCCCTTGAGCAATTTTTATATCTAAACAATCTCTTGGCGATTTGTGTATTGGCCACATCTATTTATTTTTTCAAATTTGATGAAGGTTTAAATGCTACCATTTTTACAACCACTTTTTTAAAGGGACCCAAAGTCTGTTTATGATAATGTGAAGTAAATATAATCAGATATTAAACTACTGGGAGTTTAATGAAGTAGTCATTTTATAAACAATCGATTCGAAAATACCCAGTACTTATCTTGCGGTTTAATTTCAAAATGTAGTTGCAAACGCTGATCAACTCAAATACTCCACGAGAACGAATAGGACTATGAACTTAATTTACTGCTGAAGAAGAAATTGTAAAATATCTCGGTGTTTGAGCAGAAATCATGGAATTTTGTGTACGACTTTGTGCCTAGGGAACTTGATATTTTAGTTGCTACCCCCGTGGTCGTTGCCTGAAAATCAAGTCTGCTCTTTACTATAACGGAGGTTAACTCGGCCGCCAATCAGCTCGATTTATCCAAGCTATTTACAGCAAAATATACGCTCTCTCTGGAGAGACCTGAAGGTTATTATTTCATCCTCCTTCTTGACTTAGCCATTACATCTATAAAAAGTAGCCAAGAATTCTATGAAAGTTCGTTTATCTTTATGTCAGTGGTAAAATCGAGCCGGTATTTCCAAATGCCAGTATATTACCCTTGGAAGAAGAATAGGAAGAGAACAAAATATTAAATATATCCTATACTGGGCACAAAATGGTGACAATTCCAAATGGGGTTTAAGTCAAATGATAAGTGAAACAATTAGCTCGACTGAAATCTTATTGATAAGACTGCTGTTATACTAGGTCCTCTCAACAGACTTGCTTTAAGAGCCAAGTGTATCTTAGAGAAACTAATGACCTTCCAAAGCACTAAAAGAAAACAGTGGTATCTTCCGAACCAGATGACCGAAATTTGAGATGGATTACGAATGCATTTTACGAGAAGGAGGAAATAGGCTTAAAGAGAGAAAGAGAAATGTGAAATTCTGAGGGAGGAGAATAAGGATCAAAGTAGTTTGAGGGCGAAAGAAGCTGTGGTAAAGGAGCCGAATTACCAACCTTTAAGTCCCTGACCATGTTGATTTACCTGAAATGGGATTGGGCTAAGTTAGCAACCTCACCTGCACACAGATCGTCCATGAAAAACATGGGCGTATGTGGATCTATGCGAAGCTAAAACGTGGATGCATCTGACCATAATCCCATTTGGAGTTATGCGAAGGTGCTTTTTGCAGTAAGATGAACTCAAGCTCTCCCTCTTGGCTTCTTGGTCGTTGCTTTCAGGGACTTTTATGTCTCTTCATTCTCTCTCTTGCCTGTCTATAATACATTCCTTTCAATAAGTCCTCATTTCGACACGCTCCCAATTCTATGCTAAATGAAAATGACTAATTGGATTCTTTTATTTTTGAGAATCAAATAAATAAATCAGTTTCTGACAATTAGAACAGTGCAGATACTTGAGTCAGTATGTGCATTCAATAGAATGCAGCATATCTATCTACATTTCCCTCACTTACATTACAATGCGCAATGGCACAAATAACAAAAATTATATTTCACGGTAATTTTTAATTCTAATGACAGATTAGTAAGTGAATATAAGTGTGTGCCAATGCTTACTGCATACCTTGAGAGCATGATGGAAACCATATTTATGAGCAAAATCTTTTCGTTTTCTAATAAGAGCTATTGACTAATTGACTTGCTTGTATTAGGTGTTTCCATGGTAAATCGCACTAATTTCTGCCGGTTGGTTATGAAAATTCATTCAGGATAACGATATTTTCTAACACAAACTGAAATTGATTAATTTTTAATGTGCTTTTATTATTACGAAGAAAGTTATATGAGGGAGATATGCAAAATACGGAACTTTATCTGAAACCTGAATTACACAATAATTCCAGCCTGGATTATAGAACCGTGACCTTGAGTTTCCATGACATTTGTTCTCGGTCCTTGCATCGATCGTAGAATGTACTTCTGGTTTAATTTATTACCCCGTCT
This sequence comes from Hymenolepis microstoma, assembly GCA_000469805.3. Classification (NCBI taxonomy): domain Eukaryota; kingdom Metazoa; phylum Platyhelminthes; class Cestoda; order Cyclophyllidea; family Hymenolepididae; genus Hymenolepis; species Hymenolepis microstoma. The sequence continues at coordinate 12,209,713 of LR215995.1, read as the reverse complement.
ACAATCAGGCAACTGGCTTTTCAACTTTTCAATAGGCCAATAACTTGACACATTATTGTGCATAAAGTACTACTTTATTAGCATTTTTAGAGGTATTTTAGAGCTACCCCCTGAACTTGTTTTCACCCTTGAAGGCTTGCATAAACCGAGTTAAATCGCGAAATTTCACCAAGATGTGTCCAAAGCACAGTGGTAGGTTATCGTTTACTGACTTTTACTCTTTTCACCCACGTGGTGACAATCTGGTTCACCATATTTCATCTATTCCGTGATTTGTTCTCATTCTTCTCAATTTCAGGAATCTTGGTGGGTGTTATACCAAATACATCTGTCTACTTGCAATTCTTGGCAGATTGATTTTGGAAGGGCTTGCTTTCTGTTGTTAGCTTTAGTAGTTGAATCTGCGAGAATCAAAATTCTAAGGGATTCTGTGGAAGAAAAATTAGATGCGGAAACGGAGATGAAAAAACAACATTGAATATAAATCTGGGCGTATTATCGACTAAATCGCACATTTCAAGAGCCTATTCATACTCATCAGGTCAATGTAATGCCTCACTCACCCCATTTTCACATATTCGTACTCTGTGCGCTGTCATATTTATTCATTTTTCGCTACCGTTATGTCATTATATAATTCTATTCTTTTGACCACTTGCGTGATTTCATTTTTGGTCCATTGTCCATTTGACCAATCCTAAACGTGGTGTCAGTTTCCCTTCCTCTGTACATCTTTCAACGTGTACGTCGCTTTATACGGCGATCTTTAAAGTGTCACTATTCTATTTATTCCCGGGATTCTTCCATTTTTTGGACTTCTGCTCAATTGATATGGGTATTGTATCGATTCCAATCTCACTACTAGTGAAATTCAAATTCCAACAAGAACTCTGCAACTATTGAGCTCAGATTTCGCACATTTTACTAACGGAAACAGTTGTGAATTAAGCACTCGCCGACCCATTATAATAATAGTGTATGAGATTTTAGACAAATTCAAATATTAATATGCTATAATGACCGGAGGATCATATATTCGAATGATTCATCATCACCTCGAAAATCCTTGAATGAGATTTTTTAAATCTAAGCTAGGTTAAAATCCTCTTATGGCTTTTTTAATAGGGTTATGAGCCATTAGTGCCAAAATTAAAAATCAACTAATTGGGTGTGAGTTTTGAAACACCTAAGTTTCATCCTGATATGATAAGATAGGGCGAACGTAGGTGGTTACTTCTGAAGTAAATCGAGCCAGCAAACTCATCAGCAATGGAGGAAGGACTTGTCTACACGTGGATCAATCAGGACAATATGAGATTAGGTGGAAAGGGGAAGTAAGGGTCGCAATCACAGTCAGACTCAGCTTTGACGCAAGTAACTATTGTGGCATGATAGGCACTTCCTGGCACTTTTATGCACGCTTTTTTTCCTCGTTCAGTCCTAATATCTTCCAAACTATTATAGGTCTTTATAGTCCTTCAACCCATCTTTCTCACGAGATGCTGTGAACCAACTCAACTCTTCCTTGATTATGAGGTTCAAATAATCTCCAACTGCTTCATCAGATTTGTCTGAGTCGTGACAGTACGCATTATACATGACCATCATCACTAATGGAATGGTATGGACAGTGTTGAACAAGCATCTCAAATTGTAAGTCACCTGGTTCTTGATGAAAGAGAGCAACGGAACATTTCCTTTACCCATCAACAACCTCGATTTTTTCCTCCAAACTCAAAGTTCTATTTGTTTAAGTGAATAAAGCCATTCAATAGCTTGATGACAATGTCGATTTAAGGGTTTCCTCATAGATTATGGGAATAGGTTAACTCATTCATTCGATGTATGCTGCATACATTTTTCTTTATTTATCATCTCAGTAACGGTAATATAGCTGATCATCCTAAATTAGTAAGGTAAATAAAAGTTTATTTGTACGATCTAATTACATCGCAGCTGTTTTTTAACACAAAAATCACATCCTTTCGACTCGAACTAGTTACTCTCAAATTTATAACCTTTATTCATTTTTTTCGACACAAGCCAAACACAGTATCCAATCGAGTTTATGAAATGTATGTTTATGCATATTTTATCATCCCATCTCAAAAGAACCCCTTTCATTACTACACTCTCCACGGGATCATTCTCAACTGTCTTTACTTGGCCGCATGAATACGAAGATATTTTTGATTCTTTAAAAGTTAAATAAGGAAAACAATGCTCAAAAATTGAATAACACTCTCAGTAGATATTCATGCAAAGTTATTAATCATTTCACTAAAAATAATTTTGTGCAATAGCGTAGGGATAAATTGGAGGGGTTTGGGTCAATTAAATGTGAGCGGTCATCATTATTATTGCTGGCGTTTAAGATCACATCCTGGGTAGTCAACTACCATTAACAATGGATTTCTCTCAGAAATTCCAGATACCGAACTATGGTGACAAAACCTTAGTTGACACCGGTGTATCCCCAATCAATCAACGTGGCACACATAAATTCAGCTAGGTAATGCCCAAATATACGATTACATACACTCCTTATGATATATCAATAGTGCTTTCGACTAAAAATTAAAATCAAAAGTTTAGTAGCGTCGTCAAAGTGGAAATAAAAGGCAGTTACTTGTTGATCAGAGAGTGTGAAAAAATACCATGTTTTCGAGTACTTCTATTAAGAAACTTGTGGAACATTTCAATTACTTCTAAACTCACAGAACTACGTGTCGTAATCGCAGGACAATCGTTTTTAGGTGCAATAACTTAATCTTGATAACTTTTGATTTTGATAACTGCCAATGAATGCATAAATGTGCCTCTGTCAACAAAATCACATAGATCGAAAAATTTTACCTATCATAAAAGACTTTTGGTTGACAAAGCGTTCAGATAAAGCATCCACTAGGAGGAACTGTTGGCGTCAAGGCGTTATATTCAATAGAGGATTTTTACATAAATAACCCTTTACTGAACCTAAACGATCCTTTCTGACAAAATCATTTCGCATAAACATGCTTCCAAAATCGGCTAAGCTAATTAGACAATATTGAGGAAGTAGAAAGTATACAGTACAGCAATTATTACAAATTGTGCTCACGGCAACCATAGTTAGTAATTGGATACATTTAATTTAAACTCAATGAATATTAATAGCTGATTAGCTAAAAGGGCCTCTGCACGCACGATCTCATTTGCCAGAATGTTCGGGTGCGTAAGAGATTGCTTACTTCAATTGCGTTTTGATTGTGTACTACACAATTCCTTACAATACCGTTTGTGGGACGCGTCATCGCATGAGCGCATAGCGTGACTTGAAGGTGCGGTCGTTCAACTTCGCGTACGGATTGAGTGCGAGGACACACAGACAATGGCCAATCAAAAGCCTCCGCCCGTTTTACTTAATCCGCCATGTTGAATGACTAAACTTCCTCCCTTGTTACACTCCACGCCATGCATGTCTAGAACAAACGCGTTCTCTGGATACCTCTGTCTTTTCTCAGCTTTGCAATGGCTTAGCTAATTCTGGGGGTCTTGCGAACTAGGAGAATCTGCCAGTGAGGTTTCTGAGTACAGTCAGGCTTAGTTAGGTAGCTAATCCGCTACACGTTCTAGCGGAGATTTTTAAAAATAAAGTAAATGGCGATATAATGACAACAAGACAATTCTTTCCAGAAAATTCAATATAATTGGAAGAACACCTCAGTAAATTTGTTAAACTAAATTCGATCAAGATCCCATAAAAGTACAGAAGGAAGGGAATAAGAAAAAAGAAGGGAAATGAAGTGGAAGACAGTTTAGATTCCTTTTGTCATTATTGTTCACTTGATTTGTGTGTAACGACGGAGTTCCGAGATGAAGAGCAAAGAGAATGCGAAACCAAAAGCATTTCCTACGCTGGCCACGAATGATGAAATGGACATCATTAACATCTTGTGATCGAAGTACTCCTTCAGGACAAATACGCACCCCTAGGTAAAAATAAGAGAATACTGGGATAAAATGTTACGAGAGTATATAATTTGCATATTATCGATTCCATGAGACCCAAAAGCTACAAAGCATGGCCATAGAGTATATGTTTTGTCAGGATATACCGAATTCTCTCGATCCTGTTAGTTTTACTGCGGATTACACATCCTGAGATTTTATCGTTTTATTATCTTAGCACCATAAGTGCATATTGATTGAGTTGTTACTACCTAAACTAATCATCAGACTTTTAAATGAACACTTCATCCTACTAATGGAAACCAGCTGTTGAGTGCAGAGTTAAAGAGGGATCATTACGGGAACACAGACTCAGATTAACACCAAGAGCATTAAGGGTCGTAAAACAAAACTCAATTTCAAAGGTTCTACAGTGGAGTCTCGAGAGATTTAAGGAACTCGAGGCGACAGCTTATGAATGATTTCAATTACCATGGTTGTTCGTTACTTTGAAATAAACTATGGATAGTTTTCCTACTAATCTAACTCAGTATTTACCCTCTTATTCAGATCATTCCATTCAAAGGATGTACATAGTGACTTCCTACTTGGCTGGAGTTTGTGAGGAACACAACGCTAACACAGTTGAACCGAAGAATCCTTTGCGCACTCCAACATGGAACACGTTTATTTGGGTAGTATGCGTCCTCAGTTACGTCATTGGTGGCATTTAGTTTTACTATTAGTTTACGATGACACTGTAATCAACAAGGATTAGTTGAGAGGTCTCTGCACTCGTGACCTCATTTGCTTCTCAAAGTGATCAGCATCTGTCTGCGCCCAAGGGATTCCTTGGTTAAAACATGTTCGTGTTGTGCTCCACACAAGTTCACCTAAATCACTAAGCCACTTGTGAACACATTATTATTCTATGTTTTATACATATTTAAAATACCGTCCATAAACAATTGTCTTTGAAACAACATTTATTTCGCTATGAAATAATCGGTATTAAACTGTGAATAATTTTCAACCTATGAGTTTGACGTATTTGGCATAGACACAAAATTATCATAATAATCTTGCGTTGGAAGAAATTATGAAGAAGGTCTCTTGTTAATCAAACTTGAAAGATACTGAACCACTTTAAAATCCATCTCGGGGTAAATTTCAGGCATTTGTGTTATTTAATCAATGATGAGTAAAAACCCACTTTATATCTTACAGTCATATCCTAAATGATTATAATTGACAGAAAAGACGAATGGAGAAAAAAATTAACAAATAAAAATAATTGAAAATCAAACACATTTATAACTCTCCAATTCCATAAGATAAAGATAAATTAATATGACTAAGCACTTTTAATCGAAATTTTATGTGAAATGCGCCATTTTTGATTGGACTATATTAACTCAGTACTTCTGAGTTGGATAATTTTGCCAATAACAAGGTTACGAATAAAGAAACTCATTTAATTAAATTAAACCTACTTGAACAGTACTCGTTCTATGAGCATCTGCGAATTGTCAGTTTTCGGCACAATTATTAAATAAAAAAGATTTAAAATGAACTAATTTTATTGACAAATGAAAAAAGGAGAAAAACCAAAATGCATTTTATTTAAATAGGGAGACAATCATTAATTTCTTTTAGTCTAAAGAGATCTTAAAGAAGGAGGAAATTAGCTAATACTTGAAGCTAGGTTGAACTATACGAACCATGCTTGGTAAAGGAACTCTTTAACAGAATATGAAGTGAATATTAGTACAACTAAACCTTAAATCCTAGTAATCCATTTAGACGTAAAGGTAGCTTCAGACAAGTACGACTACCTTCCAACAAGATCCTCTGGTATAAACTTCCCCCCCCCATTTGTAGCTAGGCTACGTCTAAAGCAACGAGGCGATATCATACAATGGATAATTTTCGCAAATGTTTAGTAATTGTGAGCACAGTTAACACTACACCATACAGATAGAGTATTGATTGCTGATCGGTAGAGAGGTCACTGGGCGCACGTTCGATACGTAATCCATAGCACGTCCACACTTTTCCGAATGCTCTCTGAAACACGAGATCCTTTTGTCAGCATTGCACACTACCCGACTGTTACTTAAACACTTTTTACCAATTAACCTTTAAATCAAATTCTAGTAAATTCTATGTTCTTCCCCCAATAACATGGCAAATCTGACCCTTAAATAACTAGAAGATCACTTTAATTCAAATTAAATAATAATTATCACTTAAACTACCTCTGATGGTCCAATTTGCATGCTTAACATGGAGTATTTTCCAGCTTTCTCAGTTAGATATAAATAAATCAAATTGATATGACCAACCACTGTGGCTAACAGACCGATCAATAACCGCTGAACGTCGTTGGAATTTAATCAAGCAACAATTTGTGTAATATGAAGCACGAAATTAATCATGAAATATCGATCAACTGAAATAACGCCCCTCCGTCACTCTTTTTATTCTCAAAATCTTTTCCTTCTCCCCCGCTTTGCTTATTAATCCGAACCTAGTTGGTCTTTAGACAAATTAACCCCCCCCCCTCCCCTCCCTTCCGGTTTAAAATACCAAGGCCCCATATAATAGACAAACATGAGTACACAATTGTGAACACTTCTTCAGTACCTATTGACTGAGAAATGAAAATTGCAACGTGTAATCCAGTACGAGGTACTTACAAATTCAAAGCTCATAAACACATTCAAGGGTGAAAAATTTTCAAGAAAAATTTGTAAGCCTTGAAACATCTAGATCTGAAGAAAAAACAGGGTGATAAGTTAAACACGTAAACAAGTCAGTAAAAGTTAATTTTGAAAGAAGATAGAATCTTACACGACTCCAGAATCTGTACAACGAAAAAGTTATGAAAACGATAGATCCTAATCCAAAGCTGTTATATTATTGGTCATAGTGTATCGAAAATTGAAAGTCTGATGATTCTCTTAATAATTAAACTTTGTGAATACAAATATGGTTTATGAATTTTGCAGGGGACTGCCTGTTCCATGTTTTCGCAGACAGCTTGGTACAAGAAAGAGCTATTTTAGGATACATTCTATGACCTAACTTTAAGACAGGGTGTAAGCAAATGACCAATTGAGACCACTCTAAGTACAGTTCTATTTCTAAAGAGTAACGCAAGAACACAGAACAACTTTCAAGAACACATGAATGCATGATGTTTAAATTTCAAGTCTTCACAACGGCAGCCCGATAGAATCGGGATGATAAAATCCATTTGATCAGGTAAAAAAATCGATACTAATCGAACCAGAAGCCAAAAAGGATATTTCAAGGACAAAACAAATCGAACAATAAATGAAAGAAGTCTCAGAGAGGAAACATCAGTCTCTCATAAATAACTGCTCAAGGGTATGCTTCTTATAACGAGTTATTTTCCGCGATCAAAGAATTCTTGATATACGAATAAAAGAAATTAATAGAGTAAAATTTTCTTTCTACTGATGTTTGGAATTCAACAACAGAGAATTCTGGTCCTAAATTCGGAAAAGAGACTGATAATAATAGTGAAAAGATAACGTTTGTATTCTATCGCAAATGGGAGAAAAAAAATAATTCAGGATCAGGCTCCAAGGTTGCAGTTCAGAAGTCAATAATAATAGACAAAGAAGGCTTATCAAAGCGATATGTTTCCAACACCAATGATATCCACAACCACGATGCGATTTAGAGGATTTGCCACGAACGAAGGAGAAGTCTATTTCACAACTAATTAATGGAATAGCTATGTGTTTAGAAGGATGAACTCTAAACGAAAGAAGGAGACACAGAGGTCCTAATTTTAGTAAATCAATTGGTCATCTTCAACACGTAAGTTGCAAAATTGCAATATATTTCAACGATTCCAAAAGAGAAGAAAATGTAAACATAGCGATCTAACACGAATAAAATACATATTTTTAAAATTTCAGACAAAATACAAAAGATGTACCTTGGGATAAATATTCGTATCCGCACACGGCAGAGAAGAACAGCATGAAGATGGAGTTGACATATTTTTTGCATGATAATCAACCACACTATTAGCACCACAACATCCATACTAAAGGAGAGATTAAGATAGAATAAGTTATATATACCTGTTCCTGAATTTGATTTAGTTGCGTTTCTGCTTTTTTGTCATTTTCGTAGTCGCTTATAAGATCGTTGATTCGGCTCTCAGCATACATTTCCAACTAAAAATGTGCCTTTTTAAAGCAACGACTTACATTCGCTCTTAATATCGCTGCTGCAATGGCTACACACAATTCTGTTAACAGCATTATGCAAGTGAAAGCAGCATACTATTCAGAGTATAAAAAATTAATAATATAAATCAATTTACCATTTTGATCATACATAGGTTATCGGTCTTGCTTCCATAAATACCGAGAACACATATCAGTACTATTACAAAACCGCTACATAGAAGAACGATAGGAATGATAGTATAATCGTGATTCTTAGTGAAATCGTAGTGTTGAAAACTGCTTATGAGATAAATTCCAATACCAATGAGACATAGGCTAGCACACTTAAAAATAAATAAAATAGGGTCTTACAATCAGATAGACAATAACAATGTAATGTAACACTTTGATACAATTTAGAGAGGCATTCTTGGTTTTAGCCGAGCCCATAGCCAGAACCTTAGTCCAACTTGAAATCTTGGCAACTACTTTCAAGGTAGTTATAGTACTTTTGAATCATACAAACAAAGATAATGCCCTTATTAAATATAAAGCAGTAAAAATCAAATGAAAAGATACTCTATTTTCTTCACCTTACAGAATTAATGGAAATACATAGGCTGAAACTCATCTATATGTCTTATTTAATCGAATAAATATAACGCATGTTAATGGGAAAAAATTCGAAAATATAATGCCAACTCTTCATATACATCAATTAACAGTTATTTTAAAATTCATTTCATATAAATATTATCTACGTTGTAGTATAATGGAATAGACAAATTAGGGCGCTGACAATCTATGTAATAAATGTGATCAAGAATTTAACGCTAGTGAAAGAATATATTAATTAATGGATTATTGATTTACACTGTGGTAAATAATATTCCTATAATTTACATGCATTTTTGAATAATAGATGTTTGTTTCAATCAGTTTATGCGAGTTATTGTTGGAGTACACAATTTACTCTCTCCCTTGCTAACTGTCAATATTCTTTGGAACGAGTATGTTAGATTTTTTGCTCTTTTAGGAGAGGATTAAACAGAAAGACAGGAAGTGATTGGCGTAGAGTTTTCTTTATTTAAATATGGCAAAGTAGACGCACACTATAAGGCACATTATGTAAATTACATTCATAAAAAATAGGTGGACTTAAACGTTTTAAAAGTTATTGAAATAATTTTGGGATCATCGAACAATCATTAAGATGTAATTACAATCATTTTAAGGCGAGAGAGGCGTTGCTGACACCATTACTGAGCGAGTCGCAATGAACTAACAGGATATGCTTTTTCCTAAACAACACTGTTTAAATCACCCTCATATCTTTCTTGTTGTTCACTAATGGAATATGCAGACTCTTAGGTCATAAAACTGGGAGAAGATACTATCCAAGAATAAAGAAGTAGGAATATTATTGCATAAAGTATAAAAATAGAACCCACAATCTTATATATTCAAATCAGCACACTGCATACAGAGAAAAGGTTGTGTTAGGGAAGGTGCAAAAGAGAGTGATTTTTTACATGATTACTGCCAGCAGAATAATAAATCGCTTTTGCTACTTTTTTAGAAAATGACACAAAATAAGGCGATCAAATTATATCAATTCGTAATAAAACTGATAGGATTGAATCAATTTATCCATCCATATGACCTGTCTAATTGCTAAGTGTTGACATAGTAAGGTAATATAAATCATTAATACGAACATTACCTCGTGATTTTGGACAAATTGTTCACTTATTGAAACTTACAGATTTTATGATTATCGATTTATTTTTTATTCATTCCAGGATTTAAACGTTTTTGACCCTTTAATGTGCTTGTGTAATTATTTACGTATTTTTCTAAATGAGATTAACGTGTTGCATCATGGGGAAAAGCAGCCTTTTGAGAATGACGCTCTTCTTTGTAATTTCAAAAATACTGAAATACCAACAAATCATGTAAAGCCGGAATTTTCGGATACAAATTTTCTTATGCCCACAATTATGAAATTTTCGGTCCATATTGAGCACCTTGATTTAGTTTAGTACACAAAAGTAGTATTTCAATTGTTAATATTAATCAAAGTGAGATTTTGATGTCATTGATTAATATTATTCCATTCCTTTTGATAATGAATACTGACTCTTTATTTCCTTCACAAAAGCGACAGCGCCACAGTGGAAAATTACCTAAGTCACTATAATAGTGCATGATACACGTTTTCGCGCTGATAGGTCAAATCGCATTTTGCACCATTTCTATTGCCAACGAAAGTACTCTTGGTCGACTAAGATAGCGTCAAAAGAAGCGGGAATTTGATACTGTAAAATGAACAGCGTTGCCAACAAGAATCATTTTGCGGAAAATAGTGTGCATGTATAAGTCGAACATTTCTTATATGAAAATGATAAACCACTAATGATTTTTATTATATTTCATCAATATCTAATGTATCGATTTATGTAAATATTTGACAACAGTATACGTAAGACATCTGAGTTCCAGAAAGAGTTAATTAACCATTAATTTAATGTTCTGGCTTATAAAGAATTCAGAGAAGGGAGATAGAGCTCATATGCGTGGTTTTGAGTTTGCCATTGTCTATAAATAGAGACTGGAGAAAACTCATTAAACAGATCAAGGAGACAAAGATAAGAAATCTGTGGAGGACGTCGATCGTCACTTGTGTATATTATTAACGCTCAGACCTTTTTTCCTCTTTGCTTGCTGGCGACCCTTTGATTGGCTGTTCAGGAATCACAGTCATTGGTTCCAGTCGTGCCTTAGCCTACGATTGGAGCATAAAAGGAAAAAGATAAAAAGTGATTGATCATTTTTAATTTGTGCTGATTGCATTACTCTATACCTTGTATCCTACAATGTGATCATGGGTTTCAAGAAGATTCTTGATTCTATTTTTACCTATGAAACGTCGAAAATAATAGAAATTTATGATTATAAGATTGGCATAGCACATAGGATTCTTCAGACAATTATTATAATTTATGTAGTTTGGTAAGAAATTTCATATCATAATTTTCAGTTGGGTCGTAATTTATGAAAAGGGATACCAAGATACTGAAAATCTTATTTCAATCTGTTTTACCAAAGTCAAAGGTTTCCTCGTGAAAGACTACAAACAGGACAAAAAATATCTCCCTCAAATCTGGGATAATGCTGAAATTGTCTATCCGCCACTAGAGCAAGGTGCGATACTTATTATCACAAACACGATCGAAACTCCTCAGCAATCACCGTGTATAGGAAAGCCAGTAAGTTGATATTTAAAATTACAATTTAGGCTGAGGGAAATGAATTTGTATGCCTGTCCAATAGTGATTGCAATGCGGACCATATTCCCTTTGGCGGATTCAGTGAGTACCTACTTAATGCTTATTAAACATTTGCCTTTAAAAATTCAAATGTTGTTTGTTTTATTAATAGCTGCCTTAACAGGAAAGTGCATTGATATGGTAAATGGAGAAGGTGTTTGTGAGATTTATTCATGGTGCCCGCTGGAAAATGACACAATTTCTATTGATTTCAACCTGCAAAACAGATTCGACATGATTTCAAATTACACTATTTATATTAAAGTTTACATAGAATATCGGAGATTTGGAATTAAACTGTAGGCACTATTTCATTCCCCTATTATTTTGTATTAAAGCATCATTTTTTTCATATATATTAATTTGGTTTTTAAATTATTTAATTAATAGCCACCAATCAACCTTTACAGCCTGCATACTAACAAATTATTTTTTTTTTAATTTTTCTAGAAATAATAAATTTGACGACGTTGATATCACAAAGTGTCAGTTTGATAGAAACGATCCGACAAACAAACACTGCCCGATATTTAAACTTGGTTACATTTTTGACGAAATCAAATTGAAGCCGTCAGCTTTATATAAAGTAATTCATTTTGCTTGTCAGTAATATCGATTTCAAATAGACAGTGCAATTAAATGAATTATTAACATAACACAGAACTGCATTGATTTAATAATTAGAAATAGTAAACTGCTATGAATATTTCCTATTAGTAACATTGTAGAATGAAATAGTATGGTACTATAATTGTTATTACCTGATGACATTGCACGTGCATGAGGTTAATTTCAGTACATATTTACCTAAGTACTTTTTTAGTAATAATAATACGAATATTACGCCCAGCAATTTTCAGATTATTAGTAAGTGATACTCAAATTTCAGTATTATTATAGAATCAAACCATAATATATGATTTAGACTGCTCACCGAGCTACTTAATGGTTTCAGTGGCTCGGACACCAAAATAAGAAGACTTGTAGCTGAAAAAAAGATTTTTCTTCCTTTACTTGGAAAGAAGAGCTACTGATATACTATCTGACTAAATAAAAATGCCTCGGTTATCCAATTAGCAAGTAGTACGAAAAGTGAGAAGTATAAAGAGAAAAAATCTAGTTCCTAATCAGAAAGGTTTTACATCTTTTGCACAAACATAGAATACTTTAGATCTGTCTTCTTTAACTTATCCCAGTGGGCTTGATTGCCCACCAACATTCTTACATAGTTTTCTTCAAATCCCTCATAAATCTACTTGATAAAATGAATGAATACATCTGGCAGTGATTTAAATCATTTGCATATTTAAAATGCTGATATACACTCATTGGTTCAATTAAATCTCAATGACATTGATTTTCTCTCTTATCTAGGGCGGAGTAATTGGCATTCTTATAAATTGGGACTGCAATCTAGACTTTGGATTTATTGGCTGTAGACCTATTTACAGCTTTACAAACTTGCAAGACGGGACTACTGAAGATGGCTTTAATTACCGGTGAGGCGTTTTATAACCGAGTTCTCAACTGATGAAATAATCGGTTTTCGTATTTAATAGCGGTAGAAACAGTAATAGTAGAAAAAGTCAGAAGAAAAGAAATCAAGTCTGTTTCTTTTTTTGTACAAAATAGAATTTTGAAATACACACAGCCGTCTAAAATTAACTCCTGATAGACAGATAGGCTATGATAGAATGTTTTTATCATGACAAAGACACAACACAATTGATTTCCTTCCCTAGAAGTTCAAATTTTAGAAAATGTACGCATTCTGTCAGATTCTAACATGGTTTACAAAAGTAATGAATGTCAATGAGTCGGAGTAGATATATATGGGCGAATGATTAATTAATAGAAATCTGAATAGAAATTACAGTTCTGAGATTAATTGTCGAGCTAATTTATTGTATTGGGACACTTAGTGAGATGTATTATAATTTAAATAGATCTCAAAAGCACAAACTCAACCGACAACCAGGAATGACAATAGTATCAATGAATTTTTCTCCACTTTGAACAGATCAGGGAAAAAACTACCTTAAACTTCATTGGTCAAATTCGTTTCAAAATTAACTCCTTCAATTTTATGGATCCGCTTGCTGAAGTTAGTATTGTATATTGTACATTCGAAATTATAGAACGTATGCTAATATTTATTGATTTTAGGTACGCAATTAAATACCGAGAGAATGGGAAACAGTATAGGGACTTAATAAAAGCTTACGGTCTTCGGTTCACATTATTCGTCAGTGGAACAGCCGGTCGGTTCAGCTTTATCAAGCTCTTTCTTAATATTGGATCTGGTCTTGGCCTTCTCGCCTTTGTAAGTTATATTAGCTACATTAATAACGCTACTTATACCGCTGATTCGATATACCCATAACAATATACACCCCATTGATAAAACTGATCAGTTAAAACTCTCATAAGGTTGAGGTACTCAAGAAAACTCAGGAGCGAGGTAATACGATTTCAATAGAGGTAGGAGTATTATAAATTTTCTCTCACAAACTATTTATTTCTTGAGATATTTAAACCGATTCAATTATTTAGGAGCTGATATCTTTCAAAAAAAAATTTCCTCAAATTACATTTAGAAACTAACCTCTAGTTTGTTTGAAGAAAATGGGAACCTGTAATTGGAAGTAGGTAAATGAAAGAAAATAGGGCAATGCAGTTGATTTTCTGTTTTCCCAAGACCAGTCAGGTCAAAGCACTTAGGGATTCACAAGGTCATTCGAGGTAACGGGGTGAACAGGGGTTGAAGAATGCGGTTTGTCATAAGGTTGGTTTAAAGATGATTTCATTTTCCTTCCATCAAAAAAGTTGAATCTCTCTTTTCGTAATTTCCTTCTTTCATTAAGATTTCTAACCAAATACTTCGTGATTCTGGAAATAGTTGTGTTATAAGAACAGTTTGAAGGCTTTTTAGTCCTCGTAAGCACTTACTTAACGCATTAATGGTATTCCGTCAATAAAGAACCATGAAATTTAATTAATAATTTATGGTATACCAATTCTCATGGAGCGGAGACGCCTAGATGACATTCACAGCCAGGCAGCGAAAGGTAGAATCACGATGTTGGGGTAATTAATTGATAATTAACCCTTTAATGCCCTTAGGACCGTACGGTCGGTGGCATCAGTTCAATGTGGGGCTGGGTGTGATTCGGTTTGATTTGGTGCGGTTACAAGCCCATTTTAACAGTTTTATAGGATCATGGGAAATTTTGAAATCAAAACACCCAAGAGAGCTACTGTTCCTAATCACAACCAAACTGTAGGAGCTTCTTATGCCCATAAATAAGTAAAAAAATAATGGATAAATTAGGAACTACCTGCAAGCCTATTTAACCCAAGACAAAACACCAACTCTACAGTTTGAGCTCAGTTTTTCAACCTCTTTTCAACCTTTATAAGCTCTGGCAGCACATCCACTTCTCTGATTTCTATCATTCTGCTCTGTGACTCTCCTGTTCATCTCGTAATTTGACGCAACGTAAAATTAAAAATTTGATAGCAACTTATCTGTTTATTTGCCTACTCTAGATCAAATTCATTTGACCTTATCTCTTTAAACCCTATTCGCCAAAAAAACCAGCTTCATAGTAAACCAGTTGATATACCTGGTTATATTCAAGAAATTCAATAACATTGAAATGCATGAGAAACCAGTTGGGTTTTTACTCATATGGGAAAATGCAATTTTAAATTTGTAAATTTGACCAAGGAGAAGAATATTTTTTAAAATATTTTTTTGGGAATTGCCACTTTCTAGGATTCTAATGAGTCGCCACTTTAAAACGAAAATATGGTGCAGTTTCAATTTCAATTCTAAATTAAATTCAGTTATCCCAAAAATGTTGACACTCAAAATCCGGTACCATACCAATTCGATTATAAGCAAATATTGTTAATTTTTTTGCCTTAGGTCTTTAGTCCCTCTCTTGCTGCTTCCATAAATCTGGGACAATTCCTGCCATTCATTTTCATTTGCAAGAAAGTATTCCAGTAAATTCTACCCCAGATTCACCTCGATTTCGCCGCTTTCATTGTTCACAAGTTCAAAGTTTTTATAATTCAGAAATGTTTCTTTTTGGACACAATTTTGTCATAATTTAGGACTCATTTATTACAAAATTGGTTCCAAGAAGAAGAAGAAGAAGAAGAGAAGGAGGAGGAGGAGGAGGAGGAGGAGGAGGAGGAGGAGGGAATACCGGTTTCTTTTGAGCAATAAAGCTTGATGAGGGAAATTAAGTTAGAAAGTAAAAACCTTAAGTAGGTAGTAGCTGCTAATGGTAGCACACTCTCCTCAAGCTAAATGCAAGTATGAGAATGTAAAGTTCAAAAGGCTCACTTAGTTTGGTTCGGAGTGTAGTTCATTGAAGCCAGATTTTATGATGCAGGCTTAAGCCCATTGAAAGAGGACTGATTTCCTCCATGGATAAGGAAACATATTCCTTGCCTATCTGTTCTGTTTACATGAAGAGAAAAAAAGATAATTCGCTAGTTGAGGGTGAGTATTTACTCAACCCTTCACGCCCCTAGGATCGTGGGTCCTCTTTCAAAATAAGTTCTATTGGTACTAGACTCGTAACAGAAGACACTATTGCCGTTTGAAACATGTTCAATATGTCTATAGCCTTCGCCTGATACCACAAAAATTCATCACGTCGGTGGCATCAGTCTGCTGTGGAACACGCGTGAGTGTGATTGGGTTAGTTCTTCAAAAAAATAATTAGTTAATTTTCAGTTGGAAGTTTTGTTGAATTTATGAGATTGCGTAACAGCGTTTATTAAGTCAATACAAAGTTACCCTCTCATTGCAGTAAAATTCATTTCATACAGAGAAGAAACACCCAAAAGCTACAAACAGGATAGCTTGTTATTCTATGTAGTGAGTGTGTATCTATTGGTATCGAAATTGTGATCTCGGTCTATAGGCAGGTTAATTCAGGTATTATTACTTTTAATAAAACATAGCAAATCCCAGCTTAGTCATACTGTTCGTGTTTTTACCAAGTAATCTTACACATTATGCTTCTATATGCGTTCAAGCAAATCAGAAATGGTTTTTAAAATAAGCGATAGGAAATGAAAATCGAGTTAGGGATTTCTTAGATGATAACATTGGCATCCGAAATATTCTGCTCAACTAAACGGCTTTCAGAACAAACTTCCAATCAACTTTAACGGTCACAAATGTCTTGAACTGAAGCGATCTCGAAGAAGAAGAGAAAGCTTCAACTCCCCCTCCTCCCCTCCCCACTTTATCAAACAACTTTAACATCACGAATTTCAAAGCTGATTGGTGTATTCTATGCAAATTTAGCTGGTCTCCTTAACGAATTTAGTTCACTAAACAAAATTAGTAGACCGATATTCTTTTCAAAAATTTTTTGCAACAAAATAAAATTTTTATTATATGACTTTTAAAAATCAAATACCTTAACGCATAAATGACCTTTAAGCATGGAGGGAAAACTGGGAGTAAACGCATACTGGGTGGCAAAATTTAGTCAAGGAGATGAAGGGTGGTGATAAATTTAGGGAATATGTCATTTCAAAGTAATAAATTGACATCTTAAAGGTCAATATGACCTTCCAATATGGGTAAAGCTATATCTCAGCAAAATACAAGGATAGTTATGAATATCTATATTAGCAAATAACTGATTTGCAAGTTATTAGAGCCAATGGCAAGGCAACATATGAACAGATTTCCAATGGGAAGGATTTGAGACATATAAACAATTCGAACAATTGGTCACACTAGTCTACTTAAATTACTAGAGCACACCTCTAAAACAAAAGTGAATTTGAAAAAATGGTTTGGCCTGCGAGTTGTAATATTGATATGGAGTACATAAACGTTTTTAATTTCATGACCAAAAGTTTAAGTTTTTAGTTTCATTTTCTGTTAATAAATCATACTTCGTAGTTATATATTCTTCAAACAAAAATCACGCCCTTCATGTCATCTATTGATTGAATGGAAGAAACGAGTATACCTAAAATGAATTTGTTGGGACACAGAGTCGAGATTGCAGAGGATCACGTTTTTATATTAAATAGGAAAAGAAATGTTTAGTAAAACACGGATAAGGTGAAATTAATTCTTAGCTTACTAGAATCTAATAAATGAAGTAAAAGGATCACTTTTCTTAATAAGCAATTATAATAATCTGTTACACTTTATATTTCAAGTGCAGTTGGATGGAAATGGAAGTACAGTCTCAGATAAAGCCCCTTAATCGAGAAGAATAAAATTCAAATTCTTTGTTCGAAAATTTTACTATGATTTACCCTTGGTAGAAACCCAACTTAAAAGACATCCAAGTGGAAAGGTTTATTGATTACTGGTTTTACATTGTCTTGAAATCCTAACTTATTATCGTAACATTCTTCTCGGTTGTTACAAAACAGCGTAGCGAAGGGTCTGGACATGTAAACACCTTTGTCATATTCGTGCTGCCGGATTTGATTTAATGAAATTATTCCAATTTCTCAAGGAAATGAGGAGAAATTAGTTCTGTAAATAAAACCATCAGAATCCAATACGTCGATTTAGAGAGGGAGGAAATGCCAAGTGTGTAAGGGGTAATCATAAAGACCAGCAGGGCTCTTCATTAAATTTACCTAAATTTAAAAGCCCGAATCGTATTCTTAACACTCTCTCTTTAAATAAACAAACACGTTTGTTACATACTCTCACAACCAGTCATCTTATCAAGTATTTAAGAACATGCTGCGTGAATTGACATTATTTTTCACTACTGCGATATTCCATTTTGTCTAAGGTCTCAATAATTGACATAAGAAGAAATCAAGATAATAGGCATTCAGTATATAGGAAACTAATTAAAATTTATAATGCAGTTAATGGACTTAACAGAACAATTCAAATATGAAAAAAGTGTTTAAAAGATGCGATTTTCTCAAGTTAATTAGAAATAAATGAATCATCTACCTTGATGTATTTTTTTCACATTTTAAATTTGAATAAATATATCATTTATATTTTAGACACCCGTTGTTTTTGATATAATCTTACTGACTTGTTTGAAAACAAGAGAGATTTACAAAGAAGCCAAATTTGAAACTCTCAAAGAAGATGATATTAAAGTCCGAATGAAGGCAACTCAGGGTGAGAACCATCATATAGAAGATGCTGTTGACTCGATCACACAGGTCGCAGACTCAACAATAGCTGATCTAGGGGATATTGGAAAAGCTGCACCCTGAGAACAGAAGGGAGCTTTTATCTTTCAAATTTATTTTTTTCCCACTGGAATTTTGATATTCCCTTCTGTATACATTCCGCATTCTAAAAGTCATATGCAAATGGACAGTGTTTACTGCACTTTTATTCAAAAGTTTTTTGTTCAATAGAAATAATCGATTGAACTGTGATAACCAACCCTCAGGCATAAATTTAGAAAGTTACACTTTGCCTGTTTGTTCATTTTATTTCGTACTAAAATAATGAATGTGAAAAAAGTTTGCCTTTTGAATAGGCAAATAGCATTGTTAAGCAAAATGATATGATAGCGCCAATCAAATAAGTGCTTTTAAGGAGAGAGAGAATTGACGTTTATTTTAAAGTGACTATCCTCATACCCAGTCAAATAAGAGTGGACGCGAGTGACAACACTCGGCACAAAGATAATTAATAATGTGAAGTGATCTTGGTTCCTTGGTCGTGGTACAATTTTAGCGCCTTCTAAAACTAATCGACATTTTCAACACAACCTTAAAGCCAAGAATGATTTGGGAACCAATCCCAGAATTCTAGATGTACAATGATAAAAGTACAAATTTTTTAAATATGTCTTAATAGTGAGCACATAACTGAAATCACAACTAAGTTAAATATAACAAACCAATATTGAGTTCATACGATATTCAAAATATAAAAGATTCATGAAAAAGAGGACAAAGAGTGATTGGTAATTATACTGGCCACCGTCTACTTGTTGAGCTGGATCGTTCAGAGCTAAACGAATTTGTGAGAATAAATTACTGATTTTCCAGATCTAAAACGTTTTCTATTGTTTATGGATTTCCTTTACTAAAGAAGACTCCCGGTAGCATTTCATGCACTTACTACAATATTCTAAATGCCAACCACAAGTCAGATATACTTAATTACTGCGGTGATTCTGATTACATCTATTTGGTGGTACCAAATAAAAAGGTTATCTCACTTGTGAGATGCATGAATGAGATAGTGCACTTGCACAATCTATGATCTCTTGTCACTTATGCATGCAAATTTAATGATTCAAATTAGGGAACCAAATGGCTTGTAACACTGAACTATTTCCATGTAGTTTTTATAAAATCGATTAATGAGGAGAGGCGTCACATTTCGAATTGTGTCATTGTTGTTGCATCTCGTCCTTTGCACACGCGACCAACGATAAACTCTCGAACAATTAAAATTTATTATGACTTTTAGCAATAGTATGATTTATAAGCCAACACCTGATGTCATGAATCCAAAGAGTAAACTTCTTTGGAGTTAAAATCACAATTTTAATTAAAAAAGGTGAGCTTTTAATTTACTTTAATAATTAAAAAAAACAATAAATGAACGAATATACAAATAAGGGAACGTATGAAATGTGATGTCATGATATCTTTTATTGAATAATAAGCGAGGTAATAAGCGATATTGTAAAAGATGTGCACCTTTAGTTTTCGCACACCTAGTTGCCTCTAATGAGGCAAATGAGGCTGTGTTATTTAAAAGTCGGAAATCAGTCTATCTATTAACTATTTGTATTGACACTAGTTATATTTGCGTCGGTTTGTCGAATCAACAAGATTTATTTTCAGTCTGACTCAAATATAATTCATAGAGTATATCCCTAGAAACGTCCTTTTGTTTATGGACTTTCTGTTCAACTACGTGAAACAATCCCATGAAACACGATTCTTTCCTGAACTGCCATAAGAAAAGACACTTAATTAATTATCGCTTTTTTAACTTTGAATTGATTGAGATTAGCGATTTGTCAACTTGGGATGGTTTGGTGTTTAAGTAATCTGGCCAACAGAAAGCAGTGCCAATCGAGAGCACAATACCTTAAATATTGACCTTTTGGCTCAAAAATAATTTAAAAATCTCTTTTGTCTTTTCGCCACAACCAAGGCCAGAGAGTAAATTTCATTTACAAGTCATGAAAATTAAAAATAGGTATTGCCAAAGGTTCGTTCTCAAAGCAGAAAATGAAATTAATTTAGAGCAGCAAAGTTATAAAAAATTAACTAAACTTAAGTGACTCTAGTGAGTTCTGCAAGTTTGATCTACCGGTCTTTGACTGCAAGCAAGGAGAAACGATTTAAGTTAGCGTGAGAGTAAATACCCGACTAAATCAATTGGCTAACGGAGACTCGAATATTGTGCATAAAACTCGCCCAGAAACCGAGATACCAAAATATGAACTTTGAACTTACAGCGTGAAGGATAGAACTTTGAAGAAATAGGTGACCAAAAACCCGTCTTCTCAATTCACTTTCCCTTTTAATATGCCACTTTACTCGTCTCTGTTAAGCTTGTATAGATGTTTCATTATGCAATGGTTAAAAACGTTTTTTTTTTCGTGGGTAATAATAATAGCAATAATAAAAAATCACTAACCGACACATCTTCGTAATTACTGAACTTTGTACCTAGGATTTACAGTTTCGACCTTAGTTAGCCCAAATCCCAAAGCTTCGGCCAGCTAAATTCAATTTAATGCAAGTTATGAAGCCGGTTTTAAATAAAATCAACACCGTTTGGGTCAAATTATACATTAAAAGAAGTAGGGAATGAAGATCTGTTCGTAGGTACCTGTGTTAATTTGACCTGGTTTCTAGCTTCAAATCAGTTAAGTTTTGGTATGTGTGCAATAGACTAAATTTTTTGCATAAAATTTATGATTTGATCTACTAAAATGCGCAAGGGCTAAGGCGAGCTTCACTCCTTCGGGTTGGCTTGGAAACTATCAATTTGACCTTTTATTTTAGGAATTGTAAAAGGGCTTAAATGATCATAAATAAACTTCGGTTTGCGTTGAAGCTGATGTAAGAACCGTCGGTCATTGCAGTATTTCTGCCTAATAACACTAACTTACAGTTATCATGATTTTTGAGGAAATACCGGTCCTATAGACTATGCAGAAAGTTGGTTTT
This sequence comes from Hymenolepis microstoma, assembly GCA_000469805.3. NCBI lineage: Eukaryota > Metazoa > Platyhelminthes > Cestoda > Cyclophyllidea > Hymenolepididae > Hymenolepis > Hymenolepis microstoma. Next base: position 12,188,061 of record LR215995.1, on the reverse strand, counting down.
TGAAGGGCGCGCATGACTATATGTTGGTTACGGGTAAGCAAAAAATTTCGATCAGTTAAGTCGTCTCTTTACTTCTCTATAACTGAAACTGCCATTTACCCCTACGAACTGAAATGTGGGTCCATATAAAATCCTGGTTTACGTAAGCTAATCAAGAAAGTCATGTGGCATGGTCAATAAACAATAACTTAGAAACAACCATTTCGCTTGCCTAATTGTAATATCCATTACCCCAAGGTAAGCAAATTTTCGTGAAACAAAAATTGATATTTGCGTACTAGTAATGAAATTATTATTGTCTTCACAAGTGATCCCAAATGCCCTAACATTGGGTGCCTAGGGATCTTCGAAAGTCTGAGTTAATTGAACCAACCATTATGGAATGATATTCCCAATTGCCATTTTAAAAGCGAAGCCATTTAGTTTTGCCGATTTCAGACAATTGAACTTAGCCGATATTCAAGCTGGCGCATATAATGAATAGGGTAAATTTATTCATTTCTTCCAAAATGACAACCATAATAATTTAAAATTGTGTGCACGGGTATGATATCCCGACTAACAGCATCAGAGCACCCTCTGGACACGGTGACTTGAGTATGATTAACTCCCACTCTCGCCAAGTTCATTAAGTCGGTCTACCTAAACAGTTGTAAGTGACACAATTAAATATTACGCAGTCGTGATCGCAGATGACCTTTTTTCACGAGGTTACCAATAGATCAAAATAACACTGCTAAATTAACTCAAGTTTTTTATTACTTTGTATGAGAATGAAAGGTTGAATCCTCAACTTATTATATGTAAGTCATTAACTTTTTAAGAAAGAAGAGAGAAACTGACTGCCATTCATATTTTTACAATGTCTGCTATTGAGCAATACTAAAAACATAAATTCCTTTAGGCTGGAAGCCGTTTTGTTGATGATTAGCATGTATCATTTTGTTCTGAGTGTCAGAATATTTGCTAATAGAGGAATAAGATGGAAGGAGACCACAATATCGCTCTTTAATTCTAATGAGGTTAAAGGCTGAATCAAAAGAACAAAGTATATTGGGTTATAGCAGAGAAAGGTTAGTGGAATGAGGATTATGGAAAGAGGAGCTGAGCTACATCTCTAAACTGCAATCATAAAAGTGTAAGGGAGTTTGAAAGACAAATAGAGTGCGCTTAAATGACTTATTTATAGTCTCATTTACACAAATATCGCTACAAATACGTGGCTGTTGTTTGAGATAATTAAAAATATACAGTCCAAATCCAATTCCTTTTCATTGTTATTCTACTATTTGCTGTTTGGAATACCGAAAATAATATGTAAAATTTTGTCTTTTTAAATGAGAAAATTGCATTGCATGAATGATTGACCCCTTTTTTCATTTATACAAAGGAGCTGATACAAGTAAATATCAATAAAAAAATCTGTCAAACTTGTTCGGAGTAAAGAAATCGATAGTTTCCTACTGAGAACAATTCACTAGTAAGTATCATTCATAAACTAGAATTAGAAGTGTGAGTAATGGTTAACGTGCTCGTTTGCAAAACTAATCCACACTGGTGCGCCTCGAGTGCTCAGAATGGCTGAAATAGGGTTACCAGAAATCGCGTCTTTCACCATGATGGGGAATCGGAAAACGATGCAAATCAAAAGGGTATTTTGGCGCACATTGCTAGATCAATGATATGGTGAAGTGCATAGAACAAATGGAGAAGCAAAAGTGAAATAATTAGAGTTGACTTTCATTATTTAAACTATAGATTGTCTGTCTTTTTAATGAGAGGCAATAACACGATTTGTTCATTTGTCGTCAATCAGTCCTGCGTTTACGAGAGACCGATGATGGCGAAAATCGGTCTAAATAACTGTCATCTTATCCTCTTCTTATTCGAATTTGATGTCCATTAACAGATTCCAACAGCCAAATTTTAGCATCACCATTCAAGTGACCTGTTAATCTAAGAAGATTCAATAGCGATATTTTTTTTCACTTTAGTTTGTTGATTTGAGTGAATGGCAATTTCCATAAACAGAATTCTTGGTTAAGGTCTATGTTAATATAATGCAAAGTGAATTAATATATATATGTAATGGAAACTCTAATTTGATACATTTTGGAGTTTCCCTTCTCAAGTTCATGAACATTCTTTCAATATCGATTTGAAAAATATATAAGTAAATGAGGAAATAGTACTGTGGCAACGAAGAAACGAATGAAAAATTCCTCTAAATATTAGGCCATGAGACCATATTACTATTATGAGGCACTTCGATCTCTGGAATGAATAGGGTCTAAGCACATCTAGAAATAACCTACAGAGTGGTTTTTATTAAACTTATGTAAAAATGCCTATTTTAAAATAATAATTTAAATAAAAATGTGCACATGGTAATATAAAACCGGAAAACTACTAAACCGAAATTGAAAGATCAGTTTTAAATGAATAATCCTATCTGAGGACAGTAAAAACATAGTTAATACTTCAAATGGGGAACTTATATTTCTAATTGGTAATGTAAACACAGAACTGAGACTTCCATAATTTCCTAGAAGATATCTTGCTTGCACCAAATGCAGGCCATTGGAAAAATTCCTTATCATCTTGAAATAAAATGACAATTATAGCATTTATAGAATTATTATCTAAATTAAGATTTAACTTAGATTTAAATGAAAAGAGAATATTGTGTATGAATGCTTCATCGGTAAAGTGCATAATTTAGGTTGAAGTGATATATGTATCTTAATTTTAGAATATTTAATATTTCATTGAATAAAGATAGTAATAATAAAAATTAAATAAATATTTTGCATGAATTACATAATAAATATAATTTATAGTGACTTATTAAAAAATCTTTAAGGTCACAAATGTTTTATCGTATCGTTTATACTTTGTAAAATCACTCATCTTTTCGAACAGGAAATATACAGCAAGATGAAGTGGAGAAAGATTGCAGAAACCCTTTTTACTTATGAAACACCAAAAATGATCGAGATTACAAACTATAAAATAGGAGTTGTTCACAGAATTCTTCAAATAATAATTGCTATCTACGTATTTTGGTAAAATATTTCCTTTTTGTTATTTACAGTTGGGTTTTAATTTATGATAAGGGATACCAAGTTAATGACGATGCTGTTTCAACAGCAGTAACAAAAACAAAAGGTCTTATGTTTCAGTATTGGGAAAATGATACTAGAAGAGTACCATTGATCTATGATGCTGCTGAAATTGTGAATCCACCACTTGAAAACAATGCATTCTTTATTATGACGCATTCAATAGTCACTCCAATGCAAAAACCAAGTCGTTGCCCAACAGTATGTTCAGTTTTGTTTTCAGAGATCTTTATTTTGCGTTTACTTCCAGTTGCGGGGCAATAAAAAATCTCAATGTCGTCGCGATACCGATTGTGGCTCTGTTCAGTTATCCATTGCGGAGTCAGGTAAGAATAACTTATTAGATGTAATTTAAAGTGAAATTAATTTTGATTTTTCAAGAACTTCTTCCTTTAAGGTGTACGCACGGGCAAATGTATTGATTATATAAACGGAGTTGGGGTTTGCGAAATTTATGGTTGGTGCCCAGTCGAGAATGATGAAATCGTCATTGACTATGATTTAAATAAACGATTCGAAATGATTTCCAATTACACGGTTTACATAAAAAATGACATTGAATTTCCAAATTTTGGGGTCAAAAGGTAATTGAACAACTTTATTGTGAAAACAATTCATTGCGTTTAACAGCCAATTAACCGTTTTATCTGGAATTTTAGGAAAAATAGAGATGCATGGACTTCCGATAAACCTCTTGGCTCCTGCCGTTATAACCCAAGTCATCCGGTGGACAAATACTGTCCAATTTTCAAATTTTCAACAATTTTTAAGGAAGTCGGTCTTACGCCAAAAGCTTTAACGAGAGTGAATGAATTTTCCTTATTTAAATACTGAAATATTTAATACTTTTAATAATATCTAACATCACTTTATATAGAATTATAGATCACAATTATTTCCATATATAAAATACGTACTTATTAATCTAGTTATTGTATCAGTTAACATTTCAAATTTAAGGGCGGTGTTATTGGCATTTTAATTGACTGGGAGTGTGATCTGGATCTTGGTGCTAATCACTGCAATCCAAAATATCGCTTCACTAATTTGGATGTTGAAAGTGACGGAAACAGCGGATTTAACTTTCGGTAGGTAAAAATCAGATATTTTACTCCAAATGAAATAAAAAATATACGTTTGAGAATTATTCTTGGATTTTATTTATAAAAAATGTGTGAATGAAGCAGATAGCATATTTATTTACGCTCTTAGGGTTTGCACCATTTGTCATTATTTCCTTTGAAGTATAATTTTCTAATAAAAATTTGTTATATTTATTTCTAAATCAGGGATTTTGTTTTGCAATGTTGATCACTCTCATAAATTGAAGCCTTTAAATTATTTCTTTTCAAATACTCTAGAACAGCCATGTGAAACTGTACAGCTAGCAGGCCAGAATGGGACGAGTAGTTGCATGGCCAATTTCTATAGACGAGTTTTGCTTTCGGTTAGAAGATTTTTCAGCTCACAAGACTTAACGGCTTCAGAATATTTGTCAATCTTAAGTCTTCTGCCACTTATAAATAAAATTATTATTTCAACAAAAACCTATGATGAGGTCAAATAGATCGAGACCCCTAAATATCTCCAATTCTCGAAAACTCACTTAATTGAAACCATTGAGAATTGCTTGTTAGAGCTCAGGGGCAAGTGAGATGAAGAAATGGCAGAAGGTGGTTTTAGAAATCAAAATTGACACTCCAGTCGCGTTCAAATGCGTTGATTTCCAGATGAATGTCCATATCTGAATTTGTCAAACTTGAAAGCGACATCTACACTTTTATTTTTATTGATATTGGGCTGGAAGATGATTTTATTTACAAAGTTTTTCTTAAATTCTCAATATACATACATATATAGTTAAGCGGGATTACATATGTTTTTTAATATTTTTTTAGTTCCGAAAATTCCTCAGAAATTTTCAGATAGCAGATGGATTATATTCATACAAATTACCACTTTAAGGATAAATCATTGGAATAAATACAATCACGATAACCATGCTCAGCTAAGGCTCTAGGAGGTGGGCTGAGATAGGGAAGTATAAATAATACTTCTAGCTACAAGCTCTTCCATTCTTTATTCGAAAGATGCAAGTTTTTAATTCGTTTTATACTGACGCAGTGCTCAGATAATTGCAGCTTATTAACTAAGTATAGTTGTAAAATTACGATTGCAGCGACGTTTATTATTAATTGTTCTGCAGTAATCAACGTTTCAAATTCGCGATCAAGCAAGCATTGTTGTTGGAGCAATTTTCATACTAAATATTATTTAGTTTTCAGTGGAAATATGACGGTTTTTTTCTGAGTCGTTTTCAATACCAGTACATTATAGCCGCCGAATCCATTCGTGCATAGTTAATGCTTTTAATGAAAAAGAGGCAATCAAAACTGCAATAATCTAGGTGAGTAACATAAGGGTTTATTAGAGAAAGGATAAATGAATGTAACTAAATATACGGAAGAGGGAAGGCATCACACAACACTCAGCTCGTGTGTTGCTGGCCTCCTCTTTGCAATCTTTTAGAGTGGTTGTAGAACCTTGGGTGCTATTCGAATCTCCATCCTTGCAGTAATTCGTACTCCTTGGGTGGTTAAATGCCGCAACAATTCCGACATGCACATACGATCATAACTATGAACCTACCTGGCTCATGATGGAGGAATTTTTCTGCCCATCAAGGCACGAAATCAACTTAAATCTTCAAATCCCATGAAAACTTCTCAAAATGGGAAAATTGAAAAAAGGGTGAAGAAATAGGAAGTAAAGGGAAGTGTGAATCAGTAAATTCAACTTTAATTTGAATTTAAATTCTCCATATTTGCGCTATTTTACTTAAATGGTAAAACGCAGTGTTTCTCATCCCAGTAATTCAAAGTTAAAATGGAAGAATTGGCTATATTCGTATTTACATATTAACCTTTGATTCTGCGTTTATTTTGTGAAATAATTGCTACTAGATTCGTTTGCATAAAGAACGCCAAATTGGAAGATTAAAAAACTCTTTTCCTACTTTCAGAAAATTTTTATTCGAGAGCTGTGCATCTCTTGCTTAAATTCCAACACCCCAACAACTTTTCTACTAACTGAATTGAGTGAAATAGGCTGAAGAAAACAAGCTGGAAACTTTATCATTGTATAAAAGAAATTGCCTTGAAGTTTTTTTTAAATAAAACATTAAATGTCTCCCTTATCTATAGAGGAGTCTATTTAGGATAAAATCATATGATTCGGGTTAAAAGTTCTCTCCTTTTAAATTCATGCTTTTACAAACTCACCAACTATTGGCAAGAGCTCATCTCATTTTTGTTTAATTCATTTAATATTGTACCAGTTGTGACTTTCTGATACGAAAGCGATCTTCATTGAAGAATATTCCATAAGGTATCATAATATATACACTTTTATTCAGCAATTGCCAATTTTCTATTAATTGGTTAACAGAAGCATTTTCTTATCTTTTAATACATGGTTACAGTTTATGTGATTTTTAGGTATGCACTACGCTATCGAGAAAACGGTACAATATATCGTGATTTGGTGAAAACATTTGGATTTCGATTCTCAATATTTGTTCACGGACGAGCTGGAAGATTCAGCATTATTCCACTCTTGCTCAATCTTGGCTCTGGTCTTGCCCTTCTCAGTATCGTAAGTCTAGTTGTTATCATTTTCCGGAATGTCTTTTAATTCTATGCGTGTGATTGCTTTGTGGGAAATAGAACCACTCAAAACACTTATGTTGGCAGGGTCAATGTGCGAATATATTCCCAATTATCCGATTTCTATATGAGTGCGAAATTGGCAGTTCCAGTTACTGTATTTTATAAAAACCCGCTTTGGAATTTTGATAATGAATTTGACCCTTATTTTAGTAAGTGTGAAGAAAACAGAAGACTGCTAACTCAAACGATAGTTTCTCAAGCCATAATTAATTAACTGCCTAACCTTTCAGCAATATTACAGTGTCGAGGCCTAATTCACTGGTAATGAGCATGAAAGAGCTTGAGAAACATTTTCCTTGAAATGTAGCCATGTTAAGCAGGACGAAATTCAATAATTTTCATTTTGGGAAAAAATTTTGAAACCATTTGAATTTGCTTGGATCATTACTGTTCTTGTCCTTTAGGCCTATCCTCAAATGTATCGATTATTTTTAAATCAATAAATTTCAACTATAGGAAATAAGAGAGTTAATTAGGCCATTTAACTACCTGTTTTGACAAACTGTGAAGTCAATTCGGCTTATCTAATTCTCTTCAACCTTACCTCAAGTTACAGGAGACAAAATCAGCTCCACACACCCACTGTTCCACCGGATTGTCCTATAGACAAAATAAATTTAACTACGCTTTCGAGTGAAATACGTATTTCAAGTTTAACTCACTCTTGGAGATATCTTTATCTGATACCCATGCACATATTTACTATGTTTACACTAAAATTGTAGATGACAATAATGCATCGATATGAATGAAGATAAAAAATTCCAATAATTTACAAGGAACGAATGCCAGTAATGGTGCACAACAAAGACGACTTGAGTGCCGCGTAACAGTAAAGTTCACTGGCCATTGAAACCACTTGGCATAGGAAGATAAATGTTACTTCCAAAGAAAAGGAAATTATATATGGTCGTCTTATGTAGTGCTGAAAATACATAACTAAAAGGATGTTAAATGATTAACGCGTAGGAAAAATACCCCGACATCAACTAATTATCCGTTTTCATATATTGCGCTTTCAAGTTGGTCTAAGCCAACTTGGTTGATTAATGCTGCTTTTATTGAAGGCTGAAAGTTTGAAGAATTATTTTGCCAACGCTTTAATTTATTTTGCCATCCACCTTACAGTCGTTTACCATTTATACTTGCATGAATTTTGAGTTGTTTTTCATTTCATTAGATGTAAGCTCACAAAGATGGAAGAATTTTCTTTGATGAAAGTTGAAGCTCTATAAAAATAAACTAATTACAAAGCTGTTAATAGTCGTGAGCAATGGCCCAAATATTTTTCACTTCGATTAAAATGAAAATTTTGATTTTGAAGATATATAGCTAAAAATTATATGAAAGCCATAAAAAACAATTTTTTTTCATTTCAAATTAACCTAAGCTTCATTTTATAACTTAATAAATAGAATATCACTAATCGAATATATTTCAAATACTCTTTTTATTAATATACAATTTTTCTTTAATGTAAAAATGACAAGAATAGTTTCCGAGCAAATGGATTTACTTGGATAAACTTATTTACTATAAAAAACGTTTATGAAATACAGAAAAGATATCTTAAATGTTATTTTTATTTATAAATATGACTGTCGCATGGAAAAACATGATCGATGCAATTTTAATAAATAGCTGAAAAATTATTTCCATGGAGCTTTGTTTTATCACAACCCTCACATGAAGTTACTTGTGAAAGTTAATGAAATAGCCTATTAAGAACATGATAAAAAGGCACTTATGGTTGTCTCCTGGGGATAACAAACCGGGCTAATCTTATGCTCTTAATTTATGCATAATAACGGAATGTTTATAGATGCAGTTGGTGTGAATCAAAATTCTCTAGGATCTGGCTAAAAAAGACACTTTTGCTTAGAGAACATTCAAAAAATGAAATTTTGCATTTTACAAGTACCTAATTGGTATTAGATTATTTCGATTGCATTTGCAATCTAATAGTGTTTCAATTTGTAAGGAAGAATTTTATTTGGAAACACAAGAAATCGTGTCGAATAAAGAAGATTTCGCAAGTGAAGAATGTTCTCATTCACTCCGTTTTTGCTGATTTACCGCGAAAACAACGCAAAAAACATTGAAGGATCACCATTAGGAAAAAAAACGAAAAGCAAATGTACTCGCATTAATGTGATGTATTGGAGCAGACCACATGTCATGTCAAACTCAGGACTATATTTGCAACATACCAACGTTTTATTGCAATGTTATTGTGGTAATTTTACGATAAAAAATGAATAAAGAATTATGTTTGCCACCAACTTTATAAAATGGCAATTGATATTTTTGTGAATCTCCCAAAAATATCCACAAATTGTCAGATTTTTTGCACTTAATTATAGTGACTTTTTTTCATATGCGACAAAGCAAAATTTCCCATTAAAGATTTCTAATTTCCATTGCACTATTTCACAACGGGTACTGAACCAATGTGCCCCGATTTGATAAATATAAACTGCCCAACACCAACCTAACTGTGCATCCCCAAAGTTATTATTCAATTTTAAACTTCAATAAAGTTATCTGGACCAAATCGTAGGTTTTTTAAAATCACATTTTGCCTAAAGAAGTAAAAAAATATATATGAATTTGAATTTCTGTCGGAACAAGTTGAAGGTAATATAAAGCATTGACTTTAGATCTCCACAAAGAAGCAGGAGTTGCACTGTGTTTAATGAACTGAAAATGTGGTTGAGAGCAGAAAAGAGAGGGAAAAATTGGTTAATTCGATTCAGGCATCATTCGATCATTAGTTCAATTAGTCTTGAGCTCTTCAATGAGCGTGCCAGAGCTAGGTATGAAATGAATTAAATTTGAATTTCTGTGAGCGATTTCACACTTTAGGAAATAGCAAAATGGGGATATAAAACGGAGTTACTTACTTTGCGGAAAAGTGCTTAAAGTGCTCTTATGCAAAATGAGAGGTTAATTCCCATTGGTGTAGATCTAGTGACTTGCTTAAATGATCACATTAGCCTTAGGGTACAAGTTATTCAACACAGGAGTTGGGAGATTTTCTCAAAGGAAACCTTTGGACATAGTTGCAGAAGTATCCAATATACAACTGAAGTTGGTTTCTCGAGTTCACTTTATCATTATTTTAATAACCTTACTTGCCTCTTGAAACAGCCACTGTCAACTAGTATTTATTTTCGCTGCTTTAGGATGCCCACAACGAAAAAAAGACCCAAAAATAAATTTCATCTGACCTTAATAAGTTATTCTTACTTGTCAGTGTCTTTGAATTCTTGATATCTAACTTTCTCCTTGAATGAAGGCTTTAAGTAGGCTCTGCAAATTTCAGATAATTTATCTTACATATTCATGAAAAGTAGATCATTCCTATTTCACAGACTACATCAATTAATTATTGCCCTGGAAATAATAAACTTTAGAATGATCGTTTTCACGTGCATGAAGATTTTTTCATCGCTGGCATTTAGCTCTGATTACATGTATTCAAGTCATAGATGATGAGGGAAAATTTGGCCGAATTAAGGCGAAAATGATTCATTTGCCACTGAAACAGCCGCGTAGTCATTGGGAAAATGGAACATTTCTACCTCTACTATTCCTCTGGCTGCATGGAAATCATTATTGGGTTGAAAACAAAACCAGTCCAAATTGATAAATTGTTTCAATGTTTTCGATCGATTCCTAAACCACAATTGCTGAGTACTTCCATGCTCTTGCTAAGTGTGGCTACTTTTCAAGAAAAATTAACCGTCGAAAATTAATTTTAACTTTGATCTAAAGAAAGCTGTTCGTATTTATTCAAACAACAAAAATTTTTTTCGAAACGATACTCTTATTTCTTATAGCACAATTAATTCATAAAATAATAGATTTTAAAGATTCCACTTTTAAATTTCACTAAAAGCAAATATGGTTTTTTAATGTCGAAACTATTGTTGCTTATTTTAGCACTATGAATGAAAATGTATCGACCTGTATTTAACTATAAATTTAGTGAAAAAATGAAAAACAGCATTATCACCCGGAAACGCAAACTTTGTTTATTTCAATTACTATAAATTGCATTAGTCGTTTATGTCTGGTTTTATTTATTTAAAGTAGGAATGTCACAAAACATGTAGATTCTTAATAAATTGAATGTGTTAGGTCGCGAAATTTCAAAACCTTTTACTTTCTTTTGAATGAGTATTTTATTTCAGTTAGGTGCATCGATATTGCTACCAATTCTGTGTGAGTAAAAAGAGCTTAAATAATTCTCGTACTACGCTTACAATTTTGACATAAAGGTCTACGACCTTAGATATTACTGTTATGAAATAGGAAATATGAAATATAGATGAATTTCTCGAAAAGTCCGACTATCTCTGGAATCTGTGTTACAATTATCTCATACCATCTTCTAGTTAACTGATGAGTCCTTTTCTGTTGAATAATTGTCTTCCTTATAAGTAGGGACAGCTAGAAGCAGATGTGAGTGCTCTTGTGGATTCATGGCCAAATTTGTTTTTTTTCTCATATAAACTAAACTTCAAGAATCACGGTTTATTTTGCCTCGCAAAATTTCAAAAAGATATTCAACCATTCGGTTTGCACAAAATGTGCGAGATTATTGCTTTCCGTTACCATAAATGCTGCCTTCCATAAAATGTACATAGTATGTGATCTAGTTAACATAAACTCCTATGTCACTAACATTTTTTACAGACATGGAGGACCTAACAGGCGTCAGCTATAAATTGACAGAATTCTAAATGTAACAGTTTCGTTATATGGAATCATAACTGTGAGATGCGTGCAATACGGGATGCAGAAAAATAGTATCAAAAGTCACAATTTGATTACTTATGATAAAAAGTTAGATAATATTAGGGAATGCAGTAGTCACTAACTTCGATCTTATTTAGAATGTTTATATTTGCCGAAGAGTAAACATGATATGTTGTGAATTGTGAGCATCTTTAAAAGGGTCGGGGTGCTTGCGATTGTTCGCTTTTGATAAGGAAATTTTACAGAAAACAGTCTATTCGTAAAGTGATTAAAGCGCTCTTTTTCCTACTTTGGCCATTCGCATAGTTAATTCATTGTTTGTAATGCAATTAAACTTTCAAAACTTGTTCGTGACAGTACTTTCGAAAACGCATTATTGAAACGACTCCCTGTTGAGAAACTCTAATTGTATTGTACACTTGTTAGCCAAATGCAACTAGTACGTTCGGTCATCCTACCCAGTGTATATATCAATGATCATTGATCACATGAACTCTGACTTGGCAGATGGCATGTTCGCAGATGTCTCACTGTAATTTTGAGGTGTATATATGTAAACCACACTAAGTTTCATCGGTTTCACGAATATGCAGTTATTCATTGCGAGTCAACTAAATCAGGTCAAATCAATGCCTAATCATTGATTATATTTTAAGTCGGCAAAATCTAAAGCTACTTGAATTAAATTTTAATGAAGTAATAATTGTCCTTTCAACTAATTAAATTATCCATTGAGAAGGCTTAACTATCTTAAAATGTAGTTTTATAAGAAAATGTTGTTTCTTGGTTAGGCCTTATTCCGAATATTTTATACAAGCATGTCTGAAAAATTTTGCTCTTTAAAAAACAAACGAGTAACAAGACGATAGCAACAGTGAAGTATATTGTATTTTAAAAACAGCATAAATTTTTTTTCCACCTTTTTAATTAACTACCACTAAACTTTTTAAATTGTCTTCAATTGAAAATCTTACTTTGATGATTGTGTAGTTATCATCTATCCACGACCAATTTCGAGAACCGAGGAACACCTTTAAGGGATTCTTGAAGAAGCGACTATTCCAATTCCAATTTATTCCATCTTTCTACTTGATATATATATATATCATTGTTGATGTATTAAAAGTTCTATATACTGTTGTTACTGAGAAATAGTAGGTATCGTATTATTTTAAAATGTAAAAGTTATTGGCCTAGTTTGTGCATCAATATATAAAATTTTAGGTTTATTGTTCTCTATGCAATTATGGATCAAATGTGTCATCTACTAATACTATCTATTTTGTTAAGGTCGGAAGATTAAAGAACTATAAATTAAAAAGGCGACACTAGGTGCGGCAGACATGGACATTTTATTCAAGAAAATAAAGTCATACTATCATAATATTGACGTCAGAGAAGTAATTTCGAAAATCCTTCTAAATGGGTTATTGAATCAACAACGAATAGATTGAATCTGGGAGAGTTTGCGCAAATACGTCAATTAGGATTTGGACAAAGTAATAAAAGAACACATATCTGGACCATCTGGATTGGCTAAGAAACAGGAACATGTTTGGGGTCACGTTGACCTTTTAAGTGTGTAACATTTGCACTAAAGCTGGATGCGAACGAAAATAACTGTTTGGTTCTTGGACGAATTAATGGATAACACTTTATAAATTAGCTTAGAAATGGACAAATTCGGAAAATTTTCACTCTTGATAACCTAATTAATGAATGTGATTACTGCAAAAACAATCGAATTCGTAAAAAGACATTCTCCGGCATAGTAAACCTTCCTTCATCATTAGCAGATGAATTTATATATATATATTTATATATAATATATAATATTTATTTTATTCAAATACGATTTCTGCTGCTAATTTTATTTAGTCCAGAAATGAACAAAGGCGTTGGGAAATGGAAAACTTTGAGCGTGAAAGTCAACGTAATTAATATGGGCAGAACAATAGATGTAATTAACTGAGTGAAGAGGTGATTGTAAGAAATACTCCTTTCTACCATTAGAACAGCACATTTTGTCTTCTTTCTAGAAAGGTTGGTTGAAGGAAAATTTATGGCGTTTTGTTCTGTCAGTTCAAGACTGGATTAAACTGATCGATGGCTTGATGTCGGTGAAAAGTGATGATAAGGTTAGAAGGTGGTGGGTAATCCAAATGCGCACATTCATAAAGCAAGCATGAATTGGAGCGTTTGGACGGTGAATACATTGATACAGATTTGAGGAAGTAGTCTACGTAAAATTCTGAAATGTCGTTTTTGTATAAACATCATGACGCCCACTTACAAGAGAGATTGACAAGTAGAATTAATAAGTATGCATAAAATAGCCAAGTTATTTCATTTAATTTAAGAAAGGTTCTGAAAGCAGTTACCTCTAATTGTAAAAAAAGTTAAAGTCGTCTTAAAAGTAGTCTCGTTAAGTTAAATCAAAAAATATAATTGCCAAGAATAATGAACAATAAGTGGCCATAAATATATTTGTACATTCACCGTATGCATCGAATTGTCCATCTTAGTTATGTGTTTGTTAAATGTTTTCTATTAACAAATTTCAGTTAATACTTGCCGGTTTGTTTGAAAACTGACTATCTCTTTTCAACTTCTAGGCGCCAACAATTTGCGATATAATTATTCTCAACATTGTTGGTAAAAAGGGCATTTACAAGGAGGCGAAGTTTGAAGTTCTTACCAGGGATGAAGTGCAGCAGCGAGCACTTACTAAGAAAATCTCCCAAAGCCATTCCAAAAACAATATCTGTGACAAATCGGGACTTTCGCCTACCATTAATTCAGGACCATCAATGACCAATTTGGAAGAAGGTGGAAGAGCTGCACCGTAGCATTACGTTTTTTCCGACAAATTCAGCATCTTCCTCATTTTCACTAATACTACTTATATTCACTACTTAATAAGTCGATGACAGGCTTTTTCATAGCTCGAAATTATTTTGCAATATCTTAAATGTGCAATATTGTAGGTATAGATACAACTACATGTGTGTTATTTGTGTTGTATCATATTTAATATTAATAAAACGGCAATTTGTAATTACCTTTAATAAAGCATTTAGAGTAACATTTTGGTCTGTTTAATTAAATCATTAGTTGTTTATCGCCCTTTGAAAATCCAAGAAAACTGCTAGTTGGGAAGGTTTTGACGAAAGAATTTGTTAGTAATTTGTAAGGAAATATGTATGCGGCAATAATGAACATAAATTGAGGTTAGTGGAAAGAGCAGAAATGACAGTAGACTCGTGGTTTTACTACGTCTAAAAGTTTGAATTGAAGCCCACAGATTTATATTAATAAATGGAAAATAAAAAACTCTCGTCATCCCTAGCTTTGAATATTTTTTAATTGTTCGTAAGATTTTAAATAACCTACTTAGTCATATAATCTAATTAAAAAGAAGTGGCTTAAATGGAGCATTTGGAAAGTGTTTTTTTTTCAAATTCGAGGTGTCTTTTCCACGGATTCATTCAAGGGCTATATGAGGTGATTTGCCGTGCACATCTTGCAAGTAAAAGCATAATTTTAATATCTGAACGATCAGTGTGGTCCAAAGACATATATCTCAGTTCACGAATAGGTCAAGTCATCTTACTCGCGGTGTACATGTACCTCTTTGCAAAGCTGTCAAATAAGTATATCAAATTATATACTTAAAAATAAATAAATCCCCGTCCATACGTTGCGGTTAGATGCTGAATAAGAGAAGTTTTAGGCAATTTGCCAGGCAGAAGTATGTTATAAGAAAATATAGAGCTTACAAAAAGTGCTTTAAAGCCAGAAATAATTGCATGAAGTGGGAATGTTCATTGAAAATGTTCTACTGTATTACTTGTACAAAATTACATTGAATTGAAGGCATTTTTAAAAGGGCAGACGTGCATTTTTACCCGAGAGGAGGAAAGAGGAGGCATTTATTCCAAAATCTCAAGAACAAAAATCTTCCCACACCTCCAGTAAGTTGTTCCCTCTCTATTGCGGATATGCATTTGCTTATCCAAAGAACATAATAAATACTTCATTTACGAATAATTTGATAAGAAGAGTTTATTATTAATCACTTTGCGAGCATGCAGAATTATTTTTTAAAACTTGATTACAAAATACCGGTTTTTAGAATATTTGTTTTATCATCGAAATAAAAAGTATAATTTTTTATTTTAAAATTTTGGGAGATACAACGCAAAATCAAGATTATATATGGTTCGCATCATTTGAAAAATTTTATGACCGCGTTAGGTGCAGAGAATCCTGATTATTCTTTGACTTTTCAGTGATTCATTACAGACTATTTTGATTTATGCAGAACAGAGAAGCTTTAAACTATTGTAAATATTACATTTGCCGAAAAGGGAGAGGGGGAGGGGAAGGGAGAGGAAAGGAAAGTATTAATCCATCTATCTTAAAAAGTTCCACTTTGGCCATCTCAGTAACAAACATCTTTAAGTTAACTGAGTAGTTTATTTCTGATGGGGAATGGCTTTCAAGACAGCTGAGCTTGCTGTAATGTATGAAAAATTACAACCACCTTTAGCTCTATGGCCACATATACCTCGAACCTGGTGCTTGGCGTCGGAAAAAAAGTACTATTTGCAATTTCACCATTTCAATCCTTATTTTAGCTGCTAATATTTGCATAGTTTCAAAGCCAGATATTATATCATTTTTCTAACGCGTTTCTAAAAAATTACTCGCATTCATTTTTTTGCCAATATAAATTTATAAGACCCATTTTCTATTTACTTAATATGACAGTAAATAGCATATTTCCATATTGTATTGATGGTAAAATATTTTTCATTCCGATATTACAACAATATAGTCGCCTAGATTTGAATTGGTATGAACTAAATTTTGAATCAAATTTTTATTATTTTAAAAAATGTATACTTATTTTTCAACTTTTGCATAAGAAAAGTGAAATTCCATTTAAAGACTCAGTGAAATAACAAATTTTATTTATATTTCATTCAATGTAGCATTTGAATAACAACAGTATATCAAATGGCAGGATTTGTAACAGTTATCATTAGTCCATAGTCGAGTAAAATTAAGTTTATGAAATGAAATACTAGAATCCCGCTAACCAAATGCCATATAGGTTAAGTTTTTTATTTATCAAAGGAGCAAAGAATGTGGTATTCGGCTGAATATTAGTAAGCACGTAAGTAGACTGTTTTGTCAGACAAAACAAGTATTTTTGTTACCAAAAAATATATAAGAATTTTCATCAATAAGCTTCTAAGCAACTCGTCACGATTTTACAAATGCTCTAATAAGTGATTGGCATGGCTGTCAAAAAGCGTATAAGTCGCCAGCTACTCAAAGAAGAGGCAATATTCCAGTCAACATCTAACTAAACACAAAGTCGGTTAAGTTAGACTCCACCGTATTTTAGAAAGTATGCTGATTGTAGGAACAGGTTTTATTCTAATACAAGACTGTCTGATACAATAAACATATGAAATTTTCGGAAACCCACCGCTCATGCTTTATTAATGGATCTTTCACAAACTATTTCTTTCTGGAGGTGTGCCTAACTAGTTTGGCCAAATAGTGATGATCAGTGAATTTCAGAGTGGAAACATCCGATCAGTGACTAGACTGTTAGGGACACATACCAATCATGGGCTGTCCGACATGCGAGCCACGACTGATGACCTGGTGTTCTACTAATGCATCAACAATATATTTTCTAATGCAATAAATTCCATAACGGGATTTACCAGATCTCGAGGAGAAAAGTGACCCAACGAAAATGGACGATACATATAGTCCATGCAGAGAGTGATCGTGAAGGAATTTCTTGTTTTAATAAAAGCACCCAATAAGTTAAATTGTAGTTTAACTGTACTAAAGCTTAATTAAGTGAATGGAACTGCTTCAAGGAAATTGTAGCCTTGACTTTTAATTTAAAATTGTTAGCTGTGCTTGCATTGATTCGATAACTGGCATTCTTAAATGAATGTGGTCTCATTTACGCTCGAATAACTGATGTCCAAAGTGTATTGTACCGATAACTTGAGAAGCTTTTAAAATACCGTGGTACTTGATAGGGGTTTTGTTTACTGAAAACCCTCTCTTAAACCAGTTTTTAAAGCAATTAAATTTGATCAGTTTCAAATTCCTAGTATTACATCTCTGAATCAATGATCCTTCTGATATTTTATTTTATTATTCTGTAGAAGTATTTCAATTATTTACTCCCTTTCTCATTATTTTCATTATTTTCGACTAATAATGCTGTTTTAGACATCAATTTTTTACCTTTAATTTGATTCATTCTGAAATTTGACTTAGTTGACCCCTACTCACTTGGGTTAAAACAAATATCCAAATATTAATTATATTTGACACACTAAATATTTCCATACATTCACTATGCCTAAAATAAAGTGAAAATTAGTGCAAATTAACTGTGGTATTTTACCAATTTCTAACAAACTAGAAAGAATTCCTTCAAAATTACGGAATTACAAGTATTTCGCTAAAAGGCAGTTTATTTGTCATTACAAGACTAACGAGTTAGCACATGAATTAGTAAAAAAACTTCGCGAAAGCTTGGAGATGGGTCATTTTCAGGTCAATAGGGAAATAAAGTCTACAGTGCTCGCTAAATTACATCGAACTTTTTTATTAGATGAACTAATAAAAGTATCAACCTAAGACCACTAAGATCTATACATTTAACCATTTTAATTGAAGGTAATTAAAGTAAGGTGTTTTAATCAACAAGAGGACTAAATTATTTTTATTTAAGATTTAATTTCTGGGAAATACCATTTTAGTATCATATTTATTTATTGCTCTAAAATTATAAGACCAATGAGTGCATGAAAAATTAAAAACCACAGCTCAGTTCGTCTAAGGAGATAGACCGCTTAAATCTCTCTTTGGAAGAAAGGTCGGTAACACTTGACTTGGATTAAATTTACGACCTTAGCCGCAGTTCTAGGCAAGTTCACTCCTAGCTACTAGCAAGTAATTACTAAATTAAAGCAAGTAGACAGTACTAGTAACCTTGCCAATCTGAGTAAAAGTTCTTACTGGTACAGTGGATCGATGAGAACATGAGAACATCGCCTACTGCAACAAATTGAAAAATTAATTTGAATTCACTATTTTATCCCAAAAATTCTTAGTGACTTTTATGAGCTTTCACTCTGCACTGCCCCACTCCAACTTAGGCTTTTAATAAATCTTCATTATGACCATTGAGAAAGATAGTTTAGATCAAAACAGTCGGCTATTAAGATGATAGAATAGATTTCAAATTATCAGTATTTAAAAAGATTATTTCAAAACTTTTCTCACAAATGATATAACTTAAATGCCTTAGCAAATTATTCTACTTAAAATATAGAACCCGATTTACCTTTGTTGTTGAAAAAATTAAGTCAATCTCCTTTTCTTTAGAGAATGAACCCTTATATCTATTTAGTATCTGTCGGACCCACCTCATAATCGCCATGAAGGTGAAACCCTAAATTCTTAAAATGTTCTAGTTCTAATGATTAAGCACACAAACGGCTGAATTTTAGCCATAAAGCTAATTCAGTTAATACCCCAAATTGCGGTATTTTGATAAAATTTGGTGTCTTCGATCGAGGGCATAAGTTTCGTGGCTATAAAATCGAAATCCATTGTCCTGCCATTCTATTAACGGTGCTGACAACCGGTCAAGATTTACATTACCGAAGCAGATTTTTGATGAAATTTTCTTTTTTTAATACGTAGAACTGTAATCTTATACGTATTTACATCTAAATAAAAGGCTTAGTATACACAAAGTACATGATTCTGGCTTATTAACATTGTGCACTTTTCGTGTCTGCTAGGGATATAAATTTGTAAGAAATTTATAAGAAACAGAAACTTTCACAAATTCGAGCAATTTTTATTGATGTTTAAAAAAACTTATAAAGTGGTGCTTTCATATTTTATCACATTATGAAAAGGCTTATTCTACAATGTGAAGTTGGGCCACTTATCATGGCAAAAACCAGAGCATTGAGCATTTAATTAAAAACTTGTGGTATTGAAATTTTGACTGTTATTAATTTTTAAATAAAATATCGCAAAATCTGGAATAAATGAGACAAAAAAAGATAATCTCAACGATGATAGAACTCCATAGTGAGACAGTTTCCTTATGCATTTGTGGAAAGTGCAAGTATACTTAGGAGTTAAATGTAAATGAATACGACAATGCAATTTTCAATATAAAAATAAATAAATAAATAATAAAAATCAAAATTTTTTATTGAAAAATACTTATTAATGCTTACACTGCAAGTGTCCAGGAGTAATATCAAAGCCGCTGACAAATACTTCAGCTATAATCCGTGTTACTGACGCGTTTTCAATGAAACTCTGGTGTCAGACAACTGAACTTAGTTCTATTTAGCATGGTTCAAAGAATACTGCACACAATGAAATATTTACCCCATCCGCGCGCCAAATATTGTCCACAATAAAACGCCCAGTCAGAGGCGTTTACGAACACTTTCAAAGAGTTCTACTGAGCGATAAGGGAAGCCATTCGAAAGTTCCCTCATCTAATGCTGAATAGAAAATTGACTGAAAAGTTACCAATAGAAAGAACGGCTCGAGCCATCAACCAAGACATGAGAACCACCGAAAAGTGGCATAAGAGGGGATTTCCAAGACCCTCACTACTGGACGGTTTGATATGTGATCAAACAGCATGATGAAATCATTTATGAATTTCCGATAAATGGTGTTATTTGGATCAGGTATAGAAACCAATAGAGTTAACTTACTAAAGGATCTAATTCATAGCCAGCATCAACTATAATTTACCTCCTGTTGTACACCTTCAAAATCGAAGTAAATAAATCAGACTTAGTTGTAAAATAACTCCAAATCAACAGATACAATCTTTTAAAAGGACTCATCGGAAGCCCAGAGGACTTCCAATGGTTTCATGGTTGAAGCCAAGAAAAGAAGTGCTAAAATGAGATTGCCAGGATGAAAATGGAAGTATGCAAATAACTAACTACCTTTTTCGTAACGACATTAGCATTGATTTTATGCTTTCTTTCCTTTTTATTATTGAAAATTACGTTCGCTCATGAACTTTTTTCGCACTAATGAAATGGCAAAGTCGAGAGTGCAAAGCTTCAAACAACTAAATATCGTTGATTAAGGAAATTTTCTTCCAAAAATTGTTCTCTCCCTTACTTTAATCTTATTGTGTTTATTATGGGATTGTTAGTTGGATTTATAGCAGCCGGTAAAATTCGACCTCTTGCAATCCGCCGATGTCGAAAAAAATCTGGAAAGAAGCAACTAAATCCATTCTCCGGACCACCAGCGACTCATTAACGTTTTATTGAATGTCATTTTGCACGGTATTATCCATTCAAATATCACGCGTGCTTTTTCGGTGAGATTAAATGGATTAGAAAGAATTATGTTGGCGTTCCACGAGAACTATTAAATCGTTCCAAACTTCAAATAATGCCATGAAAATAGAGAAAATGAAGATCCACAATATAAGCCCATTGAAAAAAATGAAAAAATAAAATCAAATTAAAACAGCAAGGGACTCAAACAGATGAAGCAAATTGTAGGTTCCAACGACTGACCCACACTTTAGACGTTTCTCAAGATTGCTCCGTCATTGGTCGAGAAGGCGGAAAGCTCAACTCAAAGGAGCTATGTGGCAGAGAGGCAAAATAATACTTTGGTGCGCATCGGTGGTATAATTACACGTTATCACCAAGTCAGGGCATGAAGAAGTCAATCATCATTTATTAATTAGTTTCTCGAGCATAAAATTAGAGTATGATTCATCGATTAATGATGCATAATGGCTGGATCAACTTTCTACTCCCAATCACAATATGGAAAATTAAAAATAATCCTGTATAAAAAGAACATTAGTTCCATGTACAAATTTCGGACAAATATATTCGTCTAGTCTGGTTAAACCTCTTTCTGTTGTGCGGAAATGTACAGGCAATTGCTATCCATACACTGCATGGAATAAAATATAAAACTGAATTATCTCTAAGAAAGTGTTTAGAATGTTAAAATGTCATTTTAAAGTGTTAAAGATTTCTTTTTTCACTTAAAATTTTTTTTGAAACTGCAGTTTTAATTAAAAAAATTAAACAAATAAATCCTCCATTGCAGAAGGAATCTGCCAACTTTGGGACAGTTATCAGTTACAAAAGTTGCGAATAAATCGGTAATGCGATCAATATTTCAAGCTTTGCTGCCAGGTATATGCCATCTCAAGATTGCACTAAAATCAACGCTGCTTTGCGGCTAGCAAAATGAAAAAAATGGCACTTGCCCACTTATATTTACTTGATTCTGACTTCCAAGACTATTTATTTCAATTAAAATCCAGAAAATGAATCAAGCCCAGATAAGGGACCACCAAAGTGGTCAATAAATATTTTGCGAACTTTATAGGTCTCTTCCAGTCCTTGGGAGCAACATATCCCAACATACAATTCATATCCCTAACTTAATTTATGAACGAACTTAAAATCACCTTTAAACTCCTTTAGAGAATAGAAATGAAAATAAACAAGAGATCATGAGCATTAAACTGTTAAATTACAAGAAGTTGGTTATAATTTTTGGGACACATCAAGGAGAAAATGGAACCATTTAACTTAGTAAGTATCACATAATTGACGGTATTGACATCTTGGTTCTTGCCTCCTACCCTTTTCATGCCAAAATGACGTTTGATAATTAAATGGTCTATCTGAAAGTATATTCAATTTTTACACTAATTTATTTCAAATTTAGATATCGTTCCTTTTCATGCCCACCCCAAATTTTGTGATTATTCTGGAATTGTAATCTGGAAATAAATCTGAAACGTTCCAAAACAATGAATGATCATGTACTCTTAAATGGGAATGTGTTCAAATCATGAAGCTTATATTTGAAGTGACACAATAGGCCACCTTTTAAAACTCTCCGTTAAATGCCCGATCCAAAACGCAATTTTGTGTTTGTTAATAGTCAATCCTAATATTTTTGCCTAAAGAACATGCTCAAACTCTTATTAAAACTATGTACATATCCTGTGGAAACACGATACATGTCGTCTACATCATTCTGAGTCACTCTAAAGATTTCTAACTGGTCATCAACAAGCAAGACTAAAATTTTGCAACGGTTATGCTGTTTCTGGGAGAGAGTGATTCGCATTTCGCAAGGAGACTCTAAGTGGGTCTTAACATCTTAATTGTTTGTCTTGATATATAAAAAATTGTCAGACAGTGATTAATCTTGAACTAATGAAATCTTCTGGAAAGCATTTATTCATTAACAAATAAATAGTATTTTTTAAATAGTTGATTGCATTTCAGACAAACAACCTCAGACCTCTCTTTAAAAATTCGTTTTCTTATAAGGTATTTGTAAACCAAATTTGAAGTAACCAATATCTTAACCATTATCTGGCAAATAGGTGATGACTCACCAGTTGTACGATACCGAGTACCCGGGTTCTTGCCCTGATTAGACTTGCTCGAAATATTAAGAGTATGAAGCTATTTCAAGAGGGAAAGCGATAATTATTGTTTTTTGAGAGCTATTTGTCTGTCATGACACATTTTCACAATTTAGTTCGAAAACGGCTTATCAAAAGCTTTTATAATATCACAGCTGTTCTACGACTCAAAATCCAAAGATTTTCTAAAATTTCCCGATTACAATTGGTAAGCTAGAGAAGATAACTTAAAATTCCTATTTTTCACTACCACCTTTTAGGAGTTATAGTATGTCTAAAAGCTAACCATCAGTCCTTACAATTTATTTTCCTACAACAATGACATTTGAAACATTTTAATGAAATAGTATCGTCCATGCTTATTTATTTGTTAAAATGTGAATGGACACGCATCGGTGTTTCGTAATGGTGGAAAAGCAACTATTGGCCTACGTTGTTTTATTTTCGTCAATGAAAATTCACCCAAGGTAGTTTAAATTACGCTATGGTTGCGTAGCTTATTCACCACTATTATAGAAGTCAGACAAATAATTGCCTGGAACCTCCTGAAAATGGCCAACATATGCGCAGAATATAATAAAAATTCAGTTGAAAAAGCAAAAATGTTTGGTAAATGCACACTTCGTAATGAAAGTCAATACAGCTCGAATTGGTACACAGAAAAAGAAAGAGGTAAATAAACATTTATTTTGCATCACTTAGGTACATCGTTGCTTTTCTTCACACTCCATCAAAAACTCAAGTTGGGAATCGTCTTTTATTCACGCATAAAATCCATTAACTTTGACGGAGGCTTGAAGTAAAAATTAAACAGGTCTACTATGACCCTTTAGGATAGTCTTACATTCTGATCTATAGTAGCTTTAAAGGAACTGAGAGTTCCTTTTTATAAAGATATTTTTAATTCAAGGTGACGTGGTCGAACATTTGCTTAGGCAATACTACTTATAGGTACTCACCGGTAAAATAAAAATTGAAATGGCTGAATACTAGCAAAATTTCAGCTAACCGATTTACCACAATGAGAAGGGGCTACAAACTCCAACTTGGTTAATAAAATATTCAATTGCAATGAAGTTCAATGCGATATTCGTTTATTATTTTCTTTAACAAAAACAAATTACTACTCTTGGTCAAAAGATTATTTACATAAAGTCATGAAGATAGATCATCAGCTAAGGTAAAATAAGTAGTTCAAAATCTCTGAAAACGGCTGATTTATATTCAATCAAAAAGTAATTCAGGTCTAAGGCATAAAATCTAACACTTGAACTATTTCATAGTGAACAATGATACTTGTAAAAGGTGAGCGATTTAATACACTCGGAATTCAAAATCATCTTTTAGTCCTCATGGGACGATTCCCCTCTTGGCAGTGCTCAGAAGTCTTACAATGACATGTCAAGCTATGTTAGAACCTTTTACGACTGACTGTTTTTCACAACTCAAAGTTGCAGTCATCCTTGGTAAATATTGGTTACGTGGTTTCCTGAAGAACTCCTCCGAGTATTTGTTTCATACGTCATGCCTAAGGAGACACCTGAAGCTTCTTTGTAATGCATTGCTGCAGACAAGTAGAACGAGTCTCTGACAGAGTCCTCTAGTATAATTTTCTCCAAAATTGGCTTGAATGCGTCAAAAGTAAAGAAAACAAGTGAGATTTTTGCGTGGAAGGAATGTACTGTAAAAATTCATAGTGCGTTTGATTCTCTGCAATGAGAACCGGTAAATTTAAGGTACTCAACCCTTAAACATAACTCTAAGTCCAGAGAAATTTTATTTCTTCGAAATAGTCTTCATTTTGTAGACATTCTATTGACTTAAAGACTGCGACTAACCGATAAACAAATTGAACTGGAGGATGATATGCAACAATGTATTTAGAAAATTTATCTAATCTAAGACATTCTAGATTGCTATAGGTGGACAATCACATTGCTGCTGATAAGATGAATCAGTGAAAGATAGCAACCTCATTTGTACAGTTTACTAGCTCCCCAGCATCCGAACCAATCATAGGAGGAGAGTAGTCATTAGGCATACCATGAGCTACCCTTCCTCAAAACGACATATTGCCTCTTTGTAATTCCTTTTCTTTTAATTCTTCATAGTTGCTTTTACGTATTCTACTCTCATAAGGACCTTTCGCTCTTTCATTCTGCAATTAACTATCTATGCAATTAATTAATTAGACGCTCCAAAATTGCCAAATCAAATTGCCAATTCTCAAATTCAATTCGCTTCTCCACCTTATCTAGAGAAGCAATGATATATGGAAAGATTTGAAAAAAAAAATTCATAGAAAGGCAACTCACATTTTAAAAAGGCATTTTGAAATAATTACTGTAACAGACAGAAATTCACGTGAAGACACAATAAAGATGGTATTCGGTTTAAGAAAAAATAGATTGAAAAAATTTAAAAGTATAAATAAGAAAGAACAATGCAGTCATTGATAGTTGTAAGAATGTCTAAATTCTGTTTGTGCTTTTTCGAAATTTATAGTTGGATCACTATTTTAGTACACTTGGTTTTGTATACCTGTTTGCTGAAATAAAAAATGAATTAAGACTTTAATCATTTAAATTTTGCTTCACTTAGATGCTATAAATAGTACTCTTTCATAACTGTTATAGCAAATGAAATTTGTAATTTAAAAATCAAAGTCTGCGATAACCTACTTATCACCTGATACGTGATGCAAATGTACAATTTGTGAGTTTAAGCGTGGCAGCAAAATGAACAGGTTTATGTTTAATGACACAGTTTAAATTTTATTTAATGAATATTTCCTTGGTACTAAACTAACCTTGTTCATAAATCACTTTGTGTACCTTAGGGAGATTGGAACCAACAAAATTAACGAGCGTCTTATTTACATTCAAAGGGAGAGATTTATAGTTCCAACTTTATTATATAGACTTACTATTTTAACGAAGAGTTTCGAAAAAATAACAAAAAATTAAGTTAATAAAGCAAATATTTGTCATTATTAACCACGCGAAATAGTACGAAAATCAAGACACGAGAGTAATGTAAAAAAATGAGGTGTAAGTAAGTGGATATTGGTGCAACATTGGGAAAATAGGGATAAATGGATGAATGATATTGTGACAGCGGGTGTTGAAATAATCAAAATTTTGTTCATGTTAGGGCTGGAGGAGTTGTTGGCAGTGATGCGAGTCCCTTTTTGCAAATGGTCGAATAAAAGTACCTCGAATAAATTCAATCTTCACTGTCTTTCATAAGAGATTTCGAAAAATTTCCAAATTGACATGAACAACGTTGGCGAATGATTAAATTGATAATTTCAATTAGCTTGAAGTTCAACAACGCACACTTAAGAATTTCTGAGTCCAAATGTATGAGCTAGAGTTGAGTCGAAGTTAGCAGCAGTCAAAAACATGGTCAGGAGTTTTAGTGTGAAAGCAAATTACGAGATGTTGTTTTATTTCCCCTTATTTTTAATTAAAATGTTTTGTTTATGTTTGGTTGAGTAAAGTGTAAATTTTAACTTAATTAATATTTATTTATCAAAAGCATTTATATATATTTCGAATATATATCCAAATGCAAAAGTGGTTACTTAGTGTAACCCGCTTCATTGCTATTTATAACTCATTCATCTCATTCGACTTAAATTCAAAACTCTTTTTAAATAAATTAAAATCGACATTTTGCCAGCGTTCTTCAAAATTTATGTTCCTTTAAAATTACTTGTAAGGCGATTACTTGATAAATGAAATAAAATTTTAATCAGTTTTAACATTTGTGCTGCAGGAACAAAAATATAAATCAAAATCGTAGTTTCATTTGAATAGACTTTTGCAACCATCTACCCTTGCCTCGACTTTTTAGAAGTGCAAGAAATACATTTTTAACAAAGTTATAACATATTATGATTTATTTGAGTTCAAGAAGTACTTATAAGGGATTAAATATTCGCAGTAAGAAAAAAATCTTGCATAAATTTATTTTATAATTCATTAACTTTAGCTTAAATCGATGTCAAATTGCTTAAGAAGTACTTTTGAAGTAAAAATTGGCAAGAAAATAGCAAAAAGTGAAGATAAAGGGGTAGGGGGTCGGAATTAATTGTACTATAATACTGACAATATTATTCGTCCTCATTTCAATAATCAGACTTTGTTTTTGAATTTCGTCACTCCTGCCCTTGATATCAGAAATATCATTCTATTTAGTGACCTTTTCCGCGGTGTTTCTAATTAATTGACTAATAAATTAAATGTGTTCGTGATTAGAGGCATCAAAAAGACCTATTTGGCCAAATAGCCTATACAAAGGAGATAATTACGTTTTCTGTCCTAATTTTTGTTAAGTATTGAGTATTAGACAAGTTACTTATTCACACTTCTTTAAAAGACATTCATTAGGCATCATTACTCGTCAATGCTTTAGAACTTCTCTATTCAGTTATTCAAGTATAACTTGAGCAAGTCTTAAAAACGGCTTTTACACAGAATAATGGGCATTTATTTATCTTATTCACTGTGACCAGCAGGAAGTTTAGTAAGAGTGAGCAAATTGGTTAATTTTTGTGAATGAATCGAAAAATTTTGCATAGGATATCTTTCAATGAATCAAGGCAATTATGCTAAACCTTCTCTTAAATTTCATTGAAATTTTATACTACCTAATAATAACATAATTTTAAGTATAATCTTTGATCATGCTCATTTAACAAGGATTTGTTAGACCTTTGGGAGCAAACCATTCCCTTTTTAATCATCATTATTCATTATACACTATAAAACAGTCATTTTAGGTTACAATTTCGAAAAAAGAGGGTCGTTCAAAATAATTTAAACATTTATCTACGACTCTTTTAATTTGTGAAGCATGAAAGATTTATTACAACCTAATTTACCCTCCTAAACAGCCGCGACTTTCAAAATTGAATATAAATGCTTAAGTGTCTTGACCACAGTCTTTACTCAAAATGATGGAAGCCAATGTCTTTGCAATTTAATGCAATTCAAAAATATTTAAATTTGAAGATAAAGAATATAGAATCATTAATTTGGCCTATCTTGAATATAAATGATAATGTTTTTACAAATTCTACTGACGAACATATTTACATGCACATTTGAGGGTTGGATCCATCTTAACTCTTTTCCGAGGTCTCCCAAGGTGTCTAAGTAACGTCTTGCCTACGTTTGAGTTGAATCTCCAAAGTTTCATGACTAAACTTCTGAAGAGATTCACATACTCCAGATGATCAATGTTGAATCCGTTTCCCGATAAATTTTTTTGCGATGACGCACCAGAATTTGAACATAAATAAAAAGTTCGCTCGGTACCTAAGGTTAAGATAATAATGACACTAATTGTGGAAGACTTACTAAACATTACCACAGGCTACTTTGAGTACGAATCAACTGTGGTAAGATAAGAGGCTACTTGAATAGGTTCAATAATGTTGAGATCACAGTATAATGGTTTGAAAGCATATGATCCCCTGCATGAGATTCAATATTTTAATACTATCTCTGACAGATGAGTGCAAATCTGTCATAATTGCCCAGCAAAACCACAGTTATAGCAAAAAAAGTGTGGTAGGAGAAAGTGGTAGAGAGGGCAATTTTTATTAGCACGAGAAACTCTGGAAGTACAATTATTTGGCCTCAATTGTTGCCGAAAGAACCTCAATTTCTGTAGTATTGAGCGATTTAAAAGCAGAGTTAGAAAACAATTTGAATTTCTATTAGACACGTTTGATATCTTGATAAGAAGCAAACTCGTATTCATGGTATTTTAATGAGCCCAAGCTGGGTAATTGCTCCCAGGGAGTAATTTGCAATTGTTTACTTTGTGGGACACGTCGCCGCACGCGCGTATAAAAGTGCGCGCGTGCAACGACTGCGCTGGCTGAGCGCGACTAATGTATAGCCAATCAGGAGCTTTCGTTTGTTTAGTCAATACGCCATGTTGATTATTACTAGATATACGATATATAGATTTCGCGATCTTGTTACAACGAATAAACGTCTCTTCTCCCACCTCGTCTCTTTCTTGATTTTGCAGTAGCGTAGCTACTTTAGTGTGAACTAACAACTAGGAGACTCTGTTACTGAGGTTTCTGAGTACATTCAGGTTTACTTAAGTAGCAAAACCGCTACAAATTGGTGACCCTGACGTGATCCAAGCCTGAATATCTACTCAGCAGCAGATCAACCTCACGGCACGGCAAGCTTTCCTCTACGATTGCACTACGCACTAGGTGATCCTCCTCTTTCTCACACAACTCGTCACCTACTCATCGCACAATTCTTGTCATCTCAAAATGTCTAAGGACGCAGAACAGGCATTCCCCCTGCAAACTCCAGCCTTCGACTCCGAAAACTCCGAGTCATGGTTTAAGCAATTTGAAATGGTTATGCGACTAAGAGGTATAACCAAGCGAACAATTTGGTTCCAGCATCTGTTTCCCATCCTTCCAACTGCAATCGTCACTCAGTTCGCAGAACTTACCTCTATGTCGCCAGACAACGACTCGTATGACCAGCTTAAACAGGCAATCATCAACCGCCTATCGGTGCCTCGAGAGAAACGCCTAGACCAGCTCTTTACCCAATGTGAGCTTGGCGACCGCACTCCTTCTCAACTTCTACATCACATGCGATCCTTGGCCAGCGGTTCTCTTGTGAGCGACGAAATTCTTAAAAAATTATGGATGAAATGTCTGCCCAAATGCTTGATACCATCTCTGGTCACCAGTCCTTCGCGAGACAACCTAGATAAGTTGGCGAAAGAGGCTGATCTAATCTATGATCTTCAGGACGGGCCACTTATAAACACAGTCAAAGCCCCAACCGCAGCAGACTCATTTACACAAAGATTGAACGAACTTGCGGAGCAGTTGCAGGAATTGAAGGCCTCACGATCCAGCACTTCGCCACGCCTCAACAGAAGGCGTCCCATCTCGCCTAGAAAACGGAGGAACCCGACGAGAGACACCGATACAGTTTGTTATTTCCACAGAACTTTTGGTGACAAGGCCAAGAAATGTCGACCAGGTTGCAGGTTTGCAAGGAACGCCTCACGCGATTCACTCGGGAAAAGAGCACGCCAGGCAGTAAAGGCGACGGCTGAGCCTGGCTTTCCCTCAAGTCGCCTCCTCTACGTACTCGACAGAAATTCAAAACGACGATTCCTTGTAGACACTGGTTCTGAAGTCAGTGTTATCCCTCGATCTGAAGAAAAACGCTGTCTCAAACCAACCGGTACCCCCCTACTGGCCGCCAACAACTCAAAAATCTGCACATATGGCCAAAAATTTCTCAACTTGGACTTAGGCCTCCGTCGTGAGTTCCCTTACGTGTTCCTGATTGCAGATGTTAAAAAACCCATTATCGGCGCTGATTTCCTTTCCACATTCCGGCTCCTCGTCAACTTTAGAGATCGTGTCATAAGTGATGATGTCACTTCCCTCCAGGTGGTTTGTCATACTCGGACCCGTAACTCTTTCGGTCTGAATTCACTCCTACCTGCCACAAACCCCTTTTCCACTATCCTCTCCGAGTTCCCTTCAGTCTTTCGTCCTCAGACGAAAATTTCGGAATTCAAACACAATGTACGTCATCACATTGTCACTCAGGGACAACCTGTCTTTGCCAAAGCCCGTCGCATGCATCCCGACAAACTACGAGCAGCTAAACAAGAATTTCAACACATGGCATCCCTAGGCATCGTTCGACCTTCAAACAGTCCATGGGCTTCCCCCTTGCACATGGTCGAAAAAAAAAAACGGTGACTGGAGACCTTGTGGAGATTATCGAGCCCTCAACAGAATCACCATTCCAGACCGTTACCCCATTCCGCACATTCATGATTTCTCGCTGCATCTCCATGGCAAGGTGGTGTTCTCCAAGCTTGATTTAGTGCGTGCATATCATCAAATCCCCATGGCCCAGGAAGACATTGCTAAAACGGCTATCATCACACCATTCGGCCTATTCGAATACTTACGCATGCCTTTCGGCCTACGCAATGCGGCCCAATCTTTTCAACGTTTCATGGATCAAGTTTTTCGTGGGTTAGATTTCGTTTTTACTTATATCGACGACGTGCTCATTGCTAGTATCAACAAGGACGAGCACAAGCAACACCTTCGACAAGTATTCGGACGTCTTCAACAATACGGAATCACGGTTAACCCCGAGAAGTGCAAATTCGGTCGCTCAGAGATCGAATTTCTGGGCCACCACATTAACGGTCGTGGGATCAAACCGCTCCCTGAAAAGACCCAATCTATCTTGAATTACCCCACTCCTCAATCGGTGAAGAGTCTTCGTCGTTTCCTTGGCGTTGTAAACCACTACGGACGATTCATCTCAAACTGTGCCCATATTCTCCAGCCCCTCACGGACTTACTTAAGGGTAATCCGAAGCATTTCAAAATGACGTCAGAGGCGGAATCAGCGTTTTCTGTGGTGAAACAGGAGCTTGCAAAGGCGACCACTTTAAACCATCTCGACACTTCTAGCGGGACACGTCTCATCTTGAAAACCGACGCATCCCAAGTAGCCGTCGGAGCAGTCTTACAACAGGTGGTCAAAGGTGAAACACAGCCTCTCTCCTTCTACTCGAAGAAGCTCACTACCACAGAGACACGCTACAGCACATTTGGTCGAGAACTGCTCGCCATCTACCTAGCAGTGAAACACTTCCGACACATCCTGGAAGGTCGTCAATTTACCATCTTCACCGATCATAAACCTTTAATCTATGCTTTCCAGGCCGCCGCAGATCACTATTCGCCCAGGGAAACCAGACACCTGGATTTCATTACACAATTCACCAACGATATACGTCATATCGACGGTGCCAGCAATGTGGTTGCTGATGCAATGTCCCGTATGGAACTGCACCAAATCGCCATACCCTCACTTGATCTACAAGCCCTAGCGTCCAAACAGATAGCAGATCCGGAATTCGCAGAAATCTCCTCTAACCCCTCCTTACATTTTGAATCTCTACCACTACCGTTCTCTAACACTGAGATCCTTTGCGACATTTCAACTGGCAGGCCGAGACCTTTCGTCCCGCAAACGTATCGCAAGAAGATTTTCGATCATTTCCATGGTCTGTCGCATCCAAGCATTCGTTCCACAACGAAGTTGATCACTGACCGTTTCGTTTGGAAGAACATACGACAAGATGTTCGCCAGTGGGCCAAAAGTTGCCTCTCCTGTCAAGCCAGCAAGGTTCACAAACATACTCAAAGTCCCTTAGCTGGTTTCCCTCTACCTGAGGCTCGCTTTCGACATATCCACGTTGATATTGTCGGTCCACTCCCACCATCAAACTCCTGCTCGTACATCTTAACTTGCATTGACCGTTTTACGCGGTGGCCGATCGCCGTTCCCTTACGCGATACCTCTTCTGCTTCGGTGGCAAAGGCCCTGATAGACTCATGGATATCCATATTCGGTGTTCCATCCGTCATCACTACAGACAGAGGATCGCAGTTTACCTCCAACTTATTCAGGGAACTGAACAAATTACTAGGCACAAAACACATCCGCACCACCGCCTATCACCCAGAAGCCAACGGCCTTGTCGAACGTTTTCACCGGCAGCTCAAAACAGCCATCATTGCTACCTCCTCCAATTTAAATTGGGCGGAACGTCTTCCAGTCATTCTTCTTTCACTTAGAACTACGGTAAAGGAAGATCTGGGATGCTGCCCGGCGGAACTTGTATTCGGCACAACAATAAGACTACCGGGAGAAATGTTTGTCCACTCTCAAAATCGAACTGTCACGGATCCCACCTCATACTGCGCGCGATTAAAAGAGCACTTCCGATCTGTCCTACCCACACCACCTCGTCAGAATAATAAACCTACATATATCCATAAAGACTTATCTACATCACCCTTCGTTTTTGTCCGAGTAGACACAGTGAAGAAACCTCTTCAGCCTCCCTACGACGGACCATACAAAGTACTCCAACGCAAGTCCAAATACTTCATTCTAGACCGTAACGGCACCAAAGACTCAGTCAGTATTGACAGGTTAAAACCGGCTTACTTGGAATCGCCGCCTAAACCAGCCCTCGCTGAGAGGACTCACCGACCTAAACCTGCGGATTCATCCGTACCACCACCTTCCTCCCCATCACCAAATGTAACCCCCCAATCCGAAACCTATTTTGTACATTCATTATATTTCGAGCGTTTCCTACCTCCTGCAAACGCTCTAGGGAGGGAGTATTGTGGGACACGTCACCGCACGCGCGTATAAAAGTGCGCGCGTGCAACGACTGCGCTGGCTGAGCGCGACTAATGTATAGCCAATCAGGAGCTTTCGTTTGTTTAGTCAATACGCCATGTTGATCATTACTAGATATACGATATATAGATTTCGCGATCTTGTTACAACGAATAAACGTCTCTTCTCCCACCTCGTCTCTTTCTTGATTTTGCAGTAGCGTAGCTACTTTAGTGTGAACTAACAACTAGGAGACTCTGTTACTGAGGTTTCTGAGTACATTCAGGTTTACTTAAGTAGCAAAACCGCTACAACTTCAAACTGCATTTTATTAATTACTGGACTACAGCACTTTCTATAAACAAATATGTCACTCAAATCAAAGGACCAAGTTAGGAAAAGATCGCTAATATATCTTCTGCCGAAGATATTAACTGAGGGAGTGCGTTAGAAATTGAAGAACAGAAGTAAACCGTGCGTGGAAATTTATTTTAGAAATATACAGAACACTTCCCTAGATACCGAATAAAATAAATATATTGGGTTCTTTATTGGTGAGGTGGGTGCTTCCACCATCATTTTCATTAACTAATAGAATCACAGAAGTAGGATGCAAAACTGCACTTTTCCATCATCTGACTTTGGGTAAACTGATGTGATATTGTCTGCGAGTGTATTTGAACAGATATAGCAATATACCGTCCATTTGTTAAACAAAGTTTGCTTTTCTCCAAAGGTTCAATTCAATTCTAACATTAATTAAATGATTTCCCATGAATGAAATTACTTAGTCTGCTAAAAATTTCTTAGAGATAATTACCTTTTAGTTTATAATGCAAGTATCCCACTTATATTCGTAGTTGATCAGCAAACATTCTGCATTTAAACTTCCATTTTCGCATTTTTTCACGAATTTCATATCTTTATGGGAGAATTAATAAATACTTTAAATTTCAAGTTAACAAAGGATCAAAGAATGGTCCACTTTCCAATAAAACTGCCTATGCGATGAAATCGCACGCAATTTGCTTGCGATTTTTCCATTCTCAGCAAACCGAAAGAGCTTTTCTTTCCTGCTAGAAAGCTTGATTTCACTTTCTTTGATTTTGGTCTAATAGATTAAGTTTGCCTACTAATTCCTATTTTGGAAGAACTTTTGTTTACTTTGAAGTAACCTCTTCTTAATTCACTCTAATCAATTTAAGTTTTAACTTACAGCGCAATTTTTGAGTAAAATAAAAGTGTCTTCTATTCAAACCATATCCTTTGTTTCATACACAAATCTATTTAAATAGTAAAATTAAGATTATTTAAAAAGATTATTTGCTTGAACTATTATGCAGACACTTTCAATCCCGAAAATCACGCCCTTATTCAGATTCTTATTCAACTGCGTTTCAACAAATACCGGTTTAAGAAACAAGATTTCTATTTTACTTGAAACGCCTTAAGTGCGCGCGCAAAATAATAACGTCGAAAATATAAAAAATGGAACGCTGATTTATTTTCGAAGATCTTCCGCATTCTATTTACCCATGAGAGATAATATTTCACATTAGTGCAGCTAATTAGTGCAGCAATCCGCTACAAATCTGGACCATTAGTTTTCAACTGGTCTATCTGTTTGTGGATAAATTGCTCAACTATTAAAATCCATACCAAATAATCTTTAATACAAAGTTTCATCAATTGACTTTAGAAGTTTTTAATGCAATTCAGGCATTACATATAATAGTTGCTTACTCAAAAGCAATAAATGAAGGCAGAAACACTTCACTCTGAGCATACAACTAGAGCACTCGCTAATTTCCATGGACTGAAACCTTTTAACTCCTTTTAGTAAGTTCGTTTATAAGATTACGCATCTACATAATTAAAAATAAGACGACTTCAGTAATGATGGGGCCACTCATTTATTTTGTTTAATTGAGTGCGCTTTCTTTTAATATTGCCATCAAAACAAGCTACTCTCGATTTCGCTTAAGTAAATCTCCTCAATGCATGTGCTCCATCTTTCTTATTTTTACCAAAGTTTAGCTTAGTTTTCATTCAAGGCTTTAGAGAACACTCGATAAGCAAAATAATATGAACACCATTTCTTAAATTGAAAGAATGAGAAAAAGGGAGGCGATTTCAAAATTGTTTTCTAAATCACGATTTCGATGCTTAATCATTAAAATTGGAAGAAAACGGCAATATCAAAATTGAAATCATAGGAAGCAGGTAGATATTTACTTTATTAAATTTATTTTATTAAAATTAAAATTTTCTTATGCAAAATGCAAGATTAATGACCAGTACTTAAGTTAATTTGCAATTGCAGTAAAAATATCAGTAAAGATTGATTAGCAAAAGGTGATTTAGTAAAATGAATTTCTAAACTTCTCCTAATAATTTGGGATATTTTAAAATCTACCTTCGTAGATTTAGGCAAAATTCTCCATTTCCATTTTTAATTGAAAGAAATAAGGTATTCTTTGTAAATGTCTATTTTGTCCGAATGGAAGTTTGCTTTCTTTGTCGTTTATATTTCTATTACTTTCTTGCCATTTTCAAAGGTTTGAGGTGACAGTTATTTAACTTAATGCAAAAGTATTCTTCCCTCGCCTTGTATAAAAACCATCATGTGATCACTATTTCATTTTCTAATTTATGGGCCCATTTCCTCTTTATCAGATGTGCTTCTACTTCTTGCCATTTCGGTGATTTCGTCAGAACGGTGATTGTGGTTGGGATTTTTGAAGTAGTCAATATGTTTTTGTTTCAAGGACAAATCTGATAATTCAAGACCGATTAATATGTAAAAGGTTCTTGAAGGGCTGAGAGAGTTTTAATGCGTTCCTAGCATTAAATGCGATATTAGCCTATCTTCGATGGACAAGTCGAAACACTAATACTTCAATATAGTCTAATTATTTGAAAAAAGAGAAACCACGCTTTCTTTAGACAAATTTCCTTCAATATTTATTGTTGAAACATGTTTTTTAACTTTGAATGGATTTATTTAAATACTTCACTGTGTTATAAGTTGGTAAATAATTAATGATTACTTAAATCAGATAATCTATGTAGTTAAGTAATAAAGTCGTTTATCAAATAGATATTTCTTCATATCAATTTTGAAGAAAATTAAGTTGTTTGGCTTTGAGCAAGTTATTTTCTTCAAACCTTGTTTAAATGCACTTTCTTGTAACAAAGTTGAAATGACTTTTCATTCCTGGCTCCAAAGAGAATTATATAATCTAGTTACGCAAAGCGCTTTTTCTCATAACTTAAGCCATCAAATCGAGAAATATTACTATAAAAGTATATATTAAAGTATTTTATTTCGACATATAGCCTTGAAATGTTGTGAAATCTATGTAAACTATAAAATTTCATGATTAAACAACTGACCAATTATTTTATTCCTTACTTTCTGGCAAATATTCTAGTATAAGAAAGACAATAAACTCTTTTTTGGTAATAATTCTTTTTTTTTATCCTAACATGAAATTTTATTGAATTCATGTCGCCGCATGATAAGAATAGGACCGCAATAAAGACATGATTGTTGTGTTATCAAAATTGACAAAAAAGGAGTTTTATAGCCTTCGCCCACGCACCTAACATTCAACATGTACATATTACGATGGTTGAAGTCTGTTGCTTCTTCTGGCTTTAACAAGATCCCATGGTAAGATACTGAAAAGTGCAAATTTGGATATCCAACAAAGTCCACAAGGCGTCTAACAGGATTTAGGTCAAGTATTCAATTGGCATAAGATGTCAAATTAGGCGAATTTCGAATGCCTTTAATGAATACTGGAAAAGTCTTGTGTAAATTGATTTGAAGGTAATTTTGTCAAACGGAATTTAAATGGTAATATTCTACTAAACTCGTAAATCTAACCTCGAATGCAGTTACCTATCGGTAAGTTGATTTCAAGGGTACGGAGATGAGCGTAAGAGTGCCAAATAAATCATCAAAACACGTTTGTCCGACGAAACCATGAAGCATTATATGATTGTTCAGTAAAAAAAGAGATAAGCGAATTTCTCAACACAACAGCAAAGAATTAAAACAAGATAGAACTGATAGAAAACCCGGCTCCAAATTGCATAAATTAATACCCATTAAATAGTCGAGTAAATAAGTCAGATCTATGTTTCAAACTAGGCATTCAGAACGTTTTAGTTACATTATGTGCATAGCTTTTTCTGTTTAAATTTGTTCTCCCTAGTTTTCACTTAACTAGCCTTGATTGGGTTTTATGTCGTCCATATTATATAAACATAGCATACAATTTTATTAATAATCTCTGCATTAATTCTAAATGTGTGACATTCCCAATTTTAGCAAATAAACACTTTTCTCAAAAAATGAACTGAACAGTAGAGGAGATCTTTGGTGATGAAAATGGTTAAGCAAACTAAATGGCTGGAAAGTGAGGAGTACACAATGCTACCATGGCTGAACAAAGAGATCTCATGCGCACTCAGACAAACTTGAAGGTGTGGCCCTTCTACTTGTCCCTTAGGGAGCAAGTGGGGTCGGGAGCGTAGTGACTTCTCAACCAGCCACCAATCAATAGTTGCTGTATTGTTTAATAAACCTTTAATTTTATTTTCATGATTAAGCTCTGAGCCAGACACACACAGTCAAATAAGCGTGTTCTGCACCATACGTCTGTTTTCTCTCTATTGTTGTGGGAATCTTGTCGTAGAGATTACGAGGATAAGTCAAGGCTTATTCGTGCTACAAAACTTAAGATGGGCCACTTTATTTTTCAATCTCTATAAAGTTTATTTTAAGATCACGTGTCAAATTATTATGAAATTATGCAGTTTTGTTACGCTTGAAGAGATCAGAGCAAATTAATTCATTTATATCTTGATTGTGAGTAAGTAAAATCAGTTTTATCGCTCAATTATTTTCGATCATAGATTTCCAAGTGAACCCACTTTGGCACTAAACAGAATTAGGCTAGGTCCTTACGGATGGAACAAATAATCATTCAAGGGATAGCTTAACAGGTGAGAAGTCCAATAGTTGGGTTAAACAAGCTTGTACCTGACATTTGAGAATAAATGAGACGAGGAAGGTGGAATTGGATGAAAAAATGTAAATATCAGCAATGATCATGGGCAACCTGGTTTACGGGGAAATTTGTTCATTAAATGTTTAGAGAAAGATGAGATTTATTTAGATCAAAAGACAGAAATTAGAATTGATCTAATAAATGTGTGATTATGATAGTACAAATAAAGGCAAACTGCTATTCAGCAAAGCATTTTCATCATTTCGTTCTTTTTTTAGCACTTAGCGCTCTTCAGTTTAAACAGAAGTCCACTAACATTTATTGTTGAGGAGTGACCTCTACTGTTGTTAGGGTACAATATATTCTTTAAATTCACTCTGTAAAAGTGGTCCTGAAAGATGTATATACCTGCTTCTTCAATATGTATTGTCAGTTAATCAGTAAATCGTGTATGTTGGTACCAAATCTGTAAGAATATTTTCGTCGATTCGAGAAGCTTATACAGTGGACATTAAAAGTATAATCAATGTCTTAAGTTCTGTCACCAAATATATTATTTCCAAAGTCGAGGATTTTTAGCATAATGCAAAATGAAGAGTGGAGAGGCTTACCTAAGGTTCTTATCATCTTCTGAACGAAATAGTAAACTTAAAATCTTGAGAAGGTAATATCAAAGCACACAAAGGTATTAGTTAAACTTCGCAGCCGTCCAAATTAATCTTCTTGCAGCCGAAAGCTTTGCATTATTTGTCCAATTTGTATACTTTAAATGTTCTGTTCCTTTGTAGTCTTCTGGAATCCTATAATGCGGATGTCCGTGTACAATCTCTTAAAATGAATGTAAAAATATATGACATTGCCTTACATGATTTAGGTGACGAATGTCGAAAAATGAACACCGTCCTCACAGCAGAATGCCAATGAACATGACTGCGTCAGATGAATTTCAAAACCATTTAGGAAGACGAACAGGCCTAAAATATCTACAAGACGAAATCGACCATCACGGTGCACTATTATCGAGATTATGCTGACAGAAGTCATATTTGACAGAATCGAGATCTTCCTCGAGGTAAATCAAAAGTGGAAATAAAAATGGAACCAGTTAACAATACTGATGTGTGAAATAAGTTTAATATTAAAACAAAAAACTCTTAAATCGATTTTCCTCAGTCTTCAATGACCCCTTAGGTCGTTGCCCAAAAAAAGAGTAAATCTACACCCGAAAGTAAGTGCTAAATCAGCTTTCCGTTGGAACTACCCACTTTCAGTGGAGGATTTGTTGGATTTACCAGAGGCCTATCCTCAATCTGAAAGACGTGAATGTCTTAACAGTGTACTAGATTTCCGTTCTTAGGGAAACCAGCTTCTGCTGTCTTCAAACACATAATGGACAACATGATTAGTGAACTAAAGAGCACATTTACATTTCTGGACGATATCATTGTGGTTTGTCGAACAGAAAAACTCATGAGGCAAATTATATATCTGCTCGAAATCATTATTGATTATTGACTCCAGTTGAAGTCGGATAAGTGTGAGTTATTCTCGAAATCTATAAACTATCCTTATTTTACTTTTTTCGCCTCTTAAGATCCAATTCCTCATTCTGAAACAATTCAAGCACTTATGAACATACAATCACAAACCGCTGTCTAACTTCTTATTTTATTCCTGAAATAAATTGTTTTCGACACCATTTTTCTACTTTCCACTCATAAAGTCCGTGGACCTTTGAATAGTGTCCACCAGAATGAAAAAATGTTTGCAACTACTCCACTGACTGTCAAAGCGAATATGAAAAACTGAAATCCATGCAATGAAGTGCAATACAGTATTGGTTTTCTATTTTTTTCAACAATAGCTGATTATTACTCTTGGCCACAAGATTATTTACATACAGTCAGGAAGATAGATCATCAACTAAAGTAAATCGAGTAGTCTTAAACCTCTGAATATAGCAGATATACATTAAGTCAAAAATCAATTGATGTCTAAGACATACAATTTTACAATGGAATCATCTCACAGTGAACGATGATATTTGGAAATAGTACTAAATCAAAATCAATCCTTTGGTTTTCAATGGACGTTTCCGCTCTTGGCAGAGCTCAGAAGTCTTACAATGACATATCAAGCTATGTTGTAACCTCTTACGACTGACTGTTTTACGCAGCACGAAGTTGTAGTCTTCCTTTGAAAATAATAGCTACGTGGTTTGGTGAAGAACACCACTGAGCACTTGCTTCACGCATCATACCTATAGAGACACCCGAAACGCTTTTGTATAGTGTTATTA
Organism: Hymenolepis microstoma; assembly: GCA_000469805.3. Taxonomy (NCBI): domain Eukaryota; kingdom Metazoa; phylum Platyhelminthes; class Cestoda; order Cyclophyllidea; family Hymenolepididae; genus Hymenolepis; species Hymenolepis microstoma. Next base: position 12,147,368 of record LR215995.1, on the reverse strand, counting down.
CAGACAAGTAGAACGAACTTCAAACAGAGTCCACTAGTATAAGTTGTTCCAACAATTAACTATAGTACGTCTAACGTGCTAGGGACATAAGAGTGATTGTGAGAAGATTTTATACTTAGTATGTACAGTCACTGTTCCAAAAATTACCAAAATTTTTTGCACTCTACGAGTGTTCATTGACAGTGGTAATGCTTCTAATTGCTTACAAGACTTTTAAATAAATCCATATCCATATTCACATTTTTATAATAAAATCCATTCCGATCAAACATGTTTCTTTGAGATATCGGATTATTTTCGAATTCTTCCGTTATATTAGAAAAAAACATGATAAAATAAAGCAAACAGATGTATATACATATATAGTCAAAGACAGAAGAGTATCAACTAATATCGTTTATTTAAGATATAATAAACAGAAAATGTATAAAAAGAGTTAACGCTGTTTGTTGTCCTTCATTTCATCGAAATTAGAATAATTATTTAAGCATAAAAAATAGGAATAACATGTGCTTTATTGAAGTAATAATAAGTAAAGCGTAGAATATGTTTGTGAATGTCTAATATGCTCTATGCAGGCCATAAGTGACCTACATGTATCTAGAGTATGTGTGATTTGTCGTGCAAGTAACTAAATCGTCGTCATAATAACTCTAATTGGGATTTATGAAATTACAAATGAACAAGTACTTTATGTTCTTATTTCCAATTTTATTAATGCATTCCATGATTCCTTTATTAATCTGCTTTCATTTAACTCTATAATAGATCTTATATGAGTTAGGCCATTAGTCCATTTTAGATTTATATCTTTGATCTATGCTTTTCTCAATGGAGTTAAACTGGAATAACTCTACGTTATTATTCCTCTTTAATATTTGAATTGTTGTTCACTATTTTTATACGTACGTCTTCCTTTCAAACTGTTTCCGCTTGAATTGTTATTAACCCTTTCTTAAAGATACTAAAATGAGGCATCATTCAAGATCTAAGAAAGCTATGAATGACGCCGCGGCATATGCAATAGAACATTCGGCTGTGGATATTCCCAACCAATGTCAAATTCTTCATCAATGTATGTATTCGCTAAACTTGGTTATATTTGTTTACTGTTTTTTCATTTACTCAAGCTTATGATTTACCTAATTTTCAGTGTTAGAAAGTGGGGAGGTAAATCTACTGGATTTGCCTCGTCTACAGACGGAATTGGAGCGTATTCTTGCTGCAAACACCCAACGATTGATATGTATCTCCCGACATTTGCGTGGTGAGCCAATGCCCGATCCAGTTCTGCGTAGTCTCGGTTTAATGGAACCCGATCCGGACAATCAGCCTCAGCATCCTCTTGAGACGGCGAGACTAAAGCAGGCCAAATCAGAGGAATCGTCTTCCTCGTGTTTTAGAGCTAGCACGAACCCCGACAATCCCTTGAGTATAATAATCTCGAACAAGAAAGATCAACCATTAGACGTGGAAATAGAAAGTCAAAATGCTGGCCAGATTGATAAAGAAAAGGTAAAGAAAGAAATTTGATTCCTTTCTTTGTTTGCTATCTTTGATTAGTTAGAATTCTCAGTCCTTTTCTGGTTTTATTGACAATTGGGGAAAAGGGTTACAGCAAAAATTTTGGCTGTTGGGATCGTCAATGTTATCTTCATCTGCCACTAGCAGTGTCTTGTTAGAAATGTAGCAGCGTGACGATAACTTGTTCAAAGGCCGTAGAAATGAGGTATTTTCTCTTGCGAGTTTCTGAGAGCGGCCTGGTTTCTCCTTGATGTTATCTTAATAATTTTTATTTGACATGGTTAGCAATTGTATTTCTATTTGGCCTATGAGAGTTCTGCTGTGGTATCTTAGTTGGCGGTTTATGATGCACTGGTGTTATTTCTTCCATTATTAAGTCTATCTTTTTTGTCTGTGGTTTAAATCGTTTTTTGGCCGAGATGTGCTTTGATTTAATGTTTTTTTTTGCAATCGTGTATTCACGTTGTATATGCACAAAGTAAGCAAACACCTTTGCTATTGATTTTACTTCTGTAGCTGTTCTTCAATTTGCTTAATGAACTGATTTCTCACTCATATATCTGGTTTTCTAACTATGTGTTTTTCAACTGGGTAGGCTAGCTTGCCTTGAAAAATAAATATGACTCTCAGGGTTTCCTTTTGGTATATTGATTTTAACAAATACTTTATTTTTTGAATCTTCGTCTTTGAATTTTTTTTCTGCTTTTTTGTGATTTCAATCTTGGCTAGTCTTTTATGCTATTCTTCCGGCTGACTTAATCGATTCCCCGCCTTCTTAATATTTATTCGCAATGTTTTCATGTTATCAACTGTAGGTTTATCATGAAATTTTGTGCTTAAATGATAATAATATTCAGTTTTATTCTTTTTTATATTTTTAGACTTCAAAATCAATAGCTCCTAGCCCATTACCGTCACCGTAAGCCTTTGGTTGTATCTGTTTTGCATGAAATTTCACCATAATTGATTGGAATATTGTAATATAATGTTTTTGATTCTTATAGATGCGAAATACCAAACCGTTTCTGGGCCCTTATGGAGCCCTACTGTGCAGATATAACGGAGTCCAATATATCTTACCTTGAAGGGATCCTCAAGTCATATGTTGAGGATGCGACAGCATCCAAATACTTCCAACTTCCGCAGTCAAAATTTCCCAAAGACACTGATCATATCTGTAAGATTATTCATATCCGTTTTTAATCTAACGCTATCATTAGATGCTGTGGTATCACTTTTCTTTAAAGCATGATTTCTATACCAAGGTGTTGTTAAATCAGAGATTGTTGAAATGAATGTGAAAATGTATTATACTGTCTGTTTTATAAGCTTTTAACGTACAATGATAGTTTTTTTAAGTTTATTTTGAACATCAGTTTTCGATTTTACTTGAAATCTAATATGTTCACTTGTCAATTCAGTAGTCTCATCTGTCTAAGGGAGAACAACGGAGTAGGAGCTTCACTTAAGTTATGATTTTGGAATTATCTCTTTCCATTGCATGTGTTAGAGTACTCTTCCAGCTGTGCATGGATAAAGTGAGTCTGTTGCGTTATGGGTCACAAGATTGATACCAATTTGTGCATATCCAGAGCCGTTAGTGGCTAACTGCATTTGATTAATTATGGACTATGATCGTGCTGGTAGAATATGAGTTCTTCATAAGAGTGCCTTCTGGTTTCTTCTCTCCTTCCAAGGTAAGTACTGCAAGCCTTTTCCACAATGAACTGGTGTAATCACCCCTAATAATTGTTATTACTTCTGGAAGTTTGTCAACCATTTGAAAGAGGTGTCCAATGTGTCTCTTCATTAAATGCAGAATTGTTGTATTTAAGGTAAAAAGATATTCCTTACCTCCAAATGGGTTTTATTTTTAATCTTATTTATTGCTTGTTTTTTGGAATTAATGACCTTTATCTTTTGTCCTTTTTTCTAGCTTCCAAACGATTACGCCGTGACACATCAACGAAGTCTGAAGCTGGAGTTTGCAATAACGACGATGCAGAGGCGTCGACGAATTGCAGTCAATTTTCGGAGGCTCTTAAATCTGCTACCGAGATGGTCACTCTTGCTCGACGTGTCGACACTCAGTTAAAGTGAGTCCGCTTCTTACCTCTGCACTTTTTTACTATTCACGTAGAAAGATTGTAAATACATTGATGAAGATGGATTTTAAGAGTTTAGTGCACTTTGCTTAATTTTTAGTGAATCAAATGAACTATTTGTCTTAGCAGAGTGAATAAGATTAAGTGAATGAAATTTGTTTTCCGGGTACCAGATTCTACGATTACCACCATTCAATACTCATACCTGGCAATGAATCCCCTCACGTATAGTTAAGCAATTACCGTTTCATAATTTATACATTAACAATTATGCTTAATAATGAGGCGCTAAAGTCTACGCTGAATCAATGCTTTCTTCCTCTCTCCCTTGAATCTGATCCCCGGTAGCCACATTATGTCTCACTAAGCTATGTAAGTGTCTACGTACCGTCGTATCAGGATGCTTTTTGGTGTTACCAATTTTGGTAGTATTAGAGCTTGATATAGAGCCAAGTCCTTGAATACGTCGCGTCCAATTAGGTGCTTTGAAATTTATTCCACAAAATTCCTTCATCACTTCTTTATGAAAAGCTAAAGTTTGCAAAATAATTGCTTTGCTGTTGAATGTAATATCTGTCTCTCTTTATTGTTAGAGAGATGAAACCAGCTTCCTCTCCGTCTGTGGAAAGCCTCTTGGGATCTTTGGAGAAGAAACTCTATGACGATAATGTGACTTCTGTTCTTCGTGGTGCTGTTGCACATATGGCTCATGAGAGTGGGTTTTGTGTATTCTAGATTATTTATTTTTATTAAAACGTGGCATCTCGTTCATTTTATTTTTATCAACTCCCTCCGATTATTTCCTATTTTCTCTTCTTTACTAACATGGCTTCACAGAGAAAAGTTAGGGGACTAGTTCTCGGTAGTATAAATCTATTTCATTTATCATTGATCATTATCCTTAATCTGGATCTAGCTATATTATTTCCATGATAACTATTGCCTGCTGGTTTATTAATGTCTATGTTGGTAATCAGTCCATATTCTCCTTCTACTTAAATGACTCTTGCTTTCATATAGAATGATCATGGGAAGGATCTTTTGTGACTCCTTTCATTATTACAGTTAACGCTCACTTAAAATGTTTCAGTCGCATTCGGGTGGGTAAAATGGGATTCCCTGTAAAAATCTTAAGACACTTCAATATTTAAAGTTGTTTCAAGCTCTATGACAAGCTTTGAGTTTCTGAAATCGGTTATTAGACCGAGACTAGCGGTGCTCTGATTTAGGTCTAGGATTGCCAAGAGCTGCAATGTAAAACTAGGTTCTATAATGGAGCTCTTTCATAAAAACTTTATTCAATGTAAATAACTTTATGCTGTGCTCTCGTTTTCCACATTTTTTTTAAAAACATCCGATTAAAACATTTTTTTCCCACCTAAACTGCGAGCTACGTTGCAATCGCTATGCAAGACCACGTACTGTGTTTCGTAATCTTAAGAAAAGTCTACCGAGTTTTATTTAGGTAAACGACATGTAAATGCTTCATCTTATCTGGCATTGGAAACATTTCAACACCTCGATTTTTTTTAATTTTCTGTCATGACAGCAGAAACAAAGTATATGACGTCTTCTGCTCACAAGGAACTATGCAAAGCTCTCACTAATTGATTGATGTATTTCCTGACGGTTACTACTAATTAACTTCTCGCAAAGCACTACCATTTCGAGCATGCAAAACGGTGATGAGTTTTACCGCAGTCATCATGAATAGATGGAGAGTACCTTAAGGGCATTCTCGTTAACGAACTCATATTTATACGCCCTGCATTGGCCGATTTTGTTAATGTATGGAGATTTTTCACCCATTAGGCGAAATTGATGGAAATGCCATTTGGACCGGATACCTTTGTCACGTTGCCTGGCCTCTGATAACACTTAATTTGAGGCTTCATCGCCATTTATGGAATGTTGTAAGCATTTATGGCTATAATCTTATCTGACTTTAGAGTTGCTCGACTTGTACCTTCGAACGAGGTTTCCTTTGTTTATACAACTTTTTTAAACGAAGCTCTTGTTCAGTTGGCCTGGTTGCCAATAATACAGTAGCTTCAAGATTCCCATTTACAAGGACAGATATCCAATAATTGTAAACCGGTACACAAGAGATAAAGTCTGTAAACCTCGTTCATGAGCATCGAAAATATTTGATTCGATTTCCAACGCAACTCATCATCATTAATTATGCGATTTCTTAGCAAGTACTTTGGTACCTTTTTCATCATGTATTACCGAAGTGAAAAAGGTGTCTATTTGTATTTTGGTGCAAAAAACTTTATTTCAGCTCTTCCTTTGGAGAGATGGATATCATCGAGTCATTGCGTTTGTTAGACAGACAGCAAGTTCGTTCAGTTGACGTGCATCAGGAGGTATTGATCGTGTGGTTTGTTCGTATACGTGTATGTTAATCACTGTAACTATTATTATGCATGGATTTGAGGTAAATTGATTGAGACGTAAGAGAGAACTAATCGTAAAATCTGGTGCATTATTTACGAATTCTGTATCATTTGTAATGTTCTATCGTCAGTATGTTTGTTACCTTCTCTCTTCTATGAACATCTACAGTTATTGGGAAAACTGATGGAAGCCCATACGCTACAACTCGCGAGGGTGTTATTGAAAATGGTAGTGACAACATGGTAAATGCTACGAGCGGCGAATTGAGTGGTGTGTGCAGTCAGCCGCTGAAGAACCTCGCACGCCAACTTCAAGTGAGCTCTTCCTTTCGAGTCGAGAAGAAAATTGGTCAAGCCATTGAGGAATTAGGCCTCTTTCCTATTACGCTCTACCTCAATCACCTCTCCCACAGGCCCGACAAACCTCTTCTTCATTTTCCAGAGAAAGTTAGTGCTTCGCTGCCATTTTGTAAGTTTCTGTTGGTATTGATAACTCATTTTTGTGCGTATCTAAGAGGATTGTGCAAGAAAGGTTTATCTTCTAGGCAGGTTCGATTTCATTCAGTTCCTGTTTAGTGGTGGACTCCAAAAAACTGTTAGTTTGATATCAGTCATCCTATTTTAATTATTAACATACATTTCTAAATTTGCCAATGTCTTTGCTGGCATTATATTAAATGTTTACCAACTTCCAAGCCGCTGCAAACATGTGTTCTGATTTCCCATCCTCAATCAATTTAGCGGCCAAATAAATGTAGCTGAAGGTATCATTTTTGTTGCGTTTACATTGATGCGGACTTTTCGTGAGTACTAATGGCATATTCAGGTTATGGTTTGGGGGTGACCTGAGTAGCTCTAGGCACTAATTTCTAGAGTACTTTTGTTTAATAGCTTTCCTCTTGGCAGCATCACATCACGAGGCAAGTGATAGTCCATTGGAGATGAACAGCAAAAGCTCTTTTTCCAATGGTCTGGATCATACTGCTCCTCCCAAAGATCCACCACCACCAGCCTCCCCAAAGTCTCCCTCGAGGTTCAGTCGACGCGCTAGATCCGAGGCAGCTGCTGAGGCTGTAAGTATTCTCGATTGAATTATTTCGTCAATTCAAGACTTATTCATTCTACTAGAAGTGCACAAGCAGTATCTCGTTTATAGTTCCTTTGAAACTGTTGTTCAAACCTATCAAATAATCTGTTTGTGTATCTGTGACTTTGAATGGTTCTGCGTTAGAATCTTCATGAAAGCGAAGTAAATATATCCGATTGAGTATTTATAATGTACATGATATTAGATATATGTAATTAGCACTGTAAACTAATTCTCCCTCAATGCTAATCTACTAACGTTACAACCCATCATTGAACTGCTAATTAACAGCTCCAAAGTCCCACAATTTAAAGTTCACGGAGATGTTGAAAACATTTAATCTGTAGAGGTATTAGGCGGTGCCTCTGTCTCAGTTAATTTTAACGGTCGGAACAGTAACATGCAAAATTTTTTGGACCGTATTCTGCAGCCTTTCTTTTAAGGCATGGTGAAATTTATTTCTATTCAAGAGGCTGCTGCAATCGTAGTGAATCCAACTTCAAGTCTAATCGATGCACACTCAAATTCAGGTGAAAGATTATTTGCACCAATTGATACTGGTGAAAATGAAGAAGATATAGACTTCAAGATGCCTCCCTTTTCTTCACAATAAACACACGAAGGCTTGTCTTCAATAGCTCCTTTGAGCTTTACTTGCTTTGCCAGTATTGTGCTCACATGTTTTTACATTATAGCGGCAAAAGGGCCCGTATTCTGCAGTTCAGTCAAACGGCTGTACTCCGCCTCAAAGTGAATTGAAAAATAGTAGTGGTAGTGAGGTAGAGGAGAGGAATGCAAACGAAGCGGCAAATACCGCCTTTTCAACTGATCTCTCCACAGGCAATGAGGAGGAAGACACTTGTCCTGCGGACGCTGAAATCGATGGAAGTAATGCAGACACCACCGATGAGGTGCCTTCTATCCCTCCAGCTACTCTTCAGGTTGACTATGAGGAGACATCGGACCTCCCGAATGATCAGAATGATGAGTCTCTTCGTCCTCATCTCATTGAAAATCATGTAATTGATGGATGCTGGATGGTTTTCCGTTCAATTGTCTCTAAATTGGCTTTGCTTTATATTCTTTCCATATAACAGCGTGTGCATATATTCTTTCACACCATTGGATGTCCACTGATGGGCGTCGGTGTTCTGACACCTCATTCTCATCCGGTTAATGCATAAATGCGGTAGCTTCCAAGTCCACTTGGCGAAGTACCTTTCCCCTTTCATTGTATATAGAGTTTGACATGGTTGTGTTCTGATGGGAAACTCGAATGGTGATGGGTTGTTAAGTAGAGACTGAGAGGCTAAGTTGAGAACTTAGGTGTACGTGTGTTGCGAATGTATGCTGTGTGTTTACAAAGAGGTGTATGCGCCTATCTCTGCCCCATTGCAGAACTTATATTTGCATAGTTTATCCTTTTAGAAAAATCTCTAAGATGAAAGCTCTCCACGCTTTCGATATTGATAACACAGCGTGAACATGTCAAGTGATTATATTTCAGTCGGTACAGTCGACCAATGCTTGTGTGCCGAATCGAGTCGAAGGTCCTCTACCTTCCTTCTTCTGAGTCTGAGCAACTATACCCATAATGTTGTCTCAGTAGCTATCTAACAGTATTGCTATAGTAGTCTAAGATTACGTCATTGATGTAGCTTACATTGACTAATTCTTACGACTATACCACCCTTCCTTTTAGAAAACATCCTCAACCATACCAAAACCAGATGAGCCACTGTCGGAGGAACAAGATAAGAAGGAAGGAAACCTCTCTTCAGGAGGATGCAATGGTAATGTTGACATCTCACTCGGTGAAGGCAGCGAATGGTTCGTCGGAAGCGTTCCTCAACTCAATGGTACAGATGAAGATGAGGATTTCTCGAATTGCATCCTCAATCTCACTTCATCCTCTTCGAAAAATGCAGCGAGTGGTAGTGTTATTGAGGTTGCTAGTGGATCCTCTGATCAAATAACCCTAGCTGTCATGAGGCGTCAGCGAGAACTCCGTCAGCTCTGCGCCTCCAATCATAATATCCTCCATAGACTTGTGCAGGCAGCTAGAAGAGACCTACAAAGGCAGGAGATTCAACGGAGACTCGCTATTGCTGATGCTGATGTAAGTCTCTTTGAGATTTCAAACTTCGAAGCAATTAACTACTGAAGTGACTAAATTAAAAAATAACAACGAATAGATGTGGATCGATGGATTTAATAGGACGAGAGGGGCCAATTAACTTAGCAGGTAGGAGGAATGGATAAATCGATTTGACTGAGTGAGTTGATCTGTAAGGATTATGGATAGGGAGTCGAGTAACATCGGAATCAGGTCAAAAGTAAGACTGTGACTGTTGAAGTAGTTAATAGATAGTACACGAGTGAATGAATCCACACCAAGTTGTAGTTAATTTAAAAAAAATAAATAAATAATTTTTGTTTTCATTTAGAATCTGCTTATTTGGAGATATTTTGAACGAGATTCTGAAACTGATCAATTCAGTCTTTGATCTGAGATATTGTCGTAGACGGTGGTTTTCAATGGCATTATTGCTTAGTTTCCTTTTCTCAATTCACTTAATAAGCCATTAGATTGAAGAAGAAGAAGAAGTGGAAGAGGAAGAGCACATCCACCTGAAATAACCAATTCTAAGGATTAAGAGGTGCAGCCAAAACCCCGCTTTAGATCTGGCTTCCCTATTGGATATGGTGGTAACTTGCATGATTTTCATAAAGCTGGACTTACTTGAGTTCAAGAAAGTTGAGCAGTTTTCTTAATTTTGACTTCAAGCTGTTTGCACGCTATTTTAATATGAAAACAGCCATTAGAGAGAAAATTACAAGATTACTATTTGGGTCATCCGCATAGACAAACTCCTTTTCAATTCCTACTTTCAACAGATTAAATATCGTTCTCTGTGCTCGTTTCTTTATAGTTTAAGTGAATGAATTTGAGAGTTTGTTTTTGTTTCTGATAGTGAGGAGGATGAAATACTCGTCTGGGCCTAATGATTTGCTGGCATGAACCAGGCCTTTTATCACGAGATTTTGCATTCCAATTTGTAGGTTTTGGAAGCGTACAATAAATTGGAGAGTTACAAGGCCCAAAAACGCACAGCTCTAAAACGTGATCGAGATTTCGCCTGGAAGACCTTGAAAGAGCGCCAAAAAATCCGTGCTGAACTAGATGCTTTCGACAAGAAACCCCCGTAGATGTCTTTACCTGAGAGTGTTTATGTCTATTTTGCAATACCATCTTTATTTGTGTACAAATTCGTATCTTCTGGTTTTCCTCTGTATAGTAGACTTGTCTCCTTTTGCTATTAATTCCTTGTCTCTGTCTTTGACTGTAGCCCTCTCTCTTACCTATTTCTCGAGAAGGAGTGTGTATGTTATTACCAATATGTAGTCGTTTTTTGCAATCATTAAAAGAATCTTTTCAAGACGCATCCGGATATGGCCTTCCTTCTAGTGAAGTGAAGCTGAACTTGAGATGCGAGTTTGCCTCAACCTTCCCTCTGTATGAAATGGCTATGAATTGTTTAATACGAAGGCTTTATAAGTATCGGCATTTGTGGAATTCTATAATAGGGTTGTTAAGTTTCCTACAAGGTGGGTTCCTGAGAAGTGAGTTATGGATTTTTTAAATGATCTGGGAGGTATTGAGATCAAGTTTTACCCTTTTGGTTAACAGCACCCTCACGAAGTGCATATACTAGCCCACCTGAAGGGAAGCAGAAGATGACCGATGCTTCTCTCTGTCCATGAAGGTCCTTATGAAAGTGCTTGTATAAACAAATTTGTTTTATTTAAACTAACCTCAGTTTGAGCGATAGGCATTGTTCAGGGAAGCCACATTTTGTCCAATCAAGATGGGAAAAGAAGAGAATTTGTTCTTACTACTAACTTTCACATTTGCTACAGAATACGTCTGCCTTTACCAAAAACCAACTCAATTGAAGCCGGAGCCTATGCCGAAGAGTATTAAGTGACTGATTTAGTCGAAAATTGACACACTGGTTTTTGATGCCATTTCCCCACTGAAAATAACCATTAATTCTACTTCAGTGCCCATTGGGCGAAGCTGGTGCTTAGAGTTGATGTGATGAGAATCTTCATATCTATTTACTTATTACATTTCAGTAGAAATTAAATTTTACTTTAACCGAAATCCTGTTCAATTTTAATGCATTAAGCAGTTTCACAGATTGCCATGTCATCTTAAAGAAGACAGTTTGCAAATGAACTCTTCAACATATCTTAGATTTTTCGTGCGTCGGAAATCAACGGCAAACACCTTTTTTCACACATCTTCTATTTGTGGTGCTGTTCTAGAAAGCGCGGGATAAATTCGATTCAAGGATTCTGCATCTAAATCATCCATTGATTAATCCCTGTTCCACATTTATTTTCAGCTGCCTAGCCCACCTCATTACCTGAGAAAACTAAAATTTTTCAGTTATTAGAAATTATGTTTTAGCGAATGTACGTCTTTTCTTGATAGTCTTGCCGAGAACTTAAGTGAACGATGCTTTAATTGTGCCACGAGGTTCCCCAGTGGAATTTAATCTGCCTGTAAGTAAAAACTTCCATGTAATCGGCTATACGGAACCAACCCTTTAGATTTTCACTATGAATTCGCAGTGGACAACAGCAGACAAACCGCAACTAAAAACCAGTTTAATGAACGCATCAATTAGTTTTGATCTCGTTTAATTTGAAAGTACTCTTAAGCTTAAAACGGAGCTGGAAACTATTGCCTGCTTTTTGGTCTTCTTAGTATAAAATCACTCAGTATAATCGGCTATTCCTTTATCAGTCACAAGGGAGCCAAGATTAGTAAGCCAACTCAATAAGTCTTATGTTTATCTAACTGTAGATATGATAGTTCCAGACTTGGAACTAATTGCATCTAAATGGCAGTTTTTCATAAGCCGTTTGTAGGGTATATTTTTCTATTGTCGGTTTCAACATTTCTAATGGAATTTGTGCTTGTTCAAAATGATCCAGTGACCTCCTGCGGAACTCAAGTCTGGTTTCAAATCCAAGCGAGTTTTACGAACTTATACCATTTTCAAGATGGAAACTCTATGTTAACTGGAGTTAAACTGTTTTCTGTTTCTTGTTTAAAGTCTTAATCAATTGAAAAAAAATCATTTGGCCTTTTGGGACGTCTAAGGCAGTTGACTATGATCCAGGTCAGATTTACTTTAAATAATCCTACTAATATAGTAAGGGTTGATGGCGATTAAATGCTTTCTTTAAGTCGTCAACAAACAATGGCAGTCGATCACTTCTTAACTGGTGTTCTCACAGCATGAATCACATGTTGGTAAAAGTGTTAGCTAGAAATTTCTGCTACACACTTGATAACTGTTCACTTATATATATGCATTGAGCTTTCCACGGATGATTGATGCGAATTATTTTCACATCGTAACAATAAGGGAAATGGTTTGGTAGTTAACTGTATCAGTGATTCCTTCAATATTCACCTATCCTCCCAACAATCGTCAAAAGACTTATAGTGAGGCGGCATCTAGTGGCTATCTGAATTATTTAATTAATTTGTGCTCACAAAGAATATCACCTTTTCTGACATGTATTAATTGTGAGCACTCCCAAATCCTTAGAAGAGAAGCTAATGATTGGAGGATTGCTCCAACTAGTCGCACTATTATTTCCTATTATTTACTTGTACAATTTTCAGTTTATAGAGAATAATTTAAATTCTGAAACAGTGCTATCTTTAGAAAACTGCAGTAATTATGATGTCTTATTACAATTTAAGTCTTCATGACTTGACAGTTGTAAAGTCAGTTAAAGTCAAGTTGTAAGACCTTCAGGTGAGGCATCAATGAAATGGCCCTTTTCATGATGGAAGTGTAGCGGATTTGCTACTTAGGTAAACCTGAATGTACTCAGAAACCTCAGTGACAGAATCTCCTAGTTGTTCGTTCCCACTAAAGTAGCTACACTACTGCAAAGTCAAGAAAGAGAAGAGGTGGGAGAAGAGACGTTTATTCGCTGTAACAAGATCGCGAAATCTATATATCGTATACTTAGTAATAATCAACATGGCGCATTGACTAAAACAAACGAAAGGTCCTGATTGGCTATGAATTAGTCGCGCTCAGCCCGTGCAGTCGTTGCACGCGCGCATAAAAGTGCGCGCGTGCGGTGACGTGTCCCAAAGAAGGTTTGTATTTTGTGCTTCAGTGCTTGACCCTGGATCTAACTCCGTCGAAGTGAGGCTTTCTAAACAATCACATTCTTTTGAATGATTCAAATCTAATGCAGAGTGCTTTGAGGATAGATATCTTTAGCCCTAATATGGAAGAACGGAGGACAAGACCTTAGTTTCAATTTTAAAAATTTTGAACTTTAAACTACTTACTTATTATTAATCACCCCATTGAATGCGTATTTCGTAGAAGAAGGTCTTACCTATATGTCTTTGCTTGTCTACGCATGATAGGGAGAACATACAAATTAGTTCCCCTTTCCAAACCTAGAACCCGACCGACATGCAGAAGAATAGTAACATCATTGGTGAAACAGATCTTTCTTCCAAAGCAACAATTTGGAAATGTGATTAAAATGTGGGCCAAACAGAATCAATTAGTGCAGGTTAGCAGGTGAGGGAACATGGACAAACCAATTTGGAACTACTTAATATTGCAAAAATTGTTTTGCTCTGAATTATTTTCAGACCATTCCTTCATCTTAGTATAATCGGCTTTACATCTGTAAATTGTTCAAACTAACGTTCATTACGTTCATTTGAGTACTGAGCTCAAATGCAGTGATTTCAATTTTTTGGTAGACAGAAGCTTTATAAATCGTTTGCTGGTATTTGATAGCAGTATAAGTAAATAGAGAACAGATCTGGTTTGACGAAAAATTGGAAAATAACACAAAAGTGCAAAATAATCTGATCAGCAGTGTCTGCGCTTTTCTTAAGAGCATTACGATGCAGAATTGTATGTGCACAAATTGCAGGCATAAGATTGCTTCGAAATTAGCCAAGCTGCCTCAGCATTATCGATGAAACTGAGAATGTGGCGTCTATTCTGATTGTGTTTCAGTGCCATAAAACTTAGTCAATCAAACACAATTGAGGATTCGCTAATAATGAAGTGAATTTTGATTGTTGATCGACTGAGAGATATCTTCACTCACGATCGCGTTTGCTCCCGTCGCTAACCAAAGCACGACCGGATCCTTGAGGTTAATCGCGTACGCATGCGATTTCCCTTTTCAGCCCCGTCGCGTTGTGCACTAAAAACTTTATATTTAAAGAAATTCTCATTATGTAAGTGCTAAGAACACTTTAAGAAGAATGCTGACGTGACGTTTAAATTCGCTAAACAATTAACTGATGTTAGTACCTCAGCATTCTCAGTCACATATGATGAGCAAATATTTATTTCAATTATAGCTTCAATGTCGTATAGGTATTCCGCAATAGAATAGGAGCGTGTTGATAAATCATTATGAATTTGAGCTAAGAATTAGGTGGACGGTCCTATAATGATCCTTTAATCGAGAGGAATAGGACAGGTGATCTGTAAGTTTTTTGTCTTGGAAGTCGGTAATCATTTCATCAGGAAGCCTAGGAGTTGTACCAAAATAGTTCTGAAAGATAGAATCCGAGCTCTTTCTCAACGGTTTTTCTAATTGCAAGTAGAAAGATTGGAAGAAGTTCCGACCAATTTAATCTAGATCATGTTGTGATAATAGCAGATTCGCGCTGTTGCTGAAAATGGTGAATAAGCCTGTTGGCCATGGGATGATAGGCTGTGATGAGGAGATGACTCAACTCTCGAAACAGGGCAGATGTGATTTGTGACACCATATCTGTTGTGTACTACGGATGGAACATCAAATATAGACATCCAAGACTGCACTTGGACTTTGCCAATAAATTCAGATGAAGTTTCACATAATAGGATCGCAACTGCCTAACGCGTATATATCGAAAACGATCATAATAAAGAGAATAAATGGAGAGGGGACTTCGAGTGTGTTTGGGAATCTTGCTAGATTTACAAATAAGGCAATTTCTGTCCCATAGACCAACGACCTGAAGACAATTTTTCCAAATAAAACGACCAGTAATCATCTTGTTTGTTGAATGAAAGCTTGGATGCGACAATCCATGAAAATAATCGAAGGTCTTGCGGCGGTCTACTTGTGGACAAAAGGGTTTTGTCTTGCCGGTCGAAGCATCGCAATGGATTTTGATGTTAAAAGTGTTTTTTGGGGAAGGGATTCTAGACGTAATGAGTGACGTAAGTGATATCTGCAAGTTCTAAATTTGAATTTTGAGATGAGGCAATTTCCTGGAAGCCGAGGTGTGTCAAAACGAGATGACCCAGTTCTATGTAGGACTGTTTGGCACCTGAAGGATGAGGCTGATGTGATGTAGAAGACGTTTTCTGCAGTACGAGGAGTAACGCTGACCTCAGAACCGGTGTCAAGTAGAAGCTTACGTTTAGCTTTTCTGTTGATTGCATAGAGGGGTTGATTAATGAAGTGCAAAGGATGGATCGAGGCCCATACTGCCAAGAGTTGAATTTTTCTCGAGAGTTATTTGCTTGGGAATTGGAATATTTGCAGTCTGGTTGACATTTCTCAACATCGTCTCAAAAAGTTTGGTGGTGGTGACAGATTTGACTTCGGTGGTTAGACGAACTAAGGGATCTTCTTGGAGAAATAGAGAATTGTGTGTTGCAATGAGAAATGCTTGGTACGAGCAGTTTCAGTTTCAGTTTCTCTAGCAGCATAGTGAGGACGCTGGCTTGCCAAGACATAGTATCAAGAGGGGAGAAGATTTCACTGCATTAATCCCACACCCATCGTGAAGTTAATGGATCTGGTCTGCCAGTGCAGCTAATTCGTCCTGATTGCCTCGATGAGGTAAACATTTCACTATGTCTATAACGAAACATTTCATCCACAACCCTTTCAAAATTTCATCAGTTTAATCGATTTTACCAGCAAATAAACGCATGTGGAGTAAAAGTTGGGGGAGACTGCTATCCCTTAACTCAAGCTGTGTCAGGTTCGCCAATTATTCACCCGATTGCTTTAAGAATAAGAGTGCATTAATCCTCACTCATTTCTGGGACAAAATATTCCAGAATAGGAAGGACCCCCGAAATTGTACAGTTGGAATTCTAAATCGGGTAAAATATCTTCCTTCTACGTATTTAGTCCAGTAAAAATAAAGTAATAAAGCACAAGGCCTCAGATTTAGCAATAGCACAGATCGGAACGTTTGATCGGCATGCTTCAATGCATCCACTTATTTGCAGAAAAGCTCGGTATTAAAGATCCAGGAAAAATTTTGACCCATTCGATTAGTGTTTAAAGGTGTGCCAATTTCACAACGAAGGTGAGGGCTGATCAGAATATGCTCACAGATTTTTCTCAAGGCCATGGATATGAAATGTTCAATTATAAGATTAATTTCAACAAAACACAGAATACATCATGTTTCTGGATTTTTAAAATATCAAAAAAGAAGCAAAACGTGTAGATTTGATTTTTATTAACAGCTTACTAAGGATAATTTTTGCCAGAGGTTCAAATTATCTCAATACAGTCAATGTCTGTCCATTCAAAAGTCCATTGTGATTTCTACTCAGGGATGCTGGTCTATTAGGTTTTATGAAGAGGTTTCTGATGAAAAGGAAAATTGACAATTGATTCGTTCAATTTGTAAAATCGCGTCATTTCTCTGTTTAGTCCTTTAACCTTATTTGATTTTCTTCAATTTGCATAAGTTGTACACTTTTAAGTTGAATATTCTGTTTTTATTTGAAGTATTCTTGATCCGTCTGAACACTTGATTTCTTTGATAGAGTAATGCTCTAAATTAACTCATGAAAACTTGACTTTTGGACAAAGAATTAAAAAAGAAAGTCTAATATTAGTAAAAAATCTCTAAATTTTTATCTGTGCAGCCACCATTTCCAAATTGGAGTCCTATGTGACCTTGTGAAAAACTGGCATAAGTGGGAAATTGGGTGCAAACTTACCGTGCGAAAATATTTGGAAGGACATGAAATGTCTAAAGCATTGACAGTTTTTCAGTTACTAAATGAACCAATCAAGCAAATATGTAAGTTCTAAAAAACATCAAATCAGCCCCTTTTTCTTCTTTCTGTAAATTCCATTAAATTATATTGGAATGGGATTTGAATTTTTAAGAATTGTGATAAAGCAAACAATTTTGGTTTTGTGCTAAAGAAACACTATTAATTCTTAAGATAGCCTAGACTATCAGCAGAGTTCCGCATGTTTCGAACTTTGGATTCAATTTCTGGAATTTTAGACATTGTGTCTAGTTTACAGCTTCGCCTTCAAACGCCTTCGCATTTCCTTTGTTTCTTAAGTGAGCAATTTGGGAACTTCAGGCATATGGATCGGTTTCTTAGAATTTGTTAGAAGTAAGAATGATTGTTAATCTAGCTCGAATTTTTAATTGGCTCTCAAATTAGCAAACCGATTCATGTTCATACGCAAAAGACACGATGAAACTTGAACGAAAGTATTTCCAAATAGGCTTTCTCAAAAAACGTTCGGTAAGCTCTTGAAATACACCTTGACATTGCCGTTTTTGCGATCAATGTGATGATAATAATAATTTAATAATAAAACAACAATTTTAAATTGAATAATAAAAATTGTAATTTAAAGGAGAGTTTATAATAAATTAAAGTTGAATAAACTTATATCAATTATTTTCGTTGTTTCAGTTAGCTCTATTTCTTCAACGCCAACTTGAAAGATCGTATTGACCCAATTGTGGCATTTTATTCGATGTGTTGTGGTGTGCTGTAATTTATCCATTTTCCGCCTCATTAACTGTTTTCATGATAATAGGTAGATACAAAATGGCTGGATATGAAAAGCTGACAAGCGCTTTACAAAAGTTAAGTAAAAACTTGTTTGACACCAAACAGGAGTGCTTCATTATTGGCATATCTGGTGGATCTGGCTGTGGAAAGACAACGTTGGCTAACAGCATAGTGAAGAAACTTGGCCAAAAAAGCATCACCATCTTGAGCATGGACTCATATTACAAGGTAGGTATTGACCACTTTATTTCCCTGTTGCAATAAGTTTCGCTTATGGGTTAGTATCTGAGCGAGATTAACCATAAAACAGCTAACAAGAGAGTTTTGGGATTTGATGCAGTGAGTTGACATTTTTATGAGAATTCAGTTTACTCTTCTATGATTTTTGGTTTATGTTCTATGGGTGAGTTCACATTGGCCATATTCTCAGCTCATAGAGCAGCAATTGCGTCATGTCTCTTTCTCTATTTAATGAAAAAATTCCTATCTTGACTGAAGTAGTGATAAGTCTCTTTATGAAACAATGTTCGCTTTCTTCTCTCATTAGTGCCTGCCATACGGCAGGCAAGTTTTTGTATACCAATTCGTACAAGTCAATGATAACTGATCTTTGCGAGTTAGCACTCTTTTACTACACTATTTGCAAAGTAAGTTTAAAGCAGCAGGAATTTAATGATTTGGAAACAAAAATTGCTCTATAGAATTTGCTTCTATTGAATATTTTGCGTGTAAATTTGACGAGGCGTTCCAATTGCTATGTTCAGAGTGAGTGAGCATGCATTCTAACGCATTCATTGATTTCGCTTCACGCTAAATTTAATTATTCGGTGCAATGTAACTTGGAATGTTTTCACTCCGAGAATATCTTGATAAGTGGGGTTTATAGTGCTTTTTAAACTGGTTGTTTGATTTGTCACATAAGAATTAAACACTTTTAATTATGACCTGTGAAATTAAATTAAAACCTTTAAAATTTAAGGGTATCTAATAGAGATAAATATAAGTAGATATACTGGCACTAAAAGACAGCAAGCTTTAAAGCCTGCTTATAATAACATAAGGGATAAGGTCATGTATGAGTACAGGAATGGTCAAATCAGGACATTACATTTATAAACTCCTAGTTAACAATTTTAAATAATTATATAATATTGACTCATTCCGCAACACAACGTATCAACTAGATGAATACTGACTTTTCACCAAGTTATTAGGTTGTTAGTGTCAATTTCACTAACATTTGATCCACTTTTCTAACTTAAAGACCGCACCGTCAACTTTGTTCACGTGCATTTGCTCCAAGTTGGAAGCAGCTTGCATCATTGCAATTAGTTCATGTACATCAATATAGTCAATTATTCCTCCCTCCCACGCCCGTTTTCTGTAAAATTGGAATACCAAAGGTGATGGATTAGGAGCTCCATGGAAGCGCAAATGTAGTTCATGCACTGTCAACAAACTCCAGGGCTTTTTAATCTAATCTTACAGGTAATTAAGGAAGACCATTTCACTCAAAAGTTCAATCTATTTTAGGAACTTTCTGATGAAGACAAAGCTCTTGCTCACGAGGGACGTTTCAACTTTGATCATCCCTCTGCGATTGATTCTGAGCTACTACTCAAGCACTTTACTATGCTCAAAGAGGGCAAAACCATTGAGGTTCCAGTATATGACTTCGTAACACATTCTCGTACCGCTAATACCCTTAAAGTTGGTGGCGTAAAAGTGATCATTTTCGAAGGTATCATGACCTTTTGCTATCAGGAGTTATTGGAGGTAATTCATTCTTTGAGAAAATATGCTATTACATTTATCCACAAGAGTAGAATTAATATTAACAGCCTGTGGCATTATTTAAGCTCATGGATGTCAAGATTTTCGTTGATACCGATGCTGAATTACGTCTATCTAGGCGTCTTCTTCGAGACATTCGTGAGCGTGGTCGCCAAGTCAACGACATCATTCGTCAGTATTTCACGTTCGTCAAACCTGCCTACGACAGCTTTATAGCTCCGTCAAAGTCTCGTGCGGATATTATTGTCCCATTTGAAGAGGCAAATCCTGTGGCGATTGATCTGCTTGTTTGTGCCATTGATAAACTTCTAATTGAGCATATAAGACGACGCTGTTCCAGTGTGCAATCCACGGATATGACTCTACTTGAGGAGGAATCTGTACTTGCAACAGCTTAGGTACATCTGTAATTGAACGAAGTAGCAGAGTTGTTTGTCAGCTTTGGCTGTCTGCTTTCTGAATGAATTGATATCAAATAAATGTTAAACAAAGAGCCATTTCCTTTCTATGGGCTTCATTTGTGGCATACCAACTTAAAGTACTAATTTCTCATCGAAAGACAAAACACACTTTTCTATAATAAACCAAATCCAAAATGAAGCCACATTAACTTAATTTAGATTATTATCTAATTTTTATGATCTGAATCCGAGTTTCAAGAAATTTGGAAATGCGGCACTTATCGGAACCTAAATTCTACAAAATTAATAGCAAAGCAAACAAATTTGTTCATGTGAGGGCAATTGTGCTCTTGGAGTACTTGTTAGCGTTCGTTTATGTTAGCAATTGGTTGGCGCACATCAAACCATAGGAGTGACCATCACGGAGGTTGGGAGAATGCTCATGAGGGAGCCGAGTATTTGCTTTCTCTCTTCAAGAGCTGTGCCGGCAACGATTCCTTGGATAATATGGTTGTGATGTGAAGTCTGTGTAACATGTATTTTCTGGTATTATTATTGTTGGCATGTATTACCATGTTTATTCTTTTCAAATATCACCATATACACACAATTAACACCGTCGTTCTAGCATTTCTATGAAATTGTCATGGCGAATCATTTTCAGTTGCTATAATTGTTAACGTATAACCTGGTCAAATACCCTAAATTTTATTTTTGCAAGTATGATAAACAGTGATGGGCATTTCATTAAAATTTTAGCTTTAAATAATGGTCTATGTTTGGCGGACTGCATTAAGGTTAAGGTATTGCATTCTCTTCTTTTCTTCTCCATTTTCTCGTGCAACTGAAAATATCCACCACATTTTAGTAGCAAATATCGGCTGAACGTGATTGATATAAATATTTCAGCAAATCCCGTGCGTCTTTTTTCTAAAATGACGATTAATTAGAATTTCATATGCCTCTCCGCTTGAACATGACATATAGATTTAAATATAGGATACGATGGAATAATTTTTATTGAATGAAATTTAATTGATAATTTACTCTAATATTTATATTTGCAAAATTGGCCAAACTTGAGGGTTTTGCCCTGCTACGATTCCTTGCAATAATCGAGATTCGATCTTAGGAGTTCAAAAGGGTAATAATACTTAGTGAGCATATCCTATTTGTCATGCCTAGCTATTCCCAAAGTTCTAAAACTAAAAATTCAATCAGTTCCCCAAAAATTATTACATTTTCTACTACCATGCAACATGCTTGTGAGCTTTTAATCAGAGGGTGAAATGTTTACTAGTGTTTCAAGCACCCATACTACCACTGGGTCATTAAATTCTTCCAAGATCTCTACCTAATCTCATACTGTAAGGAAATCAATTATGGTTGAGCTAACAGCGACAACCTGAGGTTACACACATCAGTCAGAATTGGCGTGAAAGTGATGAATTTCATTCGCTCCGCCTCAATTCTCTCACTTGAAATTACTATGGCACGACGTAGTAAAACAACAATCAGTATTGAAATCCTTTCTCGTGATCACCATACATATCTAATATGTTGACTAAAGTGTCATTCGGTTATTCTAATTCTCCTTCTTAAAAACTGACAAACCATCCACTAACACCAAGTTCCAACAACTTCCTTTCAGTGCAACCATCGTCGAGCACATTAAAAGCCTGCTTTCCTTCCTAAGCGATTGGTATTGTGTATGGTGAATCCAAATGACCTGAGGAATTTATCCTTGCTAAACCTGACTCCCACTTAGTTGAAACAGTATCGAAATTGGGTGCAGAGCTGCCCAATTCAGGCATGAAAGGGTGAGAGATAGAGAGAAATTATGCGATTCAATGTGCAAATACGAAGATTTAGATCTGTAGGAAAATGCAGAGTAGGGGAGAAGCATCAATACTCTTATATGACTTTGATACTTAGTCTCAAATTATGCATTTCACCCAACACAAACCAACGTATAAGAATAGTAGTTTTTGCCTTCTATCTCTGTCTGTGAGAGTTTTCCTAAGACATGTCAAGATACCCTAAGTTTAACGTTATCATAAATGTTGTGTCGTCTCTTGACCTTAACTCATCATCAATGTGGCCTCATTCTCACCAACTAATTACCCTCCATAACTTCTTCCTTGAAATGTTATCTGACTTCAATCACCCTACCATTATTAGCCTCCATAAATACGACATCCTCCACTCCATATAATCAGAGAGAAAATGTAAGGAAGCATGTTCACATTAAAGCACTCCAGATTCAATGTGAGAAGATTTCAACGATTTGAAAGCATTTAACTACAAGTATGACTTTTTTAAGCTATGTTTTCTTTGTCCCGATGTGCCTGATTTGGCATTTAAAAGAACAAGTTTTGACCACCAATAGAAATTCACCCAATGTAAACTTGCCTAAATCAAATCTGGCAACAGAGTTACTATAACTACCCCTAAAAGTGGATTAGCCGAAATACCACCACTTGCTCACATTTACCGCTTCTCCATTATGTCGAGTATGCCTTGGAGTTTCGTGTTGAACGCTAAGTCTCGGACACCACAAGGTACTTTATTTGCCGTCTATTTTGGCCAAAATACATAGAGGGGAGATGGGAGGGGGGATGGTAGGAAGGATGGGGGAGGAGAAGTGGAAGAGATGGGGAGGGAGAGAGAGATAAGGGACAGGTAGAAATGCGATAAGCTATTAGTTACTTACTCCGACGACGACTGACAAACAGGTGGAGAGTGATGTGGAGGAAAATCAGAAGACTGAAGTAATTGGAATAATCAGGCAGGTCGAATCAGAAAGTTCAAGTAACTCAGTACAGTGTGGAGGGTAGGGGAAGAAAAGGAAAACCGACAGCAGGAACACGGTTTGGTAGGAGATAGTATCAAGGAGGCAGAACGGAAGACTGCATTACCTTACAATGGTATTAGAAAATAATTTGTGTTACACACGAAGACACTGGCATGGCTAAATGCAAAATGAGGAAGATACAGAAGAGCTGATGCTGTGCAGAAACCCGCCTAACAGCCTCCATAAAGGCGGAAACAAGTCAGCTTTCTTCAATCACAAATTGACTAACAGACAACGTGTACATCCCTGTCCACACTCCTTCACTTGTAAAGTAAGACGCCATGCAAAATAAGTGCTGAGAGGACTCGGACAAAGCCAAGTGGCATTTAAACATGTCCACTACCGGCAATCTATAGAGTTCATGAATTAATTGACACTTCTTCCGATCCCAAAGGTATATCTTGCCATTTGCATGAACACTATAAACAAAATTCTCATTCGCTTGAATAGAAAACACGCGTGTCGTACATTGGAAAAAACCTAAAAAAAGAATAAAATTAAATAAATTGGTCACATCCCAAGGTATCATCCAATTGTCATAATTAACAAACCTTTCTGAAAGCAAACACTCTCGTTCGCTCCTATGTTGTGCATATAAATGCTATCCATGTTGAAATAAATGATCTGTTTTGACTTAAAATCAACTATAACTTCATCGCCGTCATTGGTAAATGACTTCTCGAGTTTGCGATGATAAGATTCATCCTCCAAGTCGACAATGTGTATTGCTGTATGATTGATAGACACGAGCCATTTCTCGTTAAGCTCAACTCGAATTGCAGACAAATCTTTTTCCAAATCGTAACGAGTATTATAACCGCTAGAGTCATTGATTCGCATGGAAATTTTGCTTCTTCCACAATCAGCTGATATTATACAACCTTTGTAGAAGGTAATTGCATCAATCCTCCTTCTTCGTCGCCAACTCCAACCGTTCACATTTTCTATAGGGTCTAAGAGCAAATAATTGCATTATATTGACTTACCATCAAAGATCCTCAAGCACTCGCCTGTCAAAGCGTTCCACAATCGAATGCTTCCGTCCAAACTGCCACTGACAAATAAACCACTATCATCCGGTCTGTGCGGGTTAAAGGAATTTCTCGAAAGACTAAGGGACGTTATTGGTGACCTGTGACCTGTCAGAATGTGCAGGCACTTGAATGTACGATAAGGAAACTCGTAAACGACTATCGCACCAATTTCAGTTCCCATTATTAGCAGGGAAGGCTTATTTGAAAAACGCATTATGTCCAATTTTGTAATGCTCGGTCCAGGTACTCTCCGTATGTCTTCCAGTGAACTGAGTCGAAGCAAGTCCATAATATATAAGTGATTATCTCCAAGCTTCATAAGCACCCATTCGCCGTAGATAAACAGAGAATCCACATGTATGCAGTTGACCTATAGCATAGTAAGATAGAAAGACTCTTCTTATTTTCTATTTGGAGGAAAGCAAATGAAATTAAGCAGGTGGAGTCTAATAAGGGCTAGGTTGAAGGGATCGAAGAAAAGGTGTCAAGGTGGTTACTATAGTAGATTTTTGGATTCGGACAGAAGAATATACTCTAAATGGAGAGTTTACGTTATCAGATTTCACGATTCAAGATTCAAGATTCTTACTCTGATTCATTGATTAATTTGTAGTCGGAGTCTGTACTGCCCATTTGTTCGTCTTAAGGCAGTAAATGTGGTATGAGCTTGAAACGGAAGAGATTACAGAACAAAGTCTGTAATCTGTTGTACACATTTTGCTATACTTCTGTAAAATTGGCTTATCAAATTTTAGGAGAAGCATTTACTTAGCGAATCTTTTCTGCATTGGCCATCTTAATGATCGGAGTACACCAGTTTGCTAAGAAGCCACCCAAGTTGCGAGTTCTCTTCGGAAGATAAAATTTTTGCTCTTTAGGACTACTAATTCTTCGACCACTCTTCAGTAATTATGAATGAACTGTATTTGCAGCACTTTAAGGCCGACCTTAGAAGCCTAATTTATGACCTCACATTCTCACTGACCTTAATTAACAATTAATTAGTTAGATCTAATGATTGTGAAAATGTACTTATGTATTGAGACTACAAAACAAGACGCAAAACGAAGTACTCAATGTAGTCCAAATACAAGTACACAAAGAATACAAGGTTCTCACTTCACTAGCGTCAACTTCACTTTTCAACCATATTGTAGTATTTCGATGTTAAAATCCTATTTCGCAAACTTTAATAAAAAATAATTTTAGTATCTCATGTCTAGTATTAATAGTGATAAATGCATTCCTAATGCACGCACATAATTGTCATAATAAGCAAATGTCACTTACGTTAGCGATTTCCCTGACTTCAATGTCACGTGATCGCCATTTGCATTCAACAGCCCTCACACGACGTATCGCTCTCTCCCACGTGTGAGTAGGATTAGTACAGTGAGCAGTCCCTTGCATAGATAGATCCGAATTAGCGTGTTCGAAATACCAACATCTGGGTATGTTGGAGGATCGGCTCGCTTCTTCCCAACAGTCACACCTTTCTGCCAACTCTCTCCACTCCGTACATACCTGTGGAGTGAGAAAAAATAGAATGGAGTAGATCAGTAGAGAAGAGGCGGTGAGACTGAACCACCCATAATTCTTACTCACCTGCGAAAATGCTACGAGGCTGTGTAGATCGAGATATTTGAGAATCTCACGTTGAGGCATTTCACCTATGCGCTTGAAATGATATCTCCCATCATTTAAAGGCACATTTTTAAGAGTGCTGGGGCTGCGTTTTCTTTTCTCTATTTTTTGCCATTTCATAGATCGTTCCATTTCACTATCTTCTTTACTCTTGTGGATGGTCTTGGGCAATTTTAAGCACCTCACCGTCAGTAATATTAATGAAAGACTACAGATGGCGTCAAGGATCGTGACATATAAATTCATTCTCGTTTCTTTGTCAAAGCAATTACTAAAAGAATTTGTAAAATAGAAATTAAATCAAGATATGAGGAATGGTCAACATTATTTTGTAAAATCTGAGTCAAAAGAAATAACAATTAACTAACCTGTGTTTTTAATACGCGCCTAAATTAACTTCTTACTGGTCAACGCACAGTCTAGGAAACCAGCAGAACAAAAGGCTCTAAATACAATCAGAAAACACAAACTGAGATGAGTTGAAGAAGGAAGAAAGACCTTCGCAATTGGAACAGATAGAATGTACGTTTGAACAGTACGCAAGAAAGCGAAATTGTGACAAGAACAATATTACGAGTTAATTGGGTTCGACTTATTTTATGGATCATGAGGTTAAACGTCTCTGATTGGTCTACACATAATGACTGAATTCAATCGAGCTATGTGACCTCAAGTGACCTTAAGGATCAACACCACCACAACCATGACAAACAATATTGGTATGTGAATATTTTAATATCAATGTAATGGAAATAGTAATATTTGTTGAAATGATTCTTCCACCTAATTTTCAAAAGTCTATCTCGCTTCCTTCCTACTACCAACGACTTATATCAGCCAATTTTCGTGTTCTATAAATTTCATGGTTCACTGCCCGCATATTACTCCACCATTCATTGTGATTTGGATAGTTTGACGATCGTCATGAATTATGAATTTTTTTCATAATGGTCAAGGCGGTGCGGTAACTATACAATGCAAGACACCTTTGCCAAATCTTCAAGACACTCCAGCTTATGTAACATTAACTGACACCATTACAGCAGACATTATTTGGCTCAAACCAAGGGAGCATTCTACTTCTAGTGTAGTTCCCCCTTACCCACATAATACGCCAGAACTTAGAGATTAGTGAAAGAAAGAAAAGTTACTTCCCATGATACCGCCAATGGCACTTTGACAGAACAGCAAGTAATGACTGGAAGAAGGCTGGAAAGTGCTCACATGAATCAAGTCAACGCAACAATCCATACATTCTGTTCTTATTCCAAAATTTTGGCTTAGCAAGTCATTCAAGCGCTCTTAATCAGCTAGAACATTCACAAATTTCTCCTCCTAACTTTGCCTCAGAGTATATGAGACGGAGTCCAAAAGAAATTACACGACGAATCTAAGATATTGCAAAGCCTCTATTTGCAAACTGTATTCTCTAAGGTGACATGGCAACCTGTGAATTTTGCAAAATAATTGCTTTGCTGTTGAATGTAATATCTGTCTCTCTTTATTGTTAGAGAGATGAAACCAGCTTCCTCTCCGTCTGTGGAAAGCCTCTTGGGATCTTTGGAGAAGAAACTCTATGACGATAATGTGACTTCTGTTCTTCGTGGTGCTGTTGCACATATGGCTCATGAGAGTGGGTTTTGTGTATTCTAGATTATTTATTTTTATTAAAACGTGGCATCTCGTTCATTTTATTTTTATCAACTCCCTCCGATTATTTCCTATTTTCTCTTCTTTACTAACATGGCTTCACAGAGAAAAGTTAGGGGACTAGTTCTCGGTAGTATAAATCTATTTCATTTATCATTGATCATTATCCTTAATCTGGATCTAGCTATATTATTTCCATGATAACTATTGCCTGCTGGTTTATTAATGTCTATGTTGGTAATCAGTCCATATTCTCCTTCTACTTAAATGACTCTTGCTTTCATATAGAATGATCATGGGAAGGATCTTTTGTGACTCCTTTCATTATTACAGTTAACGCTCACTTAAAATGTTTCAGTCGCATTCGGGTGGGTAAAATGGGATTCCCTGTAAAAATCTTAAGACACTTCAATATTTAAAGTTGTTTCAAGCTCTATGACAAGCTTTGAGTTTCTGAAATCGGTTATTAGACCGAGACTAGCGGTGCTCTGATTTAGGTCTAGGATTGCCAAGAGCTGCAATGTAAAACTAGGTTCTATAATAGAGCTCTTTCATAAAAACTTTATTCAATGTAAATAACTTTATGCTGTGCTCTCGTTTTCCACATTTTTTTTAAAAACATCCGATTAAAACATTTTTTTCCCACCTAAACTGCGAGCTACGTTGCAATCGCTATGCAAGACCACGTACTGTGTTTCGTAATCTTAAGAAAAGTCTACCGAGTTTTATTTAGGTAAACGACATGTAAATGCTTCATCTTATCTGGCATTGGAAACATTTCAACACCTCGATTTTTTTTAATTTTCTGTCATGACAGCAGAAACAAAGTATATGACGTCTTCTGCTCACAAGGAACTATGCAAAGCTCTCACTAATTGATTGATGTATTTCCTGACGGTTACTACTAATTAACTTCTCGCAAAGCACTACCATTTCGAGCATGCAAAACGGTGATGAGTTTTACCGCAGTCATCATGAATAGATGGAGAGTACCTTAAGGGCATTCTCGTTAACGAACTCATATTTATACGCCCTGCATTGGCCGATTTTGTTAATGTATGGAGATTTTTCACCCATTAGGCGAAATTGATGGAAATGCCATTTGGACCGGATACCTTTGTCACGTTGCCTGGCCTCTGATAACACTTAATTTGAGGCTTCATCGCCATTTATGGAATGTTGTAAGCATTTATGGCTATAATCTTATCTGACTTTAGAGTTGCTCGACTTGTACCTTCGAACGAGGTTTCCTTTGTTTATACAACTTTTTTAAACGAAGCTCTTGTTCAGTTGGCCTGGTTGCCAATAATACAGTAGCTTCAAGATTCCCATTTACAAGGACAGATATCCAATAATTGTAAACCGGTACACAAGAGATAAAGTCTGTAAACCTCGTTCATGAGCATCGAAAATATTTGATTCGATTTCCAACGCAACTCATCATCATTAATTATGCGATTTCTTAGTAAGTACTTTGGTACCTTTTTCATCATGTATTACCGAAGTGAAAAAGGTGTCTATTTGTATTTTGGTGCAAAAAACTTTATTTCAGCTCTTCCTTTGGAGAGATGGATATCATCGAGTCATTGCGTTTGTTAGACAGACAGCAAGTTCGTTCAGTTGACGTGCATCAGGAGGTATTGATCGTGTGGTTTGTTCGTATACGTGTATGTTAATCACTGTAACTATTATTATGCATGGATTTGAGGTAAATTGATTGAGACGTAAGAGAGAACTAATCGTAAAATCTGGTGCATTATTTACGAATTCTGTATCATTTGTAATGTTCTATCGTCAGTATGTTTGTTACCTTCTCTCTTCTATGAACATCTACAGTTATTGGGAAAACTGATGGAAGCCCATACGCTACAACTCGCGAGGGTGTTATTGAAAATGGTAGTGACAACATGGTAAATGCTACGAGCGGCGAATTGAGTGGTGTGTGCAGTCAGCCGCTGAAGAACCTCGCACGCCAACTTCAAGTGAGCTCTTCCTTTCGAGTAGAGAAGAAAATTGGTCAAGCCATTGAGGAATTAGGCCTCTTTCCTATTACGCTCTACCTCAATCACCTCTCCCACAGGCCCGACAAACCTCTTCTTCATTTTCCAGAGAAAGTTAGTGCTTCGCTGCCATTTTGTAAGTTTCTGTTGGTATTGATAACTCATTTTTGTGCGTATCTAAGAGGATTGTGCAAGAAAGGTTTATCTTCTAGGCAGGTTCGATTTCATTCAGTTCCTGTTTAGTGGTGGACTCCAAAAAACTGTTAGTTTGATATCAGTCATCCTATTTTAATTATTAACATACATTTCTAAATTTGCCAATGTCTTTGCTGGCATTATATTAAATGTTTACCAACTTCCAAGCCGCTGCAAACATGTGTTCTGATTTCCCATCCTCAATCAATTTAGCGGCCAAATAAATGTAGCTGAAGGTATCATTTTTGTTGCGTTTACATTGATGCGGACTTTTCGTGAGTACTAATGGCATATTCAGGTTATGGTTTGGGGGTGACCTGAGTAGCTCTAGGCACTAATTTCTAGAGTACTTTTGTTTAATAGCTTTCCTCTTGGCAGCATCACATCACGAGGCAAGTGATAGTCCATTGGAGATGAACAGCAAAAGCTCTTTTTCCAATGGTCTGGATCATACTGCTCCTCCCAAAGATCCACCACCACCAGCCTCCCCAAAGTCTCCCTCGAGGTTCAGTCGACGCGCTAGATCCGAGGCAGCTGCTGAGGCTGTAAGTATTCTCGATTGAATTATTTCGTCAATTCAAGACTTATTCATTCTACTAGAAGTGCACAAGCAGTATCTCGTTTATAGTTCCTTTGAAACTGTTGTTCAAACCTATCAAATAATCTGTTTGTGTATCTGTGACTTTGAATGGTTCTGCGTTAGAATCTTCATGAAAGCGAAGTAAATATATCCGATTGAGTATTTATAATGTACATGATATTAGATATATGTAATTAGCACTGTAAACTAATTCTCCCTCAATGCTAATCTACTAACGTTACAACCCATCATTGAACTGCTAATTAACAGCTCCAAAGTCCCACAATTTAAAGTTCACGGAGATGTTGAAAACATTTAATCTGTAGAGGTATTAGGCGGTGCCTCTGTCTCAGTTAATTTTAACGGTCGGAACAGTAACATGCAAAATTTTTTGGACCGTATTCTGCAGCCTTTCTTTTAAGGCATGGTGAAATTTATTTCTATTCAAGAGGCTGCTGCAATCGTAGTGAATCCAACTTCAAGTCTAATCGATGCACACTCAAATTCAGGTGAAAGATTATTTGCACCAATTGATACTGGTGAAAATGAAGAAGATATAGACTTCAAGATGCCTCCCTTTTCTTCACAATAAACACACGAAGGCTTGTCTTCAATAGCTCCTTTGAGCTTTACTTGCTTTGCCAGTATTGTGCTCACATGTTTTTACATTATAGCGGCAAAAGGGCCCGTATTCTGCAGTTCAGTCAAACGGCTGTACTCCGCCTCAAAGTGAATTGAAAAATAGTAGTGGTAGTGAGGTAGAGGAGAGGAATGCAAACGAAGCGGCAAATACCGCCTTTTCAACTGATCTCTCCACAGGCAATGAGGAGGAAGACACTTGTCCTGCGGACGCTGAAATCGATGGAAGTAATGCAGACACCACCGATGAGGTGCCTTCTATCCCTCCAGCTACTCTTCAGGTTGACTATGAGGAGACATCGGACCTCCCGAATGATCAGAATGATGAGTCTCTTCGTCCTCATCTCATTGAAAATCATGTAATTGATGGATGCTGGATGGTTTTCCGTTCAATTGTCTCTAAATTGGCTTTGCTTTATATTGGTATGTGAATATTTTAATATCAATGTAATGGAAATAGTAATATTTGTTGAAATGATTCTTCCACCTAATTTTCAAAAGTCTATCTCGCTTCCTTCCTACTACCAACGACTTATATCAGCCAATTTTCGTGTTCTATAAATTTCATGGTTCACTGCCCGCATATTACTCCACCATTCATTGTGATTTGGATAGTTTGACGATCGTCATGAATTATGAATTTTTTTCATAATGGTCAAGGCGGTGCGGTAACTATACAATGCAAGACACCTTTGCCAAATCTTCAAGACACTCCAGCTTATGTAACATTAACTGACACCATTACAGCAGACATTATTTGGCTCAAACCAAGGGAGCATTCTACTTCTAGTGTAGTTCCCCCTTACCCACATAATACGCCAGAACTTAGAGATTAGTGAAAGAAAGAAAAGTTACTTCCCATGATACCGCCAATGGCACTTTGACAGAACAGCAAGTAATGACTGGAAGAAGGCTGGAAAGTGCTCACATGAATCAAGTCAACGCAACAATCCATACATTCTGTTCTTATTCCAAAATTTTGGCTTAACAAGTCATTCAAGCGCTCTTAATCAGCTAGAACATTCACAAATTTCTCCTCCTAACTTTGCCTCAGAGTATATGAGACGGAGTCCAAAAGAAATTACACGACGAATCTAAGATATTGCAAAGCCTCTATTTGCAAACTGTCTTCTTTAAGATGACATGGGAATCTGTGAAACTGCTTAATGCATTAAAATTGAACAGGATTTCGGTTAAAGTAAAATTTAATTTCTACTGAAATGTAATAAGTAAATAGATATGAAGATTCTCATCACATCAACTCTAAGCACCAGCTTCGCCCAATGGGCACTGAAGTAGAATTAATGGTTATTTTCAGTGGGGAAATGTCATCAAAAGCCAGTGGATCAATTTTCGACTAAATCAGTCACTTAATACTCTTCGGCATAGGCTCCGGCTTCAATTGAGTTGGTTTTTGGTAAAGGCAGACGTATTCTGTAGCAAATGTGAAAGTTAGTAGTAAGAACAAATTCTCTTCTTTTCCCATCTTGATTGGACAAAATGTGGCTTCCCTGAACAATGCCTATCGCTCAAACTGAGGTTAGTTTAAATAAAACAAATTTGTTTATACAAGCACTTTCATAAGGACCTTCATGGACAGAGAGAAGCATCGGTCATCTTCTGCTTCCCTTCAGGTGGGCTAGTATATGCACTACGTTAGGGTGCTGTTAACCGAAAGAGTAAAACGTGATCTAAATACTCCCCAAACCATTTAGGAAATCCATAACTCACTTCTCAGAAACCCACCTTGTAGGAAAGTCAACATTGAAGGACAAATAGAATGCGCCTAAGCAGAACATCACTACTCTAGAATTTCATTTAGCCATTCCACAAATGCCGATACTTATAAAGCCTTCGTATTAAACAATTCATAGCCATTTCATACAGAGGGAAGGTTGAGGCAAACTCTCGTCTCAAGTTCAGTTTCATTTCACTAGAAGGAAGGCCATATCCGGATGCGTCTTGAAAAGATTCTTTTAATGATTGCAAAAAACGACTACATATTGGTAATAACATACACACTCCTTCTCGAGAAATAGGTAAGAGAGAGGACCACAGTCAAAGACAGAGACAAGGAATTAATAGCAAAAGGAGATAAGTCTACTATACAGAGGAAAACCAGAAGATACGAATTTGTACACAAATAAAGATGGTATTGCAAAATAGACATAAACACTCTCAGGTAAAGACATCTACGGGGGTTTCTTGTCGAAAGCATCTAGTTCAGCACGGATTTTTTGGCGCTCTTTCAAGGTCTTCCAGGCGAAATCTCGATCACGTTTTAGAGCTGTGCGTTTTTGGGCCTTGTAACTCTCCAATTTATTGTACGCTTCCAAAACCTACAAATTGGAATGCAAAATCTCGTGATAAAAGGCCTGGTTCATGCCAGCAAATCATTAGGCCCAGACGAGTATTTCATCCTCCTCACTATCAGAAACAAAAACAAACTCTCAAATTCATTCACTTAAACTATAAAGAAACGAGCACAGAGAACGATATTTAATCTGTTGAAAGTAGGAATTGAAAAGGAGTTTGTCTATGCGGATGACCCAAATAGTAATCTTGTAATTTTCTCTCTAATGGCTGTTTTCATATTAAAATAGCGTGCAAACAGCTTGAAGTCAAAATTAAGAAAACTGCTCAACTTTCTTGAACTCAAGTAAGTCCAGCTTTATGAAAATCATGCAAGTTACCACCATATCCAATAGGGAAGCCAGATCTAAAGCGGGGTTTTGGCTGCACCTCTTAATCCTTAGAATTGGTTATTTCAGGTGGATGTGCTCTTCCTCTTCCACTTCTTCTTCTTCTTCAATCTAATGGCTTATTAAGTGAATTGAGAAAAGGAAACTAAGCAATAATGCCATTGAAAACCACCGTCTACGACAATATCTCAGATCAAAGACTGAATTGATCAGTTTCAGAATCTCGTTCAAAATATCTCCAAATAAGCAGATTCTAAATGAAAACAAAAATTATTTATTTATTTTTTTTAAATTAACTGCAACTTGGTGTGGATTCATTCACTCGTGTACTATCTATTAACTACTTCAACAGTCACAGTCTTACTTTTGACCTGATTCCGATGTTACTCGACTCCCTATCCATAATCCTTACAGATCAACTCACTCAGTCAAATCGATTTATCCATTCCTCCTACCTGCTAAGTTAATTGGCCCCTCTCGTCCTATTAAATCCATCGATCCACATCTATTCGTTGTTATTTTTTAATTTAGTCACTTCAGTAGTTAATTGCTTCGAAGTTTGAAATCTCAAAGAGACTTACATCAGCATCAGCAATAGCGAGTCTCCGTTGAATCTCCTGCCTTTGTAGGTCTCTTCTAGCTGCCTGCACAAGTCTATGGAGGATATTATGATTGGAGGCGCAGAGCTGACGGAGTTCTCGCTGACGCCTCATGACAGCTAGGGTTATTTGATCAGAGGATCCACTAGCAACCTCAATAACACTACCACTCGCTGCATTTTTCGAAGAGGATGAAGTGAGATTGAGGATGCAATTCGAGAAATCCTCATCTTCATCTGTACCATTGAGTTGAGGAACGCTTCCGACGAACCATTCGCTGCCTTCACCGAGTGAGATGTCAACATTACCATTGCATCCTCCTGAAGAGAGGTTTCCTTCCTTCTTATCTTGTTCCTCCGACAGTGGCTCATCTGGTTTTGGTATGGTTGAGGATGTTTTCTAAAAGGAAGGGTGGTATAGTCGTAAGAATTAGTCAATGTAAGCTACATCAATGACGTAATCTTAGACTACTATAGCAATACTGTTAGATAGCTACTGAGACAACATTATGGGTATAGTTGCTCAGACTCAGAAGAAGGAAGGTAGAGGACCTTCGACTCGATTCGGCACACAAGCATTGGTCGACTGTACCGACTGAAATATAATCACTTGACATGTTCACGCTGTGTTATCAATATCGAAAGCGTGGAGAGCTTTCATCTTAGAGATTTTTCTAAAAGGATAAACTATGCAAATATAAGTTCTGCAATGGGGCAGAGATAGGTGCATACACCTCTTTGTAAACACACAGCATACATTCGCAACACACGTACACCTAAGTTCTCAACTTAGCCTCTCAGTCTCTACTTAACAACCCATCACCATTCGAGTTTCCCATCAGAACACAACCATGTCAAACTCTATATACAATGAAAGGGGAAAGGTACTTCGCCAAGTGGACTTGGAAGCTACCGCATTTATGCATTAACCGGATGAGAATGAGGTGTCAGAACACCGACGCCCATCAGTGGACATCCAATGGTGTGAAAGAATATATGCACACGCTGTTATATGGAAAGAATATAAAGCAAAGCCAATTTAGAGACAATTGAACGGAAAACCATCCAGCATCCATCAATTACATGATTTTCAATGAGATGAGGACGAAGAGACTCATCATTCTGATCATTCGGGAGGTCCGATGTCTCCTCATAGTCAACCTGAAGAGTAGCTGGAGGGATAGAAGGCACCTCATCGGTGGTGTCTGCATTACTTCCATCGATTTCAGCGTCCGCAGGACAAGTGTCTTCCTCCTCATTGCCTGTGGAGAGATCAGTTGAAAAGGCGGTATTTGCCGCTTCGTTTGCATTCCTCTCCTCTACCTCACTACCACTACTATTTTTCAATTCACTTTGAGGCGGAGTACAGCCGTTTGACTGAACTGCAGAATACGGGCCCTTTTGCCGCTATAATGTAAAAACATGTGAGCACAATACTGGCAAAGCAAGTAAAGCTCAAAGGAGCTATTGAAGACAAGCCTTCGTGTGTTTATTGTGAAGAAAAGGGAGGCATCTTGAAGTCTATATCTTCTTCATTTTCACCAGTATCAATTGGTGCAAATAATCTTTCACCTGAATTTGAGTGTGCATCGATTAGACTTGAAGTTGGATTCACTACGATTGCAGCAGCCTCTTGAATAGAAATAAATTTCACCATGCCTTAAAAGAAAGGCTGCAGAATACGGTCCAAAAAATTTTGCATGTTACTGTTCCGACCGTTAAAATTAACTGAGACAGAGGCACCGCCTAATACCTCTATTAAGAAAATGTTTTCAACATCTCCGTGAACTTTAAATTGTGGGACTTTGGAGCTGTTAATTAGCAGTTCAATGATGGGTTGTAACGTTAGTAGATTAGCATTGAGGGAGAATTAGTTTACAGTGCTAATTACATATATCTAATATCATGTACATTATAAATACTCAATCGGATATATTTACTTCGCTTTCATGAAGATTCTAACGCAGAACCATTCAAAGTCACAGATACACAAACAGATTATTTGATAGGTTTGAACAACAGTTTCAAAGGAACTATAAACGAGATACTGCTTGTGCACTTCTAGTAGAATGAATAAGTCTTGAATTGACGAAATAATTCAATCGAGAATACTTACAGCCTCAGCAGCTGCCTCGGATCTAGCGCGTCGACTGAACCTCGAGGGAGACTTTGGGGAGGCTGGTGGTGGTGGATCTTTGGGAGGAGCAGTATGATCCAGACCATTGGAAAAAGAGCTTTTGCTGTTCATCTCCAATGGACTATCACTTGCCTCGTGATGTGATGCTGCCAAGAGGAAAGCTATTAAACAAAAGTACTCTAGAAATTAGTGCCTAGAGCTACTCAGGTCACCCCCAAACCATAACCTGAATATGCCATTAGTACTCACGAAAAGTCCGCATCAATGTAAACGCAACAAAAATGATACCTTCAGCTACATTTATTTGGCCGCTAAATTGATTGAGGATGGGAAATCAGAACACATGTTTGCAGCGGCTTGGAAGTTGGTAAACATTTAATATAATGCCAGCAAAGACATTGGCAAATTTAGAAATGTATGTTAATAATTAAAATAGGATGACTGATATCAAACTAACAGTTTTTTGGAGTCCACCACTAAACAGGAACTGAATGAAATCGAACCTGCCTAGAAGATAAACCTTTCTTGCACAATCCTCTTAGATACGCACAAAAATGAGTTATCAATACCAACAGAAACTTACAAAATGGCAGCGAAGCACTAACTTTCTCTGGAAAATGAAGAAGAGGTTTGTCGGGCCTGTGGGAGAGGTGATTGAGGTAGAGCGTAATAGGAAAGAGGCCTAATTCCTCAATGGCTTGACCAATTTTCTTCTCTACTCGAAAGGAAGAGCTCACTTGAAGTTGGCGTGCGAGGTTCTTCAGCGGCTGACTGCACACACCACTCAATTCGCCGCTCGTAGCATTTACCATGTTGTCACTACCATTTTCAATAACACCCTCGCGAGTTGTAGCGTATGGGCTTCCATCAGTTTTCCCAATAACTGTAGATGTTCATAGAAGAGAGAAGGTAACAAACATACTGACGATAGAACATTACAAATGATACAGAATTCGTAAATAATGCACCAGATTTTACGATTAGTTCTCTCTTACGTCTCAATCAATTTACCTCAAATCCATGCATAATAATAGTTACAGTGATTAACATACACGTATACGAACAAACCACACGATCAATACCTCCTGATGCACGTCAACTGAACGAACTTGCTGTCTGTCTAACAAACGCAATGACTCGATGATATCCATCTCTCCAAAGGAAGAGCTGAAATAAAGTTTTTTGCACCAAAATACAAATAGACACCTTTTTCACTTCGGTAATACATGATGAAAAAGGTACCAAAGTACTTACTAAGAAATCGCATAATTAATGATGATGAGTTGCGTTGGAAATCGAATCAAATATTTTCGATGCTCATGAACGAGGTTTACAGACTTTATCTCTTGTGTACCGGTTTACAATTATTGGATATCTGTCCTTGTAAATGGGAATCTTGAAGCTACTGTATTATTGGCAACCAGGCCAACTGAACAAGAGCTTCGTTTAAAAAAGTTGTATAAACAAAGGAAACCTCGTTCGAAGGTACAAGTCGAGCAACTCTAAAGTCAGATAAGATTATAGCCATAAATGCTTACAACATTCCATAAATGGCGATGAAGCCTCAAATTAAGTGTTATCAGAGGCCAGGCAACGTGACAAAGGTATCCGGTCCAAATGGCATTTCCATCAATTTCGCCTAATGGGTGAAAAATCTCCATACATTAACAAAATCGGCCAATGCAGGGCGTATAAATATGAGTTCGTTAACGAGAATGCCCTTAAGGTACTCTCCATCTATTCATGATGACTGCGGTAAAACTCATCACCGTTTTGCATGCTCGAAATGGTAGTGCTTTGCGAGAAGTTAATTAGTAGTAACCGTCAGGAAATACATCAATCAATTAGTGAGAGCTTTGCATAGTTCCTTGTGAGCAGAAGACGTCATATACTTTGTTTCTGCTGTCATGACAGAAAATTAAAAAAAATCGAGGTGTTGAAATGTTTCCAATGCCAGATAAGATGAAGCATTTACATGTCGTTTACCTAAATAAAACTCGGTAGACTTTTCTTAAGATTACGAAACACAGTACGTGGTCTTGCATAGCGATTGCAACGTAGCTCGCAGTTTAGGTGGGAAAAAAATGTTTTAATCGGATGTTTTTAAAAAAAATGTGGAAAACGAGAGCACAGCATAAAGTTATTTACATTGAATAAAGTTTTTATGAAAGAGCTCTATTATAGAACCTAGTTTTACATTGCAGCTCTTGGCAATCCTAGACCTAAATCAGAGCACCGCTAGTCTCGGTCTAATAACCGATTTCAGAAACTCAAAGCTTGTCATAGAGCTTGAAACAACTTTAAATATTGAAGTGTCTTAAGATTTTTACAGGGAATCCCATTTTACCCACCCGAATGCGACTGAAACATTTTAAGTGAGCGTTAACTGTAATAATGAAAGGAGTCACAAAAGATCCTTCCCATGATCATTCTATATGAAAGCAAGAGTCATTTAAGTAGAAGGAGAATATGGACTGATTACCAACATAGACATTAATAAACCAGCAGGCAATAGTTATCATGGAAATAATATAGCTAGATCCAGATTAAGGATAATGATCAATGATAAATGAAATAGATTTATACTACCGAGAACTAGTCCCCTAACTTTTCTCTGTGAAGCCATGTTAGTAAAGAAGAGAAAATAGGAAATAATCGGAGGGAGTTGATAAAAATAAAATGAACGAGATGCCACGTTTTAATAAAAATAAATAATCTAGAATACACAAAACCCACTCTCATGAGCCATATGTGCAACAGCACCACGAAGAACAGAAGTCACATTATCGTCATAGAGTTTCTTCTCCAAAGATCCCAAGAGGCTTTCCACAGACGGAGAGGAAGCTGGTTTCATCTCTCTAACAATAAAGAGAGACAGATATTACATTCAACAGCAAAGCAATTATTTTGCAAAATTCACAGGTTGCCATGTCACCTTAGAGAATACAGTTTGCAAATAGAGGCTTTGCAATATCTTAGATTCGTCGTGTAATTTCTTTTGGACTCCGTCTCATATACTCTGAGGCAAAGTTAGGAGGAGAAATTTGTGAATGTTCTAGCTGATTAAGAGCGCTTGAATGACTTGTTAAGCCAAAATTTTGGAATAAGAACAGAATGTATGGATTGTTGCGTTGACTTGATTCATGTGAGCACTTTCCAGCCTTCTTCCAGTCATTACTTGCTGTTCTGTCAAAGTGCCATTGGCGGTATCATGGGAAGTAACTTTTCTTTCTTTCACTAATCTCTAAGTTCTGGCGTATTATGTGGGTAAGGGGGAACTACACTAGAAGTAGAATGCTCCCTTGGTTTGAGCCAAATAATGTCTGCTGTAATGGTGTCAGTTAATGTTACATAAGCTGGAGTGTCTTGAAGATTTGGCAAAGGTGTCTTGCATTGTATAGTTACCGCACCGCCTTGACCATTATGAAAAAAATTCATAATTCATGACGATCGTCAAACTATCCAAATCACAATGAATGGTGGAGTAATATGCGGGCAGTGAACCATGAAATTTATAGAACACGAAAATTGGCTGATATAAGTCGTTGGTAGTAGGAAGGAAGCGAGATAGACTTTTGAAATTAGGTGGAAGAATCATTTCAACAAATATTACTATTTCCATTACATTGATATTAAATATTCACATACCAATATTGTTTGTCATGGTTGTGGTGGTGTTGATCCTTAAGGTCACTTGAGGTCACATAGCTCGATTGAATTCAGTCATTATGTGTAGACCAATCAGAGACGTTTAACCTCATGATCCATAAAATAAGTCGAACCCAATTAACTCGTAATATTGTTCTTGTCACAATTTCGCTTTCTTGCGTACTGTTCAAACGTACATTCTATCTGTTCCAATTGCGAAGGTCTTTCTTCCTTCTTCAACTCATCTCAGTTTGTGTTTTCTGATTGTATTTAGAGCCTTTTGTTCTGCTGGTTTCCTAGACTGTGCGTTGACCAGTAAGAAGTTAATTTAGGCGCGTATTAAAAACACAGGTTAGTTAATTGTTA